>WOAB01000688.1:0-2400000 GCA_027886185.1 Rheum nobile | reverse complement strand
TATCTGCAACGTTAGTTATACAATTCCTCTATATAGTCTTGTGGTCTGTTGCAACCTGAAGTGTTGTCCCACACCATAATGCTATTCTGTTTTATATTTTGTATTATCTTGGAATTTCCAACTACTATACATGTTTTCCTCATTTGCCCCTCCTAATTTACTGTTAGTAACTGGATTCTTCACTAATTGTGTTGCCAATAATGTCAGGTTACTCTTCAGCTGCTAACATCTAAAACAGATTTCAAGTATTGTGATATGTTCAGATAAATGCATTCTGGTGATTATATAAAGCAGCCCTTAATATTATTTTCTTTGGGTTCAGGGAGTTTGAGCAATAGAGGGAAATCAGTGAGAGAGGGTCGCAAGCAAGTACTGATCATGATGGTTCAAGAGTATTGTTATCTGGTGATACAATTGGCAGTCACATAGATGAGGTCAATAACATATTCTGCTGGATTCATCTATGTATGGTACCTTATTGTCAATTTGCAAGATATATTGTTTTATTTTGAAGTTTTGACTCTAAACTGCTTTTACTTTAAAAATGGAAAATGTGCTCATAACCTATGCCCATTTATTTGTAACATGGCAACAACACAAGCACCCATGAAAATGGAAATGAACGATACATTGCCCAAAACTAATGCACAAGATATACGCAATATGAGCATATACAAATATCCATAAGAAATATGCACATCTGAAGCTTGATGCCCTTTGTGAAGCTTGCCCTTCTCTTCTGTAGTGGTTATCCCATAGATGAGATTCACATCTCCTAGTCCACCTATTTTTGCAAAAAAAAAGAAATAATTAATCAATAACAATTTGATTTTAGGCCAAAATTCTAAAGGAAAAACCTAATTAAACATCACCAAGAACCAAATTTGTTACTGACACACCTCGTGTTACCTCTGTAAATCGATGTTCACTAGCCGAAACTACCCGCTCCCTTTTGCACACCAATGGAATCACCGCCGGGGAAGTCGACCGCCTTCTCTCCACCGCTGCCGCCCTGGACAACAATGGGTGAAATTGCAAATTAAACCCTAACTCATGTGACTCAGTCGATCGACCAACAAATTCAGCCCGGGCCACGGACGCAAAGTCGTTAATATCCGACCCCTAGTTCGCCGAAATATCTTGTAATACGTCGCAATGCGGTTCTCCTCAATAGCGTTGTTGAAGTAGGTAGACGTCGTTGCCTCAGGGTCATAGATGCGGGTTTGCGTCGACCAATCCTAAGTGGGGATTAAAGAATATGAGAGGTTGGTTTTGATGAAGATGATCAAGAGTTGGAACTGAAAAAAAACTAAGTAGTTAGAGTGAGAAGTTGTGAACATTTCCATGGGAGATAGGAAAATTTTTCTAGGGTTAGGATACACCATGGAGACGGCAGAGAGAGAGAGGGAGGAGAAGGAAGAGGATGGGAAAAAGATCCTACAAAAAATAAAGAGAATGAATGTTTACCTTTTGGGATTTTGAAACTTCCGCCCTTAATTTAGGCGACGGATTACAGTTTCGTATCCCATAAATAAAGAAAAGGGCGTTAAAATAGAGGATTTTGGGCCATTGGTATTTAAGAATTTTTAATTAATAAAATGAATCTTTATTAGTTTTTAAGGATTTAAGAGGTAGAGTTTAGGGGATAGAGAATAGGATTTAGAGAGAGGTGTCCATTTTTACTAAGGGTTTATTAGTTTAAAAAAAAAATTGTCAAAAGGTTATTTACTTAACTTATCGATTAAAATATTTGTGCCCAAAGTAATATTTTTTGCAACAAAAAAGTCTATTTGTAGCCCAAAGTGATATGTTTTGGGACAAATAAAGTTTTTATCGTCCAAAATTATACACTAGGGCTACCAATGATTTTTCGTCACGAAAATTCATGTTATGGGCGACAAAAATGATTTTTTTTTTTAGCCCCAAAAGTTTTTGGGCGACAAATGTTAGTTTTTGTCGCCCCAAAATGTCACGGGGCGATGCAAGTTTTTTTTTGTCTTCCAAAAAGGACTTTTGGCGACAAAAAAAAAATGGTCGCCCAATCTTATAAACTTTGTCGCCCAAAGTTAGTTGACGGTCTTGATATGGGTCCTTTATTAACTGAAAACTATTATGAACCTTATATGCAAACTTTTCCTAATCTCTTAAAATTACTGATATGTGCATGCATCCTATTTTGAGCAAAAAGATATCAAACCTAAATTGTCTTCGATGTGGTGCTATTAGTCGAACGAATCAAATTATAACTTCAAATAAATCAGAGAATCAAAATGATGAGACGAAATAGTAATAATAAAGCTTAGCTACAAAGGATTGCAATGGGTCGAATGAGAATGAGTCGAATGACTAATGTCGAACGGATGCTCAGAACAATCGGACTTTGCCTTGCTTAGAAAGATCGTTCTTCGAATTACAATGAGAGCTCCGAATATCAGTAAAATGGAGTCATGAGAGATCCCCTACAATGTGCTTATTGGGGATGTATTTATAATAATGAATTTAATGTTAAGATCTTGGTAAGAAATGGTCGTTGGAAGATCTGATCGTGTCCTTGATTTTCTCTAGGGAGTTAATGCTCCCTTGATTTCCTCCATTAGTTTAATGCTCCACGAATGACTAATGTCGAACGGATGCTCAGAACAATCGGACTTTGCCTTGCTTAGAAAGATCGTTCTTCGAATTACAATGAGAGCTCCGAATATCAGTAAAATGGAGTCATGAGAGATCCCCTACAATGTGCTTATTGGGGATGTATTTATAATAATGAATTTAATGTTAAGATCTTGGTAAGAAATGGTCGTTGGAAGATCTGATCGTGTCCTTGATTTTCTCTAGGGAGTTAATGCTCCCTTGATTTCCTCCATTGGTTTAAGTCTTGTAAGTAGTTTGTAGTATGTTGTTTCTCTACTCCCCGTTTACCGATCGATCGTGTAATGTGTATTGTAAGCGTTGTTTTGTATGTGATAAGGATATCCGTTTCGGGCTTGAATGTCATGTTTCATCCGTGAGGCCTCTTGTTATGTTCATGTTGAAGATACTTGAAAAGTATAGAAAAGATCAAAGGGTGACCGTTGGTGTGAGTCCAACGGTCCTCCGATGCTTAAGTCAGTAAACGCGTCCGATGAAATAATAATGGACTGAACAAATGTAATAGATAAGCTAACAAATGACAAAAGATTTTTTAGAAATGATACTGCTTTAGGTATGTCGCGTTCCATTCACATCTTACGGCTTGGGCTATCTTGTCCCCTGTATCGACTTTGGTCGTCGCGTCCCCGGGAGTAAGGCTGATGACGCATGTCCCTGCGATCATCGAACGTCGATCTGTGGTTGATTCGATCTGGACTTGGCTTGGTCTTGAAGGGTTCTTCGTCCTCTTCCAGTCTGACTTGAGCCATTGCCTTGGCTTGGACATCTTGGAAGCTTCGGCCGGGATATTTTGTCAATTCCCGACGCAACTCGCTGCCCCAGACCAGACCTCGTCGGAAGGCTTCGATAGATGTAGGGATGTCGCAGTGGGGTATGGCGACCTTTTCCTTATTGTATCTGTTAAGATAAGTACGCAGAGGTTCGTTATGCTTTTGGACAATACGATATATGTCGCTAGATTGCTTCTCTAGTTTTCTACTACTAGCGAATTGAATTTTAAAAGTGTTGACTAATTCTGCGAAGGATGCGATTGATCCTTGTGGCAGACACATAAACCAAGTAAGTGTCGGCCCTACGAGGGAGGTGCCGAAACTTTTACACATAACCGCCTCGCGATTGGTCTTGGAGACGGAAATTGTCATGAGCTTTTGTTTATAGAGGGAGATATGGTCGTCTGGATCGCTCGTCCCATCGTAGCTAGTCATGCTTGGGAGGTGGAGCTTCTTTGGGATCTCGACCCGTGCGATATCATCGACGAACGAAGATTCTTCGAAGCCGTCCAACGCCTCTTTCTCGATGAGTCGGGGAACGCCCGGGACCTTTGCGAGACGTTCGTCGAGAGACTTCATATGCTCATTGATAGCCTGTTGGATGAGCGTATGGATGCTCGACGTCGTCGTAACCTGTGGATTGGTTACTCGGGTCCTTTCGGAACTGGTCGGAGTGACAAAAGAAACATTGTTAGTCATAATAGGGTTAACACGAGAGGTTTCAGGAATACCGATCGCATGGATTTGGTTTCGCTCGTTCGCTGGTGTTACGACTACATCTTCCATGTCCAATCGAGTTCGGATCCCTTCGAGGTCGATTGGTCGCCTGCTTCCAGCCGGTGCGGATGCGGCGGATTGGACCTGTGCTTTGAGAAGTTCATTTTCATTAGTCAAACGATTAATTGCAGTAACGGAAGTAGCACGGATTGACTCATTAGTCCGACGCTGGTCGGCTAACTCTTCCTGGAGGGACGACAAGGTTTGCTCCATTTGACGGATTTGCTCTTGAGTAGAAACGTCCACTGTACTGACGATGGCATCGTTAGCGGTTGCTCCCAAGGTTGGCCTTTCTCCAATGGTGCTGGGAGGAACGTCGTTCACCATCTTTGATGAAGTTTCTGAATGCGAATCGGCTAACGGCCCCACGGTGGGCGCCAAATTGTTTTGGGAAAAAAGATATCAAACCTAAATTGCCTTCGATGTGGTGCTATTAGTCGAACGAATCAAATTATAACTTCAAATAAATCAGAGAATCAAAATGATGAGATGAAATAGTAATAATAAAGCTTAGCTACAAAGGATTGCAGTGAGTCGAATGAGAATGAGTCGAATGACTAATGTCGAACGGATGGTCAGAACAATCGGACTTTGCCTTGCTTAGAAAGATCGTGCTTCGAATTACAACGAGAGCTCCAAATATCAGTAAAATGGAGTCATGAGAGATCCTCTACAATGTGCTTATTGGGGATGTATTTATAATAATGAATTTAATGCTAAGATCTTGGTAAGAAATGGTCGTTGGAAGATCTGATCGTGTCCTTGATTTTCTCTAGGGAGTTAATGCTCCCTTGATTTCCTCCTGGTTTAATGCTCCACGATTCTCTTTGTGGCTGAGATATTTGCTCAATAACTCCTCATATTGGTTGAGACCGAAATCAGCGAACGTCGCTTCCCGTATACCGACTAGACCGAGATCTCATGAGGTTGTTTCTGACTGGACTAGGATTTCTGGAGGCTGAACGGACCGGACCTCGTCGGAAGGTAGCTTTGGTTCAGGCCATTGGACCGATCTAATGGGCCGAAAAATCGAGGCCCAACACATCCTACTTACTTCCCCTCGTACTTTAATATTCTTAATAATCTTATATATGCATATGTAGTAGTCAATTCCTTACTTGCTTAGGGAGGGTCATTGTGATATGAGAAATAAGCTTAGTCCTATCGCCTTGACTTTAGAATGAACATCACTCGACTTATGTGTTGGGCTTATATGCGCATATGCGCACGGATTGACACGTCCCCGTCTATTAGGGGTGTTCATCCAATCCGGTCTGATGGACCAGATTTTTTCAAAAGTCTGGACCGGAGACCGGACCTATTCGGTCCGGTCCGGTCTAGGACCGGTCCTTATTAAAAAAAAATTTAAATTCTTATTTAAAATCTATAAAAAATATCTAAAAAACATTTATACTCCCAACTTATTAAATTAAGAAAATATCTATAAAAAAACATATAAATCTCCAAAAAAACATAGAAAAACATATAAATTAAGAAAAAAAAATATTTTTTAAAAATCCGGTCCACCGGTCCGGACCGGTTTTTTTCCGGGTTTGGACCGGACCAGACCCGGATTAAGGGGAAAACCTGGACCGGACCGTAATTTCACTGGTCCGGTCTTTTTCGGTCCGGTCCGATCCCATTTTGAACAGCCCTACCGTCTATTGGCCCACCGGACCATTATCATGGTATCAGAGCGGAATCCGAGTTCTCATTTCCTTGTTTATCTGAGCTTAGCCCGCCATAATGGCGTGATATGGGCTAACTCGTTTGGTTTGTCGGCCTTAAGACATTGTTTGGGCTTAGCCCGCCGTGATGGTGTGATATGGGATAGCTCGTTTGGCTTGTTGACCTTAAGGCATGTTGTCAAGTGTCAACTGGGCCAAACCAGTTGCACTTGAGGGGGCGTGTGAGAAATAAGATCCAACATTGAAAACTTGGGAATAAAAGCCTAGTATAATAGTTTTGTGGATTACTCCTCCTATCGCCAATTGGTTTTAGAATGGAACCCCACTGGGCTTATGTGTTGGGCTTTTATGTGCATGTGTGCACAAATTGCCACGTCCCCGTCTATCGGCCCACCAGACCATTATCATTTGTCTTGATGTATTGCCCCAAGAAAGCTAATTGTTTCTTATATCCTCCCACTAGTTGTCATTGGCAAGCTAGCTCTGCATGTTTGTCTTTCGATGTTGAACACCAATCTACTAGTTATCAATGTAATTACCTTGTGTGTTGGCATTGTCTTCTTCAAACTCCGATGTATTCTATTTACAAGTGTTGTGTTTGCAAGGTTAAGTTTAATCATTTTAGTTGCTACCAAACTTGCTATCTTAATTCCTTTTTCCAGAAACTTATAATCTTGAGACACTGAAATAAAGAAAAACCATGATACTATCCAACACATCTATAGGGGCATATCTATTTTAAATTTCTACTTATATGCATTTTTTAGTTTTTGTTATTGCTCTCCTAGATATGATTGTTATGTTACATGTTGCTTTATGATGTTGTATCTCCATTCCAAATACCACCCTCATCAGTGTAATGGCCCTATGTGTGGAATATCTTTTTTAAGTTCATATTCTCATGTGCTCTTATGATATGTAACGGTAATGTCAATCACTATTATGTTTTTCTGCATTTCATGCTACTTGTGAACGTCATAAGCTTCAAATGGCCAGTAACATCAAGCATGAAGAAGAATCATCCTGGGTGGGACCCTATCAATGACGGGATGGATACTGAACTCATAGCACGAATTGATGTTGCATCAAGAACTCTTTTACACTGACTCCATGGGAGGAGAAAAAACCTAGACTCAAGCACTCTCTTGGATGTCATTTGGTGCACTCTTGTCACCCATATCCGACCCTTGTGCAATATGAAGACCGTCATTGCTCACACTTATCATCAACAACACTGCCCCAACACATATGCTCTTCTCCAGCTGACGATGCGAGCCTCAACAACCTTCACTCGCTCATCCATGGTAGTGACACAACTTTTACACGAATTGACAATCGCCCAACTACACCACAACAACTTCATTTTGTATGGTGAAACCTTGCGCTCCAACAAAGGAAGAGACATGTCCGGATCGTATGTCTTTGCGTACCCAAACCACTACAATTCGATGTAATCCTTCATGGTTTGTATTAAGGCTTTGGCCTCTCACTCACTCTTATTTGTTTTTGGCCTATAAGCCACCGCATATAACCACACTTCCTTCGAAAAGTGCCAAACCCTACAAGCAAACATTATTTAAAATCATCCATGCAACAGAATGCACTCGTCGATGTAGATGTGTAGGCTTTTTCTCATTATCATCAAAGCAACAAAACAATTACTATAATCAATATATATAGAAGCTCACCAATGAGACAATATAACATAGTTAATCCATGAATATCGGTTATTGAAATATTCGAGGTGTTCGACGCCTCAAGATACATGAAGAAATTACACACATCAGCAAATCTAACAATGTCAATTGCCTTGTCTTATTGGAAGCCAAATGCAATTAACAACCTCCACAAAATTTGAGTACAAAAGCAAGCTTTAACGACATCAAATTCATTCCATCTATTGGTAGCCGTGGTGGTATGTGGATACTTTGGAATCATTCAGAAGAATTCAAACAACCCACAATGATAAAATATACCGAAAATATGATAATATATAAAAACAATCAATTTAATCCCTGTACATAATCATATTTGTTTATGCTCCTTCGAGAGAGGAGAAAAAAAAGATTTTGGGAAAAAATACAGGAATAAATGATGATTCATGGAATACTAATCATCCTGGTCGGTGATTCTAATGAAATTGATAACGACACCGAGAAACTAGTTGTTACCACTATCAATCCCTATAGACAATGCCTCTTTTTTGAATTCCGAAACAACTTAGGACTCATAAATACCAAAATAACATGATTTTCCTTTACCCGATGTAAACATTCTACAAGACAAGACAACGTATACGAAAAATTAGATAGGCTCATTATTCACCCTGACATATTCGATGGTACCCCAAACTTAACCATAAATCACCACCCATTTAAACAATAGGCCATGAATCTTAAACCATTGCTCTGATACCACATTTGTAACACCCTCGACTTACGTCGGTAGTGTCATACGCCAGTGACCTCAGCTTGTAAAGTCCAAAGCCACCCTAGGTTTTAATCGGAACAATTATGCTTAAATAAATAAATAAACGTTAAGTAATAACATAGTAAATAGCGGAAGACTTTTGAAACAATACTTAACATTTATTAAATCTTTCCTCGTAAATTGAGGAGATAAGTTTTACAACTCAAAATTTTAATACAATGGAAGACTCTTAAAATAAACCCTAACTCATGACTAACTTAACTACGTCTTACATTTATGTAGGAAGATTAAATTAATACTAGACAACTTTGAAAAAAAAACTATTACTTTAAATCTTCAATTGCAAGTCTTCTCTTTGATTCGTTACTCCAAGGTTGTCTGAGACCAACCACTGATGTGCTTTATAAGACGGATGACAACAGCCAACCAAGCAAGGAAAGAGAAAGGTTGGTCAGTCTAATAAAAGACTGTGCAAGGATGAAAAACAAAATGGTTCTTATAGTCGTATATAGTCACTACCCTTGTTTTTCGAATAAAACTCGGTAAACGGTATATGACAACTATTCTTAATTCCACTGAAAAGAAAGAAAAGGCATTCTTCAAGAAAAGACTGCAACGGAAATGAGTCTTATAGGAATTATGTATGTTTGTTTGCGAATATTAATAATTATCACACAAAGTTTTAAAAATGACTTCTTTGAATAATCGGGTCCTTAACCAACCTCACCGCATACGTGGTGTGCAAATTCAGATTGGTAAGAGGACCTTCATAGACAGAAGCCCGAACGGGTTCCACGTTATATTAATTATGTGCAAAAATGACACTTATCTTATTTATTCCAAAACGTGCATTTACGTTAAAGCTTTTAATCCACACCAATCTCGCAATGAGATAGATCATGTGTAATGTTTTAAAAGTCGCTAGGCGGGAGCTGTGTGGTGAGGGGGGCCTAGCGCCTAGGCGAGGCCTAGGCGGACTAAAATTTAATGCATGATCCATGTGATTATTTGATTATGTTCTCCCAAATCCATTAATCTTTATAAAACTATGTTGGGATGAGATTTGATATTATATTATGAGCCTTATTGTACAAAGCCTAACCCAAAATTATGTTAATGCATCTGTCATCTTCTAAGATGTTGCAACTTCCACAACATTTGAGGATTCTTCTCGCCTAGGCGGATCTAGGTGGGTCCTAGGCAGAGGGTGACCGTCTAGCCGGGGCCTAGGCGGCCCTAGGTGGGGATTTTTAGAACATTGATCATGTGATGAATCCCGAATAACTGCACTAGCTAAGTGCACCACCACTTATATTCGAATAAGGGCATGGTCACGACCAAAAGTATTAGGGCAATAATCCTCATAAACCAAGTTATAAAGAAACAACTAAACCTCGCAAGGTAAATAGCGTTTCTACGAATACTAGTGTTAACTAGCATATAAGTCCACACAAATGCACAACAATCCACACCAAAGTTCATCTAACACCCTTCAATAATATATATATATATATGAGGGTCATTGTTAGCAAATATACAACCTAATAAATATGGTTCATTTACACATCAATTTAACACACAAGTTCTCAAACGAAAATTAAGAATATGTATCACAACTTAATAGCACAGTCGATTCATTGTCAATTAAGATGAACATGGAATAAATTGCAAGAGCAAACCGCCACTTGTCTTGAATCACGAAGAACTTGAACGGCGTAATGATGATGGTTGCTTTCGAAAAGCAAATTGGTTTCATGCTTCATTTTCGTTCCAAAAGCGATTCCGAGATGTACCCAAATCACACAACAGAAATAAATTATGATTAGATAATTTATTCAATAACAACATTTGAAGGATACAAGTCTCGATTTTTTTGATTGAATCTATTTAACTCTAAATAAATCAATTTCAAGGCTTTTCGATGAAACGATTATTTATACGATACTAAAATCAATTAGTCATATATTCTAAGTAATCATAGCATAAATAATACATTACTCAATTTATTTATCATCTCAAATAACCCAACTGATAGCAGGCTAAAGTCGTATCGCCTAATCAAAATAATCCTAACAAACCTAAACAAGTAGCAAAGGCAAGCAAGGGTCGAATCCCACAGGGAGGAGTTGTCAATCTTTATGTAAGTTCGCATGCAATAGTAACAAGGGGGGTTTTTAGGTTGATTGTGATCAAACAAGTAAACAAAACAAACAAAGCAAAGATTTGTAATCAATTAGGGAAAAACACTTAGCCAAACAAATATCCACCATTCATTTGATAGATTGATCCTAGGTTATCTCTATTCATTTCTTTGATTATTCATGTCCCTATTCTAAAATAGTTACTAGTCCAACTAGTCATAGCAACCCTTACTATTGAACGCACGAAAAACTATCAAGATTTAGAACAACAGCAGCATAGAGCATAAGAATTAACCAGGATACATACAACACCGATGTTTTGCATCATTTAGCACATAATCAATTCTCTTTCATAATAAACCAGTCCAACTAGTCCTAGAATATCATGTTTGCTACACAAGATAAGGGATTTCAACTCGAAATATCCAAACCCTAGCAATAGACAATTACTAATATCAACTAGGTGATCAATCCAGTCAAATCAATAGGAATAAGCTCAAGAGAAAAGATATAATCCAAAGGAATAGGAAATAGAGTTATAACCTCACAATCATAAATCAAATGAAGGCTTCAATTGTCGGACTAAGCAAATGGTGCTTAGTTCTTCATAGTTCTTGAAACAAATAAACTCAAAGGGAAAAGTATGTTGAATGGAAAACTGAATAATGAACGATGATAGGGAAATTAGGTTAAATAACCTAACCCTAAAACTAAAGTGAAAAGATAACGAAAGTAATCCTAAAAGGAAATAATACTAAAGTAACGAAATTAAGAAAAGAAAAGAAAAGAAAAGAAAACGTAAATGTAACTTCGGAGAAAGACCCGGGCCTCGCTGCCGTGTGCTTCCGCGATCGCGGAAAAATCAATCTTGCTCTCGACTTGGCCACTTCCTGAAGGACATTTCCGCGATCGCGGAAGGAATTCCGCGGTCGCGGAAAATGGCTTTTCTTGCTCCGTGTTCTCGACTCATCCGCGGTCGCGGCTCCTTCCCTCTTCGCTCCTTCGCCTTCTTTCTTCGACTCTTCTCAGTCTCCTCAAGTGGTTCCTCCTCATCTTCTGGATATCTTCGTTTTAAGCTTCTCCACACCACAAAAGTCACACTTCTACTTCTCAACTCCAATCTCTACAATACGCTCTAAATCCATACAAATGGCACCCAAAACACCGGTAACAACTCCTAGTTAAACCCTACAAAGTAGAGCTGATCACCAACACATCACCCAATTGTGGTGTTATTCTTAACAACTTACAATTTCAGATAATATCATAAGATATAATTAATTTGATTTTAATACTTCTAAAATTAAATTAATCCAATATGTATCTAATTAACCCCAATTAGCATACGTAATCATGATTAATTGGATAAAAAACCGAATAGAGGTATGAATTAGCCGTTACCGAATTTGTTCGGTTCGTTCTTGTCAATACCCTCTCGTTGTGTCCTTAGTATCTCCCTCGTCCGAACTCCAAATGATGCATGGTTTGCGGCTGTGGAAACTAGACTTCAAGACAAACATTTTGATATCTAACCCGTAACTAGAGGTGATACGGGGTTAGCCGTGTAGAAGATGGGTCTAGGCAACGGATCTCAAAACAAAAGAAAACACAAGATTAGAACAATGGCGGAAGTGAAACTAATGGATAGGATAATAGATAGAACCAATAGAAACGACGAGAAAACCCGCTTGCTTGATAGCAAGGAACCTTGTCGAACGATCTACCAACCCGATCTCTACAACGCCACACAACCAAGAATCGTTGGCGAACTTGGAGCACGGAGAGGATTGCTTATGAAATACGAAATCACCAACTCCAGAGGGACTTGACAAAGACGAAAACAACTAAGCAGGAAAGAACAATCGATTGAGACTCTCACGGGGAGCCGAGTTTTCAAAGCAAAAACCAAGCTCTGTTTTTGTGTTTTAACAATATGAGAAATCTGACTAATGAAGAAGACAAGGGCGCCTTAAATACCTAAGAGGTGGCCGGCCCTAGCTTCCTAAAACGGGCTACAATTGTTCCAAAAATACCCGAAAATAGAAAGCTGAAAATAAATAAATAATAATCCTAAAAATATCCAATGCAGAAATTAATAAGATTAAACATATGTAACGTTGACCAATAAAGTCAACGCCTTGACTTTGGACTTTTCCTCTTCGTCATGTGATACATCATGTGCCATAAACGTCTCCAGCTCTTGACGTAGTTTCTTCAATCTTGACCTAGTAATCGGTCCATCAAAGGTTGGCACTAATGGCGGGGATGATTCCTCATCATTCTCCCCTTCTTGAAAAGGACTCGTCCTCGAGTCATCAACATCAGCGGCTGCATAAGGGGTAAGATCACCGACATTGAATATCGGGCTCACGCCATAGTCATCGGGCAGCTCCAACACATAGGCATTGTCGCTTACTCTCTTCAGCACCTTGAACGGTCCATCACCTCTGGGAGACAGCTTCGACTTCCTCTGCTCCGGGAACCGCTCCTTGCGCCGGTGTAGCCACACCAAGTCGCCGGGCTCGAACAACACTTGACGCCGGCCGTGATTAGCTCGGGCTGTGTTCTTCGCTGCAGTAGCTTCCAAACGAGCCTTAGTCCGCTCGTGCAGCTCCTTCATGAACTCAACCTGTCTATCAGCATCAAAGTCTGCTCATTCCGGTAAAGGCAACGGCTTAAGATCCAAAGGGGTTAGGGGATTCAAACCATACACACATTCAAAAGGGGACATATTAGTAGAAGAATGAATAGTCCTATTATAAGCAAACTCAACATGTGGTAAGGCATATTCCCAACGTTTCAGATTAGATTTAATAACAGCCCTAAGGATAGTACCCAATGTACGGTTAGTGACCTCAGTTTGTCCATCTGTCTGGGGGTGACTAGCAGTAGAGAACAACAACTTAGTACCAAGTTTACCCCACAAAGTCTTCCAAAAGTAACTCAGAAATTTGACATCCCTATCACTCACAATAGTACGAGGTACACCATACAACCGAACAATCTCTCTAAAGAATAAATCAGCAACATTCCTAACATCATCAGTTTTATGGCAGGCAATAAAGTGAGCCATCTTAGAGAACCTATCAACAACCACAAATATAGAATCTCTTCCCTTCTTAGTCCTAGGCAATCCAACAATAAAATCCATACTAATATCAACCCAAGGAAAGCAAGGAATAGGCAAGGGAGTATAAAGACCATGCGGTTTTGCCTTAGATTTAGCCTGTAAGCACTCAACACAGCGTTTGATAAAATTCTCTACATCTCTAAGCATGTGTGGCCAATAGAAATGAGTATGCAACATGTTATAAGTCTTATCTCTACCAAAATGACCCATCAATCCACCTCTATGGGACTCATCAACAAGTAACAACCGTAGAGAACAAACAGGAATGCACACCTTATCAACTCGAAACAAGAATCCATCAAACAAGAAAAACTTATCAAATGAACCCTTTTCCACGCAATGCTTATAAATCACTCCAAAATCAGCATCCATATCATACAACTCCTTAATATAAACGAATCCAAGGACCCGAGCATCCAAAGTAGTCAAGAGTGTATGTCTCCTAGAAAGGGCATCAACTACAACATTATCTTTTCCTTTCTTATACTTAATCACATAGGGAAATGTTTTGATGAATTCCATCCACCTACCATAACTCCTATCCAACTTATCTTGACTCCTAAAATGCTTTAAGGACTCATGATCAGTTTTAAGCACAAATTCTCTAGGCCAAAGGTAGTGTTGCCAAGTTTTCAGCACTCTAAACAAGGCATATAATTCCCTATCATAAGTAGAATAATTCAAGCATGCACCTTTCAACTTCTCAGAAAAGAAGGCAATGGGCTTACCTTGAGAGTCTAGAACGCCTTTTCTTGAGCTTCACCCCAACGGAACGGAGTATTCTTCTTTGTGATCTCTGTCAGCGGGGCTTCAATGGTGCTAAAATCTCGAACGAACCTCCTGTAGAAGCCAGCCAGGCCGTGGAAACTGCGCACGTCACCTAGGTTCCTCGGGGTCGGCCAGTCACGGATGGCTTGCACCTTCTCTTGATCCACTTGCAGTCCATGAGCACTCATTACAAAACCAAGAAACACAACTCTGTCAGTGCAAAAATAACACTTCTTCAGATTTCCATACAACTGTACAGCTCTGAGAGTGGATAAAACTTCCCTGAGGTGCTCTGCATGTGCTTCCAAATATTTACTGTAGATCAGAATATCATCAAAGTAAACTACAACAAATCTACCAATAAAAGATCTCAAGACATGATTCATAAGACGCATAAAAGTAGAGGGGGCATTAGTCAAACCGAAAGGCATAACAAGCCACTCATACAAACCAAACTTCGTCTTGAATGCTGTCTTCCATTAGTCTCCTTCCTTCATCCGGATTTGATGGTATCCACTGCGAAGATCGATCTTGGAAAAGGTGGAGGCGCCATGGAGCTCATCCAACATGTCATCGAGCATGGGGATCGGGTGCCTGTACTTGATCGTGATGTTATTAATAGCCCTGCAATCAACACACATACGCCAAGTATTGTCCTTTTTGGGGACGAGTAGGACATGCACAACACACTGGGATCGGCTCTCTCTAACATACCCTTTATCTAGAAGGTCCTAGACTTGGTTCTGGATTTCCTGGGTCTCAGTAGGGTTCATCCTATAGGCAGGCCGGTTGGGTAGGGTAGCACCGGGAATCAGGTCCATTTGGTGCTCAATGCCTCTAATAGGGGATAGGCCAGGGGGTATCTCATCCGGGAAAACATCAAGGAACTCAGCTAAAAGGGTCTGGACAGCAGCTGGGAGTGTAGCTCGGTCGTCGTCACCTAACAGGGTATAGGCCTGACAAAGGGACATGAGGGCGACGTCCGGGGGAAGGTAATCTACCAGGTGGTCTCTGTTGGATGCTAAGAGCACTCGGCTAGGGGTAGAGGCGAGGGTGAGGTCGGTCCGTGTGGAGGCAGTGGATGGTTCGGCTGGGGACTTGCCCTTACGCTCGGCCTCTCTTTTCTTATCATAAGCCTCAGCCACTTGAAGCGGCGTCATCGGTTTCAACACCACTTTCCTACCACGAAACTCAAAGGCATGTTGGTTAGTACATCCATCATGAATAACATGTCTATCAAATTGCCAAGGACGACCTAACAAAATATGACAAGCTTGCATAGGAACAATATCACATAAAATTTCATCCTCATAAGTTCCTAGCTTAAGTGTAATCTTAGCTTGCCTATTCACCTTGAGTTCACCACAATCATTCATCCAATGAAGTCTATAAGGTCTAGGATGCAAAAAAGTAGGGAGTTGCAGTTTATTAACTAATTCAACACTAGCAATATTACAACAACTACCACCATCAATAATCATGTTGCAAACTTTCCCTTTAACAAGACATCTTGTATGAAACAAATTCTCACGCTGATTATCATCACAAGGAGCCTGATTAACATTCAAAGTCCTCCTAACAATCAATGAATCACCATGCTCATATTCAATAAAATCCAAATCATCATCATTGGCATGCTCATTCATATCATGGCTAGCAACTAAATTTTCATGCTCAGTGTCAGACTCAGACTCTAACTCACCCAAATGATTAATCATCAAGACACTAGTATTAGGACAATCCTTCATGCAATGACCCTTTCCTTGACATTTAAAGCAAGTGATATCTCTAGCTCTAGGAGGAGGGTCAGCAGGGTTACCTCGTGTAACTGCAGGGGCGGGCCGTGTGGGCTGCTGTGGTGCAGTGGAGGTAGAGGGGTGCGCACCACGGGAATTCTGCTCATTGCCGCGAGGCGGACCGGTTGCTGGGCGGGATCTCTGGTGTCCGGTGCGGCCCTGCTGCTGGTCGGGATGCCAGCTTTGGCGTTGTGGCACCGTGCGGTGTTGTTGGGTATAGCTGGACTTGAATTGTCTCTCCACTTTAATTTCTTGGTGTAGCAAATCTGTCATGGTAGAATAGGGATACAATTCTATAGTGTCAGCTAAATGAGGATGCAAGATACGTAGATACCTGGACATAGTGGCCTCTTCATCTTCGATGACGTTGCCGTGTGCCATGGCTATCTGTATATTGTTGTAGACCTCTTCAACACCTAAAGAGCCTTGCCTCATAGTCTCCAAACGGTTGCGGAGAACTCTATTGTGGTGGTGGGGAACGAAGCGGGCCCTCATCATAGCTCTCATCTGGTTCCATGTGTTGACCGGAGGGTCCATGGCTTGTCTTCGAGCCTTCACAACAGAATCCCACCAAACCAAAGCATAACCAGTAAATTCAAGAGCAGTGAGTTGTACCTTTTTATGTTCAGGGAAATTGTGGCAACCCCAAATCTGCTCAATCTTCGTCTCCCATTCAAGGTAGACGTCTGGATCACACTTTCCATCAAAAGCCGGGATCTTCACTTTGATCCGTCCAATGCCGTCTTGTTCGGCTTCACGGCGGCGGGGCTGTCCGCGGTCATTCCGGGGGCGGTAAGGACGCCACTCATTACGCTCCTCGCGCTCATAGTCCTGCATATCATCATCACCCCATAAACTAGAACGTATCGACATAAGAGGGGACTCAGACCTATCACGAGGTGCGGGATGCCTAATCGGGCGTATGCGGTCGGTGCCAGTGGCTCTCGGTTGGCGACGCTCGTCCATCGCCGCTTGGTAGGCCGTGGCTTGGTCGACCAAGGGCTCGGTGGCGGGAAGCAGGTGCGCTATGCGATGGACCAATGTGTTCCTGCGCAGCCGGGAGTGGGTTGGAGCGGGTCTCCAACGAGTCAAACTTCGCAGACAACTGCGCGACTGTAGAAGCCAACTGTTGTAGCATCGCCTGCATATCGACATGGGAACCATTTGCAGTAACTTGTTAAGCACCGGAACCTGTCATGATCACCACTTAGACGAACACAGAAAGACGTTAAGGTTAGGAAAACCAAAAAAAAAACTCTCAAGTGTTTGCACTCGGTGATTGTACAACCTGCAAAGTTAGGCTCGTAAATGACAAGTTATCTATGTGCTCAAGATACGCAGCAAATCAAGGTCAAGCAGAGATGTAGTAGACAAGACAAGTAGATGTACGATGAAAAAAATGACTCAAACAAAAGCGAGACTAGAGAACGACTCAACAAGGAAAGCGACACAACTATAGTCACAAGAATGAAATGCAACTAAAGATGGGGCTATATATGTGTTTCGAACTCAAGAAATGCGAATTGCAAGTCAGAAAGACGTACCTTTGTCGACTCGGAACGAAGCCAATTGGAGCCGAGAGTGACCTGAGGGAACGGAAGGGTTCGGAAAAGAGGGGAACGGGACGGCTTGACTGAGGACAACTCGGGCAAGGTCCGGTCGGGTTGCGGGTGGGGTCAGGCCGGGTGGGGTCAGGCCGGGTGGGGTCATCCCCGCCATTAGTGTCAACCTTTGATGGACCGATTACTAGGTCAAGATTGAAGGAACTACGTCAAGAGCTGGAGACGTTTATGGCACATGATGTATCACATGACGAAGAGGACAAGTCCAAAGTCAAGGCGTTGACTTTATTGGTCAACGTTACATATGTTTAATCTTATTAATTTCTGCATTGGATATTTTTAGGATTATTATTTATTTATTTTCAGCTTTCTATTTTCGGGTATTTTTGGAACAATTGTAGCCCGTTTTAGGAAGCTAGGGCCGACCACCTCTTAGGTATTTAAGGCGCCCTTGTCTTCTTCATTAGTCAGATTTCTCATATTGTTAAAACACAAAAACAGAGCTTGGTTTTTGCTTTGAAAACTCGGCTCCCCGTGAGAGTCTCAATCGATTGTTCTTTCCTGCTTAGTTGTTTTCGTCTTTGTCAAGTCCCTCTGGAGTTGGTGATTTCGTACTTCATAAGCAATCCTCTCCGTGCTCCAAGTTCGCCAACGATTCTTGGTTGTGTGGCGTTGTAGAGATCGGGTTGGTAGATCGTTCGACAAGGTTCCTTGCTATCAAGCAAGCGGGTTTTCTCGTCGTTTCTATTGGTTCTATCTATTATCCTATCCATTAGTTTCACTTCCGCCATTGTTCTAATCTTGTGTTTTCTTTTGTTTTGAGATCCGTTGCCTAGATCCATCTTCTACACGGCTAACCCCGTATCAAGAGGTGCCGAGTTGAGAGAGAAAACACTTCTGCAACTGCACGAACATTTTGGGGACTGCTAAAAACTTACAGCTTGAAATTGGATAAATATACTCAATGGGTGAAGTGGTATTTTTAGGGGTTGGATAGGTCTTTCAAAATCCTACAAATTGATATAAAATTTTGCCTAAAAAGAGCCCGAGTCGAATCTCAATTCCCTTCTACAATGAAAACGCGTTTTTGGGGATCTTGTTGCCTTTCTGGGTGAAATTCGGATTTAATTGGGGATGAATCCACCCAATTTTTGTGTATATATGCAAGATAATGTGTTACTAAAATTGCCCAATGGTTTATTGCTCAAAAACGTAATTTTTGGTACCCAAATCTTCCATCGGAGGCAAGTTTTCCTTGTGTGGAGCAAGAGGTTGAAGACAACCCCTTTTTCCATGATATTACAGCCGGTCCCCTAAATAGGATTATTTGCACATGTTTGCCAACTTTCTAAAGTTGTGGCAAATGTGTCCTTATTTTACTTTTCAAAAATTATAAAATTACTCAAACTTATATATATTTTATTATTCTAAGTTTACATAATTATTTCAACCCAAAGTTATGAAGGACGCAATTTTAGATTAAGTTAATTCTAAGATTTAAATTACATGTATCATATTTTAACCTTATCTTACTTAACATTTTGATCTCCTTAATTTAATACTTTATGTTAAATTGATAATTTTATTTAGATTAATATCAACATAAGTTAACATAATTTAAATATTTCAAGACTTAAAAACGTAACCTACTTAGGTTAATTATTATTTTATCATCTCATGGATAAACATAATAATTTATATAACATTTATTATATATCTAAAAAATTCTCAAAATCACATTCATGGTTGTACTTTATTATTTCTACCATACTATTATAACCCATTTGATAATTTGTACCCAAAAATTATCATAATCCAACCTTTGAACTTAAGTTAATGAAAATTTAAATTACTCCTCTAAAAGAATTAAAATAAATTTATCAAATTGAAATTACTTTATAACCCTTCTAATTTAAGTGGGATATTACAATATTGTCGTCTTTCTTTTATTTAATTTTAAAGTTAGCATTTTGTCACAATAAATGACCATATTTAAGATATAAAAGATGAAAGTATATCTTTATGTAAATAATAAGAAAATTAGATTTAAGTTAGCATTTTGTACAATAAATGACCTCATTTAAGATATAGAAGACGGAAATAATATCTTTATGCAAACAATAAAATTTGATTTTATGAAAATAGGAAATATATATGTAAATTTAAATTATAAATATCTCTATTCAAAGGAAGATGAAAGAACATCTCATAAAATAACAAATATTAGGTGTTATCAAAATAGGAAATATGCTAAAATACTTTTTCCTTCTAATTAATATTTATATTAAGTAGGAATTTTTTTGATTTTCATATATTTTAAAAATGATCATATATTATCATCTTTTATTTTTTTATTTTTTTTGTAGAATGAACTATATTCAAATTTATAAATATTATTTTGCTAATTTGATATTATTAAAAGTTCAACTCTTAATGTCTTTTATTGTACAATAAATTGAAACTACTCATCATTTGAAAATCATCGATATAAAGATAAACAAATTTTTAACAAACAAAATTAAAAACTTTATTCAATATTAGACACAATTACAAACTAAATATTAAATCACAAATTGTTAATAGAATAAACCATAAATCGTGTGCAAAAAACATATGGCCTCTTAGAAACAAAAAAGCAAAGACACACTAATACAAACTTATCATTTATATATTATAAAAATAAAATAATAATATATTCCTCCACGTGCAAAGCACGGGGTTCAATCATCTAATTTATTTTGTTTTGAAGCTTTGTATGTGGCGGTGCTTTTAGTGATAAACTCCTAATTCTCGAACCTGAGGTAGCTATGAGAGTATGTGTACTAAAAGGATGCATTATTTCAAGATTATTCACCTCGTTTTACAAATATATTAATGGTGTTGATTGTAATGTCACACAAATCATGATTCGACTTAGAACTCATGTTGATGCTTTGTATAATCATTTTTGTAATACTGTTAATGTTGATTCACCTTCATCTCAGTTACCTCCATTATCATCCGTTACTAGTTCATCATCATCAAGAGCTTCTAGATTTTTACATTGTTTTACTAAGAGACCAAGGCATTCGATCTCACATTCGCAACTCGATACTTATCTAACAACTTCTTTTAAACTTGGTGAAGGAGAATTTGATATTTTGGATTGGTAGAAATGACATAGGAAGACGTATCGAACACTAGAAAATATAGCAACTCTTAGATCTCGCCTCAACGGTAGCGGTGGATCAAACTCTTAGACAATATGGACACATTTTAGACGAAAGAGATCGATAATGAGACCTGATGCATTGGAAGCTCAACGATTGTAAGAGGGTGGAACTTAGAGCTTAAGCGTTGAAGGCTTCATTTTCATCGGACACTTGATTTGAAGAGGGCGGAACTTAGAGCTCAAACGTTGAAGGCTTCATTTTCATCGGACAACTTGATTGGAGGAGACACAACAACGGATTTGAAGGGGGTTGTCTTAGGTAGGGATGAAAATCATCCACAAATACCCGACCCACTTGAGCACCCGATCTGGATAAACGGATGAAAACCCGATCTAAGTCGGTGGTACCGGGTGACGGGTGGAGTGAGTGGTGGGTCGGGTCGGATGTGGGTGGAGGTCCATAAGACCCACCACCTGACCCATCACCAGTATCAACCACCCACCCGTTTCACCCGTCTATTATGTATATACTTAATTGGCTTTTAATAATTAATTTGTCACATATTATTGTATTTGTATTGGAATGTTTCACCATTTAAAGTAATTTTAGTGTTTTTATATATTGAATTTTGGATAGTTGTCTAACTTTATGCTTGATTTTATAGTCATTTTTATATTACTTGTTTTCGTATATAAAAATTAACTTTTGTATGATTATTACAAGTTTGGACCGAAAAATTACAAAAAAAAATAGCACATCCGTTTATTTCACCCGATCCACTCGAAAACTCGATGGATGATGGTGGGTTGGATGTGGGTGATAAGTGTTTGAGGGTGACATGTGGGTCGGGTGGAGCGATTGTCTCGTAGGTTGGGTGAAGGAAGTGGTCGGTTCACTCATCCATTATCCGAGCCATTTTCATCCCTAGTCTTAGGTAAGTGCGGATCCATACTATAGGTAAGAGCAATACGTGAATTTTGATTCATCTAAACTCGAGAGGATACGTAGATAACTTAATATTAAGCTTAAGCCCTTTAAATTTCCAACTATTCTTCTTCTTATAATTCTTTTTATTAACTATTTATAACCAAGACAAATGTATTTTCTCATAATTTATGTAGTTTAAATTGTGTTGAATTTATTGTATAAGACAAAATAAATAAATTTCAGTAATCATATAATCTTTGCATTTTTTATAATTTTTGCTTTAATAATGTTTTTAATTCTTTCTCATTTTTTATAATGTCCGGAACCAATTCGGAATGGGGCTCTTATTTGCACCACTTTTTTTTCCGCACCACTCTTAAATGCCACAATGTGGCGTTTAAAAAAAAAACTTAAACGCTACGGCATGGCATTTAACATGAACCGGTTTAGAAAGTTTAACCGATTCAATTTAAACGCCATACTGTAGCGTTTAAGCTTTTATAAAAAAAAATTAAAAAGTAAACAGGTTCAATTTTTCCAAAAAACAAACGCAATGTTGTGGCGTTTAAAATTTTATTTTTAAAAAAATAAATTTTGCAATCTTAATAAAAAAAATGAATTTAAAATTTTAAACGCTTCGTTGTGGCGTTTAACGCCATAACATAATGTTTTTAAACGCCATCCTGTGGCGTTTAAACCTTAAACCCTAACAATAGTATATAACTATATGATATAACAATAGTATATAACTATACGATATAACCATAATATATAACTATAGTATATAACTATACGATATAACAACAATATAATATAATACGATATAACCATAATATATAACTATACAATATAACCATAGTATATAACTATAATATATAGCAATACAATATAATATATAACTATAGTATATAACAAAAATATATAACTATACGATATAACAATAGTATATAACTATACAATATAACCATAGTATATAACTATACGCTATAACCATAGTATATAACTATACGATATATCCATAGTATGTAGCTATAATATATAACTACACGATATAACAATAGTATATAGAAATAGTATATAACTATACGATATAACAATAGTATATAACTATACGATATAACAATAGTATATAACTATATGATATAACAGTAGTATATAACTATACGATATAACCATAGTATATAACTATACGATATAACAATAGTATATAACTATATGATAGAACCATATAACTATAGTATATAACAATACGACATAACCATAATATATAACTATATTATATAACAATAGTATATAACTATACGATATAACCATAGTATATAACTATAGTATATAACAATACGATATAACCATAATATACAATTATAGTATATAACAATAGTATATAACTATACGATATAACCATAGTATATAACTATACGATATAACAATAGTATATAACTATACGATATAACAATAGTATATAACAATACGATATAACCATAATATATAACTATAGTATATAACAATAGTATATAACTATATGATATAACCATAGTATATAATATAGTATATAACTATATGATATAACAATAGTATATAACTATACGATATAACCATAATATATAACTATACGATATAACCATAGTATATAGTTAAACGATATAACAATAGTATATAGCAATAGAATGTAATTATACGATATAACAATAATATATAATTATACGATATAACCATAGTATATAACTATACAATACAACAATAGTATATAACTATACGATAGAACTATAATATATAATTATAGTATATAACTATATGATATAACAATAGTATATAACAATACGATTTAACTATAGTATATAACTATAGTATATAACTATACGATATAACCATAATATATAACTATATTATATAATAATAGTATATAATTATATGATATAACCATAGTATATAACAATACGATATAACCATAATATATAACTATAGTATATAACAATAGTATATAACTATACGATATAACCATAATATATAACTATAGTATATAACAATAGTATATAATTATACGATATAATTATAGTATATAACTATAATATATAACTATACGATATAAAAATAGTATATAACAATACGATATAACCATAATATATAACTATATGATCTAACTATAGTATATAACTATACGATATAACAATAGTATATAACTATAGTATATATCTATATGATATAACCATAGTATATAATTAATAAATGTCCACATTGGATTGAGTACTTACAAGATCTTCATTTTCAAGTGTTTTATCTAGAATAACCCTAAACAATTATAATTATACAAATATTAGATTCATTATAATCTTTAACGAATATTACATTTATTATAATCTTTAACGAACAATTATGCATTACTAAGGTTACAAGCTAACTACGTACGGAATTTATAAATATAAGTACGACAAAAAGTTTCTCTTAATTTTGTATACATATATAATACTCAAATACAAGCATACAAAAACCTCTCAATCGATCGATCGATATATAACGTCACAACCTTGTATTACGCGTTACATGATAGAACAACAATGCAAATCACCTATTGCTATATATATTCAAACAAAAGCTTTCCAATTCTAGCTAATTATATAATTTATCACAATTGTACACTAACATAATGTTCAAAACTAAAACATGAGTTTCTAACGGCCGGAAATCCACTTTTTTAACGCTACGTCGTAGCGTTTAAGATTCAATCGACACGACGTAGCGTCTAAAATCGATCCGGTTTTGTATTTTTTGTTTTTTAAATTTCAATAAATCAAAAAAAATCTCATAGCGTTTACTGTGCGGTGCGAAAACAAAAAAAAAGCCCCATTCGGAATCAGGACTAGGCCAAAACTTGTCAAAACCGGAACCTGGTCACCTCTACCTAGCTAACTTGGGCTGGTAAGGGAGCCGCCCATTTTGGCCCAACAAAAAGGCCTAAGATTGCTCCAATTCCAAGTCCACATAGCTTAATAAAGACAAAGCCCACAATAAGTACAAAGATGGTAACATATGACCAATACTAAAAAGTATCCAAAACTTAGGAGATTACTAGGAAATGTGAATTTTGTTTAACAAGGCTTTTCTTTTACCAATTACTCGTACACCTTCCTCATAATATAATTGTTACATATCTTACCTATCTTTACTTTGGTGGCCCTCATGATACACTTCGTTTTGCAGGCGATATGATGTACATATTGCTATTTGCTATCTTTAGCTCGTTTGATAGCGTAAATAATCACTCACCACTGATTGAGGTGACAAGTAGATAGGAAAACCCAAGATGTTCATAGAGCATTTGATCAAGGGTACGTTGTTCAAATAAGATTGTGAGAAATAACATCACATATTGGAAATTTGAGAATAAAAGTAGTATTATATAAACTTAGTGGTTTACTTCTTCTATTACTAATTGGTTTTAGGATGAAACATAACTGAGCTTATGTATTGGGCTTAACGCGCATGTGCTCACAATTGACATATCCCCTTTATCGGTCCAACGGCCTTTATCACATATGATTGTTATTGTGATGCACCTCAATTTTTTCCATCTTATGAAGAGTTTTTCATTTTCACACCTCTCTTGCAACATAAGAGGGCCCTCCCGTTCAGTAAGTTGTTTTGGGGTAGTAGCGGAGTGAAAGCAGCAAATTCATCTCTCTCACCGCCTTCGGAACGTGTTCAGCATGTCGTTTGGGGCGAGTGGAAGGAAGTTGAAGGGAGTGGAGGAAAATGGGTATTTCCACTCCCTCACTGCCATTCCCTTACCCTCACCCCCAAGGTAAGCAAGTGGAAGTTGAAGGGAGTGGAATAAATCCCCATTTGTCCCCGAAAATCTCATTTGCCCCCCAAATTTTTTTATAGTTTTTTGGTAATTACACACCCCAAATACCTAACTTTAACTCGTCTAAATTACTACTTACCGAACACGCCATTTTCTAACTTCAACTCGTATTTCCACTTCAACTCCTACTTCCACTTCAACGTTTACTTGCACTTTCTTCCACTTTCACTCGATTTTGCTACTACTTACCGAACGAGTCTTTTGTTTGTGAGTGTAAGTGTACTCTGGAAGCTGTAAAAGGATGAATCAAATGATGCTACTGGGTAGTTCTGCTTTTTTGGCTGCATTTCTTCTTTTAGTAATTACCCCAAAGTGTTGTCAGACCACATGGGTATTGCTTAAAAACCTTGGGAAAACCATGATATTGAGATTCCTGTTAAACAGTGTTTCAGATCCTACTTCCACATATCATTGATGGATCCTTGTTCACAAGCCACCATGTAGCAGGTACCCACTTTTTTTTTCCTTCTGTTTTTCTTATCTTTCAACTGTTTTAGATAAACAGGAGTAAGACATCATTCTTCCTGGTATGGTTTTTGATTTGTTTGGGACAAGAATTGATACTCTTACACGTGTACTTGCAAGAAGAAACTCTTGGCAGGGTTAAAACTTAAAACAGGGAAGAGGATGTGAAAGGTGAGCTTTGACCCAAAGGGTGAAACTGAAATTAGCCCAATCAGAAGGGTAAAAAATCAGAATGGAAAAACAGCAGAGGAGCAGGTAAAAAGTCCCCTTGTTCAATCCTTTCTACTGTTTTACCCTGGAGATGGCAAATTTGAGAATGGCAACACTGTGAATGATTGGTTGCAAAACTCACTAATAAGCAACCCATTTGCACAAAAGAAAGTGCAAAATCTTGGTCTATTGCAAGTTGCTATCCCCAAGGTACATGGGTTTGTCATTATCTCTTATTTTAATAAGAAAAAGTATCATGTGCGAAAGTTTATTAACGTACAAAATATTAAAGAATTATAACCGTCCGATTTGCTTCAGTTTTTTGCATTGTTACACGCGCTTTCAAATTATTTTTTTCACTCCATCTGTTCGCTTCAGCCTTCTTTTTTTCGCTTCAGCTTTTCAAAAAAAAAAAATCAATTTTTTTTTTGCATTGTTACACGAACTTGCACTTTTTTTTATTCATTTGCACTTCCTCCTTAACCACTTGCACTTCTGTTTAACAGCTTGCACTTTCGTTCTATTCGCTTACACTTATTCATTATTCTGATGCACTTTCTGTTCGCTTACTTGTATTTTAAATATTTTTTAATATCATATTTGCTTGCACTTTCTGTTCACTTACTTGCACTTTACTCTGTATTTCCAAGTACTTTCTTCCTATTGGCTTGCACTTTCGTCATTTCACTTGCACTTATTCATTATTCTGATGCATTTTCTGTTCACTTACTTGCACTTTACTTCGTATTCTCATGCACTTTCTTCCTATTGGCATGCACTTTCTGTTATTTAATCTCTTGAACCTAAAGTGCAAGCATATAAGAAAAAAATGCAATCAGAAAACATAAAGTGCAAACATATAAGAAAAAAGTGCAAGCAAATCAACACAAAGTGTAAACAAATACAATGTGCAAGCAGAATAAACAAATGTTCAATGAAAACATAAAGTGCAAGCATATAAGAAAAAAGTGCAAGCACAAAAATACAAAGTGCAAGCGAATAAACACAAGGTGTATTCGAATGTACACAATGTGCAAACTAATAAATAAAAGTGCAATCAGAAAACATAAAGTGCAAAAAAATAAACACAAAGTGCAAGTAAACATAAGGTGCATTCGAATATACAAAATTGTGCAAGCAGAATAAACAAATGTGTAATGAAAACATAAAGTGCAAGCATATAAGAAAAAAGTGTAAGTAAAACAAAACAAAGTACAAGAAAATAAATACAAAGTGCAAGCAAACATAATAAAGCGAGTATAATGACACACTCCATAGCGCTGGCCACGGTGGACGGCTGAAGATCTTTCATATTTTATATTTTAACATCCTTTCGTACCCGAACCGAGTCTTTTTAATAATTAATCTCTAATGATCCCTTTTTTTTTCCTCTTTCAAGTAAATCTTCCAGGTAGAGTGTGGCTAGTACTATTATACACCAGCAAATAGCAATTTATAAGCTTTAGTCACCTAATTTGTCATTTGTTGACTAGAAATACAGGAAGAGTAGTGGGATTTGTTCCCTAGTTTTGACTAATCGAACATGATGAGCAGGTTGTCTTGCTAGTTGCTAGGTAGACCCAGATTAGATATTCATATTATAGGCTTGGTTAACTCTGTAATTGTTTGACATGTGCGTGGGTTCAAACTTCAACCATCAAACACAGCTAATATGAAATGTACTGCCGGGAAAGATAAATATTCTTGGAGATCGAATTTGATTTTATTGTTTTTTCTTGGTCAGGTAATTTAGAGATTGGTGCTTGTTAGCGTGTTTCACATGGGAATTAAACTATGGCAAAATCAGCGATCTTGGATATGTGATATACCAGCTGTAGATGGTATATGACTAATATGAGTATGCAATTTTTCCATTTTTAAATAGAAGTTATGCTAAAATGTCCTTCTATTTACTAGCTAAACTTGTTATGCATAAGCTTATAAGAATTGACTTTCAATGTGGTTATTTCGTAATGGTCCTCCTTATCCCCTTCGGGAATTAAAATTCATTTTGGTCTTCATATCTAATCAAGGATTACTTCAATAAAAAAATGTTGGATTGTAAAGCTCATCTCATATCACTTTGAAAGTGGAAGAATATATATAAAGTTGTAGTATGTAAAGGTGATAGTTAATCATTTTATTTATCAATTGGTTTTAAAATTGAATCCCAAGATTATGTACTTGACTTATTTATGCATGTGTGCTTATACGTACACGACCACTAGTTTATCGATCGACGGAATTTTTTTTAAAAAAAAATGTTGACTCATGTAAATTAATTAGCTGAAATATGTAAACACTAAACATATTATTTATTTTATTTTTATTTTTTTGATAAGGATTTAGGGGATCCTCTATCTCGAGGTAGACCGCCTTAGAGCATCCTTACGGATAAGATTGTAAAGATCTAGAATGGCTGCACTATTTGGTGAAATTGATATGTGGTAAATATTTGCTATGAAGTTGGCCATAATATTAATTTCCCGAAATATGTGGGAAATGCGACAGGATGAGAATTATCGCAGATCGAGTAGTATATCTGACATGACGAGCTCAATTTTCCACGGGCAGTCCCATTTGTCATTTAAGGCATTGATCAGGCAGAGGTTGTCGTCTTCGATCTCAATATCTAAGACCCCTAGCTGAATGGCATCTCGAATATCGTGTCGCATTGAGATAGCTTCAGCTAGGATAGATGAGATGTTCCCCAACTCCAAGGCACCATTGGCCATTGAAATTGATTGGCCATCATGATCCTGAATAATGTATTTGTATGTTGCTTGTTGATTATTTTTGGATGCATCAGAGTTTAATTTGTATGTATTTGTGGGTGGTTTCGTCCATTTGATGTTTTTTCGTTTTCTTCTAGTTACCGGTCTCGCAGTTTTTTGTTTCTCCTTGCTGTCGTTTTCCATCTTAGCATTTTTCCAGTCCTGTTGTTGTTTTTGGATGAAATTTGTGAGATTTGGTATTTTGTTCTTATTTTGATCTTCGAATATTTTAAGGTTTCTCTGGTACCAAATGCTCCACCAACATATTGCTAACGTTTCCATATATTTCAAATTTGATTTGTCTATGATTTCGTTTAGTAGTTGTGTTATGCTTTTATTGTTTGTATTTAAGTTACAAACTATCTGTTCTATTTGTAGATCAATATTTCGAAGAATATGTTTGGTATAAGGGCATTTAAACAGCAAGTATGTCAAGTTCTCCATTGTGCAATTACACTGGATGCACTCTAGAGGGATATGAATGTGCCTTTCATGTAGCTTTTCTTTGGTTGGTATCCCATTTTTGGTAATTTTCCATAGGAAGTGTTTAATTTTGGGGGGTATATCGAGTTGCCATATCCATTTGACGTTAGTCTCATATAGCCTTTTGTTCTCATAAATCATGTTTAGTGCACTCTTGGTCGAAAACCAACCATTTTGGTTATGTTTCTAGTAGAGTCTATTTTCAAATTCATTGTTGGGTAGTGTTCTATTTACAATAGTTATGGTGATGTCATTGTCAAAGTGTTTTTGCAGTTTCTCTATTTTTCCAAGTTTTGTCTTGGTTTATATATTGGTCTATTGTTTCTAATTTGTTTATGATAGTGGTGTATTTTGCTAGGTTGGCTAGCTTTCCTATTAGGAGTCAGGTATCCTGCCAGAATTTAATAGATCTTCCATTACCTAGTTCCCATTGGAGGCCCTTTTTGAACTCTGGTATGAGTTTTGTTAGATTACTCCATTGCCATGAACAATTTGTGTTCTTTTTCCTTTCATATTCTAGTATGGGTTTTGTTTTTAGGTATTTTTCCTAGATGATCTTAACCCATATATTTGTGGGTTCAGCGAGTATTTTCTAGATTAGTTTCATTTGAAGTGCTTTGTTCATGTCTTCACTTTTCCTGATTCCTAGTCCACCCTTACTGGTGGGTTTGCAGATTTCATCCATCCTATGAGAGGTTTGTGGTTGTTTTCCTTGTTCCAAAAGAATTGTGTGTTGATTGAATCTAGTTTTTTATGTGTACTAGTTGAAAGCATAAAATTTTGCATAATATAGCTTGGTTGGGCCAAAAGTGTTGCCTTAATCAGAACTTTCCTCCCTTCTTGTGACAATGTATTCACCTTCCATTTAGTGAGTTGGTTTGTTATTTTGTCAATAAGGGATTGGAAGATGGTGTTTGATACCCTTTCATTGATAATAGGGGAGCCAAGGTATTTATCCAGTCTGTTTGTTGGTACTACATTAAAAATCTATAGGATTGGCGATATGGTTGTCTGGTTGGTATTTTTTGTTACTTGAAATGCTGATTTATGAAAGTTGACTAGCTGCCATGATACTTCGCAATAGTCATCAATTATTTTCTTTACCTTGGTACAAACTGCTTGTTTGGTGGAGGAGAAGATGATGATGTCGTCGGCAAATGCTAGGAATGGGATTTTGGTACCATGTCTGTTAATTTTGATTCCTAAGGGATTAGTTGCATCAGAGGCTGTTTTTGTAATTGACGCGAAATGATTTCTGCACTTAGAATAATTAGAAAATGAGATAGGGGATCACCTTGTCTGAGGCCTCTCTTAGGGAAGAATTGTTCTGTGGGTCCATTGTTTACAAGGACAGAGAAAGATGTTGTTTGGGTACATTCCTTTATCCAACTTATAAATTTGTTACAAAAACCAATTTTTTTGAGAGTTTGTAGTAAGAATTCTCAGTCTACTATGTCATATGCTTTTTCCATGTCTAGTTTCAACGCAACTCATCCTTCCTTTCCTTTTTTGGCTCGGAAGGAATATTTCATGTGCAATGAGTACATTGTCTTGAATGCTTCTTTGTTGGGTAAAAGCACCTTGGAGTGGGTGTATTAGTTTTGGGATTATGGTTTTCAGTCTTTCTGTAAGTATTTTTGATATGATTTTATAAATTGTATTAGATAGGCTTATTGGCCTATAGTGGTTTGTTGAGCTTGGGTTATCGCATTTGGGTATAAGTGTTATGAAGGTATGATTGATTTTTTTCAGTAGTTTTCCATACTGGAAAAAGCTTTTCACAACTTTTATCACATCTGGGCTTATAATATCCCAGTATTTTTTATAGAATCCAGATGGCATTCTGCCTGGCCCTGGTGATTTATCTTCTTTGATACCCTCAAGTGCTTTCTTGATTTCTTCATTTGTTACAGGTTTAGTGAGGTGGTCATTTTCTCTTGGCTCACTTCTGCTTGTATTACATTTAGTGACTCTTCCATCTTCATCTGGTTTATGTGTTGTTGTTTAAATCTTTTTGGATTTTCTTTTTGACGTTTTCTTGTCCAATAATGAGTGTTTCTTCCATACTTTTTATTTATTTTATGTTTTTTCGGTTCCTTCTTCCCGTGGCAATTCGATGAAAGTACTTACTATTGGTGTCTGTTAAGTTGATGTGTTTGTGCCTAGCTCTTTGTCCCCCATTATCTTTGTTGAAAAGATAACAAACATTCTTTATTTTTGGTTCTCCAGTTTGCGTGGTTTGGGTTGGTTGATTAGTATAAAGAATAAGTTTATTTAGTTTTGGTAAAAATAAAGAATAAGTTTATTTGTAAACCCCTTTTACCTATTATCTTCCATCATATTCTTGTAACATATATTTTTTACCTATTATTGGGACGAAGATTACCGCGAGGCGATTGACGACACTCATTCTAGTCCCTGTTACCATTTACTTTCTCTATATCTACATGTTACAGGGCTTTTACATAAAAATGATTTCCGTCCCATTAGCATTCAGATTTTGAGACCAATGAAAACGATATATCTATTTTTAACGCATCTTCTTGTAAACACGTAAAAGGCGCACGTACCATGTTATAGAAAATAAGACCACTAAAATTCACTAGGTACTCCTTCCTACTTCAAACTAACTTAATTCTTATCTAATAAAAAAATAATCATGATCATATTACATACATCATATGATGTTACTTTATTCGCAGTCATACCTAGATCTTTTTTATTAACTTCTTTTAAAAGCTAATAAAACAGAGTAATAAAAAGTAACCTAAAAGATTTCAGCAAAAGATCCACAAGATTCTGAAAAAGAGAGGGCATATTTATATATATATATTTCTGCTGACTTTGGAAACGAGCAGTAGAAATTGTCCGGCCAAAACAAGCACTCAGTGGCGCTCAATTGGGTTTATACTTTATACGTACAAACTGACCATTTTCAGCCCAGCCACCAACCACCACCGCCACCGCCGCACTAACACTAGTTAGTGTCCATAGAGGACGGGAAAGCATCTAAACTTGCACTGCCCAAAAGGGCAAAAAAATGAAACCAAATGGAAAATTACTAGTTAATTATAATTAACAACATTTTTTGTTGTTGTTCCTAATGTAACAACTTCGAGTTGAGTTGAGTTGAGTTGAGAAACAGCCAGTTCCTGTTTTGTTGTAGTGGGGCCCTTTTTTAGCTCTTTCACTCTGTTTTCATTCCCATACCTCCTCAATATCCTCTTCCCTGTGCTGTCTATTTCTCTTCCATTCCGAGCTCTGAATAAAACTTATTACTTGTTTTTTTTTAGAAAAAAAGGGAAAAGGAAGCTCCTGGAATTCAGGGATTTCTCTTCTTCTTCTTCTCTATAGCTTTGAAAATACTAGTAGTATTTAGACAGATTATTAGAGGAGAGGATAATGTGACACAAGTGGATGGGCGACATATATATTTCCGACCTTACAATACAAACAAATGTCACATCACATCCATCTCAGCTTCTCATATCTCATCAGCTCAGGCGATTTCCCATCTGCTTCACGACGTGCTCATATTCCATATCCTGTTCCATCCCACATCGCTAACAATTTCAATATCACCAATTACACATAAAAACAACCCTAGTTAATTGCATGAATAAAACTTAATTTAGGGTATGTTTGAATATTTGCAGCCGGTAATAGCGAAGCAGTTCGCTTTTTTGGGTTTGAAAAGTGTACAGGTTGATTTGAGTAAGATGAAAGGAAGCTAGATTTGTGATTATGTGTTTGATGTACTTTTGACTAAATACATTTCCCCGCACATTTTAAAGTAGTAGTAAACTATGATACGTACCATCTGATGTTGATGGTGATGGTGATGATGATGATAGCTGGGTGCAGCTGCAGGATAACCCATGTAGTTAAAGTAATTATGGTAGGCCTGTTGTTGCTGCTGCTGTTGGATTGAGGAGGAGGTAGAACCCTCGGACGACGTCGTTCTGGGGGAGGAATCATCTCGCTGGCACTCAAAGTTGACCCCAAACAGCCTCACAAGTCTCGTCGACGGGTGGTGGGTGTTGTTATTATTTGAGGCTGATTGCACAGGTGTCGCCTTCTCCTCTTCCTCTGCTGGCCCTCCCCCTATACACAGTTTTTCTATTTACTCCCCCACATGAAATCATATCATAAACTATAGTCTAGCTATTACTTATTTCTATTATAGTATTTACTACACTGCGATTTATAAAAAAGAAATAGTAAGATTGCCCTTGTTGTGTTTGAGTGATCAATTTCCCTACTTCTTTCGGGAGAACAAAATTGAATTGTGAAGTAATTTTTATAAGGTGGCAGGCCGGGTACAGAGGTATGCACGCAATTAAGAAAAATGCTATTTTCATAGAACAAAAGAGAAAGGATGAAAATGGGGCGCGTGAGGACACGCGCAGTTAAAATAACTCCATTTTTTGTATCCTTTTCCCAATTAGTCGGAAGAATGAAACGATGAGAAATAAGAGACGCCGTTAGAAAAGTGAGAACCGTATCAATGGGTCGGGTGATGGATCTATCATCCGTCCGTTAATTTTTTCGGGTGTATCCATCCGTCATCCGTCGAGTGAATTGGGTCATCCATAGATGATTAAAAATAACGATTTAGTATAATTTATAATATCCATTTTATGTATTTTAAGACATGTAGTAATAAAATTGTTGTTAATATTATAAGTATTATGGTATAAATAGGTTATAAAAGAGTTTTTTAATACATAAGCAATATTTGAATGAAAATGAGAATAATATCGACAAAATAAAGTTTAAATATTTGTGAATTTTATACTAAGGATACACAATTATATATATATATTTCGGATATATCGGATAGGGTGATAGACCTTCGTCCGAATCCATCCATCACCAAATATTATTCTGATTTTCATCCGACTTTTCGGATCGGATGAGTCGGGTATTCATCGGGTGCGGGTGAGATTACCATCCCTAGTGTCGGTCTAAGCTATTGGATATTATAGATATATCGAAAAACCGAATATGTTGATAATCAAATAAGCCGTTTAAGAAAATGTACCAATTCAAAAGTCAAGTTCATAAGAGAAACAAAGGAATCGGGAAAAAAATATAATGTTTTCATTGTTTTCTCAAATCAGAAGCAAGAAATCAAGAATTGACAAAGAAAAATTACCTGGATGACGTGGCGGACAGTCGGGCTGGTAATTAGGGGGGATCCCAGCCGGCGCCAGACGGTACCCCTGCGCATTGTAGCACACGGCCGTGGACGGCGCCGTGCCGCGGCGGCGCCACCCAATAAAGAGCTTCTCGCGGTCAGCGCGGTGGCGCTCAAAGAAGACGACGTCGCCGGCGTCAAGGCGCTTGTCCTTGACGTAACGGCTCCATCCCTTAGTCAGCACGTAGCTTTGACTGCTATTCCAGTAGGAGTAGCGGAAGCGCCAGCTCTTGCCGGCCTCGTCCTCGAAGCCGAGTAGCGTTCCGGCGGCGTCTCCGGCGCCGAGGGGGAAGTACCTCTCGGCGTGCTGCTTGGGAATCACGAGGCGGTTGAGCTTCCCCACGTCGCTGGGCGTCAGCGGCTTCTCGAACATGGCCTCCTTGTCGTGCATCGGGATCGGTGTGTCGACGAGGCGGTCCTCGAAGTCGTCGCCGACAGGGTAATGGTTGAGGTTGCGCGTGGAGTCCACGGCGGGCTTGTGGAACCAGGGCAGGGGCTCTGGGAAATGGTTCATTTGCATATTTTGGGGGTTTTTTATTTGATTTTGTTGGGAGAGTGAAAGAGATTGGTGTGGGGAATTCAAAAGGGAGAAGACGATATATCAACACTTTATAATAGGTGGAATCAGGGTTGCAAGTACAAAGAGAGTGTATAATTTTATGGTTTTTTTAGTCATGAGGGTGTATATGGATGTAATCATTAATTTTTAGCATACCACTCAACATATTAAGGACTTAGTATTATAACCGTAATTGAGTTGGGATAGGAAATCGGATTGTAATAGAAATGAGTTTGAGTGAGTTTAAGAATGCTTCATACCTTGATAAAGATGTGAGTATGAGATTGTGTGATTTCACGTATGACTCATTCTAAAAAATAATTTTAATCAAACACAAAAATGAATATGAGTGATTTTTCATATCGATTTTTGATATCCAAGGTATAGTATCAAAAGGGGCTTAAATGGTTTTATCTTTTGGGTCTTTCTTTTAATTAATTAAACTTACCAAGTGTAACTTTCCTAATTTATTTTATTTTGGATGTTCGTTTAAACAAGGTTTTTTTAGGAGATTAAAATTTCTGATTATGAGTTTGAATAATTGTGTGTAAACTCCGGCCAATTCAAAGACCCAGTTAAATATTCAATAGGTGTGGTGATATATAATATTATTTTACATTTAAAGTTTAAGACTAAATAATCTAGTATATATGACTTTAGGATAAAAGTCTTATAATTTGTGGGTTTATATGCATGTTGCGATCAGACTGACATGTCCTCGTCTTGTTTATCGGTCTATTGTGCTTTATTAGTAGTGTAAGATTTTGAATATTTGTTTGTGGTAAATGATCATGAATTTATAGATATTGCAAATTTGCAAGGGACAATTTTGAATCATCGATCGCCAACTATTAAAGTGACCTTCATTCCTTCCATATACAGATATACTGATAGTTTTGGTTGCAGATGAAATTAAAGGGGGCATTCTTGATCGAAGTTAAAAGTGAATATATATATATATACATATAGTTTATTAGGATAAAACGAGTGTATTAATTTAGGACGTTGAATGAGAAAAGAATAAATAATTTTGATTTAATAATGGATTTTCCAATTTTATATGGTGGATGTGACCACATCAGTCCCCCTCAAATTAAGGGATTACAAAAAACCACCAAATCCCATTAACTTTCTTTTTCAATCTCTCTCTCTCTCTCTTCTCTCTCTCTCTCTCTCTCTCTCTCTCTCTCTCTCTCTCTCTCTCTCTCTCTCTCTCTGGCACTGCATGGAACCACCATTGGCGACCTCACCGAGCTTCGTTTCTTCTTGTCGATCGCGCCTCCTCGTCAGCATCCTCTCTCTCGTGTTCCTCTCTGCCGCATGAAATAGGAAACCGCCATTGTCGACTTCGCCAGATCTTTGATTCTCCTCGTCGCCTCCTTGCTTTATCATCGTCGGCGCCGTCTAGAATTCGATTATTCTCGTCCCTCGCTTCTCCATAGGTATCTTACTCTAATTTTTTGGATCATATTTTTTTGAACCCTAAATCCTTTCGATTTCTCAATCTTTTCAATGGAGAGGATGCAAGCTTGTCGGAGGAATCCGGTGGGGCAGGCGAGGAGCGCGGCGGAGAAGTGGAGAGGGGTGGTGTGGACATGGAAATGCCAGGCGGCGTCGGCAACGGACTGCTTGAGAACTCCCGTCGCCTCCGGTGCTAGCGTTTGGAGTTTTAATCTAGAAATTTCAATCGATTTTGCTCATGTAATCACCATTGTCGCAGCTTGTCACCGACCTCCATTCATCGCTGGTTGATTTTATCGTCTTCGTGCCCTGGTTCATTGTCTATGTATGATATTCAGATATACATGTATGATATGCAATTTGTAATTATGGAGTATTTCTTTGGCCGTGAATGTGATATTCATTTGTGTGGATGGTATATGCATTTTCCATACAGTGATATGCAAAATATACTTGTATGATATGCAATTTGTAATTATGGATTATTTCATTGGTTGTGAATATGATATTCATTTGTGTGGATGGGATATGCACAAAAGTTCAAATAGTTTGAATACAAATATTTTAAATTGGAATATCAACTACCACATAGTGCATATCTATTCAGAGTTTATGAATATCAATATTTATACGACTGAATATGATAACGAATAACAGATATTCAAAAATACTTGAACGATATTCAAATAATGTGTTTTGATATGCACATTTTTTTTTCAATTCAGTGGATGCATTATATACATAGTGAATAAGTACTCACAATACTTGAATATCAGATATATGATAGTGAATATCATCATGAATACGATGGAACATGAACAAAATTAACAGACATGCAAAGAATATTTAACGATATTCACAACTTTCGTGTCGATATGCATAATGTTAATTTTCAACTAATTAAATATATTGATATGCACGAACTTCCACTGAATATGCGTATTAACTAAAAAATAGTGGTATACGATGGGGATCTGCATTATTTCTCTCTCTCCAAATCTACATTTAACTTTCTATTTTGGAAGTGGTTAATTAATAGAATTCAAAAAAGTTTTTTGTGATATTCATTCCCTGATTCACGCCTCCACTACACCCTCTTTTTTTTATCCTAATCTAGCCATTTATCACTCTCAATCCAACACTCCAAAATTGTCCACTCGTTTTACCGTAAGATTCGTTTTACACTTTCACTAGAGCGTTTGGTTGAGCTTAGAATGGAGGAACATGTACAAAATTACATAGAAGCCCCTGAAGATAAAGTAGTCTGATCGAGGAGGATGCAAGTATGCAACCCAACCCCATGTTACTCGCAAAAGGCCAATCCCTTTAATTCAGTTTCAAATCCCCATCTAACTAACAACTAAATTATACAATCAGATCCTATCAAACAAATTGAAAAAGCATATTACTCGATATTTTATTCACGTTAATAAAGGCCAACGACAATACGTATACTAAGCTACAATATTAGAGTAAAAGAATAAAGAAGGCTAGGGTAAAAAACAAGAGATATATCAAGTGGGTCGGGGACCAAAGTTTGTGCACCCATATACAAAACTCCTTTAATTTTGACGACTCCAATTGCAAATTTCACGGCTAGCTGAGTGTAGCTGGTCCCTTCCCTTTTGGATCCTCCTCCTCATTATTGTTTTTATCCCGTTTCATAATTCATATATGTATTAATTAATACTCCGTAGTTAATACAAGGGACTAGCTAGTTCAAACGACGAACACTCGTACAGTAAATAATGAGGAGCAACCTGAACACACGATCGACCCAAATTAATTGTTGATGTTTGGGTGCATTTGTTATCTCCATCCTAGTATAGCCATACGATATATTACGAAAATTTCAGAATTTTTTTCAAAGTAGGTATTTTGAACTTATTTTCGAATCTAGACTCGATAAAAAAAAAATCAGAATAGGCTAGGCTAGCATTGTAGGTTTGGAATAAGTCGTTGTTTCAAAAAAACAAATCTCTTTCAAAGAGTCGCTATTTCGAACAACGACTTACATTTAAAGCAAACTCCGACATTCATTATAATTTTATTTTTTTTAAAAAAAAGAAGAGGTATAAGTCGATGTTTAAAAAAAAAAACATTTTCTATAAAGAAAAGTGTTCGCTTTTTTATTAAAAATAATATTAAAAGTGAAAAGGTAGATGTTATGAACATCGACTCTATTTTTTTTTTCAAAAAAAGAGTTCATTTTTAATTAAAAATAAATAAAAATAGGTATAAGTCGTTTCAAACAACGACTTATACTTTTAACTATTTTTTTCAAAAAATTCAATAGTTGAAATAGTTTTTAGAAAAAGTATACTTTATAGAGAAAAGGTATTTCTTTGAAGAGGAGTCTGACTTATACTTTTTTTTAAAAAGGCATAAGTCGTTGTTTCAAACATCGACTTATACTTTTTAAATATATTTTTCAAAAAAAATTATATCGTCGAAGTTGTTTTGAAGAGGAGTCGTTGTTTCACCCAACGACTTGTGCCATTAGAATTTCTTTTTCAACGAGCCTAGATTCGGAATTAAGTTTGAAAGAATACATACTTTGAAATAATTCAACATTTCAACTTGTCAGATATCATTTAATGAAAATAAAATATGTAGTATTCTAAATTAAAAATCCAACACATGGATAAACCCCGTTATTAAACATTTCTAAAAGACGCAATCTATATATTTCAACCTCGATTTTGCAAGTCGATCACATCATGACAACCCAAACAACATGTATAGAGGACCAAATAAACACAAATCTCTAAAAATGTGAGTAGAGGGCGATTTAAGGAAAAGGGTATTGTGTTTTGTCTTAAGTCTTGAGAGCTACTCCCTCTGTCCCAAAATATAAGCCCCATTTGACCCGGGCACATCCGTCGAGACGAGTTTTGTATCGTTAATATCTCTAATTACATAACCCTAAAAATTATAATTTTTTGATATTATTAAAATACTCGTTGAGACGAATCAAACAAGACCCCATATGACTATGTTTTTTCTTATATATTGGAAGAAATCTTAAACCGAAGCTTCAACAGTGAACAGTGACGCGTTCCCAAATAAAGCTTATATTATGGGACGGAGGGAGTAAGACACAATACATGCAATCATAGTAGCATTGAGTGTGCTCGGAGGATACGTCAACAACAACGGGTAAACAAAAAGTGGATTGACAGAGAAGTTGCACTCACATGACCGGATGAGACATCGATTAGTGTTGCAGAGAAAATTATAGTAGCGGGAGTGCAAATCAGATGACCAAATAGAAGAATTTGATGATCGATTGAAATTTACTACTAGTGGATCAACTGATTGGTCAATTTGGTGTGATTAATTCTTTATATTGGAAGAGTTTGACGGTTAAGAAAGTAGTAAGAGTTTGACATTTAAAAAAGTGAGTTGAGAGTTTGACAACTAAAAAAAAGTATTGGGCGGTTAAGAAGAGAGTGTGAGTTTGATAGTTAAAAAATGGTCTTGTTAAACACACTCATAATTTTTTATTATTTACACCTATTATATGTATGTGAAATGCGGAAGCATATATATTGATTTACGCATGCGAAACGCGTATATTTAGTATATGCATTAGAAATACATATGCGTGTGTATGCGCACTGCGTATACTTATGTGTATGCGCACTGCGCATGCACATATTATTCTTGCTGTTAATTAACGTTAATGATCCTGATTATGAATGTTTTAGACTTTTTAAATTCGAACGAGTTAAGTTTACTATGTTTATTATTATATAATTTTATGGTAAATTAGTTACTTCTATATATAATATGGTTAACTTGATAGTTAATTTGTTATATATTCTACAGCTTTTCTAGTGTGTGCTCATGGGTACATGCTAACTTGTTATTTTAAAGTTATTTATATCTTTTTAGTTATATTATTTTTTATTTGTAATTTAATTTTTTTATAATATATGTGCATAAAACTATAAATTAAAATTTACGTTAAAATTATTTATAAATTAAAATATAGGGCCAAATACTAAAATTTCCCGGCGTCATATCCAAATTTTCCCGTTCAAGGCGTCATATCCAAAATTTTCCGTTCAAACAGAATCTTGCCGTTAACGTTTAATTTTGAACGTGTGCGCATGCGGAATGCAGATACATACGCATATGTATGCGAGTGTGGATACATACGCATATGTATGCGCAATACGGATAAATAAACAAAAGTATACGCATTCCGCATGCGTGGGTGTAAATAATAAAAAGTTATGGGTACGTTTAATACCCCGTTAAAAAAAGAGCGGAGAGATGAACTCTCATTTTTCATCTTGACCGTCAAATTCTAAACTTCTTTAGTAACTATACAACTCTCCGCTATTTTTGCAACCATCATATATACTCCTCATTGCTTGTTTAACCGTCAAACCCTCACAAATTTATTAACCGTCAATTCATCAACTATTGGTTAAGATGTGGAAAAGTAAACGATTTTAAATATGCTAAGTGAAAAAGTGGGGAATAAAGTTTCACATATTGATAATTTACAAATTTGGTAGAAAAAATATAGGACTGATGTGGAGACATAATTGTTTAACACATGACAAAAAGGCTTTTGTTCTAATACTCCGTATAATAGATCAATGTGTACTTGTATAATTGTTCACGGAAATTGTTTACATATATCTTTACCTTCGGAGTATTAGCCGCCTAGCTAGCTTAACTACTATTTCCATTTATCAGCCTCCTGCATACCCGGATCAACGCTCACACTAATTGACACCTACCAATACCATTAATGAAGGGATTTAATTCTTAAGTCCAGCCCGATTAATTGATAAAATTTCTTTCTAACATTAGGGTTTAAAGTTTTAGAAAATGGTTCATATGAGAACAATTATGTATGAGATAAATAAGAATTATTTTGGAGCGTTAGATTTGAGAGAAAGAGGAGCCCAGATTAGACTTCCATTAAAATGATTTCCCGTATTATACACATTTTTTGGGGGACGGGGGGAATCGTTTTCACCTTGCTGTGAACTTTTTTTTTGATGTTCATCACTTTTATCCTTAAATGTCCACCACTTGCATGCCTATATATTCACCACTTTTGTACCTTGATGTTCATCGATTTTTTATACATGCATGTTCACTACTTTTGTCGTTCATCTTTTTTGTTGTGAACATGTTTTCAATGTTCATCACTTTTGTCTGTAGATGTTCATCACTTCTTTATGTATAATTGTATATGCATGTTCATCGCTTTTCTCCTATACGTTTATCATTGTCCGCATGAACATATTTTCGATGTTCATCACTTTCGTCCTTTGATATTCATCACTTTCATGTCCAGATCTTCACCACTTTTTTACCTATAGATGTTCATCACTTTTTATGCATGCATGTTCATCGCTTTTCTAGCACCTATAGGTTCATCACTTTTCGTGTGAACATGTTTTTGATGTTCATAACTTTCATGCCCATATGTTCAATACTTTTGTACCTAGATGTTCATCACCTTTTTATGCATGCATGTTCACCGCTTTTCTCCTTTACGTTCATCACTTTTCGTTGTGAACATGTCATAGATGCTCATCACTTTTGTGCATAGATATTCACCCTTATAACTAGATGTTCATCACCTTATAACTAGATGTTCATCACATTTTTATGCATGCATATTTATTTATTTTTTCATATATGTTCATCAATCTTTATACCTATATGTTCATTTCTTTCATGTCTATATGTACGCGCATTACTTGTTTAGGCATATATGTGAATCACTATGCCAACATGTGCATCACAAAATGCATATAAGAAAATATACCTTTACTTACTTTAAACTTGATTTCATATTAAAGATATGATATATTGCGTCATATAAACGGACAATGAATATTAAATGATCATTATTATAAGATCTTGGAGTTTAGAAAACAAAAACACAAGGATAGATTCACTAGCAAGTAGCAAATTCTGTACTTTTTAATTGTAAAGTGGTGAACATCGCTTATATACTGTGATGTACATCTACGAACAAAGCAGTGAACATCCGTGTAAACTGGAAACAAACACGCACACGAAGCGGGAACACTTCTGGTGAGTTCTCAGTTCTCTCCTAATTAAGGTTCTCACTTTAACCTTCCCCTAATGTTTTATTCCCTTACATCTAATTTAATATAGGGTATAAAGTAAAACAACGTATTGTTAAAATTAAGGAAAAAGTTTAAAATAAATACTTCATTCGTATAGATTTTTAATCTAGAAATTTTATTTACAAATACATGTTTTTTTAAATATTTCAATTTTTCTTTTATATATTTATTTATTTTAATTATTATCAGATTATCAGTAGTGATTTTTAAGAAAGTAAACAAATAGAAGACATAATAGTATCTATTACTATATATTAAAGCTCTCCCCTTTTGAGCTCTTAGAATGATTCTGGCCTCACAAATTTTATGTGTCATTTTATGATATTTTTTAAAATCTTTTATGCTTCTATAATTTAGCTAACTTAATTTTAATTTATCACCAAATATCTAAACAAAATTTCTTAACAACCTCTAACAAACATATAATAAAATAATTAATTATGGATTTTTTAAAATTGTATCAACCCATTTTATTCAACATACAACCCCGATTAAATTGTATCAACCCATTTCTTAAAAATCTTATTAGTTATACATCAATATCTTAATATCAAATCTTTTTTTGTTTGCAAATCCAAAACATTTAAATGAACCATTACGAGATTAACATATATAAGATGACGATACACATTAAAACAAATATTCATATTTAAGAGGTTGTTATAACTTTGTAATAATATCAATATAAGCACATACAATTAACATTCACATATATATACATATATATATACACGTTGATTGCAGTTTAGAATTAGTACAGTTATATGTATGTTTAAAGTTGGTGTCAAGGCAAGCCTGGTATGTATATAAATTATAAGTCATTTTTTGTAAATGAAACATATATAATATCTACCTCTATATTTATTGTTATCACTAGGCCGATTCTTTTGTTGAGTAGTTATCATCATATATGTTATCGGTAAATGAAAAAACAAAACTATCTATATCTAAATATATACTAAAGGGAAGACATAAATCTTACGTGACGTCTGCACAGTCAATTCGCCTACGTATCGTCACTATATTCAATTCTTTATATTGTTGGACATGAATCAGATTCTAAGTTTTAGCATTTAGTCTTTTCATATAAAAATTTATCTATTTCATATATAATTTAACGATTTAATTTGGGGGTAATAGATAAATTTCTTTTTACAAATAATATTAAAACTTGATTAATATATATTAGTTATATTATCAAAATATCGTGACTTTATGTGATTTTAATTTTATTTATAAATAAGAATTTGTTCAAGTTTGCTTTCAACTTATTTACTTTCAAAATAAAATTAGATTCTTGATAAAGAGGTGGACTAAATCGTAACAATTAATTTTATTTTTTTGATATTCTCTAAACAAAGTAGTTGGATTACTAGGCTTGAATATGATGATATCCAATTCTCTAAACAAAGTAACAATTACTTTTATTTATTGATATTCTTGATTGAGTATTTGTTATCCGGTAATGATATTTTTAAGTAATATATGTATTTGAGTCAATCTACTATATATCTACTAAACTAGAATCTAATTACGCCACATGACACTCTCTCATTAAAACCGCCACATGACACTCCATCATTAAAACTGTCACATGTCATTTTCTGCTTTTTTCAAAAAAATTCAAATAAATCTAATTATAAATCAAAGATTATTATCCTAAACTTATCACTCATTTTTTTCCTAATTTAAATACAATTCAAGCACAAAGATTACAAGTTAATCACAAAGATTACAAATCCAAAATTTTCTGATTATATACAAATCCCAAATTTCCTAATTATATACAAATCCCAAATTTCCTAATTTTATACAAATCCCAAAATTTCTAATTATATACAAATCCAAAATTTCCTAATTATATGGATTATTGAGATACAAAATTACCGATCTGAAATTGATTTTAATATCAATATTATCTAGAACTATTTTTTAATAATTATTAATATTTTTGATTCAATATATATGACATAAAAACCCGTGCTTGACACGGGAATTACACTAGTTTACATAATTGTTTTAGAAGTTTAAATAAAGATACAAAGACAACTATTTTTTATATGGGAGAGTAAAAATTAGTAATAGTAGTACTGTAGTAGTATACATAAATGATAAATCCATGTTTGGGATTGCTTGAGGCCAGGTATAGATCCAGTAATTTGGGAAGATGGTATACTTGCCATCATGCGTGTAGCACCATTATTGGTGTTTGCCCATTCCTGGTTAATTTTGTTCATCAATGGACCTGGGTGAAAATTAAAACCCCAAATTTCTATTTGTTTTTCCCCTAAGTTTGCCAATAGGCCAAAAGAATAAAAATAACCCATTTATATACTTTTTCACCTTTCCCATATATACCTGCGTAATTACAAATAGCCACCAGAGATAAGATTTCTGAAGTACGTTACATACTTGAAGCATGCACTTGTTTGATATATTTATGATTTAGTTTGGGGCCACACTAAGTAGTACGTGTTTGAATTCCATCCTCATCTCATTGATTTGTCCAAAACACATCTCTCTCTCCCCACCCCGAAAAAACCAATAATATTATTGTATAGTAGCCAGCTGGTTCATTGATTTTTTATATTTTTAGAATATACCCCTTAGTAGAGATATTTTTCATTTAATAAGTAGCTTGTATATACTTAAATATTGTGTGTTTTTTGTGTGTCATTTTCCAGGTAGATTCAGACACCCTCATTGCTCTACGTACAGAAGAGTGGACTAGTTGTTATTTATGTCTTACTTGTTGGCAAGCCTTATATCAATAATTCAGGTTGTTTATGAATATATCCAATATATATGTAGGTAGAATTTGGTTATAGTAAAACGGCTTCTTAGAGTAAAACGGAAGTACTATTAAATGAATGATTGTGATTAAAAGTAATTGGGTGCATGTTTATATGGTGGAATTGAACACGCATGATTCCCATTAATTTAGGGATTTTTTACCTAAATTATAAGAGATCATACCCTTCCTTTTTTATTTTATTCTCTCCCTCCCAGTTAATATCGATCTCGATTGGAATCCTCTTCGACCTGGACTGAAATCGTCTTCAACTTCTGACTGGAATCGGCCACAGAGGAGGGCTTCAACACGCCGCCGGGCTTCAACACGCCGCCACCGCCTTTGACCTCGATTGAATCGTCTTCAACTTCCGACTGGAATCGTCTTAAACTCTGAATATTGACACTGTTTTTATGAATATCGACTACTTACTTGTATGACTATGTGTACAAAATACGTGAATATCATCACATATGGAATGAATATCGCTATTATAGTATTCAAATTGCTTGTTGATGGTGTTGTTTGTACTGTTTGCAATTGATATTCAAATTGTTTGATATGATATTCACTATAATGTTGTTCATATTCAGGAGGTTTTATGCGTTGAATAATTGATATTCAAATTTTATGATGTGATATTCAATATAATGTTGATATTCATTATAATAATATTGTTGATATTCATTATAATAATGTTCATATTCAGGTTGATCGAACGACTGTACGACCCAAAATCGACGCGACAATATCATTGGTAAACCTTACCGCCATGAATCAAAGCTTCGAAGATATTGGGTGGTGATATTCGTGTAGTTAGTTGATGACATTCATGTACTTGAGTGACTATATTAATGTAATTGGGTGGTGGGCGATATTCACAAAATGAGTAGTGATATTCATAAATTGAGTGGTGATATTCGTGTAAGTAAATTTGATATTCATGTGATTAATTGAGATATTTATGTAACTTAGTGTGATATTCATATTATCAAGTGGTGAAATTCATGATTTAAATGATGATATTCACATTTTTAAGATATTAAATCTTCACTTATTAAATAGAAATCGATATTCAAACAAACATAAACGATATTCATTAACAAATGATTGATATTCGTGAACATATTAACAATATTCACGAACGTTTAGAAATGTTCTTCCTATTTAAATTTTTAATATTTGAATGGGGAGCAAAATCGATTAGGAAAGAGAATATTGTATTATTTTCTCTCTCCTATAACAACCAAAATTAATTATTTCTTATTAATAATATCCTATTAGGTTAGATTTGGTGGTTAGGGCTCTACCATATATTTCCTATAACCCATTAATCCAACCATCCATCAACATCAATCCGACGCTCCAGATTAATACTTCCGTTTTACCACAATTTCCGTTTTATCGGAGCGTGCCTCTATGTAAGTAATTAATACTCCCTCCGATCGATTATATAAGTCGCCGAAGGAGTTTACACACAAATTAAGAAGAATTTAATGTTCTACTAGAATCGGGATTTAATTTTGAAGTAATTAATTATAAACATTAATTTCAGATTTTGGAAATAGTGACGTGCATATATCGATGGGTAAGAGGCCAATCAAAAACTATTAAAATTGTAAAGACAATTAATTTGGAAAGTAATAGGTCCCAATAATTAAATAAATTAGAAAATGTGGTAATAACTTGGGAGAACCCGTCAAGTGTCAACGACACTTATAATCAATCAAAATGCAAATCCTTAAACGACAATCAAAATCGATCGGAGAGAGTATTACTTTCGATCGGAAGTAAGTGACGTTTTAACTCATTAAGTTTGATGAATTATATATATATTTAGAAATTTTAGGTAATTAATTAAGTGTGAGTTATGAAAATTGTTATTGGAATATGTTTTTGTTGACTTCTTTTCTTCTATTCTCCCCATTCATTAGTTCAAGAGAATTTTGATTATTTATTACTCTCTCCGTTCATTTTTATTTATCCTTTTAGGATTTTTCACACATATTAAGAAGGGGTAAATACATAAAACCGCCCCTTATTTACACTTGTTTGCAACAAACCACCCTTTATAAAAAAAGTTTGCGTTAAACCACCCCTTATTCATAATTTGTTGCAAACAACCACCCAACCCTTATTTATCAAATAATTCAATATAACTATAATTTTAGTTCATAGTTTATAAACTTAAACAATTATGCAAATACAATGTAAAATATATACACATTTAGGCAAAAAATTATACACTTTAAAACACATATAATTTTGCATAAATTGTGCATAAATTCCTCTAGTTTATAAATTTTATCGGAAATTCGCATATAGTTTACGCCATAAGTGAATCGTTGGCACGAGAGTGACCGTTATCACAAGACCCGTTCCACAATTTAAATTATATTAATATTTTCTACTTAAAAGGTAAATATGAATTAATTATAATTTAATAATATTATAATGTTTACATCATCAAAATCATTAAGAGAACGAATAAAAAAAGGAAAAAAATTATCACACAGACCATAATCGAGACCAAAGTGGCTTGGGCCAAATCGGAACCGGAACGAAGTGGATTATTTTGGTCTAGTCTTCGGTCTAGGTTTTGAAAGAATTTTGGATCCATTACGGTTTGCACCGATGACGTCCCTTAATTTGTGGTGTACGTTTATCTTGTTTGGATGAAAATACACAAAACATAATAAAAAACGAATAAAAATGATAAGTTCATTTTGATCTTTTAGTATATATAATATGATGATTAAAAGGATTTATGATATGGCTGGTTGTTTGTAACAAAATATGAATAATGGGTGGTTTTATGCAAACGTTTTTATAAAGGGTGGTTTGTTGTAAACAAGTGCATATAAGGGGTGGTTTAATGTATTTATCCCTATTAAGAAAGTCATTGAATGTGTTTTGAAAATCCATTTTTTTTCCTCAATTTAATCACTCACCACCCTCTACAACCAATAGATGAAGAGAAAAAAATCAACATTACCAAATTTCATTACAAAATTTATGAACTATATGTGATAAAGTGTCTTGAAATCCTATAAGGACAAATATTTATAAATAAAATTTGAAGGCTAAAAGGACAAGTAAATATGAATGGATAGAGTATTTGGAAAAAATAAGAAAAGTTATAAGATTATAATTAAGATTGAGGATCCTATACAACAAGCCCTTATCGTACAACATGCGAAGCGATCTCGACCGTCGTTTTTTTTTTGGTCAACATTTTTTTTTCGTCCCCTAATAATTCTGTAATAACCTATATAGAAGGTTCACAAATAAGCTCTTAACGTTCATTTATTTGTGCACCGAAGTTCACAAATAAGCTCTAAATGTGCAAAGACATGTGTTTGAACATGTTATATGTGAACCTTACGGCATAGAATAATGAACATTTAGTACTTATATGTGAACGTCAATACTTGTCTATTCCAGAACGATTAGAGACGAAAAATAATAAAAAAAGCTCTTAACGTCCCCTGATCATTCTGGAATAACCTATATAGAAGGTTCACAAATAAACTCTTAATGTTCATTTATTTGTGCACTGAATTTCACAAATAAGCTCTAAATGCACAAAGACATGTGTTTGAACATGAACATGTTATATGTGAACCTTACCGCATAGAAAAATGAACATGTAGTACTTACATGTGTACGTCAATAATCGTCTATTCTAAAACGATCAAAGACGGAAAAAAAAAGTTCGTCGTATTTACGGTTATGCGACTGCGTCACTATTTACTCTTTTTCACCTCTTTTAATCTCAGCTCTCCATCTCCTTGATCCAATGACCCATAATATTTCTCATATTATACAATAAGGACCAAATATATGTGAAACTCCCTCTTATAATTAATACTTTTCTTAAATTTTGTGTCCAAAGTTAATAACAACACTTTGTTTAGATGGGATGGAATAGTAAATCAGTAATTGAAGGCTTCTGCTCATTATATTCAAGCTTGTCCTTATTAGATTTTATACATATATTAAAAAAATTCTTTTTATCAAAAATACCCTTATTTAATTATTTTTAACAATAGTCACTAATTAATCAATAGTACACCTCTAAAATTGGATAAATTAAGATTCGGATTTAAAATTTTCTATATGCAAATGATCCCTGACTATTCCAACATATAAAGTTGGACAAATTAAAGTCCAAACATAGAAAGTTTGGAGTATGATCCAAAAAGTCTAAAATAGAGTTAATTAATATAAGGGAAAATTTGACAAAATTTGGTCAAAATATATAAAACGACAAGTATTTTTTAATAAAATTTTGAGGCCAGAAAGACAAATAATTAAAACTTAATAAAGGGGTAATTAAGTAATCATATGTATAAGTTAATCATTTGTAAATTTAATGAAACGATTGATATATAAAGAATCTTACAAGTTTACCTTGAGTCTAAGAGGATAAAAATATAAGTAATTTATTTAGAACGCCTAAGTGTAAATTTTTAGATTATTTTAATAATATCATAATAATATTTATTCCAAACTAAGATGAAAGTATTATAAAATTCTAAAAGTAAAAATGGAATAATATGTTAAAATGTATTGATTAAAAGTTTTTGTTTAAATTGTGGGGGAAGATTTGGTAAGATTTGATTGTTTAAATTAATTGATTTAAAAAATAAAATACTAATTAATTATAATTTAAATTTTAATATTGTGGATCGATAATCATTCTGGTGGCTCAAAAAAATTATATATATTGATTTTAATTCATGGCTTTCTATCTATATGCTTTGGCTAGTAATGATAGCCGATAGGCCATTTGAAAATAATATAGTATTAAAACCGAAAAAAAAATTGAAACTAAGTAAAATAGTTGCTTATATATAAATATATAGTATGTGGGTATTGTTGTGTGGTGTGTAATGTAGTGTATGTATATAAATGCATTAATAATGAAACATACTACATGAATACACTAAACACCATGCAAGTCTTTTTGATCTGATTGTTATATGATTCCACAACATGTGGGAGTCTGCTACTCTTCTATTTCTATTATACTCCCTCCGATTTTTATTAATTGACGTTTTGAAGCTATACACACAGATTAAGAAAGGTTTAATATTCTTCTAAATTCAATAATTATGTCTCAAGTTTTGGTGCAATTAATGACTTTATCAATTAAGATTTCAAAAGTTGCATTAGGATATGTGGTTCTAGTCCATTTAGGCCACCCTTGAAGGATGATTTTGCATTGGAAAATCTATATCTATTTAAAAGTTAGCATTCTTGTTATTAAATGCTAACTTTTAAACCCCTAAAACGAAAAAGCTAAAACAACTACATGGTTAAATGAGTCCAAAGGGCCTTCTAGAGTGTATTTAAATGGGCTAGCCTAGGGTGGTACAACATGTTGGACGGGGACAATATCTTGTAAAACATCGTTACACAACCACAAGACGTTGGAAATTTCTGCAATTATGAGAGACGTGAAGAGATTGACGGCTGACTCCTTCAGCTACACCAACATCAAGAGGCCATAAGATAAATCCAGAACCCCTGCAATTATAAGAATTGCTGCAATTATGAGGCTGCCATTTGAATTGCTGGAATTATGAGGCTGCCCTTTCATCTGCACAACTAAGACCGTATGAGAAAGATGTCCTTTAAATAGTATTGGTGATAACCACAAATACCTTCACATCCATTACCTCTTCTCTCATACATACCATGGCTTCTAAAGACTCACAGAGCAAGCCTTCGTCGGTTGTTCGTTGTGCTGCGTCGATGAAAGGGAAAGGTGTCGGTAGCATTACCGGACCCACAACCCCGCTCAACAAGAAGGAATCTGCTGTAGCGGTGGTACACTCAGACAACTCCTATGTTTCTCTCGACAAACTGAGCTTTGAAACGGCATGCACAGTAAAATTCATGTCTCAGCTTTCAACAGACGTTCGTCAAATAATTACCTCATTTCTGATCTTCAGGTCCTGGGTCAGCAATACTGTCGATGAGCAGCTTCTTACGGGAGCAACTACAACATGCAAAAGTGCAAGGAGCAAAGTATATCAACACACAAGTGGTACCTGTATAATGCTTTTGTAATGACAAGTCCACCTGTTTCACCTGATTTATTTCGTTTACTATTAGCCACATTCTGTAACAACTGTTGTGCTTTCTCAGCAACAACTTTGGCCTCATTCACCTAATTTATCGCCACATAAAGAGATGCTTCAGCATAATGAAGAAGCTTTAGCAAAATTTAGAATCACTTGCTTTTATTATCTTGCTCCACATTTGATCAGGAATTACAAGTCCATTGTCACCTATATCAGCAAGTTTTTGACTTTTTTCTGTGTATACAAAATTTAGTCAATCTTCTACATGCCTGAACCATCGATTCAATTGTCATGTCATTGATTCTATAGACAATCTGACCAGACAAATATCATACATAGATATAAAAATAAAACTTAATGATATGTAATCATTCTAGAAAGCCAGATACTATTGTAGCAGAAAACTGATCAACACAATCACATGCTCCTATCAAATCACTAATGATTTTATAGCCATAGCTTATAGCAAAATTAAGAAGTCATCACCAGAAAATACAACTAACTAGTTTTCTACAACTAATGTGCATAAAATACATACTGCATGGATTACAAGAAAAGAGAGTATCAAAGGCATTTATAATCTGCAGAGTAAAGCAAGGTGGAGTTCACAACCTATGTGGTTTGACCTCAAACCAACAATGCGAGCTGCTTCCATAAGGGTATGCTTGGCGGTATAGACCGACACCGCTACTCACTGCGAAGTAGGCATTTGTATCCATCATTCTTTGTCTCTTTGAGCCGACATCTTACCCGTCCGAAACCCCTCTGCTTCCCAACATTGCCCTTTTCATACCCAACAAAGGAAAATCCCCACAACCTGTTAATATTAACCAAACCCAACCCATAATTTCTAACACCTAACAATCTTAATTGATCCCCATAACATAATCTCAAGAAAATATTTCAAGTACAGTCCAATTATTATCTTTGTTATTAACTAATCCATGTAAGCACATCAATTATGCAGACAAAGGTACACATGATGAACAAATAACAACATTTACTACAACTTAAAACTATCTACCCAACTTAGTAACAAAGATTTTTATTCAGAATGCACAAGGAAATATTATGTTCTATTATAGTTCAAAAGAGGACTATGCATATAGTTGTCTACCTTCTCTGAATTTAATACCCAATTAAAACCAAAACGCTGCCTATAGAATCCCTAAGACGACTTGTTTGACAATTCTCCCATGTAAGACGTTTAATAAAACACCACTTTCAACACAACAATGCCAAATATCTACCTAATCGTCAAAACAAATTCAACCTCACAATCGACACCGAATACAAAACCCGATAACTATTATATTCAAAATACGTGCATAAAACATTCGGGAATCAGAAAATAGATAACCATCTGCTATTCAAAACGTCATCAATTTCTATCACAACTCGATATTATTAAATTAGGATTCAGGAAAATAGATAAAATCATCCATTGACACAGAATAAGGTGTAAACAACACGAGATAATCGAAAAACAAGTCCAAACCAAAGACAAAAGGTAATTTTCAACTTACCCCCTTGGAGTAGACACGCCGTAAGGTTCGTACATGGCTTCGATTTCGATCGATTTGATCTCAAATGAGCTCTCTTTCCATTAAATTGAACACACAAAACTGGAAAAAAATTGACAGCACGGGGACAATTATAAGGTAGGCGTAGAAAATTCTAGTGGAGGAGATAAAGGGAGAGCAATAGAGAGGAAAAGACGGTGCTTTAGAGCTGTGCTAGCCATTGTTCAGCTCTTTGTGGCAGCTGGCATGGTGGAATATCATAGAGGAAACATATTTTATTTTGCAAGTGGGCTATTTTGGGAGGGTGAGTGCAAGTGCAACAAAATTATAATTAGAAGGCTATTTTGGGAGGGTGAGTGCAAGTGCAACAAAATTAGATTACAATAACACTTCAATTGCTACATATTACTGTTTTTTAATTATTCTACATTATTTTCCAAATTTTAGAACTTACATATACACTTAGACACTTAGATGGTTGAATCCGTGCTTTACACGACCCAAAATATATTATTGTTTTTTTAATATATAAATTATAAGTTCTCATTAATGAGTTTTTTTTTGTTTCATAAGAGAGCGTCTGTTCATTTTTAAAAATTAAGGGTCTATTCTATTCACGATTTGTAACTGTATAATTTTGTTTGTGATTGTTAATAATATTTAATAGAGTATTTAATTGTATTTGTTACAAATTGGTTAATTTTTATATTGATGATTTTTTAATAATTTTACTAAAGTTTATATGTTTCATACTTTAAGTAAGGAGTAAAGATGATATATGATAAATTCATTTTGTTATACAATAGAAGACATTAAGAGTTTATTTTTTACAATATCAAATTATAATACTAAAATTTATAAACAAGACTATACTTTATTTTATGACAAAAACTAAAATAAAATAAAGATGATATACAATAATTTTTTAGCTTTATTAAAATAACCTATTCCCTATTAAATATATCCATTTATTAATAAAAGATAACTTCCAATAAGCAAACAAAATCCTTAAAAATAATAATAAGAAACGTATCCAATGAACAAATTATAAAATTCTTTTTTGAAACCATTTTATAGAATATGTTATATTTGAATCTAAAAAATCACAATTCATTAGATTTACATTTGTTTGATTTCTTAATCATTATTTTATTGCTTGATATTAATCATATTTAATACTTTCAAAATGGTTTTATTAAAAAATAAAATTTGTATGGTATTGAATGGACACACTTAATGCACAAAAAATGCAAACTTTATATTACATATAGATTTCTAAAATATTCACAAATACTTTCATCAAAATATAAACACATCCCTACAAAAACGAACTTTCACTTTAATTCAAAATTAAAATTAGACTTCTAACCAAAATTATAAAAAATAAAATAACCCGCTTCATATGTACAATCATAACATTTTATACCTAACATACTTACATTTAAATAAATATCAAGTAATATATGTCTAACACAAAAAATAAAACAACAACCCATGTATTACAAACTCATTTTTATATCGTGACACTACATATATACAAACGGCCCGTGCGAAGCACAAGCTTCGATTTCTAGTTGTATTTATTGTTGGGATGAGAATTACGGCATTAATTGGACTTTGAAAAATGAAATAGTAAATGCAAACATTAAAGCACTTTCCAAAACGTTAAATAAAACAAATCAAATGAAAAACCTAAAACATCAATTAATAAAAATCGGAGGGAGTATAAGTTATTGTGAATTCTCTTAAAAAAAAGCTAATTTGTGAATATTGTTTTGGAAAAAAAAGTCTTTTAATTTAAATTTGTTTAATTGAGGGAAAATATAGTTAAAGAGAACAATTGACTGAATTAAATATAATCAAGCAACTACCAAGAATCCATGACTGTTTTTGAGTGAGTACATGAGAGATGAAAAAATGACTCTAAATAATACCAACTATTATATTTGAACCAAAAAAAAAATATGAACTTTAAAAATTATAAAAACGTACCCAAACTATGACAATATAAACCAAAAAAGGTATGAGCATATTTTTCCAGTGAATTTTCTAACGGATATGCTATGATGGAGCCGGATATGTGATTTGTCAAAAGAAATTTACACATCAAATTACACCTCATTTGTATAATAATGATTGGTTTGTTTAAAAAGTGAACTGTCAAAAAATATGTCTGATTTTCTTTTGTTCGTGTTGCTGTAAGATGTCAATTACTGATATTGGTTTGTGTATTTTTCTTTTATTTTCTTGTATCTTTTTGTTATACAAATGAGGTGTATTTTAATGTGTTAAAAAGAAATATACAACTCATTTTTTCGGCTCCACATCAGCAAATCCGCCGGAAAATTCATTGGAAAATATTTCCATATCATTTTTTGTTAATATTGACATAGTTTGGGTACATTTTTACAATTTTTAAAGTTCGTATTATTTTTGGTTTAAGGCTGATAGTTGATATTATTTAGAGTCATTTTTTCGAGAGAGATGTGATAAGAATTTATATGAGCATACATGTGATCGAGTAGGATTTAATCGATATCTTTGGCTAATAATATAGTATTAGAGTCATTTTCTCTCTCTTTGGTTGTTGTTCAAAATGGTATCAGAGCAATTGCTCAACCATTTGAGATTTTTGTTTTGCTTTCGCGTGTTCTTAAGTACTGATTTCATCAGTTGTTTTTGTTTTGCAAGAACTTGATCGCTTTGATCAGTTTGTTGCAATTCTTCATTCTCTTCTTGATTTTATTTTGGTCGGTGAACTTTGAGATGGACAAAGTTCCACCAATTCGCATTCGTGAGCATCGTCTGAATCTGCAGGGAGGATGAGCATCGAACGATCCTCTTGTGCTATCCAACTCAGATCATCCAGGTGCGCAAATTGTGGCGTTGAAATTGAACGACACAAACTTTTTGAATTGGAGTCACAATGTCAAGATGACACTTGGCGCAAAATCGAAACTCGGTTTCATTGATGGTTCGTGTTTGAATCCAGTTCTAGGATCAATTGATTGCAGTCGCTGGATCAAAGCCAACTATATGGTTCGGTGCTGGATAGTCAACTCCATGGAAGCAAGCATTGCTGACACTTTCATCCGAGTGGAGTTAGCGAAGCAATTATGGGACGAATTGATCGAAAGATTCGGTCAATCCAATGGTCCTCTGCTGTATCAACTAAATAGAACTCTGGCTTCTCTCCAACAAGGTACGCAGAGTGTAGGTGACTATTATTGCAAGCTTAAAGGCATTTGGGATGAAATTGGATGCCTGGAGTATTCACCGGTGTGTGAATGTGGAAATTTGGCTAAATGCAATTGTGAGATTCTCAAGAAGCATCAGATTCAAGAATCCAAAAATCGAGTTCTTCAGTTCTTGATGGGCTTAGGAGAAGAGTTTGATGGTATTAGAAGTAATATCCTTGCGTTAGATCCTATGCCGTATGTCAACAAGTCTTTTTACCTGGTTCAGCAGGTTGAAAAACAAAAGATAGTGAATGGAACCTTGAGTTCAGGTCAAGGTGGAGAAGCACTATCTGTGAACAACTTTACTGGGAAACAACATCAACAATTGCAGAGATTCTTTCAGCCAAAAGATGGTGGAAAGTGAGGAAGGATTGACAAGAAATGTGACTTTTGCCACATGAAAGGATAGTTGAAGTTTGAATGCTATAAATTGAATGGCTATCCACCTAATTGGAAGTTTAAGCAAGCTAAGAGAAGGGCTAATGCAGTTGATGCTGAATAGGACAATCATCTAGAGTCTTTTGACAATCAATAGCCAATTATGGATCAAGCTATGGTCACTGCATTATGTTAGGAGATGTCCATGTTCTTTCAAGCCAAAGAAGGGTCTTCATTTGCAAATTTTGCAGGTACTATTGTTGATTCTATTGTTCTTTCAATACATTCTGATTTGATGCATTATAGCTGGGTGGTAGATACTGGTGCTACATATCATATGGTGTTTGATTCTAGTTTATTTCTAGATAAAAGACAACTTATTAAGCCTATTAGGGTGGCTCTCCCTGATGGTAGTGTTAAATCAGTTGATACAATAGGATATGTCAGGCTTAATTCACTATTAGTAATTATTGATGTGTTGTTAGTTCCTGGTTTTCAACACAATTTGCTTTCAGTGACTAACCTATTAGATGATCATGGTTTGCTTGGGAAGATCGCAGTTGATAAAATTTCATTCTAGGACCCTTTCACTAAAGAAACGGTTGTTGTGGGGCAGAGAGTTGGTGGCCTGTATGTTGCTCAGAGTGAAGCTTCAAGGCGCCACAGACAGTCATGTAATTTAGTTGATACAAGTTGTCCTCCTGCTAGACTTCCACATGAGAGACTATGGCATTGTTCTAAGGGCAAGCTACAACACCTTCATGTTTCTGGCATTGATCATAATAATGATTTGTTTTGTGACAGCTGTGTGTTAGCCAAGCAATGCAAATATCATTTTCCTAGGAGTGAATCAGTTGCTTCATTTCCTTTTGATCATGTACATTTTGACCTATGGGGTTCATATAAAACACCAACACTTGATGGTTCATCTTATTTCTTGACTGTGTTTGATGACAACCCAAGGTTTACTTGAATATATTTGGTCAAATACAAGCATTAGGTTCCTGAGATTATTGAGTCTTTTATTGCTTATGTTCAGAATCAATTCAAAGCATCTATTAAAGTGGTCAGAAGTGATAATGGCACAGATTTTGTGCAACATAAATGTCAAGATTTATTTGCTAAGCATGGCATTGTTCATCAAAGAAGTATTCCTGGAAATCCTCAACTGAATGGCAGAGTAGAGAAGAAACATATGCATATTATTGAGACTGCTAGAGCTATGCGTATCCATGCAAATTTGCCAATAAGATTCTGGGGAGAGTGTGTTTTGGCTGCAATTCATGTGATCAATCTTTTGCCTAGCTCTGTGTTAAAATGGAAAGTTCCATATGAGGAGTTATTTCAGTCAAAGGCAGATTATGCAGATTTGAGGATGCTTGGATGCTTATGTTTTGCCAAGGCTTCTACAGTCAAGAAAGACAAATTTGGTTTACAGTCCAGGAGACGTGTATTCATTGGATATCCTCCGGGACAAAGGGGATACAAACTATATGATCTTTGTATCAAGAGATGTTGTTTTTAGAGAGGTTTTTTTCCCATACAAGACACATGTCTTACCTAGACATCAACTTGTGAATTCTTCTCTTCCCCTGGTCAATCCTGTTGTTGATGACCTTATTTCTATCTCTACACCTATGACCTCTCCAATTATTGATTCCTCTCAGTTATCTTCATTACAAGACACTAAACCATATGTTGATATTAGCACAAATATTGCTGACAGTGCAATACCTTCTCCTTCCAACATTTCATATGTTCTTGTACAAACAACATCACATCCTCCATCTCCTAGAAGATCCTCTAGAGCCAAAACATTACCTTTGAAGCTGCAAGATTATGTTTGTTCTTCTAGATCAAAATCCTCATTTCAGTGTTCTTCCCTTGTTGAATTTACTGAGTTTCCTGGAGAATATCTTGCATCCTTTTTTAATGCCTGTGCTATTCCCGAACCTCATTCATATGCTCAGGATAAGGGTCATCCTTGTTGGGAAAAGGCAATGAATAAAGAATTGCAGGCTTTGGAACATAACATGACTTGGGAACTTACTTCTCTTCCATTTGGCAAGAAGGCAGTTGGTTCCAAGTGAGTTTACAAGGTCAAATTTAAAGTTGATGGTTCAGTGGAAAGATATAAGGCACGATTGGTTGCCAAGGGTTACAATCAAGTTGAAGGAAAAGATTATAAGTACACTTTTTCTCCAGTTGCAAAGTTAGCTACTATGAGAACTTTGATTGCTTTATCTACTGTTAAGTAATGGGATATCTTTCAGCTAAATATCAATAATGCTTTTCTTCATGGATATTTGGAAGAAGAACTTTACGTGACTCCTCTACTTGGTTGTAAAAATTCTTAGCATGGTCAGGTTTGCAAGTTAGTGAGGTCTTTATGTGGATTGAAACAGGCCTCTAGGCAATGGAATATTGAGTTGACTGCCTATTTGCTAAAACTTGGTTATGTTCAGTCTAAACAGGATGACTTAATAACCATTGTTTTGGTGTATGTTGACGACAACTGCTTACATGAAATGATGTTGATTTCTTGATGGCCACCAAAGCTGGTTTACATGCTACATTTACTATAAAGGATCTTGGTTTGATAAGATTCTTTTTGGGCATAGAAGTTGCTAGATCCAGCAAAGGTACCGTGATCAATCAGAGGAAATATATTTTAGATATATTGAAAGATACATATATGCTTGATTGCAAAGCTGTTTCATCCCATCTTCCTAAGGGATTAAATTTGTCTATAGATGAAGGTGATTTGTTACAGGATCCAGAAGTATACATGATGTTAGTTGGCCGGCTGTTATACTTGAACATCACTAGGCCTGATTTATGATACTCAGTTCAACATTCGAGTCAGTTCTTAAGTTGTCCTCAAGCTTCCCATCTTCAAGCAGCTTTACATGTTGTTAAGTACCTTCGAGGTACACTGAATTGGGGCCTCTTTTATCCTATTTAGGATGATGTCATACTCAATAGTTATAGTGAATCAGTGATGCTGATTGGTGTGCTTGCAAGTTTACAACCCGATCTCTTACTGCTTATTGTGTCTTCTTGGGTGATGCACTGATATCTTGGAAGACAAAGAAATAGAAAACAGTTTCTAAGTCCTCTGTTGAGTCTGAATACATGAGCATGTCCTCTACTGCAAGTGAAGCTGTCTGGTTTAATGGTCTTCTCAAGGATCTTCACATTAATGTTCCTTTGCCTATTCCTATGTATTGTGACAACAAGGCTGTTCATCATATTGCAGCTAACCCAGTTTATCATGAGAGGACGAAACATTTAAGCATAGATTGCCACTATGTTTGTGAGAAAGTCAGTGAAGGTTTTATCAAGACTTCTCATGTTAAATCTCAGCTTCAGTTAGCTGATATTTTGACTAAGCCTCTAGGCGAGTGACGGGGCTAAAAGTGCGCAATGCAAGTATCGTTGATTAGCCTTATCAAAGTAAAAAGTCCTAACAGACCTACTAAACAGATGTATAGTAAGCAAGCAAGGGTCGAACCCATAGGGAAGATCTGATGCAGTATGCAATTGTGAATGACAAGTAATAAGCAATGGGGGTTTAGTTATCACGAGAAAGCAAAGCAAACAAGTTTGGTTGAGTTGAGAAAATATAATGGGGAAAGTAGTCCTACTAGAGCGAGATCCACAATACAGAGATATAATTTGATCACAGAAATCTATTTAATCCAAGTTCTTTTACTATCCTTATAGTTGTTCCCATCCTGATCTTAAGTACTATCGATTCTCACAGTTGTCGATAGACTTATCACTATGCCAATGGTAAAATACCACCGATTCTCACAGTTGTCGGTATACTTTACCACCAACAAAACAATAGCAATACACACAAGGATATAGGATACATGCAAATAGAAAGACGTATTAATACTCGCATGCAACTGATTCTCACTCACAATTGTACGCTCGGAACCCCTATACGCACAATTATGTTTGCTACTAGATATGCACTCGGAACCCCTATATGCAATCCTAGCAATTGATAAAAAGTATTCAACCTAGTTGATCAGGCTAAGAAGAACAACAAGAAATCAATATTCAATATAACCAAGAGAATCAAACCAACACTTATAAGGATAAGAACAAGGAATAGAAATCTCACAAACACATCAACTGTATTGCTTCAATCGTCTAGTAGAACAAAGGGAAGTTAGTTCTCCATTCAGACGAGAATGAAAACTAAGGGAAAAATAACGTCTGATGTAAAGCAGTTGTAACGAGTCTCTCCTCTTAACCTAGAAAGAGGACTTAAATAGTCTTAAGAAAACTAGGTTAAACTAATGCAAACAATAAAGGAAACAGCATAATAAAATAACAAAATCTAAACGAAATAAAAGGAAATAAATGTCTTCAGACGCGCGGCATTTAACACGGCCGCCGCGGGGCGGTGAGATCCACCGCGGGGCGTCAGGCTCTCCACCGCGGGGCGGTGGCTTCCTCTGGCACGGGGCTTCATTCTTCTCTGAGAGTCACCGCCGGGCCGCGGTGACTCTGGCGTGGGGCGGTGAGCTAGCTCACTCTCTTCTTCTGCTGCTCTTCATTACTACCAAGTGTTGGTAGTCGTCTCCATGTATGCTTCAGCAACTCCATCTCCATCCTCATGTCTCCATCTAAGCTGTAAATCCTGGGATATCTTCATTTCTCTCCATAACTTCTGGATCACAGACTTAGCCTAAAAACCACTCATAAACTCCTCCAAATCATGCTAATAATTGCTAGTAAAGGTGTATGAAATAACACCTATCAAATTCACCCATACTTAGACCTTTACTCGTCCCGAGTAAGCTAAAGAAAAACCTACTCTCTCAATCAACACCAAGGCCTCAGGAAGTATAAGAAAACATGACACTAGCAATTACAACATATCAACAATAAGCTCCAGACAACCAAAACAAGTGATGCAAAGATAATTCTAATCCTAACTCCAATCTAGCTCCTTATCGCTCCAGAATGGCCTACCCGAACTCCTTATACCACCTCTTCTTATGACGCCTCGTCAAGAATAATGAGCAATCCTAAAATCACTCTTCTTCTTTTTCGCTCATCTTGCCAAGGCGCCCTTTCGGGTTTTCACCAAGCCACTCATTTCATTTTGCTAGATATCTCACATATACTCACATCACTCCAGTCCAATATTGCCCTGGTCTATACCAGCCGGACTACCTGCTTTTTACCTGAACTGCCCTTTCGGGTTTTCAGCTCATCCCAAGATTTTGATTGCCTTTTTACTTTTTTTTAAGGAATCAAAAACTCGAATGGGAAATACAACACACGAAAAGAAAAACAATATGTACAAAGGATAGACATATAGCAAGTCTAAATCCCTCCCCCATACTTAAACCGTACATTGTCCTTAATGTAGAAAAGAGAACATCAAATGAAATAGGGGAAGAAGAAATAAACTCACTGCAGGCCTGGATCAAGGTCGAGAGAGATTTGAGGGAGAATGGGGGCTAGGTTCAATTGGTTTGTGAGGCTAGACTTCCATTTGGTGAATTGGGGGCTAGGTTCGGATCAAAGTCGAGAGAGATTTGAGGGAGAATGGGGGGTTTGGCTTTGGGAGCTTGAGAGGTGTGCTGGGAATGGAGGGTTTGTGAGTATAGGGGCTAGGTCAGGGAAGGGAAAGTGAAAGGGAAGAAAGGGATGATGGGCCGGCTGGTACAATGCGCAAAGAGAATTCTTGGCCCAAAAAGAGGCCCAATCCGTCAAATCCTTCGTAACAACTCAAGAAATAAAAATTTTACTCACCCGTTTAAGGTTTTTTTTAGGACCCTTTATTCTTGTTTTTTTTTTCCGGAGTTGAGAAAATATACCAGACATCCACCGCGGGGCGGTGAGGATCGCCGCGGGGCGGTGGGACGAACTGAGAACACCGTCTCCTCTCCATTTACTTTCGTACCTGAAATGTTAGTAACAGGCGAACGAAACAAAACAAAAGAAATTATGAAATTAATCTAAGGGAAAGGAAATATCAAAGAAAAACTACCTCGGGTTGCCTCCCGGACAGCGCCTTGGTTAACGTCGTTGGCTCGACGTACTGCAGATCAACTACCATCTGGAATAGGATCCCCTTGGAATCCTCATACTCGTCTCTTCCTGTCGAGACTTCCCATGGAAATGTTGAGACCTTAGACCATGTTCCCTCTTGGCCATCAACTCCATGATTACTTCCTTTGGAGTATCTCCCCCATACTTAGAGCGATGTGGGGGCCGATATGGCTCATTCTGAATATGTTGCACGTTACTAGATAAAGGCTTACAACCTTGTATGATTAGTGCAGGGGGGCAAGTGCCCAAAATAGAGGGAACGGAATCTCTTATATCATCCAGCAAGACATCATCAACATGCAATTCATGCAACTCAATAGGTCCAGCAATAGTAGAACACTTAACTACGGTCTCTACTGCACCAGTTTTAACATTTTCATGCACATGATTATCAATATCACTAATGCGGCAAGGAGCAGGCAATTCAATGGAGTTGGCTTTATGAATATTGTGTTAAAAAATTATTCCATCGAATTTCATAGTTAAAGTTCCACTATCTACATTAATCTTTGTCATGGATGTTTTCATAAAAGGTCGACCTAACATAACAGGAGCAACCTGCTCATCATAGTCCATATCCATAACAAAGAAATCAACAGGAAAAATCAAAGAACCTATCCTGACAAGAACATCCTCCACAATACCCTTAGGGGGCACACAAGAACCATCAGCAAGTTGTATAACAATGTTAGAATCATGCAGGGGTCCTATTCCTAAATCCTCAATCAGTGAATAAGGTAAAACATTAATAGAGGCACCCAAGTCTAACAAGGCTTTCTCAAATCGATGCTCACCTATAGTAATAGGAATAGTAAATGTATCTGGATCCTTGCACTTCTCAGGCATGCGTCTCTGAACTACCGCTGACACATGTTCACTCACTGGAACCTTCTTCTGGACTTTTAGCTTCTGTGTCCTTTTCACGGTGCACAACTCCTTCAAGAACTTGGCATATCGCGGGATAGCCTTGATAAGCTTGATCAGGGGAATGTTCACCTCACAGTCCCGAAATGTCTCGAACAGATCACTGTCGTCGGCTACTCTCTTGGCCTTCAGCGCCTCAGGGAAAGGTGTTGGTGGCTTCTCAGAACCTAGAGGGGGAAACACGTGGCGAACGTAGTCATCAACACAGGTTTCTTCAGCGGAGCTGGATTGTTGGGGGCCGGGTCGCGGTAAGCCCACCGCGGGGGGTTGATTATCACCGCGGGGCGGTGGAGTCGTGGTGTGTTTACTAGGATCAGCCGCCGGGTCGCGGTGAGGATCGCCGCGAGGCGGTGGCAACAACACTTCATTCCTGGTCCCTTCTTCCATTTTTGGCCGGACCGCGTTAACATCCACCGCGGGGCGATGGGTGATTTCTGCCTTCTCGACTTCGTTCTCCTATTCAGTACTAGGAGCAACGACCAACTTCTTACCACCTCTGAGGGTAATAGAGCTCACATTCTCCCTTGGGTTCACAGTAGTCTGAGATGGCAGAGAGTTAGATGTTCTCTGGTCAAGTTTGGTCACAACATCAGCTAGTTGACCAATCTGTCTCTCCATGTTCTTTATACTTGACTCAGTAGCCTGCATATGCGTGGCGAAATGCTGAGTCAATGTCTTTAGCATCTCTTCAGTCGAAGCACCCGAGCTTTGGCCTTGAGGCCTCTGTTGATACGGGGCTCTCTGCTGGTATTGTTGTTGTGCCGGCTGTTGACCACCTTGAGGGTCACTCCATCTAAAACCTGGGTGGTCTCGCCCTCTCAGATTATAATTGGGTTGTCCACCAAACTGTGGTCTAGGGGGTCCATAACCTCCTATATCATTAACTTCAGCAACACCCTCCTCCTGCAGCTGAGGACAAGTGTCGGTGGGGTGGTATTGATCAGAGCAAAGCCCACATGCTTTAACTTGTTGAGGGGCGTTTTGATTTTCCATTCTCTTCACCATCTCCTTCAACTCGGCTAACTCAGTCAACACTGGATTTGGTCCTGCATGGGTCACAGCATTGACCGCCTTCCTTTGGTATGTCTTCCCAAAACTCCTGGTGCTCTCACTCATCTCCTGGAATCTCTCCATGGCTGCATCCGGTGTCAGATTCAGAATGCTTCCACCGCAAGCATCGTCAACCATCCTTCTCTCTTGGTCCAGCAGACCATTGTGTAAATAGAGGACAAGGTCCTGCTTGGCGTATCCATGGAACGGGCAGCTGGAGCAAAGTCTCTTGTACCGCTCAAGATAGTCATACAGCGTCTCATCGCCAACCTACTCAATATTGGCAATTGCCTTTTTCAAGGCATTTGCCTTCTTCGTTGGAAAGTACTTGTCCAGGAACGCATTGTGCAGTTTATTCCAGGTATCTATGGTTCCTGGTGGCAAGTGATAGTACCAGTCGCTTGCAGAGTCTAGCAGGGAGAAACCAAAAGCTCTCATCTTGATTTGGTCTTCCGTCACGTTCCTAGGCTTCATAGTCATGCAGACATTGTGGAACTTGCCCAGGTGAGAGATCGGGTCCTCTCCACTCAAACCATGGAACTTAGGGAGATAAGCAACAACTCCAGACTTCAGCTCAAAATTCACCCCTTCGCCAAGGGCATAGATGACGAAAGCCAGGGGTTGTGATTTAATATTCGGCTCAATCAATTCTCTCAGAGTCTCAGCCATTTCAACAACAGGGATGTTAATTGTCTCAGCCTCAACTGTCTCAACTATCTCAACCTCTTCATCTTCTTCTCCTTGACCGCGTAGGTTCGCAAGGAATGATCTGTCGATTTCTGGATCAAAAGCAGTTAGAGGGGAGTCAGTAGAACGAGTGTCGACCATAAGATATGTCTCCACCAAAAATCAATCACAAAAAACACACAATAAAAACAGAAAACTTCCCCGGCAACGGCGCCAAATTTGACGGGGCTAAAAGTGCGCAATGCAAGTATCGTTGATTAGCCTTATCAAAGTAAAAAGTCCTAACAGACCTACTAAACAGATGTATAGTAAGCAAGCAAGGGTCGAACCCATAGGGAAGATCTGATGCAGTATGCAATTGTGAATGACAAGTAATAAGCAATGGGGGTTTAGTTATCACGAGAAAGCAAAGCAAACAAGTTTGGTTGAGTTGAGAAAATATAATGGGGAAAGTAGTCCTACTAGAGCGAGATCCACAATACAGAGATATAATTTGATCACATAAATCTATTTAATCCAAGTTCTTTTACTATTCTTATAGTTGTTCCCATCCTGATCTTAAGTACTATCGATTCTCACAGTTGTCAATAGACTTATCACTATGCCAATGGTAAAATACCACCGATTCTCACAGTTGTCGGTATACTTTACCACCAACAAAGCAATAGCAATACACACAAGGATATAGGATACATGCAAATAGAAAGACGTATTAATACTCGCATGCAACTGATTCTCACTCACAATTATACGCTCGGAACCCCTATACGCACAATTGTGTTTGCTACTAGATATGCACTCGAAACCCCTATATGCAATCCTAGCAATTGATAAAAAGTATTCAACCTAGTTGATCAGGCTAAGAAGAACAACAAGAAATCAATATTCAATATAGCCAAGAGAATCAAACCAACACTTATAAGGATAAGAACAAGGAATAGAAATCTCACAAACACATCAACTGTATTGCTTCAATCGTCTAGTAGAACAAAGGGAAGTTAGTTCTCCATTCAGACGAGAATGAAAACTAAGTGAAAAATAACGTCTGATGTAAAGCAGTTGTAACGAGTCTCTCCTCTTAACCTAGAAAGAGGACTTAAATAGTCTTAAGAAAACTAGGTTAAACTAATGCAAACAATAAAGGAAACATAATAATAAAATAACAAAATCTGAACGAAATAAAATGAAATAAATGTCTTCAGACGCGCAACATTTAACACGGCCGCCGCGGGGCGGTGAGATCCACCGCGGGGCGTCAGGCTCTCCATCGCGGGGCGGTGGCTTCCTCTGGCGCGTGGCTTCATTCTTCTCTGAGAGTCACCGCCGGGCCGCGGTGACTCTGGCGCGGGGCGGTGAGCTAGCTCACTCTCTTCTTCTGCTGCTCTTCATTACTACCAAGTGTTGGTAGTCGTCTCCATGTATGCTTCAGCAGCTCCATCTCCATCCTCATGTCTCCATCTAAGCTGTAAATCCTGGGATATCTTCACTTCTCTCCATAACTTCTGGATCACAGACTTAGCCTAAAAACCACTCATAAACTCCTCCAAATCATGCTAATAATTGCTAGTAAAGGTGTATGAAATAACACCTATCAGCGAGCTTCAACATAAGTGTCTATCTTTCAAGTTGGGTTTGGTTAACTCTTCCCCAAATCCAACTTGAGGGGGTATATGAATTATTTAGAGTTTGTTACAAATGATGTCATCATATAGTAAGCTGATGTAAGCTCAACTATAACAACATTTATGTTCTCAGTTAGTTATAACTGATTCTACTATCTCTTTTCTCTCAGTTGTACTCTCATGGAGCTTGAGTCTCCTCTGTCAATGGAGTTCTATTTTCTCTCTTTGATTGTTGTTTCACACTCTTCTTGTTTAAGAAGTGAAACAACGCTCCATTAATTCATCCTCTCCAATCCTCACTAATTCTAATGTACTCCATGTCTTGTGACATCAAACAAGAGTGGAGCATCATCATCATCTTCATTGAATTCTGGTGCTCTACCAACATTTTTGTGCTTCCTCTTCTTGATCCAAGCTTGATAAACGAAGTCCTTACTTTTGCACCAACTGCAAGAAAAAGGCCACACCATCAATCATTGTTATTTCATTGCTGACTTTCCATCCAAAACCTCCAAATCTTAGCGATCTGGTGGAGAAATTTCAAACACTAGAAGCTTCAATGGTCAAGCACATCAAGAAATGTCTCATCCTGCATCTAGTTCTCCTTTAACATAAGAACTGCACTCCAAACTCGTCTCTTTCCTTGACAAGTCTAACTCAAAGGAGATTCTCAATGAGAATGAATTTTCCGCCTTCATTGGTAAGACTTTGTTATCTAACAAGTCAAATTATCTCCTAGCACTTGGATTGAAGCCAACATTCACGTGTGCTGTGATTATTCTCTGCCAAAAAACATTCAACTACTTGATCGTCCCTTCACTGTGTCTCTTCCGAAGGGACATATTGTTAAAGTTACTCAGACAGGTTCCGTTCATCTCTTGAATGATTTGTGCCTTCATGGATTCTTGTTTGCTCCTACATTCAAATGCAACATGATCACTATAGGTAACTTGGTTTCTACTTCCAATAACCTTGTTATTTTCTCACAAGATAAGTGTTTTCTACATGACTCAACATTGAAGAAGGATATGATTCTTGGTAAAGGTGAGCAAGATCTCTATTTCTTCCAAAAATCCTCTTAAACTCCTAGTTCATCTCAGTATGATGTTAATCATGTTCGCCTCTATGACGTATCTTGTGACACATGGCATGCTTGATTTGGTCACTTGTCATTCTCAAAGATTCATCAGTTCCCTTGTGTTCTATGTAACATAAATAATGCCACTCTTAAGGCTTGTAATATCCATGCAAAGGCCAAGAAACATCGTCTTCTATTTCTGTCTAATTCCATTAGTACTTCTATTGCTTTCGACCTTATCCACATTGATGTATGGGTCGATATCATACCCAAGCTCATGATGCTTATAAACGCTTTCTTACAATTGTTGATGATTTTACGAGGATCACTTGGGTTCACTTGTTATCTAGTAAGGGAAATTCTTTCAACATTATTAAATCCTTTCTTGCTCTTGTTGGGAGACAATTCAGTACCAAAGTTTGTGTAATTAGAACTGACAATGTACTAGAACTCGGATACATAAGAACTGCTCTTGAATCCTCACCTCCAAAGGGATTATTCTAAAAACATAACCCTAGATTAAACTACACTCTAAGAATTGAAATAACTAATAGAACTAAAATTCAAAAGTAATAAACTCGAAAACTTACATGACTATGAAGATGACACCAAGCTTCATCTCCTACCCTAGGAGAGATAACGCTGAAGATTGATGAGGAACTGTAAGAGAAGTCCCAAAAATTAAACTATTTTGCTGTTGTGGGCTCGTCAAAAAGACTTGGCCCGTCGTAACGAATAATTTCCAAATTTGAAGAGTTTTATTTTGGTGGTCCCACCAAGAAAACTGGGTATGCCGATAGCGAAACATCTTATAAATTATGAACTTTGGATGAATGATAGAGAGTGTCTAGACCTCTATTTATTGTTGTTTCCCCAATCCTTTTTTTCTCTCGTTCAAATGTGGGATGAGAGTTTTATTAATACTTTTAAGATGAACGACATGGGATAAAATTGTTTAATGACCCATATTGGCGCATAATTTCGAACCACTTACTGTTGAAATTACGTCTTGATGCAAACTAGAAAATTATAGATCTCCGAGTCTAGTTTCCAACGAATCTTGAATCATCAAAAGTCCGAGATTTGTTAAGAAAGATATGCATGTTCTACGAAGTTGCCTCAAACACAACAATTCTTGTAGGAATCCCAATGAAAATTCTAAACTTCAATCTAATTGTTCCATCATTAATCAGACACTGAGTTTTGATCCATCACTTTAATTTATTTCATCCTAAGACTAACTAGGGCTTGTTTGGATAAATATTAAAGATATCCATAAACGTTTTTAGCTCGTTCACACCATACACCAAGAGTCTAAAATATCATATTACATCTTCAGACTCCAAATAATCTTATCTAATTAAAGATTGACTTTCCTTATTTAGAAACATACTAAAGATAGAGGTACTATTTTTAGTAATCCATCAACCATGGACTTACTATTATAGTAACTTTTCATTTTATAACCCAACATATGAAATTCTTGAGTATTTACGTTTTGACCCCGAGTTTTTTTTGTAACATAAATGTCCTTTATAAAAATTCAATATTTAGGGTTATTACAAATCACTAGTCTCTAAAAAGAAATAACCACGGCCTCATCGTTGCCCCAAACACAACCATAGCCTCTCTCATCGTCTCTCTTCTTCCATTCGAGCCCCACTAGTGATCTTGTTAATCGACTACCACCACTCCTCCCACTTTCTAAAATCAACCCGCTACCTCTCAACCACCCCACTCCACCTCCTCAAATAGTTACTAGGGGTACCTATCTCCATTGTGATTCTCCCAATGGTTCTCTTGCCATATCACCTTCCGCCAACCTCCTAGTTGATCGCTCTTCCTCCCCCCATCTAAGCTGAATTCCCTTCTTGTCGCTCTCTCCCACCAAAACAGATCAAGGAGTACCGCTATCCCACCATCACCATTTGCTTATGCATAAAGTCTGCCTCAGATGTTGGAATGTTCGTGGGCTTAATCAGTCCTCGAAACAAACAGACTTCAAAAGCTTTGTTCGTAATGGAAGGATTCATGTTAGTGGTATTCTAGAAACGAGAGTTTGCAGGAATAAATAAGACAAAATTGGCAAGTGACTTTTCAATGGATGTAGCTTTTTTCTAATGGATCATTCTCAACCAATGGTCGTATACGAGTCTTTTGGGACCCCGCATTTGTCTCAATTACCACGGAATCCTTATCGCCGCAATCGGACCACTTTCACATCTTCCTGCCTCATTGTTCATATGAATTTCATGTCACCTTCATCTATGCTTTAATGACCGACACGGTCATGCCTCCCTATGGATTGAATTGTGTTTGTTGGGTTCCTCCATGGCTTCCCTATGCTGGTTCTTGGGGATTTTAGCGTTTTTCTATGATTGAATGAAAAAATTATTGAAGGAATAGCCAACCCTGGGTATATCTCGGATGAATTGACTGTGTGTCTTGATGCAGCGAGTCTCCTTGACATGAGGTTCGGTAGAAGTCTTTTTACTTGGAAAAACAATCACAACAATGGCGACATTATCTGGTGCAAGTTGGACCAGGTATTGATCAATCGTGCCTAGCTCATGAAGCGAGTGCCTACTTTGAAACGCATAAGCTCTCGGACCACTCGTCGGCTATTGTCTCTATGGGTTTGAGTATTAGCCTAACTCGCACTCTCTTTCAGTTATCTAATGTGTGGGTTGGCCACAGTTCTTTCACTCCTACAATTGTTGAGGTCTGGAACTCACCTATCCATGGACACTCGATGTACCAAGTGGTTATGAAACTTAAGCTATTGAAGGGAAAGCTCATATGGTTCGGGTTAAGCAAAATTTAAAATCTTAACCTCGAGATTGCTGAAAGCAGGGGTAATCTAGATGCAATTCAGGTCCAATACCAGTCCAGGCCTTTTGATAATGGCCTCCACGGTACGGAGCAAGTTTGTCGAGATACTCTTAAAGCAAATTTGGATTCATTGTCCTCGATGTCTCGCTAGCGTACCAAAGTGAAATGACTTAAGTTTGGCCGTGATAACTCGTCCTACTTTTATAGCCAAATCAAAATCAGGAGAAGCTGTAATTGTTTTGGGCTCATTGTTGAGAATGATGGCATTAGACTTACTGAGCAACAAGAAATTTTTGCAATTTCACGTTGTTTTTTGAGAACTTGCTTGTAAAACCTTCTACTTATTCTATGTTCTAGCTTGCACATATTACTAACGGCCCATGCCTTCCCTTATAGGTTGGTGTTGAGCTGACTCGACCTATCTTTGATGCGAAGATCCGTAGGGCTTTCTTCAGCATGAGCAATTACAAAGAACTGGGGCTGGACGGGTACATCCCTTTCTTCTTAAACAGCCTATGGAATTATTGGAAGTGATATTTCTAAAGTCTTGAAAAACTTTTTTGCTAATGGTCGGATGTTGTGCCAGATTGGTAGGCTCGTAAGTGCACGGTACTATTGAGTAATATAAAAGATATCGAATCCAAGGGAGCACTCGTTGATCACCAATTTTACACAAACTAATAATCTAGATCAAACAAGAGATGTGAAGTTTTTGATTTATATAGAACTAACAAGAAATGCAACGTATAGAGCTAACTAAAATGGTAAAAGGTAGATTTGGGTTACTTGAAAGATGAAAAGCTAGGATTGAGGTTCGCCACAAATGAGATCATCTAATGACAAGCAAATAAATATCTAATGTTGCAAGTAATGGTCTACAATAGTCAAATGTCCTATTATATCTCTTATCCTCTTTCAAGGTATAAGAAACTAGTCTAATCTTACTTAATTCCTACTTTTGTGGTAATTAATGCAAGATTAGATTCATTAAGCATAGTGATAATTCACACAACCACTAGGAAAATAAGCCTACTTTCGTGATCCTAAAAGTCCTAGCTCAAATCTTGAGGTTTCAATGTCAAATATCACCTTTCAATGCATATCCAACATTTAATATATGTAAAAATACTAGCTAGGCGTTTTTCACAAACACTTGGTGTGCAAGATTTGAGTAGTAAACCAAAACTCATCCAACCAAAGAGAAAACTTTACCAAATCATCACATAGTCACCATTGGGCTACTCCCAATCCTAACATAACAAATTACTCACTCATGATTTGCAAGAACATGACATAAAACATCAATCCAACCATCATAAACATGGGTACAATGATAAACAAAACAAGAAATAAAGAGAATGAATAAGATATACTTAATATTCAACCAAAGAAAGAGAATGAGTTAGAAATACTTAACATTCAACCAAATCCTTGCATTTTCATTGAATCATGAAAGAAAATGTGGACGTTTGCTCCTTTTCCTCAAAAGAGCTCAACAACCCAAAAAGTGACACTAGAATTCAATAACAATCATAAATGCATCTAATAATTTGAGTGAGAAATGAAATCTAGAGTTAAATCTAGGGAGTGGATGAAGTAAATGCTAATCCTAGAAAATGGAGGCTAAAGTGAGAGAGAGCTCAAAGTCTCTTGCTTTTGATTACTTATATGCACCCAAAAGGTATAGTGTTCCCAAAATTAAAAGCAATGAAATCCTAAGAGTTGCTTGGGCATGCCATTCAGAATGGGGTGGTCATGCCAAAATCAGAGAACACAGTTTTGGTCTAGGCTTTTGGCGTGGCCATGCTGAGGGGCACTAGCACCCCATGTCATGTCCTATGAAGACATTTTTGGCATATTTTGATGAAAATTAGTGCCCCACTTGCTTGTATGGCTTGTGAAACACCATTTTCTCCATTGAATCTTATATTGGCATCATTTTGGCTCTTCTTAGCTCCAACCATGGTAGTTTTGAATCCATTTGTTATTGAAAGAGCTCCAAAATTGCACCTACAAAACCAAAAGCAAAAAGAGAGTAGATATCCACACAAACAAGCATAAATACCCTAAAATGATCATATAAGTGTATGATTTATGAACAAAAGTGGTGGTTAATATGGTCAAAAGGTGTTATAAACATATGTTATCACAAATCAATCGCACTACCATTAGCTTGATCCCGAAATGTCCCAATCCCACTATTTTCGTCCAGTCTCGTGGTGCAATTATATCTACATGGGCATTGAAAATATCATCTCCACAAGGCTTAAAGCATTTCTTCCTTGCCTTAATGATGATCACCAGGCCTCCTTTGTCCTAGATGTGCTATAAATTTTGACTTTTAAATAACATTTGATACCCTTGACTGGTCTTTTATCCTTTTCTGTGGATTGAATGTTGCATTACATCCACCGCCTTCTCGATTAGTGTTAATGGCAACCTCAAAGGTTTTTTAAAGGGCAAAGAGGGATTAGGCAAAGAGACCCCCTCTAGCCATATCTTTTCACTATTGCCATGGAGTATTTCTCTCATATGCTCAAATCATTCGACAATAATGTGATGTATTGGGTATTAGGGAATTCTGTATGTGGTGTTTAGTATAATATGACATGATATGGCAGCATAGTGTGCCTTACCACTTCTCTTGGACTTCTGAATTCTTTGTGCACTTGCAGGTTGCAAACATGGAATTGACGTGCTTCCTGTATATGTTTGTTGCTTCCCTTTTTGCTTCAGTTGAAGTGTTATTGCATTTGTATAGCTTTAAGCTATCCATTGTAACCTTAGGTTGTGGCATTATCACTTTTATAATAAGCCTTGAGGATAAGGCTTTATAAGGGGAGAGTAATGTGATGTATTGGGTATTAGGAAATTGTATATGTGGTGTTTAGTATAAGTAGGGATTCTTTGTAAAGGAAATGATATGCAAGAATAATATCAACATACTCCTTCTTCCCAATCTCCTTCCCCCTCTCTTCCTTATCTTCCTCCTACGTCTTCTCTATTCTTCCTCTATCTCTTCTTTCCCTTCATTTCCTTCTTAATTCCTTGAACATGTCATCAATCCCAATCTGGGACATGACAAATAACCAAACCTTTTCCTATCACCTAAGGTGCGATTACACCAATCTCTCTCATCTGAGCTTTGAAGACGATTTGGTTATTTTCTATAAAGGTGATCTTGACTCTGTTTCCACCATCAAGATGTTGTTGCATACCTTTGGGGCAATGTCTTGCCTTTGTGCTAATCCCTCAAAGACTAAGATCTATTTTGTGGAAATCGTGAAAGATGGAAGAGTGGCATACGGCAGTGTACGCATTTTAAAAAGGCATTCTCCATATGCTTTACGTGGGTGTTCTTCTAGGCTTGTGAAAACCTAGAAACTGTGATTATGCTCATGTTATTGACAACATGACAAGCAAGGTTCGCTCATGCGCTGCTAGGCACCTCTCATATGCTGGAGGGTTGAGCTCATTCGAGCAATGTTATATGGAATTCAAAATTTCTGGTGCAAGCTCATCTTTTTCCTAAAGCAACGATCAGGAAGGTTCAAGGGATTCTCATAACCTTTTTATGGTCTGGTGGGGTCGACTCAAAAGACATCCTTATTTTTTGGAAGTCAATATGTAAACCAAAGTGGGAGGGAGGTCTCGGGTTGAATGAGTTATTGTCCTAGAACCGAGCATCTATAGTTAGAACTACCCTTGAGCATACCTCTCCCCATATCAGCAACTCCTGGACAAATTGGGCGCAACACCACTGTACTTCAGCTTTGTCTATTTGGGAAGTCCAAGCCAACACTTTTGATAGTTGGACATGGAAAACCCCCCTTCATGGTTGTGATTCTCTCCTCTTTAGAGGTGCTCCTGCTCATATCCATTCTCGACTCCTCAATCCGAATGGAGAATTTTGTACAACAACGGCGTACAACCATCTCCGTGATGTTTGAGTGCAAGTACCTTGGGATACAATCATCTAGAAAGGTCTACATCAACCTAAGCGCTCCTTCATCACTTGGTTGACCCTTCATGAGCGACTACCAACCAAGGATCGTATTAGTCGATGGACACACGTGGATGATGAAAATTGTGTGCTCTGCCGAAATGATGCTGAAGCTAGCGCTCATTTATGGATAAGGTGCTCTTTGTTACTGAGACCCTTCATCGACATCTCTCATGGCTACAGTGGCCAGTCCCTCCAAGTAGCTTCCATGAATGCATCTCTCATCTTCTCACTATTCCGGGGCAAACAAGGATTGAGTTTTTGAGAAGATCTGTGGCGCTTACTACCTTTGTGTACACCATATGGCACACTTGCAATCAAGCTACGTTCCAAGATGTGCTCCCATCGAGCGACAAACGCTTCAATTAAGTGGTCATACTCGCTACCAAGAGACTCCTTCTCCAATCTACCAAAAAAAAAGACTTCTCCTCCAATGGAATATGCTAGATAATGCAACCCTTCTTTGGCTACACATTTTGATTATTCGCTAATTTGTTCATTCCCTTGCTCCTGCTTAAGCCTTGGGTTGATCTTCAATGTTTTTGTCTTACGCTCTCCTTAAGCTTTGTACAAAACTGCGAGAAATAACATCCCACATTGAAAACTTGAGAATAAAAGGTCTAGTATATAAGCTTAGTGGATTACTCCTGCTATTGTCAATTGGTTTTAGGATGGAACCCCACTGGGCTTATGTATTAGGCTTTAACGCGCATTGCGCACGGATTGACATGTCCCCTTTATCGGCCCATCGGACTTTTTCATGGTATATGAACCATTTCTGGGTATGGGTTCGTTTCCTGGTTTATCTGAACTTAGTCCGCCATGATGGCATGATATGGGTTAGCTCATTTGGCTTGTCGGCCTTAAGACATTGTTTGGACTTAGTCTGCCATGAGGGCGTGATATAGGCTAGCCCGTTTGGCTTGCCGGCCTTAAGACATGTTGCCAAGTGTTAACTAGGTCAGGCCAATTGCACTTGAGGGGACGTGTGGGAAATAACACCCCACATTGGAAACTTTGGAATAAAAGGCCTAGTATATAAGCTTAGTGGATTACTCCTCTTATTGCCAATTGATTTTAGGATGGAACCCCACTAAGCTTATGACACGCATGTGTGCACAGATTGCAACGCCCCCCTTTATCGACCCATCAAACTTTATCAAAAACCTCTTTCTTTTAATATAACTTTACCTTTATTCAAAAAAGAATATTGGATTCAAAGTTGTTAGAAGATAGTTGTAAGCAAAAGTATCGAATGAAAAATATAATAAAGCTTGTTATTAAATGATTAATTGGCTTTAAACTTATCAAAAAGAATAAACCGATATTTATAAGATCCTATAGAAAGTTAATAAAATGGATAACTAATTTGGTTGAGAATTAGATAAGGAGCATTGCTTTTTTTTTTTTATATATATGACAAATATAAGTCTCCTTGATATGAGCAAGTCTATCCTAAATTATCAAAGCGGATGATCCTAAGAAAATCTCTAAAAATAACATCATGGGTAGAATTCCCATTAAGAAGATCCAATCTTAGTCTTGATATGTTGCCAATTCTTCATGAGAAATGGAAATTGGAAACAGAGCCTATGAGTTGCACAATAGTGATATCTTTAGAAGCAAGAAAGTTTGCAGATATACCACATTCCATGTAATAATGAAAAACCATAAAAAATCAAAGTAATTCAATAGAAAAATGATGTAAAAAATAATAGTTCTTATTTTCCATGGAATCTTCTAAAAAATAATAGTTCTTATTTTCCATGGAATCTTCTAAATTTGCTTGATATAATTAATAACAGTAAGATTATCACCTTTAATAATAACATTTATAAATTTTAGCCTTAAAGCTACTCTAAGTCCTTTTAATAGAGCATAGGCATTAACACAGAATGTGAGGATCACATCCAACCAAAACGCAATCCCCACCAAACTAGGAAAATTAAAAATCTCAAATGGGAAAAACCAAATCGGAATTTCTACGAAATTAATTTTGACGAATCAAAATTCCCTAATGGAGAGGCTGGGTTTGGCTTCATAATCAGAAACGACAAAGCAGAGGTTATACACATGGAGGGTTCTCAATGTGGTTATAACAATATCCTTATGACTGAAGCTCTGGCTTTTTATCAAAAAAAAGCTTTGGCTTTAAAACACATTGTTAATACTACTAAATAATTAAAACTTACGAACATTGAAATTGAAAGAGACAATATTTGCCTTATTAATTCTATTAAAGACATCTGGGATTGTCCTTGGAAATTGAAATGATGGTTGCGGATATCCTTATCAACCTTCAATTTTTCCAGGAAGTCCAATTTAGACATATTTTTTGAGAGGTGAATCGTTCTGCTGACAAAATTGCTAAACTCAGTTGTTCACCACATGTATCTAATCTAAATCTTAATCCAGAACTTCGTATTCTCATCCGCAATGATGCTCTAGGCTAGTCTACTCATAAAAGATAGATCTGTCTAATTCTTTCCTCAACGAAAAAAAAAGAACATTGCTTTTGTTTGAAGATTTGATGGTAGGGACATGCTTTCGATCCATAAATAATATGTCAGAATTAGTATTTCGGAGATAAACCCTATATAACAAGTCATCAAAATTAAGTTTGATAAATTGGTTGTCAGGCAAAACTTTCGTTATTAGTACTTTACATTATGAGTCAATTTTCATAACATATTTTGTAGTAAAAGGTCCATACTAGTACGGGGAATTGATGATTCGAAGTTCTATAACTTCCTGCCCGTGGAATGTGGAGTGAGAATTGGGTTTACTTTTTTCACTCATCCGTTAGTTGGTTAAATTTTTTTTTTGGTTCAAAGTTGGTTGGTTAACTTGGTTTGTTAGGTTTTACCCATTTTCCCAATAAATGGTAGGAGTGTAATTTAAGCACCTAAATCTGCCCTTTGGGGGGACGGGGGACCACCATTTCGTAGCCTATCTCATCTCAACAAGGTAAACAGTTTGAGGTGAAATTTGCAAAACAAATTAGTTCGTATGGAGTATAACGAAAACTCTATAAAATACACAAAGTTCTCTCACCAAAAGATGAATCCTACAAAAGTATTAAAAATAAAAAACTGTAAATTGATATAGGAAAGGAAGAACATATTCTTAATCGTCAAATTATCCTTTAGTCATTAACTTTTTCAAAAATCCATGCAGATAATGAGAAAAGGATTCGTAGTAGATTAAACACACAAAAATTCTCAAAAAAGGAAAAGAAAATTGAACTTTGTAACTTCACATCTGAGCTTTCCTGACTCCCAAAGCAACAGCCCACTTGTCTCCAAGTTCCATGAAACCCAAAAAGTCCAAAACCTTCATTACACACAGAGAGGTATTATATACCGACTTGGACATGGCTGTAGTTTTTAAATTCCATTTATTCTAGCTCAACATTTATAAATAATCTTGTTTGATTTTTTTTCTCTACGTACAACTCGATCGCTTCATATATATTATACTAAAACACTATACGGAGTATATTATTACACCAACATTGTAACTAGAAGCAAATATATATAAAAAAACGCATATTCCAAGGTGATTACTTAAATAATTCAGGCAGCTACAGGCTCAGGGACTATAGACTTATAACTAGATAGACAAATAAGACGACTGCACTATAGGAGGCATACGTATAAGAATACATAATATTGTTATTATAATTATTATTATCTGGAATTAATAAATTATGAGGCTGAAAATCCTGGATTTGAAGATGTATGATTGATTGAGTTAGTAGAATATTGTAGAAGTATGACAGACAAATTACAAGTTACACATGATGTGTCGATCAGATTAACTCTGGTACACTAGCTGCTACGCATATGCATCTGCTTATATATTAATGTGATTAATAAAAGAACACCAAACTTCTACTACGTGTATAATTGAAGGAAGCCTAGAATCTCTTGGACGGTGCAATATATATCATCAGCATTCAGCAATGTGCTATACTGCTATATATGTAAGTTTTTGTTGTTGTTGTTGGCTTGTTGCAATCCTACAATGTAACTAAATTCTTTGAAACTGGAAAGTGTTGGTCAAACCGTCAAAATGACCCTAGCTAGTTTGAAGATTAGCAATTTTTATAGTTTTTTTTACGAAAAGCCTATATGCACACGATTTTTGTCTAAATGTACACGAATTGGTGCGCTTAGTGTAGCTAGACAGCTCTTATGCGCTTAAATTAAGCGCATAAGGCTATAATCGGCAATAAAATAAAAAATGACCATCACATCTATGCGCTTAAAATAAGCGCATAGCTCTATGCGCTTAAAATAAGCGCATAGCTCTATGCGCTAAATTTAAGCGCAAATATGATGGGCTTAACTGGACGCTTAACTTAAGTTGTGCGCTTAAGTTAAATTTTTTTTTTTTGCGTTAACATTAACAGTACAACTACATGATATAATCAAATTGGATATAACCAATTAGGTTGTATCTTATGGTTATATTCTATAGTTATATACTATGGTTATATCATATATTATATTTTATAGTTATATACTATTGTTATATCCTATAGTTATATTCTATAGTTATATACTATGGTTATATCCAATTTGATTATATCATATCGTTATATCCTATAGTTGTATACTATGGTTATATCCTATATTATATTCTATAGTATATAGTTATATACTATGGTTATATCATATAGTTTCATACTATGGTTAGTATATAACTATAGAATATAACCATAAGATATAACCAAATTGGATATAACCATAGTATATAACTATAGAATATAACCATAAGATATAACCAAATTGGATATAACCATAGTATATAACTATAGAATATAACCATAAGATATAACCAAATTGGATATTACCATAGTATATAACTATAGAATATAACTATAGGATATAACCATAGTATATAACTATAGAATATAATATAGGATATAAATATAGTATATAACTATAGAATATAACCATAAGATATAATCAAATTGGATATAACTATAAGATATAATCATAGTATATAACTATATGATATAACCATAGTATATAACTATAGAATATAATATATGATATAACCATGATTATATCTTATAGTTATATCATAGTATATACTATGATTATATCTTATAGGTATATACTATGGTTATATCATGATGCGTTCCTGCTTGTGATGCCGGATCTCTGATCTTGGTGGGAAGTCGCACGCGTCGAGAGTGGGGTTTGGGACGGTGGAACGCTTTGTTGGACTGGGGACTCGAGATGGAGAACAAGGCATAGCGTCAGCAGCGGAGGAGATAGGCTCGAAAGAGATCGAGTGATTGGCCGTAGCGTCGGCAGCGGGGTTGGATAAACTCGATGAAGATCGAGTGGAGGCCGTAGCGTCGGCAGCGGGGGAATGGGGATGAGAAGTAAGAGAGGTGTTTGATGTCAGATCTAAGGATGGAGGCAAATGGCTCTCGACAAAAGCTTAGATTAAATAATGACGTAACCTAGTAAAGAAGGTCGAGATGACCTTTTATAGTTCATAGCGAGACTCGGATGGGCCGAGTCTCGCGTAATGGGCCAGCCCACGCGACACGCGTGGAACACACGCCCCAAAATAAAAACTAAAGTAATTAATGCCTCAGGATATTACATTCAATTCAAAAGAGCACGTTCACTGGATGGTCGAGAGAAGAAAGACAGAGAATGCGTTCTCTGGGCTTGGTTGAAGGCGTATCAAAGAGAACGCGGTCTCTTATGTGCCTTGGCTGGCGACGACGTGGACAACCATGGATTGTATCGCGTTGACGATGGCTTTGGCGCGTGATCTTGTTATTGGCTCTTCTGAGCGAATGCTCATAGCTTCTTCTTCCTCGGTGGCCGTCATGGTGGGCAGGGGCGCATCACCCTCCCCCACTTGGCTGTGAAGCGTCCCCGTTTTACCATCATCGAATTTGGGCTCCACATAAGGCTCCAAATCGGCGACGTTGAATGTCGCGTGGACACCGTAGTCGGATGGCAGCGCGATCTCGTATGCGTTGTCCCCAATTGCCTTCACAACACGGAAAGGGCCATCACCACGTGGGGCCAGCTTAGACTTGTGTTTAGCTGGAAAACGGCCTTTGCGAAGGTGCACCCATACTAAGTCCCCGGGGGCAAAAATCACGCGGCAACACCCACGGTTGTGCTGTTTGGCATATTGATCAACGCGGCATTCCAGTTGCTCCCGCGTTCGCTGATGTAGATCCTGGATCATCGCGGCGCGGTTGGCCGTGCTAGGGTGCTCATTGTCCTTCAGAGGACGCGACAGCATGTCCAGTGGAGTCAGTGGGTTTCTGCCATAGACCACCTCGAACGGAGTGAGCTTCGTCGCGGAGTGCCTAGACCTGTTGTAAGAAAACTCAACAATTGCAAGTAAGTCCTCCCAACGTTTTGGGTTGGATTTGAGCATTGTCCTAAGGAGGGCTCCTAGGGTTCTATTGGTGACCTCAGTTTGGCCATCTGTTTGGGGATGGTAACTAGTGGAAAACAAGAGTTGGGTACCCAATTTTCCCCAAAGGGTTCTCCAGAAAAGGCCTACAAATTTGGTATCGCGATCACTCACGACAGTCCTTGGTATCCCATGTAAACGGACCACGTTGTCAAAGAACAACGCGGCGATCTCACTAGCAGAGTGTGTGGTCTTACACGCGATAAAATGGGCCATTTTGTAAAACCTGTCCACAACTATAAAGATTGAATCCTTACCCTTTCGAGAGAGAGGCAAACCTGTGATGAAGTCCATAGACAAATCTTCCCAAGGGCCGAAGGGGATGGGTAGAGGCGTGTAGAGACCATAGGGATGGGAGGTAGATTTAGCGCGTTGACACGTGACACAACTGGTGTAATATCGCGTCACCTGGGTGGTCATGCGCGTCCAAAAGAAATGCTCGCGAAGAGCAGCTAAAGTCTTGGTGACCCCAAAATGACCGCGTCCTTCATGGGCTTCCTGGATGAGGAGTTTCCTAATAGGCAAGCTAGGAATGCACAAACACCCTACTTTGTACAGGTACCCCTCATGAAAGAAATATGTCTCAAACTCGCGGTCCCTAAGACAGTGTTCTACAATTGGCTTAAAGAAGGGATCAATCAGATATAAATCCTTAATCAACGCGAAGCCAAGAAGTTTAGACTGAAGATGAGTAAGGAGAACATACCTGCGAGAAAAGGCGTCGACGACCACATTCTCCTTATTTTTTTTATGCACGACGACGTAGGGAAACGTCTCCATAAATTCCACCCAACGAGCATGGCGGCAGTTTAGATGTGCTTGACTCTTTAGATAGTTGATGGCCGCGTGGTCCGAGTGGATCACGAACTCGCATGGCCATAGGTAGTGCTGCCATGTCTTGAGGACGCGAACAAGCGCGTAAAGCTCCTTGTCGTAAGTGGGGTAATTCAAAGTTTCCCCAATTAACTTCTCGCTGAAGAACGCGATGGGCTTCTTCTCTTGGTGAAGGACTCCACCAATCCCTATATTGGACGCGCCACATTCTACTTCAAAGTGTTTTGTGAAGTCTGGGAGTTGAAGTAGCGGCGCGTTGCACAAGGCATCTTTCAACGCGTTGAACGCGTGATTGTGGTTGTCCTTCCAATTCACCGTGGCGTTTTTCTTTGTGAGCTCGTGTAGGGGCACAGCGATGGAGCTGAAGTTGCGAACAAATCTCTTGTAGAAGCCTGCTAAGCCAAGGAAGCTTCTCACCATTGTCGGTGTAGTGGGTGTTGGCCAATCCCTGATGGCCGTCACTTTTTCTTCATCGACGCGGAGTCCATCCTTGGAGACCACGTAGTCTAGAAAGTTTGTAGTGTCGGATGCAAAATGACACTTGCCAAGATTGGCATACAATTGTTCACGTCTCAAGCACTCTAACACAAGCCTAAGGTGCTTTACATGATTTTCAAGACTACGCGAATACACAAGAATATCATCAAAGTAAACTACCACAAATTTCCCTAGAAATTCCCTCAACACATGGTTCATGAGCCGCATGAAGGTGCTCGGCGCATTGGTGAGACCAAATGGCATGACTAGCCATTCATACAGCCCGTATTTGGTTTTGAACGCGGTCTTCCATTCATCACCCTCTTTCATGCGAATCTGCTCCTCAAGTCAATTTTGGTGAAGTGTGTCGCGCCATGCAACTCATCGAGCATGTCATCGAGTCTTGGTATTGGATGTCTTTACTTGACTGTGATCTGATTGATGGCGCGGCAATCGACACACATGCGCCATGAGCCATCTTTCTTGGGACCAGGATCACTGGGACCGCGCAAGGGCTTAGAGATTCCCTTACGTAGCCGCGATCCAGAAGTTCTTGGACCTGGCGCTGCAACTCCTTGGTTTCATCTGGGCCAGCGCGATTGAGAAGGGAGGCACCAGACACCAAGTCAATTTGGTGCTCAATTCCTCGCAAAGGTGGAAGGCCCTGGGAAGCTCCTCTGGGAATAAGTCTGTGAACTCATCGAGCAGCTCAGAGATCGCGTGTGGCAAAGCTTCCTGGATAGGGCTCTCTGGGTTGCAACGCGTGGGCACTAAGAGGAAACATGGGGCCTTGCCATTCAAGGGGGCAGTGAGGTTGCTTGGTCGCGCCAGCAGCAGTCTGTGCTCACAAGTGCCTTTCAACTTGGTGGACTTGGGCGTGTTCTTCGGCCCTTCAGTGGGACGCGTTTGATCAGGGGACGTGTTGTCGGTGGACGCGACCTCGCGTCTAGTGGAAGAACGCATACTACTTGGACTATGGTTCTTGGAGGCTTCCAGTGCCTTCTGTCGATCACGCTCAACCTGGTCCTGTAAAATCTCATGAGGAGACATAGGTAAGAGCGTGACGCGTTTCCCGTGGTAAGTAAACACATAAGTGTTTAAATACCCATCGTGAAGAACGCGCCTGTCAAATTGCCATGGGCGCCCCAACAAAAGATGTGTGGCGTCCATTGCAATGACATCACAAAGGACATAATCTGTATATTGACCAATGGAAAAGGAAATTTGACATTGACGAGTTACAGTGTTACCAGAACTCGAAGAAATCCATTGGAGCCCATAAGGTTGTAGGTGAGGAGTGGTCTGGAGGTTGAAATGAGTGACCACCTTTACATTGATTATGTTGCAACAACTTCCTCCATCAATGATGACGCTCAAGGATGCGGTTTTGACCAAGCAACGCGTGTGAAATAGGTTCTCGCGTTGGTCGCCAAGAGTTGCTTCCTTAACAGTGAGGAGACGTCGTGTTACAAGGCTTAGAGGTGTGCCTCCATGTAGCGCGGTGGCTTCACAGGTGTGGTAATGTTCATTTTCACCTGATCAATGTCTTTATATAATTATCATATGATTAGACCTGAGTAAACACGAGCCGACCCGCCCGCCCGCCCGGTCCGCCCGACATAAATGGGCGGATATGGACACTGATAATATCCCATTTAGCCTGGATAGCCCGGCCCGTCCGTTTATATGGGCGGGATACGGACATTAATAATAACCCATTTAGCCCGGATAGTCCGCCCGGAAGCCCGAAATAATTTGTAAAAATAAATAAATAAAATTATTTTTCTATATAATAAAATTCATAAAAATATTATATAAAATAAATAAATATTTATACCCTAAACAACCTAATATTTATACACATAAGACACTTTAAATTGGCGATGTTGGTTATGACGAGTTTGAGGACGAAGAAGATTCACCTAAGATGTGATTGTATGATGTATGCACTATTCTAGAGGCAACAAAAACAGACAACCAACTCCATTTTCTTTTGAAATTTGCTTAATTGTGTAATATTGTGTGGAAATTTGTTATGACAAGTTTGTAACAATAACTATGTTTACTGTTTGTAATAAAAAAGATATTTTTTAATGGGTATTGTACGTTAAATTATATTTGCTATATTTCATTTTACGACAGATTTCTCTTGTCTCGCGGGCTAAATGAGACCCGCGGGCTACCCGGATCCGGATATCCGGGCGGATCTGGAAAGCCTTCCCAACCTGTTTCCTTGGCTTGCCCGGATCCGGCCCGCCCATCCGGACATATTTTTTGTCCAAAGCCCGGCCCGATTCCTGTCCGGATCCGGGTTTGATCAGGTCTACATATGATAGAATGTAAATAAAATATGGATATATAAATGACTCGATTAAGAATGTTATGTACGTAGCATGTAAATAGTACGTGACCTATATAAAAAAGATCTATTTATACAAAGTGAAATAGTGTAACTCAATATTATGACAAGAAACATAAATACTTTATACTGTTATGATATGATATAAAAATAGGATAAGTGTCATGTGAGAAAGATTATTATAATACAAAATAAGAATGAATATAGACCATTGATTAGAAATAAATCAAAGGTCATGATTGAACTTTCATTAAAAGTCATGTGCCATGCACATGTCTTTAATTCAAAGGGTTGACCATCGGAGCACCACCACCGGCCACCGGACCACCGTCACCGGGACACCACCACCGGTCACCGGACCACCACCATCGGTCACCGGACCACCGCCGCCGGTCACCGGACCACCTCCACCGGTCGCCGGACCACCACCATCGGTCGCCGGACCACCACCAAACCACCGCCGCCGGTCTCCGGACCACCGTCAGACCACCGCCGGACCACCACCGGCCACCAGACCACCCTTGGGTGCATGTGAACTCTATTAGAAGTGCAAGCCTTTGAGTGTGCATGCGAGTTCAACTAAGAGTGCATGTAAATTCTACTAAAGTGCATGCCTTTGAGTGTAATATATGTCTTTTGACTTTTGAATGCATGTGAAACCAAGTGCATGCTTTATGTGTTTTGAGTGCATGCGAGTTCAACTGAGAGTGCATGTGAATTATACTGAAGTGCATGCCTTTGAGTGTACTTATATGTCTTTTGACTTTTGAGTGCATGTGAAATCAAGTGCATGCTTTATGTGTTGTGAGTGTACGTGAGTTCAACTGAGAGTGTATGTAAATTCAACTGAAGTGCATGCCTTTGAGTGTACTTATATGTCTTTTGACTTTTGAGTACATGTGAAATCAAGTGCATGTTTTATGTGTTGTGAGTGCATGCGAGTTCAATTGAGAGTGCATGTGAATTCAACTGAGAGTGCATACGAGTTATACATGCACAATAATTCGCATGCACATTTAAGCCAATAACTTGCACAGTTGCACTCCAATCCAAAAAAATACATGTGAGTGCATGCGAGTTCAACTGAAAGTGCATGTGAATTCAACTGAGAGTGCATTATATGCGAGTTATATATGCACAAAAACGTTAAATTCACATGCACAATAATTCGCATGCACATTTAAGCCAACAACTTGCACTCCAATCCAAAAAAGTACATGCACAAAATGTTGAATTTGCATGCACAGAAGTGTTGTATTCGCTTGCACTTTTCAAGTCATCGGCTTGCACTTTTAGGCCTCCGGCTTGCATTTTGTCAGTAATGTTTAAAAAACAAAGGCATGTACAAAAGGGCCTCCGTGTTGCACTTTTTTTTAGATCTAACGGTTATAATTCTTTCTTATTTTGTATTATAAGGTCCTTTCGTACCTGAATCACACCCATAAAAATATAGGTAAAAAGCTAAAAAATCACAAAATAATTCTGATTAAAATTGCAAAATACACGAGCGGCCCTACGTAAGCACCGAATGCAGAACTTTTAAGTTTAAAGTCAGGTTGAAGATGTACCAAATACGCTATTCTGTCTGTACTTGTTATAATTGTTATAATAAAAGTTACGGCAATGAAGCAATATAAATAGTTAATTATAATAAGATGGTTCATATATATAGATATAGTATTACGGTTTACACATGTTTCCAAGAAATGCATGTTGAGATATGGACCATACTACATTACTACATGATAATATAGACATATATACAAGGGCAGCTGTATTTGTGTGTATACATTAATTTAGGCCGTTTTCTTGGACCTTCGTAACTTTATGCACCATAAATTTATACTCCTTCCATTTTGAAAAAGTTGTCATTTTAACCCATAATTTTTGTATTAAAAAAATATCATCAAATATAATTTTACGAAACATAACAAATATAATTTTACGCACAATACCCATTAAAAAAAAAGTCTTTTTATTACAAACGATAAACATAGTTATTGTTACAAACTTGTCATAATAAATTTCCCACAAAATAACACAACGTTACACAATTAAGCAAATTTCAAAAGAAAATGGAGTTGATTGTCTTTTTTTGTTGCCTCCAGCGTAGTGCATACATCACACAATCACACCTTAGTTCAATCTTCTTTGTACTCAAACTCGTCATAACCAACATCGCCAATTTTAAGTGTCTTGTGGATATAAATATTAGGTTGCTTACGGTATAAATAAATATTTATTTTATATGAATTTTATCATATATAAGAATTTATTTACTTTATTTATTTTTAAAAATTAATTCGGGCTTCTGGACGGGCTATACGGGCTAAATGAGATATTATCAGTGACCGTATCCCACCCATATAAACGGGCGGGCCGGGCTATCCGGGCAAAATGGGCTAAATTGTAACACCCCCAAATATTTCCTTGAAAGTATTACCGCCAGTGACCTCAGATTACACATCTGGGGTCACCCAAGGCTTAACCATTTTATAACAACCATATAATAACACAAACTATATTGAATATCATAAAATTTCCAAATATTATTCAAACCAAAGTCACGGTCTTACAACTGTTAATACCAAATATCACCAAATACAAAATTGTTTTAATACAGCGGAAGTCTTTGAAATAGATAAACATCACGAAGGGTCTTGATCTGCGCGATCTCACGCCTAGGATCCTTAACCTTGGAAAACTCTTTAAACGTCATCTGCCTTCATCATCGCGTACTAGCCTTCACGGAAAGGGAGTTTACATGATGTGCCGTATGAGACGGATGACACCAGCCAACCATGCAAAGGAAAATAACCGGTTGGTTAGTCTAATGAAAGACTACGCAAGGGTAAAATAGAAAAGGTTCTAGGTAGTCGTATTAGGTTACACCCATCGCTTCTCGAATGAAAACCGATGACGATAGTGAACCTCGATACTTCTACGGAAAGATACGAAACGGTATGAACAAGAGAAGACTCCAAAAGATTGAGTCTTATGGAAAACGTATGAAGAGAAGACTCAAAGAGATTGAGTCTTACGGAAAGTATGACAAGTGTTTGGGAACATTATAGTTTCACACAAGCGTTTAAAACGACTTGACCATTTGGGTCCACGACCAACCTCACCGCGCAATGCGAATCCAGATTGAAAAGAAGACTTACTCTAACCGAAGTCCGGGCGAGTTCCAAGTTGTACTTCTCGCCCGAAGGTTCATTAATTATGTGCATAACCGCACTTATCTTATTAAATGACAAAACGTACATTTACGTTAAAGCTTTTAAGGTATATCATCTCATCACGAGAGATATCTAGGGAATAAATCCCGATTGTCGGCACCAGCTGTGTGCACCACCACCTATACTCGGATAGGGGTAGGTCATGACCAGGAGAGTAATAAGGCAAAATCCTCCTAATACCAGTTATAAAGAAACGACTAGACCTCGCAAGGTACATAGCGTTCCTACGAATACTCGTTCTAACTACACAATTAAGTCCACGCAATAATCCACACCAATACCATCACGGTAATAACAGGTATAATAGCGTTGTTTCTAGCAATATATACAACCTATTATAATGTCATATTTTAATCACATCATTTATAAAATCTATTCCCAAACGAAAACAACATTTCATTCCAATTTAATTAACAATTAAAGGTAATTGATAACTAACGGAAATATGGAATGATAAGCAAGAGCGAACCACCACTTGCCTTAATCTAGCTGACTTGACGAAAACGGGTTTCGGGATCTGGAAACTGGAATCTGATTACGGATTCCTACGACAACGACGAAACCCTGGGTTAGACACAATACGGACGAAACGATACGAACGAAAACGAGACAAATCGAAAACGATACGAATAGAAAGGAATAAAGCCTGAGTCATGACCGTGGCTGTCCAAGCCACGATCGCGCTTGCCAGGGCAAGCCGCGGTCGCGGTTTGGACTTCCGCGGTCGCGGAATTCTGGGCAGCTTCCGCGGTCGCGGAATTCATCCCCACAATCGCGGATGCCTCCTTTCGATGCGACTCTAAATCGATTCGAGGCTCACCGACGATGCGAATGACCTCCTTAGCTTCGAACGAGGGCTCACCACCACTCCAAGCTTCCAAGGCACCACGACGACCACCAAAAGCTCCGGGGAACACTCCGACGAGGCACGAACTCCGGCGACGATGCAAAACGAGAGAAAGAGAGATGATTTGTAGCTGTGGATAAAGATCTCTTCCCACTGAAGACCTCTATTTATAGGGTTGCAAGGAGCGTAACGCCGGCCACATGAATCGACTCGAGTTCCCTCAACGGCGGCGTTACGGCATGTGTGGAAATTCGGATCGGCGAAACGCGAGAAGGAGATGAAGACGACGATGAACAGGTTTCCGCGATCGCGGAAACACTTCCGCGGTCGCGGAAATGCCGCAAACGCGTCTGTGACCTCTGGTCGCGGTTTCCCTCGCGGACTCATGCTAGAATTTAATTTTAGTATCCATAAAAATATTCCAAGACCCGATAATACATTAAACGTATATTAATACGTTCGAAAGATTATTACAGAGATTCCGAATACACCAAACGCATCTTGTTTACAGAACGAGGGTTGGGAAAATTACCCAAATACCCTTACTGAAATTGAGGGGTATTACATCACTACCCCCTTAAAAAAAAGTTTCGACCCCGAAACTTGGCCGAAAACAGCTCGAAATTGAGGGGTATTACATCACTGCCCCCTTAAAAAGGTTTCGACCCCGAAACTAGGCCGAAAATAGCTCGGGAAAACGTCCTTGCATATCAGACTCTGTCTCCCAAGTTTCCCAAGTTACCTCTCAGATCCCGACTTGGACTAAAGAATCCATACTAATGGTACCACCTTGTTTCTCAAGTGCTTCTTGCAGCATTCGAGAATACGCACAAGTATCTCCTCGTAGGTACCATTTGCCTGAATCTCGATGTCCTCATAACTCAGCACATGAGACACATCTGGCACGTACTTCCTTAGCAGAGACACGTGGAACATGTTATGCACTGGATGCGCCGACGGTGACAGTGCTAAATGATACGCTAGAGACCCCACTCTGTTAAGGATCTCAAACGGTCCCACATAGCGAGGATTAAGCTTCCCACGCTTACCGAACCTGAACACACCCTTGGATGGCGACACCCTGACAAACACCTTGTCACCAACCTCAAACTCGACATTCCTACGCTTCCGATCTGCGTAAGACTTCTGTCGACTCTGAGCTGTCAACATCCTCTGTCTGATCAAAGCAATGTCCGAGGCAGTCCTTTCGACTAACTCCGGTCCGAGCAGAACCTTGTCGGCATTCTCATCCCAACAAATTGGCGATCTGCACTTCCGACCGTACAAAGCCTTGAATGGAGCCATCTTATTGGTAGAATGCCAGCTATTGTTGTACGTGAATTCAATCAGACTTAAGTTGTTTTCCCAATTGGTCGGATGATCTAGTACGCAAGCTCTCAGCATGTCTTCCAGTGTCTGGATGGTCCTCTCAGACTGTCCATCTGTCTGAGGATGAAACGCAGTACTAAACCTCAACTCAGTTCCCATGGCCTTGTGGAGTTCTTTCCAGAATCTCGACATGAATCGGCTGTCACGATCCGATACAATGGTTTTTGGTGTACCATGCAAAAGGACAATCTCGTGTAGGAACACTTCTGATAGCTTCTGGGTTCCCCATGTTGACTTGATAGCCACGAAGTGAGCACTCTTTGTGAGCCTGTCAATGATCACCCATATGGCATCCTTTTAACTCTGAGTTTTTGGCAATGATAAGTGCTATTTTATAGCACATATCTAAGGGTTATTACCAGGTTTGAGGCGCCATTTGGTTGAATTTATGCACAATTGGAGATTATGGAGTTGGAGCGGAGAAGTGTGGTTTTGGTGGTCTGGAGGAGCTAATTAGGAACATCCAGAGGAAGAGGAGTTGATCACCTGAGAAGATGTTGAAAATCTATGAAGGAACCACATTGGAGTGTCACCGCCCCGCGCCAGAGCCACCGCGACCCGACAGTGGATCTCAGAGAAGAGTGACGCCCCGCGGTGGGCACGTAGCGCCTCGCGGCCAGAAGACTTTATTTCCTTATTTTTGCTATTTCGGATTTTCTTATTTTCTATTATTTTATTTCCTTTGTTATTTTGCATTAGGTTAACTTTATTTTCCAAAGCCTATTTAAGATCTTTTCCAGGTCTTAGATAGACTAAGTTCGTTTTTCATTCTGCCTCCAGGGTTTCAACCCATGGAGAGCTAAACACCTTTGTTCTGCTAGACGTTTGAAGCAATACAGTTGATTTGGTTGTGAGATTTCTATTCCTTGTTCTTATTCTTATGTGTGTTGGTTTGATTCTCTTGGTTATATTGATTATTGATTTATCATTGTTCTTCATAGTCTGGCCAACTAGGTTGAGTAATATTTATCAATTGCTAGGATTTGCATATAGGGGTTCCGAGTGCATATCTAGTAGCAAACACAATTGTGCGTATAGGGGTTCCGAGCGTACAATTGTGAGTGAGAGTCAGTTGCATGCGAGTATTAATATGTCTTTCTATTTGCATGTATCATATATCCTTGTGTGCATTGCTATTGCTTTGTTAGTGGTAAAGTATATCGACAACTGTGAGAATCGGAGGTACTTTACCATTGGCATAGTGATAAGTCTATCGACAACTGTGAGAATCGATAGTGCTTAAGATCAGGATGGGAACAACCATAAGAATAGTGAAAAGAACTTGGATTGAATAGATTTCAGTGATCAACTTATATCTCTGTATTGTGGATCTCGTTCTAGTGGAATTACTTTCCCCATTCATATTCTCAAGTCAACTAAACCTGTTTACTTTGCTCTGTTTGATAATCAAAACCCCCCTTCATTGTTACCTTGCATGCTTATAAACACTTAGAAAGATCACTTCCTCCCTATGGGATCGACCCTTGCTTGCCTCTACTACTTGTTTAGGTTTGTTAGGATTATTTTGATTAGGTGTCACGACAACGCCCTATCAGGAAACCCTGTGATGAAGTCCATAGCAATATCCTCCCACTTCCACTCTGGCACTGGGAGAAGTAGCAATTCACAACCTGGTCTACGGTGTTCTATCTTGACCTTCTAACAAGTCAAGCATTTTGCCACGTCCCACTTCATATTGGGCCACCAGAATTTCTTTCTGAGGTCTTTGTACATCTTGCTGGATCCGGGATGTACAGAATAAGCTGACGAATGGGCCTCCTTCATCACTAATTGGCGAAGGCCATCTACTTCAAGCACACAAATCCGGTCCTGAAACCAGAGTGATCCATCATCCTGAATCACGAATCCGGGAGCTTTCCCGTCCATCACTTCACTGCTTAGCTTTACCAAAATCACATCATCAACCTGCCTCTCCTTGACCTGATCAAGTAGCGTAGCCTGAATCTCCAACATACTCAGGCATCCTCGACGCTGATCGTACAAGACGTCAACCTCGCACAACCCTTGGTTCAGTTTGGTCTGAGCAGTGAGTAGAGCTACAATGGTCTCGTGTGGCGTCTTCCGGCTCAATGCATCGGCTACCACGTTAGCTTGCCCGGATGATACAACAACTCAATGTCGTAGTCCTTGAGTAGCTCCAACCAGCGACGTTGTCTCATATTCAACTCCTTCTGAGTGAACACATACTTGAGACTCTTATGATCGGTAAAGACTTGGCACCTAACACCATAGAGGTAGTGCCTCCAAATCTTCAACACGAAAACTACAGTCGCTAACTCCAGATCATGCGTCGGATAGTTTACTTCATAGGTCTTCAACTGCCGAGATGCGTACGCAATAAACTTCCCCTTTTGCATCAATACGCATCCTAACCCATGCTTTGAAGCGTCACTATAGACCACATAACCATCAGTTCCCTCTGGTAGCACCAAAACTGGTGCGGACGTCAAGCACTTCTTCAACTTCTGAAAGCTTGTCTCGCACTTGTCGTCCCATATAAACTTCTTATGGACCTTGCGGAGCAACCCGGTCATAGGTAGAGCGATCTTAGAAAATCCCTCCACGAACCGTCTGTAATATCCTACAAGTCCCAAGAAACTGCGCACCTCCTTCACATTCTGAGGTCGCTTCCAGTTGGCTACCGCTTCAATCTTCTGAGGGTCGACCATAACCCCATCCTCATTGATCACATGGCCTAAGAAATCCACTTCCTTGATCCAGAAGTCACATTTAGACAACTTCGCATACAACTGATTTTGTCTAAGGATTGACAAGGTGATTCGAAGATGCTCCTCGTGAGCCTCCTCGCTCGGAGAATAGATCAGAATATCGTCGATGAAGACCACCACGAACTTATCCAGATATTGGTGGAAACATCTATGCATCAGATCCATGAAGACTGTCGGAGCATTAGTAAGTCCATGACTACGAACTCGTAGTGTCCATACCTCGTCCGGAATGCAGTCCTCAGAATATCTTCCTCACGAAACCTGAGTTGATGGTAACCAGATCTCAGATCGATCTTGGAAAAGACTTTTGCTCCCTGCAGTTGATCCAACAGATCATCAATCCTAGGCAACGAATACTTATTCTTGATCGTGACCTTGTTCAACTCTCGATAGTCGATACAAAGTCAGAACGAACCATCCTTATTCTTGACAAATAAGACCGGAGCGCCCCAAGGCGATGCACTCGGCCTTATATACCCTTTCTCAAGAAGGTCCTCGAGTTGCTTCTTCCACTCTTGCATCTCCGCGGAAGCCATTCGGTATGGTGCTTTAGAAATTGGCGCGGTACCAGGCTCGAGATCAATAGTGAACTCCACGTCACGATTTGGGGGTAAACCGGGAATCTCCTCCGGAAAAACATCCGGATATTCGCAAATTACAGGAATATCAGGAACTGAAGTCTCATCTTTCTTGAGCTTATCCAGATAGCACATGTACCCGACACAACCTTGTCGAAGTAGCTTACACGCAGCCATCGCATTGATGAGCTTTCCGTTATCAGCGTCATTATGACCCTTGAACTTGCATACAAACTGGCCCCCAGATAAAACTGTCACAGTTCTTGAGCTGAAATCGATTACTGTCCCATGACGCGACAGCCAATCCATCCCGAGAATAATGTCGTATGGAGCCATGGCTATACAGATCAAATCTGCCTCGAACTTCCGACCTTGAATGGTAATCGAAATTTTGACAGACGCTTGGTTCCTATCAACTGTTCACTATTTGGAAGATTTACCACAAATGGCTCACAAGCCTCATTGCACACTAAGCCTAACTTACTCACACAGTTCTCCGAAATGAAAGAATGTGTGGCATCCGAATCAAACAATATACACACAGAAATAGAATGGAGGTATAGAGTACCTTGAGCAATCGGAGCATTCGGTCCTTCAGCCTCACGCATCTCGTAAAGCCGCTGACCTTGACCTCCAGAAGAAGCTAGGGCTTTTTCCTTATTCTGGGCAGTCGTCTGCGTTGAGGGACTATGAGTCTCTACCGGCTTGAATCTTGGTCGGTTGTTATGACTAACAGACCCTTGATGTGAGTCAGCTCCCTTCTGTCTCCTTTGCGGACAAAATGTCTGCAAGTGCCCCTCCTTTCTGCAGGCAAAACACGTTCTCTTGTCCTTCGGACATTCGTTGCTCTTATGCCCCGGCGTGCCACAATTATAACACTGGATCGGGTTCTTGCCCTGGCCCGAGCGTTGAGTGGAACCTGCCTGTGTTGCCTCCGTTCTAGCCCGGCCAGACTTGGCAAATTTCGACGGTGGCGCGGGTCGCTTGAACCCACTTGCCTGAGGCTGGCTCTGTGCCAGTCTCTGGCGATTGCGCTTCTTCGCTGACTCCCCAGAGTCACCTCCAACTTATAGGCGGCATCCACGTACTGCTCCAGGGTAGAGCATCCGTGGCGCACCATCAAAGGCTTGATGTCTGGGTTCATCCACTCATGGAAATGTCAGATCTTCTGCTCCTCACTGGACACTTCTGGCCCAGCATACTGCAACAGGTGATTAAACTTGGCCGCAAGCTCAGTCACCTTCAACCCATCCGTCTTAGGATAAAGAAACTCCTTATGTTTCTCCTCCCTCATAGCACGGGAAAAGAAACGGTCGGTCATCTTTGTCTTAAACATTCCCCAGTTCAAACCAGGATGATCAGTTAGACAAGTGCTTTCCCACCATTCGCTAGCCACCTCTTTCAGTTGAAGGGAAGCAATATGCACTTTTTCAGCCCCAGTGCACTCAAAATTTCTAAACAACCTCTCCATGTACGAGAACCAATATGCCACTTTGACTGGTTCCCCCTTGCCATCATAGCTGTCAGGCCTCATAGAGCTAATGGCCTTCAACGCTCGACCATAATTCTCTCTGTTCCTGACGGCATCATCCTGAGGCACATGAACAACCGGCTCCTCGAATTCAGGCATAGCTTGAGGAACCGGCACACCTTGTGCCTGTGGTGCAATTGGCCGCATTATATCGGTGACCGCTTGCATGACGATCCCCCGAATAGCTTCTATAGCCGCAGCGTCAAATACCACTTGAGGATTAGCCCGCACTTGACCATTGCCTACGGGGTTGTTGTGAGAGACAGACTCGCTCTCCTTCCCTTGATTTGCGGCATTCCTCAAATTCAGCCTGGGGTCGTTGCTCGGCCCAGCACCATCACGAATAGTATTTCTTGTGTTCACCATCTGTTTACCGATCAATTTCCCAAGTATTTCACAACATTAATATCATATTTGGAATGCACAACGCATAGAATAGACTCGGAATAGATCAAACTGGTAAACTTTTATTGATGCAGTGAACTGAAACTGAGTTCGATAAATTTTTACAGAAATCCCTCCTAAGCGAAAAGACAAAATAGCTAGGAGGCTACAACTCTAACAAAACGAAATAAAACAACTAAAAGAAGTCACTATGGCCCAACACTGCCTCCTTCACGGTGCCATGAAGAGCTTCCTATACCCACTGGACCTCTGACATCTTCTCTTCGGAAGTGGACCATCCTCGGGTTTCGGTGTCGGACTCCTCGACCTACTAGGGCCCGGAGCACACGGCTCTTCCCTAGGTCTCGGTACACTTGGTCTCTCTCTAGACACAGGAACATTCGGCCCCTCCTCTGGTACTAGTGGGTAACAAAACTCCTCGAGGAATCCCGGATGGAAATCTGCCCTGTTCACCTCGTACCGAGGGTTGAGTAGCAGCTTGGCCTACCAGACATTCTCCTGGAGTGCACAGACGTCCTCTAGCATACGAGAGAGACCGAGTTCAGTCTCGTACGTCCTCTCCTCCATATCGTACAAGGCGTTCATCCACTCCTCCATACGCTCAACAAGCACTCGGGGCCTAGGCCTGACATGTTGGGTCGGAACCACCCTCGGGGTACCCATCGCTTCCCAAGGCCTTGCCCGCATACGAGCACGCTCACACATCATCTCCACATGGCGATGAGCCTCGAAGAAAACCATCTAGCCCTGATGAAGCACATGCCGAGAAGCAGGGCTCACCATCGGCCTTCTCGGTGTGGGGATAATTTGCGGGTCCACTGATGCATCCAGCGGCCCGTACCTCCTCCTGTCGGTACCCGAAATCCCAAGCGCCTCCCAAGCGGCAAGGGACAACGGCGTATACTCCTCATCAGGCGGCAACACTGGACTCGGGAAAATGAACTGCATTCCCGGGTCCTCCCTGTCCTCAAGCAAGTACTCTAGGCCATCTTACTCATAGCCATACTCCTCGAGGTCCTCTTCAGGGTCCTCTTCCTCTGGATCTTCTTCTTCTTCCGGGTCTTCCTCTGGATCCTCCTCGGGATCCTCCTCCACCTCGAAGTCATCGTCGTAGTGCCCTCCATGATAAACTATATGATATAACCATAGTATATAACTATAGAATATAATATATGATATAACCATGATTATATCTTATAGTTATATCATAGTATATACTATGATTATATCTTATAGTCATATCCAATTTGTTTATATTTTATAGTTATATACTATGGTTATATCATATATCTTATAGTTATATAACTATATGATATAACCAAATTAGATATAACTATAAGGATATGTATAACAAATTGGATATAACTATAAGATTGTAATACCCCTAAATATATATCCTTGAAAGGTATTACCGCCAATGACCTCAGATTTCATATCCGAAGCCACCCCAAGCTTAACCCGTTGATATAATTCATCAAATAACAGTTATAATACAAAATATCATAACTTTTGATTAAAATCATTGTCTCGGCATTACATCCATAATCTGAAATATAACTGAAATACAAAGTAGTCTTGATATAAAATATGTTTAACACAGCAGAAGTCTTTAAAATAAATAACACAAGGGTCTTGATCTAGCGATCACACGCCAAGGAATCTCAACCTGGTAAAACACTTCAAAATTTCCAACTGCCCTCATTGTCGTTTCTAGCCTTCATCGGAACTGCAGTTTATCTAATGTGTCGTATGAGACGGATGACACCGTCCAACCATGCAAGGGAATATAACCGGTTGGTTAGTCTAATGAAAGACTATGCAAGGGTAAAAACAGAAAGGTTCTAAGTAGTCGTATTAGGTTAGACTCATCGTTTCTCGAATAAAAGTCGATGATAGTCAACCACCATACTCCTACTGAAATATACAAAAGGGCATGATCAAGAGAAAGGACTCTGAAAGAATGAGTCTTATGGAAACATATGAAGAGAAGACTCCAACGAATTGAGTCTTATCGGAAGTATGACAAGTGTTTGGGAACATTAAAGTTTCACGCAAATGTTTAAAAGCGACTTGACTATTTGGGTCCACGACCAACCTCACCGCATAATACGAATTCAGATTCGGAAGGTGGACTTACTCTAATAGAAGCCCGGATGAGTTTCCACGTTGTACTTCTCGCCCAAGGTTCATTAATTATGTGCCTAATCGCACTTATCTTATTTAATTCCAAAACGTACATTTTACGTTATAAGCTTTTAAGATCTCTTCACGAGAGATGTTGGATCTCCTCACAAGAGATATCAAAGGGAATACATCCCAGGGAATACATCCCAAATGGCGGCACCAACTGTGTGCACATACCCTGAGTAAGGGTAAGGTCATGACCGAAGATACTAGGGAAAATCCTCCTAGCACCATTATCAAGAAACCACCAAACCTCGCAAGGTACATAGTGTTCCTACGAATACTCGTGCTAAATAAACAGTTCAACACAGTACTAATTCAGATCAAAGCCACCAGGGCCAAACACATATAAAATAGCGTTGTTCTAGCAATATACAACCTATCGTAATATCCGTATTTATTCATATATATATAATAGCGTTGTTCTAGCAATATACATTATAACATCTCTTTTAAAATCACATACAGTTATCAAAACTGTTCCCAGACGAGAACAACAATTCATCCCAACTTAATTAACAATTAAACAATTGATAATCAATATAAATATGGAATGATAAGCAAGAGAAAACCGCCACTTGCCTTAGATTTAGACAAAGCTCAACGAAGCTCGAGATGACGGATTTTCGGGTCCGAAACGAGGAAGAACCTGGATTATGGTTTCCTACGGAACGACCCATAACGAAATCCTAAGTTAGATTCGACAATAAATAGTACGAATCTAAAGAAAAATGAACGAAATCGAAGGAACAAAAGTCCCAAACGAGATCACAAAGCCCAAGCCACCACCACACTCGCCCAGGCCCACCGCGGGTGCGGTGGCCTTGATCGCGGGTGCGGCGAGGCTACAGAGGCGAGACGCCGACAACGAAAACTCACCGGGGAAGACGATGGGGCTCGACTTGGGTTGGTTTCGACTTCTAAACTCCTTGTGTCACTAACCACCACCTTAAGGACACCTCCTCCTCCTATGGCAACTCCGGCGACGACCTTGAAGAACTCCGACGATGCTTGTAACTCCGACGACAATGGCAGTGAAAGAAAGAGGCATTTGAGGGAGAGAGAGAGTGGAATGGCCTCCTCCTCTTAACCCCCTCCTTTTATAGGCCATCAAGGAGCCAGAAGGAGTCCAGTTGTCCCCCTCTCCCACCGCCTCACCGGGGACAAGATCGACAAGCAGCTCAGACGAGTTCGGTGGAGCAGAGAAGCCATCATCACGGCGCGGGTGCGGTGGGTCTCACCGCGGGGTGCGGTGGCGACCAGTTCTTGACCGCGGGGTGCGGTGGGTATGACCGCGGTTGTGGTCAAGGCAAATTCTGTGCCTTTTGCCCATTTTTGACCGAGAAGCCCACTTTTGACCGGGAAGAATTACGGTATGGGTTTTATCCCCGGGTTAATTATATTCATACCCGAACATTTATTCTAAACCCCCCAAAAAATACGTCGAATGTATTTTATTCCACTCAAGGAATTATTACGGAGATCAAGTATTTAACAGAAAGTCTGAACTTCTCTGAAAATAATTCGACTACAATACGAGTGTTTGGAAAACTTACCAAAATACTCTTTACTAAAACGAGGGGTATTACATCACCTCCCCCTTACAAAAAGTTTCGACCCCAAAACTTGGCCGAATAAACCAAAGAAAAGTGAGGTGTTACAACACTACCCCCTTAAAAAGGTTTCGACCCCGAAACTAGGCCGAAAATAGCTCGGGAAAACATCTAAGCATATCCGTCTCCGTTTCCCAGGTTTCCCAAGTAACTTCTTCAGTTCCTGACTTGGACCACAAAATCCGTACCAATGGTACCACCTTGTTCCGTAACTGCTTCTCACGACGTTCGAGAATACGCACCGGTATCTCTTCGTAGGTACCATTTGTCTGAATCTCAATATCGTCATAACTTAGTACATGAGACTCATCTGGCACGTACTTCCTCAACAAAGATACATGGAACACGTTATGCACTGGATGTGCCGATGGCGGCAATGCCAAACGATACACTAGAGACCCCACTCTATCAAGGATCTCAAACGGTCCCACGTAGCGAGGGTTAAGCTTCCCACGCTTGCCAAATCTAAACACACCCTTTGATGGCGATACTCTGACAAACACTTTGTCACCAACCTCAAACTCAACATTTCTGCGCTTCAGATCTGCATAAGACTTTTGTCGACGCTGAGTGGTCAACATCCTCTGTCTTATCAAAGCAATGTCCGAGGCAGTCCTTTCGACTAATTCTGGTCCGAGTAGAACCTTATCGGCATTCTCGTCCCAACAAATCGAAGATTTACACCTTCGACCGTATAGAGCCTCGAATGGAGCCATCTCAATGGTAGCATGCCAACTGTTGTTATACGTGAACTCAATCAGACTCAGGCTGTTCTCCCAGCTAGTCGGACGATCGAGTGTACAAGCTCTTAGCATATCTTCCAAGGTTTGGATTGTCCTCTCAGACTGTCCATCCGTCTGAGGATGAAACGCAGTGCTGAATCTCAACTCGGTTCCCATAGCCTTATGTAGTTCCTTCCAGAATCTTGACATGAATCGGTCATCACGATCCGATACAATGGTCTTTGGAGTACCATGCAAACGGATGATCTCGTATGAAAACACTTCCGATAACTTCTGGGTTCCCCATGTTGACTTGATAGCCACGAAATGAGCACTCTTCGTGAGCCTGTCAATGATTACCCATATAGCATCTTTCTGGTTTTGAGTCTTTGGCAACCCAGTGACGAAATCCATAGCAATATCTTCTTATTTCCATTCTGGCACTGGAAGAGGTAGCAACTCACCACTTGGTCTACGATGTTCTATCTTGACCTTCTAACAAGTCAAGCATTTCGCCACAAACTCTGCTACATCCCACTTCATGTTGGGCCACCAGAACTTTTTCCTGAGGTCCTTGTACATCTTGCTAGAGCCTGGATGTACAGAATAAGCTGACGAATGGGCCTCCTTCATCACCAACTGGCGAAGAACATCAATGTCAGGCACACAGATCCGGTTCTGAAACCAGAGTGATCCATCTTCCTGAATCACGAAACCGGGAGCTTTCCCGTCCATCACTTCACTGCTTAGCTTCACCAAGACTACATCATCAACTTGTCTTTCCCTGATTTGATCTAGTAACGTGGCCTGAATCTCAAGCATACTCAGATATCCTCTACGCTGATCGTACAAGACTTCAATCTCGCACAACCCTTGGTTCAGCTTGGTCTGAGCAATAAGTAAAGCCATTATAGTCTCGTGCGGCATTTTCCGGCTCAATGCATCGGCTACTATATTAGCCTTGCCCGGATGATACAACAATTCGATGTCGTAGTCTTTGAGCAGCTCTAACCAGCGACGTTGTCTCATATTTAGCTCCTTCTAAGTGAATATATATTTAAGACTCTTGTGATCGGTGAAGACTTGACACCTTACACCATAGAGATAGTGTCTCCAAATCTTCAGCGCAAAAACTATAGCTGCTAATTCCAGAACATGCGTCGGATAGTTTGTCTCATAAGTCTTCAATTGTCGGGATGCGTATGCAATAACCTTGCCTCTCTGCATCAGCACACATCCCAAACAACTCTTCGAAGCATCACTATAGACCACATAACCATCATTCCCTCCTGATAGTGCTAACACTGGTGCGGAGGTCAGACATTGCTTCAACTTCTGAAAACTAGCCTCGCACTTGTCATCCCAGACAAACTTCTTATGGACTTTGCGGAGCAGACCGGTCATAGGTAGAGCGATCTTAGAGAATCCCTCTATGAACCGTCTATAATAACCAGCGAGTCCTAGAAAACTGCGCACCTCCTTCACATTCTGAGGCCGCTTCCAATTGGCTACTGCTTCAATCTTCTGGGGATCAACCATAACCCCATTCTCATTAATCACATGGCCTAAGAAAGCCACTTCCTTGATCCAAAAGTCACACTTAGACAACTTTACGTATAACTAATTTTGTCTAAGGACTAACAAGGTAATCCGAAGATGTTCCTCATGAGCTTCCACGCTCGGGGAATAGATCAAAATGTCGTCGATGAAGACCACCACAAACTTATCCAATCACTGGTGAAAACATCGATGCATGAGATCCATAAAGACCGCTGGAGCTATAGTAAATCCAAATGGCATGACTACGAACTCGTAGTGACCATATCTCGTCCAGAACGCAGTCCTCGGAATATCTTCCTCACGAATCCTGAGCTGATGGTAACCAGACCTCAGATCGATTTTGGAAAAGACTTTGGCTCCCTGCAGTTGATCCAACAGATCATCAATCCTTGGCAACATATACTTATTCTTGATCATGACTTTAGTCAACTCACGATAGTCGATACAAAGTCGAAACGATCCATCCTTCTTCTTGACGAACAAGACCAGAGCACCCCAAGGCGAAGCACTCGGCCTTATATAACCCTTCTCAAGAAGATCTTCGAGTTGCTTCCATTCGGGTAGATTTAGACACATTCATGTGTATGGCGTTTGGGGGCGAAGTTGGTGTATTTGGAGGTGTTTGAGCTATTTTGGAGATCATATGAGACACTGAAGAGGAAGCCACCAGTAGTAGACGCCAAGGAGTTATGAAGTATTGGCGAGGAGGTGATGAAGACACGCTTTCGGGAGCTGAAGAAACAAAGGAGGAAGAAACGAGTTCACGGCGACCGCCGTGCAACTTACGGCGACCGCCGTCAATTCCCATCCAACAACATTGGCTACGATGTAATTACGGTTCCTGCCATGGAAAGACGGCGCCCGTCGCAATTACGGCGCCCGCCGTGAAGGATGCAGCGACCGCCGCCCGTGTCAGAAGACCACCAAACCGGATTTTCCTTATATGTTATTTTGCATTATTTTATTACTTTTTATTTATTTCGTTTTAGGTTAACTTAGCTTTATTTTCCTTTAGTATTTAAGGGTTGAGAGAAAGGCTTGTTTGCCTATCAGCCAATCTATCTCAAAACCCTAATTCTACTTCTCCTTTCTACGTATTTGCTATGAAGAACTAAGCCTCCTTGTCTTAGTCAGACGCTGAAGCTTTCATTTTGAGTAAGTTGTGAGATTCTCGTTCTTAATCTATTGTATGGTTTTTATCTCTTCTCTTGCTTAAGTTGCTTATGATTGATATTGATATTCTCTAGTCTGATCATCTAGGGTTTGTTGTTATTGGTCTATTGCTAGATCTAGATTGTTACTGGTTGAGCATATCTATTTCAGAGTAGCAACTGCATCGTACTAGTATCTGGTTGTGCTAGTCTTATGCAGAAGAGAATTGATTTACATTCTAGGATAAAAGCTGGTTGTTTTATGATAGAATTGTATCCAACTATATTCCTATTCTTAACGCTGTTGTTAAACTGAATCTTGATAGTTTCATGGTTGTTTAATTAGTTAGTGCTAATAGTATCTGGTTGTGCTATTAGTTATATCTGAAAAGGAATTGGAATTTCCATTGCATGAGATTTTAAATGAGTATCTAGGATCAACTTGTCATACGAATAGTGGATGTTGTTTGACTAAGTGCTTTTTTCCATCACTGATTTCACAACTCTTTCGCTTGTTTACTTTTGCATGCTTAGATTACTTAAACTCACAAAACCCCCCTTTGGTTACTTTGTTTTGACACATAATTTGCATATATAGACAGAATTCGCCTCCCTGTGGGTTCGACCTTTACTTACCTAGGACTACGGTTTAGGGTTTGTTTGGATATTTTGCATAGTAGTTTTTACAACGACAAAAACCTGTTATCAAATTGGCGCCGTTGTCGGGGAGGCAATTTCTATTTTTGTGTGCCAATCTTGGTGTGAACCTATCTTATGGTTCACACCCGTGTTACTAATAATCTACCTCTAGTTTTTTATCCGGAAATCGAAAGAACTTTTCTTCAAGCTCGCAGGATGGCAGCTCATGTTACACTTGAGTCTTTGACAGCTCATAACTTGGAGCAACCCACTCGTGTTGCGCAATTCCCTGCCCTGGGTGATGGGGTTAAATTTGAGTTCAAGACAGGAGTAGTCCATTTACTCCCAAAATTCAGTGGAACCCCGCTTGAGGATCCTATTCAGCACCTGGATGAGTTCCTTGAGGTCTGCACCAGTATGAGGCCATCTGAGATTACTGAAGATCAGATGAGGTTGAGAGTCTTTTCCTTTTCTCTGAAGGACTCAGCGAAGGACTGATATCATTCTTTACCGCCAGGAAGCATCACTACTTGGGTGAATTTGAAGAAGGTGTTTCTCGACAAATACTTTCCAGCTATCAAGTCCAATCAACTCAAGAAAAAAATCTGCAATGTGGAGCAGCTGTCTAATGAGTCTCTCTATGACTACTATAAACGCTTCAAGAAACTGGTGAAGAGTTGTCCCTACCATGGTTACGAAAAACATGATCTAATTCTCTATTTACATGGGGGACTCCGTGAAGATGATCGTCGAATGGTGAATTCTTCATGTGGTGGGAATATTCTGAAGAGGACTTACGAAGAAGCTCTAGAGATATTTGCCACTCTGGCTGATGACTCTAGACAGTACAGTGGGAGAGGTTCCCAAAGTTTGGTGGTTGCTAGTTCTCAATCAAGGATTGATCAAGCTGATTTTGATGTGTTGAGAGAGGAGGTGAGGCGTCTGAAGCTGAAAGGTACGCCTCAGCAGGCTAAGGCCTGTGAGATTTGTCACGATGACTTGCACCCTACTGACTCGTGCCCCACTCTACAAGAGGAGGTGAATGCAGTAGGAGGATATCAGCAGAGGCCCAGGCATGATCCCTACTCTAGTACATACAACCCTGGTTGGAGGGATCATCCCAACTTCAGATGGAGAGACCCAGAACAGAATCAAGGCCAAGTTCAACAACAGGGTCATCCTCAACAACCTAGGCCACCATTTGTGCCAAGACCGCAAGGGCAGAGTTCGAATCCTTCATCGTCTGTGGAGGATATAATGAAGATGCTGATGCAGAGCAACGTGAACCTTAATGAGAATGTTGCCAAGTTGACCAAGAGCCACATACAGTTCCAGGAAAGTATACAAGCTAGCATTCAGAACCTGGAAAGACAATTTTGTCAAATCTCTCAAGTGGTGAATAAACTTGACGCAAAGTTTTTTGGTAAACTTCCATCTCAAACGGAAGTGAACCCGAACATTAGGAATGTCAGTGCTATGACTCTGAGGAGCGGGAAGAGGCTCGAAGAGGATGATTCTGAGGTCAACGAGGAAGAAAACGAGGATTTAGAGAAGAACAGCGACGGCGACCGCCGTGAAAACCACGGCGCCCGCCGTGGAGATGAATCTGCTCTCGACTTATCTGATGTAAATTGCGGCGACCGCCGTACTAATTGCGGCGCCCGCCGTGACGGTGATCCAAGTTCCGACGTTTCTGATGATGTTCACGACGCCCGCTGCGAAACTTACGGCGCCCGCCGTGATAATGATGTAGCCCTCGACTTTTCTGAAGAAAATTGCGATGACCGCCGTACTAATTGCGGTGCCCGCCGCCCCTCTGTTGTCGAAGCTGAAGTTGAGAAGGAGTATGTACCTCCAATTTTTCCTGAGTGGAAGCCCGTTGCACCATTCCCATCTGCATTGAAGCGTACCAAGCCACTTGCGCAAGACAAGGACATGTTTGAAATGTTCAGAAACGTTGAGGTCAACACGCCTCTCCTAAATTTGATCAAGTCTGTCCCTCGTTATGCGAAGTTCTTGAAGCAGATGTGCACCACAAAGAGGAATCAGGATAGGAACAACAAGAAGAAGGTGAAGGTAAGCGAACATGTCTCTACTATTTTTCAGAAGAGCTTACCCAAGAAGTGTGGCGACCCAGGTATGTTCACCATCCCCGTCACCATTGGAGGTACCAAGTTCAATAAAGCTATGTTAGATTTGGGTGCTTCCATAAATGTTTTACCTTCATCTCTTTGTGAATCCTTAGGATTAGGACCCATGCATGCGACCAAAATTTCCATTCAGCTAGCTGATAGATCTAGTGTGCATCCTATAGGGATAGTGGAGGATGTTTTGGTTAGGGTTGATGATCTTACTTTTCCTACTGACTTCTATGTGCTTGATATGGAACATGATATGCATGCAGCCCCTATTCTGTTAGGGAGACCCTTCTTGAAAACTGCCAACACTAAAATCAACGTGAGTACTAGTTCCTTGACTATGGAATTTGATGGCCAAACCATTAATTATAACATCTATGAAGCCATGAAATTCCCCTCTGATGGTCATTCTTTGTGTGCAATTGATGTACTTGAGCTTGTGGTGCAAGATGTTTTTGATGAGGACCACCTAGATGACACACCACCTATTGTTGATTCTAGCTTGGATATTGCTATATCTGCTGACTTGCAGGAAGGTGTTGCTGAGTGGGACGCTTGCTATAAGCTCCCTCCAGAGCTTCCAGGTAAATCACCTTTGCTGCTAACTCCGAGCGAGAGGCTCGATCCATCTTTGGTGCAGGTCTCTGAAGTCAAGGCTAAACACCCCCCTGATCGATCTAAGCATGGGGTAGACGCGACTAAGAAGGTCAAGATGGAGAAGCCGTTGAAGAAGAAGCATGGTCTAAGGTTCAAACCTTTCCATGATTGGTTCAGGAAGGAGGTATGGATTGAGAAGGTTCCCAAAGAGCCTGACGATATGGATTGAGGATTTTCGAGTAGTATGTCGAGCCAATGACACTACTAAGGCGCTGATCGGGAGGCAACCCGATGTTAGGTAGTTTATTTTCCTTCCCTTGGTCATTTTCTTTTCTTTTTCCTTTTAGTTTTTCCTTTCTGTGTCGAACTAACCTGCAGGAAGCGTTTCATAGTGAAGAAGGAGTTCACGGCGCCCGCCGCCCACCTTACGGCGCCCGCCGTTTTCACCTTCTCCGACACTTCGCCTGCGGAAAATGACGGCGACCGCCGTTTAATTATGGCGATCGCCGCCATTTTCAGGTTCGTTTTTCTTTCGTACAAAAAAAAAAGGTTCTACCGGAGGCCAGCTGTCCAGCGTTTTCCCATGGAGAGATGGTGCGCATCATGTTGTCAAGGAGGAGACATTATCCCCACTTTGTATTTGACAACGATGATGGACCATCAGTCGACAGTTGGAGAGGAGGTACACCAGGGCCCAACCACGATTACATCTGGGCCCATTTTTGAAGGCCATGCAACCCCGCATTGTTTGATTACCACTACTCACCAAGTGGTCACATTATGGTTGCACGGTAGAAGACGATTATGGAGTAATTACGACGCACGCTCAACACCTGGACGTGAACTTTCATGAGTATACCGCCAGCGACAAGGAAGTGTCCAAGCCAACTCGGTAACGTTGTGAGTTATTTTTTTGCTTTTCCTTGTGCTTTATTCTTTTGTCTTTCATTACATTGAGGACAATGCAATGTTTAAGCATGGGATGGGGTTTTATACTTGCTACGCTGTTGAGGAGAAAAATGAAAAAAATGAAAAGAGCCAAAAAAATTGAAAAAAGGCTATCATAAAAATCCTGGGATAGGTTGAAAACCCGAAAGGGCGGCCTAGACAATAAGCAGGTGGCTTGGACCGGCATTAGGCTGGGGTAATATGAGGTCAAGAGTGACGTGAGCTTATGTGAGTACATCTATTGAAAATGAAATGAGTGGCTTGGTGAAAACCCGAAAGGGCGCCTTGGCAAAATGAGCGAAAAAGAAGAAGAGTGATTTTAGGATTTCTCATTATTCTTGGCGAGGCGTCATAAGAAGAGGAGACAAAGAAGGATTGTCGGGTAGGTCACTCTGGGAGACATAAGGAGCAATAGATGGAGGCTAGGATTAGAGGTTACTCACACTTTTGGATGTCCGGGTTTAGCTTTGGGTAAGTACTCTGCTTGCCCCTTAAGCTTGTTGAGTTGTGGATGTGTTGTGAATGAGATTAGTGCCAGGAGCTTTGGCATGGGTTAGGTGACTCTTAGTTGGAGGATATGCTTCCTGAGACCTTGGATGCTACATTGGAGGAGTAGACTCTTTATTAGTTTACTCGAGGACGAGCAAAGATCTAAGTATGGGGTGGTTTGATAAGCGCTACTTTGTAGGGCTTAAGTAAGAGTCATTAGAGGTTTTATTGGTGTCATTCGGATAGATTTAGACACATTCATGTGTATGGAGTTTGGGGGCGAAGTTGGTGTATTTGGAGGTGTTTGAACTATTTTGGAGATCATATGAGATACTGAGGAGGAAGCCACCAGTAGTAGACGCCAAGGAGTTATGAAGTATTGGCGAGGAGGTGCTGAAGACACGCTTTCGGGAGCTGAAGAAACAAAGGAGGAAGAAACGAGTTCACGGCGACCGCCGTTCAACTTACGGCGACCGCCGTCAATTCCCATCCAACAGCATTGGCTACGATGTAATTACGGCGCCCGCCGCAATTACGGCGCCCGCCGTGAAGGATGTAGCGACCGCCGCCCGTGTCAGAAGACCGTCGAACCGGATTTTCCTTATATGTTATTTTGCATTATTTTATTACTTTTTATTTATTTCGTTTTAGGTTAACTTAGCTTTATTTTCCTTTAGTATTTAAGGGTTGAGAGAAAGGCTTGTTTGCCTATCAGCCAATCTATCTCAAAACCCTAATTCTACTTCTCCTTTCTACGTATTTGCTATGAAGAACTAAGCCTCCTTGGCTTAGTCAGACGCTGAAGCTTTCGTTTTGAGTAAGTTGTGAGATTCTCGTTCTTAATCTATTGCATGATTTTTATCTCTTCTCTTGCTTAAGTTGCTTATGATTGATATTGATATTCTCTAGTCTGATCATCTAGGGTTTGTTGTTATTGGTCTATTGCTAGATCTAGATTGTTACTGGTTGAGCATATCTATTTCAGAGTAGCAACTGCATCGTACTAGTATCTGGTTGTGTTAGTCTTATGCAGAAGAGAATTGATTTACATTCTAGGATAAAAGCTGGTTGTTTTATGCTAGAATTGTATCCAACTATATTCCTATTCTTAACGCTGCTGTTAAACTGAATCTTGATAGTTTCATGGTTTTTTAAAATAGTTAGTGCTAATAGTATCTGGTTGTGCTATTAGTTATATCTGAAAAGGAATTGGAGTTTCCATTGCATGAGATTTTAATTGAGTATCTAGGATCAACTTGTCATACGAATAGTGGATGTTGTTTGACTAAGTGCTTTTTCCCATCACTGATTTCACAACTCTTTCGCTTGTTTACTTTTGCATGCTTAGATTACTTAAACTCACAAAACCCCCCATTTGGTTACTTTGTTTTGACACATAATTTGCATACATAGACAGAATTCGCCTCCCTGTGGGTTCGACCTTTACTTACCTAGGACTACGGTTTAGGGTTTGTTTGGATATTTTGCATAGCAGTTTTTACAACGACAACCTGTTATCAGGGGGTAAACCAGGAATCTCCTCCAGAAAGACATCCGGAAATTCACAAACAACCGGAAAATCAGGAATTGAAGGTTAATCTTTCTTAGGCTCGTCTAGATAGCACAGGTACCCGACACAACCTTGTCGAAGTAGCTTGAACGCAGCCATCGCATTGATAAGCATGTCGTTATCAGTGTCATTCCGACCCTTAAACTTGCATACATATTGGCCCCCAGATGACACCGTCACAGTCCTTGAGCTAAAATCGATTACCGCCCCATGACGCGTCAGCCAATCCATACCGAAAATAATGTCGTATGGAGCCATGGCTATACAGATCAAATCTGCTTCGAACTTCTTACCCTGGATGGTAATCAGAAATTCTGACAGACGCTTGGTTCCAACCAAATGTTCACCATTAGGAAGATTCACAACGAAAGGTTCACAAACCTCGTTGCATACTAACCCTAACTTACTGACACAACTTTCCGAAATAAAAGAATGGGTAGCACCCGAATCAAATAACATACATATATAAGTAGAATGAAGGTATAGAGTACCTTGAGCAATTGGAGCATTAGGTCCATCCGCCTCACGCATCTTGTAAAGGCGTTGACCTTGACTTCCAGAAGCAGCTGGGGCTTTCCCCTTATTCTATGCAGACGTCTGCATCAAAGGACTAGGAGCTTCCACTGGTCTGAACTTAGGTCGATTGTTCTGATTAACTGACCCTTGCTGTGACTCAGCTCCTTTCTGCCTTTGCTGTGGACAGAACTTCTGCAAATGTCCCACCTTTTCGCAGCCAAAACACGTCTTCTTCTCCTTCGGACACTCATTACTCTTGTGTCCGTGTATACCACAGTTATAGCATTAGATCAGACTCTTGCCCTGACCCGATTGACGTGTAGACCCTCCTTGAGTCATATCCGTTTTTGCTCTGCCAGACTTGGCAAAATTAGACGGTGGCGCGGGACGCTTAAATCCACTCGCCTGAGACTGATTCTGCATTGACCTCTGGCGACTTCGTTTCTTTGTTGACTCCTCCAGAGTCACTTCCAACTTATAGGCAGCGTCCACATATTGCTCCAGAGTAGAGCATCCGTGACGTATCATTAGTGGCTTAATATCTGGGTTCATCCACTCGTGGAAATGCCAGATCTTTTTCTCCTCATTGGACACCTCCGGCCCAACATACTGCAATAGATGATTGAATTTGGTCGCAAGCTCGGTCACTTTCAAACCATCCATCTTTGGATAGAGAAATTCCTTATGTTTCTCCTCCCTCATAGCTCGGGAAAAGAAACGATCAGTCATTTTGGCTTTAAATATTCCCCAATTCAAACCTGGGTGATCAGCCAAACTTGTACCTTCCCACCACTCACTGGCTACTTCCTTCAGTTGAAGGGATGCAATGTGTACCTTCTCCGCTTCAGTGCACTCAACGTTGCGGAATAGTCGTTCCATGTGTGAGAACCAATAAGCCACCTTGACTGGCTCTCCTTTTCCATCATAGCAGTCGGGCCTCATAGAGCTAATGGCTTTTAGTGCTCGGCCATAATTCCCTCTATTCCTGACTGCATCTTCTTGCGGCGCATGAACCACTGGCTCCTCAAATCTAGGAACCGTTGGAGGAATTGGCACTGCCTGTGCCTGAGGCGCATTTGGTCTCATAATGTCGGTGAATGCTTGCATAACGATTCCCCGAATAGCTTCAACTGTTGTTGTATCAAATACCATTGGAGTGTTGACTAGAACTTGGTCATTGCCCCTTGGATTGTTGTTGGAAACAGACTCGTGTTCCTCCACAGGGTTCGCGACATTCCTCACGTTTGGTCTGTGGTCGTTACTTGGCCCAACACCGGCACGAACGGTGTTTCTTGTGTTTACCATCTGTTTACCGATCAAATTTCAAGTATTTTATAACATTAATATCATTCCAATGTACTTAACGTCATAAAAATCAACTTAGAATAGATTAAACTTGGTAATTTCATTGATAAGCTCAACTGAGCTAATACGTTTTACAAAAGGGATCTCCCGAGCGTCAAGACAAAATTGCCCGGAGACTTAGGTTCTTGACAAAACGAACTGAAATACTAGGAAGGAAACTGATAATTCAGCATTGGCCCTAATCATGACGCCCTAAAACATTTTCTGTAATCGCCACTTCTCATACATGGCTTCTTCGAACGGGGTTTACCATCGGATTCTGGTGAAAGACTCCTCACCCTGCTCGGTCCTGGAGCACATGGCTCATTGCTTGGTCTTGCCCTTCTTAGAGCATGCTCAACCGTTTCGTCCATCTGGCGGCGCTCTTTTGGGGAAATCATCTGACTTAGGCGAAGTGCCTCTCGCGAGTCAGGACTCAACATTAGCCTTCTTTGAGTAGGAATAGGCTGTGAGTTCTCAGATGCATTTTATGGACCATTCCTTCTTCTGGGAAATACCACCTCGTAAAGCGTATCCCAATCGGCCGAAGTCAATGGCGAGTATTCTTGCTCATGCGGCAACTCCGGACTAGGATAGATAAACTCTATTCTCGGGTCCTTACTGCCCACCAATAAGCGCTCTAAGCCATCAGACTCGTGGCCCTGTCCCTCGAGGTCCTCCTCGGGGTCCTCCTCTTTTTCCGGATCCTCTTCCGGTTCTTCTTCAGGATCCTCTTCTTTTGGATCCTCCTCGGGAATCATCTCAATCATGAAGTTGTCGTTGTAATGCCCTCTTGTATACCTTGACCACTCTTCTTCATTTTCTGTGCCCTCCCTTAGCTCCTCTGTAGGTTCTGCCACTGGAACCTTGGCCCTATCGGACACTAGTACTACTGACTCGGGTAGTACAGTCTTCATCTCCTCGGGTGGACTACTTGATTCTCCTACTTCGAAGCATCGCAGGGGAACTGGAAACTCAAGCCTTAATGGAAATGGCGGAGCCTCCTCGGCTTCTTTCGAGTCCCTTCGAAGAGAAAAGCATGCTCCCATAACCTACGGGTGACAAGAAAAGAGTTAGTCTTTCTAAATATAGAAGTTCGCTTCCATATCAGACTAAAGTGAATGCACGACTAGATTCAGAGCCTTCGAAAACATTTCTCAGTTTCAAACGAGTAAACGGTTTACAAAAAATTTCGTTCCAAGAAAGTGTTTTAAAACCCACCCGTTTTTTTTAAAAAAAATTCGACTCTGATACCAGATCTGTAACACCCCCAAATATATATCCTTGAAAGGTATTACCGCTAGTGACCTCGGATTTCACATCCGAAGCCACCCCAGGCTTAACCCATTGATATAATTCATCAAACAACAGTTATAATACAAAATATCATAACTTTTTATTAAAATCATTGTCTCGGCATTACATCCATAATCCAAAATACAACTGAAATACAAAGTAGTCTTGATATAAAATATGTTTAACACAGCGGAAGTCTTTAAAATAAATAACACAAGGGTCTTGATCTAGCGATCACACGCCAAGGAATCTCAACCTGGTAAAACTCTTCAAAATTTCCAACTGCCCTCATTGTCGTTTCTAGCCTTCATCGGAATTGCAGTTTATCTGATGTGTCATATGAGACGGATGACACCAGCCAACCATGCAAGGGAATATAACCGGTTGATTAGTCTAATAAAAGACTATGCAAGGGTAAAAACAAAAAGGTTCTAAGTAGTCGTATTAGGTTAGACTCATCGCTTCTCGAATAAAAGTCGATGACGATAGTCAACCACCATACTCCTACTGAAATATACAAAAGGGCATGATCAAGAGAAAGGACTCTAAAAGAATGAGTCTTATGGAAACATATGAAGAGAAGACTCCAACGAATTGAGTCTTATCGGAAGTATGACAAATGTTTGGGAACATTAAAGTTTCACGCAAACGTTTAAAAGTGACTTGACTATTTGGGTCCACGACTAACCTCACCGCATAATGCGAATTCAGATTTGGAAGGTGGACTTACTCTAATCGAAGCCCAGACGAGTTTCCACGTTGTACTTCTCGCCCAAGGTTCATTAATTATGTGCCTAATCGCACTTATCTTATTTAATTCCAAAACATACATTTTACGTTATAAGCTTTTAAGATCTCTTCACGAGAGATATCGGATCTCCTCACAAAAGATATCAAAGAGAATACATCCCAGGGAATACATCCCAAATGGCGGCACCAACTGTGTGCACATACCCTGAGTAAGGGTAAGGTCATGACCGAAGATACTAGGGAAAATCCTCCTAGCACCATTATCAAGAAACCACTAAACCTCGCAAGGTACATAGTGTTCCTACGAATACTCGTGCTAACTAAACAGTTCAACACAGTACTAATTCACATCAAAGCCATCGGGGCCAAACACAGATAAAATAGCGTTGTTCTAGCAATATACAACATATCGTAATATCCGTATTTTATCATATATATATATATAATAGCGTTGTTCTAGCAATATACAACCTATTATAATATCTCTTTTAAAATCACATATAGTTATCAAAACTGTTCCCAGACGAGAACAACAATTCATCCCAAATTAATTAACAATTAAACAATTGATAATCAATATAAATATGGAATGATAAGCAAGAGCGAACCGCCACTTGCCTTAGATTTAGACGAAGCTCGAGATGACGGATTTCCGGGTCCGAAACGAGGAAAAACCTGGATTATGGTTTCCTACGGAACGACCCATAACGAAATCCTAAGTTAGATTCGATAATAAATAGTACGAATCTAAAGAAAAACGAACGAAATCGAAGGAACAAAAGTCCCAAACGAGATCACAAAGCCCAAGCCACCACCACACTCGCCCAGGCCCACCGCGGGTGCGGTGGCCTTGACCGCGGGTGCGGCGAGGCTACAGAGGCGAGACGCCGACAGTGAAAACTCACCGGGGAAGACGATGGGGCTCGACTTGGGTTGGTTTCGACTTCCAAACTCCTTGTGTCACTAACCACCACCTTAAGGGCACCTCCTCCTATGGCAACTCCGGCGACGACCTTGAAGAACTCCGGCGACGCTTGCAACTCCGGCGACAATGGCAGTGAAAGAAAGAGGGATTTGAGGGAGAGAGAGAGAGAGTGGAATGGCCTCCTCCTCTTAACCCCCTCCTTTTATAGGCCATCAAGGAGCCAGAAGGAGTCCAGCTGGCCCTCTCTCCCACCGCCTCACCGGGGACAAGATCGGCAAGCAGCTCAGACGAGTTCGGCAGAGCAGAGAAGCCATCATCACGGCGCGGGTGCGGTGGGTCTCACCACGGGGTACGGTGGCGACTAGTTCTTGACCGCGGGGCGCAGTGGGTATGACCGCGGGTGCGGTCAAGGCAAATTCTGTGCCTTTTGCCCATTTTGACCGAGAAGCCCACTTTTGACCGGGAAGAATTACGGTACGGGTTTTATCCCCGGGTTAAATATATTCGTACCCGAACAATTATTCTAAACCCCCAAAAAAATACGTCGAATGTATTTTATTCCACTCAAGAAATTATTACGGAGATCAAGTATTTAACAGAAAGTCTGAACTTCTCTGAAAATAATTCGACTACAATACGAGTGTTTGGAAAACTTACCAAAATACTCTGTACTAAAACGAGGGGTATTACAAAGATATAATCATAGTATATAACTATATGATATAACCATGGTATAATTTTTAGTTATATACTATGGTTATAATTATATAGTTATAATCATTATATCCTATAGTTATATAGTATGGTTATATCTTATATTATATTCTATAGTTATATAATATGGTTATATCAGATAGTTATATACTATGATTATATCTTATAGTTATATCCAATTTGGTTATATCATATCGTTATATCCTATAATTATATACTATGGTTATATCATATATTCTATTCTATAGTTATATACTATGGTTATATCCAATTTGGTTATATCATATCGTTATATCCTATAGTTGTATACTATGGTTATATCATATATGGTTATATCCTATATGATATAACCATATTATATAACTATATGATATAACCATATTATATATACTTCATGATATAACCATATTATATAACTATAAAATATAATATAGGATATAACCATAGTATACAACTATAGGATATACCGATATGATATAACCAAATTGGATATAACAATAGTATATAACTATAAAATATAATATATGATATAACCATAGTATATAACTATAGAATATAACCATAAGATATAACTTAATTGGTTTTATATCCTTATAGTATATAACCAATTTGATTATATCATATAGTTGTACTGCGATTTTTTTTTTTCTGTGCGCTTAAGTTAAGCGCATAGGTTAAGCCCGTCACAGATGTGCACTTAAATTTAGCGCATAGAGCTATGCGCTTATTTTAAGCGCATAGATCTGATGGTCCTTTTTTATTTTATTGTCGATTATGCCCTTATGCGCTTAAATTAAGCGCATAGAAGCTGTACTGCTACACTAAACACACCAATTCGTGTACATTTAGGCGATTTTTCGTATGCATATAAGCATATCTTTTTTTTATTAGTGTACTAAATTAGGATTTGTGGTCTCTATGTCCACTTTTTGCTTTCAAAACGCCTTTTAGATCATAATTGTTTTTTTTTTACAGAATGTGGTTATCCGATTTTGTTTGAAAAGAAAAGTAATTCAACGCGCTCCACATAGATGAAATGTATCAAAACTAAATAAATAGATCGATAAATGAACAAAACAACATGAAAAACATAAAATAAATTAAAAAAAAAGCCAAATTAATTTTTGAAACATACTAATTAACAAAATAAAAAGCTCATGAAATTTGAGGAGTGATTGAGTAAAATACCAACGAAACATAGCGCTATAAGAACAAAGGCAATTAAAGACTGCTAATGATCTCCAAAAGAAGGTTATTAAAAAATAAAATTGAATTCTATGGACTTATAAGGTAATTTGGTTGTTTCGACATATAATCTTCCTAATTATATATTGGAGTTTTATCAGGTGAAAATGATTATTACCGTATAAAATAAGAATGACGCATATATAGATAAAAACTTACGTATATACAGACAAAAACTTATGCACTTTAGAAAAGTATGCACATGCATGCAAAAATTTATGCACTTTAGAATGTGTATAAATTTTTGCTTACATGTGCATAATTTTTTTACTGTTTGAGTGTGAAAGTTGTACACATTCGAATTTCGAAAAGTGTATAAATTTTTGCTTATATGTGCATGAGTATTAAAAGTACATACGATTTTGCTATTATGTGCATAAATTTTTATTTGTATGTGTATCATTCTCATTTTACATAATAATGTTCATTTTCACCTAATCAATGTCTTTATATATTTATCATATGATAGAATGTAAATAAAATATGGATATATAAATGACTCGATTAAGAATGTTATGTACGTAGCATGTAAATAGTACGTGACCTATATAAAAAAGATCTATTTATACAAAGTGAAATAGTGTAACTCAATATTATGACAAGAAACATAAATACTTTATACTGTTATGATATGATATGATATAAAAATATAGGTAAAAAGCTAAAAAATCACAAAATAATTCTGATTAAAATTGCAAAATACACTAGCGGCCCTACGTAAGCACCGAATGCAGAACTTTTAAGTTTAAAGTCAGGTTGAAGATGTACCAAATACGCTATACTGTCTGTACTTGTTATAATAAAAGTTACGGCAATGAAGCAATATAAATAGTTAATTATAATAAGATGGTTCATATATATAGATATAGTATTGCGGTTTACACATGTTTCCAAGAAATGCATGTTGAGATATGGACCATACTACATTACTACATGATAATATAGACATATATACAAGGGCAGCTGTATTTGTGTGTATACATTAATTTAGGCCGTTTTCTTGGACTTTCGTAACTTCATGCACCATAAATTCCGTTTTGAAAAGGTTATCATTTTAACCCATCATTTTTGTATAAAAAAAATGTCATTTTAAATGTTTAGGTAATAATTTATTAGTGAGTTACGAGGTTTGACATCGAAAATTGTATTTTTTTACTCTTTTTATACAAATTTTCTATGTTTATTGTATTAAATACTTGTAAATTTTAAGAAATATTTATAAGAATATAGGATAATCATTATATTTCTTAATAAGTATGTCAAATTCTAAAATGATAATCTTTTTCATTGAGAGTGAATACTATTTAAGTTTGAAATAATGAAGCACAAAATTCAAGAGATAACTAAAGTTATTTATAGATATAGGTAGGGGGACTTTTTGTGCCCATAGATCTGAGTGTCAAATGAAAAAAATGGTAGTTATAATTGCAATACTAATATTCTTATACTTTCATCAAAAAAAAAATTCTTATACTTGTGCAGTTATATTGATTAGGTATACGTAGACCTGATCAAACCCGGATTCGGACGGAAATCGGGCCGGGCTTTGGACAAAAATCATGTCCGGATGGGTGGACCGGATCCGGGCAAGTCAAAGAAACGGGCTGGGAGGCTTCACGGATCCGCCCGGACATCCGGACCCGGGTAGTCCGTGGGTCCCGATTAGCCCGCGAGACAAGACAAATCTGTCATAAAACGAAACATAGCAAATATAATTTTACGCACAAAATACCTATAAAAAAATGTCTTATTATTACAAACGATAAACATAGTTATTGTTACAAACTTGTCATAACAAATTTTCCACAAAATAACACAACATTACACAATTAAGCAAATTTCAAAAGAAAATGGAGTTGGTTGTCTCTTTTTGTTGCCTCCAGCGTAATGCATACATCACACAATCACACATTAGTTCAATCTTTTTTGTACTCAAACTCGTCATAACCAACATCGCCAATTTTAAGTGTCTTGTAGGTATAAATATTAGGTTGCTTACGGTATAAATAAATATTTATTTTATATGAATTTTATTATATATAAGAATTTATTTATTTTTAAAAATTAATTCGGGCTTCCGGACGGACTATACGGGCTAAATGAGATATTATCAGTGACCATATCCCGCCCATATAAACGGGCGGGCCGGACTATCCGGGCAAAATGGGCTAAATATAATAACCATATCCGCCCATTTATGCCGGGCGGACCAGGCGGACGGGTCGACCCGCATTTGCTCAGGTCTATATACGTAGAAATTGAATGATCATATATGTTGAGTTTTGCACGTCTTAAGTGTTCCCATTTACATTGGTGTGATGTGCGGCACCATTTCATGGCATTAGCTAGATCATAAGTCAGATAAAGTGTTTTCTTATCGGATATAAAGATACTTCCCATGGTATGCAAAATGAAGGCAAAGTCTTCAACCTAACTTACTACTCCCTCCATCCCCATATATAGTGCCCTCCATCCCCATATATAGTGTTTATTGTAAATTTTGCACAAGAATTAAGGAGGAAAGAAAGAAGCTGAAAGCCCAGACAAGTATAGATTACACTCTGTAGAAACATAGCCACATTTTTTGCAACCAGAAGAATGATTTAGTCAGTCAAGTCATCAATCCTAAGCAAACAAAATTAACCAAAAGCATTACATAATCACCAAAATACAACCAATAGGATTCCAGCAAATTAAGGCACACAGATTGTGTCCAATTTGCTTCAATTTTTTGGCTCTTTAAATACAGAAAGGAAAGCATTCTTCTCTAATTTATTGCCTAAACAATCTGAAAGCTAAATAAATAAAGAAAAAACAGAGGGGAGAGAGAGCATCATTGCCTAAACTTCAATGGCTTTAAACCTAAACTTTAATGATGGATGGTTTCCAGATGATGAAGACTTTGATGATGCTATCCAGAAAGATTTTCTAATGGAAGAAACTGAGATGCCTTTTGATCTGAATGAGCCAGCTGGGGACATGGAAGAAGAAGGCTTTCTTCTTGATCTTAACATGGGACCAGAAGAGACAGAGCATGACATAGAAGCAAGCAGTCATCATCATCAATCATCACAATCAACAGAAACAGGGCATCAAACACAGACAAATAGTCATCACTAGCCATCAAGGAATAGGCTCAGCAGTGAGCAAAGAATGCAGATACTATTGTGGCTACTAAACAGAGCATCAGAGGGGCATCTTCTGTACGGAGCAATCAAGGCTGCTGCACATGAATTCAATATATCAAGAAGGTGCATTAGTACATTATGGAACACAACCAAGAAACAGAGGGATGCTCAGCAGAGATACAATGTCACAACAAAGTTTCACAACTCTGGAAGAAAGAGGATTCAAGTGCCAACTGATCAAATCAAAGCAATGAACATGGGGGACAGATCATGCATTAGGAACTTAGCTTCCAAGCTAAACATTTCAAAGAGCTCAGTACACAGAATGGTGAAAAGGGGAGTTATTAAGCCACATTCAAATCCACTCCATCCAGGATTGAATGATGCAAACAAGAAAACAAGATTGCAATGGATATTAAGTCTGCTATAGGGGGACACACCAGAAACAAAGAGGCAGTACTATCGTTCACTTAGATGAAAAATGGTTTAATCTTAGCAAGAAGTCACACATAGTCTATTTAGCAGAGAATGAGAAGGGAAAATACAGAGCAACCAGTTCAAGTAAGTTCATTCCTAAAGTGATATTCACTGCTGTGGTAGCTAGGCCAAGATTTAATGCACAAGGAGAATGTACCTTTGATGGGAAGATTGGTATCTTTTCATTCACTTAACAAGAGCCAACAAAGAGGTCATCAAAGAACAGAGAAAAGAGGACAATAATCACTAAGATTGTTCAATCAGTAAACCAACAAGTGACAAGGAACATGCTCATCAATCAAATAATTCCAGCAATCAAGGCAAAATGGCCACAAGATGGAACTTCCAAAGTGATATTCATACAACAAGATAATGCAAAGGCTCACATCAATCAAGATGATGCAGAATGACATCAGGTATATCAACAAGTTGGATTCACATTCATATTACTTCAACAACCACCTAACAACCCTGATTTAAACATTCTAGATTTAGATTTTTTTAGAAGCATACAGTCTTTAATGCACAAGAAAATGTCAAATAATGTTGATAGAATGCTAGATGCAGTAAATGAAGCATTTTATGAATTAGACCCCAAAACATTAAGCAATGTATGGATGACATTACAGTATGTCATGAATGAGATACTAAAGGCCAAAGGGGGGAATGATTTTGAATTGCCACATGTAAGTAAGAGAAAATTAGAGGCTCAGGGTAACCTAGATCCAATAGTCAAGGCACTAATGTGGGCAGTTGTACAAGCATGGGATAATGTTAATGGGGCACACGAAACTGAAGCAGAGGAAGCAATAGCAAATGCAGGAGAGGACACTCAAGCAACATCAACATTGAATGCAATGCAAGAGACCCAGGAACAAGACACTCAAGCAACAACTGAAGTATATCCAATGCAAGGGACTCAAGTAGCAGCATCAACATCATATGCACTAGGGGACAACTGAATGTATTTAGGTTGCAGTACAATTTTTTTTGTGAAAAGCTTCTACATTTCACATAACTAGCAAGGTATGTGAAAAGTAGAAACTTTGTTTTGGTTACTAACTTTTGTGGACAGTATGGCAAGAATTGTCAAGAATCATGTAATTTTGGGATCCTACATGATAATCTAAATATTTTCATAGCATACAATGCAGACATCAAAGCATATCAACACAATATGGAAACAATATTAATCTGAGATGTCCCCAATCATCATAGACACATCTCCCTAATCAAGACCATAATATACCAAAAAGCATCATTCAGTTTTTACACTGGTTTCTTAATGGCACATTATAGCATGAATAAACAGGAAAAGCATCTCAGAATAAAAAAGACTTCGTCATTGATCACTGACACATACCAATAACCTCATTCAGGGGACAGTAAACATGAATTGCATCTCAATACTAACAAGACTTCATCACTGATCAAACATGAGCACTACATAATGGGACAAATTTCATGGCAACATGTATAGTGCTCATTGTGAGTTTTGCACAAGGATTAAGGAGAAAAGAAAGAAGCTGAAAAATAACCAGAAAGTACAAGATTGTACTCTGCAGAAACAGAGCCAGATTATTACAACCAGTAGAAGAATTTAGTTTGTCAAGTCATCAATCCTAAGCACAAGTAATTAACCAATAACATTACATTATTAACAAAGAACAACCATTAGGATTCCAGCAAATGAAGGCACACAGAATATGTCCACTCAATCTCATGCTCATCAATCATACCCATATCATATATAAGCAACCAACAAGGGGACAGTAACATATTCATGATTAATTTATCACAATTCAGGTAATTCAACGACCACAGAAACCATCAGGGGACATATAAGAGATAATAACATCAATACACAATCATCAGACCACAACACAACATTCTAATTTAAGCATCAGTAGCATTGAGCATCAATATCACATAAACCATCATATAAAATTAGCTAGAACAAAGTTCATGATAGAGATGACTTAGCTACATGAAGCAGCACTATCAACATCATCATCCAACGACATCCCACCACGATCAACTGAAGTATAACCATCTTCAGAATCAACAGGGGACTTACAGGGTGCCTGATCAACGACCAGGTCAACTTCCGGCGACTCTTCCTTTCCCTCCATAGATGGCTCATCCTCAGATTGAAGTCTCCAATGACTGTACAAGTGATTGCCATCATAATCATCACCCCATTCACAATTATCTAGGTCAGAGCACACATAGGAGCCAGAAGGTTCATGGCTCATCTTCTGTTTTTTTTTTTGGGAAATCAATTTGGGGAGTATCCAAGAAACCAGAGAAGGCGACGATCGAAAGAGGATCTACCCCGGAAAGCAACCAAAACTCAAAACCCCCCAAAATCTGACAACAAGGGGACAAATCTAGGGTTCTTAGAGGACAAATGAAAGAATTGAAGACAAGCGAACGAGAAAGAGCAAAGATTTGGAGGATCTACCCCAGAGAGCAACCAAAACTCAAAACCCCCCAAAATCAGACAACAAGGAGACAAATCTAGGGTTCTTAGAGGACAAATGCAAGAATCGAAGACAAGCGAAAGAGAAAGAGCGAACATTTGGAGGATCTAAGCCACAAATTTCCCAAACTCAAGAACCCAAACAAAACAGAGAGCAAATACGAGATCTAGGGGATTTTTAGGGTTCTTACAATTGCGCGCGAGAGAGAGGAGAACCAGAGAGAAATCAAGAGCGAGAAATTGAGGAACTAACCCACAAAAGAGATCAAACAACGAAGATTCAGCGAGAGAGAGCAATTTTTTAGGGTTCTTAGCGAGAGAGTGTGAGCGAGAGAGAGCGATCGAGAGAGAGAGCGGCGTAGAGGAAATGTAGAAAGGGAGATTTAGGGTTAGAAGAGAGGCGGTAAGTGAGGAGTGAGGAGAGTGTGAGGGGATTAATGGAAGAGTATGTGAGAGAATTAATGGTAGAAAAAATGGGAAATGGAAAAAGTGGAAGATGATGAGTTGTAGAAAAAGACAAATTCTATTTATGGTAAGTGGGGGAAAGTAAGAAGAATTGTTTGGGATACCCGATTAGGAAAACATGCACTATATAACGGGACGGAGGGAGTATAAACTTAACCTATCACCCTATCCATCCACTGATTCATTGACTTATAACTCGTCACCCTCGCCAATTAATTAACCCATCGTGTGATGAATACTATTGTGAGAAATAACATTCCTCATTTGAAACTTGTGAATAAAAGACCTAGTATATAACCTTAGTAGATTATTCCTCCTATTGTCAAGTGATTTTAGGATTGAATATCACTGGGCTTATGCATTTGGTTTTAACGTACATGTGTGCACAGACTAACACATCCCGTCTAGGCGTGGCAAAATCTGACCCGATCCGAGAAAACCGCCCGGACCGCCCGACTCAAGACCCGACCGATATCCGAAAAAAGAAAAAAAAATCAATATCTGAAACCAACCCGATCCGACACGATTTGACCCGAACATAAAAGCAACCCGATTTAAAAACAGACCGAACACGCTTATATCCGAATAGACTAGTCCATTGTCAACCTGAAACTCGATCAACCCGAACCCGAATATACCCGACACCCGAAACAACTTGAACCCGAAACAACCCGAACCCGAAACAACCCAAACCCGAAACAACCCAAACCCGAAACAACCCAAACCCGAAACAACCAGAACCCGAAACAATCCGAACCCAAAATAACCCAAACCCGGGACAACATGAACCCGATTATACCCGAACCCATAAAAACCCTATTCACTACCACAAAAATGAGTTTTTATTCCGAAAGATAATAACCCGGATGTATGTTTTTCGATATAATAGGGCCTGAAAACATAAAAAAATTGAATTTTCCTTTAAATTTTGCCATGAAAAAGGAATATAACCCGGACATATTAACAAACGCCCGAGTTATTTGAGCAATTGGGTCAATAATCGTTCTATGAGAATAACTCGGGCGTGTATTTCATGAGAATATCCGGTGTATTAAGTGGGAATATACACCGGATATGTAAATAAAAATAAGCTTGGGTTATTTAATTCGCGGAGATAGAGATACGATAAGAATATAACCCGGATTTATCTACATCCGGTTTCAATGATCAATAAAAAAACAATATACACCTGAATCACTAATATCTGGTATATTTGATTTTAGAAATCCCTAAAATTTCCAACCCTAACCTATCGTCTATGCCCCAACCTTCTCAACTTGCCTACCGTCTCTACGCTGCTACTGTCTCTCGCCATCAATCTTCCGACCTCTCGCCATCAATCTTCTCCGTCCCAAATTAGCCGCCTCCGCTCCTCCGCCCTCTCATTATCCGAGAGTTCGTCGGTCGCCCCAGATTAGCTCCTTCGCCCTACATCTTCATATCTTGCTCATACGTCGCCCCAGTCTATCAGAAAGGCGGATTTTCGCCAAATTGTCTCGCCGTATTGCGATTCGACGTACAAAGGTATTATCTTCCTTTAGCTTTTATCATTCACGCGGTTTTTTTCATCAATTCGATCTTAATCCAAAGCTCTGGAATTGTGAGAATGCACGCCTTCTGATTAATACTTTCCAACAATGGAATTAGTTTAATTTTTCAAGTTGGATTAGATGACCATAGCAAACCTCAGGTAGGAGAAACTCAAGTAGGAAAAATCTAACACTAATTAACACTTGGAATGTTCAGCTTAAATATCTCTTACCATCTGATTAATATTTGTTCTCTACTAGCTTTAGCCACTTATATGATTTCTCTACTGTTTTCACATGCTTTGTGTATGTTTCTATATCTCTGATCTGTTTGATATAGAATGGTGGATAAGTCATGGATGTCACTGAGTCGTTTGGAAGCTGGATATATAGAGGGGGTGGATTCGTTTATTAGATTTGCCATTGATCATGGTGTAGATCGTGTGAGATTTATTTGTCCTTGTATAAATTGTCACTTTTCAAGGTCGTACAAGGTCAGTGTTATTAGAGAACATCTCTTATGTGATGGCATCAATTTTAACTACAAAGTATGGGTATGGCATGGAGAGAAACATCCTATTCAGTCAGCTAGTTGTGACACACAGTTCAGTAATTTTGATGAGTTTGAAGGAGATCGGTTGGATGATATGATAGTTGACATTCAAGAGATGTTGATTGATCGTCCAGGTATGTTTGAAAACTTCGTGAATGATGCACAAAAGCCCCTATATGCTGAGTCTACCAGGTTTACGAAAATGTCAGCTATTCTGAAATTGTATAACTTGAAAACGGGCAATGAATGGACTGATGCAAGTTTTTCAGAGTTACTTGAGTTATTGAAAGAAATACTACCGAAGGATAATTGTCTTCCCGGTAGTACATATAAGTCTAAGAAACTTCTGCGCTCGGTGATAAAGACATGTTCAAATTTATTTGTCCTACTCAAATTTCTCCATTGGGTCAGAGCATCGAACAAAGGGTTGCTTATGTTGCAAATTGCATGGAAGGAAATGTCAAAGATATGATATTTGTTGCACCATATCACTTTAGGTATTAACCCTTTTTTTATGTTATAGTGCTTCTCATTTCGTACTCATATATTAATATATATTGTTTAGGTATCATTGGGTATTGATTTTGATGATTCCTCATTTGGGCTATGCTTATTGGATTGATCCGCGACTTGGTAAAAATGTAGACAAAGACGCAGAATTGCTAGTAACATTGTAAGCATTTCTACAAGCGAATAAGTAGAGTGTTTTTTTTATTCAAACATACCTACTACAAACTAATGTTTCTTATAAATAGGAGTTATAAGCTGAAATACACCAAAATGGGCAGAAAAACACCACGTAAACAAACTTCGTGGCATGTCATCAAGGTCAAATTCTAAAATTTCTATCATGTAGATTGTTGAATTTATATGATATTTTGTTTAAGCTTATACTTCTATTTCTGGCTTTCTGTTGAGTTATAGTGTCCTGGTCAGAAAAATACGATTGATTGTGGATATTATGTGCTCAAGTTTATGAGGATTGTTATACTTTCTCAGAAACAATCTTCAATTATCCCCAGCCATGTAAGGAACTTACAATTTACAAAAATTTATTTATGAATAAATCAGTTTTGTATGGACACTCTACTTATTAATATTTACATGTTTCAGTGGTACGATGACAAGACTACGTACAAACATGAAGATATTGATGAAATTCGAAGGGAGTGGTTGGATTACTTCTTATCTCTTGTTTAGGCAAGTAGTTGTATATCTTTTTTCTATATTATATTATACATGTTTCATTGTAATTCATATTTCTAAATATCAAAATTGATATGTATAATTGCAGATGGTGTTTGATTGAGATTCAAATTGTGCTTGCCTCTTTAGAACCATTCAAGATTAAGAGATCGACAATGGTTTGAAGAATCTTGAAGGGTGTTTTTGGCGCTTCAATTGTTAAGTTTTCTAGGTGTTAACTATGATGACTTTCTTTATAACTTTGTCTAGACAAAAGTATGGATTGTGCTTTAGGATTGTAGTATTTTTTTATGATGGCTCAGTTAATTCTACAACTTTGTCAGATATTGATGTATTATGTGTTGAACTATTATGGATTTATGGATGTTTGTTGCTTGTCTTGTATGGGTGTAAGTATGGTCAATGCATATGTGTGTTGAATGGAAAAAACAATTGCGTAAAACAGTGGGGAATATAGAAAAAATAAATAGGGTATTGCAGTTTTAAAAATAATATTATAAGCCGGATAAAAAATGTATGGATTATTAGGTGTCTAGAAACATCAATATTGGTAGACAATTTAACCCGGACCAAATAAGAATCAGGTGTATAATAGAGTTTCTTAACCCGGATGAAACCGAGCAAATTCGGGTTAAAATTGGACTGTATAACTCAGACATAACGATATCTGGATTATATAGTCTAGTGTCAATGTTGTATTAAGAGGACTTTTTAACTCGGGCGTGTCCGAAGTGGTCCGGGTTAAATAGTATACTCTGAAGGTGCTCTTTTGGGGACTTTTTAACCCGGCCGTTTTTAAACAGGTATGGGTTAAATACTCTATTATACCCTTGACCTGAACACCGAATCCTTTTTTCTCAGTATCCGGGTTATATTTGGAAAAATGCCCGGGTTAAAAACCCTTTTTTGTAGTAGTGATTATACCCTACACCCGAAATATTCGAACTCAATTAAACTTGACTTTAAAAAATTTATAAGTTGTTCCACTTGTTGAAATATATGTTTATATATCAGAGTATGACTATTTTTGCAAATATATATCGAATTGATTTGGAGCTAATGCAATCTTGATAAGAAATAGTTGCACAAACTGAACAAATAGCAATAATGAATGATGAATAATAGGTAATTTTGAAAATAACAAATCATAATTATCATATTTGTCAAATAAATAAATTGAATGAAAAGATCTTTAAAAACATTTAAAAGAAGTTTAGTATAATACTTGATCTACCACAAAAAAATGTGTTTTCAAAAGGCAAACAAAAACGCCTACACCAGTTGCACCACATATTACATCAAAAAATTGCCTTAAGAACGTGTTTATTTTTAATAGTTTTGTAAAATCAGATGGTTTTTAAAATTAAATAATCTTATTATTTGATTTATCTGTAACATGTTTATTTTTAATAAATTTTTAAGAGTTGATTTAAACATGTATTATATACAATTGCTTTGTATAAATAATAAATTAAATTACTCAAATATGTACTATATGAGTCTATGACCCTTTTAATATTCAATTGAATCAACTATATACTATATATAATATGCATAGTACATATAGCATATATATACATTACAATATATAGCATATTTACATATCTGGATATATATATATATATATACACTAGCATATAGCATTTTGTATATATATACTACTTGTATAGCATATAGCATTTTGTATATATTATATATACTACATATATAGCATATAACATTTTGTATATATATAGTATATAGCATATAATATATCTGCATATGGTATATGAATAAATACTACATATATACTATATATGTAGTATATAACATTTTGTGTATATATACTATGTATATAGTATATAGCATATAGCATATGGTATATATACACAGACATATTGTATATTATATATAATTATGAGTTGGTGAATATAAGATAGTGTCCTAGTGAAGTATTAAAGTAGTATAATATATATTATAATTAGTATATATGTAATATACTATTTTCTTAATAATATTATAATATATATAAAAATATAGAATGCATTGTGCAATAGACTATTATATTATATTATTATACCTAATAATTAGTACTATACATTTTAAAAGAATAATTAATACATGTAAATATGTAATGGATGTATAGATATGTAATATATTGTTTAACTTAAAGTTACTTTTTATTATTCATGTATAGAGTATAGACTGTATAGTATATAGACAATTAGTAATCAAAACTTATTTTTCAAACACAACACGAGTTCAAAGCCCAAAAATTATAATGTCTAAACATCAAAAATAATGTTAAATAACTTATGTATAAACATTTCACATGACTTACTATATAAATTAATTTAAGTATTTTATTATTAGTAAATGATATATATTGATTGTAATATTTTTTATTATTAGTGAAACTAAAATAATTTATTTATTATATATTATAATCTATGTTCACGTATGATAAAAGTAGTAATTCAAAAAATCAGAAAAAAATATAGTATGTTGATTAATGTCTCATCTTTTATACAGATGAGACTTTTTAATCATTAGTAATTTAGCATGGGTTAATCCCCTTACAAAAGCAAAGAGCATAAATATATAAAATACTTTTAATGTGCTATGATAAATATTTAATTAGATATGAAACCATCTAAAAGATACACGTATAACATAAATTAGCTTTGTCGTGTTATAAAAATGACTAAATACAAGGATAACTATATAATTTATTTATTTAAATTGGTGTAGTTCAATGTGACCCCATTTCTAAATATCTTGGCTCCACCATTGAATTCAATCTACATGAAATTAGCTCGATGTCTTCATGGTTGTCCATAAACTGATAAATATGTGCAAAGAGGGTGGTCAGACAAGGCCCCAAATTTTTAGGACCCGATATATATAACTAGGATAGTATATAGAATGGATCAAACTATCAATTATCACTTCATAGTAGATCATCTTCATTACGAATTTTAGCATCACATGGTGGTGCTCCAATGGAAACTAGTCTAAATCTGATATCATATATCGATATTCTTATTTAAGTTGTATTACAAATTCTAAAATATTATATATATAAAATATTTGAAGTTAATGGATATAATTTATTTTTAAAAAATATTTTCATTTTGTTATTAGAAAATAATCATCCATAAAAATGAAGTATTAATAAGAAATCTTATTCGACCGAAATCCGATTCGACCGCCACGTGTCACATCTGTTATTCAATCAAAATCTGATTCGGTTCACTGAAATCTAATTCCGCTGATATCCGATTCGACCAAAAACTGATTCGGTTGACCAAAATCTTATTCGACCGAAATTTGATTATACAAATCCGATTCGACCAAATCCGATTACGCTCGAAATCCGATTCATCTGAAATCTTGCTCGTCTGAAATCCGATTCAACCCGAAATCAAATAAACCGAAACCGACTTAGCCAAAACCGGGCTCAACTAAAATCTGAAACAACCCAACCGAGTTTGACCCGATAACCCGACTTCTCCGACTATAGGACGATCTGAACCGACCCGATCCGACCCGTCTTGACCCGATGTTAAATCATGCACGACATTGATCTGAACCCGAAATGACCCGAAATCCGAATTATCCGCCCATTTGCCACCACTAATCCCGTCTAACGGCTCACCGGACTTTAACAACTATAATGTAAATTGTTGCATTTAGAAGGTGAGAGTCAAGATGATTGGATAAAGAGTTGAATATACCTTAACCCGTCATCCTATCCATCAACTGATCCACCCATTTTTTACGGGTTTCATTCGTATAATTGGTAGGTTACGTGGCTGGGAATCTGGAATGAGTCGGTCATCCGCAGATAATTCCCATGACTAATAGGGGATGCAGGCTAAGTTCTTACATTCGTTTTTTCACTTGGGTTGGTAAACACCTGAACTTAATAATTGAGATTTTATTGGTAAATGGTAGGTATGCTTGTATATAATGAGATGACAAAATTCAAAGAGTGTAGAATGAATAATGAATAGGCCTAGGATCCTTCTTCGATCTACACAGTGTTGGGCTATTTGTTGACTCTTGTGTCAAACAGACTAAAACGTGGCCACTCTTTTCAGTTATCTCTATTCTTATTTGTCAAACCGGAATTTTCGTTGTGTTTGATTGGTTTGCATACGATATTTCAGATGAGATTGGGCCACATTAATTCGTATACGACTTCCAAAATCAGAGCCCACAAATTTGGACTGACCCCAAACTCCACTTCCTCAAGCTTACACATCATCAATTCAACATGTATGATATGAAACTTCAATGCAACAAGTGTCTACGTACTCATATAGTCTAATCCTAACTTTGAATGAAAGAGACAAAAAGGGAAAACCCTGAAAAGTATAGTTTAAATCAATGTATATCAGACAACCACCATGTCATTTAACATAAACGTGATAAGACTCGTAACTATTCAAAGAACAATTCAAGAAACCCTCTCTTTATTGCTTAAGAAAATCCTCAAAACTTAAGCTCTCGATTTCTCTGAGTTATATCACACATTGATATCTCTTCTATTTATAAGAAAACAATAAATCTTAATTGTTTACTAAGATAGAATTCTATCTTAGATAACTCCTAAAAGATAGAAACATGTATATTTAGATGTCTCCTAAAATATACTCTCTTGATTATTTATCTTCTTATTTTGATTTCAAGCTTATGCCAACAATCTCCCCCTTAAGCTTGAAATCTACTCTTGACACATCTTGAATCCCAATGAGCTCTCGCATCTCCTTGAACTTGATCCTGCCGAGTGCTTTGGTCAAGATGTCTGCCTTCTGTTTTTCACCTGGAACATGCTGAACCTCCACTTGCTCATTATCAACACATTCACGAATAAAATGATAGCGAGTATGTATATGCTTGCTGCGACCATGAAACACCGGATTCCTCGTAAGAGCAATTGCAGATTTATTGTCAACTCTTATCATCACCTTTTCACTCGATTTCCCAATGATTTCACCGAGCAGTTCTTGCAGCCAGATTGCTTGTTTGGCCGCTTCTGTAGCTGCCATAAATTCAGCTTCACACGAGGATAGCGCGACAGTCTCCTGCTTCGTGGAACACCATGTGATTGGCGAATCATTGAGGTAGAAAATATGGTCGGTGGTGCTTCTTCCATCATCCATGTCAACATTATGACTACTGTCTGAATACCCTACCAGCACAATTTTGCTTGAGCGAGCAAAAACAAGTCCGTATGAGACAGTTCCCTGAATGTACCTCATTACCTGTTTTAGTGCAGCTCCATGGGATTCTTTAGGTTCTTGCATGTACCTACTCAACACCCCTACACTGTAGGCAAGATCGGGTCTCGTATGAAGCAAATACCTCAGACATCCAATGTTTCTCCTATACTCAGTTTCATTGATACTTCTGTCCTGCTTTGCCTTAGAAATCTTCAATCCCGGGTCCATGGGAATATGACTTGAATTACACTCGCCCATTCCAGCTTCACTTAAAATCTTCTTAGCATAAGCTTCCTGTTTAAGAGTAATTCCTCTTTCGCGTTGGCATACTTCAATTCCTAGATAGTAAGTCAGAATACCGAGATCACTCATCTCGAACCTTGAGGACATGTCCTTCTTGAACTCAATTATGACAGCGAGGCTTGGTCCTGTGATGAAGAGGTCATCCACGTAGACCGCCACCAGTAGAAGACCAGCCTTCTCTTCCCTTCGGTACAAGGAGGGTTCCTTTGAGCATTTCACAAAGTTCATCTCGCCCAGTACTTGATTAAGCTTTTCATTCCAAGCTCGCGGTGCCTGTCTCAATCCGTAGAGAGCTTTGTTCAACCTGTACACCTTACTTTCACTTCCCTGAACAGTGAATCCCTCGGGTTGACTAACGTAAACAACTTCCTTCAAATCACCGTGAAGAAACGCCGTCTTTACGTCTAAGTGATGCACTTCCCAGCCTTCTGCAGCTGCCAAGCCTATAAGCAGCCTGACGGTTTCAATGCGCGTAACTGGAGCAAACACCTCGCCAAAATCAACACCATGCTCTTGCACATAGCCCTTTGCCACAAGCCTTGCTTTGTACTTGTTGACACTGCCATCCGAGTTCCGTTTGACCTTGAATATCCACTTCACACCAATTGATTTCGCCCCACTTGGTAGATCAACCAGGTTCCAAGTTTTGTTCCTTTCGATCGATCTAAGCTCATCCTTGCACGCCTCTATCCATACCTTTTCTGATTTTGCTTCTTCGAAGCTCCATGGTTCATCATTGCTCGCCCACAAAAGACGCTCACAATCTTCCAACATCAGATAATCATCTAAATACCCTGGCCTTCTGCTCATCCTCTGTGATCGCCTTGGTGCATCTGGTTGGTCCAAAGTTTCAGATTCTTCTTCATTCTCACTGGTTTCTTCATTACTTTGATTTCCATTGTTGTTACTTTCGACAATCTCGTCTTCTTCACCTGTTCCTTCAATGCCTCCGGTTTTAACATCCCCAAGCCTGAGCTTGAAACTTCCTGAGTCACCCTGACTTTCTTCCTCAGATGCATTCCATTCCCAGCTCGAGTCTTCATTGAATTCAACATTGCGGCTTACCACAATCCTTCCGCTTGTCGGATCGAAGAGCCTGTAAGCCTTTGTTCCTGGTTCAATTTCGAGATGCACTAACACCCTTGAGCGATCCTCTAATTTCTTAAGCTGCGGAGTATCTATTTTGGCATACCCAATGCAACCGAACACCCTAATGTGCTGAACACACGGTTTCTTCTTCTTTAGTGCTTCATATGGCGTTTGGTCGACAAGAGTTCTGGTGGGCGCTCGATTAATGAGGTATGTGGCGTGTCTTACAGCTTCTCCCCAGAGAAAACTCGGAATCTTCATATGCTTCATAAGACTTCGCGTCATTCCCATCAATGTTCTGTTTCTTCTCTCAACGACTCCGTTTTGTTGAGGGGAGTAAGGCGCAGTTAGGTGCCTACTGATTCCGGATTCTTCGCAGAAACTTTGAAACTCACGAGAGGTGAACTCGCCACCTCTATCAGTTCTGAGAGTTTTGATGGAAGCTCCTGTTTCTTGCTCAACTTTCACTTTAAAGTTCCTGAACTTATCGAAAGCATCTCCCTTTTCCTTCAACAGAATTGTCCACATATACCGAGAATTATCGTCAATAAGCACAAAGATGTACCTGTTGCCTCCTGCAGTCGGAGGGGAGATAGGTCCACAGAGATCTCCGTGTACAAGTTCAAGTACTTGTGATGCTCTGAATGTAGTTGCTTGAGGGAACGACTTTCTGGTTTGCTTTCCGAAGAGACAAGAACTGCACTGCTCCTTTGCAACTTCAAACCTTGGAATTCCTACGACCAGTTCCTTGCTCATCATTGTCCTCATTGCATCGCTTCCAATATGTCCGAGCCTCGCGTGCCACCTTGCTGATTTGTCCTGAGAAGAGTCGAGTTGCAGACACTTCGTCTCTGCTCTCTCCATGATAACCTTGTACAAGCGATTTCGTGACCGAGTTGATCTTGCAATCACATTGCCCCTTTTATCATGCAGAGTAAGAAGACTCCCCTTCATGCTGACTTCACAACCTGATTCCGTGGCTTGACCTAGGCTTATGATGTTGCTCTTCAAGTCTGGGATGTAATAAACATCAGCAAGGATCTTCCTTTCTCCGTTACTGCTTATGAACAGAACCGATCCCTTCCCCTTGATATCGATTCGTGAGTCATCTCCAAACCGTACCTTTCCTGTGACATTCTCGTCAATCTTCACGAAATACCCTCGATTCCCAGTCATGTGGTTGCTTGCTCCATTGTCCAGGTACCATACACAGTCATTATCTGAACAAGTTTCAAACTTCATGGTTTTGACGTTCTTCTAATGGAGATAAATCACCTCATTCATCAAAAGACCATCAGCCGCCTGCGTATCATCCTGATCATTGGCTTGAGTCTCTTGAAGTTTAAGGAGGCGATCGAGACAGTTAGAGGCATAATGTCCGAACTTGTCACATCTGAAACATTGGATTTTTGACAGATCCTTTGTTCCATTAGACCTTCCACGGCCCCTTCCTCTACCTCTTGATTGTCCACCGCGACCTCTTCCTCCGTTGAATCCATTCTGATCTTGTGTTGACTGATCATGCTGATTTTCCGAAGGCGCATACATCAGTTTGTCTTGTTCCCCTTGAGTTTCTTCGTCTTTATCAGCAACCCGTTCCTCATAAGCCTTTAATCGACCTATGGTATCTTCAAAACTTGTTTTGTTGAGATCCAGAACTTGCTCAAGCGACGCCACTATGTGTATGTATTTCTTCCTGGGAAGACTTGAAAGAAATTTCTTCACCATCCTCGGATCGTCAATCTCCTCTCCCAACTCGGCTGATTTGGATGAAATTGAAGAGAGCTTGCCAACAAAGTCGTCAATTTTCTCTGTTTCCTTCATCTTCAGACGCTCGAACTCAGCCATCAAGGTTTGGAGTCTTGCTTCCTTAACTCTTTCTGCCCCGAGGTGTCTTGTCTTTATTGCGTCCCACACCTCCTTCGCAGTGTCCAGATTCCCGATTTGGAGGATGAGAGTTTCTGGGATCGATTGAAATATCAACGCCATAGCCATGTCGTTCTTCTCTTCATCAAGATTCCCCTTTTCAACAGCCTCCCATCCTTTGTAAACTTTGAGAAGAATTTTCATCCTTATGGCCCATACCGTATAATTTGTAGAGTTAAGCATAGGGCACTTAATCGATGAAGACCCTCCTCCTTCCCTCGGTTTCGACACCGAAGGTTTCTTCTCGTTATTCTCCTCTGTCTTCTTGTCGTTGGTAGCCATGTCTATCTTCCCTCTGTCAACTTGCTCTCAACAGAATACGAATCACGGCCCCTTTGTCGAATCGCTCTGATACCAATTATTCAAAGAACAATTCAAGAAACCCTCTCTTTATTGCTTAAGAAAATCCTCAAAACTTAAGCTCTCGATTTCTCTGAGTTATATCACACATTGATATCTCCTCTATTTATAAGAAAACAATAAATCCTAATTGTTTACTAAGATAGAATTCTATCTTAGATAACTCCTAAAAGATAGAAACATGTATATTTAGATGTCTCCTAAAATATACTCTCTTGATTATTTATCTTCTTATTTTGATTTCAAGCTTATGCCAACAGTAACCACGGGTCTTTAAATACTACCATTACAAGTTTACAACTGACCTTGTTCCTACGACGACGACAGTTAAGAGTTAGCTATTCGTATAGGAATTCTTCTGCAGTCACATCTGTAAAATCATGCAACTTTTTGTTTGGGGAAAAATGATAATGCGATTGATAATGATCGAAATTTCACAAGGGTACGAAATTGAGTTGAATGGTGTAATGCTGCCTATTGGATGCATAGAAATGCTGGGCTGGTTTCGTGGCTATGCTTGAGAGAACAAGTTGTAGATATTTCCTCTTGAAGATTAGTGGGCCCAGCAAGCCAGCCCACTAAGCATTACCGACTCCTCTAGTGGGCCCTGTACTACGGAAGGCCGATGAGAAGGCCCATCAAATCCTGTATCATATAACTTTATAATTATACTCCACTAAATTGATATTGCAGCCCTTTCCATCAAAACAATTGATATGTCTGATTACACATCTCAAAAATAATTCCTGGGCTCCAGCCCCTTTTTTTTTTTTTTTTTTTTATAAAGTAAGAATTAGACTGGAAATCACAGAAGATCGATTTTTCAGGTTATAGCATCCTTGCGGATGAGAACTACAAGTTCTAAGTTATCTCTAAAATCTTCCGAAAGACTTCGCTGCGCCAGCTTCGCAATGTGGTCAGCAATAACGTTCGTATCTCGGAAGACATAGAAAATCTGCACTGAAGAAAACAGTTGTAAAACACAAAGGATATCAGAAATTAAGATTTCAATATCCCAAGGACAATGCCAGATTTTGTTCAGAACGTTGACAATTGTAAGGTTATCACATTCAATTTCGATGTTGTTAAAGCCCAATTCGTGCGCTTTAAGCAAAGCATTCCTGAACGCGATGATTTCTGTTTTTAATGGGGTTGATAGTCCACACTTTTCACCAAAGATAAATAGGGGATCTCCTTTGCTATTTTTGCAAATATACCCATAACTAGATTCTCCGTCAGGCATAGTTGATCCATCCGTGTTAATTTTTATAGTGTTGTCTGATGGCTTTTCCATTTTTTCTTTGGGCGTCTTTTGTTGTCTATGTTATTTTTCTTATTATTTTGTTGTTCTGCTTTCAAGCAGTCATGGTTCCATGTCTTTGTCTGTTTCCAATTATTGATTTGGTTTTTGATGTAAATAGGCATATCCTTAATAGGATCCCAATCATTACTTGTATTTCTAAAGCTTTGTTGGTTTCTGTAGAATCAGATTCCCCACCAAGAAGTCAAAAGTTCTAAGAATTGTGTTTTATCTGTTTTCTGTCGAATTTCCTCAATGAGTTCATACGTTTTTTTATTTCCAATGTTCATTGTTCTGATCATCCCAAGAGTTTGGGGATTAATTTGTTCAATGGTTTTCAAAGTATGGGTGCAAAGGAATAAAATGTGATTAGTGTCTTCAATAGGAGCACTGCATCGAATGCAGCCAGGTGTCAGTGAAACTCCTTTTTCAGCTAGCCTTGCTTTTGTTGGAAGCCCATTTTCATGATTTTTCAAAGAAAATTTTTAACCTTTGGGTAGGTATCCAGTTTCCATATCCAAGACGTGTCATGGGCTGAATATCGTTTATTTTCATTAATCATGTTCATAGCAGACTTGGTTGAAAACCATCCACTTTTGCTTGCTTCCCAATACATCATGTCCTCAATGTTATTAAAGGGGATTGGAATCGAAGTGATTAATCTACAAAGGTCAATTGGTACATGTTGTTTAATTTTTTCTTTGTTCCATGTTTTATCTGGCAGAATGAAATCCGCGACCACAACATTAATATTCTGGATTTGTTGCGTATTGATTGTTTTGTTTAAGGGACTTTTTGATAACCAATTATCAGTCCAAAATTTGATTGTTCTCCCATTTCCGACCTGCCAAACAAGTCCCTTTTTGAAATCCTCTAGGATTTCAGTCATTTTCGACCATTGCCACGAGCAAGTTCCTTTTTTTTTCATAGTGCAAAAGGTGTTTTGTTTTTAGGTATTTTTCTGTTATGATTTTAACCCAGCAGTTACTCGGTTCTGCTAGAATCTTCCAAAGTAGTTTGAATTGTAATGCTTTGTTCATATCTCGAGACTTACGAAGCCCTAGTCCTCCTTGGTGTGTTGATTTACAGATTTTGTCCCAACCTATGAGAGGTTTATAATTGTGGTCTTTGTTCCAAAAGAAACTCCTATTTAGTTTGTCAAGTTCATTGTGTGTGTTTGTAGGCAACATAAAGCTCTGCATAAGATAATTTGGTCTGGATGCCAGATTGGCTTTAATCAAGGTTGTTCGTCCTGCTTGGGATAGAGAGTTTGCTTTCCATTTGGTCAGCTGTTTTTGTGTGCTTGTTAGAAGATCCGCAACGGTATTAGAGTCAACTCTACCATTAATGATAGGGCACCACATGTATTTTTCAAGAGACGTCGTGTTTGTTATTGTCAGAATTCCCTGGATCATTTGTTTTTGTATGTTTGAGACTTTCTTAGTCACTTGGAAAGCCGACTTCTGAAAATTTACCTTTTGTCTTGAGATTTTGCAATATTCATCCACAATATCCTTAATCTCCTTACAATTTTCTGTTTTCGCTTTTGAGAAGATCATGATATCATCCGCGAATGCCAAAAAAGGAATTCGGGTACCTTGCCTGCAAACTTGGATCCCGATAGGTTTTCGAGGTCTGTTTGAAGCTTGTTGAAGTTTTCGAGCCAGAATTTCAGATCCTAAAATAAAAAGGAAAGGGGAGAGGGGATCTCCTTGGCGAAGTCCTCTTGTAGGTAAGAAAATTTCCGTCGGTCCATTATTAACAAGGACCGAGAAGGAAACAGTTGTTATGCATTCTTTGATCCAGTTTATAATTTTTTGATGAAAACTGAATTTTTCCATGGTTTTAAGAATGAAAGTCTATTCGATTCTATCATAAGCTTTTTTCATATCCAATTTAATGGCTATGAAGCCTTCCTTTCCTTGTTTCCCTTTGAGAGAATGAAAGATTTCATGGGCTGTTAAAATGTTGTCTTGAATAGCTCTATTGGCAATAAAGGCTCCTTGTATGGGATGGATTAGTTTTTCCATAGTCTTTTTTAATCTTGTTGTCAGAATTTTTGATATGATTTTATAAATCGTGGAACACAGACTTATTGGTCTATAATGATTTGTAGAGCTTGGATTATCGCATTTTGGTATTAAGGATATAAATGTATGGTTGGTCTGTTTGAGTAATTTTCTAGAAAGGAAAAACCCCTTCACGGCTTGTATCACCGAGGGGCCAACAATATCCCAATATTTTTGGTAGAATTCTGCTGTCATTCCATCCGGTCCAGGTGATTTATCTGAACCAATACCAAAAACAACCTTCTTTATCTCTTCATTCGAGATATGTTTAGTTAGGTTTTCATTGTCTTCTGAGGATACTTCTTCTTGGATTAACTCAAGGTTATCCCTTAAGAGATTTTCATTCATTTCTTCAGTTTTGAACCTTTTAATAAAATCATTTCTGATTTCATTCATAATATTTTCTTCTTCAATGATAGTCGTTCCTTCTTGTGTTATGATTTCTTTGATCATCTTCCTATTCCTTCTTCCACTAGTTATTCTATGAAAGTAGCTAGCATTTGTATCCGTGAATTTGATATGTTTTACTTTCGCTCTTTGGTTCCAAAAGATTTTTTTGGAAACTTAGAAGCTTTTCCTTTTTCTCAATAAGTTTTAGTTGTTTTTGGACGAGATTGTTATTAACCTGTGCACAGATTTCCACTTGGATATCTGTGAGTTCTTTTTCTAATTTTTTCAATTGGGAAAATACATTCCCAAAAGTAGTTTTGTTCCATGTTTTTGCATGTTTTTTTAGCAATTTTGTTTTTGATACAAGATCATACATTCTTGATCCATGGAAATTTGTTCTCCAGGCTTGTTTGACAACATTTCTGAAATCCTTCCTTATCATCCAATTTTTTTCAAATTTAAAGGGTTGATTTTTGAAAGGTGTGGAAGCTGTAAGATCAATCGAGATGGGACAATGATCAGAGCTTGTAAAAGCATAGTTTTTGGTGCAAATGTCAGGATACCATTGTAAAATCTGGTGTTGGACAAGAACTCTATCAAGTTTTTCATAAATGTTATTAATTTCAGTTTTGTTTTTTCTCCAAGTAAAGGTATTCCCAGTGCTTGAAATATCCAGAAGTTCGCATTCGTTTTTGAAGTGTCTTAGTCTCTCAAAATTTGTTAGTGTAGGAGTCAAACCTCCTATTTTTTCTGTGTGGTCTTGAATCTCATTAAGATCACCCATGATAATACAAGGATGAGTACAATTCTTGATGTATGTAGTAATGGCCTCCCATAATTCATTCTTTCCTGCTTCATTTGGAGGAGCGTAAGTTAGGATCAACAATGTAGTAATGTTTGTACAAAGATTTTTGTATTTGATGCTTACAAAACGTAGGTCAATTTGATCAATCTCAAGAATTTCATTTGTGAGCTGGTAGGACTTCCACATGATACAAATACCACCTGAGAAGCCAGATGCCGGTATGCAATGAAAATTGTCAAAACCTGCTTTTTTCCATAATTTTTCACTGGGTTCTTTGTTTGTTCTGGTTTCAAACAATGCTAGCAATTGAATCCTTTCAATTTTACAAAAAGCTTCCATATCCGTCCAAATGGTTTTTTTGCCAATCCCTCTACAGTTCCAAGTTGTGATCTTCATAAAAAACCAGTGTTATTTTTGCCCCTTATCCTAAGACTTTGAGGGGTCTTGGTATCAGATACTTGTTGTTTCAACTGTGTTTTTGCTAAACGACTTCTGTTAATAATTTTCAGTTTTCTATCATCCTTAGTATGGGGCGATGTCTTGATAGGATTAATAAGCCTCGGATTTGAGTTACCCCTAGAGATAACCCCAACACCTTGCTTAATTTGGTTCAAATTATCTGTTTTTGTGTTCACAGACAAAAAGGAATTTTGTTTCTTACAAATGGCTTGGTTTAGCCTAGATTCCAGCCTATCCTGGGAAGCATAATAAATGCCATAAATAACCTTAAAAGCTATCCTCAAAACTGAATAAGCAAATAAGGGTTGTTCAATTGTTTTTATGAGATTTCTAATATTCACCTGGGCATACAGAGTTCCCAAATAAAAAAGGTGATCAAGGAAAGTTTGAGTAGTGCCCTTTCTCAGGGGGGGTTCAAAGGATACCATAAATGGTATCCATAGATTTTGTTCACTTATGTTTAGCTGGTAGATGATACAAGTAGCAGAGAAAGAGCACGATAGATGCCAAAAATTGTTCAGAGAGGGGTTGTTCCTAAGAACATTTTTGTTCAGCTTGTTCAGTTTTTGTTCGGATTGGTGAGGGATTCCTTTGTTTGTGCTCCTTTTCTTCAAATGGATGCAACTAGAGTTTCCCTGGACACCACAGATAGCAGCAAAGAAAACACAAGTTAGCAAATAAACCAAATAGTTGAAAGACAACAATAAGGAAGTTTCAACCTGGTAGTGAGCCCATCTGAGAGTGCTGCAGTTCACCAGAGATTTAGCTCTAAGAAAGACAATGCAAACCTTCAGAAAAGCAAGAAGAGTTCCAAGCCAATAAGAGCTAACAGGAAAAGAGGATGTTGAAAGGCAATCCAGGTAACCTTTCCACCTCTCAGATTGTTCAGAGTGAGCAAAGTTCAGCTTTAGACAAATAGTATTCAGACAAAGTATCACACATAAAGACAAGAGAAAAGCCAGACCTGATCGATGCAATACTTAGGAGAGTCCAGTAATATCAATGCAAGAAGGCAGCTTTCATTAAGGTAGTATAGAGAAACATACATGAAGCATATAAACTCATACCCATACAATTCATAGGTCCTAGCAGCCGAAGCTAAATCAAAATGCCAAACAAATGGCCAGTGATTCACAAAAGCAGACCTAAAGCTTGATAAGTGTAAAAATACATAATTATTTCTTAGGTTTTTTGGCACCCTTCAGCACAGAGGAGGCGGTGGCTACCTCACAATTCATGTCCTTGCGTTTAGTGGACTCAGGGGCCACTAAAAGGGGCAGTTCTGCAACACCTTCATACCCATGGAGCTTTGGGGAGGCAACCTTGGGTTTGTTGATGCTCAGAGGCAGCTTAGACTTTTCAGGATTCTTCACTTCAGTACTCAAATCCTCCAAATCCTTTTGAGGGATTTCAGAGCACTCCACAAATTCATCCAAGAGATCATCTTGGTTCAAGAAGCTCTGCAGCTCCTTTTCATCAAGCACATGCATTCCATCCTTGCCCAACACAAGGACATGGTTTATGGGAACCTCCAGGCACACCTTAGTGGTTTCATCATTAGGGTGGGGTAGCTTAAAGGGGGGAATCAGACTTTGAGGCAGATTAGAGATAGAAAAAGCCTCATCATGAGAAACCACCCCTTCATTTGTAGGTTCAGTAGTAGAGTTAGGGATAGAACCCTTCTTAACCCCCTTATCACACATAGGCTGGCAGGCAGAAATTCCAGGAACCTTTGTATGGAGAGGAGGTTTAGAGGGCATGGACACAGGGTTTTCAACCTCCTTATTGCTTTTATTCTTGCTAGAGGTAACATTTTGCCACTTGTTCTTGGCATTTTCAGGGGAATCCTTCACCTTCAATTTTTGAAAAGAGAGTTGAAGAGACTGTGGCTTAGCAATCCTCAGAGGGCATTTTTCAAAAGAATGCTCTAAAGCTCCACAATTTCCACAACCCTTCGGGGCCTCTTCATACCAGATTTTGAAAGTTTTTTCAATACCTTCTTCATTAGGGATGACTAAAGTATTGAAATCCACTCTTTTAACATCAACATTGATACACACTCTTGCATAACTAACTTTTTTTTTCCAGTGAAAGAGTCAAGTTTTATAAGGGTGCCCAATTTATTCATCTCAATGATTGTGCTAATGACATCAAAACTGATGTATTCCACAGGCAAATGAGGAATTCGGACCCACATGTCAACAGTGGAGATTGGTTCAGAAAAAAGGTCAATGTTAGAAGACCAGGGCTTTAGAAGCAAGAGTTTGCCAAACATATGGTAAGGTCTCCCATCCCAAGTTTTTTTTTTGTCAATCGGATTAGCAAAGCGGATTTCAAACTACAAATTTGGTTTTTCAATGATTTCAAAGGATCCTTTCACAAACCTCCAATCATTTTTGAGTTTAGTTTTCATTTTGGAAAAATCCACAGGGTCTCCAAAAACATACCCAAGTAAGGAAGATTCTTTCAATTTCAGAATATTTTTCCTGACTCCAGATAGTTTTGACAGATAAAGTTTCATATCAACAGCTGGTCTGGAAGAAGGATCAGAATTGGTTTTATCCATAAGAAGAGGGGTCACCTCAGATTGTTTTTGAGACAAAGGCTCAAGGTTCTGGATATGGGCTCTTTCAGAGATGTTAGGTTCCCCCGGAGCAGAACATAACGTCTCCTTCATCGTTCGCTTCCCTTTATCCATGAGATTGGTAAAGGAAAGGAAGATCTCATAAGCACAAACACAAAAGCACAAAAAACAAGGGCACAAGCAAAAAAAAAACAGAAAGCAGATAAGCAAGATTCAGAATAGAGGATATCAGGTTCAGGCAGTCAAGGTCAGGATTTATAGGAAACATCGAGACAAGCAAAACACAACGGAGATACCACAGGTAAGAAAAGGAAGGAGTGCACCTGAGATTCCAGAGAAGGGCCCTTTCAGAAGTAAGGGTTGAGCGAGATGAGACGAAGTACATCCCATCACTCCCCACGGTACTGAAGTCAGCAAGGGTAGCACGTCGCCATCTTTCACTCTTCACGCAACTGTGGAGGGGCTTCTTCAGAAGGGTGAGAGCCACCGTAGCATCGTGCGAGTCAGTCTGACTAAGGCCATACCCACTTCGCCCACAGATCTGTTCCTGCGAGCCCGGATCCCACGAAATCCGCAAGAAAGCAACTCTGGACAAGATAGTGGAGAAATAGGCCATCGTAATATCAGGAAAGTGACAGGTCGGGGTTAGGTGATGAATCTGAGTTTCTCTGACGGGAAAAGGGGAGAGAAAGTTCCCAGATCTTGCCCGATAAATCTTATCAGAGCAGGTACAAGAACAGATCTTGGTCTGCTTAGGTTGAGGTTTAGAGAGAGCAAATTTTTCGAAGAAATCATATTCACGATTGAAGATTAGGGTTTGGAGAAGAAGCTCAAAGAGGCACAGCAGCGGCGACCACCCAAAAGCTAGGTTTTCGGGTTTCGGGGTTGAAAAGGGAGCGTTTCCATGCTCGGGTTCAGAGTCATTTTTTTCTGAGCTGGGCTCCAGCCCTTGATTTTGAACTGCATCATCGGAGACGAGCCGCCGCCGCTACCATGGCACCCGCCCTTACCGGCACCCGCCTCGCCGGCACCCGCCTCTCCGGCACTCGCCTTAGACGATGCAGTTCAAAATCAAGGGCTCCAGCCCTTGATTTTGAACTGCATCATTTGTTTTCCTCCTTTTTCAATGATGAGGAATCTATCTTACAGTGGCAAATTCCGGATATGTGACGTCGCCAACAAGAGTCTCGAATAAGGAACTCGTCTTTGCTGACCAACTCGACCTAACTGAAGAAGAGAGACTTGGTTTTTCACCCAAGTGAAGGATGGTGGAGGCAACAATCGAATCCGAGACTTCCTAACATCCTCCAACTCGGTAAAAGGTAAAGGGGTGGAGGCAGAGATCGAACCCGAGAGCTTTCAACATTCCCCAACTCGTCTTCCACCATGTTACCCCAATTATGGCTTCTGAACTACATCTTGATTGTAGTAAAGGCTATCATTGAGTTTCTAAAGCCTACAAAAACAAACAACAACCTATGTGGGGGAAAGGAAAAGGAAAATAACGCTTATTTATTATTTCTTTTAACTACAAGCTTAATTGATTAAAAAAATCCTACATCATTAACATTGGTTAAGAAAACAAAAACAACTACAGCTTAACATGATGGATGCATGATAGATCATGGCATAAATTTATGATTCATTTTTCAAGTATTATACTCTTCTTCAATCTACCACTTCCAATAGATATAAAATTTGACTTTACAAAAATCTGACCTGTCCAACCCGAATGAAAATAAGTCTAACAAAGTAACTCGAAGTGAAGTGCATTGAATTTAAAATTACAAGTCCTCCCGCACAACTTTAAGGCTAATGTTAAAACATCTTACTTGACTCTTATATGCCCAACCCTAATATTAAGAAACTACAAAATAATGTATCTAACTTCTTTCTTTTTTGGGTCCAAACGATCCCACTCATATTAACACACTACATTGTGTTAAACCATTGGATTTGCATCTAACTTAATTTATAGATCAACATATAAAGGAGTGGAAAAACTTTATTTTGGTATTTTAGAAGGCATTTAAGGTCATTAAAACGAAAGAGGCCAGGAGATTCAAATATGTAACTTCATGATTACGAATGTCTATCACTTTTCAGCCCAACTACTAAGGCGGGCATCAATCTAGGGTTCCAGCTCATAATCAAAGGATAAGCACCAACCTTTAAACAATATTACATGCATAAGCAAAACTTGTCCGAAGGTTAGAGGATGGTCAAAACATCAAAAGGAGGAGTTTTGACTTTATAAAAAATTAACTTCAGATTCCCACACGTCATCATTCTCACATGAGCTTTCCCTTTTCTTCTTTGTTTTTTTCCCACATGCAAATATGCATCACGCCTGCAAACCAAATCCCCATCATTTTCTCCACATTCTCCCCTCTCAGCGCAGAATAATTCAAAATTCATTCTTCTGTCAGTGAAACCCAAATTCCAGTTCCCAACGAAACATAACAAATCTCAGTATCAGTATTACCACATTGCTTAACAACGGCGAATTCACAAGAGAAAACAATTCCAATCGGAGGGAAAAAGGAGAGGCTGAAATTCGAAGGTGGGATATTCTGGAAGTTGAATTCGATTGATCAGGTGGCTCCGATGCTATCAAAATGCCAAGGCAAAATCAAGTATTTGAAGGTCTATTCATGGAGGAGGATGCGACTAAGATCAGAAAACGGGGCTGTTCTCCTTCTTCCCCTTCGTCTTCGATTCTCCACAACTACCGCTTTAAGAAGGCGGTGCTCGTCGGCAAACGGGGTGCTGGCTCCAGCACGCCGGTGCCTTCTTGGAGAGTCGTAGCGTCACGGTCGCCGTCGATCTCGCTCCGTGTCGCCGAGCTGCCTCGGAGCCAGTCGGGGAGGTCGACAGCGGCGCAGATCCCGCAACCGGTGTCCGCCCGGAAGCTAGCGGCGACGCTGTGGGAGCTAAACGAGGTGCCGGTGGCGGCGCCGGCACCGGCGGGGCGGAGGAGGAGGGTGGACTCAGTATCAGGGTCGCTTCCTCCCCATTTGTCTGATCCTTCTCACAGCCCTGTTTCAGAGGTTTGTATGCTTATAAGTTTCCGATGGTTTTTAGTTTGGATTGCTTGTTGGATAATTAAATGATCTTCAGGACTAAAACTGAGCTGTATTTGCATTTACTCGTCAAAAATGGATGTGTAATCATATCAATTTCCTTGCTCTGTTTTGGTTATGCAGAGATCAGATCGATCAGGAACCAGAACTCAGAGAAGACGGCAGTTGTCTTCCGTGTCTAGAAGGCTTAGTAGAACCGCCATTGATGTTGGTGTTCTTGATTCAGTCAGCAATGCTAGTTTTATGGAGGTAACAAATCTGAACTTCATAGTGCTATTCCTCCCACATTATCTACTAAGCATGAATCCAACTCTAAAAGAAGGGTGTTGGATTTGACTTTCACATCTGTGGTGTTGCAGATTGAGACTAGATCTCGATGTCAAAGCCAAGCTCCTGCTGGTGGGTTCCGAAACCATCTCAAGGATGTAAGCAACACTCTAACTACTTCCAAGGAGCTGCTGAAGATCATCAGTCGTATGTGGGGCCAGGAAGACTACCAGCCCTCAACGAGCATGTCCCTTATCTCGGCCCTGCATACCGAGCTTGAGAGGGCCCGCTTGCAGGTCAATCAGTTGGTTCAGGAGCAGAGGACGGATCAGCATGAGATCAACTACCTTGTAAAGTGCTTTGCGGAAGAGAAAGCAGCTTGGAAGAGCAAAGAGAAACACACAATCAAGGCTGCAATCGAGTCCATTGCTGGAGAGCTGGAGGTTGAGAGGAAGCTGAGGAGGAGAGTTGAGAGCTTAAACAAGAAGCTCGGAAATGAGCTGGCTGAGATCAAGGCTTTGTTTTCGGACGCAGTGAAGGAGCTTGAGAGTGAGAAGAGGGCAAGAGCAATCGTGGAGGAGGTGTGCAATGATTTGGCTCGGGATATTGGGGAAGACAAAGCCGAGGCTGAGGAGATAAAGAAAGATGAGGTTCAGGAGGAGGACGATCAGCTGAGAGAGGACCTCGAAGCCTTCCTGAGAGATGAAAGAGGTAAGGAGAAGGCCTATCACGCTTCCATCAACCACAGAAGTCTCGGTTTCAGCCCAAGTGAGGATGAGGAGGAGGAGGAGGAAGTGGAAGACGTAGAGAGCGATCTCCATTCAATAGAGATAAACATGAACAGAATCAGCAAAGGCCACAAATCAACTCCTAGGAGTTCCAAGAAGCTCTTGGCTGATGATGAACTGATATCTGGTGATGATGGCGGTGGAAGAGGGCTAAGAAGAAGCACTCCCTTGCTTAGGAGTGTGTCGAATGGGGTCGATTGCAGCGAATATGGAGAGCGCCTCCAAGCTGCAGGAGACGGCGGGTTAGGGTTGGGCTACAGAAGAAGCTGTGGGGATGATCTGCAGAGGTATAAGACAGTCAAAGGCCTTAGAGATCAAATACTGGGTGGCTCTAGGTTACGTGATTACGGCTTTGATGGATCCGTGAGGAACGAGGAAGGAGAGACGAAGGGACGCCTAGAGGACGGCAGAGTTGACAGCAAAAATACAAGAAGATCATCAAGAAGATGAGCTGATATGTTTTGGTTCTGTGTTGTTTAGTATTTCCTCAGGTTTTGTTTTATTCTTGTTTGCATTGCTACGCCTTGTAGCTCTTTCATTTGCAGCTTTTAGCTGCTTGAGTGTTTGAGGCACATAGTATATTTGGTCTCATTTTTGTTTTCATGTTCTAATCCAGAGATAATGCATACTGAGCTTCTTTTGTAACAAACTCCCAAAGTTTTTGTTCAGAATCTTCTTTTGTCATTTTGAGAGTTGGAAGGATCAAGCAACTGATTGCCATCACCAGACACTTGGAAGTAAGATGTTCTCGGCATTGAAAAATTGAACTTCTATACATCATAATAGTATTGCAGTCGACAGAATTCAATGAGTGAAGTACAGAAAATTCTTTATCACGAGCAGAAGAGCAGTACAAACAATAGAAATTAGATTATGTTAGTCGACAAAGAAGTGTGGCGAGTGCAATGGCAAGTCCGATTTCAGCGTCTCATTCTTGATCCCGATCACAAACATGGTCACAGGAATCAACTCTACGTTGGATCTCCCGACCAAGGCCTCTCTTACTCGTTTGCGTTGCTCGTAGAGTTACGGGTCGTTCACCAGACCCGGATGGGGAAATGGGGTTTCCTCCAATAAGTCTAGTGTGGAGGTGCAATGGTACACCGCTGCTTGCATTTTCATGATCTATTGACCGCTTGCATATATACAAGAAGGCGTGAAAGCATGCTCAGACCCCGGATTCATTCAACTAGTAAGGGCTCGTTTGGTATCACAATAGGAATCGGGTTGGAATGGGGAATCGGGTTGGATATGAAGAATGGAGTTGAGTGATTCTTAAGAGTTTGTGTTTGGCATAATTTTGAAGAGATGGAATGAAGAGTAAAATTAGGTTTGAGTCATACCGTTTTATGTGGGTATGGAATGTAGTATTACGGATGAATATGAGTCATACATTGGAATCAACTTTATACTCATATCTACTTCTATCAAACACAAAACAGGGTTGACTCATTCCCAACCCCATTCACATTCCCTATACCTATGATATAGAAACAAACGCCCACTAAAATTGAATCAGATTTGAGTTTTGTGACCTCCTTGATTCTTTTCTTGAGGTAGACAAGGCCTTCAAGAGTCAAGCTTCGATAGGTCCCGCCAATTTCCATGGACTCTGGAATCACATTTCGAGCTTCGCCTCCCTTGAAGTAGCCAACTGTGACCACCCATCATTGGGAGTCAAAACTCCCTTTGAATGTAACGATATCCATATAAACATAACACATCACATATTCACGTGATTCAAACATTGCAGAAAGATACTATAAGATCAAATACTTTGCACAAAACCATAGGAAAAACTATGAATTGGTATTTGCATATCAATCACATCAATGCAGTAGTATTGAACATGCTTCATAGGCCAAAGTAAAGGGTAAATCCAAACATACCCATGCCTAAAGAGGTTCAGTCTCCCTTGAAACAATATGCTGGAGAGAAAGAACAGCAGATGATGCTGCGACAATCGGGTCTCTGCTAAGATGAGGTTGTGCACATGGTGCACAGTGCCCCCCCTCCTCTAACCAATGTTGTGAACATCCCGACACCTGCGAGAAAAGGACTCGGTCTAGACGCAAAAGCAGTCGTGCGAGGAGCAGGGTTTACAACGTGCATCGGAATAAACACAAGAAAGATAATGAATATTAAAACACACGACTTAAAGTGGAAATCCTAATTAACCAACTAGCTAACAAAGGAAAAATCATTTCATTCAAACTTCTCGTTTGAGAGAATATAGAAGAAGTATACTTATCTTATTATTCTCTTATTCGTGTACAAGTGTAGCTTAGATTCAAACCCTAGACTTCCACTGCAACTCACGAACTCAACCCTCTAAAACGTGTAAGCTTTTTCTCTTCTTCTCTGCGCAGATTCTCTTGTTGCTCTAGTTCAACAACCGTTCCCACATAAAGGAAATCCCATCAATAAATACACTCAACCTAAACCCTAGCACGAAATAGATAATCTTTTCTTGCTTTTCCTACAAGAAAGATAATATTTTCCATACATAAGATCTTCAAATTCTATCTTATCCAAAAGATAATTACCTAAGGTACACTTACCATAAATAAAAACCCAAGATAAGATAAATTATTATCTCTCATTTTTTCCATTATTATGCAATATATCTCTTCCATATTTTGTGCAAGATCTTGCCCTTCTTCTTTCCCAAGACTTTGAGATAGATCTCCACTTTCCTTTTTTTTAACACATGAAGTTTTCTTCGTTCTTTCAACTGTTTCCCACGATTTCGATCACTCCGACGCTTCTCCTCACATCTCCCCGCTTCTCTCAAGTGACTCATCATTCTATAGTAATTGGATTGATCATCCGCTCATCCTCAAGACGTTTGTTCCCTCCAAGGTATTGTTACCTATTCTGGGCGTAAAGCGTCTAAACCTTATGTTCCATGTGACACATCTTTATTTCCTAAAACACTCAACACACATGTCATATGGAAATTCAACAAATTCCACCTTTTTTATGGTGACAAACATCCTTTCAAACACATAACAAATAATAGATAAAGACAAAGTAATGGAGCAAGGTTCCCCCTCAAAGAATGCATAATATTCCCTCAGAAAAAAGAATGAAAACTGTGTTCCCCCTCAGATTGACCATCTCGTCACTAAGCAAAGTATTTGATGACTACTTAGTCAAGTTTTAATATTAATAAAGTTATGGAGAGTGTCGCCTCTCTTTCAATATTTTTTTCTTATTCTTTTTCATTTTTTTCTATTTAATTATTCTTTTTTTATCTTAGCATTCATCTACTTCAGTCACTCACTATCTACATATTATGTATCAGTTAAATATATAGTTTTTGTGTAATTTTTTTTCCTAAATGTGAAAACGATAAATAAATTATGTGCAAGGCATGAATACTAAGTTAGTATCTATTAAAAGGAAGTCAAATCATATTAAATATATTAAGACCATCTTCAATGGTAGTACTTTGGATATCATAAGCAATTTAGAAAAAAAAATATAAGAATTGATTATAGAATCAAGGTAATGAGTGGAGAGAAGTACCATGAAGATGGTATCCACTCTTACACAATTTCTTACACCATATGATATAAATTAATGACAAGTGTCTTCTTCTTTTTGTTTTATAAAATATTTATATTAAAAGCAAAGGGAAAAGATGAAAAGAATTATGGGCCCATAAGAAAAGTAGCTTAAAAAGTAAAATAAGATACTCTAACAAATATCACTAATGTGAGATAGAGTTTCATACAATGAAGTGGAAGAGAGAGACACTCAACAAAGTAAAATAAGATACTTGAAATTGGTATCACTATTGAAGACGGTCTTACATAAATTAAAAAATAATTTGAAGTAAGGAGATAACGACATGTGTCGATAAGAGTTGTGGTTTAATGTGAGAATGTCAGGTGACTTTAGTCCTTATAACTTTAGTAATTATATATTAGATTAAAAGGTGAACTCCAAATTTATAATATAAAATCGATTAATTCGACACTTATTTCTCGTTTGGTTAAAGTCAACCAGAGTTTAACATGTTATCTAAATAATTTGGCCGGCTCGGTTCATCCTTTGGTATACTTAAGCTGATAAATTATAAGAAGATTGAGATACCAGATTGATCAATTATGTTGGACTTAAAGGCCCGTTAACGTGTCCAACCCATCTTCTTATTTGCTTGACATATATAAGACAGTTTGGAAGATAGAGATGCACGAGAATTGTTGCATCTAAAGCTTGGGAACGTGTTGTGTCGTAGAAGCTTTAAGGAAGAGCCGCCATCAAAGGAGCACAAGAGAGAAGACAAATTGGCAGAGAAAATGAAGCCACTTCCATGTCTATACCTTAGATTGTTCCTCTCTTGCTCCGAGCAACAACGCAAGTTTATTGGTAAGTACGCATTTTGGTTTATCCTAATCATAGTTACAAGTGTTGTTCTTTAAATGGAAGATTTGCATGTGTTGATTTTCCATATTTCGTTATCTCTGGTGTGAAATTTGTACTTGGTTGGAAACTTCTACTCGTTTTTGGTGATTAGTGGATTTCTTGTCGTGGCAAATGACAATTGATTTTTTTACCTCTCAATGCTCTCATTAAGAGAGTTTTTTCCACTTAAATCTTGTGTTGATATTGTGTATTTTTTATTTGTGGTTGTGTTGCTTGATTCTGATTTGGTTTTTGTGAGATCGTAAGTTTGGTTTGGTTGTTAGTTTAGACCTAGGTATCACAAGCTTATTGTTTTGAGCTTTTGTTGATTCGTAAGCGGGACCCCGAGTGATCAATCCCAACAAGTGTTAAGCCAGAGAGAGTTGAGTTTTGGGTCGGGAAATTGCGACTAAGACGAGGAGTTTGCGGTACGATGATTAAGCCGACGTCTTCCAATTACTCAATTTGTAAGTCAAAGATGGAAGATATTCTATAATGCAAAGATCTTTATGATCCGATTGAGTTAGGGTCGGCCAAGCTACCTAAGGTTAAAGACACCGACTAGACGACATTGCATAGAAAGACAATGAAAACCATCATGTAGTGGGTAAACAATAGTGCCTATCATGATATCAACAACGAGACTGATGCATAAGTTTTGTGGAAAAAGCTGGAATCCATGTATGAGAGGAAGTCAATGCAGAGCAAGGCCTTTGTGATAAAAAAGCTTGTGAATTAGAGATACAAAGATAGAAAGTCTATTGTCGAGCACCTAAGTGAGTTTCATGAGCTAGTAAATCATCTGAATAGGATAAAATTTGTCATTGATGATGAGTTGCAAGCTTTGCGGATTCTGAGTTTTTTTTTTGCCGGATACCTAGGAGACATTGGTTGTGTCCATCAACAACGTTGCCCCAATGATGTCGTTTCCTTGAGTACCGTGAATGATAGTCTCTATAATGAGGAAACTAGGAGAAAGTATTAAGGCACTAACACATTGTATACTCTGGCAATGACTTTAGAGAACAAGTTCAGAGGGAGAAGCGGAGAAAGAAAATGACATGGGAAATCCAAAGGAAAGTCACAGGTAGAGGGACATCTCAGGGTAAAGGAAAGATACTTGCTTTCATTGTGGAAAAGAGGGGAATATGAAGAGGAATTGTTATGCCTTGAAGAAGAACATGAATGAAGGAAAAGTCAGAAAGAAGATGACAAGAATACCACTGCAACTGTATACAGTGATGAAGAAGGTCAGTTTATTCTTCTTAATTGTGTTGATGATCACATGGATGAGTCAGATTCTCATGTAGAATAATGGATAGTTGACTCAATTGTATCCTATCATGCTACATCAAGAAAGGAGATATTCACCAGCTATAGAGCCGAAGACATTGGCAAGGTGAAGATGGGGATCACCAACTACATAGAGATTATAGGTATGAGTGACATTTGTGTTTAGAAAAATGTGGGTTGCACGATGACATTGAAGAATGTGCAATATGTACCCGATCTGCATATGAATTTGATTTCTCTACATGCTTTGGAACTAGAGGCTTATCACATTTACCTTGGTGATAAGAGATGGACGCTGATTAAAGGCTCAATGATGATTGTTAGAGGGAGACTGAGCAACACACTATACAAGCCTCAAGTGAAGGCCTTGAGAGATGGCCTGAATGTTGTTAAAGATGATGCATCACTAGATTTATGGCATAGGCGGTTGGCTCACATGAGTGAGAAAAGGATTGTATATTTTGGCGAAAAAGTCCCTCATTCCTTTCGCCAAAGGTACTCATCTGAGGCCTTGTGATAATTGTTTATTTGGTAAACAAATATAGTGTCATTTAGCAAATCTTCTAAAATAAAAAAAAAATTGCTTGAATTGGTGTGTTTTGATGTGTGTGGTCCTATTGATGTCCCTACACTTGATGGTTATAGATATTTTTTGCCCTTTATTGATGATGCTTCGAGAAAGATTTGGGTGTTTGTTTGGAAAACAAAAGACACATCATTAATAAGCAATTTCATGCCATGGTGTATATATATATATATAGAGAGAGAGAGAGAGAGAGAGAGAGAGTTCTCTAAAATGTCTTCGCAGTAATAATGGAGACGATTACACTTCTTGAGAGTTTAAGGAATATTGTTAGGAGCATGGCATTAGACATAAGAAGATGACTCTGGACTCCACAACACAATGGTTGTGCAGAAAAGACCAACATGACCATCTTGGAGAAGGTCAGGTATATTAAAAATGGCAAAGCTTCCTAAGTCATTGTGGGGTGAAGTTGTGATGACCGCTTGTTATTTGATGAACAGATCTCGTTCAACAACTTTGGATTTTGATATTCCTGAGATTGTTTGGTCTGGTAGAGACATTTCATACTCTCATTTGCATGTCTTTGGTTGCAATGCAATTTTGCATGTGCCTAAGAAGCATAGACCAAAGTTGGATGACAGAGCAATTCCATGTATTTTCTAGGCTATGGAGATATTGATTTTGAGTACAAGTTGTGAGATCTAGAAGGTGATAAAGTCCAGGGATGTGATCTTTCACAAAGAAAATTTGTTGTCTAATTTTGAGACACTAGATAGTTGTTGAGATTCCAGTTTACTTGCCTTATTAGTCAGAATGGAATGACACAAGTGATGGGTGTTCTTTAGAGAATGGAACATATGAGAATCCTGCGTCACATGATGTCTTGCTAAAATGTTGAAACTAGTGAGGGCTCTGAGTAGGGGGCGAAGAAATTGAAGAAACAAATGAGCTCAGAAGTTCAAAAAGAGAATGTCATCCATTCACTAGATATCTCTTGTTTGAGTTTGTTGCAGTCACTAAAGAGAGGGAGCCTGAAAGTTTTCAAGAAGTATAGAACCACAAAGAAATGGCTCAATGGGTAAAAGCCAACGAAGAGGAGTTGAGTTCTTTGAAAAAGAGCAACGCATATGAGCTGGTAAAACTTCTAAACGGAAGAAAGGCATTGAAAAACAAGTGGGTATTCAGGCTAAAGATGGATGGAGATAAAATATTCAAGTACAAAGCCCGACTAGTTGTGAAAGACTTTTTCTAGGAGAAGGGAGTTTATTTTGATGAAATCTTCTCGTCAGTTGTGAATATGAGCTCCATCAGAGTGATCATTGGCTTTGTTAAAAGCATGGATCTTTTACTCAAGCAGTTAGATGTCAAAACAACATTTCTCCACGACGATTTATATAAGGAGATTTATATGGAGCAATGAGAGGGGTTTGAAGTAAAATGAAAAGAGGACTTGGTTTACAAGTTGGAAAAGAGCTTATATGGGCGGAAACAAGCTCTCCAACATTGGTACAAGAAGTTTGATAGTTTCATGGTGGATCATTGCTACACCAGAGGGGTTTGAAGTAAAAGATAAAAAAAACTTGATTTGCAAGTTGAAAAGAGCTTATATGGGCTGAAGCAAGCTCTCAAACAATGGTATAGGAAGTTTGATAGTTTCGTGGTGGATCATGGCTACACCAAATCAAGTGCATATCATTGTGTTTACTTCAAATGGCAAGCAAAGGATATGTTTTTCATTCTTCTTTTTTATGTGAATGACATGCTCATTGTGGGACAAGATAGATCCCTAATTGATACTATTATAATAATAATAAAATTGTAAGAAGACGAAAAATGAATGAATATCAATTCCAAGTATAACTAACCCTATATATATGTTTCATGTTGTACACATTTATGGAAATCATATGAAAACAATAAAAATATCATATCATGTACATATTCTATCATAAATATTATTGTTTATTCTATTTTGTGATATATAGATTATTTATTACCATGAACTATTATTGCAATTACCATAATATTAATAATATATATATTATATATACAATTGCATGTTATATCAATCAAAGTATATATATATATAGTTACCTATAATATTACTAAAAGTCTAAAACTATGACAAGTACAATATAAAACAATATTTTTAGATATTCTATTGTAAATATAATATTTACATTATAATTATAGTAAATATAATAATTATATATAAGTTATTTAAAGTTTACAATACGAATATGACAAGTAAAATTTAATCTAATATTTTTTATACCATAAGAGTGTCCAGATCCCTTGAGAGCCGTTGGATGGAAAACAAACAGAGTGTCCAGATCGCTTTTAAAAATTTCTGGGTAAATTCTGCAAAAATTTGGCACGGCCAAATTATTTGCAAAAAAGACGGATTCGTGTGCACAAGAACTGCAGATTTGTGTGCATGTCAAATACATTGTTGTGTGCATGTCAAATACACTACGGTGTGCACATGAAATTCATTTTTGTGTGCATGCATAAAACGCGCGCGTTCATATGGAATGAACAAAACGTGTGCACATGAAAATACGACTGTGTGCATGCGAAGTATACTACCGTTTGCATGCGAAGTATATTATTGTGTGCATGTGAAAATGACATGTTTGTTCATACGAAATCCACTATGCTATGTGTACATGTGAAACAACGTAAGTGTGCATGTGTGCACGTGAAAATAACATATGTGTGAATGCGGAAATTACTCAAAGTGCGTACGAAATAACATGTGTGCATACGTATAAAAACCAACGAAAATAACCTATATGTGCATACGGAAATAACCTGTGTGTGCAAATGAAAACAATGTGTGTGTCCATGCAAAACAATGTATGTGTGCATACAGACTAAAATGCGTGTGCACGCGGGACGCGTTCTTTTCGCGAAAAATTCGGCCATGCCGAATTGTATCCGACTTCTTTCCTGGGCTGATCTGGGCGCTCTATTTCTTGATCCGACGGTCTTGAAGCGTTCTCACTCATCTCCTAAGCCTTCATCTTCACCTTATCTTTTCCCATAAAATTATATAGTTTTCTAAAATTTTATTACGGTAATGGCAAGTGGATATATGATGCAATTCTAATTTTCCAAGTTCAATATTATGTAAAATTTTATGGTAATTTTTCTATATCAAACTTAATTTTTTTGTAAGTATGTTTATATATATTATAACCCTTTTTTATTTAATAAATAATAATAATAAATGTATGATAAAAATATGATAAAAATATATTAGTTCCAATGGCGTGACGTGATATTATTGGATGGATATTTATGCGGGGAATTTTGACGTGGTGGAGAAATGTGACAAATTCGGAAATTGTTAATAGTATTACTTATTCATTATTACAAGTATCTATGTCTATTTAAAAGTTGGTTTTCTTGTCCTCATTAATGATCGATCCACTTGAATTCTCTTTAATTATTTGGCTTCACAATAGAGTTGGACAATATGTTTTGCCCTCAAATATTGGACCACTGAATGATATGAAAAGACAAAAAAAATACAATTAGATATTGGGCTATTAAAAATTGGGCCACACATGCATGGACAGTCCTACTGTATACCAAATGAAATAGGCATCAACTGCTAAGCCTTTCATCTCTCACAATTAACACATTTAAGTATATGAAGATGAAATAACAGCAAAAAAAAGCTTAAGTCAAACGGAATTTTAACCGAAAAAAAGAAAAAGAAAGAGAGCCAAGTCAAACGGTTGTACAAGAAGTTCAAAGATTATACAACATAAAACGACAAACAACAAGTTTTTTAACACAAAAAAAAAACAATTAAAACAGTTGTACCACATCATAGCTATATTTAAATCAGACGTTCAAATTCTATTGTCGTAACCGTTATACTATTGTCGTCTCCTGGTGATCCAGCCTTAGTGACGACCCCAACAATTTAATCATTGGCAGTCCAATAGCTACATATTTAAATCAAATTTTATACATCACAAAAAAAAACAGAAGTTAGAATCTTATCCCACAAGTGAAACGGTTCTACCACATTATAGCTATATTTAATATATAAATTACATTAGCATTACACTTACCTCATCTCTTCATATATATATATATGATACCTGACCACCCACTACTCTTCGCTTCGCTGCTCCATCCTTCACACACAAATAACAATCATGAAAGAAACTATATACCACTAAACCAATTGACCGAAGGGTTTAACTCTGACATGTTTGTCGCAAGTGGGATGTAATTCAGTTATATTGTGTTTATTTTTATATTTTGCTTTCAACATGGAGTAGTGTTTAATAATCTCATACTCACTACCTTGTTGACATTACGAGGACATGCAAATGTGTTATACTCAACATATAGAATCATTTGGACAAGTATATTACTGACTGAAGGGGAAGCAATTTAAACTCACCTTTTTAGATACACTTTCTTCTTCCATAATAATAAGACATCCTCTACACATACAATTGGGAGATAGTAGGCAACACCTTAAAAAGACATGGTCGCTGAAGTAAGCATAATTAATAAGTTAAAGATGTGAATGAGGATTCCCGATTGTCGAGGATGTAAGTATATATCCACCTCATGGTAAACTATCCTTGATTATATGTATTTGGATCTCTTTAGTAGTCTACACATGCATGCACTAAATACTTACATCTATCGGTTTAAATTTATTAATATAATTGTCTTTTGATTGAGATAGGTTAATTTTATGTGAAGATGTCAGAGAATTGGATAATCTAATAGCACTATTGAGGCATCGATTGTTTACATCATGCAGGTAGCTTTCACTAGAAGGAGGACAAATACAATTGATTGTTAGTAATGAATAAAACAAACTATTTTATGGACGATGTAAATCCTTCAACTTTTGGTAACATAAATTCAACTAGGTTCGTATTTTTAGTTCCTTTTTTGTACTAATCGATTTAGATAGGTGTGTTGTTATTTTGGTTAAGGATGATTTTTGTTGTTCTATTTTATACATATTCATTTTACACTCATCATGTATATATACTAAATTTGGCCTCATTTTTCTTGGTCTAGAGGAATTAATCAAGGATGGAAGTCGAAATAATTGACATATACTCACTCTCACATATGAAATGTACAAGGAAGAAGTTATGAATTATAATTTCGCTAAGAAGAGTAAGCATGTACCAATAAAATTATTAATGTACTTTTATATAAAATGTAACAAGGTTTAAGAATATGCAGAGTTACCAATTATTTCTATTACTTATAAGAATATGAAATAATGACTAATATATTTTAATTAAAATGATATTTGTCTAGGAATATGTAAAGTCAATGTGACTAATAAAACGATATATATTCCATACCAAAAAAATAAAACAATATATTAATGAATATTAATAACTAAAGCATAACAAAAAACATTATTAAAAGGCAATATATTTATAAGATAAAGGCAAAAGTTAGAAATGTGAAGGGTAATAGAGCATGAAATGAGAGTTGTTGTAGAAAGTTTCTTACAAATACTACAGTTCAAGCACAACATATGTAACACCCCCGACTTATGTCGGTAGTGTCACACGCCAGTGACCTCAGACGTTACTGTCCAAAGTCACCATAGGCTTTAATCGAAACAATTAAACTTAAATAAGTATATTAAATAACGAAAGATTACTTAGCGGAAGACATTTTTATAATGAAACTCAACCTTTTATTAAAAGATCTCTCGTTAAATGAGAATGACGATTTTACAACAGAGTGAAATTACAGCAGAAGACTTTTATAATAAACCCTATTACAGAACTCGTTTATAGGAACATATGTTAAAATAATACTTAACAACCTTAAAACATTGTCACTTAAATCTTCAACTGCAAGCCTCTTCTTCGATTGGTTACTTCAAGTCTTCGGGGACCAACCACTGATGTGCCATATAGGATGGATGACACCAGCCAACCATGCAAGGAATAAAACCCGGTTGGTTAGTCTAATGAAAGACTATGCAAGGGTACAAACAGAATGGTTCAAGTGATCGTAACCGTTTACTATCATTGTCCCTCAAATAATAACCGAAGGGACGATACATAACCCGGAACTTTCACGGAATGATTTGTATTAGACATGCACTGAAGGAGAAGACTCCAAAGGAATTGAGTCTTATGGGAAACGTATGACAAATGTTTGGGAACGTTAAGTTTTCACATACAAGTTTTAAAACACGACCTTGACAATTTGGGTCAACGACCAACCTCACCGCACAATGCGAATCCAGATTGGAAAGAAGACTTACTCTAACAAGAGTCTGGGCGATTTCCACGTTGTACTCCTCGCCCGAGGTATATTAATTATGTGCATAACCGCACTTATCTTATTTACTTCCAAAACGCATATTAACGTTGAATCTTTTAATTTCACATCTCGTAATGAGACATTGGGAATAAATCCCTTAAGATTGGGAATACATCCCGAATATTGGCACCAGCTGAGTGCACCACCCCTATACTTAGATAGGGGTAGGTCATGAACAAGAGAGTGTTAGGGCACTTAGTTCCTAACACCAACGTTATAAAGAAACGACTAAATCCTCGTAAGGAATTAGCGTTCCTACGAATACTCGTGCTAATCTAGCATTTAAGTTCACATTTAAATCCACACCAAAACTCATTACAGTAATATCATACCAAACTATATAATAGCGTTGTTTCTAGCAATATATACAACCTATTATAAAGTCATATTTTAACACATCGTTTAATTAAATATGTTCCCAAACAGAAAACAACAACTTTTATCTCATCTTAATTAACAATCAATTAATTGATAATCAAGGGAAACATGGAATAATGAGCAAGAGCGAACCGCCACTTGCCTTAATCTAGACGAATCGAAGATGTCGGGTTCTGGGATCTGGAAACTGGAATCTGTATACGGATTCCTACGACGACATCGAGACAAAAGACGGAACCCTAAGTTAGATACAACACGGACAAAACGATACAAACGAAAACGATACGAATCGAATGGGATAAAGCCTGAGTCGTGACCGTGGTTGTCCAAGCCACGATCGCGCTTGCCAGGGCAAGCCGCGGTCGCAGAAATCTGGGCAGAGCCGCGGTCGCGGAATTCATCCCCGCGATCGTGGATTCCCCTTTCGCCGCGACTCTCCTCCGACTTCGAGGCTTACCGACGACGCGAATGACCTCCTTGGCTTCGAACGAGGGCTCACCACCACCACCACTAGCCTCCAAGACAACTCCGGCAACACCACCACTTCCGACGACACTCCGACGAGCTCGAGAAACTTCGGCAAGCTTGAAAACGAGGGAAAGAGGGAGATTGAGGCTGTTGGATGAAGATCTCCTCCGCTGAAGACCCTTATTTATAGGGTGAGAAGGAGCTTAACGCCGGCCACACGAACCGATCGAGCTCCCTCCATCGGTGAAACGCCGAAATCCGAATCGGCGAAAACGCGAAAGGAAATGAAGACGACGATGAACAGTTTCCCGCGATCGTGGAAACTCTTCCGCGGTCGCGGAAATGCCGCGAACACGTCCTTTGGCCTCTGGTTGCGGATTTTGTTCAAAGCGTGCTAAATCTTTATTGTTTTGCACTCTTAAAAATATTTTAAGACCAAAAAATGCAATAACGTATATTTTTACGTTCAAAAGATTAATACAGAGATTACAGAGGTTACATAAATTGCCCATTATGTCTTTCATACAAAACGACAGTTCGGGACTTTTGAGGGTTATTACAACATATAATTAGATAGGGATTTCTAAAATATTCCCCAAATATTTTCAAAGAAAAAAAAACGCATCCCTGTAAAAAACAACTACCGCCTTAATTCAAAATTTAAATTGAACTTCTGACCAAAAAATAAATAAAATTGTACTTCGTACAATCATAACATTTTATACCTAAAATACTTAGATATTACATTAAATACACATCAAACAATATATCATTTAAGATAAAACATGCAACAACAATCCATATATTACAAATTCACATTTAAACCGCGACAACATATACACAAAAGGCATGTGCGAAGCACGGACTTCGATTTCTAGTAATGTTTTAAAATTGTTCTAAATTTTAGCAATTATTAAAAAATTACTCATATTTTAAACCAACGAATGAATTGTTTGAAGAAAATATTGAAAATTAATAAATTTCAATAACATTTTTCGTCACCTAAAGTCATTGAATTATATAAAAAACTTAAAAGGAATTATATTTTAGATTGGATTATATATTCTAAAGCGATTTATGATCGGTGTAAGTATATTGTTCAGGGGCGGACGCATGTGGGGCCCAATGGGGGCTGTAGTCCCCACTGGAATTTGTTTTTTTTTTAAAAATTATATGGGTTTTACTCTTTTTTTCCCACCCAAATTGCAGCCGACCCTAAGGTTTCCTTCCACAGTTCACATCTTTGGCTCTTTCTCCTCTCAATTTTCATCTCTGCCTCAGACCTCGCCGGAGTCGCCGCCCTCGCCGAGTCGCGTTGTGGGCTTGTGGCTTGTGGGAGACGCCGGACGTGGTCGAAGATCTTGACGCCCTCCGCCAATCCGCCGCCGCCTCCATCCTTTTCAAGGCCTCCGACGCTCCGAGTCTCCGACCGACGACCACCCATATTCCCTCACTCTTCTCAAGCTAGGTCTCGCCGCCCTCGCTGAGTCGCGCTGTGGCCCGTGGGAGACGCCAGACGTGGTCGAAGATCTTGACGCCCTCTGCCCTCGCCAGTCGCCGCCCTCGCTGAGTCGCCACCCGTCGGTATCATCTCTCATTCTCTGTCAAGGTGATTCTTAAATTCTGACTTTTGTGAATTTCTTGAAGCTTTTGTTAAATAAGTGTGGTATTGTTAAATAAGCCATTCCAGTTTTCCTTGTTTGCTCGTTGAAATTGTTTGCTTGTATTGTTTGATTGTTTGCTTGTATTATATGTTAATGTAATTTATAATTTGATTATTTCAGAAAATGAAGAGATTTTTTCCAAGTATTGGTGGTTCACAAAAGACGAAATCATCAAATGTAGGATCTAGTTCTAATCCTAATCCACCAACTGTTTCGAATTTGTCTAGTATTGATGTTGGTGTTGGTGTTGGTGTTGGTGTTGGTGTTGGTGTTGGTGTTGGTGTTGGTGTTGGTGTTGGTGTTGGTGTTGGTGTTGGTGTTGGTGTTGGTGTTGGTGTTGGTGTTGGTGTTGGTGTTGGTGTTGGTGTTGGTGTTGGTGTTGGTGTTGATGAGTTGCCTGCTGACCCAGGGTTAAGGAAAGAAATATTTGATTATGCTGTTAATGATAGAGAAAAGGTTAGACGAGCATATTTGCAAAAAGGGCCTTGTCAACCTAGAAATCATGTTTTTCCTGTGACTATATTTGGATCTCAAAAGCATAGGTTTGTTTTCGGGTGGTTTAAAGATTACAGTGGTTGGTTGGAATATAGTATATCAAAAGATGTTGCATTTTGCTTACCATGTTATCTTTTCAAACCTGATCATGGTAACCAAGGAGGTGGTGATTCATTTGTCGGGGAAGGGTTTAGAAACTGGAAGAAGAAAGATAGATTTGATATCCATGTTGGTGATTGTAACAGTGTTCATAACAGATGTGTGCATGCTTGTGAAGATTTGATGTGTCAAAAACAACATATAGAAGTTTGTCTGTCTAATCACTCTGAGCAAAGTCGGATAGATTATCGTGCTAGATTGAATGCATCAATTGCATTAGATTTCTTTTGCTTCAAGGATTAACTTTTCGTGGACATGATGAATCTGATGAGTCAAGTAATCAAGGAAACTTTCTTGGAATCTTGCATTTCCTTGCTGACCATAATGATGAAATTAAGAGAGTTGCGTTGGAAAATGCACCTGAGAATTTGAAGTTGACCTCACCTAGAATTCAGAAAGATATTATCAATGCAATTGCAGTCGAGACAACAAATGCAATCATTAGAGATATGGGTGATGATTTGTTTTCTATTTTGGTTGATGAAGCTCGTGATATATATGTGAAAGAACAAATGGCTGTCGTTCTGCGTTTTGTGGATGCTAGAGGGTGTGTTGTTAAGCGTTTTCTTGGGATTGTTCATGTTGGTGACACCACTGCTTTGTCATTGAAAATGATATTGAGGCTCTTTTTTGTAAGCATGGTTTGAGTATTTCAAGTTTACGTGGACAAGGTTATGATGGATCTAGCAATATGCGAGGTGAATTTAATGGTCTGAAAAGTTTGATAATGATGGAGAATCAATCTGCTTATTACATTCATTGTTTCGCTCATCAATTGCAATTGTCACTTGTAAGTGTAGCTGAAAGTCACCCAAAAGTAAGTAAGTTTTTTGATGTCATCTCTATGTTGACTAATATTGTTGGTGCATCATGCAAAAGGAAAGACATGCTTCGAGAGAAATCATTTGCGAAAGGAATTGAAGGGCTTTGTGAAGGTGAAATCTTGTTTGGAAGGGGACAAAATCAAGAAGTATCATTGGGTCGAGCAAGAGCAACACGTTGGGGTTCTCACTACAGAACATTGGTGAGTTTGATTTGTTTATTTGACCCAACAATTGAGGTGCTTATGGCTATTGAGAATGATTCAAATATTTCAAAGCAAAGAGCTCAAGCAGATTCTCTTATGGACTCCATTCAGTGCTTTGAATTTATATTCTGCTTATTCTTGATGAAGAATATTTTGGGAGTTTCAAATGATTTGTCACAAGCCTTACCGAGAAAAGATCAAGATATTGTTAATGCAATAAGTCTTGTCAAAGTCACTAAACAGCTACTCCAGCAAATGAGAGATGTAGGATGGGAAACATTGTGGGAGGAAGTTGCTTCATTTTGTACCAAGCGCAATATCATTGTCCCAGATAAGGAAGACTTGTATGTCATTCAAGGAAGACATTGTCGGAATGTTGAAGAAGCTACCATTCTACATTTCTACCGTGTCGGGTTGTTCTACAATGTAACTGATATGCAGCTTCAGGAGTTGAACAATCGCTTTACTGAGGTGAATACTGAGCTACTGTTGTGCATGTCATGTCTTGATCCAAGTGATGCATTCTCAGCATTCGACAAGAGAAAGTTGGTTCGGTTTGTAGAATTGTACCCAAATGACTATTCAGTTGTTGATATAATGACACTTGAACAACAACTTGACTGTTATATTATTGATGTGCGCTCAGATGATCGGTTTGCCAACCTTACAGGTATTAGCGAGTTCTCGAAAAAAATGGTTCAGTTGAAGAAGCATCGTGTCTATCCTTTGATATATCTTCTGGTGCAGTTAGCTTTGTGTTTTCCCTGTTGCAACAGCTACGGTAGAGAGAGTGTTTTCTGCTATGAAGCTTGTCAAAAGTTCGTTACGGAATCGACTTGGAGATGAGTTGATGAATGATTGTCTGATTACGTATATTGAGAAAGATGTAGTAAGATGTATTGACACTGAAGATATTATTGTACGATTTCAAGACATGGCACCTCGAAGAATGTTATTATAATAAATAAATTAATATAATTTTTAGTATTTTATGTATTTAATTGATTTTAGCTAAGTAGAATTTTAGCCTCCATTGGACTAAAATCTTACGTCCGTCCCTGAAAATATACACTTTATCATTTGATAACGTATACTTTAGATACTACTGATTTTAGTGCTCCGTATACATCATGCGCCAAATCAATGCCCCAGCTTCGATTTCATTTTTGAATATTTTGGAATTGTAGTTTTGGGTTGCTTTCAACCTATGACGTGTGGTTAATTCCACTAGTTCTCAACTTTGACATAAGGAGATACGTATGTATCACACAATTTTGGAAGCTAGTTATTATTCAAACACAAAATTTATAATTCACTAACCCCTCGTTTGATAATGTGAGAACTTAATTCCCCAAAAGTCCTAGTTCCTAGGAATTAAAGTTCATGAAAAGTAGAGAATTATGTTATGGTTCAATATTATGTGATTTTATATAAATGAAGGAATTAAGAAATTTTTCATTTAAAAACGTAGGAAGTAGATCCTATCCTATCATGGTAAATGAAATTTCTATGATTTGATAGAAGTGTAAATTTCTGCAAATTAAATTCATGTATTTATTTTATGAACCAAACACAAGAATTAAATCCACTTCCTGTGAAAGTTGTACTTCCTGAGAAATAAACCCCGAACCAAACAAGGGCTAGGACCTTAGCTAGCTACACTCGCAAAAATAGTATAAGGTTTTTTTTACGGCGATAAACCGCACACTCCGAATTTTTGAACCTCGCACTCCATCTTGGACAGCACCTAGTGCAACACAAGAAAACCGGGTTTTTTGGGCTGCACTAGGTGTCGCCCAAAATAGGTTCATTTTTTTGAAAAAAAATTATGATTAAATTTTATTTAATCGGCTCAAACCGGTTTGAGCCGTTTTTTTGGACGGCAATACGTGCCGTCCAGAAAACCGATTCAGTGAACTAATTTTTTTGGGGAAAAGGGTTTCTGGGCGGCACGAATTGCCGTCCAAAAAACCGGTTCACTGAAACCGATTTCTGGACGGCACTAGGTGCAGTCCAGAGAGTGTACGATTGAAATTTAATGGTCAATTTGTGTTGCACATAGTGTCGCCCATAATTATCCCGTTTTAGTCTAAACGGTCATATGTCCGGCTATATATATGAGATATGTAATAGTAGTTGAACCACCATTGAAATACAACGAAAAAAAATACTTCAAACCCATTGTAATTTTTCGGCTATATATATGTCGTCGCCAAGCGATCCTTGTTGGAGGGGGTTGTCCGAGTCGTCTTCGAGCGCGCCCATGTCTCTAGATGATGAAGTTGATTTTCAGTCGCCGATTTCTCCTCAGTACTTCAGGGTACGTAATATTTTTATTTTTTTACAGTATAAAGTAATTAGATATTACATGTATATATGATATTTAGATAAATGTAGAAATAAAATGATTGTTTTTTCATATATAATTGTAAATACTAATTAGTCTCTGAAATGATTGTGTTTTCATAATAAACTATATGCATGTATGTATAATGTCTAGAAATAACATAGATTTATGTATGTAGAATGTTTAAAAATAACATAGATGTGTGTATGTAGAAATTTTAGAAAAAATGCTTAAATTCGATTTTTTTATAAATATAATTATTAATTAGTCTCTAATGTACTATATTTTTATATAAATAGGGTGATTCTAGTGATGATGAATTTCTAGCAATCGACTTCTCATCTCATTTTAATACTAATGAGATATTTCCGAGTATGGAGGGTTTGAGGGAGTGGGTGCAAAAGGTCGGTTTTAGTCTTTTTATGGTGATCACTACTAAATCATCAAAGCCTAGAAGGATTATATTTCATTATGAGAGATTCGGGTTACCTAGGTCCGGCAAAAAAAAGAAGTTAGTCGATGGTAAAAAGGTCAGCCCGATACGAGTGAATAAAGCTAGGTCAAAGAAGAAGGGTTGTCCCTTTTTGTTGCATGGTATTTTTAGTGAAGGAAATGCTAGTAGAGCTCTTGGGTGGACCATATCGGTTGTTAGAGCATGCCATAACCATATGCTTTCGATCACCTTGATTGGCCATGCATTTGCTTTCCGACTTACAAAGGAGCAACGTAGAAAAGTGATGATTGATACTGCGGCGGGTGCAAGACCCAAGGTTATTTCTACACAGATTAGGAATGAATATACAGGTTCAACGGTATCGAGGAGGCAAGTGTACACTGTTAGGGCTAAGGAGAGGTTGAAATCTCTAGGCAATCTGAATGTGACGCAATGGTCGTTGGGGTTTTTGAAGGACAAAGGCTATTTGTTGGACACCACTACTAAAACGAGGGCAGATGGGAAGGAGGTATTGTCGTGCCTGTTTGTTTCTCACCCAAACGCTCGACATTTGTTATGTATGTTCCCTAATATCATCATCATGGATTCGACGTACAAAACCAACAGGTAAACTCTACTTGTTTTAGTATTATGAGTAGATAATTGTATTTTAGGCGGGTTTGAAGTATTTTTTGTGTTGCATTTATAGGTACGGTATGCCACTATAGAATGCACATGCTGCCAACGCCCTCGTGTCTCGGCTGCACTAGAAGACTTGGCTGCACTAGAGGGCTGAGAAGACATCTGTGATGCCCATACAAGCGGAGGAGCTACAGGGATGACGTCGCTGGCAAGTATGTCATATATATGTTGCCAGTGTAGCAAATCGCCACCACCTGCCTCTATAATGTCCTGAACAAACGCCTTGCCCATCGCCACACGCTGCAAATGAAAATAAACATTTTAAATACATGGATTTCCCTAAAATAATTATTAAGAACCAATAATGGGACAAGAAACATACCCTTTGCAAGTTGATAGCCGAAGGTGGGCCTCTAGAAATACGAGGCTGGACTGGCGCATGCGGACTCACGTAAGGATGCGACACCTGTAGATACCAGTCCAGGTACTCTTCGTCGACATCCCAAGCCATCGTGGCAGGAGGACTCGTCAAGATGTAAGGGCAAAGATGATGCTCAAGCTGGTCCCACCTGTGCCAATGCGGGTCAAAGTACAAGAGGTATCGCCTCTTCCCCTTAAAATCATGAGGACGCACTGCAACCCGAGGCTCTATGATATCGAGGGGCCTGCTCTGTCGATAACTGATAGGGCCGAAATATGCAGTGCAAATATCGTTGAATGGCCTAGTCAAAGTAAAAGTCCTAACAAACCTACTAAACAGATGTATAGCAAGCAAGTAAGGGTCGAACCCACATGAAGGAAGTAATCAATCTATGTGTTTAAAAGCATGCAAAGTAACAAGGGGGGTTTTAGTTATCAAACTGAGCAAAGTAAACAAGGTTAAGTTGACTTGAGAATATGATTGGGGAAAGTAGTTCCACTAGAACGAGATCCATAATACAGAGACGTAGGTCGATCACTGAAATCTATTCAATCCAAGTTCTTTAACTATTCTTATGGTTGTTCCCACCCTAATCTTAAGTACTACCAATTCTCACAGTTGTTGATAGAATTATCACAATATCAATGGAAGAAAACCTTACCACTAACAAAGCAATAGCAATACACACAAGGATATAGGATACATGCAAATAGAAGAAAACCTTACTACTTAACATGCAAATAATTCTCACTCATAATTGCACACTCGTATTCCACTATATGCAACAATCGTGTTTGCTACTAGATATGCACTCGTATTCCACTATATGCAAACCCTAGCAATTTGATAAATATTACTCAACCTAGTTGGCCAGACTATGAAGAATAACGATAAATCAATAATCAATATCACCAAGAGAATTAAACCAACACATATAAGAATAAGAACAAGGAATAGAAATCTCACAACCGAATCAACTGTATTGCTTCAAACGTCTAGTAGAACAAAGGGTGTTTAGTTCTCCATGGGTTAAAACCCTAGAGGTAGAATGAGAACGAGTCTCTAGATTTCTAGATTGTGGCAACTAGGTTAACTAATGGGTTTTTAACCTAATACTAAAAAGTGTAAAAATAATAAAATAATAATCATAAAAATAATAACCAAAAATAAACAAACGAAATAGGAAATTAATCCCGCATCTCGGTTTTTCTCTCGTGGAAGCAGCTCGTCCCAACACGGCCCAACAGCAGCTGCAACATCCTCGGCCCATTCCGGCAGCGCGGCCCACATCAACACATGCATCAGCGCTGACCAACTCATGACGTCATCGCAATCTCTTTCCAGCTTCACTTTCCGCTGCTTCACGCGTGAATTCTTCAATTGGGCTTCTTCCAATTGTTTGGGCCTTTCTTCATCTTCACGGCCCATCTTCAATTCCAGCACGCGGGCTCAAAATTAATTTCCCTGCTTTGCCTCACATGATGGCCGCGGGGCGGCACCCTTCTCTGAGACCCACCGCCAGGTCGCGGTGGCTCTGGCGCGGGGCAGTGACACTCGCCCACTCCTTTCTTAAGCTCTTCTTCTTCTCTTCCGCTCTTCCATACTACCAAGTGTTGGTAGCCTTCTTCAATTAGTCTTCAAGCGGATCCTCATCATCTTCATCATTCATTAAGCTGTAAATCCCTGGATATCTTCAATTCTCTCCACATCTTCTGGATTACAGACATAACCCTAAATCTAGTCATAAACTCCTCTAAGTAATGCTAATAATTGTCAATTAAGGTGCATGAAATGACACCTATCAATAACCGAACTGGCGGGTAAGCCTATCCGGCATGTAGGGCCCCTCTACATCGAGAAAACGAATAGTCCCTCGATACGTAGAGGCCTTATGAGGACCTCGGAAATCAAGACCCTCATACGGCATCCACCATATCTGCAATTAATATAAAAATACAAAACATATATTAATAATTCATTAAGCCTATCTTATAGTATATTAAAATGGAATAAGAATGCGTACATCCTCTGACCTATACTCGTCCAGTATCCGTCTATAGTGTAACTGGTTGCCACTTAAACGGACAGGGGTCCGACCAATGCAATATCGTGCAACGCGTCAAAGGTCATCGTCCGCACCTTCCTTGAGGTTAGGGTTGCCCGGGAAGTATACAAAATACGTCCAAATCCAAACCTGCGTATGGAGGAAGAAAGACATTAGTTATAAACAATTAAACACCTTATATTAATGATTTAAATTACAATCGAACTATAATAAAGGTCTACCTCTAAGAGACGTGCGCAACCGGCCAACTATGCAGCTCCGCGTCGAGAAGTGATAGGCGTTTTGTCGCATGCACCTAACAAAGTAAACCTCAAAAACCTAACTAATGTAGTCTGGTAAGTAAGGGTCGAATCCCACAGAGAATCAAGTTATATATCCTGTTTGCAAAGTCATTCACCAATTGATAACAAATACAAGGGGAGGGGGGGGGGGGGTTGGTTGTATCTAACTGAGAAAATGATAAATAAAACATAGAAAGCTTGGCTAGACAAATATCCACCTTCAGTTTGGTTGATCAATCATTGATTATCCCTAGTTCTCAATCCTCATGAATGTCCTAATCTCTGTTCTAAATTAATTACCAGTCCAACCAGTCCTGATAATCCTAACTATTAAACAATCAAGAAATCATCAAGATTTAATCTAACAGCAGCAGTAAGCTCAGTAATAGATAGGCTCATGCAATACTTAACAACCAGTCAGTACTCGACATGCAATCAATTCTCTCTATAATAAACTATTCTAACCAGTTCTAGAATATCGTAGTTGCTACTCTGAATTAGGGATGAACAATATTAATCTCAACAAGTTGACCAATTTAGGGGAACTAGCACTATAGATAGTACCAATCTCAACTAGTTTGTCAGGCTAGGGAAACTAATATTAATAATACTAATCACAACAATTGATGAACTAGATCAACCAATAGCATTCAAAACCCTAATCCTACAATATGAATAATATCAATAAAACTAGGTGATCAATAAAACTCAATGGGATGAAGCATAAGAGAATCATAACATTCAAGAAAAGAGCAAGAAATAATCTCAATATCAAATTCAAACCAAGGCTTCAATTGTCTAGCCAACAACAAAACAAAGAACTAAACTAAGAAAATGGAAAAGGGGAAGAAAGGTAAAACCCAACTTGGGGTAGAACTAGACCTGGCAATCGGGTCGGGCGGGTCGGGTTCGGGTTTTGGTTAATCGGGTTCCGGTTAAATCGGGTTCTGGTCAATCGGGCCATTAACAATTACGGGTTGATTGGGTCGGGTCCTGCCGAGTTTAGTGCCAGTTCAGGTCGACCCAACGGGTCCAAAGTGTCATTTTTTTAATTTTTTTTTTACAATAAATTTTATTATAAAATCATAATTTTAATAATAAAATAATATTTCTACTAATAAAATAATATTTCTAATAATAAAATAATGTTTTTAATAATAAAATAATATTTTTAATAATAAAAATAATAATAACATAATCAATATTATATCACTATTTAGTAAAAATGTGTATAATATTCATTATAAATTAGGTAATACATATGTTTGGGTCGGGTCGGTTAACCCAACGGGTCGGGTCATATCAAACCCATATTTATTCGGGTCATCGGGTTCGGGTCTTTCTTGATCCATTGATTTTCGGATCGGGTCTCAACCCTTAAAATATTAGACGGGTCAGGTCGGGTTGTCGGGTCGGGTCATGTTTTGCCAAGTCTAGGTAGAACCCAACTTTCAAAATTGATGTTCTAAAGGAAGAATATAAAGACTTTGCAAAACCTAATTTCCTAAAAGATAACAATAACAATCTTCTAAAAATAAAACAAACGAACTAAAAAGAAATAAAATAAAATAAGCTAAAGCGATCGGACGAAAATCGCATCTCCGCACCGCGCCAGGAAAGGATCTGCGACCGTGGAAATATTTCCGCGTCCGCGGTTTTGTCTCTGAAGTCATCGTTGTTCGTCTTCAATCCGCGTCCGCGGCTAACTCCTCCGCGCCCGCGGCCAACTCCCTCGCGCCCGCGACAATCTTCCTGTTGCGACTTCTTCTTCTCCTTCGGTCTTCTCTCGTGGCATGGCCTCCATCTTCTATATGTCTTCATTTAAGCTCTCAAAACCACCAAATCAACATTTCTTCTCCACAACTCCATTCTCCTAACTTATGCTCTAAATCCATACAAATGGTACCTAAAACTCCGGTAACAACTCCTAGTTACGCACTATAAAGTAGAGCGGATCAAATTCCCTCATGCTTAAACCTTGCTCGTCCTCGAGTAAGCTAATAGAAACCTACTCCTCCAATGAAATACCCAAGGTCTCAGGAAGCACATAAAAACAATCTCCACTAAGAACTACACCTAAATATGAATCTATCAGGCACCAACACAATAAGCACAACACACAACTAAGCTTTAAGGAAAGTAGAGAACTTCCCCTAAGCTTGACCCGAACACCATATAGAGTAATGTGATCATCTAATCCTAGCCTCCATCTATCTTCTTATAACTCCCAAAGTGACCTACCCGAATCCTCCTTATATCACCTCTTCTTATGTCACCACGTCAGGAAAAATGAGGAATCTTATTAATCACTCTTCTTCTTTTCACTCATTTTGCCAAGGCGCCCTTCCGGGTTTTCACCAAGCCACTCATTTCATTTTTCTATAGATGGGCTCACAAAAACTCACATCACTCTTTGACCACTTTTTACCCCAGCCTAATGCTGGTCCAGGACACCTGCTTATTACCTAAGCCGCCCTTTCGGGTTTTCGACTTATCCCATGATTTTCTTTTTGTCTTTTTTCTTGCTTTTTGACTTTTTTTTCTTTTCTTTTTTTTCAAAGGAAAGAAATACGAAATCACAAATATATAGATAGATAGCACGTACATTCTTCTCCCCCATGCTTGAATAATGCATTATCCTCAATGTATTGAAAGACAGATAAATGATTGGGGAAGGAAGAAAATACTCACTGATGTATGCCGAGGTGGTCGTCTTCGTCAATAACGTCAGAAGGGTACGCAGGGATGTAGGGGTCCCCTAAACTTCATCACTACTTCTCAATCGAACTTCCAAGAGATAGACCAAGTGATGCTGGAAATCCGAACTTGATATGCACTGGTGGTGACGGACAGATGAAGACGTACAGCAAGGAGCAACAACAAATGATAGATCAAGGGAAAACTGGTTGTTGCTCGCGAAAGAGACGAAAAGGGCCGCCATTCTAGATCAACCGCGATCGCGGCGGTGAAAACCGCGATCGCGGCTCTTGTACTGGACACCGGCAAATTTTTTTTGATTTTTTTTGATGAACAGTAACCGCAGTCGCGGTATAAAAGCCGTGATCACGTTTTTTTTTTCAACTAACCCTAAAATCGCCACGGTGGCCACGATCGCGGAAAATTTTCCGCGGTCGCGGTTTTTCTTCTGTTCTTCCTACTCCTGCGGATTAGTCGGAAAACGAAACGAAAACACAACAAAGAGGAAAAATAAAAGAAAAAGATAGTGTCTTGTTGATCAAATCAGTAAACAAACACACAAACAAGAAAATACAGACCTTAAATTCCCCGATAACGGCGTAAAATTTGATAGGCGTTTTGTCGCATGCACCTAACAAAGTAAACCTCAAAAACCTAACTAATGTAGTCTGGTGAGTAAGGGTCGAATCCCACAGAGAATCAAGTTATATATCCTGTTTATAAAGTCATTCACCAATTGATAACAAAGACAAAGGGGGGGTTTTGGTTGTATCTAACTGAGAAAATGATAAATAAAACATAGAAAGCTTGGCTAGACAAATATCCACCTTTAGTTTGGTTGATCAATCATTGATTATCCCTAGTTCTCAATCCTCATGAATGTCCTAATCCCTGTTCTAAATTATATACCAGTCATGATAATCCTAACCATTAAACAATCAAGAAACCATCAAGATTTAATCTAACAGCAGCAGTAAGATCAGGAATAGATAGGCTCATGCAATACTTAACAACCAGTCAGTACTCGACATGCAATCAATTCTCTCTACAATAAACTATTCCATCCAATTCTAGAATATCTTAGTTGCTACTCTGAATTAGGGATGAACAATATTAATCTCAACAAGTTGACCAGATTAGGGGAACTAGCACTATAGATAATACAAATCTCAACTAGTTTGTCAGGCTAGGGAAACTAATATTAATAATACTAATCACAACAATTGATGAACTAGATCAACCAATAGCATTCAAAACCCTAATCCTACAGTATGAATAATATCAATAAAACTAGGTGATCAGGCTAGAGAAATCAATAAAACTCAATGGGATGAAGCATAAGAGAATCATAACATTCAAGAAAAGAGTAAGAAATAATCTCAATATCAAATTCAAACCAAGGCTTCAATTGTCTAGCCAACAACAAAACAAAGAACTAAACTACGAAAATGGAAAAGAGGAAGAAAGGTAAAACCCAACTTGGGGTAGAACCCAACTTTCAAAACTGATGTTCTAAAGGAAGAATATAAAGACTTTGCAAAACCTAATTTCCTAAAAGATAACAATAACAATCTTCTAAAAATAAAATAAACGAACTAAAAAGAAATAAAATAAGCTAAAGATCTCGGACGAAAATCGCGTCTCCGTACCGCGCCAGGAAAGGATCCGCGACCGCGGAAATATTTCCGCGCCCGCGGTTTTGTCTCTGAAGTCCTCGTTGTTTGTCTTCAATCCGCGCTCGCGGCTAACTCCTCTGCGCCCGCGGCCAGCTCCTCTGCGCCCGCGACAATCTTCCTGTTGCGACTTCTTCTTCTCCTTCGGTCTTCTCTCGTGGCATGGCCTACATCTTCTATATGTCTTCATTTAAGCTCTCAAAACCACCAAATCAACATTTCTTCTCCACAACTCCATTCTCCTAACTTATGCTCTAAACCCATACAAATGGTACCTAAAACTCCGGTAACAACTCCTAGTTACGCACTACAAAGTAGAGCGGATCAAGAAGCCTCTTTGAGGTTTCTAAAAAGGAAAGCTAGAACCCTGGTGCCCCAATCTGTATGAACGACACACTCCCAATCCACAAAAAGAGGTAACAACGTAGTCCTCAGCTCGTTCGTCGACTTGTCAACGAAAATACTAGCCGACATGGTGTGCCACAAGAAACCAGCTGCTATTATAATTAGGGGTGAGCAAACGGAGCGATCCGATCCGATCCGATCCGTTATACCGGATATCCGGTTCAAAAAAATTACAAAACCCCGATCCGTATCCGGTCCGTTTAGAAACGGATATCCGGTAAAAAGTGGATCGGATATCTGAGCCGGATATCCGAATTATCCGGTTACTACAAATCTATTAAAAATAAATCAATATATTCATTTTTTTAATTCAAAAGTAATAAATTTGTAAATTAAGAAATAAAATTTGTAGGTTGTTTCTTAATTTGTTCGTACGATTTAAATTATATACACACTTATTATTTGTAACACCCCAAAATTTTAACCCATTTGGAAATGTATTACCGCCAGTGACCTCGGTTTCCACACCGAAGTCACCCCAGGCTTTACCATTGAAACACAATTCATAAAGAACAATTATGGTACAAAATTACCATAACTTTCATTTAAAACATAGTCGCGGAATTTCAACACAATTCCAAATGCGACAAAATACAGAGTTATTACAATACAGCGGAAGACTTAAAATAATTTACAAGAGTATTGACTTCAGTAGTCAACGCCCAAAGATCGTAGCCTGATTAAAACATTTTCAAATACCGTTCATGTTCATAGTCGATCTAGCCTTCATGGGTCCTCGACTCATCTGATGTGCCGAATCGAACGGATGACACCAGCCAACCATGCAGAGAACAATTACGGTTGGTTAGTCTAATGAAAGACTATACAAAGGTACAAAGCAGAGTGGTTCGAAGTAGTTGTATTAGGTTAGACTCATCGTTTCTCGAATTAAAACCGATGACGATAGTCAACCACCATACTCCTACTGGAATATATGAAAAGGCATGAACAAGAGAAGATCCTGGAGACCAAGTCTCGCAGCAATCAACCCAAAAGAAGACTCTAATGAATTGAGTCTTATCGCAAGCATGACAAATGTTGGGGAACATGAATAATTTCATACAAGCGTTCAAAAACGACTTGATGTTTCGGTTCACGACCAACCTCACCGCTTAACGCGAATCCAGATTGGAAAGAGAACGGTACTCTGATCAAAGTCAAGACGAGCTTTCCTAGCTGCACTACACTTAGCTGCACTACTCGCCCAATGTATATTAATCATGTGCTACGACGGCACTTATCTTATTTAATTCCAAAACGCGCATCACGTTATAGGCTTTTAAATATATGTTTCGCCATGAGGGACATATATTGAGTATATGTTTCGCCATGAGGGACATATAGGACATATGTTTCGCCATGAGGGACATACTCCTGAATGGGACGAATCCCAAGATTTGTAGCACCAGCTTCGTGCCACCATCTCTATACCCGAGTATAGAGAAAGGTCATGACCCACCAAATGGTCTTTGAGTTTAGAACTCTTAGCACCATTTCCATTATCAAGAAACGACTAGACCTCAATTAGTCCATCGCTCCTACGAATACTCGTGCTAACTAAACAGTCCAAGAACAACAATAATCATATCAAAGCCCTCAGGCCAAAATATATATTTATAATAGCGTTGTTCTAACAGATATACAACCTATTATAATATCATATTCCTTTTATATCATTTAGTAAAACTGTTCCCAACAATTCAATAAATCATTCCAAATTAATTAACAATTAATCAATTGATAATCAATGGAAATATGGAATGATAAGCAAGAGCGAACCGTCACTTGCCTTAGATCCGACGAAAGCTTGAACAAGCTTAGAGACGACGAGTTCCTGGATCCGAAACTGGGACAGATCCTGGATAACAAATCCCTAAGGAATGACCAATAATGAGACCCTAAGTTAGATTCAAATCCAACTCGAATGAACCTCGTCGATGACCACTGCAAGCCACGCCGGGGAGGTTTTCGTCGTCGGTGATCTCAGTTACCACAACCACCACACCGCAACCACTACCCAGCAGCCACGCAGCCAACACAACAACCGAAGGCAGCCAACACGGACAACAATGGAGGAGCGGCGGACGAGCTCGCCGAAGGGACGCGTGAACAGAGGGAGCTCGCCGGAGAAGAAATAGAGCTGGGTTCTAGTTCGTGCTCCTCTGTTTGCGTCTGCCGGCGTTGGTTTGGGCAGCACCGAGTTCGCCGGAGGGAGACAATCAGCTGGGCAGGGAGGCGGTGCACAGAGAGCTCGCGAGAGATGACGAGAGGAGAAGAGAAAATGGAGTTTTGATGCTCTGAATTTCGGCCCTCTATTTCCAGCTTCTTAAGCAAATCCAAAATCTGATGAAATAGCTACACGTAGCTGTTGATGAGGGATATGGTCACACGTAAACACTTTGATTGTGGAGGAAAGAGGCCCACGTAGCCTTGATTTACACTAATCTCCCGAGCGTTCACACCAAATTACTCGGAGATTACAGCACTAGGATATTAGTACTACCAGGAAGCACATACTTGATACCTTCGAGGGAACTACTAGGTCTTCCAACCTCAAAATATCTCTGAGAAACAGGGAAATTTAACATTACTAGAGATGATAGAATCATCTCGGCACCTTTCGAGTCATTTCAAAAGAATAGACAAACACCTATGTCTTACAACAACAAGAAGAAATCAGTCTTTCTAGATATAGAGGTAACTCCCATACCTCTCATATCAGACTAAAGAAGACACGACTATGAACGGTGTTTTTATTTTCAAATTCTTTTCATTTTGAAAATTCAGAGCCTTCGAAAATATTTCAAATGAGTGAAAATATTTCAACGAGTGAAAATATTTCAAACCGGACCTGTAACATCACCAGGCCAAGCTACCCCAGCCACATCACACACCCAGCCACCCCACGGTGTCGGTGCCGATACTGGTGCCGCATGTGAGTTCACAAGAGCCGTTTGAAAACATTTTCAAACAAAACGAGTAAATGGTTCATGAAATCCCAAACCCGTTTTAAAAACTTTCGGCTCTGATACCAAATCTGTAACACCCCAAAATTTTAACCCATTTGGAAAGGTATTACCGCCAGTGACCTCGGTTTCCACACCGAAGCCACCCCAGGCTTTACCATTGAAACACAATTCATAAAGAACAATTATGGTACAAAATTACCATAACTTTCATTTAAAACATAGTCGCGGAATTTCAACACAATTCCAAATGCGACAAAATACAGAGTTATTACAATACAGCGGAAGACTTAAAATAATTTACAAGAGTATTGACTTCAGTAGTCAACGCCCAAAGATCGTAGCCTGATTAAAACATTTTCAAATACCGTTCATGTTCATAGTCGATCTAGCCTTCATGGGTCCTCGACTCATCTGATGTGCCGAATCGAACGGATGACACCAGTCAACCATGCAGAGAACAATTACGGTTGGTTAGTCTAATGAAAGACTATGCAAGGGTACAAAGCAGAGTGGTTCGAAGTAGTTGTATTAGGTTAGACTCATCGTTTCTCGAATTAAAACCGATGACGATAGTCAACCACCATACTCCTACTGGAATATATGAAAAGGCATGAACAAGAGAAGATCCTGGAGACCGAGTCTCGCAGCAATCAACCCAAAAGAAGACTCTAATGAATTGAGTCTTATCGCAAGCATGACAAATGTTGGGGAACATGAATAATTTCATACAAGCGTTCAAAAACGACTTGATGTTTCGGTTCACGACCAACCTCACCGCTTAACGCGAATCCAGATTGGAAAGAGAACGGTACTCTGATCAAAGTCAAGACGAGCTTTCCTAGCTGCACTACACTTAGCTGCACTACTCGCCCAATGTATATTAATCATGTGCTACGACGGCACTTATCTTATTTAATTCCAAAACGCGCATCACGTTATAGGCTTTTAAATATATGTTTCGCCATGAGGGACATATATTGAGTATATGTTTCGCCATAAGGGACATATAGGACATATGTTTCGCCATGAGGGACATACTCCTGAATGGGACGAATCCCAAGATTTGTAGCACCAGCTTCGTGCCACCATCTCTATACCCGAGTATAGAGAAAGGTCATGACCCACCAAATGGTCTTTGAGTTTAGAACTCTTAGCACCATTTCCATTATCAAGAAACGACTAGACCTCAATTAGTCCATCGCTCCTACGAATACTCGTGCTAACTAAACAGTCCAAGAACAACAATAATCATATCAAAGCCCTCAGGCCAAAATATATATTTATAATAGCGTTGTTCTAACAGATATACAACCTATTATAATATCATATTCCTTTTATATCATTTAGTAAAACTGTTCCCAACAATTCAATAAATCATTCCAAATTAATTAACAATTAATCAATTGATAATCAATGGAAATATGGAATGATAAGCAAGAGCGAACCGTCACTTGCCTTAGATCCGACGAAAGCTTGAACAAGCTTAGAGACGACGAGTTCCTGGATCCGAAACTGGGACAGATCCTGGATAACAAATCCCTAAGGAATGACCAATAATGAGACCCTAAGTTAGATTCAAATCCAACTCGAACGAACCTCGTCGATGACCACTGCAAGCCACGCCGGGGAGGTTTTCCTCGTCGGCGATCTCAGCCACCACAACCACCACACCGCAACCACTACCCAGCAGCCACGCAGCCAACACAACAACCGAAGGCAGCCAACACGGACAGCAATGGAGGAGCGGCGGACGAGCTCGCCGAAGGGACGCGTGAACAGAGGGAGCTCGCCGGAGAAGAAACAGAGCTGGGTTCTGGTTCGTGCTCCTCTGTTTGCGTCTGTCGGCGTTGGTTTGGGCAGCACCGAGTTCGCCGGAGGGAGACAATCAGCTGGGCAGGGAGGCGGTGCACAGAGAGCTCGCGAGAGATGACGAGAGGAGAAGAGAAAATGGAGTTTTGATGCTCTGAATTTCGGCCCTCTATTTCCAGCTTCTTAAGCAAATCCAAAATCTGATGAAATAGCTACACGTAGCTGTTGATGAGGGATATGGTCACACGTAAACACTTTGATTGTGGAGGAAAGAGGCCCACGTAGCCTTTGATTTACACTAATCTCCCGAGCGTTCACACCAAATTACTCGGAGATTACAGCACTAGGATATTAGTACTACCAGGAAGCACATACTTGATACCTTCGAGGGAACTACTAGGTCTTTTAACCTCAAAATATCTCTGAGAAACAGGGAAATTTAACATTACTAGAGATGATAGAATCATCTCGGCACCTTTCGAGTCCTTTCAAAAGAATAGACAAACACCTATGTCTTACAACAACAAGAAGAAATCAGTCTTTCTAGATATAGAGGTAACTCCCATACCTCTCATATCAGACTAAAGAAGACACGACTATGAACGGTGTTTTTATTTTCAAATTCTTTTCATTTTGAAAATTCAGAGCCTTCGAAAATATTTCAAATGAGTGAAAATATTTCAACGAGTGAAAATATTTCAAACCGGACCTGTAACATCACCAGGCCAAGCTACCCCAGCCACATCACACACCCAGCCACCCCACGGTGTCGGTGCCGGTACTGGTGCCGCATGTGAGTTCACAAGAGCCGTTTGAAAACATTTTCAAACAAAACGAGTAAATGGTTCATGAAATCCCAAACCCGTTTTAAAAACTTTCGGCTCTGATACCAAATCTGTAACACCCCAAAATTTTAACCCATTTGGGAAGGTATTACCGCCAGTGACCTCGGTTTCCACACCGAAGCCACCCCAGGCTTTACCATTGAAACACAATTCATAAAGAACAATTATGGTACAAAATTACCATAACTTTCATTTAAAACATAGTCGCGGAATTTCAACACAATTCCAAATGCGACAAAATACAGAGTTATTACAATACAGCGGAAGACTTAAAATAATTTACAAGAGTATTGACTTCAGTAGTCAACGCCCAAAGATCGTAGCCTGATTAAAACATTTTCAAATACCGTTCATGTTCATAGTTGATCTAGCCTTCATGGGTCCTCGACTCATCTGATGTGCCGAATCGAACGGATGACACCAGCCAACCATGCAGAGAACAATTACGGTTGGTTAGTCTAATGAAAGACTATGCAAGGGTACAAAGCAGAGTGGTTCGAAGTAGTTGTATTAGGTTAGACTCATCGTTTCTCGAATTAAAACCGATGACGATAGTCAACCACCATACTCCTACTGGAATATATGAAAAGGCATGAACAAGAGAAGATCCTGGAGACCGAGTCTCGCAGCAATCAACCCAAAAGAAGACTCTAATGAATTGAGTCTTATCGGAAGCATGACAAATGTTGGGGAACATGAATAATTTCATACAAGCGTTCAAAAACGACTTGATGTTTCGGTTCACGACCAACCTCACCGCTTAACGCGAATCCAGATTGGAAAGAGAACGGTACTCTGATCAAAGTCAAGACGAGCTTTCCTAGCTGCACTACACTTAGCTGCACTACTCGCCCAATGTATATTAATCATGTGCTACGACGGCACTTATCTTATTTAATTCCAAAACGCGCATCACGTTATAGGCTTTTAAATATATGTTTCGCCATGAGGGACATATATTGAGTATATGTTTCGCCATGAGGGACATATAGGACATATGTTTCGCCATGAGGGACATACTCCTGAATGGGACGAATCCCAAGATTTGTAGCACCAGCTTCGTGCCACCATCTCTATACCCGAGTATAGAGAAAGGTCATGACCCACCAAATGGTCTTTGAGTTTAGAACTCTTAGCACCATTTCCATTATCAAGAAACGACTAGACCTCAATTAGTCCATCGCTCCTACGAATACTCGTGCTAACTAAACAGTCCAAGAACAACAATAATCATATCAAAGCCCTCAGGCCAAAATATATATTTATAATAGCGTTGTTCTAACAGATATACAACCTATTATAATATCATATTCCTTTTATATCATTTAGTAAAACTGTTCCCAACAATTCAATAAATCATTCCAAATTAATTAACAATTAATCAATTGATAATCAATGGAAATATGGAATGATAAGCAAGAGCGAACCGTCACTTGCCTTAGATCCGACGAAAGCTTGAACAAGCTTAGAGACGACGAGTTCCTGGATCCGAAACTGGGACAGATCCTGGATAACAAATCCCTAAGGAACGACCAATAATGAGACCCTAAGTTAGATTCAAATCCAACTCGAACGAACCTCGTCGACGACCACTGCAAGCCACGCCGGGGAGGTTTTCGTCGTCGGCGATCTCAGCCACCACAACCACCACACCGCAACCACTACCCAGCAGCCACGCAGCCAACACAACAACCGAAGGCAGCCAACACGGACAGCAATGGAGGAGCGGCGGACGAGCTCGCCGAAGGGACGCGTGAACAGAGGGAGCTCGCCGGAGAAGAAATAGAGCTGGGTTCTGGTTCGTGCTCCTCTGTTCGCGTCTGTCGGCGTTGGTTTGGGCAGCACCGAGTTCGCCGGAGGGAGACAATCAGCTGGGCAGGGAGGCGGTGCACAGAGAGCTCGCGAGAGATGACGAGAGGAGAAGAGAAAATGGAGTTTTGATGCTCTGAATTTCGGCCCTCTATTTCCAGCTTCTTAAGAAAATCCAAAATCTGATGAAATAGCTACACGTAGTTGTTGATGAGGGATATGGTCACACGTAAACACTTTGATTGTGGAGGAAAGAGGCCCACGTAGCCTTTGATTTACAGATGGAAGCAAACCATAAATCTCAATTACACGTAGCCACTCTTGGCCTCCTTGCAGAATTTAATCCAAAAATCTTAATTTCCAGTCGATCTTTGCTTTTTTTATATATATATATATCCATAAATATATACCGAGTATTTCATTCTTTTTCCCTTATAAGAGTTTCGTCCTCGAAACTAAGATCAAACAAGTTCGGATATCTCTCTCGCATAACGAATTCCAATTTCCAAGTCTCTTCTTCTGTTCCATGCTTAGATCATAACACTTTCATCAAAAGAATAATTGTTTGTATCCAAACAAATATTCTAAGTCCCGAAAATACATCGAATGTATTTTATACCACTCAGGGGATTATTTCGGAGATCATGGATATTACGGAAAATCCGAACTCCACTGAAAGCGAAATAATTAATTTGAACGAAGGTTAGGAAAATTACCCAAATACCCTTACTAAAATTGAGGGATATTACATTACTACCCCCTTAAGAAAAGTTTCGACCCCGAAACTTGCATTAAACTAATGAGAAACCTGCCTCAACATCAACTTTACTATCTGAACTTAATATCCTTAATCATAACCGGCCCTTATGCCATATCTTTATCTCATAATTTTATCTCTTACAACGTACCAGGTAATAACTCTTACTACCTCCACAAGATCATGTCTACCTTAGAATAATGGCCTTCCACAACCATCATTACGATATTAATGCACCTTCAATAGGAGAACACATATTTCTCCTCCAATCTCTTTATAGACAAACCCAAGGTTTACACATTAACTTCTTACAACTCAGATATTAAATCTTAGTAACCTCGAATCATAACTTCCTTAATTTCCTTAATGGTACTTTATATAATCCCATCATTTATCTTAAAGTAAGACTGGCTTTACGCCATCTCTAACTTAAAATCCTTACAAGAATAATTTAACACATCTCTTTAAACAATTTCTAACTTAACTCCTTTAAGATTCAAGAACAACCATAATATCTTATCCCTACGTTCCTCGAAACGTATCACATAAGATAATACTCATATCTCCTCCAAGAGAGTGATACCATAAGCCTTATAGATGACATACTCACAAGATGTCAATCTTAGACAATTCCCAAGAATCATAACTCTTCATCCTCTGGAAATTCCATTTATCGAGTCCAACGACTCGTACTGTCTTAAATGACTTATTTCTAACTTAAAATCCTTATATTCATCACGCAATCTACTATCCATCCAGGACTTAATCGCATCATTTCCTTATATTACCTCAAACGAATCTCAAATAGATCTCCCCAAAGGATACCTATGATTTCGCACACTTGGCTTTTCCAAAAGCTTTAACCATTGGTCCTACATGGGTCATACTTACTTATGAACCCGACCATCATAACTCCGGATTTCACAGTCTTACTCAAGATCGCAATAGGGGAAACGAGTTCTTATAGAACTATTCCCTTAATCAACTTATTCCTTCACAACACTTTATCCACACTAATGCCTACAGTATGATTCCACTACTAGACATTCCAGACTTTGCACTAGTCCACCTCTATATACTTCTAGTGGAACAAAAATCTCAAGTACACAAGTGAGATATAACTTTTAATCTCATTAACTCCACATAACCTATACCTCCAAATACTAGGAATATGATGTCTCAAGAAGAAACAAATCTTTCCATAACTTCTCCCAATATCCTTATTTCCTAAAAGATACTCATAAATGAACACTTTAGGCATCAGACTTTTCTAGCCTTGCCTTACGAGGTCTTCCTCCGGGTTCTCATCGGAAGTTCCCTCCGGATCTTCCCCCTCTCGAGGATCTTCCTCAGGGTTTCCCTCTGGATCTTCCTCCTTCTAAGGATCTTCCGTAGGATCTTTCTCCTCTCGAGGATCTTCCTCTGGATCTTTCTTCTTCTGAGGATCTTCCTCGGGATCTTCCTCGGGATTTTCCTTAGAGTTCCCTTGGAAATCGCTTCCATTAAAACGTCGTTATTACAATATTTCGTTGGCCTACCTTAACGGCTCAACGAACTCTACCATAGGTTCATCCCATGAATTCTCATACGGAGGCAAATCCCGACTGCATCGAGCATTAATCCTCTGTATCCATTTTCTCAACAATGAATGTCAACGACTATGACATCATACTTAGACATCATACTTAGACATCAAAACTCCTAAGAGTGATTCCTTAATTATCCCATATATCAATGTAATAAAATCACTTAGAATGGATCAACTTGGTAATTCTATAGATGAATTATGAACATAGAGCACAAGATTCATCTACACTAATCTCCCGAGCGTTCACACCAAATTACTCGGAGATTACAGCACTAGGATATTAGTACTACCAGGAAGCACATACTTGATACCTTCGAGGGAACTACTAGGTCTTCTAACCTCAAAATATCTATGAGAAACAGGGAAATTTAACATTACTAGAGATGATAGAATCATCTCGGCACCTTTCGAGTCCTTTCAAAAGAATAGACAAACACCTATGTCTTACAACAACAAGAAGAAATCAGTCTTTCTAGATATAGAGGTAACTCCCATACCTCTCATATCAGACTAAAGAAGACACGACTATGAACGGTGTTTTTATTTTCAAATTCTTTTCATTTTGAAAATTCAGAGCCTTCGAAAATATTTCAAATGAGTGAAAATATTTCAACGAGTGAAAATATTTCAAACCGGACCTGTAACATCACCAGGCCAAGCTACCCCAGCCACATCACACACCCAGCCACCCCACGGTGTCGGTGCCGGTACTGGTGCCGCATGTGAGTTCACAAGAGCCGTTTGAAAACATTTTCAAACAAAACGAGTAAATGGTTCATGAAATCCCAAACCCGTTTTAAAAACTTTCGGCTCTGATACCAAATCTGTAACACCCCAAAATTTTAACCCATTTGGGAAGGTATTACCGCCAGTGACCTCGGTTTCCACACCGAAGCCACCCCAGGCTTTACCATTGAAACACAATTCATAAAGAACAATTATGGTACAAAATTACCATAACTTTCATTTAAAACATAGTCGCGGAATTTCAACACAATTCCAAATGCGACAAAATACAGAGTTATTACAATACAGCGGAAGACTTAAAATAATTTACAAGAGTATTGACTTCAGTAGTCAACGCCCAAAGATCGTAGCCTGATTAAAACATTTTCAAATACCGTTCATGTTCATAGTTGATCTAGCCTTCATGGGTCCTCGACTCATCTGATGTGCCGAATCGAACGGATGACACCAGCCAACCATGCAGAGAACAATTACGGTTGGTTAGTCTAATGAAAGACTATGCAAGGGTACAAAGCAGAGTGGTTCGAAGTAGTTGTATTAGGTTAGACTCATCGTTTCTCGAATTAAAACCGATGACGATAGTCAACCACCATACTCCTACTGGAATATATGAAAAGGCATGAACAAGAGAAGATCCTGGAGACCGAGTCTCGCAGCAATCAACCCAAAAGAAGACTCTAATGAATTGAGTCTTATCGGAAGCATGACAAATGTTGGGGAACATGAATAATTTCATACAAGCGTTCAAAAACGACTTGATGTTTCGGTTCACGACCAACCTCACCGCTTAACGCGAATCCAGATTGGAAAGAGAACGGTACTCTGATCAAAGTCAAGACGAGCTTTCCTAGCTGCACTACACTTAGCTGCACTACTCGCCCAATGTATATTAATCATGTGCTACGACGGCACTTATCTTATTTAATTCCAAAACGCGCATCACGTTATAGGCTTTTAAATATATGTTTCGCCATGAGGGACATATATTGAGTATATGTTTCGCCATGAGGGACATATAGGACATATGTTTCGCCATGAGGGACATACTCCTGAATGGGACGAATCCCAAGATTTGTAGCACCAGCTTCGTGCCACCATCTCTATACCCGAGTATAGAGAAAGGTCATGACCCACCAAATGGTCTTTGAGTTTAGAACTCTTAGCACCATTTCCATTATCAAGAAACGACTAGACCTCAATTAGTCCATCGCTCCTACGAATACTCGTGCTAACTAAACAGTCCAAGAACAACAATAATCATATCAAAGCCCTCAGGCCAAAATATATATTTATAATAGCGTTGTTCTAACAGATATACAACCTATTATAATATCATATTCCTTTTATATCATTTAGTAAAACTGTTCCCAACAATTCAATAAATCATTCCAAATTAATTAACAATTAATCAATTGATAATCAATGGAAATATGGAATGATAAGCAAGAGCGAACCGTCACTTGCCTTAGATCCGACGAAAGCTTGAACAAGCTTAGAGACGACGAGTTCCTGGATCCGAAACTGGGACAGATCCTGGATAACAAATCCCTAAGGAACGACCAATAATGAGACCCTAAGTTAGATTCAAATCCAACTCGAACGAACCTCGTCGACGACCACTGCAAGCCACGCCGGGAAGGTTTTCGTCGTCGGCGATCTCAGCCACCACAACCACCACACCGCAACCACTACCCAGCAGCCACGCAGCCAACACAACAACCGAAGGCAGCCAACACGGACAGCAATGGAGGAGCGGCGGACGAGCTCGCCGAAGGGACGCGTGAACAGAGGGAGCTCGCCGGAGAAGAAATAGAGCTGGGTTCTGGTTCGTGCTCCTCTGTTCGCGTCTGTCGGCGTTGGTTTGGGCAGCACCGAGTTCACCGGAGGGAGACAATCAGCTGGGCAGGGAGGCGGTGCACAGAGAGCTCGCGAGAGATGACGAGAGGAGAAGAGAAAATGGAGTTTTGATGCTCTGAATTTCGGCCCTCTATTTCCAGCTTCTTAAGCAAATCCAAAATCTGATGAAATAGCTACACGTAGTTGTTGATGAGGGATATGGTCACACGTAAACACTTTGATTGTGGAGGAAAGAGGCCCACGTAGCCTTTGATTTACAGATGGAAGCAAACCATAAATCTCAATTACACGTAGCCACTCTTGGCCTCCTTGCAGAATTTAATCCAAAAATCTTAATTTCCAGTCGATCTTTGCTTTTTTTTTATATATATATATCCATAAATATATACCGAGTATTTCATTCTTTTTCCCTTATAAGAGTTTCGTCCTCGAAACTAAGATCAAACAAGTTCGGATATCTCTCTCGCATAACGAATTCCAATTTCCAAGTCTCTTCTTCTGTTCCATGCTTAGATCATAACACTTTCATCAAAAGAATAATTGTTTGTATCCAAACAAATATTCTAAGTCCCGAAAATACATCGAATGTATTTTATACCACTCAGGGGATTATTTCGGAGATCATGGATATTACGGAAAATCCGAACTCCACTGAAAGCGAAATAATTAATTTGAACGAAGGTTAGGAAAATTACCCAAATACCCTTACTAAAATTGAGGGATATTACATTACTACCCCCTTAAGAAAAGTTTCGACCCCGAAACTTGCATTAAACTAATGAGAAACCTGCCTCAACATCAACTTTACTATCTGAACTTAATATCCTTAATCATAACCGGCCCTTATGCCATATCTTTATCTCATAATTTTATCTCTTACAACGTACCAGGTAATAACTCTTACTACCTCCACAAGATCATGTCTACCTTAGAATAATGGCCTTCCACAACCATCATTACGATATTAATGCACCTTCAATAGGAGAACACATATTTCTCCTCCAATCTCTTTATAGACAAACCCAAGGTTTACACATTAACTTCTTACAACTCAGATATTAAATCTTAGTAACCTCGAATCATAACTTCCTTAATTTCCTTAATGGTACTTTATATAATCCCATCATTTATCTTAAAGTAAGACTGGCTTTACGCCATCTCTAACTTAAAATCCTTACAAGAATAATTTAACACATCTCTTTAAACAATTTCTAACTTAACTCCTTTAAGATTCAAGAACAACCATAATATCTTATCCCTACGTTCCTCGAAACGTATCACATAAGATAATACTCATATCTCCTCCAAGAGAGTGATACCATAAGCCTTATAGATGACATACTCACAAGATGTCAATCTTAGACAATTCCCAAGAATCATAACTCTTCATCCTCTGGAAATTCCATTTATCGAGTCCAACGACTCGTACTGTCTTAAATGACTTATTTCTAACTTAAAATCCTTATATTCATCACGCAATCTACTATCCATCCAGGACTTAATCGCATCATTTCCTTATATTACCTCAAACGAATCTCAAATAGATCTCCCCAAAGGATACCTATGATTTCGCACACTTGGCTTTTCCAAAAGCTTTAACCATTGGTCCTACATGGGTCATACTTACTTATGAACCCGACCATCATAACTCCGGATTTCACAGTCTTACTCAAGATCGCAATAGGGGAAACGAGTTCTTATAGAACTATTCCCTTAATCAACTTATTCCTTCACAACACTTTATCCACACTAATGCCTACAGTATGATTCCACTACTAGACATTCCAGACTTTGCACTAGTCCACCTCTATATACTTCTAGTGGAACAAAAATCTCAAGTACACAAGTGAGATACAACTTTTAATCTCATTAACTCCACATAACCTATACCTCCAAATACTAGGAATATGATGTCTCAAGAAGAAACAAATCTTTCCATAACTTCTCCCAATATCCTTATTTCCTAAAAGATACTCATAAATGAACACTTTAGGCATCAGACTTTTCTAGCCTTGCCTTACGAGGTCTTCCTCCGGGTTCTCATCGGAAGTTCCCTCCGGATCTTCCCCCTCTCGAGGATCTTCCTCAGGGTTTCCCTCTGGATCTTCCTCCTTCTAAGGATCTTCCGTAGGATCTTTCTCCTCTCGAGGATCTTCCTCTGGATCTTTCTTCTTCTGAGGATCTTCCTCGGGATCTTCCTCGGGATTTTCCTTAGAGTTCCCTTGGAAATCGCTTCCATTAAAACGTCGTTATTACAATATTTCGTTGGCCTACCTTAACGGCTCAACGAACTCTACCATAGGTTCATCCCATGAATTCTCATACGGAGGCAAATCCCGACTGCATCGAGCATTAATCCTCTGTATCCATTTTCTCAACAATGAATGTCAACGACTATGACATCATACTTAGACATCATACTTAGACATCAAAACTCCTAAGAGTGATTCCTTAATTATCCCATATATCAATGTAATAAAATCACTTAGAATGGATCAACTTGGTAATTCTATAGATGAATTATGAACATAGAGCACAAGATTCATCTACACTAATCTCCCGAGCGTTCACACCAAATTACTCGGAGATTACAGCACTAGGATATTAGTACTACCAGGAAGCACATACTTGATACCTTCGAGGGAACTACTAGGTCTTCTAACCTCAAAATATCTATGAGAAACAGGGAAATTTAACATTACTAGAGATGATAGAATCATCTCGGCACCTTTCGAGTCCTTTCAAAAGAATAGACAAACACCTATGTCTTACAACAACAAGAAGAAATCAGTCTTTCTAGATATAGAGGTAACTCCCATACCTCTCATATCAGACTAAAGAAGACACGACTATGAACGGTGTTTTTATTTTCAAATTCTTTTCATTTTGAAAATTCAGAGCCTTCGAAAATATTTCAAATGAGTGAAAATATTTCAACGAGTGAAAATATTTCAAACCGGACCTGTAACATCACCAGGCCAAGCTACCCCAGCCACATCACACACCCAGCCACCCCACGGTGTCGGTGCCGGTACTGGTGCCGCATGTGAGTTCACAAGAGCCGTTTGAAAACATTTTCAAACAAAACGAGTAAATGGTTCATGAAATCCCAAACCCGTTTTAAAAACTTTCGGCTCTGATACCAAATCTGTAACACCCCAAAATTTTAACCCATTTGGGAAGGTATTACCGCCAGTGACCTCGGTTTCCACACCGAAGCCACCCCAGGCTTTACCATTGAAACACAATTCATAAAGAACAATTATGGTACAAAATTACCATAACTTTCATTTAAAACATAGTCGCGGAATTTCAACACAATTCCAAATGCGACAAAATACAGAGTTATTACAATACAGCGGAAGACTTAAAATAATTTACAAGAGTATTGACTTCAGTAGTCAACGCCCAAAGATCGTAGCCTGATTAAAACATTTTCAAATACCGTTCATGTTCATAGTTGATCTAGCCTTCATGGGTCCTCGACTCATCTGATGTGCCGAATCGAACGGATGACACCAGCCAACCATGCAGAGAACAATTACGGTTGGTTAGTCTAATGAAAGACTATGCAAGGGTACAAAGCAGAGTGGTTCGAAGTAGTTGTATTAGGTTAGACTCATCGTTTCTCGAATTAAAACCGATGACGATAGTCAACCACCATACTCCTACTGGAATATATGAAAAGGCATGAACAAGAGAAGATCCTGGAGACCGAGTCTCGCAGCAATCAACCCAAAAGAAGACTCTAATGAATTGAGTCTTATCGGAAGCATGACAAATGTTGGGGAACATGAATAATTTCATACAAGCGTTCAAAAACGACTTGATGTTTCGGTTCACGACCAACCTCACCGCTTAACGCGAATCCAGATTGGAAAGAGAACGGTACTCTGATCAAAGTCAAGACGAGCTTTCCTAGCTGCACTACACTTAGCTGCACTACTCGCCCAATGTATATTAATCATGTGCTACGACGGCACTTATCTTATTTAATTCCAAAACGCGCATCACGTTATAGGCTTTTAAATATATGTTTCGCCATGAGGGACATATATTGAGTATATGTTTCGCCATGAGGGACATATAGGACATATGTTTCGCCATGAGGGACATACTCCTGAATGGGACGAATCCCAAGATTTGTAGCACCAGCTTCGTGCCACCATCTCTATACCCGAGTATAGAGAAAGGTCATGACCCACCAAATGGTCTTTGAGTTTAGAACTCTTAGCACCATTTCCATTATCAAGAAACGACTAGACCTCAATTAGTCCATCGCTCCTACGAATACTCGTGCTAACTAAACAGTCCAAGAACAACAATAATCATATCAAAGCCCTTAGGCCAAAATATATATTTATAATAGCGTTGTTCTAACAGATATACAACCTATTATAATATCATATTCCTTTTATATCATTTAGTAAAACTGTTCCCAACAATTCAATAAATCATTCCAAATTAATTAACAATTAATCAATTGATAATCAATGGAAATATGGAATGATAAGCAAGAGCGAACCGTCACTTGCCTTAGATCCGACGAAAGCTTGAACAAGCTTAGAGACGACGAGTTCCTGGATCCGAAACTGGGACAGATCCTGGATAACAAATCCCTAAGGAACGACCAATAATGAGACCCTAAGTTAGATTCAAATCCAACTCGAACGAACCTCGTCGACGACCACTGCAAGCCACGCCGGGAAGGTTTTCGTCGTCGGCGATCTCAGCCACCACAACCACCACACCGCAACCACTACCCAGCAGCCACGCAGCCAACACAACAACCGAAGGCAGCCAACACGGACAGCAATGGAGGAGCGGCGGACGAGCTCGCCGAAGGGACGCGTGAACAGAGGGAGCTCGCCGGAGAAGAAATAGAGCTGGGTTCTGGTTCGTGCTCCTCTGTTCGCGTCTGTCGGCGTTGGTTTGGGCAGCACCGAGTTCACCGGAGGGAGACAATCAGCTGGGCAGGGAGGCGGTGCACAGAGAGCTCGCGAGAGATGACGAGAGGAGAAGAGAAAATGGAGTTTTGATGCTCTGAATTTCGGCCCTCTATTTCCAGCTTCTTAAGCAAATCCAAAATCTGATGAAATAGCTACACGTAGTTGTTGATGAGGGATATGGTCACACGTAAACACTTTGATTGTGGAGGAAAGAGGCCCACGTAGCCTTTGATTTACAGATGGAAGCAAACCATAAATCTCAATTACACGTAGCCACTCTTGGCCTCCTTGCAGAATTTAATCCAAAAATCTTAATTTCCAGTCGATCTTTGCTTTTTTTTTATATATATATATCCATAAATATATACCGAGTATTTCATTCTTTTTCCCTTATAAGAGTTTCGTCCTCGAAACTAAGATCAAACAAGTTCGGATATCTCTCTCGCATAACGAATTCCAATTTCCAAGTCTCTTCTTCTGTTCCATGCTTAGATCATAACACTTTCATCAAAAGAATAATTGTTTGTATCCAAACAAATATTCTAAGTCCCGAAAATACATCGAATGTATTTTATACCACTCAGGGGATTATTTCGGAGATCATGGATATTACGGAAAATCCGAACTCCACTGAAAGCGAAATAATTAATTTGAACGAAGGTTAGGAAAATTACCCAAATACCCTTACTAAAATTGAGGGATATTACATTACTACCCCCTTAAGAAAAGTTTCGACCCCGAAACTTGCATTAAACTAATGAGAAACCTGCCTCAACATCAACTTTACTATCTGAACTTAATATCCTTAATCATAACCGGCCCTTATGCCATATCTTTATCTCATAATTTTATCTCTTACAACGTACCAGGTAATAACTCTTACTACCTCCACAAGATCATGTCTACCTTAGAATAATGGCCTTCCACAACCATCATTACGATATTAATGCACCTTCAATAGGAGAACACATATTTCTCCTCCAATCTCTTTATAGACAAACCCAAGGTTTACACATTAACTTCTTACAACTCAGATATTAAATCTTAGTAACCTCGAATCATAACTTCCTTAATTTCCTTAATGGTACTTTATATAATCCCATCATTTATCTTAAAGTAAGACTGGCTTTACGCCATCTCTAACTTAAAATCCTTACAAGAATAATTTAACACATCTCTTTAAACAATTTCTAACTTAACTCCTTTAAGATTCAAGAACAACCATAATATCTTATCCCTACGTTCCTCGAAACGTATCACATAAGATAATACTCATATCTCCTCCAAGAGAGTGATACCATAAGCCTTATAGATGACATACTCACAAGATGTCAATCTTAGACAATTCCCAAGAATCATAACTCTTCATCCTCTGGAAATTCCATTTATCGAGTCCAACGACTCGTACTGTCTTAAATGACTTATTTCTAACTTAAAATCCTTATATTCATCACGCAATCTACTATCCATCCAGGACTTAATCGCATCATTTCCTTATATTACCTCAAACGAATCTCAAATAGATCTCCCCAAAGGATACCTATGATTTCGCACACTTGGCTTTTCCAAAAGCTTTAACCATTGGTCCTACATGGGTCATACTTACTTATGAACCCGACCATCATAACTCCGGATTTCACAGTCTTACTCAAGATCGCAATAGGGGAAACGAGTTCTTATAGAACTATTCCCTTAATCAACTTATTCCTTCACAACACTTTATCCACACTAATGCCTACAGTATGATTCCACTACTAGACATTCCAGACTTTGCACTAGTCCACCTCTATATACTTCTAGTGGAACAAAAATCTCAAGTACACAAGTGAGATACAACTTTTAATCTCATTAACTCCACATAACCTATACCTCCAAATACTAGGAATATGATGTCTCAAGAAGAAACAAATCTTTCCATAACTTCTCCCAATATCCTTATTTCCTAAAAGATACTCATAAATGAACACTTTAGGCATCAGACTTTTCTAGCCTTGCCTTACGAGGTCTTCCTCCGGGTTCTCATCGGAAGTTCCCTCCGGATCTTCCCCCTCTCGAGGATCTTCCTCAGGGTTTCCCTCTGGATCTTCCTCCTTCTAAGGATCTTTCGTAGGATCTTTCTCCTCTCGAGGATCTTCCTCTGGATCTTTCTTCTTCTGAGGATCTTCCTCGGGATCTTCCTCGGGATTTTCCTTAGAGTTCCCTTGGAAATCGCTTCCATTAAAACGTCGTTATTACAATATTTCGTTGGCCTACCTTAACGGCTCAACGAACTCTACCATAGGTTCATCCCATGAATTCTCATACGGAGGCAAATCCCGACTGCATCGAGCATTAATCCTCTGTATCCATTTTCTCAACAATGAATGTCAACGACTATGACATCATACTTAGACATCATACTTAGACATCAAAACTCCTAAGAGTGATTCCTTAATTATCCCATATATCAATGTAATAAAATCACTTAGAATGGATCAACTTGGTAATTCTATAGATGAATTATGAACATAGAGCACAAGATTCATCTACACTAATCTCCCGAGCGTTCACACCAAATTACTCGGAGATTACAGCACTAGGATATTAGTACTACCAGGAAGCACATACTTGATACCTTCGAGGGAACTACTAGGTCTTCTAACCTCAAAATATCTATGAGAAACAGGGAAATTTAACATTACTAGAGATGATAGAATCATCTCGGCACCTTTCGAGTCCTTTCAAAAGAATAGACAAACACCTATGTCTTACAACAACAAGAAGAAATCAGTCTTTCTAGATATAGAGGTAACTCCCATACCTCTCATATCAGACTAAAGAAGACACGACTATGAACGGTGTTTTTATTTTCAAATTCTTTTCATTTTGAAAATTCAGAGCCTTCGAAAATATTTCAAATGAGTGAAAATATTTCAACGAGTGAAAATATTTCAAACCGGACCTGTAACATCACCAGGCCAAGCTACCCCAGCCACATCACACACCCAGCCACCCCACGGTGTCGGTGCCGGTACTGGTGCCGCATGTGAGTTCACAAGAGCCGTTTGAAAACATTTTCAAACAAAACGAGTAAATGGTTCATGAAATCCCAAACCCGTTTTAAAAACTTTCGGCTCTGATACCAAATCTGTAACACCCCAAAATTTTAACCCATTTGGGAAGGTATTACCGCCAGTGACCTCGGTTTCCACACCGAAGCCACCCCAGGCTTTACCATTGAAACACAATTCATAAAGAACAATTATGGTACAAAATTACCATAACTTTCATTTAAAACATAGTCGCGGAATTTCAACACAATTCCAAATGCGACAAAATACAGAGTTATTACAATACAGCGGAAGACTTAAAATAATTTACAAGAGTATTGACTTCAGTAGTCAACGCCCAAAGATCGTAGCCTGATTAAAACATTTTCAAATACCGTTCATGTTCATAGTTGATCTAGCCTTCATGGGTCCTCGACTCATCTGATGTGCCGAATCGAACGGATGACACCAGCCAACCATGCAGAGAACAATTACGGTTGGTTAGTCTAATGAAAGACTATGCAAGGGTACAAAGCAGAGTGGTTCGAAGTAGTTGTATTAGGTTAGACTCATCGTTTCTCGAATTAAAACCGATGACGATAGTCAACCACCATACTCCTACTGGAATATATGAAAAGGCATGAACAAGAGAAGATCCTGGAGACCGAGTCTCGCAGCAATCAACCCAAAAGAAGACTCTAATGAATTGAGTCTTATCGGAAGCATGACAAATGTTGGGGAACATGAATAATTTCATACAAGCGTTCAAAAACGACTTGATGTTTCGGTTCACGACCAACCTCACCGCTTAACGCGAATCCAGATTGGAAAGAGAACGGTACTCTGATCAAAGTCAAGACGAGCTTTCCTAGCTGCACTACACTTAGCTGCACTACTCGCCCAATGTATATTAATCATGTGCTACGACGGCACTTATCTTATTTAATTCCAAAACGCGCATCACGTTATAGGCTTTTAAATATATGTTTCGCCATGAGGGACATATATTGAGTATATGTTTCGCCATGAGGGACATATAGGACATATGTTTCGCCATGAGGGACATACTCCTGAATGGGACGAATCCCAAGATTTGTAGCACCAGCTTCGTGCCACCATCTCTATACCCGAGTATAGAGAAAGGTCATGACCCACCAAATGGTCTTTGAGTTTAGAACTCTTAGCACCATTTCCATTATCAAGAAACGACTAGACCTCAATTAGTCCATCGCTCCTACGAATACTCGTGCTAACTAAACAGTCCAAGAACAACAATAATCATATCAAAGCCCTCAGGCCAAAATATATATTTATAATAGCGTTGTTCTAACAGATATACAACCTATTATAATATCATATTCCTTTTATATCATTTAGTAAAACTGTTCCCAACAATTCAATAAATCATTCCAAATTAATTAACAATTAATCAATTGATAATCAATGGAAATATGGAATGATAAGCAAGAGCGAACCGTCACTTGCCTTAGATCCGACGAAAGCTTGAACAAGCTTAGAGACGACGAGTTCCTGGATCCGAAACTGGGACAGATCCTGGATAACAAATCCCTAAGGAACGACCAATAATGAGACCCTAAGTTAGATTCAAATCCAACTCGAACGAACCTCATCGACGACCACTGCAAGCCACGCCGGGGAGGTTTTCGTCGTCGGCGATCTCAGCCACCACAACCACCACACCGCAACCACTACCCAGCAGCCACGCAGCCAACACAACAACCGAAGGCAGCCAACACGGACAGCAATGGAGGAGCGGCGGACGAGCTCGCCGAAGGGACGCGTGAACAGAGGGAGCTCGCCGGAGAAGAAATAGAGCTGGGTTCTGGTTCGTGCTCCTCTGTTCGCGTCTGTCGGCGTTGGTTTGGGCAGCACCGAGTTCGCCGGAGGGAGACAATCAGCTGGGCAGGGAGGCGGTGCACAGAGAGCTCGCGAGAGATGACGAGAGGAGAAGAGAAAATGGAGTTTTGATGCTCTGAATTTCGGCCCTCTATTTCCAGCTTCTTAAGCAAATCCAAAATCTGATGAAATAGCTACACGTAGTTGTTGATGAGGGATATGGTCACACGTAAACACTTTGATTGTGGAGGAAAGAGGCCCACGTAGCCTTTGATTTACAGATGGAAGCAAACCATAAATCTCAATTACACGTAGCCACTCTTGGCCTCCTTGCAGAATTTAATCCAAAAATCTTAATTTCCAGTCGATCTTTGCTTTTTTTTTATATATATATATCCATAAATATATACCGAGTATTTCATTCTTTTTCCCTTATAAGAGTTTCGTCCTCGAAACTAAGATCAAACAAGTTCGGATATCTCTCTCGCATAACGAATTCCAATTTCCAAGTCTCTTCTTCTGTTCCATGCTTAGATCATAACACTTTCATCAAAAGAATAATTGTTTGTATCCAAACAAATATTCTAAGTCCCGAAAATACATCGAATGTATTTTATACCACTCAGGGGATTATTTCGGAGATCATGGATATTACGGAAAATCCGAACTCCACTGAAAGCGAAATAATTAATTTGAACGAAGGTTAGGAAAATTACCCAAATAACCTTACTAAAATTGAGGGATATTACATTACTACCCCCTTAAGAAAAGTTTCGACCCCGAAACTTGCATTAAACTAATGAGAAACCTGCCTCAACATCAACTTTACTATCTGAACTTAATATCCTTAATCATAACCGGCCCTTATGCCATATCTTTATCTCATAATTTTATCTCTTACAACGTACCAGGTAATAACTCTTACTACCTCCACAAGATCATGTCTACCTTAGAATAATGGCCTTCCACAACCATCATTACGATATTAATGCACCTTCAATAGGAGAACACATATTTCTCCTCCAATCTCTTTATAGACAAACCCAAGGTTTACACATTAACTTCTTACAACTCAGATATTAAATCTTAGTAACCTCGAATCATAACTTCCTTAATTTCCTTAATGGTACTTTATATAATCCCATCATTTATCTTAAAGTAAGACTGGCTTTACGCCATCTCTAACTTAAAATCCTTACAAGAATAATTTAACACATCTCTTTAAACAATTTCTAACTTAACTCCTTTAAGATTCAAGAACAACCATAATATCTTATCCCTACGTTCCTCGAAACGTATCACATAAGATAATACTCATATCTCCTCCAAGAGAGTGATACCATAAGCCTTATAGATGACATACTCACAAGATGTCAATCTTAGACAATTCCCAAGAATCATAACTCTTCATCCTCTGGAAATTCCATTTATCGAGTCCAACGACTCGTACTGTCTTAAATGACTTATTTCTAACTTAAAATCCTTATATTCATCACGCAATCTACTATCCATCCAGGACTTAATCGCATCATTTCCTTATATTACCTCAAACGAATCTCAAATAGATCTCCCCAAAGGATACCTATGATTTCGCACACTTGGCTTTTCCAAAAGCTTTAACCATTGGTCCTACATGGGTCATACTTACTTATGAACCCGACCATCATAACTCCGGATTTCACAGTCTTACTCAAGATCGCAATAGGGGAAACGAGTTCTTATAGAACTATTCCCTTAATCAACTTATTCCTTCACAACACTTTATCCACACTAATGCCTACAGTATGATTCCACTACTAGACATTCCAGACTTTGCACTAGTCCACCTCTATATACTTCTAGTGGAACAAAAATCTCAAGTACACAAGTGAGATATAACTTTTAATCTCATTAACTCCACATAACCTATACCTCCAAATACTAGGAATATGATGTCTCAAGAAGAAACAAATCTTTCCATAACTTCTCCCAATATCCTTATTTCCTAAAAGATACTCATAAATGAACACTTTAGGCATCAGACTTTTCTAGCCTTGCCTTACGAGGTCTTTCTCCGGGTTCTCATCGGAAGTTCCCTCCGGATCTTCCCCCTCTCGAGGATCTTCCTCAGGGTTTCCCTCTGGATCTTCCTCCTTCTAAGGATCTTCCGTAGGATCTTTCTCCTCTCGAGGATCTTCCTCTGGATCTTTCTTCTTCTGAGGATCTTCCTCGGGATCTTCCTCGGGATTTTCCTTAGAGTTCCCTTGGAAATCGCTTCCATTAAAACGTCGTTATTACAATATTTCGTTGGCCTACCTTAACGGCTCAACGAACTCTACCATAGGTTCATCCCATGAATTCTCATACGGAGGCAAATCCCGACTGCATCGAGCATTAATCCTCTGTATCCATTTTCTCAACAATGAATGTCAACGACTATGACATCATACTTAGACATCATACTTAGACATCAAAACTCCTAAGAGTGATTCCTTAATTATCCCATATATCAATGTAATAAAATCACTTAGAATGGATCAACTTGGTAATTCTATAGATGAATTATGAACATAGAGCACAAGATTCATCTACACTAATCTCCCGAGCGTTCACACCAAATTACTCGGAGATTACAGCACTAGGATATTAGTACTACCAGGAAGCACATACTTGATACCTTAGAGGGAACTACTAGGTCTTCCAACCTCAAAATATCTCTGAGAAACAGGGAAATTTAACATTACTAGAGATGATAGAATCATCTCGGCACCTTTCGAGTCCTTTCAAAAGAATAGACAAACACCTATGTCTTACAACAACAAGAAGAAATCAGTCTTTCTAGATATAGAGGTCACTCTCATACCTCTCATATCAGACTAAAGAAGACACGACTATGAACGGTGTTTTTATTTTCAAATTCTTTTCATTTTGAAAATTCAGAGCCTTCGAAAATATTTCAAACGAGTGAAAATATTTCAACGAGTGAAAATATTTCAAACCGGACCTGTAACATCACCAGGCCAAGCTACCCCAGCCACATCACACACCCAGCCACCCCACGGTGTCGGTGCCGGTACTGGTGCCGCATGTGAGTTCACAAGAGCCGTTTGAAAACATTTTCAAACAAAACGAGTAAATGGTTCATGAAATCCCAAACCCGTTTTAAAAACTTTCGGCTCTGATACCAAATCTGTAACACCCCAAAATTTTAACCCATTTGAAAAGGTATTACCGCCAGTGACCTCGGTTTCCATACCAAAGCCACTCCAGGCTTTACCATTGAAACACAATTCATAAAGAACAATTATGATACAAAATTACCATAACTTTCATTTAAAACATAGTCGCGGAATTTCAACACAATTCCAAATGCGACAAAATACAGAGTTATTACAATACAGCGGAAGACTTAAAATAATTTACAAGAGTATTGACTTCAGTAGTCAACACCCAAAGATCGTAGCCTGATTAAAACATTTTCAAATACCGTTCATGTTCATAGTCGATCTAGCCTTCATGGGTCCTCGACTCATCTGATGTGCCGAATCGAACGGATGACACCAGCCAACCATGCAGAGAACAATTACGGTTGGTTAGTCTAATGAAAGACTATGCAAGGGTACAAAGCAGAGTGGTTCGAAGTAGTTGTATTAGGTTAGACTCATCGTTTCTCGAATTAAAACCGATGACGATAGTCAACCACCATACTCCTACTGGAATATATGAAAAGGCATGAACAAGAGAAGATCCTGGAGACCGAGTCTCGCAGCAATCAACCCAAAAGAAGACTCTAATGAATTGAGTCTTATCGGAAGCATGACAAATGTTGGGGAACATGAATAATTTCATACAAGCGTTCAAAAACGACTTGATGTTTCGGTTCACGACCAACCTCACCGCTTAACGCGAATCCAGATTGGAAAGAGAACGGTACTCTGATCAAAGTCAAGACGAGCTTTCCTAGCTGCACTACACTTAGCTGCACTACTCGCCCAATGTATATTAATCATGTGCTACGACGGCACTTATCTTATTTAATTCCAAAACGCGCATCACGTTATAGGCTTTTAAATATATGTTTCGCCATGAGGGACATATATTGAGTATATGTTTCGCCATGAGGGACATATAGGACATATGTTTCGCCATGAGGGACATACTCCTGAATGGGACGAATCCCAAGATTTGTAGCACCAGCTTCGTGCCACCATCTCTATACCCGAGTATAGAGAAAGGTCATGACCCACCAAATGGTCTTTGAGTTTAGAACTCTTAGCACCATTTCCATTATCAAGAAACGACTAGACCTCAATTAGTCCATCGCTCCTACGAATACTCGTGCTAACTAAACAGTCCAAGAACAACAATAATCATATCAAAGCCCTCAGGCCAAAATATATATTTATAATAGCGTTGTTCTAACAGATATACAACCTATTATAATATCATATTCCTTTTATATCATTTAGTAAAACTGTTCCCAACAATTCAATAAATCATTCCAAATTAATTAACAATTAATCAATTGATAATCAATGGAAATATGGAATGATAAGCAAGAGCGAACCGTCACTTGCCTTAGATCCGACGAAAGCTTGAACAAGCTTAGAGACGACGAGTTCCTGGATCCGAAACTGGGACAGATCCTGGATAACAAATCCCTAAGGAACGACCAATAATGAGACCCTAAGTTAGATTCAAATCCAACTCGAACGAACCTCGTCGACGACCACTGCAAGCCACGCCGGGGAGGTTTTCGTCGTCGGCGATCTCATCCACCACAACCACCACACCGCAACCACTACCCAGCAGCCACGCAGCCAACACAACAACCGAAGGGAGCCAACACGGACAGCAATGGAGGAGCGGCGGACGAGCTCGCCGAAGGGACGCGTGAACAGAGGGAGCTCGCCGGAGAAGAAACAGAGCTGGGTTCTGGTTCGTGCTCCTCTGTTTGCGTCTGTCGGCGTTGGTTTGGGCAGCACCGAGTTCGTCGGAGGGAGAAAATCAGCTGGGCAGGGAGGCGGTGCACAGAGAACTCGCGAGAGATGACGAGAGGAAAAGAGAAAATGGAGTTTTGATGCTCTGAATTTCGGCCCTCTATTTCCAGCTTCTTAAGCAAATCCAAAATCTGATGAAATAGCTACACGTAGCTGTTGATGAGGGATATGGTCACACGTAAACACTTTGATTATGGAGGAAAGAGGCCCAGGTAGCCTTTGATTTACAGATGGAAGCAAACCATAAATCTCAATTACACGTAGCCACTCTTGGCCTCCTTGTAGAATTTAATCCAAAAATCTTAATTTCCAGTCGGTCTTTGCTTCTTTTTTTTTTTATATATATCCCTATATATATACCGGGTATTTCATTCTTTTTCCCTTATAAGAGTTTCGTCCTCGAAACTAAGATCAAACAAGTTCGGATATCTCTGTCGCATAACGAATTCCAATTTCCAAGTCTCTTCTTCTGTTCCATGCTTAGATCATAACACTTTCATCAAAAGAATAATTGTTTGTATCCAAACAAATATTCTAAGTCCCGAAAATACATCGAATGTATTTTATACCACTCAGGGGATTATTTCGGAGATCATGGATATTACGGAAAATCCGAACTCCACTGAAAGCGAAATAATTAATTTGAACGAAGGTTGGAAAAATTACCCAAATACCCTTACTAAAATTGAGGGATATTATATTATTCATATGAAAATGTATTTACAATATTTTACTTGGACAACAATATAAATATGTGATTAAGGATGTAAAATTTATTAATATATTACTCAATATATTAGTTATAATAAACAAATTTATGATTATAAATATTATATGAATAGTACCGGATATTTTTGGATATCCGGTAAGCTAAATATCTCGATCCATATCCGGTTCAAGTATCCGGCAAAATCACCCGGATCGGATCGGATACGGATAAAAACTTAAAGGATATTTTCGGATACGGATTTTTAGGATACGGATCGGCGGATTTTGGGATCGGATCAGCCGGATCGGATATATTTGCTCACCCCTAATTATAATACCCCTCATTTTTAGTAAGGGTATTTGTGTAATTTCCCCAACCATCGTTCTGTAATCGTGTCGCTTTCGGAGAAGTTCAGATTTTCTATAACGTGTATGATCTCTGTAATAATTCTCTGAGTGGTATAAAATACATTCGATGTATTTTCGCGGCTTAGAATATTTGTTTGGTTACAAATATATAATTTCTGGGACTCAAACCCGTGCTAAATCCTTCCCTGAGCAAGCGGACGCGGAAAAGGGCATTTCTGCGACCGCGGAAAAGGGCATTTCCGCGACCGCGGAAAAGGGCATTTCTGCGACCGCGGAAGCATTTCCGCGACCGCAGAAGCATTTCCGCGACCGCGGATAAATGGCACTCAGAGACGCTGGGCAATGGAATTTTCCGCGACCGCGGAATAATGCATGCGTGCGACGCTTCGTCTTCTTCCGTGCCTCATCGAACGCATCGCCGTCGATCCTCTAAGCTGTCGTCGATCTGGTCGGGGGACTGCTCCTCCTTTGGCTATAAATGGGGGCCGAGTTGGAGGGTTTTTGGGCATCCGAAAATCATATCTCCCCTCTCTCTCTCTTGTTTTCTTCATCGCCGGAAATTTGTGGTGTCGCCGGAGCTCTCGCCGGAAGTTGTGGTGGTCGTGGGGTGGTGCATTGGAAGCGCGGTGAGGATAGGAGTCGAAGCCCTCTCGCCTCGAGCCCTGTCATGTCGTCGCCGGTGAGAATTTAGCCGATTTGGGGTCGCCGAGTTCACGACCGTGACCACGGACGATGTCCAGTCGGCCGCGACCGCGGACGATGTCCAGTCGGCCGCGACCGCGGACGATGTCCAGTCGGCCGCGACCGCGGACGATGTCCAGACGTCCGCGATCGTGGCCTTGGACAAACCGGTCTCGGACGGGACCCTCGTTCTTTCGGTTCCGTTCGTTTTTCCTTAGATTCATATTATTAATTGTCGACTCTAACCTAGGGTTTCGTCGTGGGTCATTGTCGTAGGAATCTGTAATCCAATTTCCGTTCCCGTTCCGGACCCAGAAACCCGTCGTCGCCCAATCGTTCGTCTAGACTAAGGCAAGTGGCGGTTCTCTCTTGCTTATCATTCCATGTTTCCATTAATTATCAATTATTTTTAATTGTTAATTAAATTGGGATGAAGGTTGTTTTCGTTTGGGAACAGTTTTGATAAACGTATGTGATATAAAAAGTGATATTATAATAGGTTGTATATACTGCTAGAAACAACGCTATTATATATGTTATTTCCATAATGGTATTGATGTGGACTATTGTGTGGTTTTAACTGTTTAGTTAGAACGAGTATTCGTAGGAACGCTATGTACCTTGCGAGGTCTAGTCATTTTTCTTATAACTGGTATTAGGAGGATTTTTCCCTAGTACTTCTCTGGTCATGACTGTCCTCTTACTCAGGGTAGGTGCACACAGCTGGTGCCGACACTCGGGATGTATCCCCTCCGATATCTCTCATGTTGAGATGATATATCTTAAAAGCTTATAACGTAATTGTGCGTTTTGGAATTAAATAAGATAAGTGCGATTATGCACATAATTAATATACCCTCGGGCGAGGAGTACAACGTGGAAACCGCCCGGACTTCGATTAAAGTAAGTCCTCCTTCCAAATCTGAATTCGCATTGCGTAGTGAGGTTGGTCGTCAACCCAAATGGTCAAATCTTTTTAAAAACGCTTGTGCGAAATTATAACGTTCTCGAACACTTGTCATACTTTCCGATAAGACTCGATCCTTTGGAGTCTTCTCTTCACACATTTCCCATAAGACTCAATCTTCCAGAGTCTTCTCGTGATCTTTCTGTTTCGTATATTCCTGTAGAAGTATCAAGGTTTACTATCGTCATCAGCTTTCATTCGAGAAGCGATGGGTCTAACCTAATACGACTACTTAGAACCTTTCTGTTTTACCCTTGCATAGTCTTTCATTAGACTAATCAACCGGTTATTTTCCCTTGCATGGTTGGCTGGTGTCATCCGTCTCATACGGCACATCAGCTAAACTCCCGTTCCGTGAAGGCTAGAATCCGACAATGAAGGCAGATGAAGTTTTTAAGAGTTTTATCAAGGTTGAAGATCCTAGGCGTGCGATCGCGTGATCAAGACCCTTATGTTATTTATTTAAGACTTCCGTTGTATTAAACATATTCTATATTTCTGTTGTATTTGGAATTAACGGATGTAATCCCGAGACTTTGGTTTTAATAAAGATTATGATATTTCATATTATCAATGTATTTTATGTTTTGTATAAAGTAGTTAAGCCTTGGGTGGCTTCGGATGTGAAATCTGAGGTCACTGGCGGTAACACTTTCAAGGTGATATTTGGGGGTGTTACAGATTTGGTATCAGAGCCAGGTTTTTTTTTTTAAAACGGGTTGGGTTTCAAATCGTCTTACTGAAAGCAAAGATTTTATCAACCGTTTATCCGTTTTTGAACTGAGAAAGTTGTTTAAATTCAAAAAAATTGAATTTCCGAATAAAACCATACTTGACTAGAAAATGTGTTGTTTTGAAATCTCTGCCATTCTAGTCGTGCCTTCTCTCCAGTCTGATATAGTAAGTTCGCTTCTATATTTAGAAAGACTAACTCTTTCTCGTCGCCCCGTGGGATATGGGCGCAAACATCTCTCAACTGAGGAACCCGAAGGAAGCCGAGGTGGCCCCGCCATCTCCAGTTAGGCTCGAGATCCCGGTTCCCCCGTCGTGCTTTGAGGTCGGGGAACCCGATAGTCCACCCGAGGAGGTGAAGACCGTACTCAAGGAGTCGGTGGTGTTAGTGTCCGATAAGGTTCCCGAGGCAGAGCCTGAAGCGGATCCTTGGGAGGACACTGAGGAAGAAGAGTCGGCGGAGTACACAGGAGGGTACTTAGACGAGGACTTCGAGGTCAAAGAGGTTCCTGAGGAAGATCCCAAGGACGACCCGGAAGAGGACCCTGAAGAAGATCCGGAGGAGGATCCAGAGGACGACCCCGAGGAGGACCTCGAGGGGCAGGGCTACGAGTCTGATAGCTTGGCGCACTTGCTGGTGGACTGCGAGGATCCGGGGATGGAATTCATCTTCCCGAGTCCGGCGTCGCCACCTGAGCGGGAGTATTCGCCATTGTCTCCTGCCACTTGGGAGGCACTTGGTGCTGAAGGTATCGTCAGGTGGAGGAGTGGGCCGGTGATGAGTCCTGACTCGCGACAGGTGTTTCGCTAGAGTCAGATGGCTTCATCTGAGGCGCGTCGCCAGTTGGATGAGGCGGTTGAGCATGCTCGAGGAAGGGCAAGGCCGTGGGAGTCGATGGGTACACCAGTTGTGGTCCCGACTCAACAGGCCAAGGCCCCGAGTACTGGAGGAGCGACTGGAGGAGTGGTGGAACGCCCTATACGACATGGAGGAGAGGACATACGAGACTGAGCTCGGTCTCTCCCAAATGCTTGGGGACGTCCACGAGATCCAGGAGTATATCCGTCAAGCAAGGTTGCTACTCGACCCTTTGTATGAGGTGAACAGGGCAGACTTCCAACCAGGATTTCTGGAGGAGTTTTGCTACCCACCGGGATCCGATAGGACTGTACCGAGTGTTTCCGCACCTAGGGAAAGGCCGAGGGCACCAAGGCCGGGGAATGAGCCGTGTGCTCCAAAGTCGAGTAGGGCAAGGAGTCCAACGCCAGACCCCGATAATAGACCCCGTTCGAAGAAATTGTGCATGAGAGCTCCTGATTATAGGAAGCTTTTCAGGGCACCATGATGGGGGCCAGTATTGAGCGCTTAGCGTTTTCTTTTCTAGTGTTTTGTCGTTTCGTTTTGGTAGAATTGTAGTCTCTAGGCAATTTTGTCTTGTCGCTTGGGAGAGATTTTCTATGTAGCCCCTTTTCAAACTCAGTTTCAAAGTTCATCAATAAAAGTTTACCAAGTCTGGTCTATTCTAAGTCGATTTCATATGTCGTGCATGTTGAAATGATATTAATGTTGTGAAATACTTGGAATTTGATCGGTAAACAGATGGTGAACACAAGGAACACCATTCGTGCTGGTGTTGGGACAAGCAACAACCCCAGACTGAATTTAGGGAATGCCGCAAACCCAGTGGATGAGATCGAGTCAGTTTCTCACAACAATCCTATGGGCAGTGACCAAGTTCCGGTCCACGCTCCAGTGGTATTCGATGCTGCGGCAATTGAGGCCATTCGGAGGATTGTGATGCAAGAAGTCACCGATATTATGCGACCGATCGCGCCTCAGGCACAAGGTGTGTCAATTCCTCATGTGGTTCCTAGATTCGAGGAGCCAGATATCCATGTACCCTATGAGGATGCAGCCAGGAACAGAGGCAATTATGGTCGAGCACTGAAGGCCATTAGCTCTATGAGGCCTGACAGCTATGATGGGAAGGGAGAGCCAGTCAGAGTGGCGTATTGGTTCTCGCACATGGAACGACTGTTCAGAAACGTCGAGTGCACAGAAGCTGAGAAGGTGCACATCGCTTCCCTTCAACTGAAGGAGGTGGCTAGTGAATGGTGGGAAAGCACTTGTCTAGCTGATCATCCTGGTTTGAACTGGGGAATGTTCAAGACGAAAATGACTGATCGTTTCTTTTCCCGGGCTATGAGGGAAGAGAAGCATAAGGAGTTCCTCTATCCGAAGATGGATGGATTGAAGGTGACTGAGCTTACGGCCAAGTTCAATCATCTGTTGTAGTACGCTGGGCCAGAAGTGTCCAGTGAAGAGCAGAAAATCTGGCATTTCCACGAGTGGATGAATCTAGACATTAAGCCACTGATGGTGCACCATGGATGCTCTACTCTGGAACAGTACATGGACACTGCCTACAAGTTGGAGGTGACTCTGGAGGAGTCGACGAAAAAGCGCAATCGCCAGAGACCGGCACAGAGCCAGCCTCAGGCAAGTGGGTTTAAGCGACCCGCGCCACCGTCAAACTTTGCCAAGTCGGGCCGGGCAAGAACGGAGATGACTCATGGAGGGTCTACGCAACGTTCGGGTCAGGGCAAGAATCTCATCCAGTGCTACAACTGTGGTACACCCGGGCACAAGAGCAATGAATGTCTGAAGGAAAGGAAGACGTGCTTTGCCTGCGGGAAGAAGGGGCACTTGCAGACATTTTGTCCGTAGAGGAGACAGAAAGGAGTTGAGTCACATCAAGGGTCCGTTAGTCATAACAACCGACCCAGATTCAGATCAGTGGAGACTCCTAGTCCTTTGACGCAGACAACTGCCCAAAACAAGGGGAAAGCCCCAACTGCTTCAGGAGGTCAAGGTCAGCGACTCTACGAGATGCGTGAGGCTGATGGACCAAATGCTCCTACTGCTCAAGGTACTCTTTACCTCCATTCTACTTCCGTGTATATACTTTTTGATTCGGGTGCTACTCATTCTTTCATCTCAGAAAGTTGCGTAAGTAAGCTAGGCTTAGTATGCAACGAGGCTTGTGAGCCTTTTGTTGTGAATCTTCCCAATGGTGAACATTTGGTTGGAACCAAGCGTCTGTCAGAATTTCCAATTAGCATTCAGGGTAGGAAGTTCGAAGCAAATTTGATCTATATAGCCATGGCTCCATACGATATTATTCTCGGGATGGACTGGTTGACGCGTCATGGGGCAGTGATCGATTTCAGTTCAAGGACTGTGATAGTTTCATCATCCGGGGGCCAGTTTGTATGCAAGTTCAAGGGTCGTAATGACGCTGATAACGGCAAGCTCATCAATGTGATGGATGCGTGTAAGCTACTTCGACAAGGTTGTGTCGGGTACCTGTGCTATCTGGATAAGCCCAAGAGAGATGAGCCTTCAGTTCTTGATATTCCGGTCATTCGCGAATTTCTAGATCTCTTTCTGAAGGAGATTCCCGATTTACCCCCGAATCGTGACGTGGAGTTTACTATTGATCTCGAGCCTGGTACCGCTGTTTTGGGGCGAAAGGATCGGACGACCTAAATCGCCTTAGACGGGGTAACTAGTCGATCGGGTGATAGAGAACAATCCAAACCAAGCAGATAATTGACAAGCAAAGAATAAAAGTAGAATAGTGAGATGATTTTATTAGATAATGTATTGATCAGATCGAATCGAGATACAACTTATCGTAGTTTAGACCGAGTGGTCGTGTAGGACTCGACCGATGACTTTTAGGTGGCGACCGGTGGAGAGTAAGCGCAGATGATTGCTAGAGAGCTAAGCGGGCAGCGTAAGTGTTGTTCTGATTCGTTTGTGAGTCAGGATGCTTGTGTGTCTAGCGTTAATGTGTTCGTATCCTCTTATCTTCTTCGTCGTCCAAATATGGTAAGTTCTTTTCCATTGTGACCGTTGTGTTTTTCTAATATCTTCGTCTTCAATGCCGGGAGCAATGGCAAGGATTATGCCATTTAATTGCTGCAATTATAGTGGTTTGAATGTTGTGGACTTTGCGTGATCTGGGCATTAAATGTATGGCGAGATTCTCGCGATCCTGTCGGAGGGCATTCGACCAGGGAAGCCTTGTCGCCTCCTCTGGGCCTTCTCCTTTGTTCTTCCGATCTGCAATGGGCTTGGGCTCGATTCACTTGACCCATCTTCTCCGGGGATGCCAGGCCCAACAACCGCGCCGATCTCTAAGGCACTGTATCGGATGGATCCAGCTGAGATGCAAGAGTTGAAAAAGCAACTCGAGGACCTTCTTGAGAAAGGATACATAAGGCCGAGTGCATCGCCTTGGGGCGCTCCGGTTTTGTTCGTCAAGAAAAAGGACGGATCATTCCGACTTTGTATCGAATATCGAGAATTGAATAAGGTCATGATCAAGAACAAATATCCATTGCCGAGGATTGATGATCTGTTGGATCAACTGCAGGGAGCAAAAGTCTTTTCCAAGATCGATATGAGATTTGGTTACCATCAGCTCATGATTCGTGAGGAAGACATTCTGAGGACTACTTTCCGGACGAGGTATGGCCACTATGAGTTCGTAGTCATGCCATTTGGCCTTACTAACGCTTCAGCGGTCTTCATGGATCTGATGCATCGATGTTTCCACCAATACCTGGATAAGTTCGTGGTGGTCTTCATCGACGATATTTTGATCTATTCCCCGAGTGAGGAGGCTCACGAGGAACATCTTCGGATCACCCTGTCAGTCCTTAGACAGAATCAGTTGTACGCAAAGTTGTCTAAGTGTGACTTCTGGGTCAAAGAAGTGGCTTTCTTAGGCCATGTGATCAATGAGGATGGAGTTATGGTTGATCCCCAGAAGATTGAAGCGGTAGCCAACTGGAAGCGGCCTCAGAATGTGAAGGAGGTGCGCAGTTTCTTGGGACTCGTAGGATATTACAGACGGTTCGTGGAGGAAATTTCTAAGATCGCTCTACCTATGACCGGTTTGCTCTGCAAGGTCCATAAGAAGTTTGTCTGGGATGACAAGTGCGAGTCCAGTTTTCAGAAGTTAAAGCAGTGTCTGACCTCCACACCAGTTTTGGCGCTACCGGAAGGGATCAATGGTTATATAGTCTATAGTGATGCTTCGAAGAATGGGTTGGGATGTGTACTGATGCAGAAGGGGAAGGTTATTGCGTATGCATCTCGACAATTGAAAACCTATGAGGCAAACTATCTGACGCATGATCTGGAGTTAGCAGCTGTAGTATTTGCGTTGAAGATTTGGAGGCACTATCTCTATGGTGTGAGGTGCCAAGTCTTCACCGATCATAGTATGTGTTCACTCAGAAGGAGCTGAATATGAGACAACGTCGCTGGTTAGAGCTACTCAAAGACTACGACATCGAGTTGTTGTATCATCCGGGCAAGGCTAATGTAGTAGCCGATGCATTGAGCCGGAAAACGCCGCACGAGACTGTAATGGCTCTACTCACTGCTCAGACCAAGCTGAACCAAGGGTTGTGCGAGATTGAAGTCTTGTACGATCAGCGTCGAGGATTGATAACAGGTTTTCGTCGTGTAAAAACTTCTATGCAAAATATCCAAACAAACCCTAAACCGTAGTCCTAGGTAAGTAAAGGTCGAACCCACAGGGAGGCGAATTCTGTCTATGTATGCAAATTATGTGTCAAAGCAAAGTAACCAAAGGGGGGTTTTGTTTGTTTTGTAAGTTCTAAACATGCAAAGGTAAACAAGCGAAAGAGTTGTGAAATCAGTGATGGGGAAAAAGCACTTAGTCAAACAACATCCACTATTCGTATGACAAGTTGATCATAGATACTCATTCAAAATCTCATGCAATGGTGATTCCAATTCATTTTCAGATATAACTAATAGCACAACCAGATACTATTAGCACTAACTAATTAAACAACCCTGAAACTATCAAGATTCAGTTTAACAGCAGCTTTATGGATAGGAATATAGTTGGATACAATTCTAGCATAAAACAACCAGCTTTTATCCTAGAATGTAAATCAGTTCTCTTCTGCATAAGACTAGCACAACCAGATACTAGTACGATGCAGTTACTACTCTGAAATAGATATGCTCAACCAGTAACAATCTAAATCTAGCAATAGATCAATAACGACAAACCCTAGTTGCGTCCAAATAGAGATTATCAATATCAATCATAAACAACTTAAGCAAGAGAATAGATAAAAACCATGCAATAGATTAAGAACAAGAATCTCACAACTGAATCAAAACGAAAGCTTCAACGTCTGACTAAGCAAAGGAGGCTTAGTTCTTCATAACGTAGAGAGAAAATTAGGGTTTGAGAGAGATTAGAAGATTCTGGTTATTATGCCTCTCTTTTCCCTTAAATACTAAAGAAAATAAAGCTAAGTTAACCTAAAACGAAATAATAAAAAGTAATAAAATAATCCGAAATAACATATAAGGCAAATTCGGTTCGACGGTCTTCTGACACGGGCGGCGGTCGCTGCATCCTTCACGGCGGGCGCCGTAATCGCGGCGGGCACCGTAATTAATTCATAGCTAGCTTCTCTGGGCAGGAATTGGCGGCGGTCGCCGCAAGTCGCACGGCGATCGCCGTGAACTCGTTTCTTTCTCCTTTGTCTCTTCAGCTCCCGAAAGCGTGTCTTCAGCACCTCCTCGCCAATACTTCGTAACTCCTTGGTGTCTACTACTGGTGGCTTCCTCCTTAGTGTCTCATATGATCTCCAAAATAGCACAAACACATCCAAATACACCAACTTCGCCTCCAAACGCCATACACATGAATGTGTCTAAATCTACCCGAATGGCACCAATAAAACCTCTAATGACTCTTACTTAAGCCCTACGAAGTAGTGCTTATCAAACCACCCCATGCTTAGACCTTTGCTCGTCCTCGAGTAAACTAATAAAGAGTCTACTCCTCCACTACAGCACCCAAGGTCTCAGGAAGCATATCCTCCAACTAAGAGTCACCTAACCCATGCCAAAGCTCCTGGCACCAATCTCATTTACAACACATCCACAACTCAACAAGCTTAAGGGGCAAGCAGAGTACTTCCCCAAAGCTAACCCGGACATCCAAAAGTGTGAGTAACCTCTAATCCTAGCCTCCATCTATTGCTCCTTATGTCTCCCAGAGTGACCTACCCGAAAATCCTTCTTTGTCTCCTCTTCTTATGACGCCTCGCCAAGAATAATGAGAAATCCTAAAATCACTCTTCTTCTTTTTCACTCGTTTTGCCAAGGCGCCCTTTCGGGTTTTCACCAAGCCACTCATTTCATTTTCCAATAGATGTACTCACATAAGCTCACGTCACTCTTGACCTCATATTACCCCAGCCTAATGCTGGTCCAAGCCACCTGCTTATTGCCTAGGCCACCCTTTCGGGTTTTCGACCTATCCCAGGATTTCAATGATAGCCTTTTTTCAATTTTTGGCTCTATCTCTTTTTTCATTTTTCTCCTCAGTAGCGTAGCATATATAAAACTCCACCCCATGCTTAAACATTGCATTGTCCTCAATGTAATGAAAGACAAAAGAATAAAGCACAGGGAAAAGCAAAAAAATAACTCACAACGTTGCCGAGTTGGCTTGGACACTTTCTTGTTGCTGGCGGTGTAGTCATAAAAGGTCATGTCCGGGATGTCTGCATCAACGCTATAACCTTCATATACCGTGCAACCATAGGAAACCACTGTGAAGTGCGGTGGTTATTCAGGAAAGCAGGGCGGCACGGCCTTCAACTCCATTAACTCCTACCATGCAACCAAAAGGAACCACTCTGGGGAATAGTGGACAATCAAGGGAACGGGGTTGCATGGCCTTCAAAAAATTGGGCCCAGATGTAATCATGGTTGGGCCCTGGTATATCTCTTCTCCAACTGTCGACTGCAGGGCCACCATCATTGCCAAATGAATGTAGGGTGAATGTATTCCTCCGTTAGCAACATGATGCGCACTTCTCGTGGGAAATTTGGACAGCCCGGCAAAACTTTTTTTTTTTCTCCCCGTTTAAGGTCTTTTCGGGGGTTTTTTTTTTTTACGAAAGAAAAACGAACCTGAAAAATGGCGGCGATCGCCGTAATTAAACGGCGGTCGCCGTCATTTGCCGCAAACGAAGTGTCGGAGGAGGTGAAAACGGCGGGCGCCGTAAGGTCGGCGGCGGGCGCTGTGAACTCCTTCTTCACTTTGAAACGCTTCATGCAGGTTAGTTCGACACAGAAAGGAAAAACTAAAAGGAAAAACAAAAGAAAAAGACCAAGGGAAGGAAAATAAACTACCTAAAATCGGGTTGCCTCCCGATCAGCGCCTTAGTTAATGTCGTGGCTCGACATATGATAACAGGAATTTGTCGTTCTAATTCCTACTATGCAAAATATCCAAACAAACCTTAAACCGTAGTCCTAGGTAAGTAAAGGTCGAATCCACAGGGAGGTGAATTCTATCTTAATATGCAATTTGTATGTCAAACTAAAGTAACCAAATTGGGGTTTTGTTTGTTTTAAGTAATCTAAGCATGCAAAAGTAAACAAGGTAATAGTTGATGAAATCAGTAATGGGAAAAACACTTAGTCAAACAACATCCACTATTCGTATGACAAGTTGATCCTAGATACTCATTCAAAATCACATGCAATGGTAATTCCAATTCCTTTTCAGATATAACTAATAGCACAACCAGATACTATTAGCACTAACTAATTAAACAACCCTGAAACTATCAAGATTCAGTTTAACAGCAGCCTTACGGATAGGAATATAGTTGGATACAATTCTAGCATAAAACAACCAGCTTTTATCCTAGAATGTAAATCAATTCTCTTCTGCATAAGACTAGCACAACCAGTTACTAGCACGATGCAGTTGCTACTCTGAAATAGATATGTTCAACCAGTAACAATCTAGATCTAGCAATCAATCAATAACAACAAACCCTAGTTGCGTCCAAATAGAGATTATCAATATCAATCATAAACAACTTAAGCAAGAGAAAGATAAAAACCATGCAATAGATTAAGAACAAGAATCTCACAACTTAATCCAAACGAAAGCTTCAGCGTCTGACTAAGCCAGTGAGGCTTAGTTCTTCATAGCAAATACGTAGAGAGAAAATTAGGGTTCAAAGAAAAAGATGATAGATTGGCAAAAAGCCTTTTTCTATACCCTAAAACGAAATTAACCTAAAACGAAATAATAATAAAATAATAAACAAACAAAAGCAAGGAAATTAATCTCGCATTCTCTCGCTCGGCTTCTCCAATTCTCGGCGTGGCAGACACGGCCCAATCACACAGTGGCCACACGGCCCAACTCCAATTCAAGCAGCAAAGCATCAGCACGCCAACATCATCATGACATCATCTTCCAATTCTTCAATTCAGCTTTACGTGGCTTCAGCATTTCACGTGGGCTCCAGCTTCAATTTGACGCTGCTTCACGCGTCTTCCACGTGGGCCACGCCTTCAATTGGGCCTCTCTTTATCACGGCCCATCTTTAATTCCAGCAATCATGCGGGCCTTTATTAATTAATTACCAAACTTCGCTCCCACACGCCATACACATGAATGTGTCTAAATCTACCCGAATGGCACCAATAAATCCTCTAATGACTCTTACTTAAGCCCTACAAAGTAGTGCTTATCAAACCACCCCATGCTTAGACCTTTGCTCGTCCTCGAGTAAACTAATAAAGAGCCTACTCCTCCAATGCAGCATCCAAGGTCTCAGGAAGCATATCCTCCAACTAAGAGTCACCTAACCCATGCCAAGCTCCTAGCACCAATCTCATTCACAACACATCCACAACTAAACAAGCTTGAGAGGCAAGCAGAGTACTTCCCCCAAGCTAACCCGGACATCCGAAAGTGTGAGTAACCTCTAATTCTAGCCTCCATCTATTGCTCCTTATGTCTCCCAGAGTGACCTACCCGACAATCCTTCTTTGACTCCTCTTCTTATGATGCCTCGCCAAGAATAGTGAGAAATCCTAAAATCACTCTTCTTCTTTTTCGCTCATTTTGCCAAGGCGCCCTTTCGGGTTTTCACCAAGCCACTCATTTCATTTTTCAATAGATGTACTCACATGAGCTCACGTCACTCTTGACCTCATATTACCCCAGCCTAATGCTGGTCCAAGCCACTTGCTTATTGCCTAGGCCGCCCTTTCGGGTTTTCGACCTATCCCAGGATTTCAATTTTAGCATTTTTTAAAATTTTTGGCTTTTTTTCATTTTTCTCCTCAGCAGCGTAGCAAGTATAAAACCTCACCCCATGCTTAAACATTGCATTGTCCTCAATGTAATGAAAGACAAAAGAATAAAGCACAGGGAAAAGCAAAAAATAACTCACAACGTTGCCGAGTTGGCTTGGACACTTCCTTGTCGCTGGCGGTGTACTCATGAAAGTTCATGTCCTGGATGTCTGGCATCAACGCCATTATCTTCATACACCGTGCAACCATAGGAAACCACTGTAGGGTGTGGTGGTTATGTAGGAAATCAGGGCTGCACGGCCTTCAACTCCATCAACTTGTACCATGCAACCAAAAGGAACCACTGTGGGGAGTAGTGGTCAATCAAGGGAACGGGGTTGCAAGGCCTCAAAAATGGGCCCAGATGTCATCGTGGTTGGGCCCTGGTGTATCACCTCTCCAGCTGTCGACTGCAGGGCCATCAACATTGCCAAGTAAAAGTATGGTGAATGTAATCTTCCGTTAGCAACATGATGCGCACCTCTCCGTGGAGAATCTGGACAGCTGGGTAAATTGTTTTTTAATTTTAATTTTTTTTTTTTTTTTTGACTTTTTCTCCTCGTTTAAGGTCTTTTCGGGGTATTTTATTTTCGTCTTTTGCTCCCCGTTTAAGGTTTTTTCGGGACCCATTTTTTCGATTTATTTTTTATTTTTTATTTTTTATTTTTTTTTGCGAAAATGTGGCGGTCGCCGTGAGGGGTGCGGCGGTCGCCGTAATTGCGGCGGTCGCCGTTTTTAGGTCGTGGCCAACTTTCTTGGCGAGGCAATTGCGGCGGTCGCCGTAAGGTTGGCGGCGGGCGCCGTGAACTCCATCTTCGTTTTTTCGCGCTTCCTGCAGGTTAGTTCAACACAGAAAGGAAAAACAAAAAGAAAAACAACTGAATAATGACTAAGGGAAAGAAAATAGACTACCTAACATCGGGTTGCCTCCCGAGCAGCGCCTTGGTTAATGTCGTGGCTCGACATCCTACTCAATCCTCCTCAACTTGGGTTTGTCCTAGCACTTGAACTCCTGAGATCTATATCAGGGGGATGTCTCTTTGTATACTCCCTGTAGAGCTTTTCCCCCATGCTTGTGTACTTCATAATGGTTGGACCGTTGTTCATATCTATGAATGCACTTGCCATCTTCAGGAACGGTCTACCCAACATCTCAAGGGCTGCATGTATGTCCTGCCCCGTATCCAGCATGTAAAAATCTATCACCTGAATTAAGGTCTCCTTCTTGTGCTTCCCCTTTGGTTTCTTCTTTATATTGCCCAGCGCCCTTAAAAACTCTGTGTAGCGAGGAATGCAACTTGTCAGTTCGAGCAAGAGAATGGTTGCCTCCCGAGTACTGAAGGTTTCATAGAGCTCTTTGTCGCCCTTCAGCCTTCGAGTATCTTGGAATACCGCATGGAGGGGCGTGACGGGGTGATGTGAGACAAGTGGAAAGGAGTTGAGATGCACATACTTATCATAGGCAGCCTCGAGAGGGTCGGGGGCTGCCGGGGCATTTTCGAGAGGAACGAGCGTCACAGGATCATTTTCGCGATCGTGGCTCTCCTCCTCTTGATCGCTGAATTCCTCCAGTCCCAAAAAATACTCTTCTTCAGAAAGCACAATGCGGTCCAAAATATCGTCTGGAATACCCATCTCCTCAGTGGGTGAACCGAGGTCGAGGTATATCTCCCGCGGTCTTGGGTTCTCTTCTGCAGATATCTCGATGTATTCTGCACCCGTCTCACAAATTTGTTCCTCCCTGTCAGCTAAGGGGGCGACATGCAACTGCTCAGTACTTTGTAGGGTCAACGAGAAGACATTCTCTTCCTGGTGCACCACTGGGTGAGATAGTGGTTCTACCGACGTCATGGACTCCACCATGCTCAATGCTTGCACCATTTGCTCCGTCTGCCTCTCAATGATCTGGATATTGGACTTTATTTGTTGTTCAAGTTGGATCGTGTTCTGTTTGAAAGATCGAAACATGTCCTCCAATGACATAGAGGGACTTGGATTGTGCCCATAACTCGAATTAGGGTGATCTCTCCACCCTGGAGTGTATGCGTATGAGTATGGGTCATATTGCGGTTCCTGATGAAAGTGGGGAAATCTATCCATCTCTGTAACAAAATCAAAAAGGAAAAACAAAAATCAATAGCACGGGTATGGACCGTAAGATAGGTCCACACAAAAGTTGATGCACAAATCGCACATAAAATAGATTATTGCCTCCCCGGCAACGGCGCCAAATTTGATAACAGGAATTTGTCGTTCTAATTCCTACTATGCAAAATATCCAAAAAAACCTTAAACCGTAGTCCTAGGTAAGTAAAGGTCGAATCCACAGGGAGGCGAATTCTATCTTAATATGCAATTTGTATGTCAAACTAAAGTAACCAAATTGGGGTTTTGTTTGTTTTAAGTAATCTAAGCATGCAAAAGTAAACAAGGTAATAGTTGATGAAATCAGTAATGGGAAAAACACTTAGTCAAACAACATACACTATTCGTATGACAAGTTGATCCTAGATACTCATTCAAAATCACATGCAATGGTAATTCCAATTCCTTTTCAGATATAACTAATAGCACAATCAGATACTATTAGCACTAACTAATTAAACAACCCTGAAACTATCAAGATTCAGTTTAACAGTAGTCTTACGGATAGGAATATAGTTGGATACAATTCTAGCATAAAACAACCAGCTTTTATCCTAGAATGTAAATCAATTCTCTTCTGCATAAGACTAGCACAACCAGTTACTAGCACGATGCAGTTGCTACTCTGAAATAGATATGCTCAACCAGTAACAATCTAGATCTAGCAATCAATCAATAACAACAAGGTTTTCGTAAATCAATTCTCTTATGCATAAGACTAGCACAACAGGTTTTCGTCGTGTAAAAACTGTTATGCAGAATATCCAAACAAACCCTAAACCGTAGTCCTAGGTAAGTAAAGGTCGAACCCACAGGGAGGCGAATTCTGTCTATGTATGCAAATTATGTGTCAAAGCAAAGTAACCAAAGGGGGGTTTTGTTTGTTTTGTAAGTTCTAAACATGCAAAGGTAAACAAGCGAAAGAGTTGTGAAATCAGTGATGGGGAAAAAGCACTTAGTCAAACAACATCCACTATTCGTATGACAAGTTGATCATAGATACTCATTCAAAATCTCATACAATGGTTATTCCAATTCCTTTTCAGATATAACTAATAGCACAACCAGATACTATTAGCACTAACTAATTAAACAACCCTGAAACTATCAAGATTCAGTTTAACAGCAGCTTTACGGATAGGAATATAGTTGGATACAATTCTAGCATAAAACAACCAGCTTTTATCCTAGAATGTAAATCAGTTCTCTTCTGCATAAGACTAGCACAACCAGATACTAGTACGATGCAGTTGTTACTCTGAAATAGATATGCTCAACCAGTAACAATCTAAATCTAGCAATAGATCAATAACGACAAACCCTAGTTGCGTCCAAATAGAGATTATCAATATCAATCATAAACAACTTAAGCAAGAGAATAGATAAAAACCATGCAATAGATTAAGAACAAGAATCTCACAACTGAATCAAAACGAAAGCTTCAGCGTCTGACTAAGCAAATGAGGCTTAGTTCTTCATAACGTAGAGAGAAAATTAGGGTTCGAGAGAGATTAGAAGATTCTGGTTATTATGCCTCTCTTTTCCCTTAAATACTAAAGAAAATAAAGCTAAGTTAACCTAAAACGAAATAATAAAAAGTAATAAAATAATCCGAAATAACATATAAGGCAAATCCGGTTTGGCGGTCTTCTGACACGGGTGGCGGTCGCTACATCCTTCACGGCGGGCGTCGTAATCGTGGCGGGCGCCGTAATTAAGTCATAGCTAGCTTCTCTGGGCAGGAATTGGCGGCGGTCGCCGCAAGTCGCACGGCGGTCGTCGTGAACTCGTTTCTTCCTCCTTTGTCTCTTCAGCTCCCGAAAGCGTGTCTTCAGCACCTCCTCGCCAATACTTCGTAACTCCTTGGCGTCTACTACTGGTGGCTTCCTCCTTAGTGTCTCATATGATCTCCAAAATAGCACAAACACCTCCAAATACACCAACTTCGCCTCCAAACGCCATACACATGAATGTGTCTAAATCTACCCGAATGGCACCAATAAAACCTCTAATGACTCTTACTTAAGCCCTACGAAGTAGTGCTTATCAAGGATACCTGAGTATGCTAGAGATTCAGGCTACGCTACTTGATCAGATCGGGGAGAAGCAGGTTGATGACGTGGTCTTGGTAAAGCTAAGCAGTAAAGTGATGGACGGGAAAGCTCCCGAATTCGTGATTCAGGAGGATGGATCACTCTGGTTTCAGGACCGGATTTGTGTGCCTGACGTTGATGGCCTTCGCCAGTTGGTGATGAAGGAGGCCCATTCGTCAGCTTATTCTGTACATCCAGGCTCTAGCAAGATGTACAAGGACCTCAGGAAGAAATTCTGGTGGCCCAACATGAAGTGGGACGTAGCAGAATTTGTGGCGAAATGCTTGACGTGTCAGAAGGTCAAGATAGAACACCGTAGACCAGGTGGTGAATTGCTACCTCTTCCAGTGCTAGAGTGGAAATGAGAGGATATCACTATGGATTTCGTCACAGGGTTGCCAAAGACTCAGAGTCAAAAGGATGCGATATGGGTAATGATAACATCCATTTTCGACCGAGTTGTCCCAACAGAAAGAAACTCGGCCCAGAACTCGACCGAGTTCTGGACCGAGTTTCGATCTGTCCGCTGCCTTCTTAAAAAAAAAAAAACTTATTTTCTTTCTCCTGTTCCTTTCCCCTCCTCTTTCCTACTACCCCTAATCCATATACTTGCTCCCATCTCACCATTACCATCCCGCTCTCTGCCTCTCCCCACCATACCACACCCACCGACCTGACCATCGGATTGTTGCTGTCACGCCCTATCCCGATACCCTCCCAACCACGCCACCGCTGAACCTCCCCTCGAACCACCAACCGAGCTCGACCTCGCCACCATCTTCCCGAACCCAGATTTGCCCTAGCCACCCACCACGCCTCCGCCTGCGCGCGCAAACACCACCGGAGACCCACACCACCTGTTCTCCGCCCAGATCCACCCCTGTTTGCGAACCACCGCACCCAACCACCGGCTCGAGCCACTGCTGCTGATCGACCCGCACCCAGGCCCGCCTCCGCTTAAGGACGCCATTGCCCCGCCTGCACCTCACCATCTCTCCCTCTTTAATGGTAAATACAGTAACTCAATTAACTAATCCTGTGATGCTTTAATTGTCACTATTGTGCCTTAATTTGTCCTTGTTGAACCCGTTTGTTGCTAACTGGTGATTAATTTGCTAATTTTGTGATTGGTTTGGCTTATGTGATTGGTGACATGTAGTTAGTTGAAAGTGTTTGCTTTGTGCTTTTCTCTGCTATTACTATCTGCTCTATTTGCCCAGTGAGTTATCTTCGCTAGATTGGCTTGTTTGCGGAATAAGGATATGAAGGAAGGAGATCTGTTGAGATATTACGAGCCTGCCAATGACTTATTAGATGGATGGTGCTTCTACTTTTCTTTCGTTCCATATCTGAAGATGCATGAATGCCTGATTTATTTGGTGAGTTTCTTTTCCTTTTTCTTATATGTCTACATTGGGGACAATGTAGAATTTAAGCTTGGGGGAGGGATAATTCCATGTGTAGACTTTGTTTGCATTTTAGTGTTAGTTTTCATATTTATGTGTGTTTGTTTTTCATTTTTTTCATGCATTGCATAGCATATTTGCATTTGGATGTTGGATTTGTTCCCCTGTTTATTCCTTTGTGGGTTCTTATAATGATACATAAATTGTGAATCCTCTTAATATGCCTTGGCTGTTAATATTACAATTGCATTATGAGCATGATATGATTGATCAAACTTTTGACAATGACCTGAGCATGTGGACTTTGATTGAGATGTGTTAGGACCGATACTCTAGATAAAATGTCCTGGTGAGCTTGTTAGCCTTTCTAGGACTACAATTGCATAAGTCCTCTTATTTTCCTGTGTGATCTCTCTTTGCTTGCTATCTCTAGAATTTGCTTCAATACCTCTTCGAGACTGCATTTAGGACTAATTATAATATGCATTACATTTTGATTGAGACATTTTTTTTCATGAGCCTATATCTTACTTGACCACCCTAATATTATTTCCCTCTGCTTGAAGCCCTCTGAGCCTTATAGCCTTTTTCTTTTGAAGCTCCATAAAGCAATCTGAGCCTATTATATATCCTACCTATCTAGGGGATTGAATTTTAGTTTGCTAAGTGTGGACATGGACTAAGCTTGGGGGAGGAGCATAAAATGGTGGGTGATCAATAATATGTGCCATTCTGTTCATTAAGTTTGCTTCCTTCTTCTTCATTGAAAAGAAGAAAAAGATCCGGAAAAAAAAATGAAGAAGAAGAAAAGAAGTGTATAAAACAGAATGATGAACTTTGGGTTGTTGTTATTGAGTTTATTGTAAAATCAGTTTATGTTTGGTGTTGTTTTGTGAAGTTCTTTTCCTGGATTTAGCACCACATGGCCAAATGTATCCATGCCTTATCAAAATACCTTGGCCCCATTACAACCCTATTTTATGTCTCATGATTGTGTTTTGCATTGTTTCTAGTAGTGGAGATCTAGATATTGTTGCAAGCTTATGGTAGTTAGCATTCAAAGTAGAGAATTGAGCGAAACACATATCCTAAACACATGAGTGTGAGTAGCTTTATTTTTTATCCTGGTGAGGTCTAGAGTAGAGGATCTAATTACTTTCTTGTCATTGATTGAGAAGCATCCTAGGAAGGAACTTGTCATTTGTTTGGACTTTCATGGTCATTGCTCACTTGTCTCTTGGATTGAAACAACCTTTGTATATTGTGTGGACTCATTAGTTATGTACTTGTTTGGGACAAGCAAGGTTTAAGCTTGGGGGATTTGATAACATCCATTTTATACATATTTTAGGAGTCTAGTTGTATATTAGATTAGGTCATTTTCATGCATATTTTATACTTTTTATAATTAATTTTGCATTATTTTGTATTCGGAGTCTACACTCGTACTTTTGTGATTTCAGGTATTTTAGGTGCAAATTTGGAGGCGATACGAGACTATTGTTAAAGATGTCAAATAAAGGCCCGACCCTATTGGTGATTAATATTCGGCCCAAGTGGACAGAATCTCGAAATGCTGAAATGAGGCCCAAGTGAACTACTAATGCAGCTGTTGTTTCACGTGCTGGGCCGGCCCACTTAAACTCTTTGGAGGAGTCAAGCGTGCAAATGGGCATAAGGAGATAGGTTTTGGTTTGACTTTTCAAAGGGAGGGGAATGGATCCGAAGTTTAATTACGTAGCTTTAGTTAGGTTTTATTCTTGTTTTTCATTTTCTTTGGTTTCGGAGAGGTTCTGCCGCTCCGTACAGGGACAACTTTTCAAGAGGGAGTTTGACCCTAGCTTGATTCGAAGATTGGTATTATTGTTCTAGTCTTTTGTCAATTTGGATTATTTTGTTATTGAGATTCAATTTTATCTCCAGTGTTTATTGCATAATCCATATATGTTGATGATTAGTTTAAATCTATTGATGTCTTCGATCATGCTTGGCAAAATTCCTAGTTCTAAGGTTGGGGTGATCCCGACGATGCATATGTATTTAGAATTACTTATTTGCCTGAATTGAAATAGTATTTGATTCAATCCTAGATGCTTTATGCCTATAGTAACTTATGCGAATTGGATCCTATAAGGGTTTGAGACTGAAAGGTGATAACTTTATTAGGTAATCAGGTAGAGTTTGAGACTGAAAGGTGATAACTTCTACTGGAGTCCTAGGAATTGAACCCGAGTGTTATTTGTGCGACAGCAACTTAATTACTCTTGAGGATTAATAGACTATCATAGATGTTCTAGGTTTGAGTTGGATTAGCGGAGCGCGACAGCGAATGTTATTTCAGATTATTCCTAGACTCTAAGTGCATTAAAGGGTTTGGATGAGATTAGCTCTGCGCGACAGCGATTGTTAGTTTAGTCCAAGCACGTTTACTATCGTCTGAAAGGAGTTAGTAGATTACCTTAGATAGCCTACCTTCAAATAATTTGGACTAGATTCAGGTGAAGTGTGATTTTATTTACTGTTGCATCGTTGCAGTGATCCTTAACCTTAGACACATTTATCCCATAGATTTTTATTTGTTTTCTTTATTGTTACTTCATAGTTTAGTTATAGTTTTCCCCATTTCCTTATTTTCCTAACCTAGTTCACTAGTAGTATTTCAATTAATATTACATTGGTCTATGTGGGATCGACACTTGACTACTACAACTGATCCCGTACACTTGCGGGTACGTTTTAGCCACATCAGGTAATCATTGACAGGCTCACGAAGAGTGCTCACTCCGTGGCTATCAAGTCAACATGAGGAACCCAGAAGCTATCAGAAGTGTTCCTACACGAGATTGTCCGTTTGCATGGTACACCAAAGACCATTGTATCGGATCGTGATGGCCGATTCATGTCGAGATTCTGGAAGGAACTCCACAAGGCCATGGGAACCGAGTTGAGGTTCAGTACTGTGTTTCATCCCCGGACGGATGGACAGTCTGAAAGGACCATCCAGACATTGGAAGATATGCTGAGAGCTTGTGTACTCGATCGTTCGACTAGTTGGGAGAACAGCTTGAGTCTGATCGAATTCACGTACAACAACAGTTGGCATGCTACCATTAAGATAGCTCAATTCGAGGCTTTGTACGATCAAAAGTGCAAATCTCCGATTTGTTGGGATGAGAATGCCGACAAGGTTCTGCTCGGTAGTCGAAAGGACTGCCTCGGACTTTGCTTTGATCAGACAGAGGATGTTGACAGCTCAGAGTCGACAAAAGTCTTACACAGATCTGAAGCGCATGATTGTCGAGTTCGAGGTTGGTGACAAGGTATTTGTCAGGGTGTCGCCATCCAAGGGTGTGTTCAGGTTCGGCAAGCGTGGGAAGCTTAACCCTCGCTACGTGGGACCGTTTGAGATCCTTGACAGGGTAGGGTCTCTAGCGTATCGTTTGGCATTGCCGCCGTCGGCGCATCCAGTGCATAACGTGTTCCACGTGTCCTTGTTGAGAAAGTATGTGCCAGATGCGTCTCATGTGCTAAGCTATGAAGACATCGAGATTCAGGCAAATGGTACCTACGAAGAGATACTTGTGCGTATTCTCGAACGTCGCGAGAAGCAATTGCGGAACAAGGTAGTACCATTGGTACGGATTCTTTGGTCCAAGGCTGGATCTGAAGAGGTTACTTGGGAAACCTGGAAGACTGAGGCAGATATGCGTAATCGTTGTCCCGATCTGTTTTCGGCCTAGTTTTGGGGTCGAAACCTTTTTAAGGGGGTAGTGATGTAACGCCTCGTTTTTTTTGGGTTATTCGGCCAAGTTTTGGGGTCGAAACTTCTTTTAAGGGGGAAGTGATGTAATACCCCTCATTTTTAGTAAGGGTATTTGGATAATTTTCCCAACCCTCGTTCTGTAATCATGTCGCTTTCGGAGAAGTTCAGATTTTCTGTAACGTGTATGATCTCTGTAATAATTCCCTGAGTGGTATAAAATACATTCGATGTATTTTCGCAGCTTAGAATATTTGTTTGGTTACAAATATATAATTTCTGGGACTCAAACCCGTGCTAAATCCTTCCCTGAGCAAGCGGACGCGGAAAAGGGCATTTCTACGACCGCGGAAAAGGGCATTTCCGCGACCGCGGAAGCATTTCCGCGACCGCGGAAGCATTTCCGCGACCGTGGATAAATGGCACTCAGAGACGCTGGGCAATGGAATTTTCCACGACCGCGGAAGATTTCCGCGACCGCGGAATAATGCATGCGTGCGACGCCTCGTCGAACGCGTCGCCGTCGATCCTCTGAGCTGTCGTCGATCTGGTCGGGGGGTTGCTCCTCCTTTGGCTATAAATGGGGGCCGAGTTGGAGGGTTTTAGGGCATCCAAAAATCAGATCTCCCCTCTCTCTCTCTCGTGTTCTTCGTCGCCGGAAATTTGTGGTGTCGCCGGAGCTCTCGCCGGAAGTTGTGGTGGTTGTGGGGTGGTGCATTGGAAGCGCGGTGAGGATAGGAGTTGAAGCCCTCTCGCCTCGAGCCCCGTCGTGTCGTCGGCGGTGAGAACTTATCCGATTTGGGGTCACCGAGTTCACGGCCGTGACCGCGGACATGAACTACCGCGACCGCGGACGATGTCCAGTCGGCCGCGACCGCGGGCATAAACTGCCGCGACCGCGGACGATGTCCAGACGTCCGCGACCGCGGAATCCAAGCCGCGATCGCGGTTTGCCTTAGCAAACGCGATCGTGGCCTTGGACAAACCGGTCTCGAACGGGACCCTCGTTCTTTCGGTTCCGTTCATTTTTCCTTAGATTCATATTATTAATTGTCGAATCTAACCTAGGGTTTCGTCGTGGGTCGTTGTCGTAGGAATCTGTAATCCGATTTCCGTTCCGGACCCAGAAACCCGTCGTCGCTGAATCGTTCGTCTAGACTAAGGCAAGTGGCGGTTCGCTCTTACTTATCATTCCATGTTTCCATTAATTATCAATTGTTTTTAATTGTGAATTAAATTGGGATGAAGGTTGTTTTCGTTTGGGAACAGTTTTGATAAATGTATGTGATATAAAAAGTGATATTATAATAGGTTGTATATACTGCTAGAAACAACGCTATTATATATGTTATTGCCATAATGGTATTGATGTGGACTATTGTGTGGTTTTAACTGTTTAGTTAGAACGAGTATTCGTAGGAACGTTATGTACCTTGCGAGGTCTAGTCGTTTCTTTATAACTGGTATTAGGAGGATTTTTCCCTAGTACTTTCTCTGGTCATGACTGTACCCTTACTCAGGGTAGGTGCACACAGCTGGTGCCGACACTCGGGATTTATCCCCTTCGATATCTCTCGTGTTGAGATGATATATCTTAAAAGCTTATAACGTAATTGTGCGTTTTGGAATTAAATAAGATAAGTGTGATTATGCACATAATTAATATACCCTCGGGCGAGGAGTACAACGTGGAAACCGCCCGGACTTCGATTAAAGTAAGTCATCCTTCCAAATCTGAATTCGCATTGCGCGGTGAGGTTGGTCGTGGACCCAAATGGTCAAGTCTTTTTAAAAACGCTTGTGCGAAATATAACGTTCTCGAACACTTGTCATACTTTCCGATAAGACTCAATCCTTTGGAGTCTTCTCTTCACACATTTCCCATAAGACTCAATCTTCCAGAGTCTTCTCGTGATCTTTCTGTTTCGTATATTCCTGTAGAAGTATCAAGGTTTACTATCGTCATCAGCTTTCATTCGAGAAGCGATGGGTCTAACCTAATACGACTACTTAGAACCTTTCTGTTTTACCCTTGTATAGTCTTTCATTAGACTAACCAACCGGTTATTTTCCCTTGCATGGTTGACTGGTGTCATCCGTCTCATACGGCACATCAGGTAAACTCCCGTTCCGTGAAGGCTAGAATCCGACAATGAAGGCAGATGAAGTTTTTAAGAGTTTTATCAAGGGTGAAGATCCTAGGCGTGCGATCGCGTGATCAAGACCCTTATGTTATTTATTTAAGACTTCTGTTGTATTAAACATATTCTGTATTTCTGTTGTATTTGGAATTTACGGATGTAATCCCGAGACGTTGGTTTCAATAAAGATTATGATATTTCATCTTATCAATGTATTTTATGTTTTGTATAAAGTAGTTAAGCCTTGGGTGGCTTCAGATGTGAAATCTGAGGTCACTGGTGGTAATACTTTCAAGGTGATATTTGGGGGTGTTACAGCTATATCCTCTGGATATGCACCCTCCTCAATCATCCTCAACACATGCCTCCCTAAGACCCTAACTGAAATTGCTTAACCCAGCCCTTTCTAAGCTCACATACCATGTCAGCATCATCCTCATCTAAATTGTACTCCGAATCAATGTCAAACAGATACTCAAACAACGCCTCACACTCCGCCAGCTCGCTTTTCTGACCGGTCCATGGTGACGTCACCTCAAATCCCTCAATCGGCAGCCCTAGAATCATCATAACGTCATATAGCGTAGGACTTATCTCGCCGAAGGGAAAGTGGAAGGTGTTCGTCTCTGGATGCCAGCGCTCGACGAACGCTGAAATGAGGGTGTGATCAGCATTGCCGAACTGAAAATCAAGCAAACCAGTCAACCCCGTCTGCTGAGCAATCCAAAACCAAGAACCCTCCTCAGGGACCCCTCTGTGTAGGGCGTGTCTGAACCCTCAAACTCCTAACAACGTCCTCTGGAGGGTCCAGTAACGCCCTCCTCCATATCAGTTTCGCAATGTGCGTATCAAAGTTCCTCAACACAAGAGGATACTGATGAGATGGCTCAGGCGGAGGTGGGACTTGCTGAGGTGGGTCCTCCTGAGGTGGATGCTGCTCTGGTGGCCCTGATGTAGAAGCAATATGCTTAGCATCTATGCTGACAGAGGTGGGTAATGGATCCTCCGGGATAGTAGAAGGGCCGGTAGTAAAGTCTGAATCCTCGATAGTTGTAGTGGTAGGGGCATCCTCCATAACCACGTCCTCATCTGAACGGACGGGACCAACATCGTCCTCACTAAGCACCTCTGTCTCCTGCGATACACCAACAACCCTCCTCTTGCGAGCAGATGCAGTAGTAGGGCGACTGTCTCGATCCGACCGTTTGATTTTACCCAATACATCCTATTTTGCCACAAGAAATATAACTATTTTCATTTTACTATTATTAAATATATTTATAATAACTTTTAGTTACATATACCTTAGCAATTGTTAAAGAAAATTATTTTCTTTATAAAATCAATATATTAAATATTTTCATTTTCAATAGGGCAACCTACGCAATATAAATCTAAACAACTATTATAAATAAATTACTAATCATTTTATTATACATAACATTTAATCTTACTTAGCAACAAAATTGAGCCTATTACCTATAATGTCATTTTTAATTATGATTAAATACAACAAAAACAAAGTCTAAAAGCCTAAAATTACAGTAAAAATTTATTAAATAAATTACATTTAACAAATTAAAACTAATGATAAAACATACCTTTTCGGTCGCCCTCCGTTCATATTTCCGCTTTTGACGAACAGGATTTTCGGCCAACTCATCCACCGCCTCCATAGCAACTGCTAAAGCCACGTCGAAAGCATTGTCTGCCCCGATATCCACCTCATCGGTCCTAGCCGGCAATCTATCCTCCTCGTCGCCGGCAACCTCCTCGCCCGAAACGACCCCGCCGCCTATGGCCCTGCCGAAAGCCTCCACGTTCGCCGGCAATTCTACCGTCGGAAATCTGGGTGGCACCTCGTGCAGCCCAGATTCGTCATCGTCCCCGGATCTGGGCGGCACCTCGTGCAGCCCAAAACCCTCCTCCTCCGCCCCGGCGAGTCTCCTCCGCTCCGCCTGCAATATGGTTACGTACTCGCACTGCTTCAAGGGCAAGAGGTACGAGCCGTGCAACACCTTCTGCCAGTCGTGCAACACCTTCTGCCTCGGCCGAGTCCGTCGTCGAGTCGAGTGGATCGGCGCCACTGAGATCTCCCGTCTCCGCCCTCTCTCTCTCCTCCCTATCAACCTCCGCCCATATCTCATCCTGCAGTAGCTCGTCAATCGTTGTCATCTCGCCGGAATCCGCCATCTAAGCACTATCTTTTGTTGAAACCAAGTTTTCGGGGAAGACGATCTTGGTGGCAATAAATACCGCCGAAGGGCATTTTTTTTAAAAATGTTACATCAGGGCGGCACCTATTGCCGCCCAAGTTCAAATTTTGAACAGCATTTGGGCGGCAACTATTCCCGCCCATGTTCAAAATTTGAACATTATTTGGGCGGCAGTAATTGTCGCCCAGAGTTAAACCGAGTTAAAAAAAATGATTTTTTTTAATAATATCTAACTCCTAAACCGAATTCACTAAAAAAAATAAAAAATTGGGCGGCAATACGTGCAGCACAACTTCTAAACCCGGTTTTCGAAAACCCGGTTTGTCTGTGTCGCACGTAGTGCCGTCTAAGATTAAGACCGGGTTTTTGGGGCCTTTTTCTGGGCGGCAATAGGTGCCGCCCAAAACGGAATGCAAGGTAAAAAAAATTGAAGTGTGCGGTTTTTTCGCTTTTATTTAAAGAGCAAAACAATTTGAGCTTCCTAATTTTCTATAGCGCAATACAATGTTTTTAACCTTTCAATCAAAACTAAAGAAAAACAAAAAATGAAGATTTCCGTGACATCTTTAGATATGTATAGATATCACTAACTCCAAGAACATCTAGAATTTAAGGCAAAAGTATGATGCCCTAATGTCACTCGTATCATTATGACAAATAAAGTACGTATTGCGGTGGTCCTACGTTACTTATTGATCTACGACTATATCTCTACCTAATACCCAACTTCCCCAAAAGTTTACTTCTTTAATTTTGACTAATTTAAACTGCATTCATCAGTGCGGCTAGCTTCTAGGCTCTAGCTATACCTAGTTCCTAGTCTATATAAATATATTCAGCTCTGAACACTTCATTCCATTCAAACGTTAACTATCGTACGACCTTTGTGACAATAAAAATCTAAGAATCAAGGAGATCCAACAAAGAAAAAAATGGATGCCACTGTGGAAACCGCGCCTCCAGCAAAAAGGTAACTCTCATTGATTGATTTGCATTAGTACTCCTACATGACTGATTAGCATAGCTACAGGCTGATAGGCAAAGTGGCAATCGTCACCGGTGGCGCTAGCGGCTTGGGCAAGTCGATGGCGACGCTGTTTGCACAACACGGCGCTAAGGTCATAATCGCCGACATCAAAGACGAGGAGGGAGAGTTGATCTGCCAAGAGATCACCTCCAAAGGCGGCGCAGCCTCCTACGTCCACTGTGACGTCACGAGCGATTCTGACGTGAAGGCGGCGGTTGACCTTGCGGTGTCGAAGCACGGGAAGCTCGACGTCATGGTGAATAACGCCGGCATAGGAGGCGGGCTGGACACGACCGTGCTCGGGACGGACAACGAGATGTTCAAGAGGGTTTTCGACGTGAACGTGACGGGGAGTTTCTTGGGGGCCAAGCACGCGGCGAGGGTGATGATCCCGGCCGAGAGAGGTGTGGTGTTGTTCATGTCGAGCGTGGTTTCGGTCGTGGCGGGGGATGGGCCCCACGCGTACGTGGCGTCCAAGCACGCCGTGGTGGGGCTGATGAAGAGCCTCTGCTCGGAGCTGGGACAGTATGGGATAAGGGTGAACGCGGTGGCTCCTTCCACTGTGGCGACTCCTCTGGTGACGGATTTGCTCAAGATGGAGAAAAGTGTGTTGGACGGGATCATACACGAGTCGTCGGTGCTCAAAGGGGTGGTGCCCCAGCCGGAGGACATTGCTCAGGCCGCCCTCTACTTGGCCAGCGACGACGCCAAGTATGTGACCGGCCTCAACCTCGTGGTGGATGGAGGGTATAGCACCACCAACAAGTCTTTGACTAACGCTATGATCAAGTTTATGCTTGCTGCTGGGCTGCCCAAAAATGGAACACCCAACTACCAAGCTTAGTTAATGCAATCAAACTATCAAAGTTTCTATTGCTCTCTAGATCGTCCTTGATGGTGTGGATAGAAAATATCAATGTAACAATGGATATTTGCAAGATTCAAGTGTACGTGTCTTCTTTGACCTCGAATAAATGAATAAACAGGATGTGAACAGTTAAACCAAAACGCTTGAATGATAGTAATGTGTCGGTCTGCTGTCTTTGTGTCAAGATAGAGACAGTTACCTGCCCACATTGACGCAATTCCGTCCAACGACTAGGAATGCTTTGTGTTTAGATAAATGAAATTTTAATTTAAGAACTTGCCTAGACATCAGCAATAGCAGCAACAATGCATTGGGTCGAGACGGTCGGCGCTTGATTAATGGCTCTTGCCGGCTGGATCACGGACCCAGGGTTTGCAACCGCAAGGTGAATGATAGCATAATTATATGCCCTTATTTGAAGGGAATATCATACCTGCCCTTGTTTCTGGAGAGCATACCAGATCTTATAATAAGTTATTGCAACATAATCTTGGCAAATCAGAATCTTGAAATCATACATTACATATATATGCATCTATACATAAAACATGTAGCAAATGTACCTTTTTGGACCACTCGTGCACTTCCAAGTAACAAATCCGACTTTCCAAAAACAAAAGTTTATCCATCATGTTTCTGCCTTTACACTATAACTATTGAACTCGCAGTGTTACTGCTACACAAGTATACAAAGTTGAACACCAATGCTCAAACACAAAGTGGAACGCAAGGGTACCTCAGATTAGGCAATGTGAGGCCAATGCTCCAGTGAGTATTTGACTGTTCTGTTCATTCGCTGGAGTTTGCAAGCCCTACCATATTGAGCATGTGTTTATCTTCCTTAAACCGCTCCAAAACAGTGCCCTTGATCACATCTTTCCTCTCTGCTGAAGCGGCCTTTGGGACAACGCCCCAGCATTCTATCACCTCTGGATATATATGGTTGGACTTGGACAGGCTGGGGCTCCCGAATGTGGTACAGGAGAAAGTGTGTCCACTGTCAAAGCTAGCTGATAGGAACAGGCCAAAGTGGTGAGCTTTTCCTCCAAAGCCTATTCCGTTTGGGATGCTCTCAGAGCTATAGTTGACAGCACACTGCCAATTGAAAGTGCAAAAATGCTACAAATGAGTTTGAAGAAAAGAAATCCTTTCGATTTCAAGATTTCATTTTGGTGATGTGATATGAGCAAGAAAAAGGCTACCCATTGCAGATTATTATTTGCTCCAGTAGGCCTGAATATGGATGCCTTCGGGTGTAGCTGAAATAAAAAGGACTTCATATCTCCATAGAAATCACTATGCTTCTCCCAAGGATGTGAAGCATAGCCTCCATATATGCAACCCTCTCTGTCTTTGATTATCAAAACAGTTGGACCTTCATTATTTCTGCAGTTCATTTAATTGACAAGCAATCAATTAGAATATTTCCTCAAAAACCTACACAAGCTTGCAGTTGCAAGTGTATATCCTGTTATGCTTTAATATAAAGAGATCACTCACGATATACAGCCAAAGAAGGTGCTGAAACTAAGACCATTGTGTGAGCTATGGTATAAAAGTTTCCATTCATCCAACTCCTGTTGAGACAGGGCTCCACCTATCAACCAGGCATATTCTTCCCTCAATACTAACATGGTGCTCGAGCACTCTGGATGCATGAGATGAGGTACCTGTGACTCAGATTTCCCTGTTTAATGTGAACATATAGAGTTAATGGATATCAAAATCAAGACAAGCTGAATATCTATGCTGCCTCAAAACATTTATTTGTTATTATAAATGCAGAAAAACTCAGGTTTCAGCATCAAAGCACCCACAAAACTTCAAACAGAATAAAAAATATGCCATTAGTTGGAAAAACCAAGCAAATCTCTCCAAAGAGTGCTACAACGTGCGATTTACTGAATTTCAATTGTAAGAGATGATAAATTGCAGCCCATATTCTAAAATCTTAAATTCACAGATCTACTAATCCATCCTGTCCAAAAGGAGAACAAACAGCACAGGCTTTAGTAACTGGTAAGGTAGTAAAGTATCTTTATTACATCTCAAAGCATGAATGACAGGCAGACTACTCTCAAACAAATTCATAAGGCAATCTATCCAACATCTTATCATTTCTTTTTCTAATCAAGAAGACCACAACTTTTCACTTGCCAAGAAGCTGATGTGAGAATACAGTGTATCCATCACAACACAGTATTAAAGAGAAGAAAAAGGAGACTACAACAAGCCTATATGACAAAATCTTCTTACAAAAATACACTGCACAGCCCCTTAAAAATGCATCTGTGATAAAGACAACAAGACAAGCATCTTGATAATATAAGTATATGATATTATAACAATTCCACGGACAGGGGTATATATAACAGACTAACAACATAGTCAATCAATAATCATCGTCTAGATGAGGATGAGATGCTTTTGAACACTGACCTGCATCAGGTGATTTCAAGAATCCATCTAGGTATCTCCTTATTGATGGATGCAAGACCAACCAATCCTTAAAATCCTGAAAGGACATACAGTTCCGACCACCTTGGCCATCATCCTTAGAAAATCGGGCAGCATCTAGCATCCCGCTGATGACAGACTGATGAAAACTTGATTCATGGACTTCTTTAGAAAACAAGTCCTCAATAACAGCAGCCACGACAGCTTCAAGATCAGACCTGTTAGTTCAATCTCGGGGTGATACAGACTAGCACAACACAGTAAAGAAGCATCAATATTGAAGATGAAAGATTCAAGGGAAAAATCAAACTCCTTTTTCCGTTACAAAAAGACTTTTGGGAACTATTACCTGACATAATAGTTACAGGTGATAATAGTCCATCAAAAGACCTAACAAAGGAGGCTTATCAAGAATTACCTTGTCAGAGAACAATCACCATCTACATCCACGAACTGATATATAAATTCTTCAATCTCATCTGTAGTTCCCTTCTCATACGTAGCCTATATAATGATCAACGAAGCAAGAGAGCAAATAGCCATATCACATAATTCAGATCTTCAAAGAAAGCACAATCTCACTGCTTTTGTCATAACATATGTAACCAGCCCTAAACTGTCAAATTTGTTCTAAATTCTGGACAGTGGTATGATGTCAAATTTGATATGCAGTGATCATTTTTATCAGATTATACCTAATGAAACAAATACACTAAGGCATCATTTATTGCAAAACTACGGGAAAGTAAATTACCTTGGCAATGACGAGATCTTCGTAAGTGAGCTTCTCATCTTTGCGTTTCTGCGTGATCAAATTGAACATTCTATCTCCAAGAGGATCAGGGATTCGATAATATGCCTGTTACCAGATACATCAAACAAGAAATTAAAAGATACTGGAAAATTAAGAGAGAGAGAGAGAGAGAGAGAGAGAGAAAAAATCCTGAAAAGCAAATGCTTCTAACAAAAGAGAGGAATACAACCTTGAAAACACTAGCAGAAACGAATACGCCATTGCTCTGCGATTGAGCGGAAAGCAAATCAAACAACGACCTCAGCTCTTCCAGCTCTTTCTGAGTGAAAGCTCTGCGATTTCCCCGCCATCAGAACGCGCGGGAGTCACATACAAAAAAACAGGAGACAGAATTCAGAGAGAAGCAGATAGTGAGGGAGAGAGATACCTTGAGGCGGAAGAAAAGTGAGGGTCGACTGTAGATGCTTGGGAGTTTCCCATCGTCTCTCCGTCGATCTTCGCCGGCTACGTCCGATTGAAGAGAGGGAGAGATGACAGCAGGCGACCCCTGCGATCGCCAGAGGTCACTCTGCCTATCGTGCACGATGATAAGTTTGGGCTTAGCATTGGATTTGGGCTTTACAACGAGACGATTATAACGCCCACTTAACTTAGAAGGCTAGCTTAAGCCCATAGATTCAATGTCCATGGGTCCATGTAGACTAGTTATAACTTATAAGGCTTATTTCGTTGTCGATTATCTTATCAAATATCAACCTCTTATTGGCATTGTTTATAGAAAAAATCACCAAAATAATCTCAATTTTTAATTTTGGAGCAAAATTAATATAACTTTTTAATCGTAAAAAAATTAATCCTAACTATTTACCCTTGAACAAAACTAATATAAACGATTTTTTTATATAGAGTTTTGACAGGTTGAATAATATGTTTACAACATACACATTAAAATACTTAGGTGGCATCGAGTGTGGTGTCTATTTTTTAAAACTTTACATGTAAACAAAGCCTAGGTGGCATCTATTTTTTTCTATAGTTGTAGCCTTTGATTTACGAAACATTTAAACGGTCAACTATCTAAATTGTAGAATTGTCTGTAATATTTTTTATTTTTTTTGAGCAGGTCTGTAATATTTTTGGTTAAAGAGTGGATAGGTGAAATTACTTTTAATTTGTTTAAAATGTGAGATTATTTTTTATCCGCAAGTAAAATATGATATTTTTTGTGGTGATTTTCCTTGCATATATATTTTGACTTTATGAACATGTTTACCAAATACAATGTTTACGACTTCACATGTAAACAGAGCTTGAATTTGGTCTAAAGTATATGTATTTATATTACAGAGTTTGGATCATATGTGGAGCACTCTTTCTGTGCGGACGTGCGGAGCATGCATTTTAGGGTCTTATTTGTGCACTTTAATGTCTTATTTGTATACTTTTTCAAAAAAAAAAAATTCTTTTACAAATTGTTTTCCAAGCAATTTTCAAAATTTTTGTAAAAGTGCACAAATAAGGCTCTAAAATGCACAAATAAGGCCCTATAGTACATGTCCGCACGGAAAGAGTGCTCCGTACCGGAACCGCACTCTTATATTAGATGTGTGTTTATTCAACATTTCAACCCACTTCATGACCATGAACTGGCCCAAAAAGTAGGTAAATCACTCTCTCGCAACTTTTAAGTTGCTTAATTCCCAAGCCACAATTCAAAACTGGGCTTGTCTGATGGAGAACAAGCTTGATTTTTCAATTTTTAGTTTTTTTTGAAAAACTATGAACAAATTATTAGAATTTGTTTGTTTTAAAATTTTAGTTGTCAATTTTAAAATTAAGGTGACTAGTAAAAAAATGTAATATTTTTAAACAATAATATTAATATATGCAAAAAATAATAATACTTCAAAACCGAAAATTGAAAAATTGGATTTGCTTGGTAATCTCATGAGTTTCAAACATTTTTATTTTTTTATGATTACAAGCTTAATCTACTATATATATATATATATATATATATATATATATATATATATATATATATATATATATATATATATATATACTAAAGTTGAATTGGCTAATGACACTTATCATTCTCATATTGAGCCAATTCATCTTTTGCTACATGTCATTCTCACATTGAGTCAACTGATTTTCTGCCACATGTCAACTCTACAATACGTCATATGTCATTTTTAAATTTTTTTTCTGTGGATATGATTATGATTATGTAATTATGTTTGTGATGGTCTTACTTTCCTTTCTAACATTACATGATCTTGTTTTCCTAATATAAAACTTATAGCAAATTGTTTAGCAAGATTATATTCCAAAGAAGTTATTTTATATTTAATGAAATAAGAATATATATAATAATGGTATATTTATCTACCTACTTATAATGTCATATCTATTTTCTAATTCATATTATTAATATATAAATCTATATAATACTAAACAAGTTATTCGATAAGGCTACATGTCTATACCCCATTAAGTCGTCTTAGTTATGACACGTGTCACTTTCACAATTTGTCACATCACTTAATATATTTTATAATATAATAATTATATTATTTTTATATATAACTCTTCTATATCAATTATTTTTGGTATTTCAATTTCAAAAATATGCTTTCGTAACTAGTTATATTATACATATTATAAAATCAATACATGATTGAGTAAAGTATTGTTAAGAAAAGTTATATTAATCATAAAATTTTATACCTTATTATCAATGCACTTATAACTATTTAAAATATATATTAATTTAAAATTACCATTAATATTTTATACATGATATATGTATGACGTAAAAATCCGTACAAGACACGAAAATTACGCTAATTGTTTCAAAATATATCATATCCTACTAGTCACCTTAATTCTTAACTAAAATTTGAAAACCATTGAAAAAATTCTAGATATCCATTTTTAATTTTGAAAAAAAAAATAGAAAACAAAGTTTTTTTTTAGTTTTTTTCTGGATATTTTGCCCGGTTCGATCGACATGAACCGTTCTACGTCTGAACCGAATACTACAGAGGCCCTTTGATGGAGGCGACCCTCCATTCAGTCTTTTCATACACGCCGATCGAACTTAGCGCCTCATCCCGCTAAAATGTCTGATGATTGGTATATAAAACTAAGTTGAACCAAACCTTACACAAGTTGATTTTTTATATAAACGCTCATTGCTGTGCGATGGAGTGGTGACCAAACGATTAGATTGCTCATATAAACTAGACTTTATGCAAAAAATGATAGCATTTGTTAAGCTTCGATATGATACCAAGCTGTAAATATCAATGTTATCATAATGACAACTCCAAGACGAGTTTCAATTTCTGAGGTATTCCTTGCCACCTATCTAGTACTAGTATAGCTTACTATTGTTAATATTGAAGTTTACATTAAGTTTTGATACAATTTATAGGCTATATGACATTACTTGTGTTTAGCTTAGAATATAAGGTACGTTGGTTGTGCAATGAATTAGGTGTTGTTATACATATACATATAAGATATAAATACATGAGTCAATTGTGGTTAGATGTCTTTGTTCGAGTGAATTAGTTAAGGCTACGATAACATGTGATATCTGTAAAATTTTCATAATAATAAGCTCTATCGCTATCGAGGGCAAAATTTGGTGAACTAAGAAACAAAAAGCTGTTTCCATGATAACACATGTACCTTGCAATTTCCTAGGTAATTAATTAATAGAGCGGGGGTTAAGGTTGGCTGTGGTTTGTAATTGTAATGTGTTGTCGAATGTCGATCATGAATAGTAATTAATTTCATCTCTAACTTTTCAGCCTCTCTTAAGTACCCCATTTATGCAATAGCCACCTGGCAGGCCAGATTATAGACCTAGGGTTGAAAGCAATCGAGCAATTTTACCCCACAAAGTATACTCAATGTAATTAAGTTGAAGGGTTGTCAATAATAACAAATCCCCCAACCAACATTCAGTTGATCTAGTAATTTGACACTGTATTTTTTTAAGCATTCTATCCAAAATCTTCGAATTCGATTCCTGCAGGAGGTGTGTATGGAGACACTGATGTTGGGAGGGGTCTACTATTTTGTGTGTCAATAGTATCCCGGTCTGGACGTAGAGCAGCTTTATCCGATCAAACCAGGCGATCAAGACCAAAAAAATAACAAATCCCCCAATATTTGTTGTTTTTAAACTTTTTACACATATTCAAGAATTCGTTCAAAAAACATGTTAAAAACTATCTTCTTCTTTGTTTTTGTACACATATTCAATAATTCATAGTTCAGATTGTGTAGAAAATCTACTGTGAAAAACCGCGCACTCCACTAAATTCAACAGTGCACTCCACCTTGTGTGGCACGTAGTGCAGCATAAGAAACTCAGTTTTTTTGTGCTGTATATGGTGTCGCACAAGACCGGTTCAATATTTTTAAAAAATAATTTTATGAATAAATTTTATTTTTAAAAAAACGATTCAGTGAATCGGTTTTTGTGCGGCACGTATTGCCGAACCGGTTTTTTGGAAGAAAAAAAAAGGTTTTTTGGGCGGCACGTAGTGCAGTCCAAAAAAACCGGTTCATGGTGAAACCGGTTTCTGGACGGCACTAGGTGCAGTCCAGAGAGTGTACGATTGAAATTAAACGGTCAATTTGTGTTGCACATAGTGCCGCCCAGAATTATCTCGTTTTAGTCTAAACGTCATTTTGTGCGACAGTATCTGCAACACAATTTGAGCAACAAAGTACTTCCGCGCATGTGGCCGGCTATATATATGGAATATGTAATAGTAGTTGAACTACCATTGAATTACAATAACAAAAAAATAGTTCAAACCGATTGTAATTTTCCGGCCATATATATGTCATCGTCAAACGATTCGTGTTGGAGGGGGGTGTCTGAATCGTCTTCGAGCGCGCCCACGTCTCTAGATGATGAAATTGATTTTCAATCGCCGATTTCTCCTCAGTACTTCGGGGTACGTAATATTTTTAATTTTTTACATTATAAAGTAATTAGATATTACCTGTATATATAATATTTAGATAAATGTAGAAATAAAATGATTGTTTTTTCATAATAAATGTAAATACTAATTAGTCTTTGAAATGATTGTCTTTTCATAATAAACTATATGCATGTATGTATAATGTCTAGAAATAACATAGATTTATGTATGTAGAATGTTTAGAAATAACATAGATGTGTATGTAGAAAGTTTAGAAATAATGCTTAAATTAGATTTTTTTATATAAATGTAATTATTAATTAGTCTCTAATGTACTAATTTTTTATATAAATAGGATGATTTTAGTGATGATGAATTTCTAGCAATCGACTTCTCATCCCATTTTACTACTAATGAGATATTTCCGAGTATGGAGGGTTTGAGGGAGTAGGTGCAAAAGGTCGGTTTTAGTCTTTTTATGGTGATCACTACTAAATCATCAAAGCCTAGAAGGATTATATTTCATTGTGAGAGATTCGGGTTACCTAGGTCCGGCAAAAAAAAGAAGTTAGTTGATGGTAAAAAGGTCAGCCCGATACGAGTGAATAAAGCTAGGTCAAAGAAGAAGGGTTGTCCCTTTTTGTTGCATGGTATTTTTAGTGAAGGAAATGCTAGTAGAGCTCCTGGGTGGACCATATCGGTTGTTAGAGCATGCCATAACCATATGCTTTCGACCACCTTGATTGGCCATGCATTTGCTTCCCGACTTACGAAGGAGCAACGTAGAAAAGTGATGATTGATATTGCGGCGGGTGCAAGACCCAAGGTTATTTCTACACAGATTGGAATGAATATACAGGTTCAACGGTATTGAGGAGGCAAGTGTACACTGTTAGGGGTAAGGAGAGGTTGAAATCCATGGGCAATATGAATGTGACGCAATGGTCGTTGGGATTTTTGAAGGACAAAGGCTATTTCCTGGACACCGCTACTAAAACGAGGGCAGATGGAAAGGAGGTGTTGTCGTGCCTGTTTGTTTCTCACCCAGACGCTCGACATTTGATGCATTTGTTCCCTAATGTCGTCATCATGGATTTGGCGTACAAAACCAACAGGTAAACTCAACTCGTTTTAGCATTATGAGTAGATAATGGTATTTTGGGCGGGTTTGAAGTATTTTTTGTGTTGCATTTATAGGTACGGTATGCCACTATTCCAGATTGTTGGGTTTAATTGCACCAAATTCACATATTGCATCGCTCTGGCGTTCATTAAAAGGGAGACAGCAAGCCACTATGCATGGGCATTGACACGATTGAAGTGGTTGTTCGGGGGGAAAGGTCCCGTATGCATCATGTCTGATCGAGAGATAGGACTGATCAAGGCCGCCGATAAGGTGTTTCCGAAGGTTCGGCATCATTTGTGTCAGGTCCATGTAGACCGTAATGTGAAGGCATATGCTAAGTTGATGAAAATTGACGAGAAGAAATTCTCGGAAAGTGTTCGTCGGGTGATGAGGTCGCATACAAAAGGAGGAGTATGGAGAGCGACTTGCTCACTTTAAGGAGATATGGAATGAAGGCCTTGTGAAATATGTCGAGAAAACTTGGTTTAATCGCCATAAGGAAAATCTAGTTGCGGCATGGTGCGATGATGTTCTCCATTTTGCCACAAGAACATCAAACAAGTAACTTTCATACAAACAATTGCAATCAAGTTGGGTTTTAAAAAAGTCATTTAGTAAAACGTAAACGTGTGTATTATTTTCAAGGTTGAGGGTCAACACTCTATGCTTAAGGCCATGATTGAGACATCCGTTGGAGGGTTCGACACAAGTGTGCAACACATCGACAACATGTTTGTTGATTAGCATCGAAAGATCCATTTTGAGATGACTAAGAACTGCACTGCCTTTCCCATGGAGATAGTAAATGGCCCTGAGTGGGTTAAGGTCTTCTTCAAGCGCATCCTTGAAAAGTGCTGTGAGAAATTCTTGAGAATGTTGTATGCCCAAGCTGTGTTAGAATGCTTGAGAATGTTGTACGCCCAAGAAATGTGATGATTTTTGGTGGAAGTCCACACTAGGATTGCCTTGCCCACACACAAATAAGGTCTATGTGGAGACGGGTTACCCGTTGGTGCCTGAAGAAGTTGATATTTTCTGGAAGCAAATCAGATGGGAAGGGGTGGATGTTAAGGATCTTGATGTCGATGATGGTGTTGCAATCACATCGGATAATTTCACGGTGCAGGACTTCTTTGAAGAGTTCTTTTGTGGGAAAGTTGATGGATTTAGGTTGAAGAAGATGGCGGAAAAGTGGCGTGAGATTGATGACCCTACATCGTGCCAGATTGAAGACCCGCCACGTGGTGAGACCAAGAATGGGAGGCCTAGGATGAATGCGAGAAAGATCGGCACCAAGAGGAATATGGGTTGGGACGAGCATGTGGATGCGAAAAGTAAGAAGATGAAGGAGAAACAGAATATGAAGGATATGGAGGAGCTGGGAGTGGAAGAGGAGGATGCGGATGTAGAGAAAGAGACGACCAATGTGAAATCGTCTGTGGGATCGAAATCGTCTGTAGGATCGAAAGGATGTCCTTCTAGCGAAAGACCTCGCAGTGGAGTCTCAATAGCAAAGGCGAGTGCCACTAAACTTGCAAAGTCCAGATCTGCTTCAAACAAGTCCAAATCCGCTTTAAACAAGTCGCTCAAGTATCTCGGCTTCAACTGGGGACATGAGATTATTAATCTTTTCATGCTCGCATACATTTCTAGTGTACAAAGTGTCAAAGGCGATGATCATTGCGGGTATCGTTCCCTTTCCGTTTTACTAGGTCGCTGAGAAGAGGACTACGTTGATGTCCGGTTAGAGCTTTCGAAGCACCTCCAGACACATCGAGCCAACTACATAGCGTTGCTTGGGGATGATGAGTTGACGGTGAAAGCGCTTGTTAGGAAATTGAATTATATTGCTTCACCGTGCACAAGGAACTTCTGGTGTACGATGCCTATTACATGTTTGGTGTTTGCCACGGAACACCAAGTGGCGGTTGTTGTCTTATCATGGTTTGGACCGCACACATGTCTTCCATTGCCCCCCCCCCCCCCCCCCCCCCCCCCCCCCAGGTGCTGAGCCTCCGACAAAGGTTTATGCGATAGCACATGTAGGCAAGAGAGACCATTACGTACAGGTACGTGAGCGCTACTCCTCTGGTATTTACTTATTCTTTCAAAATTTGTTTTAACATTTTATTGTTTATGTTTACAGATTTGGCTTGTTGATGATCGTTGTCCAATTTCACCCCCTCCGAGACAGTGGTTCAGTTACAAGTACCCAAGTGTTGATGGATGGAATAGTCATGAGCGCTTTAAGGATAGGTTCAAGAATTATGTAGAGGAGCGGGCGGAACAAGGTCGATCTGACATACTTACCTAGGCTTTTTGGATTGTAATTGACTCTATCTATGTCATTGTATTTCGATTTGCTTAGTTTGATTGAGATTAACCGTATATTGTGTTTATAATCGTTTGTGTTGATTCGATTTGTTGTTGATTCGGGAAGATGTAATACGAGACAATAATAATACTTGAGAATCATTAACAAATACACGCACACATAAACATTAAATCATACACTAGTTGAACATGAATCATAAAAAGCTTTTTAATTCTCATCATAATCGGTCTCCCCGCCATCCTCAGAGCTACTGTCGTCCACCTCAGATTCTGGATCTTCTAAAAACCCGGGATCCGCTCCTCCGTGATCCGCTCCGTCGAGATCCGCTCCTCCGCGATCCGCTCCTCCCAACTCCGCTCCGTCGAGATCCACTCCTCCACGATCTGCTCTGCCGAGGTACGTCGAGTTCGCACCGCCTACAATACCTTGCCATATGCTTTCCGCCGTCGAGTCGAACGGATTGCCGCCGTCGCCGCCCTGTTCTCCGGTAGCTCGTCCACCGCCACCATTTCAGTCGGAATCTCGCCGGAATCCACCATTTTTAAGCAAAGTGTTGAACGGGGAAGACGATGCTTCGGCGGCAATAAATACCGCCGAAGCTTCATCTATTTTTATTTTTTTTGCCCAGATTTAAAATTTGAAAATCATTTGGGCGGCAATTATTGTCGCCCAGATTTAAACCGAGTTGGAAAATTTTTTTGAATATAACTTTAAAAAAAAATTACATCAATCGGGTTCGCCAAAAAAAAAATGTGCGGCAATACGTGCAGCACAACTTTAGAACCGGGTTTTCGAAAACCCGGTTTGTCTGTGTTGCACGATGTACCGTCCAAGTTTCAAACCGGGTTTTTTGGGACTTTTTTGTACGGTAACAGGTGACGCATAAGATGGAGTGTGTGGTAAAAAAAAATGCGCGGTTTTTTCGCCAAAATCTAGAAGGAAAAACATATTGATAAACTAGATGAAAGGACTGGAAACGCAAATACAGGTGAACGAAGAAATTGCAAGAGTTTGATTTGTAGATAAATATTCTTTGATTGACTAACTTTGAATAGTCTTCGAGTATGTGCCGCAATGACCATTTGATTAATCTAGAGTATGTTTGGAAAATATGGCGATATATAAGATCATATAAATACATTTCTATCGTATCATGCCAGTGACCTTACACAATCTTTAGACAATAAGATATACAAGATGGGAATTTGGCAACAATTTGTGGCTAAGACAAATATTGAGGGTTTTAGGTCCATTGGCTCTTTAAGAATTTTGAATTAATAAAATAGACCTCTATTAATTTTTATGTATTTTTTCTACCCCTATTAGCTTATTTTATTTATTTATTTTCTCCCTCTTCTTTGTTTTTTCTCTCTCTAAAATATTGTTTTTTGGGGTTTAAGAGGTAGGGTTTAAGGGGTAGGGTTTAGGAAGAGGGAGAGGAGTTCATTTTTACTAAGGGTCCATTAGTTTAAAAAAAGGTTTGTTAAAGAATTATTTACTTAATTCACCTAAAAATATTTTGTATATTATAAAATACTCCCTCTGTCCCAAAATATAAGCCCTATTTGACCCGGGCATATCCGCCGATGCGGGTTTTGTATCGTTAATATCTCTAATTACATAACCCTAAAAATTATAATTTTTTGATATTATTAAAGTACTCGTTGAGACGAATCAAACAAGACCCCACATGACTATGTTTTTTCTTATATATTGGAAGAAATCTTAAACCGAAGCTTCAACGATGAACAGTGACGCGTTTTCAAATAGGGCTTATATTATGGGACGGAGGGAGTATAGATGAAATGGGAGGTCGAAGCAAGTGATTGATGTGGATGGATGGAGCGAGTGCCGTGAAATGAGATCGATCGTAATGAATGAAGCTAGGAGGGAAGTAACAGAAAGATATGGTTTATAATCAATAGGGAAATTTAATTTACGTAAGCACCGTTTCAATGTATTAAATGTTATGCTCCACCACTATAATTAAGTATATAGTATAACATCTCGGTACACAGATAAATATATGTTCATGTATAAATATTATATAGATAAATACAAGCAAAACAAGTATTACATTATGACATATATATAACTACGTGAGAAGGTTAAACGGAGTACTATTAATAATTAGATAATTGAGAACGTATCATAGGCGTTCTCGTGCTATTAATAGTTAGAGATTTGAGTACTATTAATATATAACTATGTGAGAAGGTTCAACTGAGTACTATTGAGTATTTTTCCAATATATGCAATCAAACGATTATTATTTTTTCAATATTTGAGACCTTTTATAACAGAAAAAACTTTTAATAGTAGTTATTCCAACTTGTAATATGTTAAAAAATACTAACTTTATAAATAAACATAAAAAAAATAGACGTGGTATTTCCTTAACTAAAATCACTTTCTTTGAAAGTTTACTAATAATTTTTAAAAATTACTAGTGAGCTCTAAAAAAATAATTAAAATAAACATAATGCTTCTAGAAACAAATAACATTAAAAGTAAAAAAATTTTAAAAAAAATAAGTAAAAATACATAAAATAAATACATAAAAATACACTATAATAAAATAAAAATACAAAAAAAAAAAAAAAAAAACCAAGCCCCCACTGAGCCCCATGTGGCTTTGCCACTGTTGTAACTGGTACAACCGTACAAGTATGAGAGAAAAAAATGCTTCTATCTGGCTTCAAATTCCCGCACTCTCGCCTCTTTTTTTTTTTTTTTTTCTTCACTTCTCTTTTTTTCTTTACTTATCTAAGTGAACGCAAATGTACATTAATCGTGATTTTAACCCGAATATTTGTATTTTCACCCAAAATAGCTAGAGATTAATTTATAAATTTAAAACATAATTATTTGACCTTAAATTATGTATTAGTTTATACACATACATAATAAACTGAAAATATACATACAGTACATTCCAAATGCATATAGTGTACAAATATTTTGGGCTTTTGGGTTATACTAGATGTGCATTTTTAATTATTTGAATATTTGGAGTTATTGTGTATGTGCATTGGTTATAACTTGATGTGCATTTGGCCGGATTTTATAGGATGTGTAAGTGGATATAATTGGATGTGAATTTGTATATAACTAGATGTGCATTTAGATTTCATTGGATGTGCACTTGGATAACCGGATGTTTATTTATAAACTATATGCATTTCATGAATTATACTAGATATGCATTTTTGCATACTTATTATACTGTATGTGCATTTTAAATTGTAATGTGTGTGCATTTCGAATCGTATTGTGTATGCATTTCGAATTGCATTGTATGTGCATTTCAAAGTTATATGGTAAACTAAAGTTGGCTTCCAAAAAAAACTAAATTTGGTCAAAATTACAAGAATGTCCCCATTCTCACCTAAGGGGGCTTTCTAGCTCGGGAGGGGGCGTTCTCACCCGAGCGCTCCCTATATATATACCTTAATTTCTAAGCTACGTAATATACATAAATAGAACTGAGTTTAGCTACGTAATATACATAAATGGCTAAATACACGCGAAATAGTGTATATATCACGTTATTTTACACGCTTATCTTAAGCGTGTGGTTTTACACGCTTAACGTAGACGTGCAGGGGTATTGTGGCCATTTTGAAAATACAGCTCACGGTTCTTACACGCTTAAGTTAAGCGTGTGCATACACGCTTAACTTAGGCGTATCATTTTATTTTATTTTTGCAAGTTTAAAATCACACGCTTAGCTTAGGCGCACCATACTATTTTTTTTTTCTTTTCAAAATTGCATTTTTCCCCCATAATCATGTAGAGAATTTCAATACGAGTCCGTACATATACAATTCGTCCAAAACGAACATCGTTTGCCCCTCCAAAAGCCCAAAAAACAAAGCCTTCCTACCCATTTTTTTTACAATTTGGTGCCCAGCATATAGCGCATTGTAGTTAAAAATTTTGGTATTTTCTGCATTTTTCTACTATAATTTTGTATAAAATTTTAATACGAGTTCGTACATATAAAATTCATCTAAAACGGATATCGTTTTCCCCTCCAAAAAGCCAAAAAAACGAGAATAAAAACTTTAGAAACTATAGTATTTAAGTAAAATATTTTGTAATACTTAACTATAATGTGTATTATGAACTTATGTACTCCCTCCGTCCCTTATTGATCTTCCCGATTTGACATGGCGCACTTGCCGAGATGGTTTTGTATCGTTAATATCTCTAATTACATATTAATAAAAATTATAATTTTTTGATATTATAAAAGTACTCGTTAAGACGAATCAAACAAGACCCCACATGACTATGTTTTTGCTTATATATTGAGAGAAATTTTAAAGATTCTCTTCAACTATGAATAGTGTACAAAAACGAAACGGGAACATCAATAAGGGACGGAGGGAGTATTATAGTTAAGTATTATGAACTTATTACTTATATACTATAGTTAAGTATTAAGTAATAAGTATGAACTTATTACTTATAGTTATATCCAATTTGATTATATTTTATGGTTATATCTTATAGTTATATACTATGGTTATATCCTTTAGTTATATCCTATAGTTATATATTATGGTTATATCCTACAGTTATATACTATGGTTATATCCTTTAGTTATATCCTATAGTTATATATTATGGTTATATCTTATAGTTATATCCAATTTGGTTATATCTTATAGTTATATACTATGGTTATTCATAGAGCTTAGGGTTTAGTGTTTCGGAGGGGAAAACGATAGTATATAAGTATCTTATAATTACACATTATGGTTAAGTATTACGAACTTATTACTTATAAAGTATAGTTACACATGCTATAATTATGTATTATAGTTAAATATTACGAATTTATTACTTATATACTATAGTTACACATTATGGTTAAGTATTACGAACTTATTACTTATAAAGTATAGGTATGCATTATAGTTAAGTATTACGAACTTATTACTTATAATATATACTATAGTTATATATTATGGTTATATCCTATAGTTATATACTATGGTTATATCTTATAGTATTTTCAAATTTGGTTATAACTATAATATATGACCATAGTATATAATTATAGAATATAACGATATGATATAACCAAATTGGATATAACTATAGGATATAACAAAATTGGATATAACTATAAGATATAACCATAATATATAACTATAGGATATAACCATAGTATATAACTATAGGATATAACTAAAGGATATAACCATAATATATAACTATATGATATAATCGTAAGATATAACCAAATTGGATATAACTATAAGATATAATCATAATATATAATTATATGATATAACGATATGATATAATCAAATTGGATATAACTATAATATGTAATCATAGTATATAATTATAAGATATAACGATATGATATAACCAAATTGGATATAACTATAGGATATAACCAAATTGGATATAACTATAAGATATAACCATAATATATAACTATAGGATATAACCATAGTATATAACTATAAGATATAACTAAAGGATATAACCATAGTATATAACTATATGATATAACCGTAAGATATAACCAAATTGGATATAACTATAAGATATAATCATAATATATAATTATATGATATAACGATATGATATAATCAAATTGGATATAACTATAATATATAAACATAGTATATAATTATAAGATATAACGATATGATATAACCAAATTGGATATAATTATAGGATATAATCAAATTGGATATAACTATAAGATATAACCATAATATATAACTATAGGATATAACCATAGTATATAACTATAGGATATAAGTATATAACTAAAGGATATAACCATGGTATATAACTATAGGATATAACCAAAAGATATAACCAAATTGGATATAACTATAAGATATAACCATAATATATAACTATATGATATAACGATATGATATAATCAAATTGGATATAACTATAAGATATAACCATAGTATATAATTATATATAGGAAAAGCATCAAATGAGAATAGAAAATTAGGAGAGAACGGAGAATAAAAGGGGGCCGTTGGATCGGAGGCGAATCAAGGGCCCATATTAGACTTTCATTAAAAGCCGTATAATTCGGGCGTGCCGAATTTTTACCGAATTTTTCAACCGTATTATTCGTGTTTTATTGGCGAATAATACGGATTTTGGCTTGTTTTTTTGCTGGGCACTTTTTTTGTTCGCTGGCATTGAACAATTATGTTCAACGCCTTGAACACTTGCATCCAGGACCATGAACACTGATGTTTCAAGCCTTGAACACTTGTGATTTTGGCTTATTTTTTTGCTGGACACTTTTTTTGTTCGCTGTTATTGAACAACGCCTTGAAGACTTGCATCCAGGACCATGAACACTGATGTTTCAAGCCATGAACATGGACGTTCATGGCGATGAACATTGACCTTCATGGTAATTTTCAGGAATGTTCAAGGCAATCAACAAAGAATTTTATTACAGTTTACAGATTTGTTCAAGGCAGTTTACAAGTCCGTTCATGGCAATTTTCAGGAATGTTCAAGGCATATTTCAGGAATGTTTAAGCCAAATAACATGAATGTTCAAGGCAATTTTCAGGTTCGTTCATGGCGATGAACATTGACGTTCAAGGCAATTTAAGTATCCTTGAACGTTTGTATAGATGTCCTTGAACATGGATGTAAAAGGCTGAAAACAATTGAGAGAAATCCATGAACAGTAATTTAAGTATCCATGAACGTTTGTACTAATGCCCTTGAACATGGATGTAAAAGGCTGAAAACAGTTGAAAGAAAAAATCCATGAACTGTCAACTAAGTATCCTTGAACGTTTTTATTGATGTCCTTGAACATGAATGTAAAAGGCTGAAAACAGTTGAGAGAAAAAATCCATGAACTATCATTTAAGTATCCTTGAACTTTTGTACTGATGTCCTTGAACATGGATGTAAAAGGCTGAAAATAATTGAGAGAAATCCATGAACAGTAATTTAAGTATCCATGAACGTTTGTACTGATGTCCTTGAACATGGATGTAAAATGTTGAAAACAGTTGAAAGAAAAATTTCATGAACTGTCAACTAAGTATCCTTGAACGTTTTTATTGATGTCCTTGAACATGAATGTAAAAGGCTGGAAACAATTGAGAGAAAAAATTCATGAACTATCATTTAAGTATCCTTGAACGTTTGTACTGATGTCCTTGAACATGGATGTAGAAGGCTGGAAATAGTTGAGAGAAAAAATCCATGAACAATAATTTAAGTATCCTTGAACGTTTATACTGATTTCCATGAACATAGATGTAAAATGTTGAAAACAGTTGAGAGAAAAATACCATGAACTATCATTCAAGTATCCCTGAACGTTTTTACTGGTGTCTTCCGTACAAACACGCGTTGAATTTCTTTTCTTCACTTTACGCGCGCGCGCGTTAGTAGCTGTTAGGTGGATGATTTTTAGTGGTTCTTAGTTCTCTCTTAGGGAGTGGTTCTCACCGGAACCGCATCCATTATATGATATAACGATATGATATAACCAAATTGGATATAACTATAAGATATAACCATAGTATATAACTATAGGATATAACCAAATTGGATATAACTATAAGATATAACTATAGGATATAACCATAGTATATAACTAAAGGATATAATCATAGTATATAACTATAGGATATAACCAAATTGGATATAACCATAATATATAACCATAATATATAACCATAGTATATAACTATATGATATAACTAAAGCATATAATCATAGTATATTACTTCAGGATATAACCATAAGATATAACCAAATTGGATATAACTATAAGATATAATCATAATATATAATTATATGATATAACGATATGATATAATCAAATTGGATATAACTATAATATATAACCATAGTATATAATTATAGGATATAACGATATGATATAACCAAATTGGATATAACTATAAGATATAACCATAGTATATAACTATAGGATATAGCCAAATTGGATATAACTATAGGATATAACCATAATATATAACTAAAGGATATAACCATAAGATATAACCAAATTGGATATAACTATAAGATATAACCATGATATATAACCATAGTATATAACTATAAGACATAACCATAGTATATAACTATAGGATATAACCATAAGATATAACCAAATTGGATATAACTATAAGATATAACCATAATATATAACTATAGGATATAACCATAATATATAACTATAGGATATAACCATAGTATATAACTATAGGATATAACTAAAGGATATAACCATAGTATATAACTATAGGATATAACCATAAGATATAACTAAATTGGATATAACTATAAGTAATAAGTTTGTACTTATTACTTAATACTTAACTATAGTATCTAAGTAATAAGTTCATAATACTTAACTATAATACATAAGTTCATAATACACATTATAGTTAAGTATTACAAAATATTTTACTTAAATACTATAGTTTCTAAAGTTTTTATTCCCGTTTTTTGGCTTTTTGGAGGGGAAAATGATATCCGTTTTGGATGAATTTTATATGTACGGACTCGTATTAAAATTTTATACAAAATTATAGTACAAAAATGCAGAAAATACCAAAAATTTTCACTACAATACGCTATATGCTGGGCACCAAATTGTAAAAAAAAAATGGGTAGGAAGGCTTCGTTTTTTGGGCTTTTGGAGGGACAAACGATGTCCGTTTTGGACGGATTTTATATGTACGGACTCGTATTGAAATTTTTTACATGATTATGGGGAAAAAATGCAATTTTGAAAAGAAAAATAAATTTAGTATGGTGCCCCTAAGCTAAGCGTGTGATTTTAAACTTGCAAAAAAAATAAAAAATGATACGCCTAAGTTAAGCGTGTAAGAACCGTGAGCTGTATTTTCAAAATGGCCACAATACCCCTGCACGCCTACGTTAAGCGTGTAAAACCATACGCTTAAGATAAGCGGGTAAAATAGCGTTGATATAGACACTATTTCGTGTGTATTTAGCTTTTCCGTATATATATTGTTCATATCACCTTAGTTTTTTTAATTACGACCACTGCAAATTAAAACATGACATTTATTTGCTACAAGGAAACTGCCTACAAATATTGTTGTTGGTTTATGTAATTAATATTCATGACATAAACCATGAAGAAGAAATTGGAGTCGTGAACTATCGAATTAATGCTGAGATAAAATGAAAGAAAACGGATATATGATATATTATAGACGGTTTTGGATTCATTGGCCCTTTAAGAGTTTTCAATTAATAAAATAGACCCCTACTAATTTTTATGTATTTTTTCTACCCCTATTAACTTATTTTATTTTATTTTTCTCTCCCTCTATTTTGTTTTTTCTCTCTCTAGAATATTATTTTTTAGGGTTTAAGGAGTAGAGTTTAGGGGGTAGGAAATAGGATTTAGGGAGAAGGAGAGGAATCCATTTTTACTAAGAGTCCATTAATTTTTAAAAAAAATTATCAAAAGATTATTTACTTGACTTGCTGTATAATACTTGCATATTGATCATAAATTTTTATACGAACGCCGTGTAGGATTTGACAAATTTGTGATAAATTAAATTTTGAAGCTTAATTTGATGGCGGCTGACTGGCTGAGTGAGGATGAAATTTGAAGCTTGATGGCAACACTTTCACAAACAAGTAATATACCTACATTTATACGACACGTCTATATATTCTACTCTATCGATTACATCTAGAGCCGTCAATCGGGTCGGTCAAGTCGGGTTCGGTTCGGTTATTTTCGGTTCGGTTGAGAACGGGTTGGGTCATTTCGGATAACAGGTCAAGCCGGTCGGGTCAATACAGGTCAGCGGGCGGTTCGGGTTAACCAACGGGTCAAGAGCGTCATTTTTTAAATATTTTGTTCACTATTTAAATATTATTAAATAGTTAAAAACTAATTTAAATATGTTAAAATAATGGATTAAAATAATAATAATATTAATAATTATTTTAATGTAATTGATATTAGTAGACCAAAATCATATTTTATTTTTATTTTTATTTTTTATTTATTAATTTATAAATTTCTACATTATAAAAAATTATATAAGTACAACAATATTTTTTTTAGGATATTAAGCATATTATCAATATTTATATGTCATTTATCATATTATTTTATATTATATTTTATTAATACTCCACATTTATTCGTTAATCGGGTCGGGTTCGGGTTGGTCTGGCTCGGTCTCGGTAAATTCGGGTTCGGTAACTTCGGGTTATCAGAAATTTCGGTCAGGTCGGGTCGGGTCCAAAAGCGGGTCGGTCAGGTCGGTAAAACGGGTTCGGTAATTTTTTGACAGCTCTAATTACATCCGTATGTATATTTTTAATTTCCTATATATTTACGATGTAAATGTTATATATTGGGCCATATAATACGGTATTAGAATTAGTTTGGATATGATTTTGTTAAATTGTAACTGCTACACCACTTCAAGACATTTAAAGAGACAACCGATCATGCAGGTTCCACTTGAAAATGTTTGTTGTAAGCCACGTCAAATAGAAGTATTCGATTTTTCTAGACTAAGACATTTTATTTTTAGAAACTATTTTCTAAAAAGAATTTTAATTATTTATTAAAATAATAATAAAATGATAATATCTAATCACAACTTCTAAAATAAAATATTTAATATATATCATTGGGATATAAGTTAGAAAAGTGGTATCATGGAAGGCTAAATCTCTTGCATGTAAAATTAATTTTTCGGAAATTTCGCCTGATAACTGTGAGTTTTTGAATTTTTCGCGAAATTTCTTCAGGTTTTGACAATTTCGTGTGATAATCCTAAGTTTTTGACTTTTTTACGAAATACCCTTAGGTTTTGACAATTTCGTGTGGTAACCCTGAGTTTTTAAATTTTCTCGTCGGATACCCCTCCATCCATTTCACCTAAAATAAATATAAACCCTATTTCTCTAAAACCCCTAAGCCTTAAACCCTAAATCCCTAAGCCTTTAACCCTAAATACTTCTTTAGGGTTTTTTTTTAAATAAAACCGTTTGTATTTAACGATTTGGGTATTTCGCGAAAAAAAATTAAAGTTAACATTTTTTAAGTGAAATAGATGGAGGGGTATCCAGCAAAAAAAATAAAAATTCAGAGTTTCCATATGAAATTGTTAAAACTTGAGGCGATTTCGCAAAAAAATTAAAAACTCAGAGTTACTAGGCGAAATTATCAAAACCTGAGGGAATTTTGCGAAAAAGTAAAAAATCCACGATTACTAGACGAAACTATAGCATTTGCGTTCGGATGGACATGACTCTACATTACGTACCATACGTATATATACATGGTATTTAGCCAAATTTGGGCCATCCCAGACAAACTTCTTATGGACCTTGCGGAGTAGACCGGTCATGGATAGAGTGATCTTAGAGAATCCTTCTATGAACCGTCTGTAATATCCAACAAGTCCTAGAAAACTGCGCACCTCCTTCACATTCTAAGGCCGCTTCCAATTGGCTACCGCTTCAATCTTCTAGGGATCAACCATAACCCCATTCTCATTAATCACATGGCCTAAGAAAGTCACTTCCTTGATCCAAAAGTCACACTTAGACAACTTTGCATATAGTTGATTTTGTCTAAGGACTGACAAAGTAATCCGAAGATGTTCCTCATGAGCCTCCTCACTCGGGGAATAAATCAAAATATCGTCGATGAAAACCACCACAAACTTATCCAAGTATTGGTGAAAACATCAATGCATTAGGTCCATAAAGACCGCTGGAGCATTGGTAAGTCCAAATGGCATGACTACGAACTCGTAGTGACCATATCTTGTCTGAAACGCAGTCCTCGGAATATCTTCCTCACGAATCCTGAGCTGATGGTAACCAGACCTCAGATCGATTTTGGAAAAGACTTTTGCTCCTTGCAATTGATCCAACAGATCATCAATCCTCGACAACGGGTACTTGTTCTTGATTGTAACTTTATTCAACTCACGATAGTCGATACAAAGTCGGAATGATCCATCCTTCTTCTTGACGAACATGACCGGAGCACCCCAAGGCGATGCACTCGGCCTTATATAACCCTTCTCAAGAAGATCTTTGAGTTGCTTCTTCAACTCTTGCATCTCCGCAGGAGCCATCCGATACGGTGCCTTAGAGATCGGCGCGGTACCAGGCTCAAGATCAATAGAAAATTCCACGTCACGATTCGAGGGTAATCCAGAAATCTCTTCCGGAAAGACATCCGGAAACTCACTAATCACAGGAATATCAAGAATTGATGGTTCATCTTTCATGGGCGGATCCAGGTAGCAAAGGTACCCGACACAACCTTGTCGAAGTAGCTTAAACGCAGCCATCGCATTGATGAGCCTGCCGTTATCAGCGTCATTCCGACCCTTGAATTTGCACACACACTGGCCCCCAGATGACACCGTCACATTTTTCGAGCTAAAATCGATTACCGCCTCATGATGCGTCAGCCAATCCATAATGAGAATAATGTCGTATGGAGCCATGGCAATACAAATCAAGTCTGCCTCGAATTTCTTACCCTGAATGGTAATCGGAAATTCAGACAAACGCTTGGTCCCAACCAAACGGTCACTATTGAGAAGATTTACAACGAAAGGTTCACAAACCTCGTTGCAAACTAAGCCTAACTTGCTAACACAATTTTTCGAAATAAAGGAATGGGTAGCACCCGAATCAAACAGCATACATACTGAAGTAGAATGAAGGTATAAAGTACATTGGGCAATTGAAGTGTTGGGTCCATCAGCCTCATGCATCTCGTAAAGGCGTTGACCTTGACCTCCAGAAGCAACTGGGGTTTTCCCCTTGTTCTGTGCAGTTGTCTGCATCGAAGGACTAGGAGTCTCCACCGGTTTGAACCTGGGTCGATTGTTCTGATTAACAGACCCCTGCTGTGACTCCGTTCCTTTATGCTTTCCCTGCCGATGGAATTTCTACACGTGTCCTTCAATTCCACAGCCAAAACACGTCTTTCTTTCCTTCTGACATGCATTGCTCTTGTGCCCATTTGCACCACAATTGTAGCACTGAATCAGACTCTTGCCCTGACCCGATTGTTGTGTTAACCCTCCTTGAGTTATATCCGTCTTTGCCTTGCTAGACTTGGCAAAGTTAGACGGTGGCGCAGGACGTTTAAATCCACTTGCCTGAGGTTGATTTTGCATCGACCTCTGGCGATTACGTCTCTTGGTCGACTCCTCCAGAGTCACCTCCAACTTGTAGGCTGCATCCATGTATTGCTCCAAGGTAGAGAATATGTGATTCACCATCCATGGCTTAATATCTGGGCTCATCCATTCATGGAAGTGCCAGATTTTTTGCTCCTCGCTGGACACATCCGACCCAGCGTATTGCAATAAATGATTGAACTTGGCCGCCAACTCGGTCACTTTCAATCCATCAGTCTTTGGGTAAAGAAACTCCTTGTGCTTCTCTTCCCTCATAGCCCGGGAAAAGAAACGGTCCATCATCTTAGCCTTGAACATGCCCCAGTTCAGATCGGCATGATCAGCTAAGCCAGTACTTTCCCACCATTCACTAGCTACTTCTTTCAACTGAAGGGAAGCAATGTGTACTTTCTCTGCTTCCGTGCACTCAACATTGCGGAATAACCTCTCCATGTGGGAAAACCAATGAGCCACTCTGACTGGCTCTCCTTTTCCATCATAATTGTCAGGTCTCATAGAGTTAATGGCCTTTAGTGCTAGGCCATAATCACCTCTATTCCTGACCGCCTCATCTTGGTGTGCATGGACATTTGGCTCCTCAACTCTAGGAACCATTGGGGGAACTGGCACGTCTTGTGCCTGGGGTGCGACTGGTCGAATAATGTCGGTGAATGCTTGCATAACAATTCCCCGAATAGCTACAACTGCCGTTGTATCAAACACCGCTGGAGCGTCGGCCTGAGCTTGGCCATTGCCCCTTGGGTTATTGTTGGAAGCAGACTCATGTTCCTCCATAGGGTTCACAGTGTTCCTTTCAATTGGTCTGGGATCATTACTTGGCCCAGCACCGGTACGAACGTTGTTTCTTGTGTTCACCATCTGTTTATCGATCAAATTCCAAGTATTTTATACATTAATATTTTTCCAATATACTTAACGTAATAATATCAACTCAGAATGGATCAACTTGGTAATTTATATAGATGAACTTCCAACTGGGTCATAAGGTTTTACAAAAGAAATCTCCCGAGCTTCTGAATAAAATTGCTCGGAGATTTTTGTATTTCACCGCATATACATCGGAATACTAGCAAAAGAAACTACTACAGTCAACGTCGGCCCATATCAAGGCGCCCTAAAAACGTTTCTTGTAAGGCAAACTGTCCATACAAGGTTTCTTCGAGCGGGGTTCTTCATCGAAATTAAACGATGGACTTCTGACCCTGCTCGGCCTGGGAACACATGGTTCATCCTTTGACCCTGGTGTCCTTGGCCTTATACTAGACACGGTAATACCCTGATCATCCTCATTTGGCTCTCCTGGCCTTGCCCATCTTTGAGCACGATCAGCTATCTCGTTCATCAGACGGTGCTCTTCAAAAGAGATCATCTGACTTTGGCGAAGTATTTCTCGTAATTCAGAACTCGACCTCAGCCTTCTCCGAACAGGATTAGGCTGAGAGTTCTCAGGTACCTCTTGTGGTCCACTTCCTCTGATTCCATACTCAACATAGAGTGCTTCCCAATCAGCGGAAGTTAATGGCGAGTACACTCGTTCAGGTGGCGGACTTGGGTAGATGAACTGCATCCTCGTGTCCTCACCATCCACCAACAAGTGCCTTAAGCCATCGGATTATTGGCCCTGCTCCTCGTGGTTCTCCTCATGGTCTTCCTCTGGATCCTCTTCTGGGTCCTCTTCTTCCTCAGGATCCTCTTCAGGATCCTCCTCGGGAACCGACTCAATCTCCAAATCATCGTCAAGGTATCCTCCTGTATACTCTGACGTCTCTTCTTCTTCTTCGGGGATTGACTCCATCAGGAGGTCATCACCGAAGTATCCTATATCATAATATGAAGGGTAACCTTCATCCTCGGTGTCCTCCATATCCTCCTCTATGGGCTCTGCCACAGGAACCATGGTCTTGTCGGACACTAATACCACTGACTCTGGAAGTACATACTTTACTTCCTCAGGTGGACTACTGGGTCCACCGACCTCGAAGCATCTCGGGGGAACAGGGGAATTTAGCCTTACTGGAGATGGCGGAGCCATCTCGGCATCTTCTGAATCCCTCTTGAGAGAAAGGCATGCACCCATATCCTTCGGGGCAACAAGAAGAGAGTTAGTCTTTCTAAATATAGAAGTGAACTTCCATATCAGGCTAAAGAGAAGGCACGACTAGAACGGCAAAATTTTTCTTTGGAAATTCAGAGCCTTTGAAAACATTTCTTAGTTTAAAACGAGTAAATGGTTTATAAAATCCAACCCGTTTTAACAATTTCGGCTCTGATACCAGATCTATAACACCCCCAAATATATCCTTGAAAGGTATTACCGCCAGTGACCTCAGACGTTCTGTCCGATGTCACCCAAGGCTTAACCAGTCGATACAAATCATAAAACAACAGTTATAATACAAATATCATAACTTTCATTCGAACCATAGTTTCGGAATTTCAACATAATTCCAAATACATCAGAAATACAGCGGAAGTCTTTTAAAAGTAAATGACATAAGGTCTTGATCACAACGATCACCGCCGAGGATCTCAACCTGGATAAACTTATCAAAAACACCATTTGCCTTCATAGTCGTTCTAGCCTTCACGAAACTGCAATCTATCTGATGTGTCGAATCGAACGGATGACACCAGCCAACCATGCAAGGGAATAAATTCGGTTGGTTAGTCTAATGAAAGACTATGCAAGGGTTAAAAGCAGAGTGGTTCTAAGTAATCGTATTAGGTTAGACTCATCGCTTCTCGAATAACAACCGATGACGATATTCAACCATCATACTCCTACTGGAATATACGAAAAGGAATGATCAAGAGAAGATTCTGAAAGACCGAGTCTTACATCAATCAACCCAACAGAAGACTTCAATGAATTGAGTCTTATCGGAAGCATGACAAATGTTGGAGAACATATAATTTCATACAAGCATTCAAAATGACTTGATGTTTCAGTTCCCGACCAACCTCACCGCACAATGCGAATCCAGATTGGAAAGGGAACTTTACTCTGATCAAAGTCAAGACGAGTTTTCCTAGCTGCACTATTTCCTAGCTGCACTACTCGCCTGAGGGTATATTAATTATGTGCACCAATGGCACTTATCTCATTTAATTCCAAAACGCGCATCACGTTATAAGCTTTTATCATGATCAGCTCGTCCCGAGACGAGAGATCTTTTGGGAGCAACTCCCAGGTTTGTGACACTAGCTAAGTGCACCACCTCTATACCCGAGTATAGAGGAAGGTCATGACCAACAAGATGGTGTTAGGGGTTTTGTCACCCTCTTCACCAGGTTATAAAGAAACGACTGGACCTCACAGGGCCCTAGTAGCGTTCCTACGAATACTCGTGCTAACTAAACAGGTCAAGCACGCAATAATCCACATCAATGCCCTCAAGGCAATCATCATAAATATATATCTATAATAGCGTTGTTCTAGCAGATATACAACCTATTATAATATCATATTTAATTATATCATTTATCAAAACTGTTCCCAACGAAAATAGTAAATCATCCCAAATTAATTAACAATTAAACAATTGATAATTAATGGAAATATGGAATGATAAGCAAGAGTGAACCGCCACTTGCCTTAGATTAGACGAAAGCTTGAACAAGCTTAGAGACAACGGTTTCCTGGGTCCGAAACATGGACATATCCTGGATAACAAATCTCTATGGAACGACCCATAACGAGACCCTAAGTTAGATTCGATAACCAGATATACGAATCTAAAGGAATACAAAAGAATCGAAGGAGTCAAGCCTCGCCAAGACCACAACACCCAAGAACACACCACAAGCCAGCCCACCACGGGTGCGCCGGCCCTGACCGCGGGTGCAGTGGCCTTGGCCGCGGGGTGCGGTGGCTCTGGCCGCGGGTGCGGTGGAATTACAGAGCGAGGGGACGACGATGACGAAACTCACCATGATCGACTCGTATGGATTCGATTAGGAGGGGCTTTGATTTCCAAACACTTTGGATCACCAAAAACCACTTTGAGAGCACCTCTTACACCAAAGGGAACTCCGGCGAGCTTGAAGAAATTCCGGCGAGAGGAATTTGAGAGATTTGAGAGAGATTCAAATGTGATTTATTCCAGTCCAAATCCTCTCCTTTTATAGCCCAAGCAAGGAGCTTAGTCATGGTAGGCGCCTACAGACAGGATGGGACAAGCAGCTCAGGCGAAGGGATAGCGTTGCAGCGACTGAACTCCGGCGTCGCAGAAATCATCATGGCACCGCGGGGTGCGGTGGCTCCATCACGGGTGCGCGTGACCGCCTCACCTGACCGCCTCAGAAAATGGATTGCACCGCGGGGTGCGGCCACTTGACCGCGGGTGCGGTCAAGGCCATTTTTGCCCTCTTTTGTCTTCTTTTGTCCGGTTAACTTTATGGGTAAATATTTTTAAACCCCGGGTTAAATATATTCGTACTCGGTTAATGTATTTGCACCCGAATGAATATTCTAAGCCCCGAAAATACGTCGAATGTATTTTATTCCACTCAGAAAATTATTACAGAGATCGTGAACATTGCGGAATGTCTGAACTTTTCTGAAATAAATTCGACGACAGTAGTACGGGAGTTGGAAAATTTCCAAAATACCCTTACAAAATGAGGGATATTACATTATCGATAATATTTTCCACCATTGAAATTTTCTCATGTGTGATTTTTTATTGTTTGGGAGTTCATCATAAGGAGATAAATCATTACCTTTTTAAAAAAAAAAAACTTTCCAATAATAATAAATGCCTTTAAAATTGGTACTACTAGCATAGTACAAAATTTGTCGTATGATCATGTAACTCTTCTGGAGTATATAGTGATCTCTAAATTATCAGTATATTGAGTCTTAGAATTCTCATAGGGTCAATGATGGTATGCTGGAATCATTAGTTTAGCACAATTCTATAGCAACCCTAAGCGTTAAATTCTTCTCCCAAATACATTTAGCCAAATGAAATTTAACACTTAAACTCTGTGTTAAATTGTTTCTTTTGAAAACCCTTAAAGTTTGGCATTTGAAATTTTAGAATTTGTCCAAAATAAATTTAAGAACTAAAACACTAGTAAAAGAAAAGAAACTTGACATTCATTTACTTCGATGAATCATATCACTTCACATGCAATTTAATTTCATATGTATATCCACTATCACGAATGATACTTTTTCTTTTACTGTAGATACATAAGATATGTAAAAGTAAACATAATAAATGAAACTCAAACATAAAGAAGTAACATTAATAAATCAAGTCATTGCCAACTTCGGATGACTAGAAATTAAACACCAAAGTTATTAACCCTCTTATCACCTGACACAAGAGGTGGTTTCTAATATGTCTTTTATCATCTACTTCAGGGGATAATACTTGTCATAGAAACTTTTAACATCTTCTTCAAGGGATGCTATTTTCTATTATTCACTTCAAGAAGTAATAGGGTTTATTATTTCGTCTACTTCGGGAGATAATTTTGGATTTGTCCATACCGAGACAAATATATTATATTTGCATCCACTTTAGGAATTAAGAACTATATAAAAAGCAGAAAAATAATAAATAAACAACTAGTATATTAGAAGAATAAATAAATTAAAATCCGTCTACTTTAGGGGATAAAATCCATTATATATCTTATAAACATATCCTCTTCGAGAGATAAAATTCATCTGATGATTATTCCAGATTCAATCAACTAATTCAACTGAATCAAATTGTCTTTTAAAGGAAAATTCAACTCCAACTTAAATTGGATCTATAATTCCAAAATCCACATTCTACATATAAATATATGTATTCAACCATCATCTATGTGCACATACTCGTTCTCATAGGCAATATGTACATATAGAGGCACGCTCCGGTAAAATGGAAATTATGGTAAAACGGAAGTACTAATCTGAAGCGTCGGATTAATATTGATGGATGATTGGATTAATGGGTTATAGGAGATATATGGTAGAGCTCTAACCACCAAATCTAACCTAATAAGGATATTATTAATAAGAAATAATTAATTTTGGTTGTTACAGGAGAGAGAAAATAATACAATATTCTCTTTCCTAATCGATTTTGCTCCCATTCAAATATTAAAAATTTAAATAGGAAGAACATTTCTAAACGTTCGTGAATATCGTTAATATGTTCACGAATATCAATCATTTGTTAATGAATATCGTTTATGTTTGTTTGAATATCGATTTCTATTTAATAAGTGAAGATTTAATATCTTAAAAATGTGAATATCATCACTTAAATCATGAATTTCACCACTTGATAATATGAATATCACACTAAGTTACATAAATATCTCAATTAATCACATGAATATCAAATTTACTTACACGAATATCACCACTCAATTTATGAATATCACTACTCATTTTGTGAATATCGCCCACTACCCAATTACATTAATATAGTCACTCAAGTACATGAATGTCATCAACTAACTACACGAATATCACCACCCAATATCTTCGAAGCTTTGATTCATGGTGGTAAGGTTTACCAATGATATTATCGCGTCGATTTTGGGTCGTACAGTCGTTCGATCAACCTGAATATGAACATTATTATAATGAATATCAACAATATTATTATAATGAATATCAACAACATTATATTGAATATCACATCATAAAATTTGAATATCAATTATTCAACGCATAAAACCTCCTGAATATGAACAACATTATAGTGAATATCACATCAAACAATTTGAATATCAATTGCAAACAGTACAAATAACACCATCAACAAGCAATTTGAATACTATAATAGCGATATTCATTCCATATGTGATGATATTCACGTATTTTATACACATAGTCATACAAGTAAGTAGTCGATATTCATAAAAACAGTGTCAATATTCAGAGTTTAATTCGCACATGATAATTATTCAAAGTTTAGGTGAATATCACATCATAACTATCAAATATTCAATGCATGAGACCTACATCCAATATGAATATCAAAAGCATTTGTATGAATATCACATTAAACAATTTGAATATTAATTACAAACAATACCCCAAAACACCAAAACTGAAACTTTCTAGAACAAGCTGTCAATTAAACACAATAACACCTTCTTCAGAGTAGTAAGAACTTACATTCATGATTCTCCTTTGATGTTGAAAGTTTCAACCCAGATACCACGGAGTGTCCTGTCGAATTGCACTTCAACTTCTGCAAGAATTGATAGTAGCTTTCCAGAAATTCAGCGTGACTTCAACTTGCTCATTCTCTTTCGTCTGGACTCAGAATTGGGTGATTCCAACTCCCAGAGTTAGATCTGGAAGTCTAATTTCGTCCCTCAAAATTGGAGAATTTTCTGAGTTGTAAATCAAAAGATATGGCATTTTAACTGAGAGGTCGCTGAGATTTTCGAGAAGGAATTGACAGCAACTTTCCAGAAATCTAGCGTGACTTCAACTGGCTCGTTCTCTTTCTTCTGGACTCGGAATTAGGTGATTCCAACTCCCAGAGATAGATCTGGAAATCTAATTTCGTCCCTCAAAATTGGAGAATTTTCGGAGTTGTAAATAAAAAGATATGGCATTTTAACTGAGAGGTCGCTGAGATTTCCGAGAAGGAATTCAGCGAGATGAGTTTATGGGTGAAGGACGTGAAGATGGGGATGGATTGATAGAGGGAGAGAAGTTGAAGACGACGGCGTGTTGAAGCCCTCCTATGTGGCCGATTCCAGTCGGAAGTTGAAGACGATTCAGTCGAGGTCGAAGGCGGCGGCGGCGTGTTGAAGCCCGGCGGCGTGTTGAAGCCCTCCTCTGTGGCCGATTCCAGTCGGAAGTTGAAGACGATTTCAATCGAGGTCGAAGAGGATTTCAATCGAGATCGATATTAACTGGGAGGGAGAGAATAAAATAAAAAAGGAAGGATAGGATTTCTTATAATTTAGGTAAAAAAATCACTAAATTAATGGGAATCATGCGTGTTCAATTCCACCATATAAACATGCACCCAATTACTTTTAATCACAACCATTCATTTATTTGTAATTCAATGGCCCTTAATAGTACTTCCGTTTTACTCTAAGAAGCCGTTTTACTAGAACCAAATTATGTATATATATATATACAATGATCATCATCACCAACAAGGCAACCACTAGGAGTAGGTACTACTTGTTTCGGATTTTCCAGACCGGCCTCCAATCCATTTTAAGGGATATAAATTATCACTTTAGGAATTGAAAATTATTTATATAGGGATTGAATTTAAAAATTATCACTTCATAAATTGAATATTGTCACATCGGAGATTAAACATTATCACTTCGGGGATTATACATGCATTAATTTTAAATCCACTCTCCTTATAGGAGGTACTTCATAGATATGAAGATGAAACTTGCCACTATATGGACTTCAAAAATCTCATATGTAGAGATCTTCTACATATAATGACATTCATTACTTCGGAAATTATATACGTCATTATCAGGGCGTTATTTAATAGGACGTACGTACGTTATTTAACTCAAATGTATAAATTTTACGCATTCATCCACTTCAAAAGATGAAATTCATTAATACAAGAATAATATAATATTTATGACTACGATGAATATATCCTCTTTGAGGATAAGATATCAATATAGTATGTTTTTGGAGACATAATCCTTTTCAATATTTTGATATGCAAATTGCGGTTTATGGTCATATTACCCTATAATATTTCGTAACTAAATTACCAAGTATGGAACAAAAGCACATTTACATATATATATATATACGACATCGATCCCATGCAATAATGCGGGGAGTATAAATTTAAAAACTCAGTCACACCGCCTTAATAGATTAGCTGAGCTCTCCCTTGCAGAAATATTGAATGAACACCACCAATAACCAATTAATACCTCTTTCTGCATTATTTACTCAAATTTCCCTCTTTCTGCATAACTCCTTCCTCCCTACATTTAATACACATCTCCTTTGCCTCCATTTTCCCTAGAACCCTCTCCATTACTCCCCTTCCTAACTTTAAATTTAATAACATCACCTTAATTTAAAGCAAAAAACCCACCTGGAGCCATCTCACTTCTCCTTTCTCCCTCCCATCTAATTCATTTCATCTATAAAAATGGTTTTCCAAGATCAAACTCCACCACCCTACCCAATAACCCATTTCGGTGTTGCTCTTGGCGGCAGCCGCGGCGGCGCTTCGCTTACCACTGATCTCTCCGTAGCAATACCAGGAGTACTCTCCCTTTCTAAGGTCAAATTTTTCAAAATATTCTGAAGTTGTTAGAAGTTTATTTAGTTATATATACATATACTTGTTATTTTATTGCTAGTTACCGATATCAATTTGGAGGTTGTTATATATATTTGTCATGGGTTTTCTCAGTCAACGAGAAAGCAAATTTGGCAAGAGAATCCGCTTTTGGAAGAGAACCCAACCAAGATCATGAGCCACCGAAACGGGTGGCCGCGGCTGGAGCTGAAGCTGAACTTGCCACCGGACGATGAGGGACCGGATTCTCCAGCCGGGTCGGGGGAGTCGGGATCGCCACCGAGCTCTTGCGTGTCGTCGGAGCTGAGCCAGGACGAGGCGGGGTCGATTATGGTGGTGGCGGGGTGTCGGCGGTGCTTGATGTATGTTATGATGTCGGAGGAAGAAAGCAACTGCCCACGTTGCAACAGCCCCGTCTTGCTCCATGTCGGAGACCGCCCTTCTGCCACCGCTGCCGCCAGTGGTACGGCCACCGCGTCCGCCAAAGACCTAATCAATTAAGTTAAACTAGCTAGTGAGATCGACTATAATATATATATATATATATATATATAGTGCGCGCCTCTGTTGATAACTATATATATGATTAAGTACGTGTTTTAGTATAACTAGCTAACTAGTTTGGTTTTTACATCTTCCCGGAAAAAGAAAAGGAACAGAAAATATGAGTTAAGTTTTACATGTTCTTTCTTTTTCCTACCTAGTAAAGGGCAGTACGTATCATATATGGTGATGATGAACTAAGAGTTCAGTAGAAGAAACAAATCCAAATCTGTAGGATCTGTGCGTTAGAATCAAGGGAACTGAGACACAAAGGTGTTCGATTCCTATGGGCAGCGGAATAACAAATAAGCAAGTTATCAAGACAAATTACTTAAGGTGGAAACCTTTGATAACCAACTAGTTATCTAGGATAAAAACCACCCCTCTTGCGAGGATTGAAAAGTCTACTTGTATATTAACTTTGATTACAACTTCCGAACTCAGCAGTTCAAACCTATCTCTCAGGCTAACCCCAGTTCCCTAGTCAATCACAAATTAACACACAAAGACTTACTTTGACTCAGCTTTTCTTCTTTCTTCTTCTTTAGTTCTGATGCACTTTGAGAGCTCGTAAATGCATAACCTAATTGCACCAGCAACATCATGTATATATAAGACTTATTTGTCAAGGAAAGATCTCGGAAGAGAATCCCTTGAATAAACAAATCCCGTAAATACATGATAGAATATTTTATATCTTAACAAAATAAGACACAAAATATTCTCTCACCCAAATCCTAATTTACATAATCCTATAAGAATATTCTATATGTAAACCGGCCAAGATCTTCATTTGATAGCATCCGGATTTGGTGAGAAAATCTTCTTCAAAGATTCTGTTGATGATTCTGGGAAACCATCGACGCGGTTCCCATCCAGTTCCCTTGATCTTGATCTGCGCTCACTTGGACTTGATTTCCCTTATCTTTTCACCTGTTCATAAGTCACTAGAGAAGCCAGTTAATCTCAAGTGTTTGTCATCGTCAAAACAAGAGAAACAGAGGAAGGGAACTTCATGGGAACTGAGGTTCGAAAAGTTCAATTCCAACAATTTCCCCCTTTTTGATGATGACAAACAAATACCAACATATAAGCATATAACCAATAGGCAGTAAAGGAGTTAGATTATGGAAGCAAAGATACTGAGGAGATTGCTTCATAGTTCCCCCTTAATTTTTGACAATGATACTTAGTTCCCCCTTAACACGATACCAGTCCTATTGGTTCCAGGATTCCAGAATCTATTCCCCCTTTTGACATCATCGAAAAGATAGATTAGATACAGTATAAAACAGAGAATAATTCAGAGGGAAACATGTCAATCGCAAGAACAAGGCACAACTTAGCAAAATGATTTCATTAATTAAGCAAAAGAGGCACAATATATAGCAGACACAGGCAAGGGAAACAAACAACAATGCTGAAAGAAAGTAGCCAACAACGCAGAGCAGCTAATAAGCAGGGGAAATCCTAGGGAATCTAAGCCAGAAACTGGCAAAAGAGCATCAGGGGGAACGGGGAGGCATCCTAGCAGCGAGCTCCCTGATGGCAGAGGTGATTTCCCTAAGAGCGGCACAAACATCAGCGTTGGAGGACAGCAAAGCGGGTGGGGACGGCAGCGGCAGACGGCTGAGCATCGGAGGCCACGGGCGTTGAAGATCGTCCGTGAGCCGCCAAGAACTCAAGATCGGCTTGAGAGAGAGAGACCTGAATAGTCTTGTCTGCCATGGGAGCTTTGTGGGGAGAGAACGGCAAATTTAGGGTTTTGAGATTTGAGAGAAGGAGAGAGCACAGAGATGATTAGCGGTGACCTGGGAATAGTGCATAGTTCCCCTTAAATAGAGCAGCAGATCTTCCAAAAATCTCCAACGGCTACAAGATCGGATCTTCCAGAATTTCCTTAATGACGAAGATAAGAATTTCCCAAATTCTATCCAAATCTCCAACGGATGGAAAGAAGTCCCATCAGAAATAATCTCCAACGGCTACTGCTTTCAAGTTGCCATAAATACTCTGAGCAGAAAAAACCGGGAATCGAGGCAGCGTCAGAGATCAAACGGCAAGAAGCACAACCAGTTCCCCCTTAGTTCCTTATCAGTTCCTGGCTAGGGAAATTCTTGGAAGCATATATGTGGGGAATGTAAAACATGAAGAGAACACATCCAAGAGCATGAAAAATATCAGGAAGGCATTTTTGACGCTAAGCTAGTAAATTCTCAGTTGTGGACAAATAAAGCATGGATCATAGGGAACTACTAGGAAAGCCAGGCCAGGGTTAGCTTATAATCAATCATCATTTCGGCTTATTATGAGGGTTCAGAGATCAGATTGATTATATATTGTTGAAATAAGAGCACAAATGAAGTCCATATAACATATGAAAGCATGAATATAGCACCTCTGAAGACATAACAATGAGCACAAGAATGCAGAGAGGGACAAGAAATGCAATAAATACAGTTCCCAACGAGTTACCAGGTAAACTAATAAATCAACAATCTAGTCAAGACCAGGGAAATAGCCAAGGGAACCCAGAACCTCTAATCAATGGAAATCATGCCAAGAAGGAGTCTAAAATACTCATAAGGTTCTCGATTAAGGGCTTTAGTGAATATATCAGCAATTTGTTCCTCAGTACGACAATGTTCCATAACAATGATCCCTTTTTCCACATTATCTCTCAAAAAATGGTGCCTTATGTCAATATGCTTAGACTTGGAATGAAAGACAGGATTTTTAGAGATGCTAATGGCACTAGTGTTATCACAAAGAATTTTGAGAGGGCCATAGGATTTACCAAAGTCCGCGAGTTGCTGTTTGAGCCATAGGACTTGAGCACAGCACGCAGCAGCAGCAATGTATTCTGACTCAGTTGTTGAGAGGGAAATAGACGTTTGCTTCTTAGAACCCCAGGAGACCAGACAAGGGCCAAGGAATTGAGCCATTCCAGAAGTGCTTTTCCGATTTTGAAGAAATCCAGCATAGTCAGCGTCGGTGTAGGAGATGAGCTCAAAGTCGTAGTGTTTGGGATACCATAGACAGAGATTGTCAGTTCCCTTCAGATAGCGAAGAATCCTTTTCACAGCCGCCATGTGCTTAGTGCGAGGATCAGCCTGAAAGCGAGCACAAAGACACACAGAATACATAATATCTGGCCGACTGGCAGTGAGATAGAGAAGGGAACCTATGATTTGCCGATATAGAGATTGATCAGCCTTTGGATCAGAATCTTCCAGCGTGAGCTTGGTTGCTGGGGAAATAGGAGTGGCAAAAGGCTTGCTTGTGTCCATCTTGAATTTCTTCAGAAGTTCCTTCACATACTTCTGTTGATGGACCTGAGTTCCCTCTGAAAGTTGATTAACTTGAAGACCTAGGAAGAAGGTCAGTTCCCCAATCATGCTCATCTCGAACTCACTGCTCATAAGATTCTTGAATTTTTCTACAAGAGAGAGGTTAGTGGATCCAAAAATAATATCATCGACATATACTTGAACAACCAAGATATCATCTTTGACTTCCAACAAGAATAAAGTTTTGTCAATCAAACCTCTTCTGTATCCATTGGATAACAGGAACTGAGCAAGGCGGTCATACCATGCTCGAGGGGCCTGCTTTAGCCCATAGAGAGCTTTGTCGAGGAAGTAGACATAGTCAGGATGGTCTCTGTCCTCAAACCCAGGTGGCTGCTTGACGTACACTTCTTCTTGAAGAACGCCATTGAGAAAGGCAGTTTTGACATCCATTTGGAAGAGCTTGAAGCCTTTGTGAGCAGCATAGGCAATCATTAGGCGGATGGCCTCCATTCGAGCAACAGGAGCAAAAGTTTCATCATAGTCAATGCCCTCTTGCTGATTGTACCCTTGAGCAACAAGACGAGCTTTGTTTCTTGTGACAATCCCTGAATCATCAAGCTTGTTGCGAAAAATCCACTTGGTTCCTATGATAGTCCTGTTGGGAGGACAGGGAACCAAACGCCAAACTTTATTCCTATCAAATTGATGAAGTTCCTCTTGCATAGCATTGATCCAATCCGGGTCAGTGAGAGCTTCTTTGTAGTTCTTGGGCTCGACCATGGATAGGAAGGCATTGAAGGCACAAAAATTCTTCAGATAGGAACGAGTGGTAGTGGTTGGCTTGTGATAGGGAGTAAAGATGAGATCCACTGGATGTGAGCCTTTGTACTTGTAGTTGGGAACAGGAATGGAATCATCGGCAGGGGTTGGCAGAGAGCCTTCAGTTGCAGAGATAGAAGAATCACCAGAGTTCTCTGCAGAAGCAGTGCCTGAGTTCCCATCAGTTTGATCAGCGGAGTTCCCATCAGTAGTAGCCTCTGAGTTCCCAGCATTCTCTGACTCAGAAGTAGGAGAATTTGAGTCTGGGGAATCATCACCAGAGGGAGAGTTAGAGTTGCCAGTAGGAGTGGCTGGAGAAGGCGGCTCAGCTGAGTCATCCCCAGACATGTTGAGAGTGAACTCAGGGACAGCAGGTCCAGCTTCATCAGAATCATCATCAGCGATGTGAGGAATAGAGGGTACCTGTTGCATGTTAGAAAAAGCAGACTTATTGAAAACAACATGAACACTTTCCTCCATCTTTTGTGTACGAAGGTTGTACACTTTGTATGCTTTGCTGTTGCTGATGTAGCCAAGGAAAATCCCTTCATCACTTCTGGGATCAAATTTCCCAATAGGATCTTTGCCATTATTGTGCACAAAGCACTTGCATCCGAAGACCCGAAGATGGGAAATGTTGGGAACTCGGCCTTTGATGAGCTCATAGGGGGTCTTCTCAGTTATAGGGCGAAGCATAGCACGATTCAGAATGTAGCAGGCGGTGTTGACAGCTTCAGCCCAGAAACGATGAGGAAGACCAGCAGAGAGGAGCATAGTGCGAGACATGTCCTCTAGAGTGCGATTTTTCCGTTCAACGACTCCATTTTGTTGAGGAGTGCGAGGAGCAGAGAAGTTGTGAGAGATTCCCTTGTCCCTGCAAAAGGTTAGAAACTTTGCATTTTTGAACTCTGTTCCATGATCGGAACGTATGGCCCGAATAGTGTGGCCAAGGGAGTTTTCAAGAGTAGGAACCACAGCAGAGAATCTATCAAACACTTCATCTTTTGATTTAAGAAATATAGTCCAGGTGAAGCGTGAAAAATCATCAACAAGTACCAGAATGTACCTGTTTCCCCCAAAGCTTTGGGTACGCATGGGACCACATAAATCCATGTGAACCAGTTCCAGAGGAAGAGAGGAACTGATCACAGATTTAGATTTAAAGGAGCTTCTTACCTGTTTCCCTCTAACACAGTCTGAGCAGACGTGGTCCTTGTCAACTTGAACAGAGGGAAGTCCTCGCACCAGTTCCCTTTTGTGGAGCTTGTGAATAAGCAAAGGGCTAGCATGGCCAAGTCTTTGGTGCCATATGGAAGTTCTATCAGCAATGGTAGACAAGCAAAGATTTTCTTCAGGGATGAAGCTTGTGTCAACAACATAGACATTGTTGTACCGTTTCCCTTTCAAAAGGGTTTTGTGAGTCTCAGGATTCAGCACAAAGCATTCCTTGGGAGTGAATAGGACATGGTTCTCCCCTTGATCACACAGCTGAGACACACTCATTAGATCAAAGCCTAAATTATCAACAAGGTGAACATCACTTACCTGGATCTTTTCAGTGAGATCCACACATCCAACGCCGCAGATGGCTCCTTTCCTTTTGTCGCCGAAGGAAATCTTTCCTCCGTTGTATTGCTGAAGTGAGTGTAATTTCTTCTTGTTCCCAGTCATGTGACAAGACGCTCCACTGTCTATGTACCATTTTTCTTCTTTGCTCACTTCAACCTGCGACATTAAACATCATTTCTTACGAACCCAGGTCGGTTTACCGTTCCCGGGTTTGTTAGGAGAGGAGGTCCTAGGCAGATTAGTAGGATGAGTTCCCTGTGAAGAATAATAATAGGGGTCATTCAAATCAGAAATTTCAGTTCTCTTCCTATTGTCCTTTCTCTTGAAATTCCTTTTCTCAGAAGCTTGTTCCTCGTCCCTGTATTTCTTGTTGCATTCATCAATGTTGTGACCCTGGTTCCCACAGTACCAGCAAACACGGTTGTTGGGAATCCAGAGATACTTACCCTTCTTTCTGAAGGGAACTGAGTTGGTTTTCTTTCTTTCCCTTAGATCAATCTTCTTCCTGGGATGGTTAGGAGCTGAGCGACCAATTTCCTTATACATCTCATGTATCTTAGAATCATTAGGAGCACAAGGAAGATTTTTATTTGACACATTTTCAAGAACTTTAATTCTCTCTTCCAGGTATTCATTCTTGCATTTAGCAGTTTGTAGAGCTAGATCAAGTTTTTCATTTCTAGCCTGGACTTCATTTGCTACCAACTCAGAATCACAATGAGCATCACATAGAGTATCAGAAGGATCACGAGGAGAGTATCCTATACCAGCTCTAGCTTTCACAAACACAGTTTGATTAATAGTCTTTTCATGAATGCATTCAGTCAGAGAATCAAGTTTTCGTATGATAGATTGTAAGAGACCATTATCAGAAGAGGAACTAGCATGGGAATTTTCACCAAGATTCAATTTATCATGCAAGTCACAAGTAGGGCAAACAGCATGCGAAGATATACTGGATTTAGAGGCATCCTCAACTTTCTTACACCAAACAGCGTTTTCTTCAGTTAAGCAAGAAATTTCTTCTTCATTTTCAGTAATCTTTTCTTGCAAGGTGTTGTTTTCTTCACTGAGTTTGATAATTAATTTAATCAAGTGCTTTTTATCAAACTTAGTAAGAGTTTCAGTGAGTTCTAGTACCTCAGGTTTGGAGGGGACAGAGTCAGTGCTTGAGTTGTCAGACGCCATGAGGCAAAGGTCAGGGGAACTGAAGAGGAGTTCCCTAGCAGAGGAAGCTTCAGCAATTAAACACTGTCCAGAAGATAGATCGTCTGGTTCCCCATCAGATTCTTCATCAAAGTTGCCCCATGTGGATGTAGCAACCAACGCCTTTTTCTGTTGTGGTTCTACATCATCCTTCTTGTTTGAGCAGTTCTTAGCAAGATGACCAATCTGATTGCATTGGTAGCACCTGAATTCCTTGTGTTCCCTCTTGAACTCCTTCCTAGGGAACTGCCTTTCTGAAAATTTCTAACAGTACGAGTTAGAAGAGCCGTGATCTCATCATCATTTTCTTCATCAGAATGTTCATTGGTCTTTAGTCTTTCCATGACTTTGGTCAGCATAAGGGCGATGCTTTGATCAGTTTTCACTTGTTCAGTTCCCTTAGCCTTGTCTTCCTGTCGTTGGAGTTGACCAATGATTTTCTGGACAGGGAGGACTCTGATTGAAGGAGTTTGCAGCATGATGCTCTGAGTCATTTCGAACTTTGAGTTAAGTCCGTTGATAATCACCATGGATTTGGACCACTCTTCTGGAGGAGCATCACAGGCTGTGAGTTCATTGCATAGAATCTTGAAACGAGAATGATAAGAGGATACATTTTCGGTTTCAAGCATCTTAAATCTGTGATATTCTCCTTGTAAGTCAAACTTCCTACTGTTTTGAAGATCTGTACTTCCCAAGTTGAATTCCCTGAGAGCTTTCAGCATATCTTTAGCATTGTCAATGCCAATGACCTTATCTTGATCGGTCTTGGACAGAGCATTGAGAATGTATTGGCGAGCCTTTGCATTTTTCTCTTGTTGAACAAATTGCTCTTGAGTCCATTCAGCGGGAGGCAAGTCCTTGGTAGCATCCTTTGGATCTTTTGGCTTAGGATAATTACCATTTTCCAAGACTAGCCAGCACTGCATGTCATTGGTTTGCATGAAGCCAATGAGTTGTTGAGTCCACCAGTTGATTTGTCCATTCTTGAGAATGTATGGCTTGTTGATGGACACTCCGAGTTCAGGTTCGTTGTTACGAGTCATCTTTGGAAACCTGCTTATGTAAACACACAATCTAGAGTGCTAGCTCTGATACCAATTGTAGGATCTGTGCGTTAGAATCAAGGGAACTGAGACACAAAGGTGTTCGGTTCCTATGGGCAGCGGAATAACAAATAAACAAGTTATCAAGACAAATTACTTAAGGTGGAAACCTTTGATAACCAACTAGTTATCTAGGATAAAAATCACCCCTCTTGCGAGGATTGAAAAGTCTACTTGTATATTAACTTTGATTACAACTTCCGAACTCAGCAGTTCAAACCTATCTCTCAGGCTAACCCCAGTTCCCTAGTCAATCACAAATTAACACACAAAGACTTACTTTGACTCAGCTTTTCTTCTTTCTTCTTCTTTAGTTCTGATGCACTTTGAGAGCTCGTAAATGCATAACCTAATTGCACCAGCAACATCATGTATATATAAGACTTATTTGTCAAGGAAAGATCTCGGAAGAGAATCCCTTGAACAAACAAATCCCGTAAATACATGATGGAATATTTTATATCTTAACAAAATAAGACACAAAATATTCTCTCACCCAAATCCTAATTTACATAATCCTATAAGAATATTCTATATGTAAACCGGCCAAGATCTTCATTTGATAGCATCCGGATTTGGTGAGAAAATCTTCTTCAAAGATTATGTTGATGATTCTGGGAAACCACCGACGCGGTTCCCATCCAGTTCCCTTGATCTTGATCTGCGCTCACTTGGACTTGATTTCCCTTATCTTTTCACATGTTCATAAGTCACTAGAGAAGTCAGTTAATCTCAAGTGTTTGTCATCGTCAAAACAAGAGAAACAGAGGAAGGGAACTTCATGGGAACTGAGGTTCGAAAAGTTCCATTCCAACAAAATCCAAGTTGTTGTCACAAAATTTGTTGGGTAATAGTACATATTTACACCCAACTGGCGCGGCCAATGTAAAAGTCGCATTGGAAATGAAAATGAGTAATATCAAAGCCTAATAGATAAGGTTGATGAGTAATCTCGATCTCTTACCGCAAACTCGTATTATAATGGAATCTCATTATATTTAGTATAGTTGAATATGCTTGTGTATTAGTGATGGTTATAGCTTATAAGTTATAGTACTAGCTCAACAGATGATCGATGATATCCTTGACCATAAAATCATTCATTGGTTCAAATCCTCCCTATATTCGTTGTAAGGACCTATACATGTACGGTTCATACTAGACTAATAAAAAAAGTTGTTCAGTTGTCTTTTTTAGCAAAACTTAAACTCTGCTCAAAATGGAAAATAAAAATGAAATCTCACAGCTAGAAGATGCTACATATAAAAATAAAAATTTACTTGACGATGTAGCTTGTGGAAATTAAGGGTCTATTTGAATTTTATACTAAAATGCATTAAAATACGTTATTTTATATTAATTTATATTAAACTATTAATTTAATATAAAATAATATATTTTAATACATTCTATTTGCAATCCAAATAAACCCTAAACGCCTTAATTGTTGGGAAGGCTTCTATAGTTCTATCACGATGTCAGCGAATGGGATCGGGGAATGGCATGTAGAAATCACCAAAGAGGTTGAAAACTAGGGAAAAAATATATTTAATTTCCTATGTTAAATTTTTATACAATTTGAAAAACGTGGAATAAAATTATTTAATTTTTTTTCAATACTCACATTTTTCTACTCCCTCCGTCCCAATCTGAACCAAGACATTCAGGCCCAATCTGGCCCAATCTGAACCAAGACATTTCAGGCCCAATCTGAACCAAAATTATGAAATGAGTCAGAGAACATTCAGGCTCAATCTGAACCAAGACATTTCATCCAACTTAAACCATACAGATTTCATTAGCAAAAATTAATTAACGGTTGTGGCTTAATACAAGCCTAGCACATGGATTACCAAAACACTATAAGAACATTCATTCTCTAAAATCTGGAGCATTATAAATTTTTGCAGTGTTAAGCATTCATTGCCATGGAAATCTAAGCTAAAAAAACACAAACACTAAAAAAACAGAAGAATTAAGGAAGCATCACTGCCTGCACAAGATGGCTTCAGCCTTTAATCTAAACTTTGCTCATTTTCCAATTGAAGAAGACCCTGATGATGAACAAGAGCAGTTCCACATAGATCTAAATGATGCAACATAAGACATGGAGGAAGATGCTATGCTTCCAGATCTGAACCAGCCAGCAGTAGATGAAACAGAGCAAACACAAAGGACAGGTCATCACCAGTCATCCACTCAATAGGAACAAGAGCAGCAAACACAAGGGATGGGTCATCATCAGCCATCAAGCATCAGGCTCAGCAGTGAGGAGAGGTTACACATCTTAGTATGGTTGCTAAACAAAGCAACATGGGGGAAACTAGAACAGGGGACAATACAGGCGGTTGCAACAGAATTCAGTGTGTCAAGAAAATGCATAGGCACATTATGGAACCAAGCAAAGCAACAGAAGCATGTAGGACAGAGATACAATGTCAGTACCAAATATCATAACGGTGGCAGGAAAAGAATTCAAGTTCCACATGAACAGATCAAAGAACTCAGTATGGGGGACATGTCATGCATCAGAGACCTAGCTACCAAGCTCAATCTTGCAAAGTCAACAATTCACAGAATGGTGAAGAGGGGACATATAAAGCCACATACAAACAGTTTGCATCCTGGATTGAAGAATCCCAACAAACTAAAAAGATTGGAATGGATATTGGGGCTATTAGAGGGCAACACACCGGAAGCAAAGAGTGAGTATTATGGCATGTTTGATTTTGTTCACTTGGATGAAAAGTGGTTTAATCTAACCAAAAAGACACAGAAAGTATATCTAGCACAACAAGAAAAGGGAAAATACAGAGCAACTAGTTCATCCAAATTCATACCAAAGGTCATGTTCATAGCAGTGGTAGCAAGGCCAATATACAATTCACAAGGAGAATGCACATTTGATGGGAAGATTGGCATCTTCCCTTTCACTTATCAAGAGCCAGCAAAGAGATCATCAAAGAATAGAGAAAATGGGACAATTATAACCAAGATAGTGGAGTCAGTGAATCAGTCAGTTACAAGAAGCATGCTCATCAACAACATAATTCCAGCAATTAAGGCAAAATGGCCAGCAGGTGGTAGGCATAAAGTTATTTTCATTCAGCAGGATAATGCAAAGGCACACATAACTCAGGATGATCCAGAATGGCAACAAGTATATGCACAAGAAGATTTTACATTCATTTTAATTCAACAGCCTCCTAATAGCCCAGATTTAAACATTTTAGACCTAGGATTTTTTAGAAGCATTCAATCTCTGATGCACAAGAAGATGCCTAAGGATGTAGATAAATTGCTTGAGGCAGTACATGAGGCCTTTTATGAACTAGACCCTAAAAACCTATCCAATGTGTGGATGACCCTTCAATATGTAATGAATGAAATTCTAAAGTCACAAGGGGGCAATGGCTATGACATGCCACATGTAAACAAAAGGAGATTGGAAGCACAAGGGAACCTAAGTATACAGGTTAAGGCACCTATGTGGGCTGTATTAGAAGCATGGAATTTGTTCATGGGCATGCACAACTACCACAACCAAATGCAGAGGAGAATGTAACTCAAGGGGACAATGCAACTCAAGGGACACAACAAGCCAGTCAACAAGCAACTCAAGATTTATAGATCATCATAGCATAGTACATGAATGTAATATTCTAGGATGATCTATGTAATTTTTTGGGGAATTTAATGATATTTTGTGAATCTAGCAATGCACATGAATTAAGGAATTACTGCACAAATTGAATGAGTCAGAGAACAAACAAGCCCAATCTCACGCAAGAACACACAGATCACCAAAACAAACACATCATTTCAGAGAACATTGACATGAAGGAGACATTAAACCAATGAATTAATAAGTTTAACATAATTAGTCTCAGATGTCCCCAATCATCATTGATAATCTTCCAAAGTAACTACACCAGGAGCCTCATCAGTTACAAATAAACTGGTTGCTCAGTACAGTTAATTTAGCAACAATAACAAGGAAGAGTATCTCATTAAATACAGCATCATCATTGACCTTTTTTATTGTTATCAATCAAATGACAGTAACACATCATGCAGATAGAAGTTCATCAACCATTTCTAGAATAAACATCCAATCTACACTTCTGATAGAAGTTCCTATTCTAAGTTGTGCACAAGAATTAAGGAAAATGTACAATCTGAAATGAGTCAGAGAACATTCAGGCCCAATCTGAACCAAGACATTCCATTCAATTTAAACCATACAGATTTCATTAGCAAAAGTTAATCAACGGTTGTGGCTTAATACAAGCCTAGCACATGGATTACCAAAACACTATAAGAACATTCATTCTCTAAAATCTGGAGCATTATAAATTTTTGCAGTGTTAAGCATTCATTGTCATGGAAATCTAAGCTAAAAAAAACACAAACACTAAAAAAATAGAAGAATTAAGGAATTACTGCACAAACTGAATGAGTCAGAGAACAAACAGGCCCAATCTCATGCAAGAACACACAGATCACCAAAACAAACACATTATTTCAGAGAACTAAATGAGTCAGAGAACAAACATGCCCAATCTCATGCAAGAACACACAGATCACCAAAACAAACACATCATTTCAGAGAACTGAATGAGTCAGAGAACAAATAGGCCCAATCTCATGCAAGAACACACAGATCACCAAAACAAACACATCATTTCAGAGAACATTGACATGAAGGAGCCATTAAATCAATGAATTAATAAGTTCGACATAATTAGTCTCAGTTGTCCCCAATCATCATTGATAATCTTCCAAAGTAAATTAACTACACCAAGAGCCTCATCAGTTACAAATAAACTGGTTGCTCAGTACAGTTAATTTAGCAACAATAACAAGGAAGAGTATCTCATTAAATACAGCATCATCATTGACCTTTTTATTGTTATCAACCAAAGGACAGTAATACATCATGCAGATAGAAGTTCATCAACCATTTCTAGAATAAACATCCAATCTACACTTCTGCATAGTTCATCAACCAATCCACACAAATCACCAAAACAAACAAATCATCATCCATCATAATTTAGCAGATTCATAACAGATCACTAAAACCATCATAATTAAACAGATTCAAGGGGACACAACATCAGAGAACAATAAAAGATCATACTTTAACAGATTCAAGGGGACAGAGCATCACACAACACTAAAATCATCATATAATTATCCATCATAACATAAGCAATTAAAACAGTTAAGAGATTCAAGGGAACTTAGCTACGCATCCTCTTCAGAATCACCAACAGGGAGTCCATCTCCCTCCGGGGACTTAGAGGGAGGCTCTCCAGAATCCCCATCATCATTGAGAACATCAACTTCTTCTAATTTTCCATTCACAGTGGACTCTTCACTACGATGGGGGCTGTATGTGTGATTCCCTTTGCAATCACCCGGCCACTCGCAATAAGGATCTTCAGAGCAACAGTAGCTCCCTTCTTCTACCGATTCCGGCGAAGATTGAGAATCAGCAAAGACATCCTCGTCACTCATCTTAAAAGAGCAACAAAAACCCAAATTGATTTTTTAGGGTTATCAGAGAAGGGGATAGAGAGTAGATGGAGGTTGCACACCAAATCAGATTTTTAGGGTTCTCAGAGTCGATGGAGGCTACAAACCCAAATCTGAATTTTTTAGGGTTCTAAGAGAAGATGAAGGGAGAGAGACCGAAATCGAGAAGGGGACAAGAGAAATCCATATCTGAAGAGACCAATCGAGAAGGGGACAAGAGAAATCCAAATCTGAATGCTATAAACCCAAATCTGTAACTTTTCCCTAGTTTTTTAGAAGATCAAACACCAGATTTCAAGCCCTAAAGATCGATGTAACCTAGATCTAGGGATTTTGGAGATGAATCCAGATCTGAAGAGACCAATCGAGAATGGGACAAGAGAAATCTGAAGAGATCAACAGATTTTTGAAGAGAACAAGAGAGATGTTGAGAGATTACAAGAAGATGTCACGAGAGCGGTGGAGGATGAGAGTTCGAGTTGAGATCTGCAGAGAGTTCGAGAGCTGTGAGGGTTAGAGGGAAATGAGAGATGTGGAGAGTTAGGGTAGAAGTGAGGTTAGAGGGAAAAAAGTGAATATATATGAAAAGGGTAGAGATAGTACATATGAGTAGGATATTATGATAATTTATAGACTTCCATAAATGATAAAAAATTAAATTGAGAAGAACTTAATGGGACATCCAAAATGAAAAATGGGACGGAGGGAGTAATAAACTACGCATCCATAAAAATCTTTTTTTTATCAAACATATTTTTTCATACAATCCTATTTATCAACTACTTATAAACAAAAAACTCTTTATAAACTCTCTAACCTAACAAACCCTTCATCTAACACGAAATCATTATTGCGGGAATAGTATGAGGACAGGAATACATTTTTCTTCCACATCTCAAGTGTGGTTACGAGGAATCGCAGCAAGATCCAAACCCTTTATAAATAGTAGTAGTAGTAGTGTTTTGGGAAAGAAGGAACTGCTCTTCTTTCTTTGGTGTGAGTGCATTTATATGAATTGAAGAGCTAGACTAATGGAGTTGAACTCTTTGGGAAAAAAGGAAATGGGTAGCTTTTGGTTGGGGAAGAAAAGGTTTTTTTAAACCCTAATTTGTTTCCCAAATCACAACCAAACACTATGAGAAACCAAATTCCAACATCTAACCATCTCACCCCGACTTCTCGTTCCAAATCCAAATTTATACCAAACACCCCCTAAAATTTTCCCAGATATTTGCCAAATAAAATTGCCTAGATATTTGATTCCTTCAACGACAATGAAATCGCATTTCTAGCCAATGATTCACAAGCATGACAGCTTACAAGTGAGACTTCACAAAAAAAGTTTTCTTGCGCAACACTACCAAAGTCTTAAAAACTACATAAACATACTAATTACGGCCTATCATCCATAAGAATGGGTTAGGACTGTACGATCAAATCCTCGTTCTAATGGCTCCACAAGCAGATGCCCTCAGACAAGGAAGACCCAAAACCCAAAACAATTCTGACTCTTGCTTGCCCAGGTAATCTTCTTTGATTGAGAATTCAGTCACAAAATTTAAAAGTCAACACAGCCACTACGTCAAACATCCATGTACATTGTACTCTGCAAAAGCCGAAGCAAAACCCAAAGTTAGAGATGAAGAGCAGCGTTTATGGAAAGGAGCCACACGGAAGAGCAATGTACATCGATTTCCAGCTTGAGATAAATAAATAGAGGGTAATTGGTGAAGGAAAAAAATGTGAAGAGTAAAAAGGTAATCAGAGATTCAGAGGTCCATTGCCTAGGCTCAAAGTGAGGGAATGCGCACTAATGCAAATAGCAAATTTTGTTATTACTTTTAAAACATTAATTAGACATCATAAAGCTTGCAAGTTAACCATAAATCCACCAAAATAGAAAACAAAGTCATACATGGCACTTATAAAAGCAACATCATTTTTAGTAGTTCTATTTTGTACTACATATCTTTGCAAGTATCACTAAAATATTTTTAAAAATTAGTATTATATTTCCTCTAATCAATACAGCAAAAGCATGCTGGCCTAGCCCTCCTTAAAGCGCAAAGCATAGGTGTGTCACTGGCCATAATTACTGAGAAAATACACTATGTGAGAGTAATATAAGTGGAAGAAAACAAAATAAGCATACCTTAAACACGCATAACTGCATAAGAGGTGGAAGAGTTTATGCATCCCCTTTTTTGCACACAAAATGAATTAGAAGAATGCGTCCCCAGCTTCCTTGGCAGGCTTCACTGAACTAATCATAGAAATTTCAAGTCTTGTAAATCTTTCATCCAAAGATCAAAAGTGATGTAAGAATAAGGCTGTAAATAAACATCAGAAGGAACCCAAGGTATTTAACCCATTGAAGTATGATATTGAATATAAAACTGAAGCCAAGAGTTGTGCAAACGACTAATATCAAGTGAGCAGAAACAATTCTCTATTCATCGATGATCTGCCACCATGACAGCTTTCAGAAGTTTATAAATTTGTTGTTGTATATTTTAGAGGATTGTATGGTTTGTCAACAAACACTCTACAAGTATTAAATTTTCTGTTACAGTGTAAACGCAGACTTTCATATATATGAGGAAACTTCCAGAACAAGGATTCCATTTCTATCAACTTCATCTGCATGTAATATATTGCATCGCAACATCAACATAATACATAGAGCAGTTTATGAGCATAAATATGATATGTGCATCATTATTTAGATCATTACTCAACCTAAGGGTCAGCCAACATTCAAACCAACTAACCTTAAGAGGGAGAACGTTAGAAATATATCAACACAATGTACCAACTAAAAAGCAGCTCAACAAAGAGTAGATGAAATAAGTCAAGTAAGAATTAACATATGATGACAGCAGCAAAGGGAAAAGAGTAACGGCAACTGAAGAAGAATACAAGGATAAAGCACATTATGCAAACACAAATTGATTTTTAGTAAAATATTAAACAAATCTGTACTTTTGAAGCAGACATTTCAGGACCAATAGAAGTGCCAAAGAAGAAGTCATTGCACTCTGATGCAAGTCAAGCATATATATTTAAAGGACCACTGCACGACAAAAAGGGCAATTTCTTCAATCAATTCTGGACAAAAATAAAGATAAGGAACTCTCCGAAAAGGTAATTCACATTGGAACAAGGAGTTCCTAGTAAGGTATAAGCTACCTTACTGTACTTGTTCACTGCTCACCGTTGTTAGGTTCTTGTTCACAGCCTCCACCATTGTTAGGTTCTTCTTCACGGCCCCCACCATTGTTAGGTTCTTGTTCACTGCCGCCACCATTGTTAGGTTTTTGTTCTCGGTCTCCAGCATTCCGTGGCCTTCTCCAGTACTTGGAGAAGAATGATTCAGCATGGTCAGGATACTTCTTCTTTACTAAGTTTTCCAGACACTTCCTGTAAGAGAAGTCTTGTTTTTGGCCATCAACGGAGACAACGTACATGCATCTGCTATCCTGAAAATTAGTGTGCTTTGAAACCTGCAAAACAAACTCATCAAATCAGCGAAAAATATATCTCTAGGCAGCCCGTGCAGATCAATATCATGAAAGCACAAGGACAACTGTGACTTCACCATATGCAACTATCTGCCACTCCACTTTATCCAAACTCATGGAGACACAGAATTGCACAGATCATATTATTACCAGATGCAATTCTTCTTCATTCTAACATCCCATTTTCTACAATTAAGCTTCCATTAGATTATTTTTACAAGGTCTCATGATCACAACTCCCCTGTGCTTACAGCAAATATTTTTTTGTCATATATTTTACGTTTGTCTCTTCCAACGTGATAAAAAAATCCATAGAATGTTGGCCTTTTCTTGTGTGTGCCCATGGGCACACATTAGAAGTTCCATGTTTGGCTTTCTCTCGACTCTCACAGAGGATATGGCCCAGGATAGGGCCGAGGAAGAAGATTCGAGTATCGGAAGTCTAGATTAGTACGTCTAGTTTTTAGGGGCCGGATTTCAGGGTCTTAGGTCTAGGGGTGTGGGTGTGGGTGTGGGCTGATAGTGCTATAGTATAGGACCTTAGTTTAGGGGTTTGACGGTCTACGGTTTCCTGTGTGCGTGCTTTATGCTTCTTTTCGTCTGTGTTTTGTGTGCTTCATTTTACTATGGACTTCATGTCTTTCTTCTTTGCCTTTACTTTTCATGGATCTTTGCAGAAACATCCTCTCGACTTGCGTGGGGAAAGGATGCGTACATCTTGACCCCCCCAGACCCCACATATGTATGACTCACTGGGTCGATTGTTGTTGTAAAGGTTAATCAATTTCAATTTAGGGAATAGTTTGGAAAAAAAATCCAATTTTAACTTCTTAGCATGTGCCCATGGGCACACACTAGAAAGACCCATAAATGTTTTATTCCTCGTCTCCTTTAAATTTGCACGAAAAATTCACCTAAGCATTCTAATCCACACTTTAATCCACTAACCCACTGATACAACTTTATCTAAATCTAGTGATATTTGGTGATACTGCCTTAATCACAACATGTGACTTCCTTAACCAGCACAAATCCACAATCATTAAACAACAGAAGATTTCCGATTATGTCAGATGTTTTTTTCTTTGATTAAGTTCAATCCTTTGCACATTACTTGCTGAGTTAGAAAATGCATTGTAATCTGACCAAGAAAAGAAAATGCATTGATAGATCCAATTTCAGTTGCTTTCCGGACAGCCTAGATTTACTTGCTTAGCTTGAATTATTAAGCTACCACTGAATACCAATGCCTCAGCGCAACTATACAAAGCAGCAGGTCAGTTGCAACTATACAGAGTACAGACAAGTTCAATGGAGCCATCAAAGCAATGAATTAAGGTTAATTTTGTGGGTCTGAACAACAATAATCAAATGGAATCAATGACCATGACAAATATAAAGGAGTCTCCAAACAAATTATAAATGTTTCCAGCTAACTAAAGCAAAATTAAAGCAGAGGGCTTCATACCATTATGTGATCCATTCCACCTCCCACTTTTGCATCTTTATCAGGATGGTAAGCAAGAACTTTATCCACAATGTAAGATTGATTTTCTGTCGAGATTGGATCTCCATCAGTGTATCTGAAAATGAACGTCTCTACGATTACAGCCATATGAGAAGCAATGCAAGGACATATGTTTGAGAAAACATGATCCAATGGATAAGGAGGCTTGCACAACTCAAGATAATTAAGCAAATTTCTTTTATTTTGCAACAAGTGCATAATGGAATCTAAGATTTCAGCAATGTATACTGAGCAATAGTAGAGCTTCAAAAAGTTAGGTTACCCTTCTTGCTGCATAATTCTTCTAATTGAGAGCATAATTGGCTCTACTTCAGTGAGTATATCTTGTTCTTCGGCAGTAAAGAGATCTAGCCGTTGTCGGGTAACAGTAAACATAGTGTTTCTAGAGCCATCAGAAGGCCTTGGTGGCCTGTCAGGTCGATTATGTCTATTCTTCCAATCACTTGTATCAGATGAACCCCAAGGAGTGCTCGAGCCTTTTTTCTTCCATGTGGAGCCGCCAGGTTGTCCCCAAGGAGATTGAGTTTCATGCTCACCGCCATTACCAGACTTTGAAGCCCCCCAACCCTGTGAGTTTGCTGCTTCCTGCCATTGATCTGATGATCCCATCGCACCAGGTTTTCCCCACTGGGACTGTGCCTCTACCGAAGCCTTGGCCTCAGTTCCGGAAACTTTGGCATCCCAACCCGGAGAATCTGAAGGCGCAGATTTTTCATTGGAAGAACCCCAACCATAACTATCTCCATCATTAGTTTTATTGCCTGGTGCATTCCATGAGGACTCTTTCTCAAGATCACTTTTAGCATCATGAACGGAACCCCAACCTGATTTCTCATGAGACTTGTCTGCGGCATTCCAGTTGGAAGAACCATCAGGAGCAGTATTGCCTTGATTTGCAGAGCCCCAGCCTTGGAAACCTGTAGGTGGAGGTAGCTCCTTTGAAGAACCCCATGTGCTAAAAGCTTCTACCTTCTTTTCCTTCAAGTCCCAGCCACCAGATTTAGAGTTCCAATCAGAAGCGCCTTCATCAGTATGTTTCAGCTTAAATGTGTCAACCTCATCAGTAGTAGGTGCATCTTTTCTAGAATCCCAACCCCCTGATTTCCAATCAGATGCACTCTTGTGAGGAGTATTCTCCAAGAAAGATTTGTCTCTTTCACCTACAGAACCCCAGGTTTTGGAACTCACAGGTGCCGGAAGCTCCTTTGCAGAACCCCAAGCATTTGATGTTTTTGATGTAGTTTTCTTATATCCCCACCCACCAGAAGCGGCAGCTGCAGACTCGCCGATCTCATTTCCAGAACCCCAACCTTCTGAACTCTCAGGCAATTTCGAACCCCCCCAGGTATTTGAAGCTTCTGCTTTATTTTTCTTTGAACCCCAACCAGAAGCATCATCATTGTCACCCTTGCTTACAGACTGATTCCAATTGGAAGCATCATCACTGTCACCCTTGCTTACAGACTGATTCCAACCAGAAGCACCGTCATCAGTAGTATGATCCTGTGTGGATTTTCCACTCTCATTTGCAGCACCCCAACCCTCTGTACTTGCAGGTGCACGAGAGTCCACTGTAGAACCCCAGGCAGCACAACTTTCAGGTGCAGAAATCTCCTTAGAAGAGCCCCAAGCACTTGAAGTTTCTGGCACATTTTTCTTGGATCCCAATCCCCCAGATTGATTCCAACCAGAAGCACCTTCATCAGCAGTGTGACCCTGCGTAGATTTTCCACTCTCATTACCAGCAGCCCAGCCCTCTGAACTTGCAGGTGCACGAGAATCCAATGCATAACCCCAGGCAGCAGACGTTTCAGGTTCACTCTTCTTGGAATCCCAATTTCCAGATTGAGAAATCCAGGTAGGATCAGTAGCCTGGTTATCGTTACCAGAATTCCAAGCATTATTCTCCCAACCATCAGACTTGTCTAATTCCAATTCAGTATCTTCAAACACAGCTTGTGAGTCCTTTGGAGACATGCCCTCCTCCATATATTCATCCTCCAATCCCAATATATCCACATCAACTCCCAAGCAGCCATTATCATCCTCTTCACCATGTGTATTTCTTACCAGCTGCAGGAAATCATAAACAGCAATACCGCCCTTCTGTGACGTAGCCTGCAAATTAATCAATGATGATGATTTCAGCATTAGAACAAGTAATGAGATCCGTACTTAAGGGCTTACATCTACAGAGGATTACAAGTGGAATTGAATAAAGATGGATAATATACCTCTTTTTCATTCCAAAGAATGTCAAATCTTGCACCAGTTCCAACTGCAACACGTTTACCCCAAGAGCATGATGCAACAATACTGGATAAGGAGTCAAGATGGCACTTCTCTGCAGCCCTCTCAAAACACTTTCTTGGGGTGTATAACGTTGCTTCTGTAAAAGGTACTTGGACACCCAATGTGCGGCACATGGCCTTAATACCACCGCTATTAAAACCAATTAGAGTACCTGTAGAGGTCATGCTACTTGCCAAGAGGATTAGATGCTCCTTCAGAACACCTCTTGCAACCATTGTGACTGATGTGGAAAGTCTTTGAACTGCTTGATCAAAAGCACATGAAATCCCAAGAAGTTCCTGGACCTGTTTAACTGCATATGGAATTGACCGCCTAGTATCAATCAAATGAAAGACTGGAAGGCAGCAATCCATCACAGTCCTCCAGGCATCACCACTCCTTTTCACTGCTTTCTTCTCTAGAACAACCTCAACTGCCAACTCACCAATCTGACAGTCACTAGAATTTCCAATCCATGTACTGGTGTCTGGATTAATCCAAATTACATTTACTGCTGCAATCCTAGGGTCACCTGAAAATTCATGGGAATAAAATTTACAATTAACATTCTAGAGTATTGCAACCCATACTATGTTCAGGGTCATATACACAATTCAGCAAAGTGACGGCAAACAATTACTGTATCACTATCAAATTAACAATTTACATGAAAAACAAAAATACAGGTCCCACAATGCCACCAGTCTCAGGTACAAGCTCAGATAAAATCTTCAGCAATGAAGTGAATCATCCATTCTAAGAAAAAAGTATCTCAAATTTAACTGTTCACTAGAGTAAAGGTTCACTTTAAGAGGATAGCTTAGCAGCTATCACCATGACACTTCTTTGACCCAGATTTCAATTACTGTGCCCTAGAGCATATTACAGGGGTACGGATCATCCAGGCATTTGCATTTTGCAGTGATGAAGATGTGAATCTATTTTGGATATACTGAGGAAATATCATGCCACCAACAGACAGAACTTCGTTAGATATGCTAAGATATTTAATCGGCTATTTCTTTTTAATTAGTGCTTATTTTATCTTGAAATAAATTGAAGTTTCTGAACTCAAGAAAGACAAAAATGATACATTGATACTGTTAAGAGAGACTGTTTACTCACACATCATCCTTATATAATGACATTGGTCAGATCAGCACTAATATGAGTAAGGACTATTCTCCCTACAGCATGAGATACAAAACCTTCCACAGTTCCACTCCCCATCCACGAAGTAGTCAATAAATAGAATAATATAGGCAGAGAAGTATAAAAAAGAAAACCCAGCTGCAGATTTTTTCAAAACCACAAAAGAGGCCAGAGATGATAATTAAAGATCCCAACAGCTAGGAGCATATCACTGCAAACTCCAAAAACTTATTACTTTGGTCAGTCTAGAATATTGACAAACCTCAAGTGTACATACCAAGACAGTCCACACAAGCATCAAAATTTTATAATTTCTGTCAACTACACTTGCACACATCAATGAGCAAGTTCAGCACATCCTTTCTATTCTATCTGCAAAAGGGACATAAAAATGTTCCAATCAAGGATACCCGAGTAAACATGAAACAATACCTTTAACAACAGCGTCTAAGAGAACAGGACAGATCACATCAGCCATAATATGCATAACCCGTGATGTCCGGTCCAAGTTAATATTATCTTGCCAAAAGAACTTCAAGCATGGCATATCAGACCACTTGCTCCCCTGACAGAATGAACAACATTCACTGCCAAAAAGCATGATTCAGTTTAAGTATACAGTACCACAGGAATTAAAACTGCCAAGCAACCGATATAGGAAAAACATAACATGCAAATGCAATCCATGTAGGAAAAATGTAGCCGTCAAGTAATGTAGACAAATGAATGTATAATTGCAAAAGAAGGCAAAAAATTGAAGTCAGAAACATGCATGCCTTTATAGAAAGGTACGAAGCTGTTTGATATTGTTGGTTAAAAAATGAACAATTAATTCCACTCAAAAAGCAACGCAACTGAACGAAGGCTTAATGTGGCCTCTTAAGAAAATATAATCATCTCATCAGTCATCTCTTGCTTACATGTGAAAGTTTTGTAACTGTAAGGCCATGCCATTGATCAATAATTTGTTTACATAGAATCAGGAAGAGAGTCAGAGCAATTGATTAAGTCTACGATGGATATGTGTATAAATGTATAATACAGGTCTAAGGTGCAAACGTCAAAAAACAAACCTGACAGACAGAAGAATCCCCTTGAAAAACAGAGCAAACTGCTTCTTCTTCCTAAACGTATTGACCTCATCTTGACATTTTTCAAGAATGTCATGCATACCAATGTTGGAATCATTCAAGAGAACCTACACAGAGAACATTACTTTCGAAGTGTGTCAGGGAAAAATACCAAATAATATCAATATATTTAAGATAATGCAACAAACCTTGCTCAGATGGATATGCCCAACAAGTCCATTATCTAACTCGTAACTTTCAGAAGCAACCACAGGACTTTTGTACCTATTAGCATGTTAAAATAGGACATCACATTATAAGACAAATGAAAAAGAAGATTTGAGCAAGCAGTAGATAAGAAGAAACAAAGATGAACTTCATAGATAGGGCATGGAAGAAAAGTAGAAGACATGGTAGGAGGAAAGTGACAACAAAATCTAGCAATGCTACTTTGCCACAGTTCAATATGAGGAGATTGGTGCTGTCAGGTCTAATAAATGAGAAAGCAAATACAATATTTTCTCAATAAATTTGTGAGAAATTCCTCCCAACAGGAGAAGAAAAAAAAGAAGAAAAATCAACACCTCGTTATTGCATGGCCTTTGATATCCCACACATTATGTTATCTTATATTATCTTTTCTTGTCAGAATAAATGAGTACTTGAAGACTCAATTGTTTCTCACACAGCCTATTGACATGCAGATATGCATCTCAATATTTTCTTGTTAGTTTAGGAGGAATAAACTTAGGCTTTGTTTGGTAATGCTACTGATAAAAACATTATTACTTATAAGCTACTTTTTTTGAAAAAATAGTTTTATCGCACTGGAATTCGAGTCATAATTATTGCTTTATTCAAACCCAAAAATGTCTTCGTCTATAACAAATACCAAACATATTTAACCGTAAAAATGTATTTATCCCTCAAAATGTATTTATCAATAGATCTACCAAATAAACCCTAAACTATTGACTTCAAAGGAGCAACAGAACAAAGATTCTTAGATGACGATAAGCATTCTCTTAAATCACCAGACGCTCTGATCCACAATGACCGTTGATGTGACACATGAAGCATATTTGAGGCTCCTGCATTCTAATTGGAGGCCTCCAGACATACCCACAACAGGTTTCTCTCTTTCTCATCATCATATAATTCTTATGCAAGCCCATGTGAAAGGTGAAGCTGACAGACCGAAGAATTTCTCATAACATATTATAAAACATCTCATACTTGCATCAACAATTACAAATAAAGAGAATAAACGAGATTATTGTCAATATGATGGAATTAAGAAGCTCTTGCGATTATATTCCTGTAACAGACTAAAAACAAAAGCAGACACTAAAAAACAAAAGCAATCAATTTGAGTATTAGTACTGATGAAATTATTCAAGCTACAGATGTAAGCAGTATGATTTTGTGGAATATCTCAAGCAGACCATAGTCAAGCATGTTTCTGTTAGTCATTAGTAAACAGCAAAAGACAGTTCAACTTCAAACAGTAACTGAGTTCTAAGAAGACAATAAAAGAATTTTTGAAGCCCCACAATTAAAACTATAGATGTACCACTTACTCAATCAAAAACTCTACTGCAGCATCCCTCAGGCTAACTTTTTTCAACAGGGTCTTGACTACACACGATGCATTCTCCCGACAGAACTTCCTACCACATTCACAAGCATTTAGATATAGTATGATGCGCCGGTCCAGTAAGTCATTCTTGAAATTAACACTACAGAAGAGTATTTCCTGCAAAGGGCATCAAGAAAAGGCATTAACATAAAATAGCCTTGTAGATACAATTAACACGATTTATTATTTTAAAAGATAAACCATCAATAAAATACCTTCATCATGTCCCAAGAAGAATTACTACTTGAAGATGAATCAAGAACAGCCTTATATGCAGGATTAGACATGGCTGTTGCAGCTAACACACCCACAGGCTCCCCAGCAGGAAACAAACTCTGGGACTTTTCACCTTGCACCCCATAGTCAAACTGGATAACAGAATTACTGCTAACATTTCTGACTGTGCCATCATAACAGATAACAACATCTCGAAGAATGGCCATAAGATTTTTAAACAAAGTTCCTGGTTCAGCCAATCCTCTAGATGAACGGATTATCACCTCCCTACTAGCAATTGAATGAACCATCTCCTCATAAGGGTCTAATCCATTAAAGAAGGAACTCTTTACCAGCCCATATTCCTCACAAGGGAACTCATCACGATATGGATACTTTTTATGAAAGAGACGAGCCATGTCATCAACCAAATCTCTGGAGTAGAACTTTCCCCTGTCATATAACTGCAGACCAAGGAATCCTATCTGCTGCACAATCTTGTTCATAGCTGACTCACTTTTGGAGTCAATTAAACTTCCGAGAGAAGATGATGTATGTACAAAAGTGACTACAGGTCTTTTCAAGCGCCGAAGGTAGCTATCCATTTGTCGCTCAATAAACTCATTGTAGGAGCTCCTAAGCTGAAACAGCAATGATGAAATGTCCTGAATCTGTCTCTGAATGTCCCCAATTAGAGAAGAGGCAATGATAAAATCTTCCAGGCCAACACTGAAACCCTCAGAAAATATGTTTTCCATCAGCAAGGGCTGTAGAGAATCAAAGAAATTAAGAGCTTCTTTGGGCCCTTTCTCAAAGACAATAGATGTTACAATCTCATTTAACATGGACTGCATTACATCCCTATTGAAGTCTATTTTGAGAATTTCGCTCTTTCGGATCATGTGCCTATCTCCGTAGCAATCAAATTGAGGTGGCAGCGTACTCTGAATTACTTGTAAAGCAGTCCAGTAAGGGGCAGAGGCACAACCCTTTCGGAGCGCAGGTGGTGGCAACGGATTTCTTGCAAACATACTGAACTGTTGTGCAGGCAGTTTGCCCAAGAAATAAGCCTTGAACATCATTTTCAATGATAATAAGGCATCGGTAGCTAGCTGCAAGTTCAGGTTGCCAGTATGTGAACTCAATAATTGCTTCTCCACTGAAAACAATTCTAACACTTCTGCTCTGGCAGCGAGTGACTGGGGATAGAACAAGTGGACACAATCCCCATCAAAATCAGCAGCTAAAGGCCCACACATAAGAGGATTAATCTTAACAGTGTGATCCTCATGAATATATATGCGTAGTGCTTGCAGGGAGTGCTTGTGTGTTGTAGGAGGCCTGTTAATGAAGACAACATCTCCATCCATGATTCTTCGATGTACCACTTGTCCTGGTCTCAGAAAAGTATGGCCCTTGGACCCTTCCCTCAGAGAATATGATGATGCACCATCTTTGTACGAAAGACAGAGGTTGTTATCCACCAAAGATTGCAGGAAATTAATGTTGTAGACATTGACTTTTTCTTCAAATGTAATCCTCTGTGCAATCTCCAACGGCAATCCAACCTCGTTTACATTTTTGTATGACTCCCCAGTTATGACAGTACGCGAAGAAAAGCCCGATCCTTTGCTTATAAATAGTGTTCTTATTTTCGCAAGCCAGGCCTTTGTTGCAGTCTTGCCGGCGTCTTTGTTGACTCCATATTTATTGCCAGGTTCATTAGATGCCTTTTAACAGAAAAAAGGAACAATACAGCAGAGAACAAGGTCAGGAAGAAGTAAGAAACAGACACAGCAGAAAAAGACTGAAAGAGGAGAGTAGATTCTTGCAATAAAAAAATTGATTATTGGGGTTCGAGAAACACTAGGGGTTTAAGACCCTATGTATAGACTAAATCAAAATATCCTCCCTAATTCAAGCAAGACTTCAACAAAGCTTTGTAAGCAAATAAAGACGGAAAGAAAAACCTTACTAGTATATATCTTCCAGATAAAGAAAATGAAAAATGATCCCCTTCAAATAATTTACTATTCCTAAAACATATTTTTTTATCTTTCTTTGTCTGCCATCACCTATATAATTACCAAACACACTTGAAAAAATAGCTTACACCAAAAACAAAGAAACAGATTCAGCAGACCTTTACATAAACATACAAAAGGAAAGTTGTTAAGCACGGCTACCAAGAGTGACTGTTCAAATCTCGGAGTAAAAGGAGGTAAGACATAGATCACACTGTTAGTACCCCGGTCCCCGGCAACCCCCATATCCATGAGCTGTGTGCAACTATCTGTTGTTTTTTAGTAGAGATCCAAACATGTGGAATCAACTAAAAGCCCCGAATACATGTTTTGCAATGAATTCAGAATAGACATAAAAATTCATCCCTTCAACTAAAGTATAATTACCGTCCCAGCACCCCGGACTTGAAGATACTGCAGAACTGCCACTTGCAGTTCATTTGTCTCCACTTCATGCGATTCAAAATTAGGTTCACCAGATCTGGTACTCTTAATTATCTCAATTTGCCTCAATACCTTCTTCAACATTGAGGAAGCTAAATCCTGTAATGAAGGAACTTACAATAGTAAAGCTCCCATCACATGAAACTTAAAAGTAGTTGTGAAATTATAAACAATTAAGACTCAGAACTTATGAAAATTAGCAAAGTATAAATGTGACTCACCATGGATAGCACACTGACTCCATCAGAAACGTCAGGAATTGACAGACAGTTTGGAGGAACAGGTAAAAAACGCAAAATGTATCCCTCCTGAGGAAAGTATCCCTTTTTGACAAGCTTCCTTTTTGTCTCCTCTGGTAGCTTCTTCAAGATAGCCAGCACCTGAGGAAAAATGGATTGTGAATCAATATACAAGTACCGTAACACCAAACATTATAAATTCAGAAGCATTCAAGAGTTACTTATCCAATCAACCAAAGCAACATTAAAAGTGGACATATTTTTTTATCTTCCAAGAACATGACTTGACAAATAATACATCATGGAAGTGGAGGAATTAAGCATGAACATTGCAATAACAGCACAAGAAAAGCAAATTAAACAAACTTAGACACTAGTCAACAACTCCAAACAAGTTCAGAACATCAACATAACAAAAAACTTCAAAACTGGCAATTAAACCAGAGCAACTGCTGTAAAGCAGCTGGTGCCAGAAAGGAAATATTAGCAAAGCGGACACAGAGGAAAATTTAATAACTTTAAGACAGATAGCCATACTAATCATCCAAAACTGCTGAGCAGACAAAAAAGGAGAATATATAGTGAAAACTTAAACATACCTCCGATGGAAGCAATGTTCTAGAAAGACCTTCTCCATAATGGAAACCATATTTGTCAAGAAAACCCCAAGCACCATCTGGTACTTTGGACCTGCCTGGTAGCTTAAGTTGAATGAAGCATGCACCATCTGCAGTAGTGCTGTCCTTCACAATAATATTAGAGGTCTCCTGCAGCATGAAGCCAAGTTCATGATCACAATTCCTTCCTTTTTATCTTTTTCTTAACTTTGAGGTCTCACTTGCTCATGCTCTTTGAAAGGCAACACCCTTACACGGTTGTAATAAACTGAAGTGTTTTGCATTCTCTTTATCTCCTTTTAACTTCGGGACATATTATCCATCTCTACATACGTTTCCTCTTGTTTGGTATCCAAAAGAGTAACACAAGAAGTTTAGCATGAAGGTAACCTTAAGGGCAAAGAGCATGAAGCAAATAATTCAACATGAATAATATTTTTTTACAAGTTTAAACTACACTGCTAAAAAATTGAAGAAAGTTTTGATTTGCCAAACTTTGTCATGAGCATTACAACAAGGCTTTAACAAAATGAATGTTACTCCGTATGGAGCTTTATCAATGAAATGTAACAAAGAACCAAATCATACTAAGAGAAAGAAAGTACTAGCTTACCAATCAAGTTCCAAAAAATTGCTCAGGCTAAGTGGTACTTGTCCAATGTAAATACCTTCTCCCAGTATGACAAGAGTACATATCAAATCGAACAATCACAAGAACTGGAAAACAAAGAGCAGCAACTTTTTTTTGTTGCAGAAAATTTAAGAGTTTTACAATTAAGAAAAAAACACAATCAATCCTGAGAAGAAATGAATTCATCACATGTCCAATTGAATAGAAAGAACAATTAAGTGAAACACTAACATACCTCACAGCATGAAGACAACAACTTTTCCAAAGAACCACCGCTCTTTGTTGAAAACTGCAGGAATACATAAAATAAGAGTAAATTTGCATATAATAAAGGAAACATTTTGCATTATAATATATAAAAATAAAGAGTATACAAAGAGATAGCTTGAGATGAAAAAGGGAATCGATCAATTCTAGAATAACTATACAAGAACAATTCAAGAAAGCAGATAAACTATTGATCTTGGGCAATATGTATGTTTAAAACAAAAAATATCACTCAGTCCTCAGATATAACTAGCGAGAGAAGCCATGTAAGATTCCTACAATTACAACCACAGTTGCAGTTTCAGATGTATCAAATCATGCATGCCCCGAAATCAAATTTCAGATATGCTGCCAGTAAGGAACCTAGAGTTGACTATACATTCCAAATGGCAAAAGTACCATATTCCAAGTGCGTAACAAAAGCTTTCCTAAAAAATCTTTCCAGATACATATGAGCATAAAATGGCAGGGCCAACAAACCATTCACCAAAAATTGGTTTTTGAGAAGCATTACAAACCAAAATACTTCATATGTCATCACCATAAAGAAAAAAGGAATAAAAACATGAGTACCACGTTAATATACCTTATTCTTACACTTCAAACACTTCAAACAGAGTAAGCTTAGCATCCGCTTTAACTCAGCAATATGTGAAGGATGGTAGATTGGAAGAGGTAATTCAATAAATCCAAAATGACCTGAAAATATCAAAATTTACAGTAAATGATTTGCAGACCACTTGTAATTAAATAAATCCACTTAAATAATAATTTTAATGTCAATATAATGATCATCCACCTATTTCCTCATTCTGAGAACAGCTTCATGTTTTTGAAGTATCACATACGCAAACGGCCATTTTATCCCAAATTTTACATTATTTACTCCGTAATTCGATAGTAACTCATTTCAGTAACTGGAATGTATTTGAGGAGCAATTAAAGAAAAAAAAGGAGCTTCACATACCTTCACATTTTTGAGGTTCGGCAGTACCACATGATTCACATTTACCACTTTCCAAGGGTAGACCAAGGAAAGGATTTGTTAGCTGACTAGAATGACCAATAGGGCACTCATTAATGGATGCTTTACTCTGCATAAAATTAGACCATGCTACTCAACTTCACTCAATACTAGAATATCAGGGACCAGAATCAAAACATGGCAGCCCTTCACATTCAGAATCAAAGAAATTGAATCTTCCAAAGTATTATATTTGGAGAAGAAACAAAGTTCTATACAATATGACTACAAATCTACCAATCAAACATTATGAGCATGCATTCAATTTAGAAAGACAAACATTTTATGCATAGAAATTACTGCACCTAACTCTCTCCCCTAAAAATCACATCATTTGGTCTGTCAAACAAGAAGGGTACTTTGATACAAGTGTCCATCCAAGATCATACTAGATTCCTTTTTCTCTCTAAAAGAAAGGTTCATGCTAACTACTTATCGATAAGCTTGCTACTTAAAAATGATCTGAGAAAATTCACAGTAGCAAGTACCGTAATTACACAGAACTCTAATTGGAGATCTTGTTTGTTACTTATTCATGCTTGTCGATTGGGCTTAACCAAATCACAAATATTAGTGCTTCAAATTTCAGAATTCTTGAATACAGTACATTGCTAATAAAATTTAATTCGCATAAGATTTTGAAGAGTAGAAGAATAAGTTATTCTAAGGCAAGTATCATCACCCCCTTTTTAAGTCGATCTAATATGCTAGAGTTGTGCTTACAATTTCTTGATGACTTGCCAACGCAAACTTAATTCCTGTGATCTCTCCATCCAACATTTCTGTGCTTTCCTCCATCAGATCTTTCTGACATAATAACCAGTAATTACAAATACAAGAATCCAAATTAAGAGAATTATTCCAAACTCTACATGATCCACACTAAAATCAAAGATGAAAATACCAATTGAATAAATGAAAATAAAAATAAAAATAAAAATCACCTCAAACATCCCATGCATACACAGAATTAAAATACTATTATCAAAACACTAAATCATAAGACAGTCACCATTCACATCAAAACCGAATTTGAAATTACCATTCACAACCGAATTTGAAATTGTTATAACTCTCCATAAATTTGTATTACTATACCATAAAATCACTGTGACACAAATTGCAATTAGGGATGAAGAAGTGCTTAGATAGGCAAGTAGGCCAAAATTAGGGTTTTCTAAGTAAACTGACAAAACGACCGAACAAGAGACTGCAACATCTTATAAACACCACGGAGACGCAAAGGAGAAGAGTGTAACGACTCAAAAAGTAGCCCAAACAGACCGGCAGACGGCGCATTGCTGAAATTTTGGGAATTATATCTTCACTTACAACAAATGATTTACGAGGCCTTGGATCATACACAAGGGTTGTCGTTTACGCCAGGGGACCTGCCATCAGATCGAATTAGGGGTTTGGAAATATTGGTTTGAGCTCTCGTTTTCATGCATGCATGGTGGTAAAAGCTGCTCTGGTGTGTGAGTGTGAGCAGGGTCGGTAGGTCTGAAGGAGGATGACTGTGAAGGTATTTAAAATGTAGGGGTTTGCATTCGGTCTAGACCGGACCGGAATTGGTTTACAATGTGGACCGTAGACCGAATGGTCCGGTCTGATCCGGTCATGAACTTATATATATTTCGGAAATTTCACATGGTACCCTCCAACTTAAGCAAATTTTGCAAAAAGCCCAAGAGTTTGATTAATTTCACGTGGTATCCTCGTGATTTCATCACTATTCACGAAATACCCAGCCGTCCAAAACTCGGTTAATGGATCGTTAACTCTAATAAAAAAACAAAGATTGAGAAAAGGCTTACTTGAGTGGAGGAGACCGACCAATTGGAGTTTAAACTCGAGTAGAGCGTTTGCAGGAGGAGACCCCCTGCTGCTACCTGGAGAAGGAGACTCGACCAAGGCGGTGACTATTGGATGAGGAGACTCGACCATGGTGGTGGATGTGGAGGAGGATGACCAAGTCGCGCGACTCTGTGGAGAAGGAGACGCAACCAAGTCGGCGACGGGTGGCGTCGACGACTCTGGAGGATGTGCTGGTGACGACAACCATGTAACACCCCCAAATATATATCCTTGAAAGGTATTACCGCCAGTGACCTCAGATCTCACATCCGAAGCCATCCCAGGCTTAACCCGTTTATATAAATTATAAAACAACAGTTATAATACAAAATATCATAACTTTTGATTAAAATCATTGTCTCGGCATTACATCCATAATCCGAAATACAACTGAAATACATAATAGTCTTGATATAAAATATGTTTAACACAGCGGAAGTCTTTAAAATAAAATAGCACAAGGGTCTTGATCTAAACGATCACCCGCCAAGGAATCTCAACCTGGTAAAACTCTTCAAAATTCCAACTGCCATCATTGTCGTTTCTAGCCTTCATCGGAACTGCAGTTTATCTGATGTGCCGTATGAGATGGATGACACCAGTCAACCATGCAAGGGAATATAACCGATTGGTTAGTCTAATGAAAGATTATGCAAGGGAAAAACATATAGGTTCTAAGTAGTCGTATTAGGTTAGACTCATCGTTTCACGAATAAAAGTCGATGACAATAGTCAACCACCATACTCCTACTGAAATATACGAAAAGGCATGATCAAGAGAAAGAACTCTGAAAGAATGAGTCTTAAGGAAACATATGAAGAGAAGACTCCAACGAATTGAGTCTTATCGGAAGTATGACAAGTGTTTGGGAACATTAAAGTTTCACGCAAACGTTTAAAAGCGACTTGACTATTTGGGTCCACGACCAACCTCACCGCATAATGCGAATTTAAATTCGGAAGGTGGACTTACTCTAATCGAAGCCCAGACGAGTTTCCACGTTGTACTTCTCGCCCAAAGTTCATTAATTATGTGCACTAAAGCACTTATCTTATTTAATTCCAAAACGTACATTTTACGTTATAAGCTTTTAAGATCTCTTCACGAGAGATATCAGATCTCCTCACAAGAGATATCAAAAGGAATACATCCCAAATGGCGGCACCAGCTGTGTGCACATACCCTGAGTAAGGGTAAGGTCATGACCGAAGATACTAGGGAAAATCCTCCTAGCACCATTATCAAGAAACCACTAAACCTCACAAGGTACATAGTGTTTCTACGAATACTCGTGCTAACTAAACAATTCAACACAGTAATAATTCACATCAAAAGCCACCGAGGCCAAACACAGATAAAATAGCGTTGTTCTAGCAATATACAACCTATCGTAATATCCATATTTAATCATATATATATAATAGCGTTGTTCTAGCAATATATAACCTATTATAATATCTCTTTTTAAATCACATACAGTTATCAAAACTGTTCCCAGATGAAAACAATATTCATCCCAAATTAATTAACAATTAAACAATTGATAATCAATATAAATATGGAATGATAAGCAAGAGCGAACCGCCACTTGCCTTAGATTAGACGAAGCTCAACGAAGCTTGAGACGACGGGTTTCCGGGTCCGAAACGAGGAAGAACTCAGGTTATGATTTCCTACGGAACGACCCATAACGAAACTCTAAGTTAGATTCAACAATAAATAGTACGAATCTAAAGAAAAACGAACGAAATCGAAGGAACGAAAGTCCCAAACGAGATCAAAAAGCCCAAGCCACAACCACACACGCCCAGGCCCACCGCGGGTGCGGCGGCTTGACCGTGGGTGCGGAGAGGCTACAGAGGCGAGACGCCGACAACGAAAACTCACCGGGGAAGACGATGGGGCTCGACTTGGGTTGGTTTCGACTTCCAAACTCCTTGTGTCACTAACCACCACCTTGAGGGCACCTCTTCCTCCTATGGCAACTCCGGCGACGGCCTTGAAGAACTCCGGCGACGCTTGCAACTCCGGCGACAATGGCAGTGAAAGAAAGAGAGATTTGAGGGAGAGAGAGAGTGGGATGGCCTCCTCCTCTTAGCCTCCTCCTTTTATAGGCCATCAAGGAGCCAGAAGGAGTCCAGCTGGCCCCCTCTCCCACCGCCTCACCGGGGACAAGATTGGCAAGCAGCTCAGACGAGTTCGGCGGAGCAGAGAAGCCATCATCACGGCGCGGGTGCGGTGGGTCTCACCGCGGGGTGCGGTGGCGACCAGTTCTTGACCGCGGGGTGCGGTGGGTATGACCGCGGGTGCGGTCAAGGCCAATTTTGTGCCTTTTGCCCATTTTTGACCGGGAAGCCCATTTTTGACCGAGAAGAATCTTGGATATGGGTTTTAACCCCAGGTTAAATATATTCGTACCCGAACAATTATTCTAAACCCCAAAAATACATCGAATGTATTTTATTCCACTCAATGAATTATTACGGAGATCAAGCATTTAACATAAAGTCTGAACTTCTCTGAAAATAATTCGACTACAATACAAATGTTTGGAAAACTTACCAAAAAAAACTCTTTACTAAAATGAAGGGTATTACATCACCTCCCCCTTACAAAAAGTTTCGACCCCGAAACTTGGCCGAATAAACCAAAGAAAAGCGAGGCGTTACAACACACTACCCCCTTAAAAAGGTTTGGAAAACTAGGCCGAAAATAGCTCGGGAAAACGTCTAAGCATGTCCGCCTCCGTTTCCCAGGTTTCCCAAGTAACTTCTTCAGTTCCTGACTTGGACCACAAAATCCGTACCAATAGTACCACCTTGTTTCATAACTGCTTCTCACGACGTTTGAGAATACGCATCGGTATCTCTTCGTAGGTACCATTTGTCTGAATCTCGATGTCGTCATAACTCAGCACATGAGACTCATCTGGTACGTACTTCCTCAACAAAGATACGTGGAACACGTTATGCACTGGATGTGCCGATGGCGGCAATGCCAAACGATACGCTAGAGACCTCACTCTATCAAGGATCTCAAACGGTCCCACGTAGCGAGAGTTAAGCTTCCCACGCTTACCAAACCTAAACACACCTTTGGATGGCGACACTTTGACAAACACTTTGTCACCAACCTCAAACTCAACATTTCTGCGCTTCAGATCTGCATAAGACTTTTGTCGACTCTGAGCGGTCAACATCCTTTGTCTTATCAAAGCAATGTCCGAGGCAGTCCTTTCGACTAACTCCGGTCCGAGCAGAACCTTGTCGGCATTTTCATCCCAACAAATCGGAGATCTGCACCTTCGACCGTATAGAGCCTCGAATGGAGCCATCTTAATGGTAGCATGTCAACTGTTATTGTATGTGAATTCAATCAGACTTAGGTTGTTCTCCCAGCTAGTCGGACGATCGAGTGTATAAGCTCTTAGCATATCTTCCAAGGTCTGGATGGTCCTCTCAGATTGTCCATCTGTCTGAGGATGAAACGCAGTGCTGAACCTCAACTCGGTTCCCATGGCCTTATGTCATTCTTTCCAGAATCTTGACATGAATCGGCCATCACGATCTGATACAATGGTCTTTGGAGTACCATGCAAACGGACAATCTCATGTAAAAACACTTCTGATAACTTTTGGGTTCCCCATGTTGATTTGATAGCTACGAAGTGAGCACTCTTCGTGAGCCTGTCAATGATCACCCATATAGCATCATTTTGACTTTGAGTCTTTGGTAGCCCTGTGAAGAAATCCATAGCAATATCCTCCCATTTCCATTCTGGCACTGGGAGAGGTAGCAACTCACCACCAGGTCTACGGTGTTCTATCTTGACCTTTTGACAAGTCAAGCATTTTACCACAAACTCTGCTACATCCCACTTCATGTTGGGCCACCAGAACTTCTTTATGAGGTCCTTGTACATCTTGCTAGAGCCTGGATGTACAGAATAAGCTGACGAATGGGCCTCTTTCATCACCAACTGGCGAAGACCATCAACGGCAGGTACACAAATCCGGTCCTGAAACCAGAGTAATCCATCTTCCTGAATCACGAAACCGGGAGTTTTCCCGTCCATCACTTTACTGCTTAGTTTCACAATGACTACATCATCAACCTGCTTCTCCCTGATTTGATCTAGTAACGTGGCCTGAATCTCAAGCATACTCAGATATCCTCTACGCTTATCGTACAAGACTTCAATCTCGCACAACCCTTGGTTCAGCTTGGTCTGAGCAGTAAGTAAAGCCACTATAGTCTCGTGCGGCGTCTTCCGGCTCAATGCATCGGCTACTACATTAGCCTTGCCCGGATGATACAGCAATTCGATGTCGTAGTCTTTGAGCAGCTCTAACCAGCGACGTTGTCTCGTATTTAGCTCCTTCTGAGTGAATATATATTTGAGACTCTTGTGATCGGTAAAGACTTGACACCTTACACCATAGAGATAGTGTCTCCAAATCTTCAGCGCAAAAACTACAGCTGCTAGTTCTAGGTCATGCGTCGGATAGTTTGCCTCATAAGCCTTCAATTGTCGGGATGCGTATGCAATAACCTTGCCTCTCTGCATCAGCACACATCCCAACCCACTCTTCGAAGCATCACTATAGACCACATAACCATCATTCCCTTCTGGTAGCGCTAACACTGGTGTGGAGGTCAGACATTGCTTCAACTTCTGAAAACTGGCCTCACACTTGTCATCCTAGACAAATTTCTTATGGACTTTGCGGAGCAGACCGATCATAGGTAGAGCGATCTTAGAGAATCCCTCTACGAACCGTCTATAATAACCAATGAGTCCTAGAAAACTGCGCACCTCCTTCACATTCTGAGGCCGCTTCCAATTGGCTACTGCTTCAATCTTCTGGGGATCAACCATAACCCCATTCTCATTAATCACATGGCCTAAGAAAGCCACTTCCTTGATCCAAAAGTCACACTTAGACAACTTTACGTACAACTGATTTTGTCTAAGGACTGACAAGGTAATCCGAAGATGTTCCTCATGAGCTTCCACGTTCGGGGAATAGATCAAAATGTCATCGATGAAGACCACCACGAACTTATCCAAGCACTGGTGAAAACATCGATGCATGAGATCCATAAAGACCGCTGGAGCATTAGTAAGTCCAAATTGCAAGACTACGAACTCGAGTGACCATATCTCGTCCAACGCAGTCCTCGGAATATCCTCCTCACGAATCCTGAGCTGATGGTAACCAAACCTCAGATCGATTTTGGAAAAGACCTTTGCTCCTTGCAGTTGATCCAACAGATCATCAATCCTCGGCAACGGATACTTATTCTTGATTGTGACCTTATTCAACTCACGATAGTCGATACAAAGTCGAAATGATCCATCCTTCTTCTTGACGAACAAGACCGGAGCACCCCAAGGCGATGCACTCGGCCTTATATAACCCTTCTCAAGAAGATCTTCGAGTTGCTTCTTCAACTCTTGCATCTCGGGTGGAGCCATCCGGTACGGTGCCTTAGAGATCAGCGCAATACCAGGCTCGAGATCAATAGTAAATTCTACGTCACGATGTGGGGGTAAACCAGGAATCTCCTCCGAAAAGACATCCGAAAATTCACAAACAACCGGAATATCAGGAATTGAAGGTTCATCTTTCTTGGGCTCGTCCAGATAGCACATGTACCCGACACAACCTTGTCGAAGTAGCTTAAACGCAGCCATCGCATTGATAAGCCTGCCGTTATCAGCGTCATTCCGACCCTTAAACTTGTATACATACTGGTCCCTAGATGACACTGTCACAGTCCTTGAGCTAAAATCGATTACCGCCCCATGACGCGTCAGCCAATCCATACCGAGAATAATGTCGTATGGAGCCATGACTATACAGATCAAATCTGCTTTGAACTTCTTACCCTGGATGGTAATCGAAAATTCTGACAGACGCTTGGTTCCAACCAAATGTTCACCATTAGAAGGATTCACAACGAAAGGTTCACAAACCTCGTTGCATACTAATCCTAACTTACTGACACAACTTTCTGAAATAAAAGAATGGGTAGCACCCGAATCAAATAACATACATACTGAAGTAGAATGAAGGTATAGAGTACCTTGAGCAATTGGAGCATTAGGTCCATCTGCCTCACGCATCTCGTAAAGGCGTTGACCTTGACTTCCAGAGGCAGCTGGGGCTTTCCTCTTATTCTGTGCAGACGTCTGCATCGAAGGACTAGTAGCTTCCACTGGTCTAAACTTAGGTCGATTGTTCTGATTAACTGACCCTTGCTACGACTCAGCTCCTTTCTGCCTTTGATGTGGACAAAACTTCTGCAAATGTCCCACCTTTTCGCAGCCAAAACACGTCTTCTTCTCCTTCGGACACTCATTACTCTTGTGTTCGTATGTACCACAGTTATAGCATTGGATCGGACTCTTGCCCTGACCCGATTGACGTGTAGACCCTTCATGAGTCATATCCGTTTTTGCTCTGTCAGACTTGGCAAAATTAGACGGTGTCGTGGGACGTTTAAATCCACTCGCCTGAGACTGGCCCTACATTGACCTCTGGCGACTTAGTTTCTTTGTTGACTCCTCCAGAGTCACTTCGAACTTATAGGCAACGTCCACGTACTGTTCCAGAGTAGAGCATCCGTGACGTATCATTAGTGGCTTAATATCTGGGTTCATCCACTCGTGGAAATGCCAGATCTTTTGCTCCTCATTGGACACCTCCGGTCCAGCATACTGCAATAGATGATTAAACTTGGTCGCAAGCTCAGTCACTCTCAAACCATCCGTCCTTGGATATAGAATCTCCTTGTGTTTCTCCTCCCTCATAGCTCGAGAGAAAAAACGATCAGTCATCTTGGCTTTAAACATCCCCCAATTCAAACCTGAGTGATCAGCCAAACCTGTACCTTTCCACCATTCACTGGCTACTTCCTTCAGCTAAAGGGATGCAATGTGCACCTAGGGGTGAGCACGGGCCAGAACCCGACCCGAACCGAACCCGAAAAGCCCGAACCCGAAAAGCCCAAAAACATGGGACCAAAGACCGAACCCGAACACTTCGGTTCGGGTTGGGTTCGGGTTAAACAACACTCGAAGGGGGAAAAGGGGCAAAAATGCACTAAAACCCGAATTGAACCCGAACCGAACCCGAAATGGTAAAAAGTGCGGCCCGAAACCCAAACCGAAGGAGTATGGGTTCGGGTTCGGTTCGGGTTTTTCGGGCCGGGTTCGGTTCGGGCTTCGGTTTCATAGGCACGTGCTCACCCCTATGTGCACCTTCTCTGCTTCAGTGCACTCAACATTGCGAAATAGTCGCTCCATGTGCGAGAACCAATGTGCCACCCTGACTGGCTCTCCCTTCCCATCATAGCAGTCGGGCCTCATAGAGCTTATGTCCTTCAGTGCTCGGCCATAGTCGCCTCTACTCCTGACTGCTTCTTCTTGCGGCACATGGACAATTGGCTCCTCAAATCTAGGAACCGCTGGAGGAATTGGCATAGCTTGTGCCTGAGGCGCAATTGGTCGCATGATGTCGGTGAATGCTTGCATTATAATCCCTCGAATTGCCTCTATTGCTGCGGCGTCAAATACCATTGGAGCGTTGACCTGAGCTTGGTCACTGCCTCCAGGATTGTTGTTGGAAACAGACTCGTGTTCCTCCATAGGGTTCGCGACATTCCTCACGTTTGGTCTGGGGTCGTTGCTTGGCCCAGCACCAGTATGAATGGTGTTCCTTGTGTTCACCATCTGTTTACCGATCAAATTCCAAGTATTTTATTACATTAATATCATTCAATATACTTAACGTAATAAAAATCAACTCAGAATAGATCAAACTTGGTAATTTTCATTGATAAGCTCAACTGAGCTAATACGTTTTACAAAAGGGATCTCCCGAGCGTCAAAACAAAATTGCCCGGAGACTTAGGTTCTTAACAAAACAATCATTGAAATACTACAAAGGAAACTGCTAATCAGTACTGGCTCAATCATGGCGCCCTGAAACATTTCCTGTAATCGTCACTCCTCATACATGGTTTCTTCGAACGGGGTTTACCATCGGAGTCTGGTGAAAGACTCCTCACCCTGCTTGGTCCTGGAGCACATGGCTCATTGTTTGGTCTTGCCCTTCTTAGAGCATGCTCAACCGCCTCGTCCATCTGGTGACGCTCTTCAAGGGAAAACATTTGACTTAGGCGAAGTGCCTCTCGCGAGTCAGTACTCAACATTAGCCTTCTCTGAGCAGGAATAGGATGTGAGTTCTCAGATGCATTTTGTGGACCATTTCTTCTTCTGGGAAATACTACCTCGTAAAGTGTATCCCAGTCGGCCGAAGTCAATGGCGAGTATTCTTGCTCATGCGGCAACTCCGGACTAGGATAGATAAACTCCATTCTCGGGTCCTCGCTGCCCACCAATAAGCGCTCTAAGCCATCAGACTCGTGGCCATGTCCCTCGAGGTCCTCCTCGGGGTCCTCCTCTTCTTCTGGATCCTCTTCCGGGTCTTCTTCAGGATCCTCCTCGGGAATCATCTCAATCATGAAGTCGTCGTTGTAATGCCCTCTTGCATATCTTGACCACTCCTCTTCATTTTCCGTGTCCTCCCTTGGCTCCTCTGTAGGTTCTGCCACTGGAACCTTGGCCCTATCGGACACTAGTACTACTGACTCGGGTAGTACAGTCTTCACCTCCTCGGGTGGACTACTTGATTCTCCTACTTCGAAGCATCGCATGGGAACTGGAAACTCAAGCCTTAATGGAGATGGCGGAGCCACCTCGGCTTCTTCTGAGTCCCTTCGAAGAGAAAAGCATGCACCCATAACCTACGGGTGACGAGAAAAGAGTTAGTCTTTCTAAATATAGAAGTTCGCTTCCATATCAGACTAAAGTGAAGGCACGACTAGATCGGCAGAATAAAAATTTTACTTGGAAATTCAGAGCCTTCGAAAACATTTCTCAGTTTCAAACGAGTAAACGGTTTACAAAAAATTTTGTTCCAATAAAATGTTTTAAAACCCACCCGTTTTTTTAAAAAAATTGGCTCTGATACCAGATCTGTAACACCCCCAAATATATATCCTTGAAATGTATTACCGCCAGTGACCTCAGATCTCACATCCGAAGCCACCCCAGGCTTAACCCATTTATATAAATTATAAAACAACAGTTATAATACAAAATATCATAACTTTTGATTAAAATCATTGTCTCAGCATTACATCCATAATCCGAAATACAATTGAAATATAGAGTAGTCTTGATATAAAATATGTTTAACACAGCGGAAGTCTTTAAAATAAAATAACAAAAGGGTCTTGATCTAAACGATCACCCGCCAAGGAATCTCAACCTGGTAAAACTCTTCAAAATTCCAACTGCCATCATTGTCGTTTCTAGCCTTCATCGGAACTGCAGTTTATCTGATGTGCCGTATGAGACGGATGACACCAGCCAACCATGCAAGGGAATATAACCGGTTGGTTAGTCTAATGAAAAACTATGCAAGGGAAAAACATATAGGTTCTAAGTAGTCGTATTAGGTTAGACTCATCGTTTCTCGAATAAAAGTCGATGACGATAGTCAACAACCATACTCCTACTGAAATATACGAAAAGGCATGATCAAGAGAAAAGACTCTGAAAGAATGAGTCTTAAGGAAATATATGAAGAGAAGACTCCAACGAATTGAGTCTTATCGGAAGTATGACAAGTGTTTGGGAACATTAAAGTTTCACGCAAACGTTTAAAAGCAACTTGACTATTTGGGTCCACGACCAACCTCACCGCATAATGCGAATTCAGATTCGGAAGGTGGACTTACTCTAATCGAAGCCCAGACGAGTTTCCATGTTGTACTTCTCGCCCAAAGTTCATTAATTATGTGCACTAAAGCACTTATCTTATTTAATTCCAAAACGTACATTTTACGTTATAAGCTTTTAAGATCTCTTCACGAGAGATATCGGATCTCCTCACAAGAGATATCAAAGAGAATACATCCCAAATGGCGGCACCAACTGTGTGCACATACCCTGAGTAAGGGTAAGGTCATGACCGAAGATACTAGGGAAAATCCTCCTAGCACCATTATCAAGAAACCACTAAACCTCGCAAGATACATAGTGTTCCTACGAATACTCGTGCTAACTAAACAATTCAACACAGTAATAATTCACATCAAAAGCCACCGGGGCCAAACACAGATAAAATAGCGTTGTTCTAGCAATATACAACCTATCGTAATATCCGTATTTAATCATATATATATATAATAGCGTTGTTCTAGCAATATACAACCTATTATAATATCTCTTTTTAAATCACATACAGTTATCAAAACTGTTCCCAGACGAAAACAATATTCATCCCAAATTAATTAACAATTAAACAATTGATAATCAATATAAATATGGAATGATAAGCAAGAGCGAACCGCCACTTGTCTTAGATTAGACGAAGCTCAACGAAGCTTGAGACGACGGGTTTCCGGGTCCGAAACGAGGAAGAACTCAGGTTATGATTTCCTACGGAACGACCCATAACGAAACTCTAAGTTAGATTCGACAATAAATAGTACGAATCTAAAGAAAAACAAATGAAATCGAAGGAACGAAAGTCCCAAACGAGATCACAAAGCCCAAGCCACAACCACACACGCCCAGGCCCACCGCGGGTGCGGCGAGGCTATAGAGGTGAGACGCCGACAACGAAAACTCATCGGGGAAGACGATGGGGCTCGACTTGGGTTGGTTTCGACTTCCAAACTCCTTGTGTCACTAAACACCACCTTGAGGGCACCTCCTCCTCCTATGGCAACTCCGGCGACGGCCTTGAAGAACTCCGGTGACGCTTGCAACTCCGGCGACAATGGCAGTGAAAGAAAGAGAGATTTGAGGGAGAGAGAGAGAGTGGGATGGCCTACTCCTCTTAGCTTTCTCCTTTTATAGGCCATCAAGGAGCCAGAAGGAGTCTAGCTGCCCCCCTCTCCCACCGCCTCACCGGGGACAAGATCGGCAAGCAGCTCAGACGAGTTCGGCGGAGCAGAGAAGCCATCATCACGACGCGGGTGCGGTGGCGACCAGTTCTTGACCGCTGGGTGCGGTGGGTATGACCGCGGGTGCGGTCAAGGCCAATTTTGTGCCTTTTGCCCATTTTTGACTGGGAAACCCATTTTTGACCGAGAAGAATCTTGGATATGGGTTTTAACCTCGGGTTAAATATATTCGTACCCGAACAATTATTCTAAACCCCAAAAATACGTCGAATGTATTTTATTCCACTCAAGGAATTATTACGGAGATCAAGCATTTAACAGAAAGTCTGAACTTCTCTGAAAATAATTCGACTACAATACGAATGTTTGGAAAACTTACCCAAAAAAACTCTTTACTAAAATGAGGGGTATTACAAACCAAGTGAGATACGCATTTGTTCAATTTCATATTTGAATTTGGGGGTTTTGAATTTGATTGAGGGATTTTGTGTATCTTTTGAAATTGAAATTTGCTAGAGTTAATTTGTGAATTTGGATTGAAATATAATTTTAGGGTTTGTGGATTTTGATTGAAATAGAAAATTATGGTTATTCAGGCAGTTTAAGTAAAAAATACATATGCATTTACACGAAGGCATAGTTAAAGAAAGCAAAGAATAAGTTCTTAGAAAAGGAAATGCAAGGATAATCTTGCGTGTTATCCTCTTCTTTGGTCTCTTTTTCATCCCTAAACCTCCAAGATGGATGCTAAGTTTATAGATGCGAAAATGAGAAGCTTGCTCACAAATATGATAAAGGAATGGTTGTGACAAAATGCTAGCGAAAAAGGATGTTTTCCTGATTCAAATTTCTTACAAATTTGAATACTTATAATCTAACCGTGATGCAAATTTGACGAAAGATTTAAGTTTGTCAGCTAGTAACTCACATATTTTTTTCCTGGTGCAAATTTCTTACAAATTGAATACTTATAATTTAACCATTTACTCGACATCTAATTTACGAGTCAAATAGGCATTGGATTAATGATTTTCCAACAACTTGGTGGAACTAATAGGGGATGTCTCTATGGGCTATTTTCTACATCAGTAACACTTTTGAATATGCAGGTAATAAGAGCTTTAAAACATATAAATCTCTCCTTTTTTGTTGGCCTGAGATTAGATAAATGACTTTTACATTCAAAACTTCTATTTGTTAGGAATTTTATCCATAACTGGAAGCACAGCCTTCGCTTTCATTCAGGTTTGAGCACTTTCACTGCCAAAAGCATATGGCTTTAATATGTCACATTGTTATAATAAGGGCTCTTTGTGTTGCACATTGTGGTCAATGTAGCCTGTAGGTGCTCGAGTGATATTCATTTCTTCTATTATGTTATGTTGTTCATATCCAGCATCATTTTATTTTTTGCTAATATGTTATGTATTCATTTTTGCTTTCATCTTTTTTGGTTTGGTCGGGTGTCATTCTTTGTGTAACAATTCACATCTCTTCAAGAAAGAGAAGGAGCTACAATACTATGCTACTATGACAAATATAGAAGAGTTCATTTGTCTATTACCAATAGAAATTTAGACTTGAAACTTAAATGTTTATTGTTAGCCTATTTGCTCAAATGGTAGAGCAATGTGCTCGTGCACAATGATGTGGGTTCGAATACCTCATGGGCTTATTAATTCTGAAAGCATTCAGTATTTTCATCATGTTAAACTAAGATAAAAAGCCTTTTTATTTGCTCCTTGCTAAAACATGGCAAATGTGGTTAGTACAATAGATAATATAGTACATCTTAAGGAGAAAGATGGAGGATTTTGGTCATGTAAAAGTTATATAAGAATGCATTCATAGCGGTTAGGCAAATGTAATTACATCGAAAAATCCAATAGGATTTTATTTGGCAAGTTTCTCACGTGAAGGAATATCGCTGAAAATTTAGATAAAGTTGGATTCACAATACTTACCATGACAATCAGAAAGCTCGCCTTCCTTAATTTCATTGTTCTTGATGTCTATAGAAACAACATTTGCGTAGTCAGACTTTGTATCATTAAGAGAAACAACACCCTCATATAACTGATAGTAGAAAGACTTTCTGCAAGTAGGATTCTTGAAAACGACACCAAGATGGTAATGTACAACTCATCATTTTCTACATCATTTAGAGAAGAGTGAGCAACCAACAAAACAAAATTGATATATATATAGGTTAACACTTGCAACTAAAATCAAAGTAAGTTGTGTGTATTGCCTTTTTGTTTGTACTAATCATATTCAAATGTGTGTAGCCTATGTGGGATTTGAACTCACATCTTATGTGTATTGAACACATAGCTCTACCATTTGAACTAATAGGCTAAAAGGTTGTATATTCCAACACCCTTTTTTCATTTGAATAAATAGTCTATTGTCTTTTCTCATGACAAGAAAGAGGGTAATGCTGAAGGCTTAAGAATATGACACAAAAGGACATGCCATTATTTCTAAGATTGACATCAACTAAATTAGAATTGTCACTACACATTTTAGTGTTTATTGTGTTATAAAATTGCTCTTGAAGTCTCATATTGATCATTTATGTCCAATGTGTCAACATTATCTTTTACTCTAATGCCTTGTAATTCATAAATGGTTCTTTTGTATTTGATAGACTCAAGCCAACAAAAAAAAAAGTAAGAATCCCATGATAAGATCATTTGACCTTGCACTTCTCTATCATATGATTTTGTACAACATCCAGTAACACAATTTATTTCATAACAAGAAGTAATCTGATAAAAACAAGTTCAACAGAGAAATAGATAGTCCATATTACTGAGTATTCAACCAATGAATCAACTATAAGACCACCTATACAAGTCCTCTCATATACCATACATGCTTTAATTCTATGCTTTAATTCTTCAAGGAAAAGCAATATCAATCAAAATCCATAAAATACCTAAATCAATTCAATTTCTTAATAATCAATTTCAAACCCCTCAAACCCTTAAATTTTGATCCCTAAAATTCAAAATCCTAAATTACGAAACCCTTAAAATTTGGAGTGCATAAGTTTAAATTAAAATCCACAAAATCCTTAAATCAATTGAATTTCTTAACATTCAGTTTCAATTTCTTAGATTTCGAACCCCAAAAATTCAAAACCCCAATATCAAAATTTAATATCCTAAAATTCGTACCTAGAATCGCCGCCGCATCGTGCACTTCTTGACTTCCAGACCGGTCTTCTCAGCCGCATGCCACGTCGTCATGTGCCACCGCCTCCTAAGCCACCTCCCACCAGCGTCACGCCTTCTCCTCCTTCAAGCAGCAAAGGCCCGTTGTCGTAGACTCTGGCCACCACCGAGAACATGTCGCGGCGCCTGCTTGGTCGCCTTCTCCGTTCTCTTTGGTGAGGGGTGAGCATGGTCTCCACAACCAAAGACAAAGGCATTGAGGTAAGTTCGTTTTTTGTTTTTGTTTTTTTCTTCCTTTTTTATTTAAGTTAACGAGAAGTTAACGGAGTACTAACAATTGGGCATACGACGAAAAACATTCCAGAACACAAGGGTATCACACAAAATTGTTCATATCTCTGGGTATTTCGCGAATTTTGCTTAAATATAGGGGTACCATGCGAAATTTCCGTATATATTTTTATTTTTTCATATTTTGTTTTTCATTTGTTATTATATATTATAAAATTATGAAAATTATTTAAAATAACCCAAATTTTAGATTGATGGTAAAAAATAACTTAATTTTTTAAAAGATAAGAAAACAACTCAAACTTTGGAGAGTGTGCTTAAATAGGGTGTTTACGTAAATAATGTCGTAGCATGACAAATAGGGTGTTTACAAGGCTTTTGCAACCTAGGATTCCCTCAATACGCTCTCATGGTTAATGTACTCCAATTAGATCTGTCAAAAATTGACCCAACCCGAAAATCCGACCCGAACGTCACTGGGTCAAGAAGGACCCGAATCCGAAGGACCCGAACCCAAACCCGACCCGACCCGAACGCAAATCCGAGCTCGCGAGTTCCCTTTATTTTGTATATTTTATTTTATTTATATTAAATATTTTAATATACTTTATTAAATAATAATAAAATATTAATTATATTATTAAAATTATTTTATTAAAGTTAAAAATCTTAATAATAATCATAAAAAAAATGGGCATGTTCGACCCGCTGGGTTAACCCAAACCCGACCCGCCCGACCCGAAAATTTTATCAACCCGATCGACCCGAATTCGATTTGACCCGAACCCGAACCGCCCGACCCAGTTGACAGGTATGACTCCAATTGAAGACGATCCGATCCAATCCAATTTGGAAAAACATTAATTCGGCTCATTGGACGACACGTTTGCTTTCAATGTAAAATCCCGCAAATCTTGTGGTTTTTAATCCAAATTGATTGTCGAATCTGATGCTAGATAAGTTGGTCTTCAATGCCCAGTACATAATTGAACCAATCGGGTTTAAATCTTGCCCAGATCCGCCATGGAAACCAAGCTTCAAGCTTGCGCTAATGGTTGTTGTTGGCTTAGGAAGATGAAGGCAATTTTCAATAATTGCACACGGCCCCCCCTATTTTGGTTTAATTGCATTTTTTGCCCAACTTTCTTAAATTGTGACAAAAATGGCTATTTTAAATTTTATAAAATTTACCCAAACTTTTTTATTTTATTATTCTAAGTTTATAATATTATTTTAACCCAAAATTAAAGTATAAAAAAAATAACTTAGGTTAAAATAAGCTTAAATTATTTTTCTTACGAATTTAACCATACTTAAATCCTTAACAAAATTTTGTTAAACTTGATTTAAATATTCTAAGTCAAAATTGATAAATTTTATCTAAATTATAATTAACAGAAGGTTAATCATGATTTAGACCATTCATGACTTAAAGAGATATCATACTTAGGATATTTATTATTTTATCCCTTCTTGGATAACATACTAATTTTTATGACCTTTATTATTATTTAAAAATTAAAAATTACATTCAATGGTATACTTATTTATTTATTTCAACAACATACTATTATTACCCATTTGATCATTTATACAAAATTATCTTAGTCCAACCTTTGAAACTAAGTTCATGAAAAACTAAATTCTTCCTCTAAAAGAAATAAAATAAATTTCATAATTTTTATTTTCATAATTTAAAACATACCATTCTAATTTAAGTAGGATATTACAATACTACCTCCTTAAAAATAACTCGTATTTCTGACGCGTTCAGAGTAATCATGGTTTGCCACGGCCTCACCCCTTGGTAAATTGTAAAGAAGCAAGAGGAGCCTCACCAAGCCCCTTGTGTTTGTTTTACGAATTCAGTTCTTTTATAACCTATTATATAACCCTTAGGTAGACTATTTTAACATATATGGTATAAATTAACTTTAAATATTTAAAAAAAATTACTTATATTGTATATAATATATATTTCTAAGTTTTTTAGTATCAAAACGGTTTCATTTATACTTTTAATAGTTAAAATATAGTTATTTTACAATTTTAATTCAAAATAATAAAAATGTTCCAATTTCATGATACAAAACAACCACCACCGCCCCACGAAAACCAAGTAGAACAATGCCCAAAAAGAACGCGCCTCCACGCGCTAACAATCGCTTCCTTGCTCTCCACTCCCAATCCCATCTCTCCCACCATGAAACTAACCCAAGCTGCAACCCTAACCCCCGCCGCCGTCAAAGACAAACCACCAAGCCCATCCATCTCTCGAATGGAGCTTCCAAAATCAAAGCCAAAATCCAGAGTAACATCCCCACGCTAGAAAAGAGACTGGGGACGAGAGTGAGAAAAGCAAGAGAAGATCCCTCCCAAAAGAAACGATGTAGGCGCCGGCGGTGGATCTTAGATGCCCGGGGAAGAAGACAACCTCCAAGACACAAATCGGAGTCAACAGTGGAAGACCAACGGGGAAAAGAGCGAAACCCCCCTTTCAACCTCGATCTAGGGGTTCTAGCTGCGAACCCATGGAGTAATAGAGCGAGAGCAGGAAGGAAATGCTCTCAGGGAAGAACGCCTACGTTACCCAGGCTAATCAGCAACCAATGCCCCAAAATCCATTTGGCGAACTCCAGACGATGGACTGGAGGACTGCTGAAGACGACACGCATCCTCAAGCTTAGACACAACAGCGACCTCGACCACAAATCCAGGTGCTATTCTTCCAATCTAAAACTCCTCATTATTGACATTGTTAGAAATATCAACTTACTTGAACCAACGTACTGCGTTACTTACCTGTATGTTGCTGTTGTTGAGAGAACAGACATTCACAAAGTCTAATCCTTATAAATAATTTTCTAAAAATATTCTCTCAGCCTTGTCATTTCCTAAATCCACACTTGATCTGTTTGAGGGTGATTTATGAGGATTTGGAGAAAGGAAAGGAAACCCTTGCTGAAGCTATTTGCACTAACTCTAATGACTCAAAAGCTAACAATAACTCTGGTTCTACCAACAGTCCTGGGCTCACTCCCACACAACAAAACTCACCCAAAAATTTGGCTGAAGAAGCCAAAACAAACCAAGGATCTGCACTAACTCCTATCATCAAAGAGGTCTTATGGCATGAATATAATTACCATTGTGTGAAACCCAAGCATTTATGGATTATGATCTGTTGTAATTTGCCGAACTATGATAGCTATTGTTGTCTTAGACAATATACCAGCTACCCAAGTCCTATAAGAAAGCTTCTTTTGTGTGATACGAATGGACTGTCTGAGGCCATGGAGAAAAACGGAACTTGTTTTACTGAATCTCTATACTCTTTTCCTAATAGTTCCAAAAACAAGAACAACAACCAAGCTCTTGCGAGCTCCCGCTTGATAAGCCCTTGTGAATCCACTGTAAGAATGGATAAAGGAAAAACATTACTTGCTGAGTTTTTGTGTACCATCCCAAAGGCAACAAGAACCAATAACACTAACAACAAGTCCTCTGGGTTCACCCCTACAACAAAACAACAACCAAAAACCACAACTGATGCAACACCCAAGGCAAACCCTGCTGAGACAATGAAGATCAGTCATGCCTTCACATTGTGCTCATGCTATCTAATTACTAAAGCCTCCGAACCAGAATATACACTCACCATAAACCTCATTGTTCTCATAAAACTAAATACTTCCACTGTTGTAAATATAAAGCCTAAGGAAGCTAAAGCCATAACCATAAGACAAAATAGGAATCCATCTTTTTGTAATCCTAAAGCAACTAAGTACTATGAAATCAATCCTACAAGCAGTAATGCTTCTAAGGCCTATCTTTACGATTCGATGTATCTTGACTATTACTACTTCTGTAACCCCAAGACCAAACATCACAAACATACCAATAATCAGACCAATAAGAATGTCTACAATCCTGGCATAAAAACTAAGATGGTCTCTTACTGGCTTAATCCCCTAAGTATTGTTGCAAATGTCAACACAAAGATCCCAGAAACTCAAAACTTAGTCCTGAATAAAAACTACTTTAGAATGTTGAAAAGCACACCAACTACTATAAACAAAATAGTTGATAAATGTTGTGTCAACAACATCAACAAAAAACCTAAATGGCAAACCAATTATAACAACAAGACCATCTATAACTATCTTTACGAGGAAAACAGGGTGAACATAACCTCATGTATCATGGCTCATAAAAGTATTCTGAACCATCTATACTCTATATATCCCTTGACTACTCACGAATGTTCTGAACTGTTGCAGGTAAAAAACAGGACTACGAACCATGGGAACATGGAAATCACCAAGCTGCAAAAACATGATGAGAAGACTACAAACACCCGGTGCAGAATCAACCACAGGAACAAAAAAGACAAGTATCAACCGAAAAATGGGTACCACCAAAATGAACTACACACGTGGAGTACCCCTAGTCAAGATGTTTCATGTAATATTAAGGACTGGAAAGACTATTGTTTGCTTGCACTTATGCTCTAAAGGCGAGCAATTTACCATGCATCTAGTTGACAACACAAACACCTACTGTGTACCTCTACAACTAGTAACCAACAAGTTAGTGCCAAACCAAAAGCAGGCCAATATCAACCCAAACAGGATATCGTCTGGAAAAGATGATAAACCAAAAGGCAAAAGAACCAAAGTATGGAAAAAATAGCTTCAAGTACAGGAACCACACACAACTCATCAAGGATCATAAGCATAAATACCAGGATATAGATCACAACAATAAATCTCCCACCAACCACTCTAATGCTACACCTAGAGTCTTTATTACTAAAAATCACTACACCAGGATTAACACCGAAAAAATCAACAAATCACCCCGAAGGGCCTACCCTATTATTACAATTCCTCTTTGCAGAATGGAGTTAGAACTACTGCTACAAAAACAACTATTGTCTGCGTAACTCCCTTACTGACTACTAGTACCAACTATTCCACTATTACCAAATTAACAAATTGGACTAATACTGCTAATTACTACCCTTCCAATCAGCAACAAGCTAACTATAATCAAAATACTTGCCTCTTTAAAATCTATGGTTGTCAACACTGCTACCCTAAACTAACTACCACTTTTCTGTATGTTTCAGAACCTATAGCAAATGATATCACCACTTGCAAAAATAAAGTGACTTACCAGCTAAAGAGGAATACCCAAACCCGTAATTATACTAACCATAACACCAATAGTAATACCCCCAACAAATAATAAAGAAATAAAATTTATTGAAAATAGACTCAAGAAGCATGACAGAATCTAATCACAATCATAACAAACTCACTAATCACAATCATAACAAACTCAAGAAGCATGACAGTAGCATAACAAACTCACTAATCACAATCATCTACAGAACCACCAACACCCTATAAACACCGAAAGGAACAAAAACAGCAATAGCTCAAAAACTCCACCTTATCTCATTAACAAAGGAAAAACCACAAACACAAAACAAACCTGGTACTCAAATTTTTTTGTTACAACGGATAAAGTAAAAATTAGCACAAATATAGCTAATAACACCCCCCAAATTAGTTACCAATGAAGATATGCCTATGAAATATTAGAGGAATGGACAAGAAAAATGTGAGATAAGGTGGAGTTTTTGAGCTATTGCTTTGTTAATGAGATAAGGTGAAGCTAAAACAGACAAAGTATCATGTGAAAAAAGATGGAAAAAAGCAGGTTTTGACAACATTGCAATCTCCCTGGCAACGAGACTTTCTGGGGGAGTCATTGTACTATGGAAAGATCACCAACTAAAAAATGAAACAATCAAAATACACACTATTGAGCAACGATTTATAAGCCTCGAGTTCAAGGACTTCGAAAAGGACAGAGAAAGTATGATTATCTTTGCATACGCACCTCCCCAAGAAAAAAGATAAACCAAAATTCTGGTCTAACCTATAAAACTATATCACAACAATTAACAAACCTTGCATACTAATAGGAGACTTAAATGAGACCCAACACTCACAAGAAAAATTAGGAGGCAACATTCCAACCCCAAATAAACTCCATAGATTAAATAATTTCAAAAACACATGCGACCTCCTAGATATTTCAACTACAGGAAACCCATTTACCTGGCGAAAGTCAAGACATTCACAAGACAATATTCTAGAAAAATTAGATAGAGTTATGGTGAAAGACCAAATCCTACAATGGTACCCCAACCTAATCACACATAACCACACCTTCACATCTTTTGACCACTGCCCCATATCATTGGATATCTCGAACTCTACAAATAGAACGGCACAACCCTTCAAATTTGAAATGATGTGGACCAAAAGAAAAGATCTAACGAATTTAGTTAAACAAACATGGAGAAACAATTTCCAAGGTACTCATATGTACGCACTTACAAAAAAGACACAACTACTAAAAACAAAAATAAAAGAGTGGAATAAAACCATATTCGGTAATATTTTTGAACAATTCAAGAAAATAGGACCTACTAATAATACAAAAGACCTTGACCAACAACCCAAACCAAGCCATTTTGACAAAACAAAAAAAACTTAACAAGAAAAAAAAGGTGTCTCTTTTCCTTCCAGCAAAAAATACTGGAGACAGAAAGCGAAACACAAACATATCACCTCAACAAACATCAATAGTAAGTACTTCCACCGAATCGCTACTGAAAGAAGGAATAGGAAACACTTTAAACAAATAACAACAATGGAAGGAACACTCATCATCGGACAAGAGAATGTCAAAAAGAAAATACAAAAAGACTTTGAAAGGAGATTTAAAAAACAACATATAAACCAGAGAAAGGTTGCAAAAACACTGAATATAATACAAACAAAAGTGACTGAGGAGAATAATGACCATCTGACTAAACCAGTAACAAATGACGAAATCAAAAAAGCACTAGAGAATATCAAAGAAGATAAATCACCAGGCCTAGACGGAATGTCATCCGGATTTTATAAAAAATATTGGGAGATCATAAGTCAGATATAATCAAAGCACTTAAAAACTTCTTCCACACAAGAAAACTACTTAAGCAAATCAACCATACCTTTATAACACTCATACCCAAATGCGACAACCCAAGCTCAACTAACCGCTATAGGCCTATTAGCCTTAGGGTTGAGCAAAAACCGGGCCAAATCGGAAATTTGGACCGGACCGGTTCTAACCGGTCCGGTCTAGAAATTTTTGGATTTTCGGGTCCGGTCTGGGCTAATACCGGCCCGGTCCGGTCTGGCCCAGTTTTTTTTAAAAACCCTAAATTATATTTAAGGATATAAATCGGTTTGAGTTTTTTTTAGATTTGAGGTTTAGGGTTTATGGTAAATTATATTTAAGAGTAAATTATATTTAGATTTGAGGGTCCAAATTACATTTAAGAATATAAACTGGTCCAAATTCGGTCCAAATCGGACCGGTCCGATCCGGACCAGATATTTCCGGTCTCCGGTCCATCATTTTTGGAGTTTCGGGTTCCAGTCCGGTCCAGGTTTGGACCGGTGCTCAACCCTAATTAGCCTATGCAATACAATCTATAAAATCATATAAAAATACTCACGAAAAGACTCAAAACCATAATACCTAAACTAATTCACCCTCTCCAAGGAGCATTCGCTCAACAAAGAAGTATCCAAGATAATGTACTTATAGCCCATGAAATCTTCCACGCTTTCCGTGCTAAAAAAGGGAAAGAAGGGTGGGTAGCGCTAAAACTAGATATGGAAAAAGCATAAAACAGAGTTGACTGTGAATTCCTACAACAAACTCTCCAAAAATTTGGTTTCTGCACTAAATTCACAAACTGAATCAAAGAATACACCCAAACGATATCCTTTTCTGTCCTTGTCAACAATGGACCCATAGAACAATTCTTTCCCAAGAGGGGTCTTAGACAAAGCGACCCTCTATTCCCCTTCCTATTTATCCTAGGAGCAGAAATCCTCTCAAGACAACTACAAAATGCAGTGTCACACGCAACTAATCCTATAGGGATCAAAATCAATAGAGGAGGCACAAATATTCCATTTCTAGCTTTTGCTGATGACATTATCATCTTCTCATCCACAAAACTAGCAGTTTTCTCTAAAATAAAGAAAATTATTGATGACTATTGTGAAGTATCAAGCCAACTAGTCAACTTTCACAAATCAGTGTTCTAGGTAACAAAAAATACCAATCAGACAAACATATCCCAAATCCAGCAAATTTTAATGTGATTTCGTCAAATGGCCTAGATAAGTACCTCAGATGCCCTATTATTAATGAAAGAGTAACGAACTCCACCTTTCAACCGCTCCTAGAAAAAACTGCGAACCAACTTACTAAATGGAAGGCAAACACACTATCACAAGAGGGAAGAAAAGTCCTCATTAAAGCAACACTTTCAGCCCAACCAAGCTACATTATGCAAAATTTTACACTACCAACCAACACCCATAAAAAACTAGACAAAATTAATCGTCAATTTTTTTGGAACAAAGATAACAACCACAAACCTCTCATTGGATGGAACGAGATTTGCAAGCCAATGAGCAAAGGAGGACTAGGAATCAGTAAAAAGTGAAGATATGAACAAAGCACTCCAAATGAAACTAATCTGGAAATTACTCGCTGAGCCTACCAACATATGGGTCAAGATCATCCAGGAAAAATACCTAAAAGATAAACACATACTGACATACGAAAGGAAGAAAAACTCTAACTGCTCTTGGCATTGGAGTAACCTTACCAAACTTATACCAGATTTCAAAAAAGGCATCCAATGGGAAATAAGAAATGGTAAACCTATCAAATTTTGGCAGGACAACTGACTCCCAATAGGAACACTAACCAACTTTGCAAAATATATAAACCTTATAAACAAACTAGAAACATTAGACCAATATATAAATCATGACAAATCCTGGAAAATAGAGGAGCTCCAAAAACACTTTGACCACGATACTACCACAATTATAACCATCAAAACAATCCCTAATAATGCAATTGAAGATAAGCTCTACTGGAAACACAACCGAAATGAATGGTTTTCTACCAAAAGTGCAATCAATATGATTTATGAAAATAAAGGACTAACTGACTCCAACATAAACTGGATTTGGAAACTCGATATACCCCCCAAAGTGAAACATTTCATATGAAAGGTAAGCAAAAACAGAATACCAACTAAAGAGAAACTTTATGAAAGGCATATCCTTGTCCCCCTAGAATGCATCATGTGCAACCACACAGTGGAGAACCTAACATACATATTATTCAAATGCCCCCACACCCAACAAACAGTTCGAAATATTGACCCACAAATATACCAACTAATCAACAACATGGATATAGATAATAAAAATGCTACACAATTACTTAACGAATTAAAGGATAAATCCAATATGAACATAATGGAAATACTATCCATATACCGGTGGAGCATCTGGTACCAAAGAAACTTAAGAACTTTTGAAGACTAAAACAAGAACACAATACCTAACCTCACCATCTTTATCTAGAAACAACTAGATTGGAAAAATGCCAAAATGGAAATAGATACTAAGGAAATAACTATAACCACGGGGCAAGCAACACGAAGAAAAAGAATAAACATTTATTGGACAAAACCGCCAACCAATGTCTACAAACTAAATTCAGATGCTTCCAAAAACACTATAGGACCCGCTACATTATTCGGGACCATACGGGAAAACCAATTTCCATGGCCAATGGTGCCTTGGGGAATATCTCCCCGCTATTAGCTAAAGCAATCTCAATGCGTCATGACATTCGATATGCATGCAATTCAGCTAGGGATCTCTGATATCGAGATCGAAGGCGACAACCTCTGCCTGATTAATGTCATAAACGACAAATGAGACTGCCCGTGGGAAATCGAACTCATCATTTCCGATATCTTGCTTGATTTGCGACAATTCTCATCTCGTTGCATTTCCCATATTTTCCGAAAAATTAATACTGTGATCGACTTTATTGTAAAACCCTATCACAGATCAATTTTACCAAACATTACAGTCATTCTAAATTTTTAGAAATCTCATCCGCAAGAATACTCTAGAAATACCTACTTCAAGATAGAAAAACCTCTTAATTCCTTTCCTTATCTAAAAAAAAAGAAGAAGTAATGTTTTACCCCACCACACCTTTAAATATCCCTCTCTTCCCAATCTCCTCCCCTCCCCTCCCCTGTTTCTTTCCCTTGTTTATGACTACCCGCCATTAATGCAAACCCAAAGCAACCACAATTCAACACATTAATACAAGCAGCAAAAGCAAAGCCCACAAGCCAGGGCGCAGAAATAAATTCCTCATCTAACTCAGCCTTTCCCCCCCCTCAGTAGAACAAAAATGAAGCTCATTCCTTTCCTCTCCAACATGAATCATCCAAATCCTTCACCCCCGTGGCAATGGCCATCCTGCGGAGGAGGAGGAGACACCAAAACCCTCTCCTTCCGAGCCCCGGCGGAACCCGACGACGACGACCCCTCCGGAGACCCCGTGGAGAGGGTCATACGAGGGCTTAGGTCAGAAAGACTATTCTTCGAGCCGGGCGAGACCTCCTCCATTTTGGAGGAGGCTCACTCGAAAAGCGCGCGTGGTGATGACGCGGCCGCGGCCCCTTACAAGGAGAGCGTGGCTATGTCGTTTGACTCGGTCGACCCGTGCGCCGACTTCAGGAGATCGATGGAGGAGATGGTGGCCGCTCACGGGTTGAATGACTGGGAAGCGCTAGAGGAGCTCTTGAGTTGCTACTTGAAGGTGAATTGCAAGAGCAATCATGTCTACATTGTGGCCGCTTTTGTTGACTTGTTGCTTAGTTTGTCTTCCCTAGGGGACTCGTCTTCTTCCTGCTACTCGCCTTCCTCTTCAAATTCCTTCACAATCTCCCCTTCATCCGATCCCCCTTCCTCTCCTCTCTCCCTCTCTCAGCTCCTGGATCAAGACAATTAATTAATAATCACAATCAAGATTCATTATCTTGAAGATCTAATTTTGTAGTGATTAATTAGTTACAGCTAGGTAGCTACCATCTATCAATGTTAGTACGTTGTTAAGAGTCCTCCTCATTTCTCTATCTGTCTCTTTGGAAGTATGTGATGTGAGATTGTGTACTTGTAAAGAAACCCATCACATGCTATCACATGGATTTGGGGCTCTAATATTTTTCGTGGAAACTGATCGATTGTATGGATATGTGCTTGCTTGCTCGCTCTTTCTTCTGATTAATTATTGGGTTATCCTTTCATTTGTTGCTTATAGGTCTATCATCAGTTTTCACTGTATACTTTCAACTTGGACTAGACATATACAGTATAAAATGTGAAACAGGTTTTTTTTTGGGTGTGTTTTGACCTGATCCCCATTTAATCCTTTACCTAATCTTGTCAGGGTTAAGCTTCATTTTGCAATTGTTGTCTCATTTCATCCATTTTATCTGAAATTAAGCACTTCATTTACATTTTTTTTTTCTGAATTAGCAAATGATATTCTATTAAAAAAAAAGGGGGGGGGGGAAACCTGTGATGAAATTGCAGCTTATTGACTCTTGAGAGGTGGCAAAAGCCTAGGTTTACTACAAGCTAGGTGGACCTCTTTTTTTTTCAATATGACCTTTAATGTTAATTAGTGTAAACCATGTATGATAATGTTAATCTGTATATTTATAATGTAAAGATTGGACATATGTGCAAAAAAAACAAAGTTATATTTTAGATAGAGTATGCAGAGATGATGAATTAATTAACACCTTACCCTATAAGTCTACATATAGCCAAATTCAATGCGTGCACTTGTAATTGAGGCATTGATGAAGCTGAGAAGACCTCAGCCGTCGAATAAACTAACCCGCATGGGGCGATTTGATGAGACTGATCACAGCCATTGATTTCAAAACTGGAGGGTCAATATCACATGAAAGGTACAATTCTAGTTCAGGAAGGAGCATTTATATCTACTTGCAACCTCCAAAATCTCAAACCATTACTATTATGAACTGGTTTTCAAAACAAACCCTCTTTTTTTTTCATCTCTTTCAAATGCTTTATTTTCTGGCAAATGTCTTTGTGTGCCAATCTTTTATTGTAATGGAAACAAGAGGAAGACACCTGTAATACTGTATCTTTACTGGCCAGTAGTCGTCTAAATCTTGCTGTAATGCTGTTTTTAGTTATCAGAAAACTTTATAGTACAAGACAACAAGATGTTATTTTCTGATTTCAGGGTGTCTCATTTTAGCTATGCTTTTGGATTTGAAAAAATTACTGTTCCCTCCTAAATCCATCTCTCTCAATGAAAGAGGGCGAGGGATAAAACAAAATAAGCTTAAGGACCAGTTCTATGGTGGGATTGTTCTTCTGATACAAACATATAGTACTATACCATGCTGTTAATAAATGCTTTCATATTACTTGTGTACATTGGCTTATTATACATGTATGAATTTTATGGTTCACATTGAACCCTTGAATTTGAACTTGATGTGTCATCTTCATCTGGATTCTATACTCCTTGATATTCTCTATCTTAATTATGTTAGCAAATAGCAATACCATAAACAAAAGGCGTACAGCTACAGGGGATGGGTATTTTCCTTGATTGGTTACATGATACAAAGTTAATGGATGGAACAGATAAGAAAATTACGTCAACACTTTCTGTGTAGTCCATTTTATTGTTGTTAATAAAGTTTGGAGAGTGCTTCCTTTCTAACGGAAAAAAAAAAAAAAAAATTTACTAACGCTCGATAAACGAGACCTAATTTGTATTATTAAAAGTATAATTGTCGTCTCACTACAAATCTCATGAAGAAGATTCCTTAATCTGGATTTAATTTGGACCTTCTTAAAACTTCTCCCACCACACTTGCTTATTCTTTCCATTTTTTATTATTCTATGTTACATTGTGAACTTTTCCTGTAAGAAATTCATATCAAATTAGTTTAGATTGCGCTGAAATGGACAATAGATATAAATATAAAGTTATTTTATTTATTAAATTATTATTAAACGGTATAAAACTATTGATAGAGATTTTTAACTCTAACGGAACTAGGTCCAGTTTGAAGTTTATAAGGAAGACTTTAATTTATACTGAATTTGCATTGTCTTCATTGGTATGGCTGAACGTAAGATATATGTATGTAGACATTGTGTTTTTGGTTATTTTAGTTAAAGCCATTAAATGCAATAACGGCAGTTCCAACCATACCATTGATACCAATACTTGTACAACATTGCTTTTTATACACTTCTCCCTCTTGAAATTCAAAAATTGATTTAAGAGTCCAGTGGTCATTGATGAAATTATTTAAATGGTATTTACTACTCCATCCATTCAGTTTTATGTAGTTTTTTTTAGCAATTGACATATTAAAATATCCTTATTTAATTGTATTAAAACTTATAAATATATATTAATTAAGAAAAAGGTTCACGTGAGAATGAGTGTTAGGGTGAGAAAAAATAGAATAAATTCTAGTATTTGGATAAGAAAAAAAACCAAAGGCTTAAACTACAATTTCATTAAAAGGTCACGTGTATGCACATAACCTGATTTTGAGAGTTTGACTGGTCAGCATGACTAGTCAAATCAGTCACCGACGGTTAACGCCGGAGCTCCGGCGTTGATCGGTCAAATTTTTTTTTCCGGGTCCAATTTTTTGTTTGCGACGACATGTGCATGTGTTTTGGCATGTATGTGGATCGATATTGGCTTGTGTGCATTGATATTGCATTAAATTTGTATAATTTTTTTTATTATATGTGTGACTTTATGTATGTGGAAACTCATGCACTTCTCAACATGTGCATATGTTTGGCTTGTATGTGCATGAATTTTGACTTACATGCAGTGACAGATCTAGAACTTACGAATGAGGGGCGAGTTTCATATATTTTTTACTTCATAAATCGATATTTATATTAATATTTTAAAACTACAAAAAATATGAGATTCACCTTTTGAAATTTGATTAATTCATGCAATATATACTCTATTTTTTAGTGTTTTGAAAAATATATAAATAATGTAAGATTTTCAATTTTTGTGTTAATAAAAATACAACATGGAAGGAAAAACAAAAAACAAAAGAGAAATAAACTTGCTTAATAAACGCAAAGATTTTAATAAAGTAATTAAGACTCAAATTTTTAACAAAAGCAGGAAAAAAAGGGTTTGGGAAGAGATTGAAGAATTGAACCCATGACCTTTAGCTTTTTTCACACAAGTTCCAAAACAAATATCACTAGGCCAATGCATCTTTTTTGTCATTTACTTATCATTTTATGTATACGTAATGAAAATTAAAAATTCAAAGGGGGGCTTAACCAAAAATTTGACATATTATAAGGGATTTCCCGAGGGGAAGAAGGGGCTGCCGCCCACCTAGCCCCCCTAGATCCGCCCCTGCTTACATGTACAACTAAATTCTACTTGTGTGCATTGTTTTCTTGGGTTGAAATGACATATGTTTTGGCTTGTATGTGCATACCATTTGAAGTGCATGTCTTTTTGCTTGTATGTGCATCTAAATTCTGCATAAGATTTTGGCTATATGTGTGACTTGGTGTATGTGGAAACTCATGCACATACATGCAAAAACTTATGCACTTCACAGAATGTGCATAAGTTTTGGCTTGTTTGTGCGTAGTTTTTGACATGTATGTATGTGCATCTAAATTCTACTTGTGTGCATTGTTTTCTTTGGTTGAAATTTGCATGAGTTTTGGCTTGTATGTGAATACAAAAAGTCATGTGCATGTGCATAAGTTTTTGTCTGTATGGCATGTGTACATATAAGCACAAACTTGTGCACATTCAGAGAAGTGCATAAGTTTTTGTCTGTATGTGCATGAGTTTACACTTACAAAAAGTCACGTGCATTTTTATTTCTATAAAATGTTAAGTGGAAACTCATGCACATACATGCACAAACTTGTGCATATTCAAGCAAAAAGACATGTTTTTTAAAGGGTATGCACATACAAACCAATAACTCATGCACATTTCAATCCTAGAAAACGATACACACAAGTAGAATTTAGATGCATACATGTCAAAATCAATGCACATACAAGCCAAAACCTATGCACATTCTGATAAATGTATAAGATTTTACATGTATGTGCATACGTTTCTCTTACAAAAAGTCACACATATAGTCAAACCCTATGCACACCTAGTGCAATTTACATGCAGATACAAGTCAAAACCTATGCACATTCTGAGAAGTGTATAAGATTTTGCATGTATGTGTATGCGCTTCTCTTACAAAAAGTCACACATATAGTCAAATTATATGCATGCCGAGTATAATTTACATGCACATACAAACAAAAAGACATGCACTTCAAAGGGTATGCACGTACAAGCCAAAACTCATGCACATTCAAGAAAGTGTATCCGTTTTTGCCTATATGTGCGTGAATTTAAACTTATACACAAGTGGTATTTATATGTACATACAAGTCAAATACTATGCACATACATGCCAAAACCTATGCACATTTTGTGAAGTGCATTAGTTTTTGCATGTATGTGCATGAGTGTCCACTTACACAAAGTCACACATATAGTAAAAAAACTATGCAAATTTTATGCAATTTAGATGCACATACAAGTAAAAAGACATGCACTTCAAAGTGTATGCACATACAAGCCAAAACTCATGCAAATTTCAACCAAAAAAAACAATGCACACAAGTAGAATTTAGATGCACATACAAGTCTAAATCTATGCACAAACAAGCCAAAACTCATGCACATTCCAATAACTCATGCACATTTCAATCCTAAAAAATGATGCACACAAGTAGAATTTAGATGCATATAGGTCAAAATCAATGCACATACAAGCCAAAACCTATGCACATTCTGATAAGTGTATAAGATTTTACATGTATGTACATGCGTTTCTCTTACAAAAAGTCACACATATAGTCAAACCATATGCACACCTAGTGCAATTTACATGCATATACAAGTCAAAACCTATGCACATTCTGAGAAGTGTATAAGATTTTGCATGTATGTGCATGTGTTTCTCTTACAAAAAGTCACACATATAATCAAATCCTATGCACGCCGAGTATAATTTACATGCACATACAAACAAAAAGACATGCATTTCAAAGGGTATGCACGTACAAGCCAAAACTCACGCACATTCAAGAAAGTGTATCAGTTTTTGCCTATATGTGCGTGAATTTAAACTTACACACAAGTGATATTTAGATGTACATACAAGTCAAATACTATGCACATACATGTCAAAACCTATGTACATTTTGTGAAATGCATTAGTTTTTGCATGTATGTGGATGAGTTTCCACTTACACAAAGTCACACATATAGTAAAAAAAACTATGCAAATTTTAAGCAATTTAGATGCACATACAAGCAAAAAGACATGCACTTCAAAGTGTATGCACATACAAGTCAAAACTCATGCACAATTCAACCTAAGAAAATAATGCACACGAGTAGAATTTAGATGTACATGGAAGTCAAAATCCATGCACACACACAAACCAAAACATATGCACATGTTGAGAAGTGTATGAGTTTTCACATACACAAAGTCACACATATAGTAAAAAATTCAATACAAATTTTATGCAATATCAATGCACATACAAACCAATATCGATGTACATACAAGCCAAAACATATGCACATGCCGTCGCAAGCAAAAAATTGGACCCGAAAAAAAAACTTCGACCGATCAACGCCGGAGCTCCGGCATTGACCGCCGATGACTGGTTTGACCAGTTATGTTGACCGGTCAAACTCTCAAAAATCAGGTTATGTGCATGTCACATGACCTTTTAATGAAAGTGTAATCCTAGTCTTTGTTTTTTTTTTCTTATCCAAAGGATATGATTTATTCTCTTTTCTCACCCTAGCATCCATTCTCACATGAACCTTTTTCCATTTTTTATTTATATTTTCTTTGATTCATTGCTTTCCAGGTATAGGATTTGATTTTAATATATTATCTACATATGAAATCACATTCATTTTTTTTTCAACTGATTAATACTAGAAACTTCTTTATATTATCATATTGATCGATGTTATAAATTTATTTTCACCGCCACTAATTAGAAATATTTATAAAATAGTAACACTCATTACTAGCCCACACAATTATCAATTGACAAAGGGAAAAGATAAGGTGAGGATGGGAAGGAAGGAGATGAATGATGATGCATGTGGACTGTTGGATAAAAAAATGGAGGGTCGAGATCAATTTTCGAAGAAATCGACAATAATTCGGCACGATCGAATAATTCGGCAAAAATTCGGATAAAAACACGTCTCGCGTTCACACGCTTTTTTGTCTATATGCACACATCCATTGTTTCGCATGCACACACACGTTGTTTTCATGTGGACACACATGTCATTTCCGTATGCACACACAAGTCATTTTTGTCTGTATGCACACATGTGTTGTTTCACATGCACACATATATTTGTAGAATTTATATACATGTACACATGCGTTGTTTCATATGCACACATCCATGCGTTGTTTCACATGCACACATAGCACGTAGTGCATTTCGTATGCACAAACAGATCATTTTCACATGCACATGGTAGTATAATTCGCATGCACACAATTGTGTTTTCATGTGCACATGTTTTATTCATTCCATATTTCCATATGAACGCACGCGTTTTATGCATGCACACAACAATGTATTTCACGTGTACACGGTCGTGTATTTGGCATGCACACAAATCTGTACTTCGTGTGTACGCGAATCCATTTTTTTACGGAAGAATTATTGCCGAATTTTCCGCAAATAATTCGTCTGTTTACGAATTTCTGCCGCATTATTCCCGGATTTTTTCCGAATTCGGCGAATTTTTTAAATGTGATCTCGGCCATCCGTTTTTTTCTCATCCGATGGCTCTCATGCGTCTTCATTGCTCTTCTCCATATCATCTTCAGCGGATCTCAACCCATTGATAAACCCCGTTTTAATCATTTCTCTTTCCGCCTCCCAGCCAAAAAGAGCCACAAAGCTCTTCCTTTTCTTAGCCTTTAGCAACTCACAACTTTTTGTGTCCATTACCTTGATAATCCAAGATTATTAGTACTAATTTAATACTCTCTCTGTTTGACAATATATGTCATTTTAGGTCTTGACACACATTTTAAGAGTGTCATCATTTAGCTTAAAAAGTTTTTACTTTTAGTTATTTTTTTACCTACTCTTTTTACATGTTTATTTTTAACACAATGAATAAAGAGATAGGATACTAAAGTAATAAAAAATTCAATTTTCAAGAACAATCATTATTAATTATCAATAACTTTTTACTTAAAATAGGTAGAATGACAAATATTAATAAATAAGATTTTAAGCCTAAAATGACATATATATCTGAACGGAGGGAGTATCATTTGATTATATAAAGAATCAAACCCCAGTTCCCCAAGAAAATCAATGTGTTTGTATGTAAATTTGTGAGAGCCTCATTTTCCCAAAACAATTAGTACTCCGTACGTGTTTATTTTGCTGAAGTTTGAGAAGAAGAAGAAAAAAAAGCACAGAGGGTAGAAATTGCTGTCTTGTGGCTTACAGTATTTACTGTATTTTGCATTAATTGATTTCCGTAAAGCAGGGTCCCAAAAATACAATTAAAATCTTGTTAACAATTACCAGTACATTACTCCGTAGTACTCTTTTGAGAAGCCTATTAAAATCACAACCTCCACGGCCAGTCGGCCACTATTTATAGTAAAATTTTTCTAGTTTATTTTGTTAGTGTATTTATTTTGATTGGTTTAAGTGGATTTTTTTCCTTTCAAAATATAATAATATATTTGACATTTTTATATTATTTTGACCAATTAAAATAAATAGACCACAAAATGTACTATAATAATGAACTGAAGCATCTTTAGGACTTTTTTTTGGTCTGAAGGATCATTAGGGCTTATTAATTGCTACAGTATTACAAAGTTAGTGTACTATTATTAATACATAGAGCTAAAACCACCTAACCCACGCACCTAATTTCGAGGCCAACATGCTTAATGCGAGATCAAATCCTCTACACCCTTTTATGCACCCTTCTATGCTTCTTTTAGGTTAAACTTGTTTATTTTATACCCTAAACCTTAAATATATACTCTAAAACATAAATCTTAAATTCTAAAATATAAACTATATACCCTAAATCATAAACCCTAAACTTTAAACCATATACCCTAAACCCTAAAATCATATACCATAAACCCTAAAACCCTAAACTTTAAACTATAAACCCTAAATCTTAAACTATAAGCCCTAAATCTTAATTATTAACCCTAATATAAGGTTTAAAATATAAAATAAGCAAGTAAAACTTAAAGAGAGCATAGAAGGGTGCATAATTAGGGAGCATAAAATTTGACGTGGCTTAATGCTACGATAAAGTTCCGTTAAAAAAAAATTGTCGTTTTGAAATAAAATTTTATTTAGATTTATTTATTTATTTAGATATTTTAGCCAAAGTTATCAAACTTACCTCTTCTATTCATTTATTTTAAGCTAGACATTTTTTCTATATAAATTAATTAATTTTTTAATCATTATACTCCAATTTTCTATATATATACTCCCTCCGTTCACTTTTAGATGTCCTTTTAGCTTTTAAAATTTGTTTATAAATATTTATCCTTATAGATTTTCAAGGCAATCTATCACATATAAATCATAAAATTTCTAAAGGGTGGTGGGTGATTAAATTAAGAAAGGTTTTGTATTTTCAAAACATATTCAATGACTTTCTTAATATATGTGAAAAAATTCTAAGTATATGTAAAAGTGAACAAGGAAGTACATAGTATATTTTAATACAAACAACGAGTTTTTAATACGCGTGACAATGTCTAAAAAAAGATGTAAAACATACCGGAAGAAATTATTAGTTTTTTAATACTTGTCCTTTTAGCTTTTTAACTTTTCACTTTACAAATTTATCCTTATAATTAATAAGAGGCTATTAGTTGTGATTTTTAATAAAGTAAAAAAATAGCATAATAAGTTATAAGGATATACTAGTACTTTTGATAGCTTTCTTAAAAATTGTGATAAATGTTAAAATGACAAGTATTTCTAGACGGATGGAGTATTAGTTTTCGATCTAATTCGCACAGTAGTGCAACTTAGGTTCAGTGGATTGCATATTGATTTTATATCTAAGATCAGAGATAACATCTACAATATAGAACATTTTAATTTTTATAAGGCTATTGACCTACTTTAATTTTATCTGTGTACGAGTTTTCAATGATTTACAATTAGAAAGTCTTAGAATATAGGCGAAATTGGTTATGTAGTATATAACCATTGAAACATGGGTATATATATACACGATTTCTATTTAGTGTCCGAGTAAAATTGTTATTTCACGCCATGTCTCGTCCGTGACAGACCAATGACATTCGTCCGTGACGGGCCAAAGTTCTCCGTTCGTAACGGACCAAAGAGTTTCGTCCGTCACAGACTGATGCCATTGGTCCGTCACAGACGAGGTTAACAACCATAAAATTGAATGTTTTTTTTTTTTGAATTATCGTGGGTGTCAGCCCCCCCCCCCCCCCCCCCCGGGCACCCCACTAATCCCACGAGCCCAGCAAGCAATAGACCAATTTTGTAACTACAGCGGGTCAAAGACCCCCGTTGTGCCTGCTGTGGCCACTCCCCGGGTTCGAACTGGCGACCCCTTCACAGGTTACTTGTCCCCACCTAACAACATTAACTATCCCGTCATATTCAACCATATTACAGTCAAACTAAACCTTAAACCTCAATCACTCATTTCTTTCCATCCCACAACACTCTCTTCCATTACTTTGAATCTTTTCCATGGCAAATCAAGATAATTTTTTCAACTTCAATGGTGGAGAAGATGTTTCAAAAGATTATCATGACAATGAAGTATGTTTTTTAAGTGTTTACTTTACACGTTAGTAAAAGTTAAGAATTTTATGTTTCTATCTTGTGGATGTTTATATTTGTAATATCCCTCATTTTGTAAGGAAAATTTTGAATTTTCTTATGGTCATATTACAAGTCAGATTAAATTCAGAGAAGTACGGACATTCTATGAGATGTTTGATCTCTGTAATATTTTTTCTGAGTAATATAAAATACAGTTAATGTATTTTTGGGTTAAAAGGTCGTTCGTATACGAATATATTTAACCCGGGGTTAAAAATATCTAACCACTTGGTAAATAAGACAAACCGGACAAAAAGGGGCAAAAAGGGCCTTGACCGCACCCCGCGGTCAAGTGGCCGCACCCGCGGCGAAGGCCAAATTTGGAGGCGGTCACGAAGTTGGCCACCGCACCCCACCGCACCCTGCCGCACCCCGCAACCATCGTCAGCTCCGACGTCATCGCGATAAGTCGCAGGCCGTAGCTCGCCTTAGTTGGCCTCCTAGCTGACTATCTGGTCGGGCCACCTCCTCCTTAACGTCATTGGTTGGTAAGCTCCATGCTTGGGGTATAAAAGAAGGAGGAGAAGCCATGGACGAGCTCCATCTTCTTCCTCTGAAAAATTCTCTGAAATCTCCATTGTTGTCAAGCTTGTGAGCTTGTTTGAGAAGTGATCGGATCTCTTTGAGTGTTCACAAAGGTGCTCCTGAGAGGTATTCAAAGGTCTAAAGTGTTGGGATATCAAAACCACAACAAATTGAAGTCGAACGGATCGATTTGGGTGAGTCTTCCATCGAAAATCTGTCGAAGGCTCTCGCCTCTGTCATCTCGCCGCACCCGCGGCAAGGCACCACCGCACCCCGCGGTGAGCCTTGTCCGGGGTGTGTGTTCTTGAGTGTTTGGCTTTGGGCGAGGCTTGACCCCTTTGATTCCTTCCTTATTCTTTTAGATTCATATATATAGATATTGAATCTAACTTAGGGTCTCGTTATGGGTCGTTCCAGAGGGATTTAATATCCAGGATCTGTCCTAGTTTCAGACTCAGGAACCGTTGTCTCTAAGCTTGTTAAAGCTTTCGTCTGATCTAAGGCAAGTGGCGGTTCGCTCTTGCTTATCATTCCATATTTCCATTAATTATCAATTGTTTAATTGTTAATTAATTTGGGATGATTTACTGTTCTGTTGGGAATAGTTTGATAAATGATGTGAAAAGAATATGATATTATAATAGGTTGTATATCTGCTAGAACAACGCTATTATAAATATATATTTATAGATATATATTTATGATATTAGCCTGGAGGGCTTTGATATGATTATTACTGTGTTGAACTGTTTAGTTAGCACGAGTATTCGTAAGAGCGATGGACTATTCGAGGTCCAGTCGTTTTTTAATAATGATAAATGGTGCAAAGGATGATAAACCCAAAAACCATTTGGTGGGTCATGACCGATCTCTATACTCGGGTATAGAGATGGTGGCACTTAACTGATGCTACAAATCTTGGGATTCGTCCCATTCAGGAGTATGTCCCTCATGGCGAAACATATATCCTATATGTCCCTCATGATGAAACATATACTCAATATATGTCCCTCATGGCGAAACATATATTTAAAAGTCTATAATGTGATGCGCGTTTTGGAATTTAAATAAGATAAGTGCCGTCGTAGCACATGATTAATATACCTCAGACGAGTAGTGCAGCTAGGGAATAGTGCAGCTAGGAAAGCTCGTCTTGACTTTGATCAGAGTACCGTTCTCTTTCCAATCTGGATTCGCATTAAGCGGTGAGGTTGGTCGTGAACCGAAACATCAAGTCGTTTTTGAACGCTTGTATGATTAATTAATGTTTCCCAACATTTGTCATATTTCCGATAAGACTCAATTCGTTGGAGTCTTCTTTGGGATTGATTTCTGTGAGACTTGGTCTTTCAGAATCTTCTCTTGATCATGCCTCTTCATATGTTTCAGTAGAGTATGGTGGTTGACTATCGTTATCGGTTTTGATTCGAGGAGCGATGAGTCTAACCTAATACGACTACTTCGAACCACTCTGCTTTGTACCCTTGCATAGTCTTTCATTAGACTAACCAACCGTAATTGTTCTCTGCATGGTTGGCTGATGTCATCCGTTCGATTCGGCACATCAGATAAGAATCCGAGAAATAAAGGCTAGAACGACTATAAAAGCAAATGGTGTTTTAATGAATTTATTAGGTTGCGATCCTTGGCGGGTGATCATTACGATCAAGACCCTTGTATTTATACTTTGCAAAGACTTCCGCTGATTACTCTGTTTTGTCCTATGGGGATTGGGATGTAATCCCCAGACATATGTTTTAACCAAAGATTTTGGTGTTTACATCATGATTGTTGTTTATGATTTGTATTTAAACCGGTAAAGCCTAGGGTGGCTTCGGTGTGGAAACCGAGGTCACTGGCGGTAATACCTTTCCAAATGGGTTACGATTTGGGGGTGTTACAATACTTGTGAGTTGTTCTTTGAATAAACAAACCGTGCCACCAATCGTGCCACTTTACAGAAGCTATCCGCTCAAGTGTAAACCCCCATGACTCATCCGTGACGGGCGGAAGTGACTCATCGGTCACAGACCAAATCTTTCCATACGTCATGGACCAAACGTTTCTGTTCGTCACAGACAGAGCACTTTGGTACGTCACAGACCAAGCCTCTGGAAAGGTTTTTCATTATATAGCTTCTGTAATTCTGCACGGTTTGTGATAAGCACTACTTTGTAGGGCTTAACCAAGAGTCATTAGAGGTTTTATTGGTGCCATTCGGGTAGATTTAGACACATTCATGTGTATGGCGTTTGGGGGCGAAGTTGGTGTATTTGGAGGTGTTTGAGCCGTTTTGGAGATCATAGTAGACATTGAGGAGGAAGCCACCAGAAGTAGATGCCAAGGAGCTAAAGAGACGAAGACTTTGGAGGAAGTACCTTACGGCGCCCGCCGCAGAAGCCACGGCGACCGCCGCCTAAACCCTCCCAACAATGATGGCTACGATTTGGCTACGGCGCCCGTCGTGGAAATGCGGCGCCCGCCATTACGGCGCCCGCCGTGGAGGTTGCAGCGCCCGCCGCTGTTCAGAAGTTCGCCGAGCCGTTTCCTTATTTGCTTTATTTTGCATTATTTTATTACGATTTATTATTTCGTTTTAGGTTAATTCAGACTTTGTTTCCTTTAGTATTTAAGGGTAGAGAAATGCTTGTTTGCCTATCAACTAATCTCTCTCTAAAACCCTAATTTCATTCGACGTATTTGTTATGAAGAATTAAGCCTCCCTGGCTTAGTCAGACGCTGAAGCTTTCGTTTTGATTCAGTCGTGAGACTCTCGTTCTTAATCTATTGCATGATTTTTATCTATTCTCTTGCTTGATTGCTTATGATTGATATTGATAATCTCTATCTTGGACGCAACTAGGGTTTGTCGTTATTGATCTATTGCTAGATTTAGATTATTACTGGTTGAGCATATCTATTTCAGAGTAGCAACTGCATCGTACTAGTATCTGGTTGTGCTAGTCTTATGCAGAAGAGAACTGATTTACATTCTAGGATAAAAGCTGGTTGTTTTATGCTAGAATTGTATCCAACTATATTCCTATCCGTAAGGCTGCTGTTAAACTGAATCTTGATAGTTTCAGGGTTGTTTAATTAGTTAGTGCTAATAGTATCTGGTTGTGCTATTAGTTATATCTAAAAAGGAATTGGAATTTCCATTGCATGAGATTTTGAATGAGTATCTAGGATCAACTTGTCATACGAATAGTGTATGTTGTTTGACTAAGTGCTTTTCCCATAACTGATTTCACAACTCTTTAGCTTGTTTACCTTTTGCGTGTTTAGAACTTACAAAACTCACAAAACCCCCCTTTGGTTACGTTTGATTGACATACGAACTGCATATTTAGATAGAATTCGCCTTCCTGTGGATTCGACCTTTACTTGCCTAGGACTACGGTTTAAGGTTTGTTTGGATATTTTGCATAGCAGTTTTACACGACGACAACCTGTTATCAGTTTGTCACAAACCGTGCAGAATTACAGAAGCCTCTTTTTACCACTCTCTATAGCTTTAGAGGATTTATTTTAGGACGATATAGGATTTAGCTTCTATAATTCTCTTCTGCCTCTTTTTGCCACTCTCTCTAGCTTTTATTTTAGGACGGTATAAATTTCATTTCAACCACTACGTGTTTTTGGAGTTCCATTAGAGATTTATGAAGACATGAAAATATCAAACAAGTTTCTGAATACAAATGTTTCATCCAAACTCTCAACAAACTTAAAAGCATCCACAATTACCACATTCGAGTTACAAATGAAAACATCAAACAAGCAAAGACGTCCAAACTAATTGAGGCAACCTATGCATCTTCCTCTTCATCATCCAGCTCTGTGTTCAAGCAATGATTTTTCAGGCTGTCTGCAGTGAGCCCACGTGCATCCATTTCGGGTGTCAAGGAAAAGAACTTCATTGCCCTCAACACTTGTTCATTGAACAATTCATTTTTGCCCTTGATGCGATCCTAGAGAGGAAGTCCCATTCCATCCCCATCAATCTTGAGGCCTAAAATCATGTAGACATCCAACAGAGTGATCGTCATCTCTCTAAATGGCATATGAAATGAATTGGTCTCCGGCTGCCATCGCTCCACAAATGCATAAATCAAAGGCTGATCTACATAAGTGTAGATCAGGTCCTGCAAATGTGTGATGCCGTTGTTTCGGGCAAGATCGCACCATGGAGAGTGATCGTCTAGCTTCCATTTCCTTAGTTGCTCATGCATGTGCTGAAACGTGAGAGTTTCTCGCTCCTATAAAAAGAATATGTTAGATACAAAAATAAATAGGGAAATAATTTAATAACAACATCAAGTTTTGATAACTTACGATGCCCTGATAAATGAAGTATGTTGTATGGGATGTGAAGCTAAACAATAGGTCTGGGTTCGCTGGACCTCCCGCTACAGGTCCTACCAACTTCAGATCGATGGCATCCCGACCTCCAGCCTGTCTACGTTGTCTACCCTGCCTAGGCTGTCTAGAAGCAGCCGGTTCCTCCACCGGTTCCTCAAAGCTAGGCTGTTGAGCGGGCCAAACACCTTGCCCACTCATATCTCCTAACCACATGGGCCAACCACTAGGCTGTTCTGGTATAGGAGGTACATACCATGTCAGATCCTATAAAACAAATTATTAGAAACAATATTAAATAATGTAATAGTTTAATTAACTAAGCATATATATAGTTACTTACCATATCTGGGTTAACATTCTGGTATATGGATGGATTGTTAAACGACATGGTGTTTAATGGCGTGTCTGAATATACCGGTTCATTTACCGTACTCGGTCCCGCTTCGTCGCCTTTTTTAGATTTTTCTTCGAAGATTGTCTTCTTCGGTATACGATGTCCTCTTGTTCTTGTTCTTGTCCCTCACGGACAACGTTCCACCTTCGATGACGGGCATATCTTGTCTGGTTATCCATCTGTAACTGGAAAAAACAACACATTAAAAGAAACATTAGTTCCATCAATTAGCAGGATAATCATATATTATTAAAAACTCGACACAGTAATCAGCACATTCAATCCAACAAAATTACCAGCTCAATATCCATCAATTTCAGTTCAAAAAGATGAATTGAAATTTTCATCAACTCGGATAACAAATCCTAAACTCAATGTTTTACAACACGAGAAGGAACACTGCAGATCCGTCCGTGACGGATCAAGACGATCCGTCCGTGACGGATCAAGACGATCCGTCCGTGACGGATCAAGACGATCCGTCCGTGACGGATCAAGACGATCCGTCCGTGACGAATCAAGACGATCCGTCCGTGACAGATCAAGCACATGTCTGTCACGGACGGGGCTGAGCTTCTCCCCCAACCAAAAATGTCGAGATCGAACAACCCAAAACCTAATCTAACCCATATGCAAATCCAGATTCAAAACCGACATTTCTCCATTTCAAACAACATTCAAACATGTTCAAATCCAACATTAAACACTTAATCATGCAAACCCTAAAACCTAACTCATCAAAAATTTGCAAACAAACTCAATAATTTCAACACACCATTAAACTAAGCCAACAACAAGTAAAGACTTAACTAACCTCATTTACCGTACTCGGTCCCGCTCCGTCGCCTTTTTTAGATTTTTCTTCGAAGATTGTCTTCTTCGGTATACGATGTCCTCCTGTTCTTGTTCTTGTCCCTCACGGACAGCGTTCCACCTTCGATGACGGGCAGATCTTGTCTAGTTATCCATCTGTAACTGGAAAAAACAACACATTAAAAGAAACATTAGTTCCATCAATTAGCAGGATAATCATATATTATTAAAAACTCGACACAGTAATCAACACATTCAATCCAACAAAATTACCAGCTCAATATCCATCAATTTCAGTTCAAAAAGATGAATTGAAATTTTCATCAACTCGGATAACACACCCTAAACTCAATGTTTTACAACACGAGAAGGAACACTGCAGATCCGTCCGTGACGGATCAAGACGATCCGTCCGTGACGGATCAAGACGATCCGTCCGTGACGGATCAAGACGATCCGTCCGTGACGGATCAAGACGATCCGTCCGTGACGGATCAAGCACATATGTCCGTCACGGACGGGGCTGAGCTTCTTCCCCAACCAAAAATGTCGAGATCGAACAACCCAAAACCTAATCTAACCCATATGCAAATCCAGATTCAAAACCGACATTTCTCCATTTCAAACAACATTCAAACACGTTCAAATCCAACATTAAACACTTAATCATGCAAACCCTAAAACCTAACTCATCAAAAATTTGCAAACAAACTCAATAATTTCAACACACCATTAAACTAAGCCAACAACAAGTAAAGACTTAACTAACCTCACAGATTGTAATGGACGGATTCAGTTGATATGTGACGGATCGATTAGGCCTCGGCGTTGGAAGAGAGCTCGGACGGAAGAGAGCTGCTGTCGAAATGTTGTGTTTTGAAGAATGAATGGGAGCAAAGCCGAAGTTGCTGTTTTAATACCCAACAAATCCGTCCGTGACAGATGGAAGGCATTCGTCTGTCACGGACGACACTCATTTATTCGTCACGGACGGATGTGTTTCGTTCATGACGAATGAGCCAGGGTGTTAAACAGCAAAACGCCCGGGGCGTTAAATAGCAACGGCCTATATATATTCATTAAAACTTAAGAATTGGGCATATACCCATCAATCATAAGAAATTTGGTTTTTATCTTTAATATATATACATTTAAGGCTATAGAAAATAATCATTTAAATTAATTATAAAATATACAAAAATAAAAGATTTTTATAGAATCACCTATAAAAATAACATGTATACAAAATCACCCATTTTCTATGTTTTAATTAAAATGAAGCTAAGGGTCCGTTTGGGTTTCACTAATGCATTCTCTCAGGGAATCCAAACGAACCCTAAATAAATTCTAGGAAGACTACAATAACCTTTTTTACTAAATATATTTTCAATTATATTATACTCTTATATTCGTTTTTACACTCTTATTCCTCTATATATATTATTGATTTTTTTTCAAAATCTTGGTGTTTAGTAAACAAAACCAATGGAAATGATTAATTTGTGTAATTTTAAGCTTTATGCATGAGTGACTTTCTACAAAGTCTCTAGTCTTGTGAGTGATTTCATGTAATTTTTAATTTTATGGATATTTACATGAAAATTATAATTTTTATGGGTAATTTTGTTTAATTTATATCATATTTATTATCTTAAGAAAAAACATAATATGGATAATAATCCCATATTCCTAGAAAAGTGTTGGATATATGATTAGTTTTCAAGTTTTGATGGGTATATACCCAATTAGAGAAGTTTTCATGGATTTATAATCAATTGTCCCTAGAATATAAGTTCATTCTACATCGGAATTGAGTGAATATCAAAGCTAACTACTACATAAACGAGATAATGAAGCGGTTGTTTGTGGCGGTTTTTATTTTATGTGGCGCTTCTATGCAGAGGTTAGGCAAATGAAACGATACTTGTAGCGGTTGGGGTTCTGTGGCGGCTTATGTAGCGGTTATTATATGCTTTAAGTGTTACTATGGTTTAGCGTTTGAGTGACGGTTCACAAACCTCTATAGCAGCCACTTTTAGACCTATTGTGGCAGTTCACTAAATTAGCACGCCCGCCAGGTCCCGCCTCTTGCGCGCTTATCAGTTCTCAAAGGTTACAAAATTGAAATTCTAGGGTTTCCATTCAACCACCCCTTTCTCCCACATCCAGGGAACATTCTGCACACCCCCAACGAACAAGGTACATTGAAGGCAAAGAAGCTTGAAGCAAATAAGGTAGAGAAGCGAACAAGTCTTGCCCCTTCGAAAAAAAGTTATAGGAAATTTACTGGAAAATGTTGATAAAAAGCTAGAAGCTAGAAGCTTGCTGCTCCCACCCCCAATGAACTAGGTAGAGAAGGCAGCCAGCTTGCTGCTCCCACGAGCCAAAGATCTCCACCAGAAGAGTCGGCTGAGGAAGAAGGATTTGGTTGGAATTGCTCGAAATTGTCGCCCTCTTAAGCAAGTTAATATTGATTTCTTATGTTCTATGTTGATGTGGTTGAATTACACACCCTTTTATTGATGTAAGGTTTCTCTATTTGTAAGGGTTTAGGGTTTCATGGATGTTGAATTGCACATGTTTTATTGATGTGGTATTTGCTTGTTTTTCCTCATGTTTTGTTTTTGATCGTTTGGTTACAGAGCAAATATTGGGGAAGAACAATAAACATGCAACAAAAAGAATTTAGATTTTGTTTATAGGAAATTTACTGGAAAATGTTGTCGTTTCTTCCTTTTGATTTGCGATTACTATATGGTTTTTGTCTTAGGAATTTTAGTTGAGTTGAACCAGCCATATCTAAATCTGGCTTGGTCTGTGAACAACCAGCTTTCCAACTATTGTAGTTAATTTATAACAACACTTCAAGAAACATGATTTAGGATTGAGATGCTCATTGAATTTGGTGTTGTCTTAAAGTTAGATAGTTTGGCGTTTTAATCATACAATTTGATTTTTGTGGTCTATGATTTGAATTGGTACAATTTATTTATTTCATAGATTCATAATCAACTTAATTATCTTGATATTTGTTGATGTAATTAACCATTGTTCTTTTTCCTCTTTGTGATATATAATTGTCTAATTGGAAGATTGATGTATAACCAATGTTCCAAAAGTCGCTAGGCGGGAGTTGGGTGGGAGGGGGGCTAGCGCCTAGGCGGATTAAAAATTAATGCTTAATCTATATGATTATTTTACTATGTTGTCTCATATTCATTAATGTTTATAAAACTATGTTGGAATGTGGTTTGATATTTTATAATGGGCCTTATTTTACAAAACATAACCCTAAACTATGTTCTATGCATCTATGATCTCCTAAGATGTTGATGCTTTCACAACATCAGAAGTTTTTTGTCGCCTAGACGGCCCTAGGTGGGAGGTGACCGCCTAACGCCCAGACGAGGCCTAGGCGGAGATTTTTAGAACATTGTGTATAACTAAGATATTTGCTTTTATCCTAGAGCCATAAGCTGGAAGGCTCAAATTTTTTATTATCTGAATCATCATTTGGCCATAAGCCTTTTGTTAGCTATAATAAGTTCATCTGCATTGTAAGTCCCTAGGATTATCAGAATATAATAAGTTTATTTGCATTGTCAGTCCGTAGGATTATCGAATTCAGATAATATTAACTGTTGATTTGGTATTTGAGGTTCTGATTGTTCATCAACATCTAATCTCTCAAATACCTATTCGAGAGGATCAACTCAATCTGAAATTCCAAATCATTCAGGTATAATATTATTTTAGTTATTACCTAGCTTCTTTGCTTTATAGTACTTTATGAAAGACTTCAAGCATCCCTTCTACTATAAATCTAGACTTCAAAAATATTTGGTTAATTGATTCATTGGGCTTCAAATATTATCTACTTTTTGACAATAAAAAAGGTTTAGAACTCATAACTCAAAAGAATATAGATCATGCTTAGCGAACATTATACCACAGAGGGTTGCCTTGTTTTGTTGTATATATTAGTGACTCAATGAAGTTGTTATGGCTATGGATTTTGTTTTTTTCTCCTAAAAACTGATTTCTTGATTTTTTTTAGTTGTCTGTTTCCAAGATACTTGCCACACAATTTCTCTATTTGTGTTATTATATATGACATGTATTTTCGTTTTGTATAACTGAGTGATATTTTTTGGGGGTGATGAAATGCAAAGATTTATGATCTTGTTGTCCTAGCCGCTTTCCTAGCAGTTGAATGACTTTAACATCCAATGCCTAGGAAAACAAATCTAGTTTATCATGACTAAATCTTACAACCAGTAGCACAAAGGGGAAATATTTACTTTTGTTCCCAGAATGGCCGAAGTTTGTACAATAAGGCCTTTTATGTCTTGCTTCTCCTTTGTCTTCCACCTTATTCTAAGATCTTAACAACAAAACTAATATGAATAATTTCTATGTCCTTGATATGGATCCCCTAAGTCTCCACATTTAGCATACTATAGTTTGACAATGGTGACAAATTCATTCATGCATATTTTTCACATTTCCACCACACTAATCTTCTCATTTCTATGCTCTTTAACTTTAACTTGCTAGTTTTTTCATCAATCTATGCCCTTCTCACTCTCAAAACCCTTTTAATATTACAACAAGTTGAAGGTTGGTGAAATCTAGGGGTTCGTTGAAAGAGAAAGTATTCTAAATTTCAGGTGAGAAAATGTCTTCTTGCTTATTAGTGTGGATATAAATAAATGCTTCCTTTATTTTTGAGTATTTACCTTTAAACTATTGTGCTTTTGAAATTTGAATGCGTGATTGCACTTATGTTTTTGCATAACATGTTTATATTGTTCTTATCGCTTAGAAACCTTATAGGTTGTAAATCTTCTGATTTCATACCTTCTTATTTTCTTCCTCTTTATATATGTGACGTTATACCTTTGTTTTATTTCCTCCTTGAAAACTTATAGGTTGTAAATCTTATGCATGCTAGTTTTCCAAACTATACTTGAATTTTGGACTTTAATTTTGTATTATTTTGTAATCTGATTTTGGAATTTGCATGCACTTGCGGTGATCAATAAACTTAAGACATGGATAAAAGCAACTTAAAGTGGTATATGCTTCCTTGCTGGACTAAGTAATTTGAAAAATGGGTAGATGGATATATACAAAAAGCATTTTCATCTGAAGGTATTATTCTTGTAATGTTTCATTCCTTCGAAATAACGAATGTGTTTCTACTTGTATTGAAAAAAATGTATTTATGTCCTTATCAGCTAATACCATTATTACATTAGCTCACTAAACCGTTGCAAAAGATAGAAATAAATCACGGCCTTAGTTCTAATACAACCGCTACAACAAGTTAAAATCACAAAGACAAGAAAAGAAAACCGCCACAATAAACACTCAAAACAACCACTACAAAAAGTTATTTAAGTGACGGTTATTTATGGTGTTGCGGCGGTTGTCACTATTAGACAACCGCCACAACAGGCTAAGCACCGTCATAATAGATCTAATGCAGCGTCAACAAATGAGGCGGGTAACAACCGCCACAAATGGTCTTTAGTGGCGGTTTTTCACCTTTAGGGAGCGGTTTTTGACCGCTAGAGTAGATCAGAATTGTAGTAGTGGCTTAGGGTATAAGGTTGGTGAATAAAACCCCACTGAGTTTATGTACTTGTCTGATGCGCGCATGTGTTCTCGTACGTGTATGTCCTTAGTCTATCGGCCCCGGAGTTTCACATGGTATCAAAGCTACTCTCCTAACCATGCACGTTTGTCACAGTTGCTCTAGCGCTACCACTTCTAATCTTGGGTTCTTTTCTTGATTTATTTGGACTAGGCGAAGCTATCCATCCACATGTAATCTATATACTTTTATCCAAGTGTCAACCGAGTCAGACTAGTTGCACTTGAGATGGCGTGTGAAAAACAACTATCACACATCGAAAATTGGGACATGACAGAGCCTAGTATAATAATATTAGTGTACTAGTCCTCTTATTTTTAATTGATTTTAGGATGAAACCATATTATATTTATATACGGTATTTATATGCTATTATGAGCTCGTACGAACCACGTAACCACATTCTCAGTCTATGAGCCAAAGACATTAAAAAATACTTGTTGTAGTAGCAATCGTGTTAAGCTAGTATCAATTTACCGTTTGAGAGAGATAGGAATAGAAAATGACATTAATGAAATTTGTTGTTATTTTGGGAATTGTAAAATTATGATGTTGATACAACAAAATAAATCACAGTTGTCCGACAAAGAACATATATACACAACAGTAGTAGTAAGAAGATGAACAGATCGAGTCCCCTCATCTGAGATAATGGTGATCCAACAGAGATAGCATTCGATTCAGCCTACAGGAAAGTTTGTGCCATTTTATCTCATCATTTCACACTCTAAAATGTTCAAATCTATGTGCATTATATTTATAGTGTACAGTATATCAGAACAAAACCCCAAAAAAGAATAGGAAAAGTAGATTGCCATTATGATATGGAGTCCGCTAAAAAAAGATTATGATATGGAGTATATATATATATATATATATTTTTTTTTTGAGAGCCATCTATATATATATATTGATATGAGAGCTAGGCATTTTTCTTGACAGCAAAGTGACTTTGAATTAATAGTCAAACAACAAACACCAATTACCAACAACCTGGCTTGTATTTGAAAATTAGATATTTATCCAAAAGTTAATTTTTTTTTTAAATCATGGCTTACCTAGCTACAAAACAAAGACTGTTTCAAAAATATATTCATGTTCCTCTGGTATGTGATTTCTGTAATAATCCACTTGATGATTTAATTCATTTCCTCACACAATGTTTCTTCACTCTTAAACAAATTAAAAAACAAAGTGCGACTATTGAAAATATTGTTAGAAACACATATATCAACAATAAAAAACCAAGTGAAATACTGACTGTATTACAATCTCTTTTAACCAAAAAATAATTTATCTGTCTTATTACTACATGGTGGGGTATTTGGATAAACAGAATTCAAATCATATTTAATACAGACTCTAATGAAAGAATTAAGGATTTACCTCAATATATTAACATCTTAATCAAAAACTGGGAAAACACAAAAAACTCGGATACCGATGACCATATTCAGCCAATAAGTAAACCGCATCAAATCAAAAAAATTAGATTTTTGAAATGGGAAAAACCAAAGCAAAACTTCTATAAAATAAACTTTGACAGTTCAAAACAAGCTAATGGTGAAACAAGTATCGGTTTCATCATTAGAGATGATAGAGCAAAATTAATCCACATGGAGAGTAAACGTCGTGGTTTCAACAATATCCTTATGACTGTAGCACTAGCATTAAAACATAGCATTAACTATGCAAAACATTATATATTACAAAATTACAAATTGAGGGTGACAATATCTGTCTTATAAATTTGATCGAAGGCATTTGTGATTGTCCATGAAAAATTGAAATGATTGTTGCTGACATTTTGGTCAACATCCATTCTTTACAGGAGATCTAATTTAAACACATTTTGAGAGAGGTGAACTGTACTGTTGATTGCATCACTAAACTCATATTTTCACCATTTGTGCATAATCTTAGTCTTGATTTAGAATTTCGTGCTCTCATCCATAAAGATGCATTAGACTAGTCTTCACATAGAATCTAAAACTAGTCTAATTCTTTTCTTATTAAATTGGGTTTCTGTTTCATGCATATTTGCAAATTGCAATGATTTCTAGACTTTTTGGGGACCTCTATACTGACAGTGATATGTGTATTTTTTATTTAAATAATTTATTGTTCCTTTTATTTATTTGTGTGTTACTACTCTTCAAGATCGATGGGTGTATTTTTAATTGAATAATATAAGATTATATCTATTAATAAAAATCAACACAACCAAATAAAGTACTAACTAATTAAGTGAGTGCTAGAAGCCGAGCGAAAACACCAATGTTTGGCCCAAATCTAATTGAGATATTTAATTGTTGCGCAATTTATTTCTCTATATATAACGAATTTGATTGAACTATATATTCTCAAATTCTTACGAATCCATCTAACAGACAATTTCCAGAAGTTATGTGACATGTTCTCAAAAAAGATAGTTATGTTGCTCTATTGACCGACAACACTACGTTGCATTAGAGCGTTACTTACTCCATTCCTATATTCCTCTAAAGCTTTGCTTGTTAGTTTGTTTATCCTTTTATTTGATTTTCTTTTGTTTGTTTATTTTGGTTTGTCCGGCTATTAAGTTATTCGGTCTCTTAATGTATTAGGTATGTCTGATATATTCATTGGTGGAATCAGAGAATTTTGAAAAAGGGAATATAATTTTTTTAATATTATATTAATATTAAATAAAAATAGCTATAAATAATATTAATATCAATCTCACATGCATTCTCAATTCGTACTTTTCCTCTTGAAAACCAACATTGGTCTTTATCAACATTTTTCAGATTCATTAGGAATAACCGGAGACTCAACACTTGAAATCGACAATCTCTTATTTTACGCAACAAATTTGTCTATATTCCTGTTTAGAATAATTCAATTTAACACAAGTTCAATTGAGCACGTCAATCAAATTAAATTAAGTTCGAATTATAAACAAATTAATTCAAGCAAATCTATACACTGAATCTATACCCGACCCATCATGATTGGAATTCATAAGATCGAAAATGAGTTATTGTTTCATAATTCAATTTTAGATGGTTTGGGTATGAAATTGGCTATTTTATGAGAATCCTGGAATGAAAGGGAGGGCAACGACCCCCCCCCTCCCCCCCCCCCCCCCCCCCCCCCGTTCCTCCCCTGGATATATTCAATAATACCCCCCCAGTAGAGCTGGCCACGGTTCATGAATCGCCGGTTTAAGGGAACCTTGAATCGGCTACCCCCAGAACTGGCGGTCCGGTTCAGATTCGGCCGGTTTTTCGCCGGTTCGAAACCCGGTTCAAAAAAAATAAAAAATAGCGTTGTGAATCGGGCGAACTGGCGGTTCACCCGGTATTTAAACAAAAAAAAGTTTTGTTTTTTTGGAAAATAATTAAGTTTTTAATGAAAAAAGGGGTTTTAGGGATAAGGTTTTTTAAGGTTTAGGGTATAGGGTTTTTTAAACTTTAATTATTTGAATATTTTCTTAATGTGTTTATGATTTTTGTAGCTTTGTAAGATTTAAATTGTAAAGGGTATCATTATATGATTTAGGTTAGAGTGTATAGTTTAGGGTTAAGGGTTTGTATGTTAAGATTTTGTATAGTTTATGGTTTATGGTTAGGTTTTTATATTTAATTAGTTTGATGTTTTTTAGTGTATTTATGATTTTTGTAGCTTTTTTAAGATTTAATCATTTAAAGGGTAATGTAGGATTTATGACTCTAATTTAGGGTTAAGAGTTTGTATTTTAAGATTTTGTATTGTTTATGGTTTATGGTTAGGTTTTATTTTAAATTTAATTATTTGAACGTTTTTAATGTGCTTATGTTTTTTGTAGCTTTTTTAAGATTTAATCATTTAAAGGGTAATGTAGGATTTAGGACTCTATGTTAGGATTTATAGTTTAGGGTTAAGGGTTTGTATGTTAAGGTTTTGTATAGTGGTTTATGGTTATGTTTTTTATATTTAATTAGTTTGATGTTTTTTAATGTATTTATGATTTTTGTAGCTTTTGTAAGATTTAATCATTTAAAGGGTAATGTAGGATTTATGACTGTAGGTTATGGTTTATAGTTTAGGGTTAAGGGTTTGTATTTTAAGGGTTTGTATTGTTTATGGTTAGGTTTTATTTTAAATTTAATTATTTGAACGTTTTTTATGTGTTTATGTTTTTTGTAGCTTTTGTAAGATTTAATCATTTAAAGGGTAATGTAGGATTTATGACTCTAGGTTAGGATTTATAGTTTAGGGTTAAGGGTTTGTATGTTAAGGTTTTGTATAGTTTATGGTTAGGTTTTTTATATTTAATTAGTTTGATGTTTTTTAATGTATTTATGATTTTTGTAGCTTTTTTAAGATTTAATCATTTAAATGGTAATGTAGGATTTAAGACTCTAGGTTAAGGTTTATAGTTTAGGGTTAAGGTTTTGTATTTTAAGGTTTTATATTGTTTATGGTTTATGATTAGGTTTTATTTTAAATTTAATTATTTGAACGTTTTTTATGTGTTTATGTTTTTTGTAGCTTTTTTGTATTTTAATCATTTAAAGGGTAATGTAGGATTTAGGACTTAGGTTATGGTGTATAGTTTAGGGTTAAGGGTTTGTACTTTAAGGTTTTGTATAGTTTATGTGTTATGGTTAGTTTTTCTATATTTAATTTATTGAACATTTTTTAATATGTTTATGATTTTTGTAACTTTTTTAAGATTTAAAGGGTAATGTAACATTATATGATTTAGGTTAGGGTTTATAGTTTTAGGGTTAAGGGTTTGTATTTTAAGGTTTTGTATAACTATATGGTTAGAGTTTTTTATATTTAATTATTTAAACATTTTTTAATGTGTTTATGATTTTTTTTAGCTTTTTTAAGATTTAAAAGGTAATGTAATTATATAATATTATATGATTTAGGTTAGAGTGTATAGACATTAGACATAGTTTTAGGGTTAAGGGTTTGTACTTTAAGGTTTTGTTACTTTGTAGAGTGGTTTATGGTTTATGATTTTTTTAATATGTAATTTTTTGAACGTTTTTGAATTTATTTATGATTTTTATAGTTTTTTAAGATTTAAAGGGAATGGGTTTAGGGATTTAGGATGTTAGACTTTAGGGTTTAGGGCTTAGGGTTTTAGGGGTGTTTTGGATTTTAGGGTAATGAGAATATTTCATTTTTTATATTTATATTTCACCTGAACCGGTTACCAAACCGGTTCATGAACTGAAGGTTCAATCGCCGGTTGAACCGCCGGTTTATGAACCGGTTACCAAGCTGGTTTATGAACCCGAGGTTGAACCGCCTCCGAACCGGCGGTTCGGCGGTTCAGCGGTTCAACTATACCTTGAACAAGAACCTAAACTGGCCGGGACCTTGAACCGCCGGTCCGGTTCCGATCCGGTTCAGGGTTTGACCCGGTCCGTTTCGCCGGTTCTGGTTCAGGAATGGCCAGCTCTACCCTCAGTTCCTCCCCTGGATATATTCAATAATCTTCTTTACATACAGAAATATAGTAGATGATAGAAAATAGTTTTATGCAAGAGGAGCTTTGTTAAAAATATGACTCGGTATATTCAGGGGCAAATGCATGATTTTAGTCCAATGTGGGCTAAAATCCTAAAGAGCAAAAGTTTATTGTCTGTCTTACAAAAAAATTCAAATTTTAAAGTCTACCTCACACAAGCAACCCCAACTTAATACAACAAACCCTATATACGAACCTCACATGATTTTTTTTAAATTAAAGTGATCAAAAAATTACACAATTTAAACAAATTTCATTATTATTTAAGGTGTGTTTGGTTGTTGGGGTTGAGGGCTCACGTATGGGGTTGAGAGGGTCTGGGGAATCCCAACCCAAAATCTAATATTTGGTATGTGTTTTTTGGAATCAAACTCATTCCCCAAACCTACTCAAAGACAACTTATGAAACCTCTCAATTTCTTTAGGGTTGAAAAGAGTGAATGGGGGTGAGAGGTGGGTATGTGACTTTGTGTTAGAAAGGTAAGGAAAAAGCCTAAACGTATTTTTTCTTCAAATACTAACAAAACACTGAAATTCACTTATCACTGTGCAAATCCATACCTTCTCAATCCGCTACCATAGCTCAACCCGATACCTATTTTCTTACCAAACACCCCTTACTACTTTCGTTGTGTAATTTCAACAAATTTGTATAAAAAAATTGATATCAAAATTTGCAAATCGTTAAACCCTGAATTTTGAAAAATTTAACACAAATAAGGATATGTATAGAGAAAGTAGTGCATTTTTATTGAAGGATTTGTGTGTAAATTCGGGTGAAGTTGTGTTTTTTTTAATAATTTTGAGGATTATGCATAACAAGTCCTGTATAAAACTTATTTTATGAAAAAAACATTGAAAAATACATAAATTCTTTTGAAAAATTTTCATTAAAATCTTTACTTTAAAAAATATTTTATTTAAAAAAAAATCAATGAAGGCTACAATACCCACTAGGCCCTACATGGGTCCACCAATGGGTGTACTAGACATGCTTAGTAGATGGAGTGACCGATAATGTTGGTATTCAGGATATATAACATGTATGAGAAGACATAAATCGAAGGAAAATTCCGCGTGTAGCCATGAGGTATTGCGAATTCCGCGTGATGCCCAAAGTCTTCAAAAAGTTCGTGTGGTAATCTTGCGGTTTAACAAATTCCGCTCGATATCTTCAAACATTATAAAAATAAAAAACAATTACAAATTATCCACATTTCAAACATAATTTAATAAAATTATCATATCTTTGTGGATTTTAATTAAACACCTAATCTTTATCTTTATATAACCACAAAATTTTATAAACTTCTAAGGAAATCTTAAGAAACCGTCTCTTATTTACACACTTTATGACATCATTATTATAATTATTTAAAAAAATCTCCCAACATTATATATATATTTTTAAACAACCATTTTTTTTATATATAAAAAAGCTACTTTACATTTTTTTTTTGTTCTCCCATAAAACATTATAGAGTAACTTTTACAAAAATTCCAAATTTCAAATATTGTTTTGAAATATGAAATGATTTAGTCAAAATACCATGTACTTTTGATAGTTGAAAAAAAGGTATTATTGAAAAATAATTTTTGAATAAGGGTGTCTTTTATATACAAATAAATAAATTAGATTTTTTAAAAAAAAAAGGTATGGTGTAACGAAAAATGTGTAAATAAGAGTAGCATTTTAAAATTTCCCTACAAAACATCTAAAATTTGGTGGTCTTAAAAAAATAAAGAAGAGGTGTTTTTTAATGCCACAAAAATATTATGGTTTATTTAAATTATGTTTAATATATATATATAATTTGTAATGATTTTTGTTATTTATAATGCTAGAGGTATCAGGCGTACTTTATGAAATCTCATAACTACCACGTGAACTTTTTCAAATTTTTGAACATCAACTGAAATTCGCAATGCCTCGTGACTACCACGCGAAATTTCCCTCAAACCGAAATATCATATTAACAAATAAACAGATATAAAAAAGTCTTGAAGACATGGGAAAATTTGTAGGCTTTATTAACAAATAAACCGAAATATCATATTAATAGTGTTGACTTGATAAGGACTTTCCTTCATTCTTGTGATGGTGAATTAGCCTTCCATTTGGTCAGTTGTTTTGTCAATAAGAGATTGAAATGTGAGATTAGTTACCCTTTCATTGATGATAGGACACCCAAGATATTTATCAAGGCCGTTAGTGGGGACTACATTGAAAATTTGTTGTATTTGGGATATGGTCGCTTGGTTTGTGTTTTTTGTAACTTGAAACGCCGATTTATGAAAATTTACAAGTTGCCCTGATACTTCACAATAGTCATCAATAATTTTCTTTATTTTGGTGTAGACTGTTTGTTTAGTGGATGAGAATATAATAATTTCGTCAGCAAAGGCAAGGAATGGTATTTTTGTACCTTGTCTGTTAATTTTAATTCCTAACGGTTGGGTTGCATCTGTCACAGCTCTTTGTAGTTGTCGTGATAGGATTTCTGCTCTTAGAACAAATAGGAAGGGGGAGAGGGGGTTACCCTATCTCAATCCCCTCTTGGGGAAGAATTATTCCGTAGGACCGTTGTTTACCAAAACCGAGAAGGATACGGTTTGGGTACATTCCTTTATCCAGTTTGTGAATTTGGTGCAGAGGCCGAATTTAGTGAGGGTTTGGAGTAAGAATTCCTAGTCAACTCTATTGTATGTTTTCTTCATATCTAGTTTCAGCGCCACCCACCCCTCCTTCCCTTTCTTAGCTCTAAAGGAGTGAAAAATTTCATGTGCAATTAGTACGTTGTCTTGAATACTTCGATTTTGGGTAAAGGCTCCTTGTAGTGGATGTATTAGTTTTGGGATAACAGTTTTCAATCTTTCTGTAAGTATTTTTGATATTATTTTATAAATTGTATTACACAGGCTAATTGGTCTGTAGTGATTTGTTGAGCTAAGGTTATCACATTTGGGTATTAGGGATATAAAGGTAGGGTTGATTTGTTTTAGTAGTTTACCATAGTGAAAAAAAAATCACTGCTTTGATAATATCTGGGCTTATAATTTCCCCATATTTCTTATAGAATCCAGACGGCATATCGTCTGGGCCTGGTGATTTGTCTTCTTTTATTTCGTAAAATTCTTTTTTAATTTCTTCATTTGTTACTGGTTTGGTGAGATGGTCATTATCCTCTTGGTTCACTTCTATTTGTATTACATTCAAAAGCTCTTCGATCTTTCTTTGGTTTATGTGTTGTTTTTTGAATCTTTTTTCAAAGTCCTTTTGTATTTCATTTTTAACATTTTCCTGTAAAATGATGAGTGTACCTTCCATACTTTTGATTTGTTTAATATTTTTCCGGTTCCTTCTTTCGGTAGCTATTCGGTGGAAATACTTGCTATTGGTGTCTGTTGAGGTTATGTGTTTGTGTTTGGCTCTTTGGCCCCAATACTTCTGTTGGAAGGCTAGAAGGCATTCTTTTTTCCTAATTAGATTTTTTTGTTTTTCCAATTTTGCTTGGGTTAGGTTTGTCGGCATGGTCTCTTGTAGTTTGGTTAGTTCTTCTTCCACCTTCTTCAATTGTTCAAAGATGTTACCAAATCGGGTCTTATTCCACTCTTTTATTTTTGCTTTTAGTAATTGTGTTTTTTTTGTTAGTACATACATATATGTACCTATGCAGTTACTTCTCCAGGTTTGTCTGACTAAGTTTGATAGGTCCTTTCTTGTGGTGCACATCATTTCAAATTTGAAAGGTTGTGCTATCTTGTTTATCGAGTTTGAGATTTCCAGTGATATGGGGCAGTGGTTGATAAACACTACTTTATAGAGCTTAACTAAGAGTCATTAGAGGAATTATTGGTGTCATTTGGGTAGTTTTAGACACATTCTTGTGCATGGAGTATGGAGGCGAAGTCTTGGTGTTTTGGAGATGTTTTGAGCTTACTTGAAGATTGTTGGAGACATTAAAGAAGAAGCAGCCACGAGAGAGCCTATGGAAGAATAGAAGAGGAGAATGCTGGTGCAGCATGTCGAGCATTAACCGCGATCGCGGGTGAGGTTGCCGCGATCGCGGGACTTCGAGGCATTCGAGACACTTCTGCAGATACGGAGGAGAGCAAGGAGCACGGAACTACGTGGCCCGCGATCAAGGTCCATCACCCGCGATCGCGGGTCAGCACGACAGAGTTATTTCGAATTTCCCGAACCTATCTTATCTGTTTTTCTTTATTTTCAGTTTATTTATTCCGTTTTCTATTTTCAGTGGGCTAGGTCATTTGTTAAGCCCATATATATATACTCTCTTAGTTTTTAGGTTTTGAGAATCGAGTTTTTAGTTTTTAGAATTACGACGTTGTTCAAATTCATTGATTCAGAGTTTTATGAAGAACATGAGGAGGAACTAACCTTCTTGGTTCCGCCTAACAATTGAAGCATTCATTGGATTTTGGTTGTGAGATTATCTTTCGTGTTCGAGTTCCTATTGGTTTGTATTATCTCTTCTAAGCCTATTCCATTGGATTTCATTGATTGCACTAGCCCGCACAACTAGTTGTTATTGGTGATTTTCATATTGCTAGGATTAGGAAACTGTTGGGCTAACGTCCTATTCTGCTGTAGCAACTACAATTTACATGCTCTGGTTGAAATTGTTCTATTGTAGGGAGAGATAATTACATGGTAAATGCATCTGAGCGAGCATTCTGTGTATCCTGGTTAATTCTTATATGCATTGCTGCCTTTGGGTTGAACTTTTAGTGGTACTAGGGTTATTCATTGGTAAGGGTTCTTAGTGGAAGGTTTTCCTTTGAATCTACATAAGATCGGGACAGGAACAACCATAGGAAGGAAGAAGAACTCGAGATAATCTATGATCAACCATATTCAGTGATTGTGGATATTTGTTAGGAGGAGCATTTTTTCCTTTATTTGATTTATCCATAGATTTTAGCAAACCAAACCTCAAAACCCCCTTTTTGTTACACTGTTCGATTGGTATTTGATTGTTCACAAGAAAATAGACGCATGTGATTCTCTTGGGATTTCGACCCTTGCTTACTCACTATTCTAGTTTGGAAGTTGAGGTTACTTTGATTTGACATAACGACCTTAGGCCACGTCAGTGGTCAGAGGAAGTAAAGGCATGGTTATGTGTGATCAAATTTTGGTACCATTGTAGCATTTGGTCATTGACCAATACTCTATCTAGTATTTCTAGTGTGTTGTCATATGTATTCCTGGATCTACGCCATGTAAAAGGGTTTCCCGTTGTTGGGATGTCAAGGAAGTCGCATACATTTTTGAAGTTGTTTAGACGATTGAATCTACTAGGGATTGGGTTCTTTCCTCCATAATTTTCTTGTAAGTTTTGTATCTTATTTAGGTCGTCTATGATAATACATGGATGCATCTATATAAGACCTTGCTCGTTGTCCAGGCATCGGTGAACACAAGGTAATAGTAAATCTTTTTGAACCATTACTTGAATTGCCCTTTTTTATTATCTGTTTTCAATATGAATGGAAGTGCTTCGATGCAAGTGCTTTATTTTTTCTTTCGCATCATGTCTTTAAAGAATATATATTAATATACTTCTTCTTCTTGCATGTATAATCAGGTAAAACGTTTATATGACACTTTTCATGAGCCCTTTAAACGTGTCGTTCCTTTACGTCCTGCTGCTCCGGAAGCCCCTACCCAAAATAATGTTGAACTTACCTCAACTAGACCACCAATTTCTAAGGAAGGAAATAGTTGAAATAAATGAAAGAAGGAAGAACCTCAATTAACAGTTAAATCGGCTTTATCTGCTACTTTCGCAGAATATACCAAGAAAAAGACTAATAGCTCCATGAAGCAGATAAGCGAAGGGATAAACATTCAAGTAGAATTTGGTACTGATGCCTTAAACTGACCCATAACTTCTTAGGGTGGGTTGGACTATTTGTTTACTTCTATGAACTATTCATACACTAAAACAAATAATTCTTATCTTCATCTGGTCCTTCCCTTTCTCTGTTTGGTCGTTTATACATCTTTCGCCACCAGTTGCATTCAACGACTGTCATTGTCTTAAGTGGCTGGCAGCCTTAAGAAAATGGGGTTTTGGGAGTTATCCATGTCTTATACCTTCCCATGTATTCTTAGACATAATTCTACTCTTTATCCTTATCCTAGTTCATATGTCATTTTCAATTTTTATATTCTTAGACATAATTCATTAGTTGTTGTTATTCAGGAAATATATTTCATCCAGTTACCTAGTGACCCAGAACTTGGTGAAGGGAAGCCTGAAAATCAAAATCATGCCATTGTTTTTACTCGAGGAGAAACAATTCAAACTATTGATATGAATCAAGTTAGTTTTCTTAGTATTTTACTTTCTCTTGATTTATTACGCTATAATGTCCATGTGTTAATTTTTAGCATTAAATTTATAGTTGTTGTTATTCATCATCTTTCCAATGTCAAATTTTATAACTCAATGCAACTTTTTTCTAAATAATGTGTAGAAGTTCTGAGAAAGAAACTTGTTGGTGCTGATTTTAACTGAGTCGTCACACAAGAAGAAATTGATGAGGTAAAGGATGCGTGGCTTGGGTATCTTCAACCTCATTTGCAAATGGTCGCTTAATAGTTTGGTAGCCTTGTATATGGTTGGTAATTATGAATATGTACTGATTTGTTGGATATGGTGCTTCATTTTGTTAGGGAGACTAGGCTATTTGTGGATATGGTGCATAAGTATGAATATGTACTGGTTTTGTGGATACGGTATTGATTTTATGGAGTACCATGCTTTTTATGAATTATGCGGCTCTTAAGTATTATGGATATGAAATTGGATATTTGTAATATCCCGCATTTTGTACGGGTAAATTTTGAATTTTCTTAAGCCCATATTGCGAGTCAGATTTATTTCAGGGAAAGATGAACATTCTGTGTAATGTTTAATCTCTGTAATATTTTTCTGAGCAATATAAAATACAGTTAACGTATTTTCGGGCTAAAAGGTCGTCCGCGTACAAATATATTTAACCCGGGATTAAAAATACATTACCACTTAAGGTAAAAACGACAAAGAGTCGGAGGGAGGCACTTTGGCCTTGACCGCACCCCGCGGTGAAGGGAGTGCCGCACCCCGCGGTAAGGGCCAGCGAGCAGCTTTGACAGCTTGATGTGCAACTTGGCGAGGCTACGTTATAGGTTTGAGATGTCATCCGGCCTACTCCCTCTAGCTTGTACACGTCCTAGTATACATGTCTTGCTGATGGAAGGCTTGGGAGAGCTTTAAATAGAGGAGGAGAGGCGGAGGAGGAGCCAGAAGACAGCTCCCTCACCATCTTCTTCCTCCCAAAAACCTCCATTTCTTGCTGAAGTTCGAGCTTTGTTTTGTGTGTGATTCGAACACCTTTTCGATCAGTAGAAGGGTGGTTCTTAGAGGTGTTGTTAAGCTTAAGAAGGTGGGAGGCCCAACCAAGAACAAATCGAAGCCCATCGGATCGATTTGGGTAAGTTTCTCCACGAAAACTCCATCGTTTTCTGCTTCTGTCATGGCGCCGCACCCCGCGGTGACTGACCACCGCACCCCGCGGCAAGCATGGACGTGGTGTGTGTGTGTCTTGGATGTTGGCTTGGTCAAGGCTTGGCTTTCTTGAACCGTTCGATTCTTATTCCTTTAGATTCATATATGTAGATATTGAATCTAACTTGGAGTCTTGTTATGGGTTATTCCATATGGATTTATTTTCCAGGACCTGTCCCGATTCCAGACTCGGAAACCTTTACTCCTAAGCTTGCAAAGCTTTTGTCAGATCTAAGGCAAGTGGCGGTTCGCTCTTGCTTATCATTCCATAATTCCATTAATTATCAATTGTTTAATTATTAATTAATTTGGATTGATTATTGTTCATGTCTAGGAACAACTTTATGAAACTGTTTTGGAAAGTAAAACGGATATTATAATAGGTTGTATTTCTGCTAGAATCAACGCTATTATAGATATATTGTGTAGATGTGGGCCTTGATGGCTTTGGTGTGATTTATTATTGTGTTGAACTGTTTAGTTAGCACGAGTATTCATAGGGACGATGGGCTCTATGTGAGGTCCAATCGTTTCTTTATAATTATTGGTAAAAGGGCAGTGGAGACCCTGATACCAACGGATGTGGATACGGACGATGAGCTCTATGTGAGGTCCAGTCGTTCTTGATCGTGTTGTGGATATCTAAAAGCTTATAACGTGATGTGGTTTGTTTTGGAATCAAATAAGATAAGTGCCGATGAGTATGCACATGACTAATATACCCTCGACGAGTAGCGCAGCTAAGTAATAGTGCGGCTAGGAAAACTCGTTTAAACTTGATCAGAGTACGTTCTCTTTCCAATCTGGATTCGCCCTGGGGCGGTGAGGTTGGTTGTGAACCGAAATATCTCGTCAGTTTTTGAACGCTTATGTGTGATGCGTTAAACGTTCCAGACTTGTCATATTTCCTATAAGACTCATTTCCGTTGGAGTCTTCTCTTCGGGTTAATTTATGGGAAGACTCGGTCTTCCAGAATCTTCTCTTATGCATACCTTTTTATATATCCCAGTAGGAGTATGAGGGTTGACTATCGTCATCGGTTATTATTCGAGGAGCGATGAGTCTAACCTAATACGACTACTCGAACCATCTGCTGTGTACCCTTGCATAGTCTTTCATTAGACTAACCAACCGTAATTGTTCTCTGCATGGTTGGCTGGTGTCATCCGTTCGATTCGGCACATCAGATTAGCATCCAAGGAATGAAGGCTAGAACGACTATAAAGTAAACGGTGTTTTAATGGTTTATCAGGCTACGATCCTTGACGGGTGATCTTTATGATCAAGACCCATGTATTTATATTTTATAAAGACTTTCGCTAAATACTCTGTTTTGTCCTATGGGGATTGGGATGTAATCCCCAGACATATGTTTTAATTAAAGGTTTTGATGTTTATATCTTAACCGTTGTTTATGAATTGTGTTTAAACCGGTAAAGCTTGGGGTGGCTTCGGTGTGGAAACCGAGGTCACTGGCGATAATACCTTTCCAAACGGATTGAAATTTGGGGGTGTTACAATATTTAAGCTAATAGTTTGGGTTTGATCTTATTCGATTGAATTGTATTATTGTAAATGTTCAAGCATCTGGCCAGTGTAGCATGTACAAAGAGGATTTTTTTTTAAAAGACAAACAAATATAGCACTTTTTAAAGGAAAGCGCTAAGAACGGAATCTAACACTCATAGAGATTTTCTTAAAAAAACGCTAAGAGTTGAATATACGCTTATGGCGCTTTTTAAAGAAAAGCGCTAAGAGTTTAAGTATTGAAAAAACAAAAGCATAGCGCTTTTTTATAGAAAAGCGCTATGCGTGTATTTTCTTATAGCGCTCTACAAATAGTGCCATAAATCATTATTAACACGGACGCTTAGATAGCGGTTGAAAAACCGCTATCCGTATAAGAAAAAAACCGCTATGCCAAGATGATTCTATACTAGTGATTGGAACTCCTGCCCTCGTAGAATCCCAACTTTCCTTGTGGCATTAATTTAGTTCATTTAGGGTGAGAATGGGACGTACACCGCATATCTATATACTTTCAGTTCTCTTCTGGAGATAAGTTTCAATTAGGGGAATATATCATGGTCAGTCAAAGTCAAACTTAATTCTCGACATTCAAATTTTATATGACCCCTTATGGTCAATGATTCTTCTAGATCGTTTCATGTATTAGCTTTAACCCAACTATGATTGATGACCATATAAATAACGACTGTACCATGTTGTCCTATTAAATAGTGTGAGCTACCCGATGCTCGACCGTTACACTACTTGATTGATTTCTTTCTCCCACTTTATGTTTCGTTTGACCAATGTGTTGAGACATCTATCAACATAGTAAAATATATGAACAATTAACATTGGTCCATATGACGGTGTTATTAGTCCTCATATGTATTATTGAATATGTCAAGAAACATGGAGACTATGGATTTACTCTTTACATAATCGACATTGCTACCAAGAAAACAAGTCGTGTATTTACGATCACTCTAAGACAAGGACTCCATGTCCTAGGATCCTTCGGTCCTTTAGTAGGTGTTTGTGGTGAATTTATAATGATCCCGCACATCGTTGTTTGACTTGGGTGATCGAATCCTTTTTTTGCCATAAAGAAATATTTTTCCCATCAACTAACTTTTGGTTAGAATTTTTTTTATGATTCAATGGGTTGTCGTATATACCTAGTGTGCGAAGTTTCCTATGAACTTTTAAATAGATATTCGATATTTTCCTCATTTATGAATTATGCATGATAACCAATTTGTCGAATATCTTTTCAAATGATCAACAAGTGTGTCCTGAACTTGTAAACATAGAGTGTTACTCATTTAATATATTGTTATTTCCAATAACAAGATAAATCTCTTATGGAGTCATGAATGAGACGCTCTTTCTAAACCTTATTGATGCGGGGATTAGCCGCGAGTGGCCCGATCTTGACGCCAAGAGAGACTCGTGGAGATGGAGGAGAAGAGATGAAACACAATGAGTTAGAAATTCTGAAAATGAACAAGAAATAACAAGATAGATAAGATGGATATAGAAAGAACCGAATTGAACAATGGAGAGACCCTTGGAGCCCTAAGATGTCTCCCAAGAACCAAACCAAATGACAAGACAACCCCTTCTTCTACAATCTCACACAACGAAGGACGTATCCCAAGAGCACGAGAAGGATTCTTGTGAACGCCTACGAGCACCAATCCTATGGAGGAGATTGACACAAGCAAGTCAAACCAAGCAAGATCGAATCAACCATGGAGAACACTCTCCCATGAGAGCTCTCAAACTCATGTGCTCAAAGCAACATTTTAATTTCAGCCAAAGATTGGTGCTCGTAGGCCTCACTCGCCTCCTCCTCGTGCTCCTTGGATTCGTCCATTGTTGTGTGAGGTTGTAGAAGGAAGGGTTGGTTGATATTTGGTTTTGGTTCTTGGGAGACATCTTAGGGCTCCAAGGGTCTTGCCTCTATTCAATTCGGTTCTTTCTATATCCCTTTTGTTTATCTTTGTTCATTCTTCATTTGCTAACTTCCATTGTTGTTGTTTCTCTTTGTGCTTCATCTTCCATCTTCCTTTGAGTCACTTGGCGTCAAGATCGGGCCACTCGCGGCTAATCCCCGCATCAATTGGTATCAAAGCTCCGTTGAGACGCCGAGCAACCACCTCAACCAAGATCTCAGCCGAGCCCCTCTTGGTTAGCTCTTTGAGTCTTTCTTTCCATTTCATCTTTGTGTTCTTCTTGTTCTTCATGTGTTCTTCTTGCTTTGTTGTTTCTAGTTTGTTATTGTTTGTGCTTGTGAATGTGTGAACTTGTTGCCACCACCTCTCCACCACTACCCCAGCCAAACCGCCCCCACAAAACACCCTACAAACCCCACCAAAAAAAAAACCAGCTGCAAACCCACACCAAACACACCTTCAAAACCCAGCTATCAAACCCCTAAAACCCCCTACAATCTGCCCCAAAACCGAGCCAGCTACAGCCCCTACAAGCTCCACAAAATCAGCTACCCCCCCCCCCCCCCCCCAAAAGCTGTCCACAAAAGTCCCCTACCAACTCTTGTACTATCCTAGTTCTACCTAGTCATATCAAGACTTCTTTCACTTCAAAAGTAAAAAAAAAAAAAGAGGGCAGCCAAACACCTCTTAGCTACTGCTGCACGTGCCTTTTCAAAAAAGAAAAAAAAAGAAAATCAGAAAAGAAAAAGAAAAACAGAATTCAAAAAAAAAGGAGAAAGAAAGAAAGGGCAAGGAAGACAAGTGCATGAAGATCATGGTGTTCTTGATTATTGTTGATCTTGTGTTGTTATCTTCAAGTGTTTGTTGATCTCTACAATCCCCATCCCAAGCTTGATATCCCACTCACCTTGCCTAAACACATTCCATATCATTGGCAACTTGATCATGTGTTCATGAGTATTGGTAAAACAAGCTAGGAGTGACATTGCTTTGTTGAGTCTTCTAAACACATTTCCTTTGTGTCTTCATTGTGTGTCTTCTTGAGCTCATTTCCAAGTCCAAACACATATCCTTGTTCAATCAAATTGAATTGCCACTATCTAAGTCCAAGAGCTACTCACATTGGTTTGTGTTGTCTAAGTTCACCAATGCTTATATGAAGTTTTTGTCCCTCTCAAGGCAGCTCCACACTCCATAAGCTTGCATCGACATCAACAAGAGAGTGAGCGATCAAACACACGAGAGTAAACACTTGTGAGGTTGTTTTGATTTCACTAATCCTAACTTGTTTCTTGAAGTTTGTTGATCATGGCTCAAGTAGATAGCCCACCGAATGGAGGAGGGTCCGAACGAATGACACCCGAGTTGTTCAACATGCTTAAGGCAATGTCGGATAACATAGCCCTCTTGACCGACCGAATGGCGGCCTTGGAGACGCGAGTACCCGAGTCCGCAGCCGCGACTCTTGGCACCCCCACCAGCCATGCCGCCGCCCCTATCGGCACCCAAAATGAGGCGAGAGACCCGGTCGATCCCGAGCCCATCCATGCACACCAAGTGCCCGCAGTTGCCAACTCCCCCCGGCATAGAGATAGGCCTTTTTCTCCTAACCGATTTATTGAATTTCAGGGAATTCCAAGGCGTGCCTATCATGAGGAGCCAAGACGTGCCTTTGAAGAAGAAGAGGAGTTCAAAGATGAAGAATGGGAACCTATGCCACCTCGAGGCTTCCAAGGAAGAAGAGGCCGAGAGCAAGAGCAAGATGGCATTGGCAAGATCAAGGTGAAGATTCCATCCTTTGAAGGAAAGTGTGATCCGGACGTCTACATGGAATGGGAGACTAAGATTGAGCAAATATGGATTTGCCACAACTTTTCCGAGCATAAAAAGGTACAACTCGCAACCCTTGAATTCAATGGTTATGCACTAATATGGTGGGATAACCTTGTGAAAGAAAGGAGGCGAGCCCTAGACTCGGCCGTGGCCACTTGGGAGCAAATAAAGGCCTTGTTGAGAGCTCGCTTTGTGCCATAACATCACGCACGTGAGCTAAGGCAAAGACTAAAGAATTTGAAGCAAGGATCCATGAGTGCCGAAGAAACCTACAATGCCATGCAAGTTGCAATGGCTAGGGCCAATGTATGTGAAGATGAAGAGACCACCATGGCTAGGTATCTTCGTGTCCTCAACTATCATTTGGCTAATGAAGTAGACTTGTATCCCTATGCCTCCATGACAGAATTGCTACACTTAGCCATCAAAATTGAAAGAAAAACTAAGCCTAGGAACCAAGGAGGAAGAATGACAAGTGGGATGCCCAGCTCTTGGAAGAACCCAACTCAAAACCGAGGCTACCAACCCTATGGAAGAGAGCCCTTTCAAGCAAAGGACAAGGGACAATCATCAAAGCCTCATTGGGAGCAAGGAGGGCCGAAGAGGAGTACTCAACCTACACCCTCCACACCGAGCCCAAGGCAGCCCGCCGCGGCCCCTAATGGCCCCAAAGGGAGTGCTTCTAACCCTTTTCCTAGAGCTAGAGACATCACATGTTTTAAATGCCAAGGTAAAGATCATTATGCAAGGGATTGCCCTAACACTAGAACACTCGTGATTAACCACCTAGGGCAATATGAATCCGAGTCCGAATGTGATGAACATGATGCTTGTGATGATAAAGAGCATGAAACTGATTTGGATGATGAGAATGAAATTGAATATGAGCATGGAGAGTCATTGCTTGTTAGGAGAACTTTGCATGTAAAACCGGCCCCATGTGATGATAATCAAAGAGAAAATCTTTTCCATACTCGTTGTCTAGTTAAAGGCAAGGTGTGCAACATGATAATAGATGGAGGAAGTTGTTGTAACATAGCTAGCACCGAGTTAGTTATTAAATTACAACTTTCTACTTCTTATCACCCTAGGCCTTATAAATTACAATGGATGAATGATTGTGGTGAATTGAGAGTTAGCAAGCAAGTTAAGGTGACTATCACATTAGGGGATTATGAAGATACTATTTTATGTGATGTATTGCCTATGCAAGCTTGTCATATCTTACTTGGTCGTCCATGGCAATATGATAAGAAAGTTATGCATGATGGTCTTACCAACCACCATTCCTTTACTTTTCATGGTAAAAATGTTGTCCTCAAACCTATGACCCCATCTCAGGTTGCGGATGATTATGAAAAGAAAAGAGTTAAGGAAAGGGAAGAGGAGAGAGTGAGGAAAGCAAAGGCCCCACAAAACCAACCCACACCCATGGCCAAGCCGAGCCAAACCCTTAGCATCCAGCCCACAACCGTCCTCTTAGCTTCCAAGAGAAAGCTTAAGGTTGAGTTCCTAGACCCGGATACTACACTTATGTTGTTGTGCAAGGAGCTTAGCTTGTTGAGTGATGACCTTAAGGCCACCCTTCCTCCCCGAATTCAGTCCATACTTGAGGAGTTTCATGATGTGTTCCCGGAAGAGATACCACCCGGCCTACCCCCTATTTGTGGCATAGAACACCAAATTGATCTCATTCCCGGAGTCACTTTGCCTAATAGGTCAGCCTATAGGATGAACCCTAAGGAAACCCATGAGATCCAAACCCAAGTTGAGGAATTGTTAGACAAGGGTTATGTGAGAGAGAATCTTAGTCCTTGTGCCGTGCCCATGCTTTTAGTGCCTAAGAAAGATGGCTCATGGAGAATGTGTGTGGATTGTAGAGCCATCAACAACATCACGGTCAAGTACCGTCATCCCATCCCCCGCCTAGATGACATGTTAGATGAGTTATATGGTGCCACGATCTTTTCCAAGATAGACCTTAAGAGTGGATACCATCAAATTAGGATGAAGGAAGGGGATGAGTGGAAAACCGCTTTTAAGACTAAGTTTGGTCTTTATGAATGGTTAGTCATGCCTTTTGGATTAACTAATGCCCCTAGTACTTTCATGCGCTTGATGAACCATGTGCTTAGGCATTATATAGGGAAGTTTGTTGTTGTGTATTTTGATGATATACTTGTGTACATCCGCTCCCTAGAAGACCATGAAGCTCATCTAAGGGAAGTTCTCTCTACCATTCAAGAATGGCCAACACCCACCTCAATTGGCCAAGTGAGGAGCTTCCATGGACTAGCTAGCTTCTACCGGCGATTTGTCAAGGATTTCAGCACCATTGCAGCCCCCTTGACCGAGATCACCAAGAAGCTTAGCCCATTCAAATGGGAAGACGCCCAAGAGAGAGCATTCAACACCTTGAAGGAGAAGCTAACCCAAGCACCATTGCTAGCTCTCCCGGATTTCAACCGTCCCTTTGAAGTGGAGTGTGATGCTTCGGGCATAGGTATAGGAGGAGTTCTCATGCAAGAAGGTAAGCCTATTGCCTATTTCTCCGAAAAATTGAAAGGTGCATGTCTTAACTACTCGACATATGATAAAGAGCTGTATGCTTTGTTTCGAGTGCTTAAGACTTGGCAACATTACCTATGGCCTAGAGAATTTGTTTTGCATACAGATCATGAGTCCTTGAAGCATTTTAAGAGTCAAGATAAATTGGATAGGCGTCATGGTAGATGGATGGAATTCATTGAAACATTTCCTTATGTGATCAAGTACAAGAAAGGAAAAGATAATGTTGTTGCTGATGCTCTTTCTAGAAGACATGTTTTGTTGACCACATTAGACTCTAAGGTGCTAGGATTTGCATACATAAAAGAGTTATATGTTGATTTTTGTGATGTTTACAAGCAATGTGTGCTAAAAGGTTCATTAGATAAGTATTACTTGTTTGATGGATTCTTGTTCAAAGTTGATAAAGTGTGCATACCTCGTTGTTCCCTTCGATTGTTACTTGTTGAAGAAGCCCATAGGGGTGGATTGATGGGTCATTTTGGGAGGGACAAAACATATCACATGTTGCATACTCATTTCTTTTGGCCACATATGCTTAGGGATGTTGAGCACTTAGTTAAGAGATGTTTGGATTGTTTGAAGGCCAAGTCTAAGTTGAAGCCCCATGGATTGTATAGTCCTTTGCCCATTCCTACAGCCCCTTGGGAGGATATATCAATGGATTTTATTGTGGGATTGCCTAGGACTAAGAAGGGGAGAGATTCGATCTTTGTGGTAGTTGATCGTTTCTCTAAGATGGCTCATTTCATAGCTTGCCATAAGACCGATGATGCACCCAATGTAGCTACCCTATTCTTTAGGGAAATAGTTAGGTTGTATGGTGTACCTAGGACTATAGTAAGTGACCGAGATGTGAAGTTCCTTAGCTCATTTTGGAAGACACTTTGGAGCAAGCTAGGAACTAAGTTATTGTTCTCTACATCTAGTCATCCCCAAACCGATGGTCAAACGGATGTGACTAATAGGACTTTAGCCACCATTCTTAGAGCCATTATTAGGAAGAATCTCAAGGCTTGGGAGGAAGCTTTACCACATGTGGAGTTTGCTTATAATAGGACCGTCCATTCCTCTACACAATTGACTCCCTTTGAGTGTGTTTATGGTGTGAATCCTTTAACCCCACTTGATCTACCCCCTTCCCCATGAAGGAGCGAGAAAGTTTTGATGCAGGTAAGCATTTAGAGTTCATTAGGGAGCTACATGAGCGCACAAGGAACAAGCTTCATGCCAAGGCGGAGTACAACGCAGCCAAGGCCAACAAAGGGCGCCGCCGCTTGGTGTTTCAACCCGGAGATCTTGTATGGGTGCATTTGAGGAATGAGCGTTTTCCCGAGAAGCGCAAGTCCAAGCTTTCACCAAGAGGAGACGGGCCTTTCAAAGTGCTACACCGTGCTGGCAACAATGCATATGTCTTGGAGCTACCGGACGATTATGGAGTTAGCCCCACCTTCAATGTAGTCGATCTCACACCATATCTCTCCACGGATGATAAACGTGATTCGGGGTCGAATCCTTTTCAAGAAGGGGAGATTGATGAAGGATCATTCGAGGCCTTACCTAAGGCGCCCATAAAAGGAGATGGTCCACGCACAAGAGCTCACACCAAGCGCATGCAAGAGGAGCTCGAGAACTTGGCAAGCCTCCACTTCTCAAGGGAGCCCACCTTAGTCGAGGACTTCACCGAACCTACACTAAGGACCTTGGTGACCTTCCGAGCCAAGCCATGTGCGGGAGAATGAAGGCCACAAGAGACGAAGGCTCCATCCCCTGACACGGCCAACAACTCGGCCGAGTGGTAGGCCGAGTTCTTGACTATTTTTTAGCCGAGTTGTGGGAGGAGAAAGCCATTCACGTGGGGGCCAGCTGGGGTCTTGCTTCCTTGTTGTTGTAAGTGTGTTTTAAGACTATTTTAGGTACCTTCTATTTGGGCCTTTGAGGGCTTGTTTGTCCCATGACTCTAGGTAGTATTTAAGGTCTTTTGCTTGTCATTTGGAAGGACTTTTGATGATATGAATGTTGCTTTAAGCACAATGAAGATTGAGAGCTCCATGGGAGTGCTTCTCAAGTGTTGATTCGAACTAGCTTGGTTGCCTTGCGTTGTGTCAATTTCCTTCATAAGATTGGTGCTCGTAGGCCTCACTCGCCTCCTCCTCGTGCTCCTTGGATTCGTCCATTGTTGTGTAAGGTTGTAGAAGGAAGGGTTGGTTGATATTTGGTTTTGGTTCTTGGGAGACATCTTAGGGCTCCAAGGGTCTTGCCTCTATTCAATTCGGTTCTTTCTATATCCCTTTTGTTTATCTTTGTTCATTCTTCAATTGCTAACTTCCATTGTTGTTGTTTCTCTTTGTGCTTCATCTTCCATCTTCCTTTGAGTCACTTGGCGTCAAGATCGGGCCACTCGCGGCTAATCCCCGCATCAATATTTCACACTTGGTTTTTTGCCATTTTGCAGGATAAATAAACTTCTGGTTTATCAAAATGGTATAAATAATAATGGCATTATCGACAATAGTTTCCACCATTGAAATTTTCATATGGGTGATCCTTTAATATTTGGGATATCATCAACTCAAAATTAGATAAATCATTACCTTAATTTCTAACTTTCGAATAAAAATAGATGCCTTAAAATATGTACTACTACCATAGTACAAAATTGACATATGATCACTGCAGGAACCCTAATGGAAAACCCTAGCAAAAAAAACTCTCTTCCCCTTTTCCCCTCTACCAGGCGCTGTATCAAATCCAACAAAAAATCCAACAACTCCCTTACTCAATCGTCTTCCAGAAGTGAAATTCATGTCAAATGGAAGAAACTTGAGAAGTTCTATGGGTTTCTCATCAACCTTCTCCCCGTTCTTGGTTTAGAAAAGGGGCTTTCTCCTAGAAGCTCTTCGATCTTGCCATAAGAAGCACAAAACTTCATCAACTTGCTGAATCTCTACTTGAATCTGCCCTCTCTTCACCTCCTGAAGCAAAATGACCACTCCACCTGGTATAGACGACGCCCGCCTTCATTTATCCCTTCTAGGCGGGTGAAGATGACAAGGCTCCCTATCTCTCTCTCATCCTCCCTCCGGCGAACAAGCGCCGGTACCCCGCCGACCCCATCTTCAACGACAGAACCCCCTCTCAACATCAAAACAAATGTCGCCTCCTTCTTCTGCTTTCCCATGAAGATGGCTGATTTGACGCCTCTCTTTCACCACCTGGGTCAGTTAGACTCTCCGAAGGTGGTTATTGGTCTGTAAATCTCCAAGATCCAATGATGTCTTCAAGCCCCTAAGAATCTTCCTCTTTACCATTCCAGGTGTGAAATTCCAGTTTTTAATCTCAACCCTAATATTATCAACTTCTTTACCTATGTTTATTTACTATGCTATGGTTATCCTGTTATTTACATACCCTCTCTAAACCCTTATCACTGCACTATCCTTTACTTTGAGACTATGAGCATCCTGGTTGACTCCATAGTTGTCTATGGTGTTGATTTTGCTTGCTCATTACACTCTCTACTTTCTCCTTCTTACAAGAATATCAAAGGTAAAAAACTTTCCTCTAAGTCTAATCTCCTTATGGCTTCACAAGTCTACTTAGTTTATATAATCATTGAAGATAACCCTCACTTTATGACGTCTCGAGTCCTCTTTTGTGCGGCTATAACCGTGCTAAGCACTCATAATGGTTGGATTATTCTGCTCCTCAACTATGTTCTTCTTATCTGCTGTCTTTACTTTCTGACTGCTAAGAACGATATCTATCATAATACCACCATAACTAAACCAAATATGAGGAGTTTTTTCAACTCATGGCAACACTTATGGATGTTTCTGGATTTCTTCCTATTTGTGTGCTTTGAACACTTAGCTCTTAAAAGCTATATTATGTTGGTGAACCATCACAGGGAGTATTCTCGCATTAATCATATATACTATTATCAGTTTCTATTTTTTACTCATATGTCTTGCAAGAGTCCTGTGTTGTGTGTGGGTAATCCTGCTGTTGTAATGAGCTCTGTCATGGAACTTTTGTTAGCGCCTATTATAACTGATTCTAAGGCTTCACAAGCCTGGCCAAATTATACTGTCACTGAGGTTAACCCTTACCTCAAGGTTGCTCAAACCGTGTTATGGAGTTACATCTTATGGTGTGTTTTTACTCTTGCTAAATCTGTAGGGTTATCCCTGACTATTGTAATCAACTACATGCGCTCAAATAGCCTCTTTGCATTGCATTATAAGTCTTACCTCTGTAAGACTCACAAGTTCACAGAATGGTCCCCAACTCAATATGACTCTTCTTATGGCCTTACCTTAATGGAATGGCGACTTAGGATCAACAATAAATCATCGCGGAGGTTCTTATGGCTCCTCACTTTCCCAAATTGTGTGTATAAACTCTTGGAGAACAATTACCCTGTTATCAGGAACAAAAGGGTCACCCCCTACAATGAACTAGCAAGGGACCAAGCCCCTAAACCCTGTATTCACCCTATGATACTAAAGATTCACTATTGCGATCATCACTTATTACTTGATTACAATTACAATTATAACATCTATCTTTCGTTAGAACCCTTGTCTTGTAATACTTATTTTCTACCTAACTTCAATTTGAGATCCACTACTTGGCTTGGGCAAAACAGCTTCTCGAACAATTTTCATAAAAAAATTGCAAAACCACATTGGCCTTCCAAAGCCAGAAACCAGCGCCCGACTCCCACCAGTATTTCTTGCTACCACTTTCGTGGTACAACTCCAGTCATTCAGAATCCCTCAAATAAAGCAATGTCTTGCCTTATGTGCATTAGCCAAGACTTATCCATCAATTCACAATCAAAAGCGAACATGTCAACACTTCAGTTTACCTTCTATGATCCCAAACTTGATAAAATTACCAAATCTCCTTGGCTCAAAAGCAGTGCTTCTTATCCTACTAATATTGAACCCATAACTATGGTACTAGATCATCACCCCCATAAAATAGCAAGACCAAATTACTTGCAAAACAATCCCAAAGTGTTTAAATGAAGATAAGCCTTTGGAATTGTAGAGGCATTGGGCGTAAAAACTTCTGGACTGACATCGAGTCCTTTTGTAAAATTGAAAAAATACAAATTATGGCTTTAGTTGAAACTAGAACAAACAAAGAACCACAACAACTTCTTTGGAGGAATGCTGGCTTTGATAACTTCCATTTCTCACCAGTAGTAGGATTTTCAGGTGGCTTATGCATCATGTGGAAATCATGCCAGCTATATAACGAAATCTGTGAACTTTCCCATATTGATCCCCGCTTCATTGCGATAAAATACAAAATATTGGACAAAGCAATGTGTATCATGATGATCTTTATCTATGCTCCCCCAAGAGAAAATGAGAAAGATCACTTCTGGTCTAAGCTAGCAAACTTCGTCTTACAGACAAATCTCTCATGTATTCTAATTGGAGACCTCAACGAAATACAAAATAATACTGAAAAGATCGGTGGTGCTCATCTCCCACCATCGAAATTTCTTAGACTTATGAACTTTAAAAATAAATGTGATCTTATTGATATTCCAACCCAAGGTGGGGACTTTACCTGGAGAAAAAACAGAACAGAGATTGATAATCAATACTCAAAACTAGATAGAACCCTGGTTCATGACCAAATTTTACAATGGTTCCCAGACATCTTTACAAAAAACCATGCATTTACAACTTCGGATCACTGTCCTATATCTGTTACATTAGAAAACCAATCTCATATCAAAGATCAACCCTTTAGATTTGAGAAAATCTGGACATATCGAAAAGATTTTGAAAACATTGTGAGACAGGCCTGGTGTCTCAACACGAGGGGCTCTCACATGTTTAACCTCATAAAAAAGACCTATGCACTTAAAGTGAGTGCGAAACACTAGAATAAAACAACATTTGGAAATATCTTTAAACAACTTAAAGAAGTGGAGGACTCATTAACCTCTATCCAAAAAGAAATAATTACCAACCCATCACAAAACCTCATAACTAAACAAAACAGATTAATATCGAAAAAGGAAAACCTCTTGTCTTTCCACAAAAAATTTTGGAGTCAACGTGCTAAAACAAAACATATAAAATCAATTGATACCAATTCTAATTACTTCCACCGCATTGCTACAGGCAGACGAAATCGGAAAATAATTAGAGAAATCAAAACTAATGAAGGTACCATCATAATTGGACTGGAAAACATTCGTAACGAAATTAGATCTGACTTTGAAAGAAGATTTAAGAAAAGCATCATAGACAATAATATTCTCATACAATACCTCACAAACATAAATAGTGAGATCACAAGCCAAGATAATGTAGCACTAACCAAACCCGTCACAAATGAGGAAATAAAAAAAGCGATTTTCGGAATTGGCAGTAACAAATCCCCAGGTCCTGATGGGATGCTTGCTTTATTCTACCAAAAATACTGGCATATTATGGGGCCTATGGTCATTAAAGCTGTTAAAAGCTTCTTTCAGTCCGGAAAGCTCCTTAAACAAATAAACCACACCTTTATCACCCTTATTCCAAAATGTGAAAACCCAAACTCTACTAACCACTATAGACCCATCAGTCTATGCTCCACTATCTATAAGGTAATCTCCAAAATCATGACCGATAGAATGAAACCTATTCTAAATAAATTAATTCACCCCTTACAATGTGCTTTTGTAGTAGACCGGGCAATACATGACAATATCCTTATCGCTCATGAGATTTTCCATTCTTTCTAGTCCAAGAAGGGAAAGGAGGGATGGGTAGCAATCAAACTCGACATGGAAAAAGCATATGACAAGATTGAATGGGACTTTATTCTCAAAGTCCTAGAAAATTTTGGATTTGCCACTCGATTCATAGGATGGATCAAAGAATGCATTGAAACAGTCTCATTCTCATTGCTCGTCAATAACGGACCAACTGATGTTTTTTACCCCAAAAGAGGTCTGTGTCAAGGCGACCCGTTATCACCCTTCCTTTTTATACTAAGAGCTGAAATACTAGCAAGAAAACTACAACAGGAGAGCAATTGTAGTAATAATCAATTAGGCTTCCAAATCTCTAAAAAAGGGACCAATATTCCCTTTTTATCTTTTGTCGATGATATCCTTATCTTTGGCAAAGCTAACCAATCGGCATGCTCCAAAATTAAGACTATCATCGAAGAATACTGTTCCATATCAGGACAATCTGTCAACTATCATAAATCAGCCTTCCAAACCACCAAGAACACTTCTACTAACACAAAAAACATCATACAATCAGTACTTAGTATCCCAAGTACGACATCCCTCGAAAAATACTTAGGATGTCCTATTATCAATGGAAAAGTAAACCAAGACACTTTTAAGGATACCATTTTGTCAACCACTAAGCAACTCACAAAATGGAAAGCAAACTCACTCACACAAGAAGGTAGAACTATCCTGATTAAATCTAACCTGGCAGCTAAACCAAATTACATTATGCAAAGTTTTATGCTCCCATCCCATATTCACAAAGAACTAGATGCTCTTAATAGAACTTTCTTCTGGAACAAGGATCAATCTTATAAACCCTTAATAGGCTGAGATAAAATATGCAAAAACAAAGAAAATGGAGGTAATGGTATCAGAAAGACACAAGATATGAACAAAGCATTATAGATGAAACTCCTATAGAAAATCCTGGCCGAGCCAAACAATATATGGGTCAAAATCATCACCGAAAAATATCTCAAAGATATCAATATTCTCCATTATAGTAAAAAAGGAAATCATTCTTGGCAATGGTCACAACTACTCAAACAAAGAAAGGAATTCAGTTCTGGCCTCCAATGGCTTGTTGGAGATGGTAGATCTATCAATTTCTAGACAGACAACTGGATATCAGATATTAATCTTAGAGATAACACCCTACCTCACACTACTATCAACACTAACATTAAAGTAATTGAATTCATCAACAATGATAAAACATGGAATTACACCAAACTACGAGATATACTCAACCCAACTGCTATTAACAAAATCCTTGACATACCAATCCCAATGCACTCTATCCCTGATAGACTGTACTGGGCCCCTAGCAGGAATGGCTGGTTCACTACAAAATCGGCATTCGAATTAATCACCAAACAACAAACACCCTCCAATAACAACCTGGCCTGGATATGGAAACTAGACACTTACCCAAAAGTACAAAACTTTATTTGGAAAATCTGTCATGATGGTTTACCAACCAAACAAAGATTAGCCATGAAACACGTTCCTGTTCCCCTTGCTTGCGACTCCTGCGATAATCCTCTCGAAAACCTTATCCATTTTCTCACACAATGTTCCTTCACTCTCAAACACATCAAACAATAAAATCCGAAAATTGAAACCATAGTCAGAAACCTATACACTACTAATAAAAAAACAAGGGACATTCTGGTTGAATTAACCTCCCTCCTTAGTAAGCAAGAATTCATATGCCTCACCACTACTTGGTGGGGACTTTGGATTAACAGAAACCAACTCATCTTTAACTCTGATCCTAGTATTAGAATTAAGGACCTCTCGCACTATATCACCACTCTAATTAAAAACTGGAATACCACCATAAATTCCGATATTGATGCATTGCCCCAATTAAAGAGAAAACCACAACAAATTAGGAAGTTAAAATTCCTAAAATGGGAAAAATCAATTCATAACTTCTACAAAATCAATTTCGATGGTTCAAAACTAGCCAATGGTGAGGCTGGTACTGGTTTTATTATCAGAAATGACAAAGCCGAAGTAATCCACATGGAAAGCAAACGAAGTGGGTATAATAACATTCTCATGACGGAAGCACTAGCCTTAAAAAACAACATTAATCATGCCAAGACCCTTAACATTCAAAAACTTCAAATTGAGGGAGACAATCTTTGCCTTATAAATTCTATTAAGGGCATCTAGGATTGTCCCTGGGAGATTGAAATGGTTGTTGCTGACATTCTTGTAGCCATCCATTCCTTTCAGGAGGTTCGTATTAGACACATTTTTCGGGAGGTGAACCGTGCTGCTGATCGCATTGCTAAACTAAGTTTTTCACCACTTATGTCTAACCCAAATCTTGATTCAGAATTTCGGGTTCTCATCCGCAAGGATGCTCTAGGCCGGTTTTCGCATCGCAGCTAAGACCAGTCTAATTCTTTCCTTATCAAAAAAAAAATGACATATGATCATGAAACTCTTCAGGAGTATATAGTAATCTCTAAATTGTCAAGATATTGAGTCTTAAATTGTCAAAATTATCGCTTCAGATATTGAAAATTATCACTTCAGAGATTGGGACTGAAAATCACTGTCGTTTTATAATAATACAATTGTTATAAACACATTCTCTTCTAAAGAAGACTAAATATACATGTAAAGAAACAATAAAATGAAACGTCGTTTCTTGCCGGTCTTCTGTATAATACTTACACACTTGGATCTTTAGTTTTCAGAGAAGAAAATTCAACTTCAGTACTTAAAGAAATATATATTGAAGAGCAAGTCGATATACATAGAATAATATAAAACAAGAAAAATAGTATGCATCATGCAAGAGGGAGAAATAGCATATTATACAGGGAATAAGTCAACTCGGCGGTACCGAATCTACCGATGTACTGTTTTATAGCTTTGAGCAATTACGTAGGGAATACCGATGTATTACTGGTTCGTCTTGAGCAAATGTTGATTTCGATCAATTCGTATTAATAATGTGTTATAAATTAAGAAAAATAAAAAAATTTAAAAGAAAAAAAGAAATCAATGAGAGAATAATGATGTTATTATTTGACCTCAAATAAGGATATATATAGGATTTACAATACTTGATTCATAAGTCAATTTTAGAATTTACATGAATTTTATTTTATATACATCTAAATATATAATATTATAACATAGACTTTATTTTGTTCTAATTAATTGGGAATCTTAAATGACAAAAATAAAAAATATATTAAAAAGAAGATCGACTCAGCTGAACTCTTGCTCAGAAGAGGACCCAGTCCATCATCAAGTCTGCAAAAAGCCCAACCCATATGGTACGTGAAATCGTGAATGGCAAAGATGATACAGTACATGGATATGTACAAATTAAAGTATTAAACTAACACCCCATTTTTAATTTTGTCATGATCAAGCAGTCTACTTATTAGCAATTAATATTCTACAGCAAGCAAGTTTGAATTTGCAATGATATAAATATATAATAATGCTGCCTAGCTATTATGTTAAGATTTGAAAGAGCAATTGCATCATGCATGTGGTGGGCCGTCTAAATATTACGGAGTAATTCAATTGCTTGCACAAATTTCTTGAATTGAATACTCATCTTAGCTAACACTCGTACTCAAGTACTGGAGCTGTACATTTAAGGCCTCCCATTAAGAGGCCAAAATCGTCACACTTATAAACCGGTCTTCTTAACAATAATGTCAAAAATAATTCTACTCTTATAAATATGGATTTTGAATCCAATGTAGTTACTCTACCTGTTACTACATCCAAATAAGCCCTCGTTTGATTTGTGCTATATTTTTCAGAAAATTGAACTTTTTCAGAAAATACATTTATTTCTTGTGTTTAGTTCAAAAATAAAACGTGGGAATTTATTTTTCAGGAAGTTGCAATTCCTCCAAATCAAAAGAATTGCACTTACCTTGAAGAGGTATATAAGATCTACTTCATGCGTTTTTAAATGGAGATATTATTACTTCTTATGTTAATATAAAAACAACAATTTTGAACCAAACATAATTTCGCAAATTCCAGCAATTTACAATTTCTAGAAAGTAGTTAAATTCCTAGAAACTTAATTTTCCACATTCAATCAAAGAATAGGTGAATCCTTAAAAAAAAAACATTTAAACTACCCGATCCGCGATCTCATTCTTAATTACACATAATAGCACAAATACAACTTTCTGCATTATTATGGCAAGAATAGTGTTTTCGTTCATATTTGTCCCCATTTAATTTGCACTCTAAACTTAACTATAGAAATTAAAAATAATAATTACGATTGTAATAAATGAATATGTACGTAAAATAGTAACAACATGGGATGCTATCTACCTTGCTCAAAATCTTACCAAATCAATTGCAATTCGCAACCGTGAAAGGCCAATACATAAGTGATATATAAGTGCAGTGAAGTTCTATGGTAAAAGTAATTGGTATGGACATAGAAGAATTAATTCACTAAATTTATATACTATGTATTAATGTTCATTCACTTTTGATGTGAGATGAACTCCATGTTCCACGTTAACCTATTAGGAAGAGAGAGATTAGGGAAAGTGAGAGCAGAAGCAGACAATTATTACTAGAATGCATAAATACATGCAGCAGTTATAATTAAGTTAGTACAGTATGATGGAGAAAGTTCCCAAGAGTTGCCTTGCCCACTCGATATTTAATATCATTGACTACGTACTGTGATCAAACCAATTAAAGTGGTGAATTCAAAACCTAGGGTTCTCTACCTTACAAGCAAAACATTAATTATCTCGATTAACTTTTCTCCCGTTGTGAATTTACAATCTTGCAAGCATAATTAACTTTCCATACCTACCTGCTAATTAATGGTTTCCCCGGTTCGATCACTTTTCATCAAGTAGAACTTGCTAAAGTCGATCTAACATTTGACATAATTAATGCCCAACATGTACAATAAGCTCAAAACATAAGTGTATGTAATTAGATTTTCAAATGAAAACCAATCAATATTAATGAATTAGTCTAAATTGTTAAGCTTAGTCTACACCCACGCTCGATCAATGTACGTGGGACTTTATATTTTCGCAAATAGGCCCAAAGTGATATACTTTACTAATATGAGTGAAAGAGATGAGGATATATACTTGCTGCGGCACAAGTGCACAACCCATGTATAGTTCTAAATCATTAGTTTCTAGCTTGTTGATGGGAACAGTTCAATATATGCAAAGTTTAGTAAGTAAATAATAATAATAATGCCACTTTTGTACTAATGACTATACCGGCAAGCTAGCAAAGGCTATACATAATACAATACAGGGAAATTAATGGGAAGGGGACCATATGACTTTTTTATGAAAGAAGTTTGCTTTTGTATATAATACTCTCAGGGCCGGCCCTAGGGGTAGTTTAGGTAGGCGATCGCCCTAGGATCCAAGGTCGGAAGGGATCCAAATTCAATATCAAGTAATAGTAATCTAATTATTAATTAAGAGAAAAAATATAAAAAGTAAAGTTGGTCTAGTGGATAAGTATAATTGTTTTTTTGAAAGGTCTTAGGTTCAAATCTCAATAACTCCACTTTTACATTTATATAGGTTCATTTTTCTTTTAGTTGATTTTTATTTTATTAATTGTGCTAGTTATTTTATATAACATTTGTTCTTTAATATATATGGCACATTTTTCTTGTTTCTCAATTTTGATATGTGAGTCAATTTTTTTTCTATGTGAATTTGGTTTTTATTTAAATTTATTTTTTATATTCTTTGTGAGATTTATTTTTTATTTTGAACTTAAATAAAAAAATTATTTGAATGTTGTTAATTAGTATTTCTTTCTTATATTAATTGTTTATTATAAAATCTCATTCATCGAAAAAGATCAAACTTATAAGTTAGACATAAAAAGTGGTTTAATTCTATCAAAATTTTACTTTATATAATTATCATATATAATATTTTCTTATTATTTTATATTTCTTTTTTAGTTTAAATTATTCAAGCGTTACTTTTATTTTTACAAGGGCCTTTATTTTTATTTTGCCCTAGGGCCTACCAAATGTTTGGACCGACACTGAATACTCTCTCCGTATGAAAATGAAAAAAATTGTCATTTTAGAATTTGACACACTTATTAAGAAATATAATAATTATCCTATGTTCTCATAATTTTTTTAAAAAATTTACAATTATTTAATAACTCATCTCAATTATAACCAATAAACATGAAGAATTTGTATAAAATGAGCCAAAAAATACAATTTTCGATGTCAAACCTCGTAATTCACCAATAAATTATTACCTAAATACCTAAAATGACAATATTTTCTATACAAAAATTATGGGCTAAAATGACAACATTTTCTATAAGGAGGGAGTATATTATAAGTAAAAATTGTGAATAGTTGCTAGCTAGTACTAGTATTAAAAATCAATAAACCTGCAGTGAGAAGAATTCATATCAGATCCCTAATTATTCCAACCCCTCAAGTTCCAAATCCCCATACGCCTTCTCCCTTTATTTCTTCACCAAAGTTTGTACCTTTCCATATTTTTATGTATTTCTTTAACGGGATTATCTAGCACGTACGTGTTCATTATTGCTATTGTGTACGTTCTCAAGTCCCACGTATCAAGTTGTGCTTCAATATTAACGTATGAATCTTGTCCATCCATCTCTAACAAGTGAACAAGCTCAACAGCTAGGATCGGCTGTACACGATTTCCTCTCCAGTGTATTTCCAAAAGATAACATCACGAAAACGACTAACACTCTCCAATTCTCATCCCACAAGAAAGTGCGGAGGAAACTTACCTCATTGTCTAAAAGAGGAAAATCAGGGTCGAAAACTTCCTTTTCATATATTCATAACAATTATAAATTACTGCTCAATTCCCCTCCAATTTTATGTTATTTTTGTTTGATACAACAGAACAGGGTTTACATGCTATAGTACGTACCACACTTTCGATCGACTTGTGCAACTAGTTTCATTTTTGTACAATATGGTCGATCATGCTAATTATTCTGCAGCATAACATTTCAAATGAAAAACAATACACTTGTTAAAAGGCAACACCTTTTTTTACAACTTGAACACATAATTAGGCTATAGCTACATTTAGCGAAGAGAGAAATAAATACACATTAATTGAAACAAAAAAAGAAAACTTATCGATCCACTAGTGATTAAACGAGAGAAACTGAATTAGCAAATGCGTCCTAGCATTATATATAGAGTTACACTTGATATGATTTAGGGGAAGCATATGCTTTTGGAGGGCGGCCGGTGCAGTAATTTGGATTCCTTGTGGGACGACGACGGCGACGGCGACGAGGAGGAGGAGGAGGAGGAGGAGGAGGAGGAGCATCGTGATAACGGTTTAGCTGGGGAGTGGAGGTAGCGGTGGAAGAGAAGAGAATGGTGTTCCAGATGTCAGTGAAAGCCCTGATGATGACGCCATGGAGAGAAGGGGCGTTGAGCTGGAGGAAGCACGTGAGGAGGTTTCTTAGATCCTCCTTGGTGTACATCTCATTCTCCACTATCATCTGCAGCATGGACGCCCTGAAGTCCAGGTACGGCTCCGCCGAGTCCTTCTCCACCGCCGTGAAAGGGGACGACGACGTGGCGGAGGTGGTGGTGGTGGAGGGGTTGTGGCGGGGTTTGGGGTTGAAGATGGATGAGAGTTTGAGGGTGGTGCAGCTGCTGCAGCCAAGGTTCACCGCAATTGTCTTCAGCAGCTGCTTCTTCTTGCTGCTTGTGTTGGACATTGTAAGTTGGGAGGAACGGACAGAGTTTGAACGGGAATGCTTTCTACCTTAGCAACTACTTTATGCAGTTGTTTTCCATGTGGTACGAACCGTATGATGAATTGCACACTAACTTAGAATAATATATATAGACGATATAGTCACCGTAGCTAAATTTTAGTTGTGTGATCATGGACATTAAACAAGCTCGAAACACACGAGTAAATGCAACTGAAAGTTTTATTAGAATACCCATCTTTATCTCTGATACATCTAAAGTTGGGATATAACTTATCTAGTATATAAGATTGATAAACTATTCTTTTTTATTGTCAATTGATTTTAAGATAGAATCCTACTGAACTTATATACTAGGTCCATACCCGTAATTTGACGGTTTTCATCTAAAAAAAATTCAACTGAAGGACCCATACATACAAATTAAATTATCTAGAGCTAAGACTCATTTATCATTCAGATTGGTACAGATATATGATACCAAGTACCAACAGTAAAATTCTACTATTAGAATAAATTGTGATTGAAAACTTTCATACAAGAAAAAAGATAAAATGAAACCTTGACTCTTTTTTCTTCTTCTCTCCAATGTAAATACTTTTAAATAATTGGTTAATCCCAAGTGTGTTATGCCTTAGGTTGCTGTCAATGCCTCTGCAGATCAGCCCAAATTGTGGACTGTATGATATTTAAGTAACTCAGCTAGAGTGAATTAGCTAGCTAGGTCTCTTCCAAATTTAATAAAAAAAGCTTAATTATGCGATTTTCTTATCAAAAATCCTGATGTTTAATCCGGGTTTAATGCAGCCCATAATTAAATTTCAGTACAGATCACAAGCATACAGTGTACACGTGAGTTGTACTGCAGTACTGAGTTGGAAGATTTCGGTTGGGATCAGTAATTGATCTGTTTCATATATAATTACCCAATAATCAACTATACTAATTATTTATTAGAAAAATAATCAAAAGCGAATGTATATATATTCTCATACAAACATGTTGCGATGTACATTTCATGTGTATTATGATGTATATGTTATGTGTAATATGTGAATTCACTATGATAATATATAGAATTTCTGGATCTATATCAATTGAATTAGTTCAATGTATGAACTAGGAAGCAAGAGCAAGAAGAAGAACTTTTCTCTCTGTATTAAATCTTACAAATCTCAATTACAATATGTGAAGACGGAAAGTTATTTATACATGACACTCAAGTTTGATTACTGCAAATAACAAACTAACAAACTCATTGTGGCCTAATCACCGTAGCTAATAAACTCTAACAGAATGACAAGCTGGCAGCTGAGCTGGCACTCATCACACCTCAATATCCGCCCTTCAAGTTGGAACATCCGTTAATCCCAACTTGATAGATAAGAAGTGATGTGGTTGGCTTCCAAGTGCTTTAGTCATAATATCAGCTAATTGCAAGCTAGTATGAATATATGTTGTACGCAGGAAACCACTTTGCACCTTCTCACGTGTGAAATGAGCAACAATTTCCAGATGTTTGGTGCGTTCATGGAAACATGGGTTAGCTGCTATCATCTGAGCTGCTGTGTTGTCACATAACAAAGTAACCGGCAATGGCACTATCAAATGAAGATCATATAACACATAGCTTGTCCAAAGGAGTTCAATTGTGGTTGCTGACATGCTCCTATATTCTGCCTCAACAGAAGAGCGGCTAACAGTAGCATGTTTCTTAGTTTTCCAGGAAACAAGGGCATGTCCTAGAAAAACACAAAAACCAGTCAATGAACGTCTAGTGGTTAAACAGGACCCCCAATTAGCATCTGAAACCTTGTAATCTTGAGATCCTGTTGTATAGCGTAGAAGAGCCCTTTAGTCACAGTACCCTTTAAGTACTTCAGAACATGTAACATAGCATGATAGTGAGGCAACCTTGGTTGACTAACAAATTGTGACAAATGTTGCACAGTATATGAAATGTCAGGCCTAGTAAGGGAGAGATATAACAATCTCCCAACAAGTCTTCTATACTTCTCACCATCAGCCAACAATTGTCCCTGATCAATACTCAATTTCAACCCAGTTGGTAAGGGAAATAAAGTAGCCTTAGCATCTCCCATCTGAGCACCTTGTAGAGTGTCCAAAATATATTTCTTTTGACTAAGAAATGTTCCTTTAGCAGTTCTGTAAACCTCTATTCCTAAAAAGCACCTTGTCATTCCAAAGGTCTTTAATTGTAAACTTCTTGTGAAGTGCCTGCTTGACTGACACAATATCATCAACACTGTCACATGTCACCAGTATATCATCTACATACACTATCAAGATAGTGAATGAAGAGGAAGATGACCTCACAAAGAGTGAATAGTCATTAGTGGATTGTGTAAATCCCATAGAAATCAAGAATTGCGTCAATTCATGATTCCATTGCCTTGAAGCTTGCTTTAAGCCATATAAGGACCTCTTGAGCTGGCACACTTCACCTGGCTTTGCCTTTGAATAACCATCTAGCACTTTCATGTAAATATCTTCTTCAAGAAAACCATGCAAAAAAGCATTGTTTACATCCAACTGAAACAATGACCATTCTTTAGCAGTAGCTAAAGCAATAATGATCCTCACAGTAGGTAACTTGGCAACTGGACTGAATGTGTGTTTATAATCTTTTTCTAATTTCTGATTGAAACCCTTAACCACCAATCGAGCTTTATGTCTTTCAATGGATCCATCAGGTCTAAATTTCACCTTATACACCCATTTAGACCCTATAGCTTTGTGTCCTGGTGATAATGAAGTCAAAATCCAAGTCTCATTGGTGTATAAAGCAGTGAGTTCTTTATCCATAGCTACCTCCCACTCTGTGATACCTCTAGCTTCTGAATACGTTTGAGGTTCAAATACTGTCATCACTTGTGACAGAGAAGCAAAATACTCACTTGAAATATCTCTAGAAAACTCATGATTAGTTGCTGTTAAAACATAATCAGAAGTCCAAGCTGGTGCCTTTTTGTCCCTGACTGGTCGGCCTAACACATCTTGTACCAATTGTATATCAAGTGCTGGAGAAAGCTCACTAGGCACATGAGAAGAATCAGAAGAAGTAGAAACCTCACTGCTTGACATACTATGTCCAGCAGGTGTTGAGGAAGATAAATCACGAACTTGCCTTGTTGGAGACACTGTGCCACCAATCACAACAGGAGGCGCAGAAGACTCACTTATATCACCCATATTGGAAGGTAAAAATCCATCAAAACAATCATCTGCAACTGAGACAATAGGTATAGGTAGTGCATATTCATCTGAAAGGCTCTTAGGGATGTCTTTATAAGGAAATTGATCCTCATAAAACACCATATCTCTACTGTGAAAGACCTCATTTGTTACCAAATCAAACAATTTATAACCCCTTTGGTTAACCGGATAGCCTAGCAAAATGCATCTCCTGCCCCTCGGATCCAATTTATCAATATATTTCCTGAGTGTTGTTGCATAACACAAGCACCCTATGACCCTCAGGTTATCATACACGGGTTCTTTCTTGAATAACACTTCAAAAGGTGTCTTCCAACCTATGCTTACAAGAGGCATTTTATTGATTAGATAGGTTGCAGATAGAATACACTCGCCCCAAAACTCCTTAGGTAAGTGAGCATGTATCCTAAGAGCCCTAGCAGTATCAAGAAGATGTCTATGCTTCCTCTCTACTATCCCATTTTGCTGAGGACAGTAAGTCATAGTTCTCTGATGTATGATACCTTTCGTAGAGAAAAATTGTTTGCAAGTTTGATTCACCAATTCAGAACCATTATCCGACCTTACTGCCTTTGGTGTTATCCCAAACTGAGTCTTTATCATTACAACAAAAGCAAATACCACTTGACTGACTTGATCCTTTCTATGCAACAAGTCCATGTAGCTCGACTCATATCATCAACTATAGTGAAAAAATTATTTCTCACCATTTAGATTAGGAACATGAAAAGTTTCCCACAAATCCATATGAAGAAGATCAAAACAGTTTTTCGATTTAGTAGTACTTAGAGGAAAAGACAGTTTATGGAACTTTGCCATTGAACATGTATCACAGAATTTGTCAATTACAGATAAAGGTTTGCAACAAGGGACATGAGACATCTTAGAAAAAGATATATGTTCAAGCCTACGATGTAAAACATGAACATCCTCATGACTATGAACTAAATTGCAAGCTTTATGAGACTCAACAATCTTATTCCTTTGTGCTCTTAAATTGTATAGTCCTCCACTTTCCTTTCCCACTGCCACAGTTCCTTTACTCAGAGGGTCCTGTAAAGTGCAGCAAAACTGATCAAAACAAGCCGATAAACCTCTCTGCTTAATGATCTTGCTCACAGATAGCAGATTGAAATGAAATTCAAGCACAAATAACACATCTATAATCAACAAATCCGGACTCATCAACACAATTCATGTTTGTTCTACTTTCTTGACTGAACCATCAGGTAACTTAACTAGAATTGGAGCAGACAACTTCTTCAGATTTGTCAAACAATTAAGAAAAGCACACATATGATTTGTTGCCCCAGTATCTATGATCCACTCATGCTTGTGTTGTTCATGTAAGCCAAGGTTAAAGCATGACATACATGCATGACTGAAGTTGGAAGATGATGAGGACAAAGAAGATTTTCCTTTGAAAGCCTTCATCATTTGCTGGAATAAGACCTGGATAAACTCTGGATCAAGATTGTCAAACTTGCCACTGGCCTCTCTATAATCAAGCTCAAATGGAGTATCTGCAGCCTCCTAATCACAAGTGACATTGGCAACAGTCTTCAAGTTTTTCTTGTTTTTTTTCCTTTATACCAGTCGGGATATCCAATTATTTCAAAGCATGCATCAGAGGCATGGCCATCCATGTTGCAAACAGAACAATGCTTCTTCTTGTTGTCTTTCTTAGGTCCATATCATGTAGATGACTTTTGTGAATTGGCCATAAATGTTGCAGATCCACCACTGTACTAGAAAGATGCTTCTGCTTCTCCACTTGCAAAACTAGATAATAGGCTCGATTCACAGCTGATGTAGGATCCATTGATAGGATTTGACTCTTAATCGAATCAAAGTCAGGAGTAAGATTGACAAGAAAGTGCATCACCTTGTCTTGATTATCAAGTTCAAGGACTCTCGCAAGAACCTTGCAAGTACACTTCGCCAAAGCTCCACAAGTGCAGGCTGGAATTGAATTCAAACAATGTAATTCATCCTAACACGCCTTAAGTTTGATGTAATAGGAAGTAACTGATAAATTTCCTTGTGTGATCTTCATCAATTCTTGTTTCAATTGATAGATCTGAGGAACATTACTTTGATTGTAACGTTCTAGAACCTCTAACCAAAGATCCTTTGTTGTTGTAGTAGAAACGAACGAATTCGCAAGTTCTGGAGCCATAGAACTTAAAATCCAGCATAAAACCATCTGATCACAGCGTATCCATCGATGATAGTCTTCCGATGTCGCCGCCGGCTGTAGGATTGTCCCTTTGATGAATCGGATCTTCAACTTTGCTCCTAACGCTCTGCGAATTTGCCGATTCCAGGTTGTGAAATTGTTTCCATTGAACAACACACTCGTTAGTGAACTCTGTGGATTCTCTGAATTCGACATTGATAGTGGATCACTGAATGCCATCGCATTCATCTGAACTAGCTGATCATTCGTCAGTGTTTCTCCAGTCATGATCTTCAATGGCGGAATTCAAGAACAAAACAAAAAAAATTGTGGAATTTTGTGGAAAACAGAATCGAAACTCTCAATCTCACTCGCTTACCTCACTCAATCGATCTCCCTACGCTCTGATACCATATAGAATTTATGGATCTATATCAATTGAATTAGTTCAATGTATGAACTAGGAAGCAAGAGCAAGAAGAAGAACTTTTCTCTCTGTATTAAATCTCACAAATCTCAATTACAATATGTGAAGACCGAAAGCTATTTATACATGACACTCAAGTTTGATTACTACAAATAACAAACTCATTGTAGCCTAATCACTGTAGCTAACAAACTCTAACAGAATGATAAGCTGGCAGCTGAGCTAGCACTCATCACACCTCAATATAATGTGTATCATAGTAAATATGTATCCCAAAATACCTGGACCCTAAAAAACACTAAGGTCGTTTGGATTCTCAAAATAATGCATTATTTTAGGAGATCCAAACGCACCAACCCTTCAGAACGCCACCGCTATTATGGCGTTTTATTGCACATCTCTGACCCCCTCCCTAACCTCAACCTTCTATAAAATGATTACTAAAATAATATTTTAATTAAAATAAAAAATAATAATAATAAAGTTATTATTATATAATATTTTAATAATAAAATATATTATAATATTTAATATATAAATTGTAAACACATTTGTAAATTGCAATGACTCAATGGGTCGATGACCCAACCCATAAAATTTCTGGGTCGAACGGGTCGGATCACTTTTAATCCAATATTTTTTGGGTCGGGTCTGAACCCAAAAAACGCAGGTCGGTCCCAACAGTTGTCGATCGGTAGGGGATAAGCTTGCTTCTTCACAAGCCTTTGCGGGTCGGGTCAAATTTTAACAGGTCTACTTGCAATCCATGTTTAAGTCTTACTCATCGATTAAGCCTTTTTGTCTTTCTCGAGTCGGTTTTGTTTATTTCTTTTGTAATTTTGTTTTTTTCCTTTTGTTGTAATTTGCTTCCTCTTGTCAACAATTTTTCGACCACTTGAGAATCCATATCCTAAAATCTCGAGTTCGTATTGTATCAAAATAAAATAGTAAAGGTACACCACAATGATATTGAGTCACTGATCTTCGGCATTGATGGCCCGTTAATCGACATTAATTAGATGTACACTATAATATAAAGTACAAACAAATGTAAACTATAATACAAACAGATATATTATACAGTATAAACAAATGTACACCATAATATGAACTTATATATACCGGGATACTGTTTTCACCTAAAAATACCCGTATTTATTCTCTAATATAGCTTGTAGATCACTCCTTTTGGGATTGGGCCCAAAATCTATGTTAGAGTTTATAAACCCAACCCGCTGACATGTATATAGGGTAGGGTTTTTTTTAGACAAAATCACCCTTTAAATAAGGATTTTTTCACAAAATCACCCTTTAATTTACCTTTTTCATAAAATTACCCCTTAAACTTATAATGTTAGTAACAAACCACCTCTAGTTAAACTTTTGTTATGTCTATAGCAAAAAAACGTAAATTCTCTACTCTTTTCAATAAATCCTTTTAAATCTTTAGAAAAGAATTTATTAATCTCCCACTAACTTCCCCTTCCAATACACACAAGACAAAGATGCACAGTGAAAAACGAAAGCTAATCAACTAACAAGACCCATTCACAACTTCAATGTGTGACGTTCTACCGGTAAACACATAAATATGCTATCAATTTCTTTAAACCCTAACTATGCTAAATTAGGTTAGTTTTTGGGTATTCGATGCATTTTTTTTCAAATTGACAACATAGGGACTTTAAATCTTGGTTTGCCAGTGATTACCCTAGTTTATTCATAATCAATTGGTTGATTTTAGTCTAGTATAGTGGAATTACTTTGTATTGTTTATGATTTTGTTTTTTTTAATTGGTGTCGTATCTACTTGAAATTTAAACTACACTAAAAAAAATTGTATTTTGGTGGTTGTCACTATCTCTATTTTAAGAAAATTTACTTCTTATTTCACAAATTGACAGAAAGTTAGTGAAGGGTGGTTTGTTGTTGACATTATAAGTTTAAGGGGTGGTTTTATGAAAAAGGTAAATTAAAGGATGGTTTTGTGAAAAGACCCTTATTTAAACGGAAAAGCTAAATGCACGCGAAATACGGTCTATATCGACGCTATTTTACACGCTTATCTTAAGCGTGTGGTTTTACACGCTTAAGGTAAGCGTGCAAGGGTATTGTGGGTATTTTGAAAATACAGCTCACGGTTCTTACACGCTTAACTTAGGCGTGTAGGTTTTTTTTTTTTTCAAGTTTAAAATCACACGCTTACCTTAAGCGTGTAGGCACTATTTTTTTTTTTCAAAATTGCATTTTTTCCCATAATCATGTAGAGAATTTCAATATGAGTCCGTACATATAAAATTCGTCCAAAACGGGCATCGTTTGCCCCTCCAAAAGCCCAAAAAACAAAGCCTTCCTACCCATTTTTTTTACAATTTCGTGCCCGACATATAGCGCATTGTAGTGGAAAATTTTGGTATTTTCTGCATTTTTCTACTATAATTTTGTATAAAATTTTAATACGAGTCCGTACATATAAAATACATCCAAAACGGATATCGTTTTCCCCTCCAAAAAGCCAAAAAACGAGAATAGAAACTTTAGAAACTATAGTATTTAAGTAAAATATTTTGTAATACTTAACTATAATGTGTATTATGAACTTATGTATTATAGTTAAGTATTATGAACTTATTACTTATATACTATAGTTAAGTATTATGAACTTATTACTTATATACTATAGTTATGTATTATAGTTAAGTATTATAAAATATATTAGTTATAAAGTATAGTTATGCATTATAATTAAGTATTACGTACTTATTACTTATATACTATAGTTACACATTATGTTTAAGTATTACGAACTTATTACTTATATACTATAGTTAAGTGTTAAGAACTTATTACTTATATACTATAGTTACGTATTATAGTTAAGTATTACAAAATATATTAGTTATAAAGTATAGTTATGCATTATAATTAAGTATTACGTACTTATTACTTATATACCATAGTTACACATTATGGTTAAGTATTACGAACTTATTACTTGTATACTATAGTTAAGTATTATGAACTTATTACTTATATACTATAGTTACGTATTATAGTTAAATATTACAAAATATATTAGTTATAAACTATAGTTACACATTATGGTAAGTATTATGAACTTATTATGGTAAGTATTATGAACTTATTTCTTATATACTATAGTTACGTATTACAGTTACGTATTACAAAATATATGAGTTATATACTATGGTTATATCCTATAGTTATATATTATGGTTATATCTTATAGTTATATCCAATTTGGTTATATCTTATGGTTATATCATATAGTTATATATTATGGTTATGTTTTATAGTTATATCCAATTTGGTTATATCATATCGTTATATCGTATAATTATATACTATGGTTATATCTTATAGTTATATCCAATTTGGTTATATCATATCGTTATATTCTATAATTATATACTATGGTTATATCTTATAGTTATATCCAATTTGATTATTTCATATCGTTATATCCAATTTGGTTATATCTTATAGTTATATCCAATTTGGTTATATCTTATGGTTATATCCTATAGTTATATCTTATAGTTATATCCAATTTGGTTATATCATATCGTTATATCATATAGTTATATACTATGGTTATATCTTATAGTTATATCCAATTTGATTATATCATATCGTTATATCCTATAATTATATATTATGATATATCTTATAGTTATATCCAATTTGGTTATATCTTATGGTTATATCTTATAGTTATATACTATGGTTATATCCTTTAGTTATATCCAATTTGGTTATATCTTATGGTTATGTCCTATAGTTATATAATATGGTTATATCCTTTAGTTATATACTATGGTTATATCCTATAAGTATTATGAACTTATTACTTATATACTATAGTTACGTATTATAGTTAAGTGTTACAAAATATATTAGTTATATACTATGGTTATATCCTATAGTTATATATTATGGTTATATCTTATAGTTATATCCAATTTGGTTATATCTTATGGTTATATCCTATAATTATATACTATGGTTATATCTTATAGTTATATCCAATTTGGTTATATCTTATGGTTATATCATTTAGTTATATACTATGGTTATATCCTATAAGTATTATGAATTTATTACTTATATACTATAGTTACGTATTATAGTTAAGTATTACAAAATATATTAGTTATAAAGTATAGTTATGCATTATAATTAAGTATTACGTACTTATTACTTATATACTATAGTTATGTATTATAGTTAAGTATTACAAACTTATTACTTATATACTATAGTTACACATTATGGTTAAGTATTATTATGAACTTATTACTTATATACTATAGGTATGCATTATGGTTAAGTATTACAAACTTATTACTTATAAAGTATAATTATGCATTATAGTTAAGTATTACGAACTTATTACTTATATACTATAGTTGTTAAAGTTTCTATTATCGTTTTTTGGCTTTTTGGAGGGGAAAACGATATACGTTTTGGATGTATTTTATATGTACGGACTCGTATTAAAATTTTATACAAAATTATAGTAGAAAAATGCAGAAAACAGCAAAAAAATTCACTACAATGCGTTATATGCCGGGCACGAAATTGTAAAAAAAATGGGTAGAAAAGGCTTCATTTTTTGGGCTTTTGGAGGGGCAAACGATGTCTGTTTTGGACGAATTTTATATGTACGGACTCGTATTGAAATTCTCTACATGATTATGGGAAAAAAATGTAATTTTGAAAGAAAAAAAATAGTATCTATACGCTTAAGGTAAACGTGTGATTTTAAACTTGCAAAAAAAAAAAAAACTAGTGTAGGCACACAGACAAATTAATAAAAATACAACAAAGTAAAAACGAACTATAAGACTAGAGAGATCTAATTAATACCTTTGCCAGACTTGAGATAGTTTCAGGTTTGGAATCGAGTATTTTAACTTTCGTCAAGAAATAGTCAAATCTCCATTGTTTCTTCGATAAGGCATGTAGAAAGTTGTAAATTTTGTTTCGGATTTGTTTGGATTCCTTATAGGATCTGTAAGATAGAGGAATTGAAAGCTTCGACTTTTTAAGTTTTCTTCGTTGTTAACTATTGAAACCTTTCGATTGTTAGAACTAGTGTAGTGATTTTGAAATACTTGACTTTGGAGGAGATGTCACCAATAAGTAAGAGATGAAACGTCGAAGACTTGTGAAAAGTATTGATTTTCGTCGATTTCAACCATTAACTTTGATTTTTATATGTGTTAGAGTTTGTTGAGGGTTTTAGAAATTATTACGCTATACTCCCTCCATATCAATATACTTGTCTTTCTAACCTTAATTTTTTATTTCAATATATTTGTCCTTCTAATATATTTTACATCTATTTTACATATATACCTTATAGTTTTAGCACTTTTTAATAAATGAGAGAAAAATTATTAGTAATTGTATTAAAAAAGTAACAAAATAAAATAATAAATATAGACATATTTGTACATTTCATAATCTCCTTAATATATGTGCAATTGTCCAAAAAGACAATTATTTTGATACGGATGAGGGACTACTTATAAACTAGGGGTTTTGAGTAGGGGTGGTCATTCAGATATATCTGATCCGATCCGATATACCGGATATCCAGATTTTTTTTAATGAAACAGTGATCCATATCCGATCCGGTATCGGCCGGATATCCGGCTAATATGACTCGGATCAGATCGGATATTTGTCTCAGATATCCGATATATCCGGTTGATAAAAAATTGTACAAATTCAATCTAAATTTCAAAATTACCAATTCAATTAAAAATAATAGTAACTAATCAACAAATGAATTTGATACTACATCATCTTTATATTAGGGTTTTGGTCCTTATTTTAGCATATTTATATTATGTTCTTTTTTTAATAAAAAAAATGAATTTCATACTACGGCATCAGCATGTACAAGTTTTTTTTTTGGTAAAAATCAGCATGTACAAGTTGCAATTGTGCATTACTGCATTTGGTATTTTGGAGTCTTGGACTCGAAACTTGGAATGAAGAAAACGGGCCTTATTAATTGGGCTTAGTCCAACATTAATAACCTAGCAAATAAGTATATAAAATATAAATCAATGTTTAGGCTGGGGAATATATATATATATATATATATATATATATATAACTTTCTAATTTTAAAAACATATATATTATTTTTCATATTCCCGGATATCCGATAAGTAAAATATTCCGATCCGTATCCGGTTCGAGTATCCGAAAAAATCACCCGGATCGTATCAGACTCGGATAAAAATAAAACGGATGTTTTCGAATATGGATTCGGACCGACGGGTAATCGAATCGGCCGGATCGGATATTTTTGATCACCCCTAGTTTTGAGGTTTGTTTATATAATATTTTGGCCGTTTCTTTTTGGATGGTAGTGAATTCTTACAATATGGTAGATGGTAAGCTAAATATTCGTTTGAATTAGACGGTTATTATTATTTTATTTTATTTTTGAGAAAATGACTAATTGTATTAATTAACCTATAAAGAGAAAACAGAAGCAATATAAGGGGGTAAACTAGAAGGATGGAAAAATAAAACAGGGGCCCCAAAGGACAGAGAACAACCAAATCTAGCACTAGAGTCAGCTAAATTTTTGTTCCTTTTCCTTTGTTCGTAGATCATGATGGTTATTAATTTAGGTTATGCTGATATTGATGGAATTTGTTTCATACTTTTCATTTTCTTGATTTTGTTTTATGTTTAGGGTTTGGTGATATTGGACCTGTACGAGAAGAAAGGAAGCAATGCACGAAGTACATGACAAGAAAGGTGACAATATTGAACACGACCAGAAGATATTGACCCTCTTGCCATTGCTAGCCGTCATTGAAGGTTCCAAGAAATGTAGATTCAAAGGGTTATAGGTTATAGGTTATAGTGTAAGGGTTTGTGCTATTCAAATTATATTGAGATGTCATTGTTGGTGATATTTAGTATTTACTAATGTGGTTGGTAATATTTATGATATTGGTTGGTAATATTCATGTAATTGAGATATTTGTAAAATCTAAGGCTTTAGGAATTCCAGCGAATGCCAACACGAGGATTTTCTATGAGATCACCCATCCTGGTAACTCTCACCTTAACACTCTTAATTTCAAAGTTATTTGTCATTTCTTAAAACCTGAAAAGAAAGAGATCATGTTGATATGGATAACACTTTAATTCTTGTAAACCAATTTTCAAGTCTGGGGTGTTATAAACTCCTCCACTTAAACTCCTTGACGACCTCGTCAAGGCCCAAAGACCGCTCTCTAAGTCGAGTGACCACCCTCCAAGTCAAGCACACTCGTAACTCAAAGTCCGCTCTAATACCATTTGTAAGCTCGCGCTAAACCATGTCAACAAAAGAAGAAGGTCACCCATCCTAATACTGCTATTGTTCTAGCACGCTTAACTTCGAAGTTATTTGTCCTCCCTTAAACATTGAAAATGAAGAGTTTTTGTTGACATGAATAACACTTCAGTCCTTATAAATCAATCTCAAGTCCGGGGTGTTACAATATTCACAATAGTGGCTGGTAATATTCATATAATTGGGTGATAATATTTACGGGAATTCCGCGAGGTAACCCTCAGGTTTTGCAAATTCCGCGAGGTGTCCAAAGGTTTTAACTATTCCGCGCGATAACCCTCAGTTTTTAGAAAATTCCGCCAAATAACCCTCCGTTAACTTAATCGTTAAAGTGTTGTTAAGTATTTAAAAAAATAAAAAAGTTGTTGTTATTTTCATATAAAAAATCTAATTAATAATACATGCCAGACTGCCAACCACCATAAAAACAAGAAAGAAAAATAATCAAAACAACCAAAATTGAGATATTGTGAAACCAAACTCGTGAAAAACCGAGAGGCTTGTGAGGGACTTTGCGGGAATTTCTCGACGGCCGGGGAGCGGAACGACGTCGGGAAGCGCGACGATGCCGGGGGGCAGGACGACACCGGGAAGCGCGATGATGCCGGGGAGCGCGACGTCGGTGGTGGAGGGCCGAGGTGGAGGGTGAAGGGCTGCTAGTCCGATCTACTCCAAGGCGGTGACGAGAGGCTCCCGGTGGCGACGAGGCAACTATTCTAATGGTGAAGACGAGGTGCCCCATACGAATTTGAGAATTTGGTTGATTTTTTGTAAAATTTTCAGATTTAGGGTTCATGTAAATTTGCCAATTTGGGGTTTTTGATGAGATTGTTGATTTTAGTCAAATTGGTATCAATTTGAATTAAATTTGTTTGAAACATTCTGAATTGGTGAATTAGATATATTAAATTTCTTTGGTGATTTGTGTTGGATAAAATTTTCCACTGATTAAATTTGTTTGATTTGTGCTTTGATATATATATTTGGGAAGGGGTTAGACGCACATCTTTGATTTGTGCTTTGATATTTATTCCTAACAGGTGATTTGTGCTTAAGACAATATTCCACTAATTTTTTGGTTGTTCAATGTTTGGTAATCAGAGTTAAATTATGTTGTTCACTCCTGCTTGTGCTTGCTTAAACGTTTTTTTTTTCATAAATTATTTGACAGATATTATTAATTAGAATTTTTTTCTTATACGAAATAACAACAACCTTTTTAATTTTTTTTTGAATATTTAACAACACTTTAACGATTAAGTTAACGGAGGGTTATTTGGCGGAATTTTTTAAAAACTGAGGGTTACCGCGCGGAATAGTTAAAACCTTTGGACACCTCGCGGAATTTGCAGAACCTGAGGGTTACCTCGCGGAATTCCCGTAATATTTATGATATTGATTAGTGATAATTCATGTACTTGTATTGTGATATTCATATCATTAAATGACTTTATCCACTCAAATTTCGTAAGAATTGTTATGAATATTCATTGTTTATGAATGTTTACAAAGTATTCTCCAGATTAATGTATGTACATATTCGTTGTTCATCATATCATTATTCGTTCATATTTTCATTAAGAATACCACAAATCCAATTCCAAATAATGAACACAAGTATTCCATTGGATTCACGAAGATATTCATTTACATATATGATAATATTCACACATTAAAAGAAAGAGAAAATCATAATGTATGGAGTTGAATGCATAGAGATATTATGTATTAGATAACATTCATTAATGAAACCAGTAAAAATTTCTGTGTTGATGGTGGACGAGAGAAATCAAACGAAGATGACAATGAAAAAGACGAGAGGATCGGAATCAAACCAAAATCTTTTTTATTTCTCTCATATGATTCTTGCCTTTTTTTATTTTATTTTTCTAAATCAATAATCACAACCTCAATTTTAGTAAGTTGATTTGCACATGTAATTTCCCTCATACACCTGTATAGGAACTCCAAATATGACTGTTTATTTCTTGTGAAAGATCATAATGGGCCAAGACGAGCGGGCCTAACAACAAGCCCAAGTGGGATTCCACCCTAAAATCAATTGACAATAGGGGGAGTAGACCACTTGCTTATATACTAGGAGAAGAAGCCCCAAACTATCGATGTGGGACTCTCCAACAATGTCAAAGTCTGTGGGCCCATAGACTGGGGGTCGTGCGGACACGAGCGCATATGCGCAAATAGGCCTAGTACATAAGCCCAATGAGATTTCATCCTAAAATCAATTGACAATAGGGGGAGTAGACCACTTGTTTATATACTAGGAGAAAAAACCTCAAACTATCGATGTGGGACTCTCCAACATTTCTCCTTATCTGACACTCCTTATTAGTACTTTTATTTTACAATAAAACTTAGTTTACCGGAACTCACATCTATTCATATGTATATGTGATATTTAGATGTGAACACACCTTTCCCTAAGAACTTGAGAACCCTAATGCACATTTTAGTATTACTCAGATGTACATACATGCTCACGCACAAACTTTCAAACATTAATGCACATTTATTTATATCTTTGATCCACATACGTCTTCTTACATACTTATATTTCCTTAGACTTTGATGCACATACTTTTGCACATCAATAATGCACATTTTCTGATCCACTGACCAATCAATGCCAAAAAACAGTTGATCAATGCCGAAGACCAATGGGTCCCTGTTAGCCGAGTCATATGCAGCACGTATAAGTAATTGTACATGAATTATATTATAATGAACATGTGTGCCTCATAACACGCATAAATTGTAACACCCCCGACTTATGTCGGTAGTGTCACACGCTAGTGACCTCAGGCGTTAATGTTCAAAGTCATCCTAGGCTTTAATCGGAACAATTAAGCTTAAATAAATACATAAATATTAAATAATGAAAGAGTAATCATCGAAAAACTTTTTAAATGAAACTCAATTTTTTATTAAGATTCCTCTCGTAAAATGAGAAGGATAATTTTACAACGAAGTGAAGTGACAGCGGAAGACTTTTAAGTTATAACGGAAGACTCTTTTAAAGAAACCCTAATTTACATAACTATGTATTACATTTATTTCAAATCAAACATACACACCTTAGAAATGTTACTTCTTAAAATGCAAACTTCAACTGCAAGCCTTATCTTCGATTGGTTACTTCAATCGTCGGGGACCAACCTCTGATGTGTCGTATAGGATAGATGATACCAGCCAACCATGCAAGGAATAAAACTCGGTTGGTTAGTCTAATGAAAGACTATGCAAGGGTACATGCAGAATGGTTCTAGTGATCGTAATCGTTTACTATCATTGTCCCTCGAATAATAACCGAATGAACGATATATAACCCGAAAACTTTCACGGAAAGAGAAAAGAGGTATGCATCGAAAAGAAGACTCCAACGGAATTGAGCCTTTAGGGAAAATATGAAGAATTGTTTGGGAACGTTAAGTTCTCACACAAGTTCACAAAAACGACCTTGATTATTTGGACCCACGACCAACCTCACCGCGTAATGCGAATCCAGATTGAAAAGAGGACTTACTCTAACAAGAGTCTGGGCGGGCTCCACTTTGTACTTCTCGGCCGAGGGTATATTAATTATGTGCAAGTCCGCACTTATCTTATTTAGTTCGAAAACGTATATTCATGTTCGAGACTTTTATCTTATTATCCAACCTCTTAAAAAGAGGAAGAGTGAGACAAAATCCCGAAAGTTTGACACTTGCTAAGTGCACCACCACTTATATAATATAAGGTCACGGTCATGACAAAATGCATTAGGGCAATAATCCTCCTAACACCGAAATTATAAAGAAACGACTAACCCTCGCGACTCGCGAGACATTAGCGTTTCTACGAATACTCGTGCTATCTAACAATTTAAATAGCAATAATTCACAATTATCACAACAATGTTACCTAGCAACCTATCATAATGTATATAGATAAGGTTATAGCTAACATACATACAACCTAACAACAAGGGATGAACGACGTATCAGAGATGGTTGCTTTCGAAAAACAAACCGACTCCTTGCTTTATTCTCGTTCCAAACGCCAATCCGAGACGTACTCAAATCATACACAATGAATAAATTATATTAGATAATTTATTCAATATCGTTATTTGAAGGATACTATGTCTCAGTTTCTAATTGATTTTATTTAACACTTAAATAAATCAATTTCAAGGCTTTATCGGTAAGACGATTATCTATACGATTAAAAATCAATTAATCGTATATTCTAAATAATCTGAAAATTATTTACCCTAATTTAGATTAATTAAACTGATCCAAATTAAGCCTCAATTAAATAAAAAAACGAACAGCAAAATACCCAAAATCAGGTTTGGAAGCAAAATACCCACCACGAACAGCACCTCGTCGGAAATGGCCAAAATCAAGGTGGCTCCGGAAACCCTCCGGCAGGCGGCAGCGCAACCTTGGGGCTTTCGAAGGATACTTCTTGGCGCAGCTAATGCTGGCTCAATCGAACCGAACTCACCTCTAATTGGTCTCCAATTCCTCCCACCAACAGCTCGGAAAAACGTTTTAGGGTTCTTCGAAACAAACTCAAAATTGGATGGATTGGGTAAGAATTTGGATCGGTATTTATAAGGCTTTTGGAGCTTAGGATATACCCAGCATAAATCATCAATAAATTTGCCCCAATTGAAGACGATCCTATCCAATTTTTAATTTGTTCAAATCGCCTTCAATGGAGGACGCGTGGGTTTTGTGGCTGAAAATCCATGATTTTGGATGACATTCAATCCAATTGATGGAGGAATTACGTGGGGGATAAGTTTGTCTTGAATGCCCATTAGTTATTAGGCCTAAACGAATCCTATGCTAATTGAAATCCACCATTGAAAGCTTAAAAGGAGCTTACGGTGCTGTTCAGGGAATCGGGAGGAAGAAGGAGGATTTTTGGGCTAATTACGAAAATGGCCCAAAACTTTGGGTTTTTGGCAAAACGCCCTCATCAACTTTCCAAAAATTACAAAAGTTGTTCAAACTTAATATTTTTAATATTGTAATATTCATTTTAATCCAAAATTAAATTATATAAAATTTAACTTAGGCTAAAATAATTTTAATTTATTTTTCTTACCCATTTTACCATACTTAAATCTTTAACAAAAATTTGTTAAACTTGTTTAAATATTCTAAGTCAAAGTTGATAAGTTTTACCTAAATTATAATTAACATAAAGTTAATCATAATTTAAACCCTCCTTAGCTTAAAGAAATAACTTAATTAGGACAATTATTACTTTATCTCTCTATGGATAACATAAAATTTTTATGTCCTTTATTATTATTTAAAATTTAAAGTTACTACCATTGCTATACTTATTTATTTATTTTAATATTATATTATTATTATATGATAATTTGTATCCAAAAATTATCGTAACTCACATTTGAACCTAAGTTCATGAAAGTTTAAATTATTACTCCAAAAGAAATTTTAAAACTTTTATTTTCACCACTTTAAAATTACTATTTTACCCTTCTATTTTAGATGGATTATTACATAAATGTGCATCAATTTCACATATATAGTTCGTATTGCATTATTACCAGTGTCCCAATGGGCCAATACCATGTGCATATTTACATGACCAAAAGATATATATTGTATGTACCACACCTGAAATAACGCGCTTCACCAAGATTCAGAGCGAAACAATTTGCCTCACGCGCGCCGTTGAATAGAATGTTGCAACTAGGGTTTGCCCAAGCCTTGGGCGTCACCGCCGCCACGGATAAAAAGAATTACTCCCCCCGGAACGAGAATCCACCACCGAAATCTTCCCCACCAACTGCGGCTATTGCCAACAACCCTTGATCCCTTCACAACTCGGCTAGATCAAGCCCTCCCGCGCCCATAACAGTTGTTCCTCGCCCCTCTACCCAAGATGTTGGGCCAGTCGAACCGGCCCTCTTGACAAGTTCTCACGCCTTCAAATCCTCCATAACTCCTACTAACCTCGGCGTTGTAGAACCCGAGCCACCTGAGCAAGGTCCTCCCATTGTAGGGAATCCCGAGCTCGAGCCCCCTATGGGCGCCTCCTCCCTAGCCCAAGATATTGGTGGGCCTCTCCCACCCCTGCCTCATCTGCACAATAGCCAGGTAATAAAACTAAATTGTCACCGAGAACCGGTCTCTCTTGAATGAAGATAGGCTGCACAAGGTGCAATGAACCTCCGAGGACCTGGTTGAGCTCACACCAAGTGATATTGTTGCCCCGATCGCCCACTGGTCTTCCTCTTTGGTTGGAATCGTCCCAGGAGCTTGTGTTCAATTTCACGCTATGGTCAAATTAATCCAAGCCAGATGGGAATGGTCTACCCAACCTAAGATTCTGCTCAACAAAGAGGGGATTTTCTTAATCAGATTTGAGAAAGAAGATGAAGCTAATAAGGTGTTGGAACAAGGGCTATGGCTCTTTGAGGGCATCAGACCCATTATCATGTAGAAACAGGAGTCATGTCTCCAACTCAACCCAAATTTACACATGCATGGACACCCGTCTTTCCACTGGCAAAATCACCCAAGGTATGGGTGGCGTCTCTTTTGCTCGTATCTTGGTAGAGATGGACGTCATTCATGTCGCTAAGGACCACGTCAATATCAAGGAGACAGATGGAAAATGTAGCAAACAAGATGTAGTTGTTGAATGGAAACCTTGGACATGTGCAACATTTAACTCCTTATTGGATGGAATGGCTGGTAAAATTGTCATAGTTGTTGAAGGTGACTCTAATGGATCCGATAGTCACTCTCATCCCCTCCACTCTCATTAATGGATATGCCCTTGCATCTTGGAACATCTAGGGTGAAATGACTCTGGGAAACGTACATAAATCAAAAGCTTAAATCAAGGGCAATGTTCTAAAAGACGCTAGGCGATGAGGGGGGCCTAGGGCCTAGGCTGATTAGAAATGTATCGGAAAAATTGAAAGAATTGAATGATTTGAAGCAAAGAATGGGAAGAACTGATTTTTTTTTGAAGAAATTAAAAACAAAAAACACAAAATAGGAATAAACATAGCCCACCTAGTCCCCTCCTAAACCCGCCTAGACCCCCCCAGCCGCCTAGCCATTCCGATTTGGCCAAAATCGGGTCGGTGTCGGGCCGCCTAGCCCGATATTTAGAACAATGCTCAAGGGTGACAAGATCAACATTTTTTACGGATATCTTCGAACAACTGAGAGACGGTGCACAATGGTGACTATGGTCCAAATTGCAGAACTTGGATCACATGGGATTGCTCTAAATTCAGAGTTGACCCTATCGCAATGTTAGATCAGTTCATCCACTGCTTTGTGAGAGCCAATGGGCAGGTAACGCCCTTACTTGTCACTTTTATCTATGCTCACAAAGATTCTAACAAGAGTAATGAGCTATGGAAACCCCCATTTTTTCCATGCCTTTATTCGGCAGAAAAATTCCATGTGGTCTCTCACTTTTATCTTGGATGACAATGGAATTTGTGTTGACAACCCCGGGGTGTTAAACATGCACCCTGGGAACGGGGCAATTTTAAGCCAATTTCACCTAGTACCACCCATCGCATTGTCAAAGCTCTCCTCTATGCAAGGAAATAGTGCAACATTTCACCGTCTTGCTCCTTCTGGCTTGTCACCTATCGAGGTCTCTCTTTGTGCGTCAAGTTTGGGTAACTTAGGAATTATTTGGATCATGTGTCATAATGTATTATTTTACATTAAATTAATACAAAATAAACTAATTTAATACATTATAGTATGCAATCCAAAAACACCCTACAACTCATGCGTAATTCAGCAGAATTGCACTTTGGGGTGTATAATTTTGAGCTCATGTATACCTGGTATCATCTCTTTTTAATATATATATTTACCCCTTTTTCAAAAAGAATAAAAATGGTGTGTATGATCATCCACCTACTCTTAAAACGGGGAAAATCGATTATTGGGCCCATTGTCCATTATTCGTTTTGGGCTAGTCCAATAAAGAATTGGCAGTTAAAAAACGATGTGATTGCCCCCATCTGATCCAAGGTCGTTAACAAATTGAACGCAAAAGATAACTGTCAATCAAACACAATACCAAACTGGGGAAGTGGACGTGAACCTCCAAATTCTCCCTGCCACAATTACCAGTCGCTTCAATTTTAGATGTTAACCCTTTAATTAGCGTTTGATTAATCTCTTTCTCCACCATTTGGATTATATACTTATTAATCTGTTCCCCACGGCTCCTAATCTCTTGAGTTATCTTCGTAATTAAGGAGTGGCCCCCATTGCAAAATCACGATTGAAGGGTCCCCTCAGCCCCTTCTCTTGTCTCCTCCTTGGCCTTCGATTTTATCACAGGTATGTGTATATTTACTTCGGATAAGTATTTCATTTGATTGTTTCTTGATTCTAGTGACTGGGTTTGTTCTGGTATGGTTTTTGAGGTCATGGTTGCCAAGTCATTGTGAATTCGCAATCGCCAGGTTCCATTCCATATTCAAGAAGAAAACCGGCAGGTTTATTTCTTACCAAAAATTCTTATTTCTGCATTTCTTTTTATGAATCTTGATTTTCTTTTCTTTTCTTTTCTTATATTTACTGAGAACAGAAGGCGGGGGAGAAGCAATCTATTGGAGATTGAAAATGGTGGGCGATTTCATCAGCAGATGCCTTGTGTAAGTCTAAAAATCCATGGCACTGATCCTTATGTTTTATTTTTCTTTCTCTTTAAAGGGTTTGATTGGAATTTTGACAGCATGGTGCTTGGATACGCGTATCCTGCATATGGATGCTACAAAACCGTCGAAAAGAACAAAGTTAACATAGATGATTTACGGTTTTGGTGCCAGTATTGGTAAGACCAACTTATATCCAATGCAATAACACAATCTTTTTCAAAGTATGTGAATTCCAAGTCCTCTTTGATAGAAAATCAAAATGCAGTTGCCTTACTTTCGCTCTAAAATTATGAGTGGCCGTTGACAAGTGAGATTCTCATTTTCCCAGGATACTTATGGCTGCATTGTCCGTATTCGAGATATTTGGAGACATTTTCATTTCATGGTGAATTTACAAACTTGACTATGAATGATACATGTGAACACTCGTATGGGGAGAATCTTAATGTTCCGATTTGCAGGTTGCCTCTGTATGGGGAGATGAAACTGGCATTCATCATTTACCTCTGGTATCCCAAAACCAAGGTAGAGATCAACTTATTAGAAACAAATAAAACTGTTAAAAAATGGGTCAATCTCTAATTGTTAGGATGCTCTGTTTTTGCATTTCTACAGGGGACCAAGTACGTGTACGAAACCTTTGTGCGCCCGGTGTTAGCAAAGCACGAAAGTGAGATCGACAAGCTCCTTCAAGATCTGAAGCTAAGGGCCTGGGACTTGGCCTTGTACTACTGGCAAAACTGCGCCCAACTGGGACAAGGTGCATTTCTTCAACTCCTACAATTCTTGCTTCTTCAGTCTCAGAAGCTCAAGACTGGCAGTTCTGCCACCAACAAGGTACATTACCATTTCTACAAACACTTGGCGTGCAGAAATGAACACTTTCCCCTTTTTGGTTGACATGCGTGGACCCATTTTGCACTGCCTTTTTTTGATGAAAATTGCTCTGCAAAATTCAACACTTTAAGCATATGCAAGAATCAGGATCTCTCTCTCGAGTTATTCCCATTCCTAACACACTTTCCGGAAAAAAAAAACTGCAGAAAACAGACAATACTGAAGCTTCAACGCCGCCACCCCCGCCGCCACCGGCCGACTACATGCCGTCTTCGCCAATTCGGCGGTCCGTCTCAAGCCACATGTCATTCCCAATGCGCGGCGAGCAAACGCCTTCCTCTCCAAGCCGGTTCGGCAAGAGGTGGCCACCACAGGAGCCGTCGACGGTGAGCCGGTTGGTGGCACCGCCGCCCCAAGCCACCAGCGTGCAGTTGAAGCCCCAGGAAGCCTACACCCAATATGTACACGTGGAGGAATCCCTAACCTAACGGCCAACGCAAGGGCAGACAAGGACTCAACACGAAGTTGGAAGCCAACTACACGTCAACACAAACCCCACCTGTATAGAAAAGTTTGTAAACCGACAGATTTTTTTTTCTGACTTTGCATATATGAACAGCTCGGAATGTGAGTATTATAATATTGAATTTTGCCTTTCCTTCTTTGTAATCCAACCAGCGTTACAACTTACAAAGAATACAAAAAGGAAAGAAATTGTGGAAAACTTTCTTTCTCGAGTCAAAGCTTCAAAATTCAAATTGATACTAACAACACTCGTATTTTTGCATATTTGGTTGCAAATTCATACTACTCGAAAAAAGGAAAAATTTCTTTTTGGACTTGAATTAACCGTACGTGAATATAGATCGATCGATTAACTGCAGAGAATTAACCATAGCGCGTCAGAGAGGCAGCTAGAAGCACGCGCCGCCCAATCAATGACGGATTGTTTGACGGAAGAGAGAAACTGCCTGATAAAGTGGAGGGAGAAGTATGTGCAGAGGCGAGGGCCGGAGGCGGTGGGGGATGAGGACATCGGCTGGAGGTAAGCCCAGGCGGCCTGCTTGACGAGGCGGTTGCGGATGGAGATCTCGCAGCCGCCGCTTGAGGAGGTGGAGGTGGAGGTGGCGGAAGCAGTAGTGGCGGCGGATGCGGCGGCGGGAGTTGGAGAGAGGAGGGAGGGGCTGGAAGGGAGCAGATCCTTGAGCGATGTGTACATCGGTGAACAGTGCCTGAATGAGACTTGCTCGGAATCGGCGACGTCGGATGATGCGGGAGACGCCGACGACGGTGGAAGGTTGTGAGGGTGGCCATTCGGTACGGACGGAGCTTTCCGATGCTTCGACACCGTCGATACTACATCGAACTTTGCCGGGATCACCACCGACGACGGCAGAGTGCTCCGCCGTCTATGTCCCCGCGGATTCTCCCCCATCTTGCACTGTACGTTTCGATTCTTCTTCGATCTCTGCGACTGCGCAGTATTGGGGTGAGAGGGAGAGAGGGCACGGTCAGACATAGGAAGACGAAGACCTACAAAAAGCATACATCTGAATCTAATTTCTCGTTTTCTCAATAGCTTTTTCCCATTTTTCTTTAATAAATGCTTATAGAATGAAGAAAATTCTATTTTATTCTATACTATATGGCATACCCGTGCAGTACGGGTCATACGTATATATATTGATTTTTTTGATTTTTTTTTGTTTTTAAAATATGAAAAAAAAATATTTAATATTTCCAGCTTTAATAACACAAACATTCACATAAATTTGAATATTTTACTATGACATGTACACAAATAACAACTCACTTTTGTTCACCAAGCTAAGTAGGAGAATTTGTCATTTTTATGAAAAAATAACAATTTAGAATATGATACATTCTTATTTTGTCAATCACCATGTTTAAAACGATTTTAAGTAGATCAAACATCTTATCTACAACTCTTAGATGGATCTCAAATATCGTATGAAATCCAAAAAAAATATTTACTCATGATAGCATTGTCTCGCTTTGACATAGTAATAAGTTTTAGTATGTTATGATCTATTATATTTGATTTTGTATCTCTTTATATTATCCACACCATTTACAACTTTTTTTAAAATATGATATATTTGAAAGAGTTATCGAACAATTAAGTTATACGACAATTAATTGACATATAGAATGTTGTTAAGAAGTTATGATCATAGTTTTTATTACTTATATCTATTTATTAAAGGGGATTACATGTTTTAAAAGTCACAAAGATAGAGGATATTATAACAATCATTGATGATCAATTATGTATATATAAAAATACAAACTTGTACTCCTATGGAGTATGTAGTAAACATATAGCAGGCAAAAATGCTTATTGCGTAAGTTATTATTCAATGAATCTCTTATTTTGCATCATAATTTTAGATAATTAAATAATATTATAATATAAGTTAAATTTAACTTTTTTATAGTACATATATTATAAAAAAATCCTTCATTTATAGTGGACAATACCATCGACCACGATAATCATATATACTCACGATCTCAATTATTTCTATCACTATTGTTATTGCATATAACCATGTCAATAATTTAGCGATCAGTTAAAACTTTCTCATTTAAGAATACAAACATATTGCTATTTTCTTTACTAATAGAAGTTTACCAATTGATCACATATACAACTTTGTGATACCGGTAGGATGTGACCTCAGGGAATGCAAAATCACCCAAAAATCTACATTTGACAAATGTATATTTTTAGTTTTAAAGTTGTTAAAGAGTAGTAATAATTGGCTTTGTTATTATTATACAAATTTTTTTTAAAAATAATTAATTAAATATTATCATTGTGGCTTGAAGCTAAACAATTTATAGAAAAAAGTATTCTGAAAAAAAACAGAGCTAATAAAATAGCTTAACCTTTCAATTTGGCTCATGTGAATGAGCATCGAGATTATACTTGCCATTGAACAAAATATCAATAAAAAAATACACAAATATCAATTTAAATTCCATTTCATAAAATGGGGAACAACAAACATTCAAAATGTTAATTGCAACTCATAAAATAGATATCAATAAACTAACCATATAAAAATCTAATCCAAGCAATTATAGGAATAATATGTACGAAAATAATAAAAAATGGAGATGTGGATTGAGATCTTTTATTTTTGGAATGGATGTCTTGTATCCGTATGGTCTTATATAGAGGTAAATTTTCTCTTTATGTTCACATTCATTTGTCACCAGCCTCTAATCAATTAGGAGTTTAAAACATAAAAAGAAAAAGTTACGATCTATAATTTAAATATGATTAATTGACATTAGAAACATGTAATGAAGATGTAACGGTCACAACAAAATATATTACTATAAATTGAAATAATGTTTTATACTAATATCTTAAATGAGTTCATTTATTTAAAAAATGAATTATAATTTTGTATAAAAGCTATGTGCAAGTGAGTTTAAACGACCATACAAGCGTTTTTAAATATATTCTTTCCCGTCAAAGTTGATGTCCGAGTGAGTTTGAATGACCCGAACGTTACTAAGGTTGACATAATTATCATTGATATAAGTATATTACCAATAAGTATAAATGAACTTTTCAATTTCTTGATATTGCAATTCGATGGTAACTTTTTCATGTTCTAATCATCTTCTTAATTACTTCTTCCAAAAATATATACTTTTATTGATAATATTTTTTTAAGTGACACATTAATTATTATTTATTATAGACAATTTAATAGGGGAATATGTTACACTTTTTTCAAATCAGTTACAATTTTAAGATAATGTTTGCGACAAACTTATCCTGTCAAATAATCATTCATTAACTTGGTTTTCTCCCTATATTGAATTTGATAGTTGATCAATATTCGTTGATTTTAATTTTATAAATTATTTCGATTTACACAAAAACTCTTGAAGAATTTCAGAACTAAATTGGGTTTGTAACGTCAAAATTGAAAAGCAGTTGTTTAGAGTTATGGAAAAAAACATTACAATAAGTATGAAAAAAACAATATATGCATTAAAATTAGGTGCTTAAGTTTGAATGTTGGTAGTGGATTTGAGAGTTTTATGAACATTAAATTAGCCTGTTTTAACTTGAATGAGATATACAGTATTTTAATTTTAAGTGATTAGTTAAATTATTACATTAAAATAATTTGTAATTTAATCCTAATAAGGTAGATACAATATTTGTTTTGGTACTCAAGTGGATACAATATTGTATATTCGAATTATGTTATTTAAATTGTAATGTCTTAATTTTGTTAAATTGTTTTACATTTAATTATGTATTTTTACGTTGTATAGAGATTTTGATTTATATATGTAACCATTGAGATAAAATAAAATATTTGACTTCTAGTGGAATGTAAAATAAAATGAGATGAAATTCATGAGCCATTAAATGAGCTGTCTTCTTTATATATTTATTGATAGATATACATATTTGAGTAAATAATTAATACACAAAAAAGAAGATAAAATAGTAAAAAAAAGTTACTAAGAATGGAGATTGAACCCTAGACCTCTTGTATTAAGAAAGTGTCTTTAATCATGAGCTATGTTAGATGATTTAGTTTGTATTGAAAGGTTAACAAAAAAAAGAGATAATTTCTCATATTTATTGGACATTAATCGCACCATTAGTCTACTTTATATATTTATAGATATGCTGTTCAAGATTAAATTATTTTTTGTTAGAACATTTATATTTCTTTTTTGGATGATTAATTGCCTTTTTGGTGATGAATTTTCAGTTTTAATTATAGTTCGGAAACATAATATATTTTGAAGTAATTATATTAACGGAAATTTTGTATAGTATCCTCAAGGTTAAGCAAAATTCGCGAGATACCCAGAGGTTTAATAAAATTCACGTAGTACCCTTAAACTTTCTATTTCTTTTTGTCAAATGCCCAATCGTCAAGGTTACGTCAATGACTGTTAAAACCATTACAACACAACTCGGGACAAAGCTTTGAACGAATCAGAGAGGAGAGGGAGAACCGTAGTGGCTGAGCGGTGGAGACTAGTTGGAGGAGGCGCGACACGACGGTGACTGGTGGCGGCTCTCTAGACGAAGTGACCCGACCAAGATCAGATGGAGGATGGGCGATGGAAGTGAAGAGACCGGACCAATGAGAGGGCAAACGAAGAAGACAACGATAGGGCGACGCCGCCGATGTTGGTGGCCGATGGTGGGGCGAGGATGAGGGTATGGTGTTCGGTGCTATATAGTTCAGGTACAATTTACAAATTTGGGATTTTAATTGTGAATTTACATATTTTGGGATGGATTGAAAAATGGGGATGAAATTGCCAATTTAGGGTTATTTAAAATAATAATCAATTATCTTTTTTTCTCTTAATTTCTTCTTTCTCCCTAAACTCTTCTTTTCCCTACGGCCGACCTGCCCTCTTTTCCTGCTTACCTTCCTCAATTCTTCTCTTCCCTTTCTCATTTTCTTTCAAATTCTTCCTCATATGTCAAGACCCAACCAAGGTCATGACAAATTGGTATCAGAGCCAATCGATTCTTGTCAATTTTTTTGATACGTTCATCCAGATTTTGACCAAAATTCATTAAATTAGTGTGATTGGGAGTAGCCATGGTACTGGACGAGGAATACTATAGGAAACTCAATGAGTCCAAGCAAAGATTTTACGGGATTATCAATGAAATCCGAATCCAAATGGGGATGCCAACTGTAGAAGTTTCTTTCTATGGACCCAAAGAATCGACCTCCAAAGCACCCGGGAAATCTGAAGCAATATTCAAAGTGCCCTTCGTTGCAATCACCGAATCCAACGAAGACGAAATCCAACCAAGAAGCAAGGTTGAATTTCTTAGGTTTTGATGGTTATAAACACTCAACTAATATGTGTACCAAGTGTTTCAGGGACAAGAAGAGTTTTCCCAGGGAGCGTTGCAGCAGAGGATCTCAGAGGGAACAAAGACTTAGCAAGTGCTTTGTTACCTCTCCAGGAACTGAAGTGACAGACCAAGATCGAGGCTGCAAAAGGAAAGAAGTCATACAACGTGCATAATTAAGGAAACAAATCACGAAGCCACGCGGTAGAGGATGAAGACTTCGGCTCCAAGGATCAAGCCGGATTGCGCAAAGATATGGAAAGAGAGAAAAGACCCGATCGTGTTATCCTAGGAATCTTTCCTAAGATAAGGCGATTGGAGAGAGAAGAATAATATCCAATCGGTTGGATTAATTAGGGAACTCCTTCCTTAATTAATATAATCGGTTATGATATCTTATCTTCCAAACAAAATCATATCTTTGTAATCCGAGTCTAGTGTTTCCTAATTTGTGTCAATTAGGGTTTCTGCCGAGTTGTATTTAAGTGAAGTGAGGATTCATTTCTTAGGTACGACTTCACGACTTAGAACGACTTTGAACGGAAAAAAAAAAGAGAAAGAGAGTGAGGTGCGTGTGAGTCTTTGAGAGTTGAGTTTGATTCATCGTTGTAGAAGAGGTTTCGAGTCTAGCTGGTTGTTTAGAGGTCGAAGTCCAGGATACAAGTGTAATCAAGCAAGAAACTAATAAGACAAGTATGCAGTTCAAAATCCTCTCAAGCAGAAGCTTGAAGGTAGTGGTTTTTCCTTGAGAAGCTAGTTTTGCTAATCAGGGTTTCCACTATATATCGTGAGTTCGTTCTGTTATCTTTCTTGCTATTTAAATCCGCTGTGCCTTCTGTGGGAACAAAGCTTTTGTTCCCTCAGACGTAACTCTAACGATCCAACAATTGGTATCAGAGCCTGGTGCTCTAGATTGTTTTCGTCACAGAATTTGCAGGAAAGATGTCGTCAAACAGCAATGCAATCGGTGGTTCGTTCTGGAAACCACCAACTCTGAAGTCTGGTGAGTATAGCTGATGGGTGGAGCAAATTGAGTCCCATATCTGTTCCCTTGATGGACAGCTCTGGAAAGTTATTGAAGTCGGACCTTTTGTGATCAAGAACGAGACAGATGAGACAAAGCCAAAACCAAAGGTCGACTACACCGATGAGGATTGGAAGAAACTGGAGAAAAACAGCAGGGCTAAGAAGATCCTTCACGTGGCCCTTCTTCCTTCCGATCTCAAGAAAGTCATGAGCTATAAGACTGCCAATGAGATCTGGGATGTCCTGAAACATCTTCATCAAGGAAATGAAGACTCGAAGAAGAACAAGATCCTTTCCCTGTTCAAGGAGTACGACCAAATTTCTCAAGGGAAAGATGAACACATTCAAGAGTACTACTCCAGGTTTCATGGGCTAGTTGGTCAGCTTCAGCACCTTGGTGAAATATTGCCAGACTGGAAGCTGACTCACCACTTCATGCAAGGCCTCAACACTCAGTGGGACGCCATCGCTCTTGCTCTCTACTCTCAGACAGATGTTAAGACTCTTTCAATGGAAGAGGTGGTTGCTAAACTAGAGAGTAATGCCTCTGTCTACAATCATAAGGTAAACAAGAAGGGAGAGGAGAAGGCGAAGAGCATTGCCTTGAAGGTGGAAAGGGCATTCGATTTGTCCCAAATGGGTGATGAAGATGAGGATGGCGATGAAGATGTTGCTCTTATCACAAGGGCAATGAGGAAGATATGGTCTCGGAACATGGACTCGCCAAGTTCCTCTGAAGGGAACAGAGACATGAAGGATGTGGTTTGTTACCACTGTCAGAACAAGGGATACATGGCCAGGAACTGCTTCAAAAAGAGGGCAGGAATGCCTCCAGCAAATGAAGGAAAGCAAGCTATGGTTGCCACCTGGGGAGAATCAGAATCAGATGATGAAGAATCGTCACACTCCAGGGATGTCTGCTTGATGGCCGTAGAAGCTCCAAACGAGATGAACGGTGAGGTAATCGACGACGAGGTAACTGAATCTGAACTCGTGTCTAGTTTAAAATGCAAATCTAAAGAAAGCTTGATTGCTCTCATTAAGAATCTTGTTCGCGAGAACAGTCTTTTCAGTGAGAAAATCGAAGAGAAAGATGAATCGATCTCAGGTCTGATCGAAGAAAATCAAGGTTGGGCTGAAAAAGTGCTCAAGCTTGAGAAAGGTTCATTTTCCTCTCCAAACACGTGCTCTGTGTGTCCAAAACTCACTGAAAAGATTGAGTCTCTAGAGTCCACTGTTTCCTCACTCAAGGCTGAGTCTTTAATGTTGAAACTAAGAAATGCAAAACTTTCTAGTGATCTAACCAAATTCAGTGAGGAACAGAAGGACAAGCCAAAAGGTATTGTCTTTATTGCAGCCAAGAATGAAAAGAAGACTGAGTCAAAGGAAGTGTCTCGCTTTGGGATCGGCTATCAACCCAAACTTCCTGTTGATGATACCAAGAAAAAGGGCTTCAAAGTCGAAGGAAAATAGTCTGTAAAAGAAAAGGGGAAATGTTCCTCTGGAGGGAACAAAGCAAAAAACTGTTCAAACTCGATTGAGGATGGCAAAGCTTGGTATCATGGACAGAAGGCTCATACAATTTGGCTAAAGCAACCCCAAAGCAGTAAGTCTAATAACATTGATTTTTCATTCAAGGATTGCTAACAAAACGATTTGGCCTGGACAGAGCAAATATGTAGATCTGAAGTGTCACATGGTCTGTTGGTATTGCGGGCATTCTGGTCATTACAAGCATGAGTGCCTTCTGAAGCAACACAATGAGGAGATTGCCCACACTACAAGAGAGCATATAGAAGCTGAACCTCCCAAGATTAGATATGTTGCCCCTAAACCCAGAAAGCATAAGCTTGTCTGGGTTTGCAAAAACTAACTCTTTCTGTGCAGGACAAAGTGAGGAATGTTCCCAGTGTGTCATTCATACAAGGGTCAGCTACGTGACAGGGAACAAAGCGAGTCTCACCTCACTTCTGCATGGAATACTTGAGACTCAAAGGCCTGGTGTTAGAGGTAAAGGTGATGTGGACAAGGACTTAATGACTAATCTGTACCTTGTGTGAAAATTTCAGGTACCATGTACATCTAGGAAGGACATCACTGTGTCGAGAAAGATTGGTAAACGGGGGATCAAACGCCATTTTTCTCATTGGACCACCTGTTGGGGAACTCTGCATTCAGTTCCATACGAAGTCTGGTTTGTTCCCCTAACTACATGTCTATGTGTTGTGTTCCCTCGATGATTGGCTAGACTATGTGGTAAACTGTGAAAGTCGAATCTTCATGCCTTATTATGCATTAACCACCTTGGGTATTAATTTTCGAAAAACTTGACTATGTGCTTTTACTTCCTTTATGTACTGAATGTCTTGCATGGTCATCTATGTTATCATATGTCACATAAATCAGCTCTATTTCGGCCCAAAAGAATCAACTTGATGTTTTGTTCCCTCATCATAAGCCCAAATGATAGTTGATTCTACAGCTTACCCAGACCGTCGTGCTTAAAGTCTCCTATGAACCCCTCTTATCATCCACAACTGGAGACCTCTTATGCATGATGTAAAATTCAATCGCAAAAATCATATGTTTTGGTGTGATGCTCTTTTGTACCCTCTCTGGTATCTAACCCCCAGCATCACACCCTACTACTCTTTTGGATTGGCGGGAAACGATTCGGCTTCTGTGCGTGCAGGTTGAGGTGATGTGTTTGCAGGGTATAATGATGATATTTTGTGTTGAGCCGCGTTGCACATTTAAGGGTTGATTTGATGGAAGAGAGTTGGGAAGAGAAATTCAGCCGGCTCAGTTGGATTCGGACGAGATTTTGAATTATTTTTGGGAAGTTGGAAGATCGCGTTCTTTATCTCTTGGAAACATATTGATTTGGTCTTATATTTGGAAACCCTTGAAGATCTTTTGAAGGCTACATATTGAGGTGTTCCGGGTAAGTCTCCTCCTCACCGTTTCCTAATCTTCCTCAAGTATCTTCTCTCCTCTCTGTCTCTCGTCTTCCCTGAGCTCCCTCTCTCTCACAAAAATGGCCTCCAACTCTAACCTTCCCAGCAACTTCGCAGAAAACCTTCAAACCCTCCTCTCCAACCTCACAGCCATGGGAGCCGATCCAGCTCTCATCGCCGTCATCAATCAATCCCTACCATCCACATCCACCACTCCGGCGACCACCACCATAACCCCTCCTCTATCATCATCCCAAGACCAACTCGCCATGGTTCCCTACATAGCCCCCACAATCCTAAACACAGACCCAACATCACAAAACCTTAACCCTAACCCTAACACCGCCTCTGCCGTCCCCACAACCATCTCCTCTATCAACACAGAGGAGGTACATTCCTCACCTACCCATCCCGACCCCATAGAGGAGGAGACAGAGGTACTGCCCGGTCAAGGGAACCCGGTCACGGTGGAGGAGCACCTGGCCGTCACGGAAAAAATTCAGTCTGTGGTGCGAGACCTCTCCAAGGAGCTCGAAGAGGGAGTGGACGTGGTGGAGTCCCCAAAAGCTCCTAAGCAGTCCCGCAGGGTGAAAACTGCATGCTCGTCAAAGAGGAAGACTCGCTCTCAGAAGAAGTCTGAGAAGGCGATTACTGTGAGTTCCGATGAGGAGTCGGTATCCCTCTCCGGGAACCAAGCGAAGAAAGCCAAGGTGTCCACCGCTCCCGTCCGACAAAGCCAGCATCGTCTGCCGGCCAAAGCCAAAGGAAAGGCTGTGGCGGTTGATGATGTCAAAGACATGAGCCACAAGTCTGTGGTGAGGGAGCTGCTGATGGACCCTGAGTTCCTAAAGGAGAACTTTCTGGAGGGGGTGCTTGACGTCTTGGAGGAACAGAAGTGGAGCATGCTGTTTGTGGAGGAAGTGGAGATGGGTGAGGAGTTGTTGAGGGAGTTCTACTCCATATTTTTCATGGAAGTGCGGTCGCATGCTGTCTAGGGGAGCTACAAGATGAATGGGGAGATTCATGTCTTCTCAAGTATTGAGTTGGGCATGGTTCTGGGTGTTCCTCATGAAGGGTATGGAGAATACCCAAAGGGCAGGTGGCCGAAAGATTTTGCCTACTCAGAGGCTGTGCTGGCTGTAGCTGGGATTGCGGATGCTCCAGGGAGTGCTGATCTTGACATCTCAGAGATGTCGGCCGTCAACAAAGTGCTATACCACTTCCTCATCAGCAACATCACGCCAAGGGGACATAAGAGAAACCGCCTTCTGATCTTGGACATTGTCCTTCTGTCCCTTCTGCTGAAAAAGGAGCCCGTTGTAACACCCCCAAAACTTAACCCTTTTGGAAAGGTATTACCGCCAATGACCCCAGTGTTCCTTACCGAGATCACCCAATGCTTTACCGTTTAAATACAAATCATGAAATACAATGATACAAAATGATAACCTTATTCATATAAAACACGAGTCCCGGGATTACATCCCAATCCCGAATAAGACAAACACAGAGTTTAAATAAATTACAACGGAAATCTTAAACAAGGTACAGCGGAAGACTTTTAAAAGATATTAAAAAGGGTTGTGATCGTAATGATCACCTGCCCAAGGATCTCAACCTGATTAAAAGAAATTATTAAAAACGTCGGAAAACCACCGTCGACTCCATAGTCCTTCTAGTCTTCTCATCTACACTCTATCTGATGTGCCGAATCGAACGGATGACACCAGCCCACATGCGGAGAACAAAGTTCGTGGGTTAGTCTACTTAAATAGACTAGCAAGGGTAAAAAGCAGAGTGGTTCGAGTGATCGAAACCGTTTACTATCATTGTCCCTCGAATAATAACCGAAGGGACGATACATAACCCGGCACTTTCACGGAATAACAATAAGAGGTATGCATGAGAGAAGATTCTGGAAGACTTCATCTTCACAGAAATCGACTCGAAAAAAGACTCCAAGAGATTGAGTCTTTAAGGAAATATGACAAATCTGGAATGTTTAACAGAATCAAACAACAATGATTTAAAAGTTGACTGAGATGCTTCGGTTCACGACCAACCTCATCGCCTACAGCGAATCCAGATTGGAAAGAGAACGTACTATGATCAAAGTCAAGACGAGTTTTCCTAGCTGCACTATGACTTAGCTGCACTACTCGCCAAATGTTTATTAATCATGTGCACTCGGGCACATATCTTATTTAATTACAAAACACACATTACTGAAACACATTAATGTTATTAAGAGCAGCACACAACTTAAATCTCAGGGTGACAATCAAGTCAACCCAAATTAAAACACACACAACCCACACGCGAGACTTAACATTATTATGCCGAGAAACAACGGCGATTATTATTACACCGGGTGACCTTACGTTCACCCTGATTGCACTATACAGCGCTTACAGTTTAATTATGTGCTTAACTGCACTTATCTTATTAAATTACAACACACACAGTGTTGAGGCTTTTAAGAATATTCCGAGAACACGGAAGTTATGATTACACCGGGTGATCTTACGTTCACCCTGATTACACTGCCATAACGCTTACAGTTTATTTTACAGGATGACAGTTACGTCCACCCCAATGCACTAGCTAAGTGCTTAAAACACAAGACTGCAATTAAGCTCATCCAACAGCGCTTGCAAGGCGCTTAAAACACTTCAGATCCTTACATGTGGATAAGAAGCATAGGTCATGACCCTTAAATTATTCGGCAATAACCCCGAGGAATATTATGATTTAAAGAAACGACAAATCCTTACTTGGATTAGCGTTCCCACGAATATTAAATTATAAAGAAACAACTAATCCTTACTTGGATTAGCGTTCCTACGCACATTAAGTTATAAAGAAACGACTAATCCTTACTTGGATTAGCGTTCCTACGAACACTCGTGTTAACTAAACAGTCTAACACAACAATTATTCACATTAAAGCCATCGAGGCAAACGACTTAAACATAGAGATAATAGAAACAACTAATCCTTACTTGGATTAGTTTTCCTATTAATCCACATAAATGCCCGGAAGGCGATCACAGATAATAGCGTCGTTCTAGCAGATATGCAGCCTATTATATGATTTTCCAAAACAGTTTATAAAACCTTTTCCAGACAAACACATATAATCATTCCAAATTAATTACTCAGATAAACAGCTGATAATTAATGTAAATATGGAACGATGAGCAAGAGCGAACCGCCACTTGCCTTAGTCCGCTGCAGATCTGGAACAAAGCAGAGACAACGGGATTCCGGGCTCGACATGCGTATAGCTCCACTAGCATAAACACCTTCGAGTCGACCCAAAAAGGAACCCTAGGTTAGATCCGACATAACTAGTACGAATCTAAGGAAAGACGAAAGGAAACCGAAAGAAACGATGCCACGACGACAACCAACCAAGCCAAAGCCACGAAGGCCTTCTGGGCACTGGCGGCGGTCGCCGTTCTTGGCGACGGTCGCCGCATTCATCACGGCGGTCACCGTGACGAACTCAGACGACACAGAACGAGAGAAATCTCACCCCAAAACACGAGCGGTTCGGCCTCCTTCGACTTGCTTTGGCTTCTAACCTCCAAAGGCAACCAAGAGGCTTTAGAAAGGCTGCTGGAAACACCACCAAACGACACCGACGAGGGCTTCAGAAATTCCGGCAAAGGGCACAACTCCGGCGAGAGAGAGATTCTGAGATGGAGCTTCTGATTCTGTGTTTAATCCGATCCCAGACCTCTCCTTTTATAGCCACAAACCGAGGGAGCTCAATGATGGCTAGGAAGGCGACGTGGAGGGCTACAACGGCGATCGTCAGACGACTCCGGCGACCATCGGGCAAAAACCTCCAGACAACAACTATGGCGGGCGCCGTCATAACTGCGGCGGGCGCCGTCATCAATCCGGCGGGCACGCGGCGGTCGCCGTAAATGCGGCGGTCGCCGTCGCTAAGCCTGTCGCGGCCAGCTAGAAGCTGACACGCTGACTCCTCGGGCCCAACCACGGCAGTCGCCGTTTCTGAACGACGGTCGCCGTTTCTCCCTTTTCCCGCCCATTCAGCTTTGAACGGACCTGCCGTTAAACCGGGATAAAAATTATCGTACGCGAACGATAATTAAAATCTAAGGCACCTTGTCTGTATATTATTTCACTGAGAAAAATATTACAGATACAGAGCACATTATAGAATGTCTCAAGCTCTCTGTATTAAATCCGACGTACTAAACGGGTGTTCGGGAAAATTCCAAAAATTCCCAAAATAATCCTTACCGAATTACGGGGTATCACATCACCCCCCTTTAAAATAAGTTTCGACCCCGAAACTTGCATTAAGTCAATGAGGATACTACCTCAACACCAATCTTACCACCTGGATCCAACATCCTTAATCACTTCATCCTTGAAATGGATCACACGAGATATTATTCTTAATTCCTTAGGATATCATTCTGAAAATGATTCATCCGCCTTAATGCTCATGGCACAAACTCACGCATGAGAGATAGCTCCTGATCTCTCCGAACAAAACTCTACAAGTTCATTCCCTTTCCTTAAGAAATCTCGGAAGAACTCAGCGTATGAGACAACACTTATCACAGTACTCCTTAGATGCGTAGACAATTCTCCGTACTGAATCTTTAATACATCGGGATCATCAACATATCCTTAACTGCAACCTTTCTTCTTAGCATAACAACTCCATAACTTAATCTTCCTCAAAGAGTTGCACCTAGCCTTGTAGATGACATACTCTATGTATGAAGAAGAATCTTAGGAGTGGATTTAGATTTAAACAACAGAGTCGACCCTGGGATTAACCACATAGGGAACGAACATCTAAGTTGTCCACAAAACTTCACCACCATAAGTCCGACAGTCCTTATCCTTACTTGGCATAAGCTGTTCTCGACACTTACGAGGTTTCGTATGAACAACTAATTCGCAATGATAACACATTCTGAAATTTTTCCAAAACACGGAAACACTTCATTAACATCCAAACATTACATTAATTGACAAAAGTCGATCAGGCAGATCTTAACACCACGGAGATTACCGACACACGTCGTTACTTTTTAATCTTAAAGAAAGTCTTAACACAAATACAACTTAATGGATCAGGGTTCTTCTCCGTTGGCTTGACTCATTACAAAGAGTCGTTGCCCTTGGCCTGAAGACCCCATAGGCGCTTTGCCTTTATTACGAGCCATAGACTGCTCAGGAGTGGATACCACTGGCCTTGGATTCTGTCCACCTCCAACATTTGACGCCTGATAAGACTGCATTGGTCCCTGACCCTTCAGTCTGCAGTACGTTTTTATGTGGCCTTCTCTTCCACAATTATGACACATCCTCTTGTCCTTTTGGCAAACAAAACTTTTATGCCCTTCTTCACCACAATTGTGGCACTGAATTGCTCTGCCGCTCCAACCTGAGCCTTTGGCAGAGTCTGACTGAGTTGTCTCGGTCTTAGCACGACCAGACCTTTCAAACTTGGTAGGCGATGCCGGTCGTTTGAATGAACCAACCTGGCGATCCTGTTGCCCACCCTTTCCCTTAACTTGCTTCTCCTTCTTAAAGGCAGACTCCTCCAATGTGACTTCCGTCTTGTAGGCTGCATCCACATATTGCTCTAACGTAGTACAGCCATGACGTAACATTAGAGGCTTGATCTCTGGACTCATCCATCCATGGAAGTACCAGATCTTCTGCTCCTCGGTTGACACCTCAGGTCCAGCGTACTGCATCAAGTGATTGAACTTAGCTGCGAGCTCAGTCACCTTTAACCCATCAGTCTGCGGGTACATAAATTCCTTATGCTTCTCCTCCCTCATAGCTCGGGAAAAGAAACGATCGGTCATCTTGGTTTTGAACATGCTCCAATTCAGCTCGGGATGGTCAGCCAGACCGGTGCTTTCCCACCATTCGCTAGCCACATCCTTGAGTTGAAGAGAGGCGATGTGCACTTTTCCAGCCTCAGTGCAATTAATGTTCCGGAACAACCGTTCCATATGTGAGAACCAATAGGTCACCCTGACCGGTTCTCCAGTACCGTCATAGCTGTCAGGCCTCATTGAACTCACGACTTTTAATGCTTGCCCGTACGTTTCTCTGTTTCTGACAATATTGATCTGAGGTACTTGCTCCACTGACTCCTCGACTTCAGGAGTAGCTTGAGGAACTGGACCACCTTGTGCTTGTGGTGCAACTGGTCGCATAACATCTGTGATTGCATGCATGACAATTCCTCGAATTGCCTCCACTGCTGCAGCATCAAACAACATCGGAGCGTTGGCCTGAGCTTGGCCATTGCCTCCCTGGTTATTGTTAAAGACAGACTCACGCTCTCTTGTTGGGTCTGCAATATTCCTTGCATTTGGTCTAGGGTCATTACTCGGCCCAGCACCAGCACGGATAACGTTCCTTGTGTTCACCATCTGTTTACCGATCAAATTCCAAGGATTTTATCACATTAGTATCTTCTGATATACTTATTGTAATAAAATCAACTTAGAATAGGTCAACTTGGTAATTTCTATTGATGAACTCAAACCGAGTTACTAGGTTCTACAACCTTAACTCAAAATGAGAGAACTGGGAATTCAAGCCTTATTGGGTATAGCAAAACCACCTTGGCTTCTCCTGGTTCCTCTGAAGAGAATAGAATGCACCCATATCATATGGGGCAACGGGAAAGGAATTAGTCTTTCTAGATATAGAAGCAAACTTACTATATCAGACCATATAGAAGACAGGACTATGAACGGTGTTTTCAAACTCTTTTCACTTTGAAAAAAATTTCAGAGCCCTTCTTAAAGCATTTTCAAAAACGGATAAATGATTTATAAAAATCCCAAACCCGTTTTAAAACAACATTTGGCTCTGATACCACAACTGTAACACCCCCAAAACTTAACCCTTTTGGAAATGTATTACCGCCAGTGACCCCAGTGTTCCTTACCGAGATCACCCAAGGATTTACCGTTTAAATACAAATCATGAAATACAATGATACAAAATGATAACCTTATTCATATAAAACACGAGTCCCGGGATTACATCCCAATCCCGAATAGGACAAACACAGAGTTTAAATAAATTACAACGGAAATCTTAAACAAGGTACAGCGGAAGACTTTTAAAAGATATTAAAAAGGGTTGTGATCGTAATGATCACCTGTCCAAGGATCTCAACCTGATTAAAAGAAATTATTAAAAACGTCGGAAAACCACCGTCGACTCCATAGTCCTTCTAGTCTTCTCATCTACACTCTATCTGATGTGCCGAATCGAACGGATGACACCAGCCCACATGCGGAGAACAAAGTTCGTGGGTTAGTCTACTTAAATAGACTAGCAAGGGTAAAAAGCAGAGTGGTTCGAGTGATCGAAACCGTTTACTATCATTGTCCCTCGAATAATAACCGAAGGGACGATACATAACCCGACACTTTCACGGAATAACAATAAGAGGTATACATGAGAGAAGATTCTGGAAGACTTCATCTTCACAGAAATCGACTCGAAAAGAGACTCCAAGAGATTGAGTCTTTAAGGAAATATGACAAATCTGGAATGTTTAACAGAATCAAACAACAATGATTTAAAAGTTGACTGAGATGCTTCGGTTCACGACCAATCTCATCGCCTACAGCGAATCCAGATTGGAAAGCGAACGTACTATGATCAAAGTCAAGACGAGTTTTCCTAGCTGCACTATGACTTAGCTGTACTACTCGCCAAAGGTTTATTAATCATGTGCACTCGGGCACATATCTTATTTAATTACAAAACACACATTACTGAAACACATTAATGTTATTAAGAGCGGCACACAGCTTAAATCTCAGGGTGACAATCATGTCAACCCAAATTAAAACACACACAACCCACACGCGGGACTTAACATTATTATGCCGAGAAACAACGGCCATTATTATTACACCGGGTGACCTTACGTTCACCCTGATTGCACTATACAACGCTTATAGTTTAATTATGTGCTTAACTGCACTTATCTTATTAAATTACAACACACACAGTGTTGAGGCTTTTAAGAATATTCCGAGAACACGGAAGTTATGATTACACCAGGTGATCTTACGTTCACCCTGATTGCACTGCCACAGTGCTTACAGTTTATTTTACAGGGTGACAGTTACGTCCACCCCAATGCACTAGCTAAGTGCTTAAAACACAGGACTGCAATTAAGCTCATCCAACGGCGCTTGCAAGGCGCTTAAAACACTTCAGATCCTTACATGTGGATAAGAAGCATAGGTCATGACCCTTAAATTATTCGGCAATAACCCCGAGGAATATTATGATTTAAAAAAACGACAAATCCTTACTTGGATTAGCGTTCCCACGAATATTAAATTATAAAGAAACGACTAATCCTTACTTGGATTAGCGTTCCTACACACATTAAGTTATAAAGAAACGACTAATCCTTACTTGGATTAGCGTTCCTATGAACACTCGTGTTAACTAAATAGTCTAACACATCAATTATTCACATTAAAGCCATCGAGGCAAACGACTTAAACATAGAGATAATAGAAACAGCTAATCCTTACTTGGATTAGTTTTCCTATTAATCCACATAAATGCCCGGAAGGCGATCACAGATAATAGCGTCGTTCTAGCAGATATACAACCTATTATATGATTTTCCAAAACAGTTTATAAAACCTTTTCCAGACAAACACAGATAATCATTCCAAATTAATTACTCAGATAAACAGTTGATAATTAATGTAAATATGGAACGATGAGCAAGAGCGAACCGCCACTTGCCTTAGTCCGCTGTAGATCTGGAACAAAGCAGAGACAATGGGATTCCGGGCTCGACACGCGTATAGCTCCACTAGCATAAACACCTTCGAGTCGACCCAAAAAGGAACCCTAGGTTAGATCCGACATAACTAGTACGAATCTAAGGAAAGACGAAAGGAAACCGAAATAAACGACGCCACGACGACAACCAACCAAGCCAAAGCCACGAAGGCCTTCTGGGCACTGGCGGCGGTCGCCGTTCTTGGCGGCGGTCGCCGTGAAGAACACGGTGGTCGCCGTGACGAACTCAGACGACACAGAACGAGAGAAATCTCACCCCAAAACACGAGCGGTTCGGCCTCCTTCGACTCGCTTTGGCTTCTAACCTCCAAAGGCAACCAAGAGGCTTTAGAAAGGCTGCTGGAAACACCACCAAACGACACCGACGAGGGCTTCAGAAATTCCGGCAAAGGGCACAACTCCGGCGAGAGAGAGATTCTGAGATGGAGCTTCTGATTCTGTGTTTAATCTGATCCCAGACCTCTCCTTTTATAGCCACAAACCGAGGGAGCTCAATGATGGCTAGGAATGCGACGTGGAGGGCTACAACGGCGATCGTCAGACGACCCCGGCGACCATCGGGCAAAAACCTCCAGACAACAACTACGGCGGGCGCCGTAATAACTGCGGCGGGCCCCGTCATCAATGCGGCGGGCACGCGGCGGTCACCGTCGCTAAGCCTGTCGCGGCCAGCTAGAAGCTGACACGCTGACTCCTCGGGCCCAACCACGGCGGTCGCCGTTTCTGAACGGCGATCGCCGTTTCTCCCTTTTCCCGCCCATTCAGCTTTGAACGGACATGCCGTTAAACCGGGATAAAAATTATCGTACGCGAACGACAATTAAAATCTAAGGACACCTTGTCTGTATATTATTTCACTGAGAAAAATATTACAGATACAGAGCACATTACAGAATGTCTCAAACTCTCTGTATTAAATCCGACGTACTAAACGGGTGTTCGGGAAAATTCCAAAAATTCCCAAAATAATCCTTACCGAATTACGGGGTATCACACCCGTCTGCCTCCCAATGATTTTGATGCAGCATATGGCCCATGCCCGGAACACCACTCAGCATGCTCTTCCCTTCCCTCGTGTCGTCAAAAAGATTCTGGAGTACCACAAAGTCTACGATGCGTCGGAGGATGTGAGTGTCTTCTTCCGTCCCTTCAATGCAAGCAATCTGCACAAGATGCAGTTTGCTCTTCTAGAGGGAGAAGGCTGGGTGAAGGTCGAGGGCGCTCCTGCAGCTTCTGTGGTTGTAGAGGATGTTGAGGAAATGAAGGGATCTGAAGCTGATAGCTCCGAGGGGGAACAACATACAAATCCCTCGCCGAGTTGTATTTAAGTGAAGTGAGGATTCATTTCTTAGGTACGACTTCACGGCTTAGAACGACTTTGAACGAAAAAAGAAGAAGAGAAGGAGAGTGAGGTGCGTGTGAGTCTTTGAGAGTTGAGTTTGATTCATCGTTGTAGAAGAGGTTTCGAGTCTAGCTGGTTGTTTAGATGTCGAAGTCCAGGATACAAGTGTAATCAAGCAAGAAACTAATAAGACAAGTACGCAGTTCAAAATCCTCTCAAGCGGAAGCTTGAAGGTAGTGGTTTTTCCTTGAGAAGCTAGTTTTGCTAATCAGGGTTTCCACTATATATCGTGAATTCGTTCTGTTATCTTTCTTGCTATTTAAATCCGCTGTGCCTTCTGTGGGAACAAAGCTTTTGTTCCCTCAGACATAACTCTAACGATCCAACAAGTTCCATCAGCAACTCGAGTCACTATCAAGAATTGTCGTCGGCGAAATCGGCAAAATCGATGACCCGGAATCCACCTCTTTTCCTTCTGAACTTTTGAAGATGTCTCGTGATCAAGGAATTCAGTTGGGGTTATTTCGTGAGAAAGATCCTTCAATGAGCAGGGAGGGAGTTCTTGTGTTCCAGCCAATCGGGAAACTAGTGTCCCAATTTGAGCGAGGATCCAACTAGCGAAGCCCATCGTATTGGTGGTAAAGATTTTCTTCCTTTTGAAAGTCATGCGTTTCAGTCGTTCGTCAAGGAAGAGGACACAACCCGAGTTGATACTTGCAACCTTGTTTCTAATCAAACACAAGATAACAATTTAGTAGTCTTGAATCCAAGGGCCGATCTTCATCAGTTGAATCCAAGCGATCAAGGACTTTTGGGTACACTTTAGGATGAGATACTTGTCTATTCTACGAATTCAGAATTCCGCAGTGGTAACATTCCATTCCCTAAACTTGAGTTTACTAGATTGGAAAGTTAGTGGCAAGAAGATTTGAAGGGAATCCTTAGAAGTTTCAATTGCACACAAGGTATTTGTTGAAATGTCTAGCCCTGGTGTGTTTCAAGTGGAACTAACTGAGATCAGCTATAATATAGAATTTCCATTTGTTGTTTATGTGGTTGCAGACAAGCATTGGTTGCAAGATGGAATTTTGGTTTTTGACCCAGGACTTGATGATATGAGTTTATCAATTGAGTTTTTACCGGTTTTTGTCCTGGGTACTATTGGAAATGAGACAACTATTGATGTATTGTTGTATGCTGATTATAGGAATTGGGTTTTTGATCCGGGTAGAGAATTTATTCCAGTTATGAGTTGTTTGAAAGTTGGATTGCTCAAATTGAAATGGAGGAATTTCAAGGGCTGACTTAATGAAGGACTGAACAAGCTAGTTGGCTTGAGGCTGTTGTTGCTGAATTTTGCTACTTATGGCTGTTGAGATTTTGCTGAAGTTTGGTGCATGAAGTTGTGCAGTTTGCTGCTGATTTTTTGTTGGGATGGTGCATGAAGTGTGTAGTTGCTGCTGAATTTTTGTTCAGTTTATGCTGAAAATTTGGGTGCATTGCCATTGTGGTTGTTGCTGAAAATTTTGCTTCAAAGTTTTGCTAAGCTGCTTAATGGAAATGATGTTGGTTGTGGGCACATTTGGTTCAAGTTTTTGGACAACCTTTCTTTGGCCTTGTTGTTGATGAATTCAGTGGGTGTTTGCGTGGTTATGAAGGGTGTGATTCATATTCAGGGCTATTGGAAATTGTGGCATAGCTTGCAAGTATTATGGCATAACTAATCTGGTCAATTGCTTTTAGGCTTGCTCCTTGGATATTGTAGAGTTAATGTTTGTAATTTCCAAGTTTGGCTTATGTTGTGAAATGCTGACTGAGAGGCTAATATTGCAACCTTTGGGCTCAATTTCTTGGCCCAAATTGGAAGGCAACTTTAGCCCATCTGGCTGGCCCTATTTCTCAGCTTTTTTGGACACTTTTCCAACTGGCCAGAGCTGCTGCCTTGCTCCAGACTGCAGTACTTAAAGGCACGTAATATAGCTGGCCTCTGTTGGCTTGCTGAAGGGTTTTAGAACACAGACTGCAGAGAGCTTTTACAAAGGTTGTTTTCCCTTCCTTTGCTCTTGCTTTAGTGTTCTTCAAGAGCTCCATTCAATCTAAGCTAGGAAGGAGAAAGACATTAAAGAGTTGGTGCTAGTAGCGGGTGATGAGATCTGGATTTTGGATTCTCTTCAAGTCACCTATTCTACTCTCTTGTCCTCTTCTCTTTATATTCGTTTAGCTCTCTTAAATTTGTCTCTTTGATTTCTTATCTAGTGTTCTTGGGTTTTCTAGTTGAGGCCTTAAATATTTTATATTAAATCTTGGTTTACATATATATATAAGAGTTTGCTTCCTTCTAGTTTTTCTGCTTTTGATTTCGTTTCTTTTTGTATTTGATTTCTACAGATATGTTGCTGCATTGAGATTTCTTTACCGCATTAAAGATTTTGTCACTTGGATGTTTTTATAAGGGGTGAGTATTGTCATGTATGTGTATTAGAGATAGATATTAGTATATGTGGGTTTAGTATAAATACCATACGGGATGTGTTTGGAAAAAGGTATCTAAAAAATAATAATCAATTACCCTTCTCTCTCTTAATCTCTTCTCTCTCCCTAAACTCTTCTCTTCCCTACGCTCTGCCCTCTTTCCCTACTTCCCTTCTTCTTCCCCAATTCTTCTCTTCCCTTTCTCAATTTCTATCAAATTCTTCCTCATATGTCAAGACCCAACCAAGGTCATGACAGATGGATGTACACATGTTATAAATAAATGTACACCACATTTCATGTATTTGTGCACCATAGTTATGTTATTTTGTGTACCAAATTACATGTGTTTGTGCATCACGTACATTTTTCTATATATGTGCATCGCATTTTTCATTTGTTTGTGCATCACATTATGTTATTATGTGCACCATATTTTATGTGTTTCTGCACCACCTTCTTGTGTTTGTGCATCACATGCATCTTTCTATATTTGTGCATCACTTTTTTCATGTGTTTTGTGCACCACATTTATGTTATTATGTGCATCATATTTCATGTGATTGTGCGTCACATTTTTCATTTTTTTGTGCACCACATTGTGCAACATATACTAAGTATTTGTGCATCACATCTTTCTATATTTGTGCATCACATTTTTCATGTGTTTGTGCACCACAGTTATGTTATTATGTGCATCATATTTCATATGTCTGTGCATCACATTTTTCATTTGTTTGTGCACCACGTTATATTATTATGTGCACCATATTTTATGTGTTTGTACATCATATTTCGTGTGTTTGTGGATTGCATGTATCTTTCTATATTTGTGTATCACATTTTTCATGTGTTTGTGCACCACATTTATGTTATTATGTGTATCATATTTCATGTTTTTGTACATCATATTTTTCATTTGTTTGTGCACCACATTATGTTATTATGTGTATCATATTTTATGTGTTTGTGCATCATATTTCGTGTATTAATGCATCACATCTTTCTATATTTGTGCATCATATTTTTTATGTGTTTGTGCACCACATTTATGTTATTATGTGCATCATATTTCAGGTATTTGTACATCATATTTTTCTATATTTGTGTATCATATTTTCATGTGTTTGTGAATAACAATTATGTTATATTGTGTACCATATTTCATATTTTTGTGTACCACATTTTATGTATTCGTTACATCATATTTTCATGTATTTTGTGCATGACATTTATCTTATTAAGTGCACCATATGTATGTTATTAAACAAAATATAAAATCTTGTTTCAAAAAAGAAAAAAGAAAACCAAACAAATCAAGTCTTTTGTATAAAACGAGACTTGAATGTATGATTTTGCATTTTTATTTCTAAACCCAAACGACCCTTCAAATTTTAACAGTCAAATGTCTACACTCGCCGACAAGTGTTTTAATATCAATATATTATTTTGGAGGATAAAAAACTATCCTATTCCTATACTTTATACAGACTACATGAAATCGTTAAAAAATTAATCAGGCATAATAAATCTAGTATTTATTTTTGTCGAATAATAAAACTAGATTTTTTTGGTCGAAATAATAAAACTAGAATTTGTAAGTACAAGTCATGTATAAAACTAGTCCACTGATATCAAATAATACTATACAAACGTGAAATGTCAACAAGCGGGCAATGGAGTTGAAGCTGGCCGGTTCGCAACTGCGTTCCGGCGATCGAATTGACCGCGTGAATCTCCAGTTCACTCGTCAGTGAAAAATAAAAGGGAAACTCGGGTTGGTATCCTCGTAATTTAGGTTATTTCACTTAGTGTTATAAAAAAAATTAAATTTTCGGTAAGTATCCTTTTACTTGATGTAAAGTTTGTTTTGTGCCCATAATTGTTTAAATGATTCACCACGAGGAAGATGATGCTGAAGCCGATGGGCGGTGATGTTGGCTGATGTGAGGCTCCTCAATACAACTCCCCAAACTGGACAGTGTTATGACTTAAGAGTGGTCCTAGTTGTGTTATTGGTGCCATGGCAAATGATGAATGTCTTGTCTAATGATTTGGTTGAATGAATTGCTTGCTAATGGTGCGGATTGAGCATCTTCCATAAAAGGTTGATGCTTTAATTAAATGAATTTGACCATGAATTGAATCAATGGACAAGGAACTTAAATGAATTTGCCTCAGTAGAGGCTACAACATCAGAAATTAAACAACAACCAGGAGCAACATTGAAATCATGAAGTTTAGCGTGGGAATGGATTGCCAAATTGGCAAGCAAATCAGCCGCACAAATAGCAGCTCGGCGCACATGGGTGACACGCACCAGAAGAGCATCATCTTGGAGCAGCTGGCGGCACTACTGGGCCAAGTAGAAGTCGGGGTTGGCTGGAATCAGACTCAACGATAAGGCGGCCTAATTTATGTGTTTAACACAACTTTAGATTCATTAATATATCCAGATGTAAAGATATTTAATTTCTTATTTAATCACTCGTAAGTGTCATACATTATAAGATTTATGAGGTTAAAAAACAAATAACCTAACATTATAATAATTCTCTAACTTCTGATGAGAAAATTAAAAAGTAATTTATTTTACTTTATATTTTAATATTTTTGACAAATAACTCTGATTTCTTAATAATACTTTTACTTATAATGAGAAAATTAGTATTTTTTTCTATACCACTCTTCAATTATTTATGATGTTATATCTATATAAAATATGAAGTATGAAAATATGCTATTTATAGTGAAATTATGTTATTTATAGTAAAACATATTTAATAGTTATACTCGTACAAGATACGGGAAGGGAAGATACACTAGTTTATCTGAAAAGTTAGGTCAAAATTCTCGGTAAAAAGAAAAAACATTAATGTGAAAGAATGAAGACAAGCTGTTTGGAAAAATGTCCGAAAGAAAACTCAGTGTTAATTCTAAGAGTCTTAATCCGATAAAAAAAAATTCTAAGAGTCTTATTAAACTCTTCTGAATTAAAGGATTTTTCTTTCTTTTATTCAATTTAAATCTTAACGGAGTCAATGCTTGTCAATAATAAAGGGCACAGTCCCGGAACCCTTGAAACTCCATTAACACAACGAGAAAACATCTTCAAAAATAATAAGAGGAAACCCCTCAAAAATCTACAAGGAACAAAAATAAAAGCCATAGGTGGTAAGGAGGCTTTCTTCCCCGCAATAAAAAAGAAAAATCTGATCCAAAACACCATTTGAACTTTTGATTTTCCCGAACTCTTTCTTGGAAGCCTTAAGATTAAGAGAAGAAAAACAAAAGTAAATTCACAGCCCCTATACCCAAAAAAGCTTAAGTTCTAAATGAGGAAGAAGAAAACACAACCCAGAAAGCCCCAACCTTTTGGATCTCAAAGAGCAAGAATTTCTGGTTTAAGTTCCAAATGAGAATGAGAAGGACCAATCTTGGTAGATTACTCCATTGAGTGGTTTAGATATCTTGATTGAATAATCTTCTATAACATATTTTGGGTGTCGATTTCGACTCGTGATCCCAAGCCCAACCAAGTATTAGATTGGACCCCCAAACTTCGAGCCTCTCCCGCCTTGAGCAACACCGTAACACCATCTTAGCCTTGAGCTTCATCAGATCTATGCCATCCGTACCCCTCAAGGATAGATCTAAAACCGCCTGAAAGGATAGAAAACAGTGGGAAGAAGGTTTGCACGCAAGCTGATACGGGGTTAGCCGTGTAGAAGATGGATCTAGGCAACGGATCTCAAAACAAAAGAAAACACAAGATTAGAACAATAGCGGAAGTGAAACTAATGGATAGGATAATAGATAGAACCAATAGAAACGACGAGAAAACCCGCTTGCTTGATAGCAAGGAACCTTGTCGAACGATCTACCAACCCGATCTCTACAACGCCACACAACCAAGAATCGCTGACGAACTTGGAGCACGGAGAGGATTGCTTATGAAGTACGAAATCACCAACTCCAGAGGGACTTGACAAAGACGAAAACAACTAAGCAGGAAAGAACAATCGATTGAGACTCTCACGGGGAGCCGAGTTTTCAAAGCAAAAACCAAGCTCTGTTTTTTGTGTTTTAACAATGTGAGAAATCTAACTAATGAAGAAGACAAGGGAGGCCTTAAATACCCTAGGAGGGCCGGCCCTAGCTTCCCAAAAACGGGCTATAATTGTTCCAAAAATACCCGAAAATAGAAAGCTGAAAATAAATAATTAATAATCCTAAAAATATCCAATGCAGAAATTAATAAGATTAAACATATATAACGTTGACCAATAAAGTCAACGCCTTGACTTTGGACTTGTCCTCTTCGTCATGTGATACATCATGTGCCATAAACGTCTCCAACTCTTGACGTAGTTCCTTCAATCTTGACCTAGTAATCGGTCCATCAAATGTTGGCACTAATGGCGGGGATGATTCCTCATCATTCTCCCCTTCTTGAAAAGGACTCGTCCTCGAGTCATCAACATCAGCGGCTGCATAAGGGGTAAGATCACCGACATTGAATATCGGGCTCACGCCATAGTCATCGGGCAGCTCCAACACATAGGCATTGTCGCCTACTCTCTTCAGCACCTTGAACGGTCCATCACCCCTGGGAGACAACTTCGACTTCCTCTGCTCCGGGAACCGCTCCTTGCGCAGGTGTAGCCACACCAAGTCGTCGGGCTCGAACAACACTTGACGCCGGCCGTGATTAGCTCGGGCTGCGTTCTTCGCTGCAGTAGCTTCCAAACGAGCCTTAGTCCGCTCATGCAGCTCCTTCATGAACTCAACCTGTCTATCAGCATCAAAGTCTGCTCGTTCCGGTAAAGGCAACGGCTTAAGATCCAAAGGGGTTAGGGGATTCAAACCATACACACATTCAAAAGGGGACATATTAGTAGAAGAATGAATAGTCCTATTATAAGCAAACTCAACATGTGGTAAGGCTTCTTCCCAACTTTTCAGATTAGATTTAATAACAGCCCTAAGGAGAGTACCCAATGTACGGTTAGTGACCTCAGTTTGTCCATCTGTCTGGGGGTGACTAGCAGTAGAGAACAACAACTTAGTACCAAGTTTACCCCACAAAGTCTTCCAAAAGTAACTCAGAAACTTGACATCCCTATCACTCACAATAGTACGAGGGATACCATGTAACCGAACAATCTCTCTAAAGAACAAATAAGCAACATTCCTAGCATCATCAGTTTTATGGCATGCAATAAAGTGAGCCATCTTAGAGAACCTAACAACAACCACAAATATAGAATATCTCCCCTTCTTAGTCCTAGGCAATCCAACAATAAAATCCATACTAATATCAACCCAAGGAAAGCAAGGAATAGGCAAGGGAGTATAAAGACCATGCGGTTTTGCCTTAGATTTAGCCTGTAAGCACTCAACACAGCGTTTGATAAAATTCTCTACATCCCTAAGCATGTGTGGCCAATAGAAATGAGTATGCAACATGTTATAAGTCTTATCTCTACCAAAATGACCCATCAATCCACCTCTATGGGACTCATCAACAAGTAACAACCGTAGAGAACAAACAGGAATGCACACCTAATCAACTCGAAACAAGAATCCATCAAACAAGAAAAACTTATCAAATGAACCCTTTTCCACACAATGCTTATAAATCACTCCAAAATCAGCATCCATATCATACAACTCCTTAATATAAACGAATCCAAGGACCCGAGCATCCAAAGTAGTCAAGAGTGTATGTCTCCTAGAAAGGGCATCAACTACAACATTATCTTTTCCTTTCTTATACTTAATCACATAGGGAAATGTTTCTATGAATTCCATCCACCTACCATGCCTCCTATCCAACTTATCTTGACTCCTAAAATGCTTTAAGGACTCATGATCAGTTTTAAGCACAAATTCTCTAGGCCAAAGGTAGTGTTGCCAAGTTTTCAGCACTATAAACAAGGCATATAATTCCCTATCATAAGTAGAATAATTCAAGCATGCACCTTTTAACTTTTCAGAAAAGAAGGCAATAGGCTTACCTTCCTGCATGAGGACTCCTCCAATACCAATGCCAGAGGCGTCACACTCTACTTCAAAGGGGCGAGTGAAGTCAGGCAGAACCAGCAATGGCGCGTGTGTCAAACGATCCTTGAGAGTCTGGAACGCCTTTTCTTGAGCTTCACCCCAACGGAATGGAGTATTCTTCTTTGTGATCTCTGTCAGCGGGGCTGCAATGGTGCTAAAATCTCGAACGAACCTCCTGTAGAAGCCAACTAGGCCGTGGAAACTGCGCACGTCACCTAGGTTCCTCGGGGTCGGCCAATGGCTTGCACCTTCTCTTGATCCACTTGCAGTCCATGAGCACTCACTACAAAACCAAGAAACACAACTCTGTCAGTGCAAAAATCACACTTCTTCAGATTTCCATACAACTGTACAGCTCTGAGAGTGGATAAAACTTCCTTGAGGTGCTCTGTATGTGCTTCCAAAGATTTACTGTAGATCAGAATATCATCAAAGTAAACTACAACAAATCTACCAATAAAAGATCTCAAGACATGATTCATAAGACGCATAAAAGTAGAGGGGGCATTAGTCAAACCGAAAGGCATAACAAGCCACTCATACAAACCAAACTTCGTCTTGAATGCTGTCTTCCATTCGTCTCCTTCCTTCATCCGGATTTGATGGTATCCACTGCGAAGATCGATCTTGGAAAAGGTGGAGGCGCCATGGAGCTCATCCAACATGTCATCGAGCCTGGGGATCGGGTGCCTGTACTTGATCGTGATGTTATTAATAGCCCTGCAATCAACACACATACGCCAAGTATTGTCCTTTTTGGGGACGAGTAAGACAGGCACAACACACTGGGATCGGCTCTCTCTAACATACCCTTTATCTAAAAGGTCCTGGACTTGGTTCTGGATTTCCTGGGTCTCAGTAGGGTTCATCCTATAGGCAGGCCGGTTGGGTAGGGTAGCACCGGGAATCAGGTCTATTTGGTGCTCAATGCCTCTAATAGGGGGTAGGCCAGGGGGTATCTCATCCGGGAAAACATCAAGGAACTCAGCTAAAAGGGTCTGGACAACAGCTGTGAGTGTAGCTCAGTCGTCGTCACCTAACAGGGTATAGGCCTGACAAAGGGACATGAGGGCGACGTCCGGGGGAAGGTAATCTACCAGGTGGTCTCTGCTGGATGCTAAGAGCACTCGGCTAGGGGTAGAGGCGAGGGTGAGGTCGGTCCGTGTGGAGGCAGTGGATGGTTCGGCTGGGGACTTACCCTTACGCTCGGCCTCTCTTTTCTTATCATAAGCCTCAGCCACTTGAAGCGGCGTCATCGGTTTCAACACCACTTTCCTACCACGAAACTCAAAGGCATGTTGGTTAGTACGTCCATCATGAATAACATGTCTATCAAATTGCGAAGGACGACGACCTAACAAAATATGACAAGCTTGCATAGGAACAATATCACATAAAATTTCATCCTCATAAGTTCCTAGCTTAAGTGTAATCTTAGCTTGCTTATTCACCTTGAGTTCACCACAGTCATTCATCCAATGAAGTCTATAAGGTCTAGGATGCAAAAAAGTAGGGAGTTGCAGTTTATGAACTAATTCAACACTAGCAATATTACAACAACTACCACCATCAATAATCATGTTGCAAACTTTCCCTTTAACAAGACATCTTGTATGAAACAAATTCTCACGCTGATTATCATCACAAGGAGCCTGATTAACATGTAAAGTCCTCCTAACAATCAATGAATCACCATGCTCATATTCAATAAAATCCAAATCATCATCATTGGCATGCTCATTCATATCATGGCTAGCAGCTAAATTTTCATGCTCAGTGTCAGACTCAGACTCTAACTCACCCAAATGATTAATCATCAAAACACGAGTATTAGGATAATCTTTCATGTAATGACCCTTTCCTTGACATTTAAAGCAAGTGATATCTCTAGCTCTAGGAGGAGGGTTAGCAGGGTTACCTCGTGTAACTGCAGGGGCGGGCCGTGTGGGCTGCTGTGGTGCGGTGGAGGTAGAGGGGTGCGCACCACGAGAATTCTGCTCATTGCCGCGAGGCGGACCGATTGCTGGGCGGGATCTCTGGTGTCCTGTGCGGCCCTGCTGCTGGTCGGGACGCCAGCTTTGGCGTTGTGGCACCGTGCGGTGTTGTTGGGTATAGCTGGACTTGAATTGTCTCTCCACTTTAATTGCTTGGTGTAGCAAATCTGTCATGGTAGAATAGGGATACAATTCTATAGTGTCAGCTAAATGAGGATGCAAGATACGTAGATACCTGGACATAGTGGCCTCTTCATCTTCGACGACGTTGCCGCGTGCCATGGCTATCTGTATATTGTTGTAGACCTCTTCAACACCTAAAGAGCCTTGTCTCATAGTCTCCAAACGGTTGCGGAGAACTCTATTGTGGTGGTGGGGAACGAAGCGGGCCCTCATCATAGCTCTCATCTGGTTCCATGTGTTGACCGGAGGGTCCATGGCTTGTCTTCGAGCCTTCACAACAGAATCCCACCAAACCAAAGCATAACCAGTAAATTCAAGAGCAGCGAGTTGTACCTTTTTATGTTCAGGGAAATTGTGGCAACCCCAAATCTGCTCAATCTTCGTCTTCCATTCAAGGTAGACGTCTGGATCACACTTTCCATCAAAAGCCGGGATCTTCACTTTGATCCGTCCAATGCCGTCTTGTTCGGCTTCACGGCGGCGGGGCTGTCCGCGGTCATTCCGGGGGCGGTAAGGACGCCACTCATTACGCTCCTCGCGCTCATAGTCCTGCATATCATCATCACCCCATAAACTAGAACGTATCGACATAGGAGGGGACTCAGACCTATCACGAGGTGCGGGATGCCGAATCGGGCGTATGCGGTCGGTGCCAGTGGCTCTCGGTTGGTGACGCTCGTCCATCGCCGCTTGGTAGGCCGTGGCTTGGTCGACCAAGGGCTCGGTGGCGGGAAGCGGTGCACTATGCGATGGACCAATGTGTTCCTGCGCAGCCGGGAGTGGGTTAGAGCGGGTCTCCAACGAGTCAAACTTCGCAGACAACTGCGCGACTGTAGAAGCCAACTGTTGTAGCATCGCCTGCATATCGACATGGGAACCATTTGCAGTAACCTGTTCATCACCGGAACCTGTCATGATCACCACTTAGACGAACACAGAAAGACGTTAAGGTTAGGAAAACCAAAAAAACTCTCAAGTGTTTGCACTCGGTGATTGTACAACCTGCGAAGTTAGGCTCGTAAATGACAAGTTCTCTATGTGCTCAAGATACGCAGCAAATCAAGGTCAAGCAGAGATGTAGTAGACAAGACAAGTAGATGTACGACGAAAAATGACTCAAACAAAAGCGAGACTAGAGAACGACTCAACAAGGAAAGCGACACAACTATAGTCACAAGAATGAAATGCAACTAAAGATGGGGCTATATATGTGTTTCGAACTCAAGAAATGCGAATTGCAAGTCAGAAAGACGTACCTTTGTCGACTCGGAACGAAGCCAATTGGAGCCGAGAGTGACCCGAGGGAACGGAAGGGAGAAGGGGTTCGGGCAAGAGGGGGTAGTGCTCGACTGAGGGCAACCCGGGGTGGGACCCGGTCGGGTTGGGGTCGGGTGGGGTGGACTGAGAGCAACCCGGGGTGGGACCCGGTCGGGTTGGGGTCGGGTGGGGTAGACTGAGAGCAACCCGGGGTGGGACCCGATCGGGTTGGGGTCGGGTGGGGTCAGGCCGGGTGGGGCTCGACTGAGCGGAACCCGGGCAGGACCCGGTCGGGTGGAGGCCGGGTGGTGGCGACTGAGCGCAACCCGGGGTGGGACCCGGTCGGGTTGGGGCCGGGTCGGTGGCAGGTACGTGAGGGTTGGGTTAACTGAGGTTCACCCGGTCTGGACCCGGTCGGGTTGGGGTCGGGTGGGGCTGACTGAGCGCAACCCGGTGGGGACCCGGTCGGGTTGTGGCCGGGTACTGTTGCGGCGGCAAAGAGGTCCGAAAAAAAATATATCTGAAACGGAACCCTAATTTTTTTTATTTTTTTTTTGTATTTCGAAAAAAAAAAATTCTGAAAAATTCTCAAAAATCCCAGATGCCTTTTCCTCTTTTTTTTTTTAATTTCGAAAATGCTTTTTTTTTTTGATATAATTTTCTTTTAGGCAACTTGTTTTTCTTGGGATATTACACCATAAAGATAAAATAAAATCTCTAGAAAATCAAGCAAGGATCTTGAAGATTACCAAAATTGAACAACCGGATCTCTAGCGCGCACGAACCTGGACGCCGTCGTGTCTTGCTCGCCAAGCTAGGGTTCGAACAACAATGGTGGAAGGGGGGGGGGGGCGAATTTTTTGTTGTTGTTGATTTTTGGACGGTTTTGGTATGTTTTTGTGGATCCTCGTAGTCACAATCAACCGCAACGAACTCCTTTCCAAGACAAACAAGAGCAAACAATCAGTCAGACTAACAATTCACTAATGTGACTCAAACAAAGAAATTCAATTGACGATTGAAAACAGGAAGATCCAATTTTTGATGATGAATCTGGAACCGTCAAAGGCGATCCGAAGCCGCAAAGCTCTTGATACCAATTGATACGAGGTTAGCCGTGTAGAAGATGGATCTAGGCAACGGATCTCAAAACAAAAGAAAACACAAGATTAGAACAATAGCGGAAGTGAAACTAATGGATAGGATAATAGATAGAACCAATAGAAACGACGAGAAAACCCGCTTGCTTGATAGCAAGGAACCTTGTCGAACGATCTACCAACCCGATCTCTACAACGCCACACAACCAAGAATCGCTGACGAACTTGGAGCACAGAGAGGATTGCTTATGAAGTACGAAATCACCAACTCCAGAGGGACTTGACAAAGACGAAAACAACTAAGCAGGAAAGAACAATCGATTGAGACTCTCACGGGGAGCCGAGTTTTCAAAGCAAAAACCAAGCTCTGTTTTTTGTGTTTTAACAATGTGAGAAATCTAACTAATGAAGAAGACAAGGGAGGCCTTAAATACCCTAGGAGGGCCGGCCCTAGCTTCCCAAAAACAGGCTACAATTGTTCCAAAAATACCCGAAAATAGAAAGCTGAAAATAAATAATTAATAATCCTAAAAATATCCAATGCAGAAATTAATAAGATTAAACATATGTAACGTTGACCAATAAAGTCAACGCCTTGACTTTGGACTTGTCCTCTTCGTCATGTGATACATCATGTGCCATAAACGTCTCCAGCTCTTGACGTAGTTCCTTCAATCTTGACCTAGTAATCGGTCCATCAAAGGTTGGCACTAATGGCGGGGATGATTCCTCATCACAAGCTTTGAAGGAAAGAAAAAGAAATAGTATTAAATATTTGCTTGTTGTACTAAGCAAAATAGAGGAACCATATATCTTGCCTAATCGATTTAGGACCCGTACTTAGTTCGGTAAGTAGTGAGTAAAATCGAGTGTAAGTGAAAGAAAGTGAAAGTTGGACTTGAAGTGGAAGTACGAGTTGAAGTTAAAAAATGGTGTGTTCGATAAGTAGTAATTACGAGAGTTAAAGTGAGGTATTTTTAATGTGTAATTACCAAAAAAGGCATTATATTTTTTGGGTTTTACATGCCACGTGTCTCTTTTGCACCCTCACGTGATGCTCGGCAATTGAGAGAGATCAAGAAAATAGCCAAACATCATCTTCAACCTCTTATCTCTTTGTCATAGTAGCAGCTTATGATTTCATCCAGGGTCGGGCATGAGCCCGTTACATCTGGGTGACTGAACAGGGCCCCCAAAATTTTGGGGCCCCATATTTTTAATTTTAAGCCCAGCCCATTAGATATATTTTTTCTATCAGTCAAACCCTAGAAACAACATCCTCCAAGAAGCAGCCAACACTGCAACACGTTCATTCCTTTTTCTTTTCCCACTTCATCTCTTTGTCTCTTCGATTCTCACTCTTCTAGTCTTCCATAATTGATTTTGTCCCAACTTCCCAAATTAGACTTCAATTTCGCCGAATTCCTCTTAATTAATCGTCTATTCCCGATTCAAACCTAGACATTTGATCTCTCCAAAGCACAATTACAATGAAAATTCATATATCTTGGTCGATTTTTGGTGTTTATAAATTAGGGTTTCCTCTCTTGCTCGTTCATCAACAATTCGATCAAATCAATTTCAATCATACCTACCTTGGTCGAAGACTCGAATCTGGATTTTCTGGGTTCATTGGCGGTCTGCACAATCTGGATTTTGGTCGAAGACTCGCATCTGGATTTTGGTCGATCTGGGTTTAGGCCGTTCACTCGTTCGACTTCGCACTTCTCTTGGTCGAAGACTCAAATCAACTTCAGGCCGTTCACTCGTTCAGGTATCGTTTCATTCGTTTGGTTTGATTGTCGTTCGACTTCCCTCTGGATTTTGTTTGAACTTTGAACCACGATTTAGATGGTAAATTGGTAATTAGTTTGATAGCTTCAATTGTTCGACTTCGTTCGACTGCCTCTCGGCCCTCTTCACTTCGATTTTTCATTCGAAACTTCGAATTCATTGTCATTTGACTTCGTTCGACTTCCCCTCTTTATTTGTTAAAACGTGCCTGACTGCCTGTTGGATGTCGATTTAGAATTTTATATGGTAATTAGTTTGATAGTTTCAGTTTCAATGTTTCATTGTTTCAATTGTTGCCTTGTTGGATGTGATTTGAGGAGGTTCTGACTTCTGAGTAATTTTATTTTTGTTTCAATTACAGTGTAATTAAAAAGCTTCAGGAGAATTGGAGAAAGAAGAATCATGGCTAGTGTGCAGTAAACAACATTACAACAGTAATGCCATCACTCAAAGGCCAGGTTATTTTGTTCCTAATTATATGTTGATATTTTGTTTTTGAGATAATATCCAGCTTTTTATCATGTCTTCTAGGATAAGAAAATATGAACCTGGATGTCAAAAACGTAAAAAGAAAAAGATAAGTGATGCGATAATTCAATCTCAAAAAGGAGCTCTTGATAAGTTTTTCATAAGAGAATCACAAGCTTCCCTTGATAATCATCATGTTGATGTTGGTGTTAATTCGGATGATATTCATGTTGATGTTGATACTTCTAATGAAAATCCTGATTTGGTGAATTTAGTTGACCCTCAAAATACATTGAATGAGGATAATTATGTTGTTGATGTCGATACTAATATTAGTTTGGATGACATTCATGTTAATGTTAATGCTTCTGGAGGGAATCCTAATTCAGCTAGTTCTTTTGATACTCAAAATGTTATTGATGTTGATGACGCTACTGATATTGATCATGAAACTAATGATGATGATTTATATAGTGTTGATATATTTGATCCAAGAAATTGGGATGCTTTGGATTCTAAAATGATTGATGTTCTTGTTGTAAAAGGTCCTAAAAGAGATTTGTCCATTGAAAAAGGTCCCAAAGATAGGTTTTCTAAACGATTTTCTGCCATATGGTATACTAGAATTTTATCAAATGGAGAGAAATGTGATAGAGATTGGCTTGTGTATTCAAAAGAGCTTGATAAGGTATTCTGTTTTTGTTGTAAATTCTTTTAAAAAAGGCATGTAAAAGGTGGATTAACAACAAATGGGTTTGAGGACTGGTCACACCTTAGCACTAGACTTAAGGAGCATGAAACAAGTACAGACCATGTTACAAATATGAAAACCAAGACCAATATGATGTTGATGGTAATGATTTATATGTGGAATTGAAGTTACTTCAAGGTTTTTTTACCGAAAAATGAGAAAGGAATGGGACCTCTTGAAATTTTTAGGTATTTAAAATGTGTAGGTTGCTTTCCTAATGCGATTATTGCTTATAGAATTCTGTTGACTATTCCTGTAACTGTTGGTTCTGCAGAAATAAGTTTCTCAAAGTTAAAGCTATTGAAGACCTACTTGCGCTCCACAATGACACAGGATAGACTCAACAACCTTGCTTTGATAGCAATTGAGAATGCTTTTTTGAAGAAAGTTGATCATGAAGAACTGATTGAAGATTTTGTTTCAAAGAACGTTAGAAGGATTGTTCGTTTTAAGTGAATTACTGAATTTCATATGTTATTTTGCACTTTAAGACAATTTGCTATCTTATTTGTAAAACTTTTATTATAATATATTATGGTTTTTGAGATTTGTATTTTGTTTCAATTATAAATATTATATGTTAGAGATGTAAAAGGGGCCTCTAAAATATATTGTAACAAGGTCTCTAAATAGTCAGGAACGGCCCTGATTTCATCATATATGCATATTGCATAATCAAGAGTAAACACCAGAAATTTAAACAGAAAAAGAAAAACATAGCAAGTACTTTGCGATTACAATTCTCGCCACTTTTGTTGAGGAGAACTAAAAAAGCAACCCACTTCCAGTTCCACTCAGTTGTTCCAGCACAAGCTTCAGAATTAGACATGTCTACAAGAGCACATTTGTTGAAGAGAACTAATTTTTTTTAAGTGTTAACAACCCATTAATACATGTTGGTCATGAGGGTTTGTTTCAAATCTTTTTCTACTATTTATATTTGGCTTACCATGAACATTTTTCTGGTATCTTATAGAACGGTACTTCAATCTCCATGTGCAGCAACACCAGCAAATTACCTTCTTTTCCTAGCTCAGTATGCCACCATTCCCAATTTCAGCTGCAACAACTTGATTTTACCAATCCTAGCTATATGTGAAGTATGAAATTTGACCATTTGATACTATCGGCCCATAGATTCTCTATCTACCAGTTGATCCTGCATATTTTAAGACAAGCCAACAATGGAAAGTACTTTTATTAACTGTGATTAAATGATGAAACTTTGCATCACACGATTGAATCATGCTTATGTGGTCAAGTGAAGATCATTAACTCACAAATTCTACACAGATATGAATCATTGTATCGATCAAAAAATGAGTGTGTAGGATTTCCACCCTTTTCAACATCTTGTCCAGATTATTGTCAAATAGCAAAAGAATTTTTGATACTTCATTAACCAAAATGTTGTCACTTGTTTAGCCTTGATACTTTATATATCCTTCATCTGAAAATCCACATGCTTCTTTTAACTTGTTAGGCACTTCTACCAGCATCACTATATAATTCACTTCCAAAGATGTAAGGATAGACAAAAGGCTTACCATCTGCACTCAATCTCTGGCCATTAGCATCAGTACTTACCGTTACTTTCCTCCTCATTTTCTTCAATCGCTCATTCGGTGGCAAGGAAGACTCTGCATGATAGATGAAACAATATAAAAATACATGAGTCTGCTTGCATTACTACACTATCCAGAAAAGCATGTATAATAGATAACTGAAATGAGAAAGGTAAAAAAACCCAGTAAATATCTACCTCGTAGCTGCTAAATATTGGCCGATTTCGCAATCAACTATCTAAAAATTGAGCACTAAATATCTACCTCGCAGCTGCTGGCGAGCTGAAATTTGATACCAGATCCAACATTAATTCCGTTATTCCGATTCCGTTATTTCAACATTAACTCAGTGAAATCTTAGGAACACATCCAAAGTCTTGACCTTAAATCGCTCAAGCTTGGTGGCTAACTCCATTTTCGATGCCTCCCTGGAAGTACAGTCCACAGTTTACTCCTCCGGCCCTGAACATATTCGAAGAAGCCTTGCCATGTCATCAAACCACTCCAAGACGACGTCAGAGTTATCCCCCTCCTTCGCCTTCTTCACAAGCTTCGTCAACAACTTCTTGATCAACTTCTGGCTTTCGAATTCGAGCTCTTCCATTATTTCTCTCAATACATCGAATCTCGATGCTTCCAACTCGTCTTCTGATCCTCCTCCCATGACGACGGGCGTTGGATTCTGTTCATAGGAAGAGTTGAACAACTCCATGATGAACAACAACTTCCTTGCCTTTGAGCTAGCTCCTTTTTCCAGAGGCTGATCGAAGGAGTGAAATCTCAGGGATAAAAGGTAGATTTGTTTCAACGTTCACTCTGCACTGTTGCTCACCATGGGGGGTGGAGGGTAAGAAAATGGATGTAAGGGAGATGAAATTCCCATTTCCTTCATTTTCCTTCCACTTCCTTCATCTCCCTTCCATTACCTCCTTCCATCCAACCGAACACCCCTTTGCTGCGGTTAAGGAGATGATGTTGCGGTTAAGGAGATGAAGTGAGTGCTTCCCCTTTGCTACTGCCCCCATTCCATCTAGCCGAACGGGCTATGCATGCACATGTGGTATGCTGCCACTACTAGCTAGTGTGTGTTAGTGACAACCACTACCAAAAACATAAATATTTTTTTGGGTAATCCAAAAACATAAATATTAAAATCAAGTTGAAAAGACATATGATAAAATTAGAAAGAGTCAAGGTCTCTAGCAACAATTAGACCTTCCCCCTCCTTTTTCGTCGGCCATATAGTCCATTTTTTTTTGGTGACGTGGGAACCTACCACTTGCGGGTGTTAAATTCCCAGGATCGTGACCCATCCGACAAGCGCCACGATCCAGGTAAATCGGCTTGTATCGATCAGCTCGACCCAACGGCAAGGGACACGGCTAACCCCTGGGAATTGCACTCAGAAGAAAGGGGGACAGGCAGGGATCGAACCCGGGACCGGCCCATACTCCCTCCGTGCCCTTACCACCAAGCCACCACCACCGTATAGTCCATTTCTTTTAATTAAAATCTTGTGTTTTTAGTGCAACTTTTTATTATTAAAGTAACATAATCTTATAACAATTTGGGCTTTGGGTCTTTGATCCAGTTCAATTATTAATATACTAATCTAATAGGCCATTAAGTCATACCATACTTCAATACTCATGTCCAATTAGCTTAAACGTTATCATAATAAAAAAATGAATGTTCGTTTGCTGAGCATAACTCATTTTTTTGTCTCGTGAATTCAAACTAAGATATTAATTTTTCGATGCATTTTTGGGGCTGAACTAGGGTAGTGTTTGAGTTGTTCCGATAGTGGTCGTGTTCGAGGCTCTTGAAGATCCCTCTTTTTGTGGGGGTAATGTCATGGTTGAGACTCGTGAAGATCCCTCTTTGAAGAGGGGGCAATGTCATGGTGGTCCATTCAGCACTTTCGTATGATTGATCGTGTCTGATCCCGTTCCCGGCGGCGCTTTCTTTCGATCATGCTTTTCTTTCCTTTCTACCTAGGTCGTTTAGGCTCTTTATTTGCTTTGTTATTATTTTCTTGCTTGTTTAGTTGATGTATTTTGTCCAGTTTGTCCGACGTCGATTTATTTGCCTCTCGATTTACCCTACATTATTATGTCGAATTGTGAGGTGATTCGAATTCTTTCCTTAAAAGAAAAGGCACGGTGCAGACTTTATATAAGTGTAGGTAGGGGTGTTCAAAAATGGACCGGACCGGTGAAAATACGGTCCGGTCTCCGGTCCAGATCATTTCCTTAATCCGGTTCCGGTCCGGTCCAAATCCGGAAAAAAACCGATCCGGACCGGTGGACCGTTTTTTTTTTTTTAATTTATATGTTTTTTGGGAGATTTATATGTATTTTTTTAAAGATTTTTTTTAATTTAATAATTTAGGAGTATATATATTTTTTAGATATTTTTTTATAGATTTTAAATAAGAATAAAAAAAAAATTTAATAAAATCCGGTCTCTGGTCCAGATTTTTAAAAAAATCCGATCCTGAACACCCTTAAGTGTAGGGATACCAACTCAAAAAATTAAAAACCTAGGACACCAACCTAAATTACACACACCACAAGGATGCCAACCAAAAAATTTAAACACAAAAATACCAGTAAAATTGGAAGAAAAAAAAGGGAAAATTGTTCACCTGAAAAACAAGCCACGTCATCCAATCGTCTGGATCCTTCATTTTCCTTGGCAGTGCCACACCACCCACTCTCTGCTTATCCACTCTTCCACCACCACCGATTCACAGGCTTCTACACAGAGGAAGTTCGTACACAGAGCAAGACGGAAGCTCTAGCAATGGCTGCTTGCTCTGCAACTGCCGCCGCTCTCTTCTCCTCCTCCTCCAACACCGCCACCAAGTCTATTGCGCCTCCGCTTTCCAAAACCCTAACCCTGTCCACTTCCTTCACTGGCCTTCGCATTCCCTTCTCTTCCCGCTTCCCTCGCGCCCTCTCTTCCCGCTCGTCCCGATCTTCCCGTCGCAACCTCGTCGTTAGGGCTGTATGTTACATTCCGGTTTTTCTTTTCGTTCTTGTTTTCAAATTTCGTCTTCTTCAGTGTTAAATCTGTGTTTCTCAAGCTATTCCTGAAACGTCGGAACTAGTCTTGTGATTTTGATTTTCTTTTTTTTCGTTTCAATTCCATCTCTTATAGAACCATGGTGAAAATTGGGATAAAATTCATATACGAACATGATGAATGAATTGAAGATCGACATTGTAAGGAACATAGCTACTAACTCAAACACTATAGGAATGTGGACAATATGAACAGGGAAATGCTTGCATTTATCTACTATATTTTGCTCCTAGCATTTCTCTGATCAAGTAATGTCCTTTTCTTTCATAGCCATTTATTTACTGGCAAATGACTTCTCCTGTGCTAGTTTTTATAGCAAGAATGCTGTTTGTCTGTTCTTGCGCCTCCAATTCCTTATGCAGTGGTTACTGTTGCTTATTGCATTAATCAGTATCACTTCTAGTGTTCTTGTATTGGCTTTTTACGGAAAGGCAATGCAGTGATATCCTTTTGTCTCTTTTACCAGGGTGAAGCACCATTGGTTGGGAACACAGCTCCAGATTTTGAGGCAGAGGCTGTTTTCGACCAGGAGTTTATAAATGTACTTCTACATAGAATCACTGGTTAAACTTGTAATGGGGAACTTTAGCATCGTGATTGCTTTTTTCAATCTCCATGTTAACTAATGGCTTGAACATTATACTCCAAAAAAATATATTTACAAGTAGGCAGCCTTGTCTTTACTTGCTAGTTTAAAGCTTCTGTTGTTTGTTAGAGAAAAAAGGTAGTGATGAGTCTTGCTAAGATACGGGGGATGTGTATTTCTTGACATGCTTATTCACTTGTTTTCTACACTTGCAGGTTAAACTATCTGACTATAGAGGAAAGAAATATGTTATTTTGTTCTTCTATCCTCTAGACTTCACATTTGTTTGTCCAACAGGTTAGTCTGTTTCCAATTTTAGCTTGGAATTTGGTCAATCCCTTTTTCGGTGCAATATTTGGAAGTTCTCTTACTTTGATTTCTTCACTTCATGTAGAGATTACTGCTTTCAGTGATCGCCATGCGGAATTCGAGAAGTTGAACACTGAAATTCTTGGGGTTTCCGTTGACAGTGTTGTATGTTTCTTGCCTTTGTTTCTTTGGAAGTTGATGAATTCTCAAAAGATCCTATCAAGTATATATTAAACCTACACTTTTGGTAGATTGCATTCCTTTCCGATTTATTCCATTTCATCTTGTGACAGTTGGCATTCTGCTCATCTGGATTTTTAGACTTGTTCGTAGTTGTGCTTTCAGTATGATGACTGAAAGACAGATGGGCGAAGTCAATGGAAATTCAAACATATGATTTTACATTCAACTTGCTCTAGAAGGACCTACAAAATATTCTAGTTCTAAATTTTGAGTGTTAATGTGTTCACTTTCCATGCTTGTATTTTCCAATGCCTTACTCTTTCGCCATTATTTTTGTAGATACTTAATAGACTGCATGGATAGGCTGAATGTGTTATTTTAAATATATTGTTTTCTCATTCATGATTGTTCATTTAGCTCTTTCATTCTGTTGCTTTTTTTTTTTGTAGTTGTCTTGTTTAATACAATAATATTTCCCATGCTTGTACTCTGTGCAGTTCTCGCACCTTGCATGGGTACAAACAGATAGGAAATCTGGTGGCCTGGGCGATCTCAACTACCCTTTGGTATCTGATGTTACCAAATCAATTTCAAAGTCATTCAACGTGCTCATCCCTGATCAGGTATTATCTGTCTTTCTTTTCCACTGACCCCCGGGGTGTGTTTAGGTGTATGGAGGTCAAATTTACTGTTTGCTGCTTGTTGAATTTTCTATGTGCTAAGCCAGTAATTCATTGCCTCTATTTATTAGGGAATTGCACTAAGAGGGCTGTTTATCATCGACAAGGAAGGAGTCATTCAACACTCAACCATCAACAATCTTGGCATTGGTCGTAGTGTTGATGAGACTCTGAGAACACTTCAGGTATGCTACAATCCCTAACACTGAAGATTTGGGATGTGTGAATGCAAGCTATTTACCTGTTAAAGTTCTTTCTTCCGTTTGTTTCTTCTTCAGGCGTTACAATACGTGCAAGAGAACCCAGATGAAGTTTGCCCAGCTGGGTGGAAGCCAGGGGAGAAGTCAATGAAGCCAGACCCCAAACTCAGCAAGGAGTATTTTGCTGCAATATAAGGTGGATACTGAAACATCAATAATCATTCGAATCTTGGGTTTTTGGTCTCTATATGATGAACATGTTTATTTGTAATTGAGCTGTAGGCATAGTTTTCATGAATAAAGGGTCTCCCTAGCAATATGCATCTCAACATTTTGTTTCAAACATTTGAATTCACTCGTTTGTAAGTTGGATGTTCAGCTACCTTATTGCTCAGTGTCAGCTCTCTGCAGTCATCCTTTCATTTGGTTGTTATATTTATACTTGGTAACTTTAGAGAGCCTACCAACAAGAAGAATTGTACAATATGTATCCATGTTTATACTATTTTTTTTTTTAAAAGGTCACACAATAGCAGTTCTGGCTCAATAGTAACTGTAGAAACTTAATCCTTGCAATGTGAATTCTCTTGGTGCTAATTATCCTTTCCAGTTTCATATTTCGTATCCTATTCTTGCTGAATTATCGTTCAACCTGAATGCATCAAAAGTGATGTGATGATTGTCAACACAATAGATGAAATTGAAACACTAAGCCCCAACATATATATATCCGACTACAACAAGCTTGTGAATGTATTGAAGCATACTATAACACATCCACCATTATTATACATCCATCCATCCATCCATCCATCTATACAAGGGGACTAAGATCACCCACATGACATCTTTCCTTCACATCTTTGACATGGTGTAGTCCATCACATCCACGAGGAAGTCTGCAACCACGAAGAACGACATTAAACAATTGAACATAAATGTTATGTATTGTGTCCAATAAAGCCCCAACAACTTACCAGCATCTTCCTTTGTGAAGCAGAGGGGTGGGGTGATTCTGAAAACATTTCCATAGAATCCTCCTTTTCCAATCAAAACTCCCATTTCTGTACCAAAAACATTTCCATAGTGAAATAAGCTTTTACCTAGATAAGACAACAAATGTGAATCTGACCTTTCATTTGATCCATGACATGCAATGTCTCAGCCTTGGCTGGAGTTTTTCGCTCCCGATCGCTAACAAGCTCGACTCCAAGCATTAACCCTCTTCCCCTAACATCACCAATTACTGAAGACATCTTTCATTGTCTTGCTAAACATAAATATGAATATGAAACACAAGAAGATTAAAGGGGCAAAGAGTAGTCTTCACTGTACTTTGATGCTTCTCCTTGAGTGCAGTGAGACGCTCTTTGAGATAAAACCCAACGGCAGATGCATTTTCTTGGAGGTTTTCCTTGTCAATCACTTTGAGAACAGCATGCCCTGCAGCACTGCATACGGGATTCCCGCCAAAGGTATTGAAGTAACTGCGGTATGTCAACACCTTTGCAATCTCGGGAGTGGTCACCACCGCACCAAGAGGCATTCCGTTTCCAATTCCCTGCACACACACAAAGAACACCATCAAGACTCTGAATCTCAAGTCAGATGCAATTTGATACAACACAAGCACAGCTGCTAATACTACCTTTGCCATAGTCACTATGTCCGGAACAACGCCATGAGACTCAAATCCCCAGAAGTGAGTCCCGGTACGAGCGAATCCAGCCTGAACCTCATCAGCAATGCACAGGCCTCCAGCCTTCCTTATTGTGTTATACACCGCCGGCAAGTAGCCAGGAGCCAACTCTACGATGCCCCCCACTCCCTGATTCAACATTACAAGTGTAACAAACTGGTCCGTTTGGTTTGGTTTGGTTTGAACTTCTGGAAACGGTAACAGAAAGGAAACAGGACATCACCTGAATGGCTTCAGAGATGAAGGCAGCAACTTGGCCCGACGTTCCAAAGTCGACGAGATCCTGCACTTCGTTAGCGTATTTCAATCCGTCCGAGCCAAACACTCCCCTGTATGGATCAGGATTGAGTGCATGATGAACTCCACTCTGTTATAATTAAGACTCATTGTTTAGTCAAATCTAAAGGCTCATTCTAATACCCTATGGCCAAATGAACATATGTGTAACTAGTAACTACCTGTACAACATTAAACTTCCAAGTAGACAGAGCAGTGGCACACATAGTCCCAGCTGCATTCCCATGATAAGAGTTCCTCAGCGAGACGACGTCATGGCACCCTGTATAGAGTCTTGCTAGCATCAACGCGAGTTCGTTGGCTTCCGTCCCTGAGTTGGTGAAGAACACAACCTAATAAGTTCACAAAACACAAACTCCATCACCTTGCAAGCAAAGATATTGTTAAATGATACAAGGACGCAAAAGTGAAGGTGTGAAAACCTTGAGATCACCAGGCAACTTAGAAGCCAAGGCCTCAGCAAAATCAGAAATGGCAGGATTAAGGTACAATGTAGTAGAGTGCTGCAGCTTGTTAATCTGGTTAGAAATGGCGGCAACCACATCAGGGTGGCAATGCCCACAGGAGACAGTGGCAATCCCACCAAAGGCGTCGAGATAGCGTCGACCCTTGTCATCAAACAAGTACTGCATCCTCCCATCCACCACGTTCAGCTGTTCAAGCATCCACAACAGCACACAAGAAAAAAACTATCATTGATCGATCTGTTATTAAGGTTGCTGTTAAAGAGGTTTAATTTGCTAAGATAATTGATGTTACGAACGGGGTTGTTGTAGAAGGTGGAGATGGCAGGGCTGAGGAAGTGCTTCCTCTTGGCAAGGATGTCAGCAACAGAGGGGCCTGTGTATGGAGGAGGAGAGTAGTCCAAGGCCGGCATTTTCGGGGTCAAGTCCGCCATCGCCGCCTCCTTTGAGAAGAATCGGCAATGGCGACTGCAGGGGGATGATAAGGCTTTTTTTGTTAGTCTCTGCAACATCTTTGCCTTTGTTTTGTGGTATTGGAAATGGCGTTGTTAGTATTGTATGTGCGATTGGGCGAGAGGAAGATTGTTATTATATATAGAGTAAACAAGGCAGGGAGATGTGAATTATTTGATCGGCTTGGTTTTTTAACCACCTTAATTTTCAGAATATAATTCGACCAAAAAATAGAAAAATTAGACTGTAGCATTTGAAGATAGAATTGCACCTGCAGGCACTGCAGGACACCACTGCAGTTGATATTGACGTTTTTTATTTAAAAAAACGAAAAAAAGAGAGCAACTGTGATTGGCATCATTAAAAAAATAAAGAAAATAGCAACGGTGCCAAAGCACGGTTGCATTGCATTATTACAAAGGAAAAGAGGGGTACGATTTTATTTTTTTTTTAAATGAGGAAAGAATTCGAAGTATAGACTGGTAAATCGACGTCGGTCAAAATTGGACAGAAAGAATAATACAATAAGTATGAAAATTACAATAAAGTAAAAATAGAGCTAAAACAACCTAAAACGATAACTGAGCAAGCACGATCAGACGAAAGCGTTATCGGTAGACGAGTCAGACAGGACAACTCCTACGGAAGTGCTGAACGGACTACCATGACGTTACCTTCTCTTTAAAGAGGGATCTTCAAGAGCCTCAACCATGACGTTGCCCTCGTACAAGAGGAATCTTCATTGAGCCACAAACACGATCACGACCACGACCGGACATAAAAAAATAAAGAGGGGTACGTTAATAACAATATGCAAACCCATTTCATTTCTTATAAAATAAATTTAGTTCTTTTTCATCTTTTTGTTTCAATTATATGACAAAAATAATACTTTTTTTTATTTTATAACCTGAAATTTTATTTTATAATAAGGAAAACAATTAATTTATTTTTTTAATTGAAAAAAATAATACGAAAAAAAGGCTGCAATGTTAAAAAATAGTTAGAAATTTTAAACATAGGTTACACATTTATTTTCATTGGGCGCCACTACGAAGTAAACCGGTTTATAAAAAAAACCAAAAATAATTAAAAAAGAAAAAACTGGGTCACTTGTTGGGCGTCACTAGGTAGCGCTCGAGAAGTAATTTTTTTTTATAAAAAAAATGGGACAGTCCTTGTTATATACTATGATTATATCCTATAGTTATATCATATGGTTGTATCATATAGTTATATTCTATATTTATATTATACAGTTATATAGTTATATCCTATGATTATATCCTATAGTTATATCATACAATTATATTCTATAGTTATATACTATGATTATATCCTATAGTTATATCATATGGTTATATTCTATAGTTATATACTATGATTATATCCTATAGTTATATCATATGGGTATATCATATAGTTATATAATATGATTTTAACCTATAGTTATATCCAATTTGGTTATATCATATGGTTATATTCTATAGTTATATACTATGATTATATCCTATAGTTATATCATATGGTTGTATCATATAGTTATATCATATGATTATATTATATAGTTATATACTATACCCTATAGTTATATCATATGGTTGTATCCTTATCTTCACGTAAGGATCCAAAACTCTTTCATTTATTGTCATCTCAAATAATTATTTTCCCAAGTACGTGACAAGTTATGGACAAGGGTATGAGGGGCCGTACGGGAGAGGGAATGAGGGGAACAATTAAATATCTTTTGTATAACCCTAAATCCAAATTTTATGTACTTTATTTCAATTAGTATTTTCATTTTCTTTTCTATGATTTATATTTATTTGATATGTTAGTATGTAAATCGATAATTTAACTCTAACCCTTACACAAACCCGCTAATCTTTTTATCGACATAATCTATATTTAAAAATTCAACTGCATAAATTTTCTTATATTTTTCAAAAAGTCGCATAAACACCCATAACAATAATACCCAATATTATAACCTTGATTTTTTTACATACAAAATTACCGTTGCTTTTGATTAAAAAAAAAGTTGGAACGGCTTTACAAGCCGTTCATTTAGGAAAAAATAAAAAAAAGTATTATTTTATGGGGATTACTACTTCCACCGGGTGGAAAAGTGTGCAAAATGAAAAAAGTAGATTATATCGATAATTGAAAAAAAAAGTTATTTTCCTTCATTTTAGGGGATTATGGGGATTGCAACATTTATAGATTATGGGGATTTTAATTTTAAAAAAAAATTGTGTCGATAATTGTAGATTATGGGGATTTCAACGATTATAGGAGCCGTTGATTATAATTTTTTTTTATAAAATAACATCAACGGCTCGCCGTTGCTATATATAAACCCAAGGGTGATTATAACCTTTGAAATCAACATTTTGCACACTCTTCCACCCGGTGGAAGTAGTAATCCCACTTTCACCGGATTGAAATACATGTAATATGTTAAATTCAACGGTTGTAGCAGCCGTTTTTTTTATATAACAATGGCTATACAAGCCGTTAATTTTTTTTTTAAATCAACGGCTTTACGCCGTTCCTTTATTTTTTTGTGTGAAAGTCGTTCCTAATATTTTTTTTAAAAAAAAAGCAACGGCTTTTTATTTAAAAAAATCATTGTTAATCTTTTGGGGTATTATTCTTATGGGTGTTTATGCGAATTTTTGAAAAATATAAGAAAATTCATACAATTGAATAAACACTTTTTTAAATATAAATTATATCGTTAAAAATATTAGCGGGTTTATATACTAACATATCAAGTAAATATAAATCATAGAAAGGAAAAGAAAAATAAAAATACTAATTGAAATAAAGTACATAAAATTTGGATTTAGGGTTATGCAAAAGATATTTAATTGTTCCCCTCATTCCCTCTCCCGTACGGCCCCTCATACCCTTGCCCAAAACCCGCCCCGTATGGTGGAGGATACCCTTCCCCGTACTGCCCGTACCCTTGGCCATACCTAAGTAAATCCATGAATCCACTCATTTCCCCGTACTGCCCCCGAATTGAAGACCCATTGTCGGCAGTCCGAACGGTGGGCCTTGCTATCCTTCCCAAAGCTTGAACCTCCTGTCGCCAATGCAAACGGTGGGCCTTGGTATGCTTGCCCAAAGCTTGGATCTCCGGTCCAGTCGACGGTGCGAACGGTGGAGCTTGGTATCCTTGACCAAATCCTTAGCCGAAGTATGAACCCTGATACCCTCCATCTGTACTTGGACATGTGGTTGGCCCATACTGTGTCCCGTGCTCCTCATATTGTGTTTCGGGAATTGGGACATATCCTTCTGGTTCAACAGCCTCTGCAACCGGAGCTTCAATCGGTTGGACATTCACAAGCACATGGATCCGCTGAAGCGCCGCTACTACGATATTTATGTCTGGCATTGTATCCAACTGACACAGGGTCTCGTTAACTATCCCATGTATATGGTTAATTTTGATAATAGATTCTATGTATGCGGGCATGGGACGTTCGTTTTCCATCACATTCTTGGAATCCGCATACATGTAAGGATGTGAATGATGTTGCAACCACGAAACGTAACCATCCACCGTCTGCGTGCTTGTGGTACAATTGGGTAGCGTCAGAATCGGGGATTGGTAGTTGGGCAAGTCATCCCAATGGTCATTCGTGGGAAAGAACTCCTCCTTGTAACTCTTGAGCGTCAGATTTCTGGTTCAACTCTTGGGCGAATCGGGTCAGTGGGAATTGGTTGAACCTTACCGAACTGACGAGTCACTCGATCAGGCATGTAAGGTTCACTGAATTTCATGAACCTCAGGGTTCCTCTGTACATCGATGTGTGGTAGTGACATTGTTGAACATTGTCCACGACATCCATACAACCTGTACACATAAGAGTTTGAGCTTGTGTCGTATAAATTTAAATGAAAACCAATGTAAAATGAATACATTAGTGATATTATCTTCTCGTTAGAGAAATTGTAGTACCTCATCAAGTCGTAATAAGTCCAGTGAAAGCCTCATTTCCTTGACCCTAATGCTATATCCTTCTCTCGGCGATCGAAGATCGATGTAGGCCGCCCGTGGGCCATCATTTCTCGGGTCGTTTGGAGACAAATTCAAGTGGCCCCTAAACTTTGGAAAGTAGCTCCAAATCCAGTCATACACGAAAATAAGAAAACTTTAGGCAAGTAAACTTGGGAAAATAATTATTTGAGATGACAATAAGCGAAAGAGTTTTGGATCCTTACATGAAGAAGTAAAAGACAACCAAATATTTGAGCGACATTTGCACGGCTTGTCATACCGAGCTGTCTGTACAAGTAGGCAAGCGTAGCTGCACCCCAAGCGTATTGCCCTGTGGCATTGTGATCCCATAGCAGCTGAAATAATCGGAGCTTGATTTTGTTCCCCGACTTGTCGGGAAACAAAGTGTTGCCAAGCAAAACGGCCAAAAACCCAGAGGCTATAACACTGTCGAATTTCCCAAGGGTTGTCAAATTCTCATTCAGCAAACTCCACTTAAAACCAAATGACGATTTTGCCTTTTTTACCTCTTCTAATGGAATGTTCAGGCTTGAAGTGGTGATATCTACAATTATTTCGACATCATCCAATGGTGCATGTACAACACTGATAGCTCCATGACCCCCTCAATGACGGCAAAAGACGAAGAGACTAATCAAAGGCCTCCAAGGAAGAGACTCAAGCAAAGGGTGAAGTCTTGTGCAAGTTCGAAGTTAGTACTTCTCGTTTGGTTTTGGACAGTCTTCAGTAAAACGGCCATAATTGTGGCTAGAAAATTGATCTCGAGATGATTCAAGATGCGTTGAAAAGCTGATTCAAAGATCTACAACTTCATAGTTTACGTAGAATCAAGATTCCAACAAGAAGATGGTCAAAGTCGAGTTTTACTGAGACTGAGTTCTGGGTCCAGAAGTGGCACGGTTAGCAAACCGTGCCATTAACCGGGCAAGAAAGTCGAGAGCAACTACGGACATTCGGCACGGTTTGCTAACCGTTCCATTAGCCGTGCCGCACATCAGAATTCGTCTCGTACATCTCGCACGGTTAGCTAACCGTGCGGGTTAACCGTGCCGGACTCACGCGGCGTTTCCGAACATTCTTATTATTTTATTATTTCGTTTGTCGCTATTTAAAGAACAGAAACCCTAGTTTTTAATGTTACGTTGAATTTGAGTAGTAACGGTGAGTACGCTCATTCCCTTGAGTTGTAACGTCAACTCTCCGATCCCACGGATCGTCTATCCCGTAGCTCGTCGCTTCGAGCAATTGTTCATCGTTTCTTCAGTGTTCGTGATCATCTCTTTGATCTCTTCGTCATCTCTTTGACGCGTTTGGAGGCTATCTCTTTAGCCCTAGGAAAGCCATCACTTTGGCTACGGAAGAGAAGGAATCGAATCCAAGCTTGAGGAATCAAAGATCCTGTGTTGCAGACAACACTTTAGGGGTTGTTCGCATCAACTGACATCAGAGCCTATCCAAGCTAAGTTTGTTCTTCTCTCTTATTGTGATTCTTTGAAATTTTCCGCTCGCAAACCCTGGAATTTTTTTTTCTTACCACCACCATTCCTGGATTTCCCACCACCACCGTTCGCCACCACCACCATCGTCCACCACCTCCACTCCGTCCGCCACTCCCTCTCTCCCTCACGGCTGCAAAACCCTAATTTCCCTTAGGTTTTGGTTCCTTTTCCAACAACCCTAAAATCTATCCTCTAGCAAATCTTGTTTCCTTATTTGCATATTTTGATTTCCTTGTTTCTTGTTGATCAAGTTTTGCTTCATCTTTGGATTAATTGCTAGATTAGTTGTTTGATTTAATTCCCTCATAGTTGTTTTGTCTCTTCTTTCTTCTCATACACTTGCTTGTGTGGTTCTTTCTTGCTTGATTCGCCATCATATCACAAAAAAAAAACAGTGTGACCGTATCAACAAAAGCATACATACTATTCTCACCTTCCATCAAACAAAACAAAAAGGTTTGGGAAGACGGAAGCCTCACACAAAAGAAACAATAGAAAAGGCAGAGAACGCACCGTACGATCATCCTCCATCTTCTCTTCTTTCATGTCTCTATGCAACTCTCATTGAAAAGGGTAAAGAAAAAATTTCAACTCTCTTGTGATTAATTCTGAGAAACTTGATTTGATCTACTTGCACTTGGAACTTTGTGTGTTGTTTGGGACTTGATGTGCTAGTTTTTGCTTTGTTGCCTTCCGTTCAAGCCTCTCTCTCCTCACGGGCAACCAAAATTAGTACACCTAGCGGAAAATTTCTTGGTTCACTTTTGAGACAAGGACTTGGCTTGGACTTGTTCTTTTGCTTGGTGCACCTTACTTCTAGTGTTGCATGCTTTGTATAGGTACTATGGATGTCCCTACCTTGAGCGTCTCTCCTTCTACGGGCCACCGCAGCCCCGGACACATGGACTCTGTCGATGAGCAAATTGACCAACTTCGTGCCGAGATTGCATACCTTCTTCGGATTATAAGTAACATGAACTCTACGGGCCACCGCAGCCACCGACACATGGCCTCAGTCTGTGCGCGAATTGACCAACTTCAAGCTTGGCATGCCGCACTGGTTGCCAAGCTCGCGCAACATTGTCTGGCCATGAGTGACTTCAGGTCGCCTACGGCTGACCCTCCGGCCACAACCAGCCGGCCCATGGACCGCAAGGCTCCTCTTCTCAATGTCCTCTTCTCGGACACCCCCGGCTATGAGTCTTTTGACGAGGACACCTACGCAGTCGGCCTGGTATTTGACACCTACGACGATGAGGAGGAGGATGAGATGGACGAATACATATGCATCTTTATGGACGAGCAAGACAATGTGCTTATTGGCGTGGTTCCATGCAACGTTATTACCGCCAAGGAAGATGGTGGGAGTTACCGCAACATCATCAATACAAAGGTGATCCAGTACTTCACGTTTAAGACGCCTCCACAACCCGACATTCACGGCAAATGCGAGAACCGGTTGTCCTTAGCCCGGTCCCGGGATGTCTCTCCAATAATTCAGAGACGTCTTCCTTGATTTTTACTTGATCCTTTTGCGTGTCTCTTAAATGTTAAGGCTTTGGTTGATTAACCCCCTACGATGTCTACTCTTTTGTAGGAACGCAACGCAGGCCGCCGTGCCGTGGAGTTTGGGCCCGAAGGCTTGGTATGGCTGCACTTGCGTCGCAATCTCTTTCCATTCAAGCGACGCCACAAGATGGATGCTAGAGGCGATGGTCCATTTCAGGTGCTACAACGCCTTGGTGTCGACGCCTACCGCTTGAATTTACCCGATGACTATGGTGCGCATCCGAGTTTCAACGTCGCTGACCTGCCTCCTTATACGCCTTTTGCTTTTGACAACGAGGACGAAGCGGGGACGCTTCGTAGCCAAGAAGGGGAGATTGATAGCTCCATGATCCCCTCGATGACGGAAAAGGACGAAGAGACTAATCAAAGGCCTCCAAGGAAGAGACTCAAGCAAATGGTGAAGTCTTATGCAAGTTCGAAGTTAGTACTTCTCGTTTGGTTCTGGACAGTCTTTAGTAAAACGGCCATAACTGTGGCTAGAAAATTGATCTCGAGATGATTCAAGATGCATTGGAAAGCTGATTCAAAGATATACAACTTCATAGTTTACGTCGAATCAAGATTCCAACAAGAAGATGGTAAAAATCGAGTTTTACTGAGACCGAGTTCTGGGTCCAGAAGTGGCACGGTTAGCAAACCGTGCCATTAACCGAGCAAGAAAGTCGAGAGCAACTACGGACATTCGGCACGGTTTGCTAACCGTGCCATTAACCGTGCCGCACATCAGAATTCGTCTCGTACATCTCACACGGTTAGCTAACCGTGCGGGTTAACCGTGCCGGACTCACGCGGCGTTTCCGAACATTCTTATTATTTTATTATTTCGTTTGTCGTTATTTAAAGAATAGAAACCCTAGTTTTTAATGTTACGTTGAATTTGAGTAGTAAAGTTGAGTATGCTCCTTCCCTTGAGTTCTAACGTCAACTCTCCGATCCCACGGATCGTCTATCCCGTAGCTCGTCGCTTCGAGCAATTGTTCATCGTTTCTTCGGTGTTCGTGATCATCTCTTTGATCTCTTCGTAATCTCTTTGACGCGTTTGGAGGCTATCTCTTTAGCCCTAGGAAAGTCATCACTTTGGCTACGGAAGAGAAGGAATTGAATCCAAGCTTGAGGAATCAAAGATCATGCGTTGCAGACAACACTTCAGGGGTTGTTCGCATCAAACACGACCCTGGATTGGAAATTTCAGGATCTGAAAGACATCATGGAGTATAATGGTAATTTCATCCCACGGAAAGTGGAAACTATTTGTCTCCGGGTGCCATCGCTCCACAAAGGCCGATATGAGGGCATTGTCCATCCCTTTGTACTTCAGATTCATAAATCCAAGGAGGCCATTGCGAGATGCCAACCTATACCACTCTGCATCGTTATCCGCTGCGATTCGGTCAGTCCAGAATTGTAGGGCATTTGATCGTGTCAGCGCCCTTAAGCATTTATTTTTATGTAACATAAAGGTTTAAATAAAATTAAAATTAGGACGTGCATAAATAAAATATTAAGACAAGTATTAAAAAAAATGGATATGGTAAGCACTAAAGTCGATACTTACGTAAGGTCCCGTATCGTCATCCCCATAGACAAATCCTGCTACGTGTGTGTCGTAATCCCATAGCAGCTGACGATCCTGAGGCCCGCCGTATGGAATGTCACCCTCCGTATGTTCTCCCGTTATACTTGCATTTCCATGGGAGGCAGTTGCATGAGAGGAGGATGCACCAGATGACGAATGGTCGTGTCTAGTGCTGGGGCCTGGGAGAGCGGCGCAACCTTGAGGATGAAGCAGCGGTTTCTGACACCGCAGCTCCCTTGCATGCAATTTTCACCAACCCGCCCATATTTCACCCGCCCAGTTTTGTATTCTCCCGCCCACCTTTATTTATTTTTGTATTCTCCCGCCCAGTTTTAATTTTTTTTTTATGTTCCACCTGCCTTTTTTTCTTATTCTTTTTATTTTTTTTTACCTGTAACTGCTTCTTTTTTTGTGTGTTTTTGTATTAAAAAAAGTATTTACTTTTTTCTATATGACAAAAAAAATATTTTTTTCTTTCCCTCATAATTAATTGTATTCCCAAAATTTGTGAATCTATCTTCCTTCCCTCATTTCTTGCCTTATTCGTTCATCTAGTTATTTATCAATATTCAATTTTATATTTAGTAATGGAAGAACACACTTTAAGACCTTTATATGGGTAAGTAATTAAGTATGGATTTTCTAATTTACTACGTTCCTACATAATTTTTTAGGTGAATTTTTTGTTGTGGTTTTGGGTTTTTTGGGGTGCTCCCAAAAAGTTGAGTTTGATTATACTAAATGAACAATAATACGAAAATGACAACGACTTTTCGAGAAAACGAAAATTTGTACATAAATATTTATTACATTATGATCCTAATTATACGAAAATGACAAGCGTAGCTACATTATGATCCTCATGCGGTAGGCCGACCATACTCTGTACAATATCTTTGAAAGTCTGTTATACGCTGATGAAATGCTTGATCCCAATTATCAACACTAGAATGGAGGTAGTCCCTCCACATACCCACAATGGGAGGGATTGGACGTCTTTATCCAACCATACCTACAACATATGATTAGTTTACTATAGGATTAGAGTGAAAACAAGTAGGAAACGTTAAATTAAAGACGAGTGACGCGTTTTACCGGTACAAAATGGTTACAAGCTCCGACTAAGGCCACTGTAAGAACGTCTGTAGGAGGGTGGTCGCTGGAAAGGTGGAAAATCATCGGTAGACTTGTGTGCACACCGCTCCATGACGACGACAACAACAACAACAACAACAACAACAACAACAACAACACTTTTTGGTAGGCTGTAGCAAAAATCAAGCCACACATCGTCATCTCCATCCATTGATGTTGCATGTAATTATCACCGGTGTAGTTTATGTTGTGCATCAGATCTGGCAATTTGGTGACAAGTTTATGCTCCATTGCTTTGTACACATGGATGTTTCTTTTCAGCTCTGTCGCCATCGTCCTTCGAACCTGCTTCCACTCACCCTCACCCAACCCGAGTAACTCAAGCAGTGAACGGTAGCCACAATTGTCGTCTCCTGCAACGTTTAAGGCTTTGGTCATGTATACGAACATGAACGAGTTCACATTATGAATCCCAAAATTCACCCCAAAAGCTTTCTTTGGTTTACCCTTCTCGGGCCCGACAACCGACCCGCTGAGTGATGCCTTATGACGTCCGCGTTTGCCCCAGCTACTCTGACGCTTTAATGTTGACTCGCTCATCGACTTGGACTTGGTCAGTGCGTTTTCTTCTGCGTGCTCCAGCCAAGTCTTATCCCTTTTTGTTGAATCATTTCTTGGCCTCCCCTTTGTTACAATTGAGCTACTAGGTGGCTCCTTCAGTGAGGACCTTTCGGGATTTTTCCCGTCATCGTATGCCGAATTATCCGGTGTAGGTTATCAAAGCTCATCCTTTCTAAAAAAAAATCACTAATTACGGAACAAAACTTATCTTGTTCTTTCGTAAATGCCATGTTGTCCCCTAGGAGCATTTGTGCATCCGTAACACCTTACCATTTCACATGTTTCCAGAATAGGTGGATTTGACTAGGACATATAGGGGTGTTGCTTTTCATCGCTTCGAACAAATCGTGTGCGCATAAAAGTCCTATGACCACCCTCCACCAACCGTCATTGCAAACAGAGATATCGAATTTATACTTTGGGTTCAAGATTCTATCTATCGTGCCCAACATTGTGTCCAAACACAATTTTGACACTCTATTCACAAGCCTGCTAAACAGATCCTCGTAAGGTGCTTGTAGCATTAGCACTGCGGTTGGGATCGTATTACAATCCATTTCCATCTGTCCTCTCACTACACTAACCTGGTCTACTACGAGTTGATGGATCTTCCGTGCTAGTGTGTTGAAACCTAATACGGGTTTTCTTTCAATCCAATCTTTAAGCACAGAGTGCGCCCCCTCAACCCTGCAGACACATGACGAATATTTGAAAAAAACATTGATGCACGATAAAACACTAACCATAAATACACAATAAGCTTAAACCGATTTACCTATTCGTGGTCCTTGTGAGTAAATGAAGGTTGGTATCAGTCCAGGCTCTGACGATACGTTCTCTATAATTAAGGCCCAAGCCACGTAGTAATAAGGTAACCCGTAAAACCATCGAAGCCTGCTTGTTGCATCTCAGTGAGGCGCACGTAGTAGGTATACTCTGTAACACCCCCGATTTATATCGGTAGTGCCACACGCTAGTGACCTCGGACGTTACCGTCCGATGTCACCCAAGGCTTTAATCGGGACAATTAAACTTAAATGTGTATATATATTAAATGAAAGATTAAACAGCGAAAGACATTTATATGTAAAACTCAACTCTTTTATTAAAAGATCTCTCATCAAACGAGAGTAGCGTCTTTACAACAGAGTAAAAATTTCAGCGGAAGACTTATAAATTACACAGCGGAAGACTTTTAAGAATCAACCTATAACTTCGCTAGGTTATAAAGATATATTTAACAACTTAAAACACTAACACTTAAATCTTCGTCTGCAAGCCTCTTCTTCTTCGACTGGTTACTTTGACTTCGGGAACCAACCACTGATGTGCCGTATAGGGCGGATGACACCAGTCAACCATGCAAGGAATAAAACCTGGTTGGTTAGTCTAATGAAAGACTATGCAAGGGTGAAAACAGAATGGTTCTAGTGATCGCAACCGTTTACTATCATTGTCCCTCGAATAATAACCGAAGGAACGATATATAACCCGAAATTTCCACGGAATGATTAGTATTTAGATATGCTCTGAAAGGAAGATTCCAAAGGAATTGAGTCTTATGGAAAAGTATGACAATTGTTTGGGAACGTTATAGTTTCATACAAGCGTTTAAAAACGACTTGATCATTTGGGTCCACGACCAACCTCACCGCATAATGCGAATTCAGATTGGAAAGAGAACTTACTCTAACCGAAGTCCAGGCGAGTTTCCAAGTTGTACTTCTCGCCCGAGGGTTCATTAATTATGTTCCTACCCGCACTTATCTTATCTAAATTTCAAAACGGATATTCATGTTAAAGCTTTTTAATATGATCTCGAGTAACTACGAAAGTTTACGATATCGAGTGACTACGAAGGTTTACGATCTCGAGTGACTAAGAAAGTTTACGATCTCGAGTAACTACGAAAGTTTATGGTCTCGAATGACTACGAAAGTTTATGGTCTCGAATGACTACGAAAGTTTATGATCTCGAGTGACTACGAAAGTTTACGATCTGGAAAGCATTTAGAGGTTGGGTCCACTAATAATGACTTATAAAGAAACGATTAATCCTCATAAGGAATTAACGTTCCTACGAATACTCGTGCTAATCTAACATTAAAGTTTACATTTAAATCCACAACAAAACCATTACGGTCATTAACAAGTATAATAGCGTTGTTTCTAGCAATATATACAACCTACTATAATATCATATTTTAATCACGTTATTTATAAAATCTGTTCCCAAACGAAAACAACAGTTCACTCCGATTTAATTAACAACTAAAAGCAATTGATAATTAATGGAACATGGAATGATTAAGCAAGAGCGAACCGCCACTTGCCTTAGTCTAGACGAACGATTGAGTGACGACGGGTTTTTGGGTCCGAAACGGGAACGGAAACCGGATTACAGATTCCTATGACGACGACCCACAACGAAACCCTAGGTTAGATTCGACAATCAAATAATACGAATCTAAGGAAAAACGAACGAGATCGAAAGAACGAAAGTCCCGCCCGAGACCAGATCGTCCAAGGCCACGATCGCGATTGCCAAAGCAATCCGCGGTCGCGGCAGGGATTCCGTGGTCGCAGTCGTCGAGGACTTCGTCCGCGAGTGTCCAAGACAGTGGCCGCGGACGCGGCCGACCTTGTCACTGCCGCGGTCGCGGCCATGAACTCCAGCGACCCAAAACGGAGAAAACTCACCGGCGACGACACAACGGGGCTCGAGATGAGGGGGATTCCACTCCGGTCCACCTTGCGCCTCCAAAGCACCACTCCTCGGCCACCACCACCTCCGGCGAGAGCTCCGGCGACTCCACAAGAATTCCGACGAGCTCGAAACTCCGGCGACTAAGGAAGACGAGAGAGAGAGAGAGAGAGAGAGAGAGAGAGAGAGAGAGAGAGAGAGAGAGAGAGAGAGAGAGAGAGAGAGAGAGAGAGAGAGAGAGAGAGAGAGAGAGAGAGAGAGAGAGAGAGAGAGAGAGAGGAGATCTGATGTTTGGGTAGTCAAAACCCTCCATCCCGGCCTCCTTTTATAGCCAAAGAAGGAGAGCAGCCCTCGACCAAATCAACGGCGGCTCAGAAGATCGACGACGACGAAGAACACGTGGCACGCATGCACTTTTCCGTGGTCGCGGAAAATTCCCTTTCCCAGTGCTGCTGAGCACTATTTTTCCGCAGTCGCGAAAGTTCTGCCGCGGTCGCGGAAATGTCCTTTTTGCATCCGTTTGCTCAGGAAAGGATATAACACGGGTTTCAACCCCGGAAAATAAATATTTGTACCCAAACAAATATTCTAAGCCTCGACAATACGTCGAATGTATTTTCCAAGACTCAGGGGATTTTTATAGAGATCATACACGTTACAGAAATTCTGAATTTTGCCAAACGCGTCTTGCTTTCCCAACGAGAGTTGGAAATTTACCCAAATATCCTTACTAAAAATGAGGGATATTACATACTCGGATTTTGAGTTGAACAGTAGATGACACGCTCCCATGAACGCATTTGCTAGACTGGCATTATGCGTCAAGCTGAGGACATAAGCCTTGCAATTGTGTAGTATATGTACCCAACACAATAGATGTTGGGCATCGGGGAATACATGGCCTAGAGCTTTGACCTCGGCCAAATCTCGATCTGTGACTATCGTCGTTGGCCTCTTGCCGACGAGAGCGAACAAGTGTGCCAACTCTCTGAGTGTCCATTCATAGTGGTCGACGTTCTCTTGTGCCATGAAAGAATAGGCAACGTTAAAGGTATGTCTCGTGCACGTAAAGCCGACGATCTCAACTAGGGGCAACTTGCACCAATAATCATTTTATTAAGAAAGTATAAAAAACGATTCTAACCACATTACAGTAATGAGTAAAATTGCTCAAAATTTGTAATATCGGAACTACTAACTTGTTTCTCTTGTATGGCGAATCCATGATGACAACGTAGGGGGACAACTTCAGCGGATGAATGGAATGAGGGTGAGCCCAGAACAAGTCTTGAACCACATCGTCATGCCCAGGAACCCTTCGAGGATGGACGTAGTAACCGAAGCTCTCTAAATATAAGAGGGTGTACTGAGTTACCGTCATACCATCCATCTCTTCAGCGTGAAACTGTTGCCGAACATTGTAGATTTGCTTCCTCGACGTAAAGACCCTGTCATTCGTCTATCGTAAGAATGCCATAATCATCTTTGGCTTTGCGGACGCTTTCGTCAATGCCACGACATGCTTCTTTTGTTCCTCAGTCAGGCGTCCGACAAAGGCATGACCCTCCAAGCTCGTCGCAAGATCATGATCGTGTGTACCGCAGACCACCGACAACATCCACGACCCGTCCTTCTGCATCACCCCGTTCAGCACGAATGGACAATTGTTCTTCTTTGTACGCGTCTTTCATATCAATACATCCTTTAACGGCCGATAGCTTCCCGACTTCTCACACGCCAGTATGACTTTTCGCTCCCATGATTTATGAATAGTCAACACTATGTTCAGTCTAGTTCCTTGTTCACGTGCCCAGTCTAACATGGATTGACAATCTGTCCACCTGTAATCCGTCTGGAAGTAGGCAAAAAAAATCTTGCCGCTATTTTCAAATATTTTAAATTAATATGAGATAACACAATATATATAATGATGCAACACATTCTAACATGTTTAATGTTAGAAAATTAACTCTAATTATATCAAATACTCAAAAAAATAACGCTAATATATTTACAGTAATACAGTTACACCAAATCAATTTCAAACCACCGCTAAGATATATTTGAACAATTTAATTATTATAATGAACAACTTATTTCAAATAAACATTTACTCAAATACACTTAATATCACAAACATCAATAACCAAAAAATATATATGAAGGGTTTTATAAACTTTGGAGACAAATAGACAACTAATATTTTCTATTTGAATGACATGGTGCTTTCACTTTCACTTTCAGCTCATGCTTTCTACATCATCCATAACCATAAAGTTCATGTCAAAATATCAAATAACGCTACAATTAACTATATTAAACAAACATGTACATACGTAACCAATATTTGTAGAAGTTATAGATGACTGGGCTCATCCTTAAGTATAACTGTATAAGCTCTATGATCCGATATTTGCTACAAGTTTGTAGTCCATTAGGATATTATTTTTATTAATAACATTTGAATCAATTATCAAGAAAAAGATTACAAAAGCATAATAAACATTTATAATTCTAACTTTCCAATAACATATAAAATATCATATTTATAATTCAAAGTATTTTAAATATCCATGCTTTTTTTTGTCCAATTCTAACTTTCCAATAACATATAAAATAATTTTATAAATTATATGCAAAATAAACATGTATAATATAATTGTTCATGTACATTCAACTTGTTGTTCATCTACATGTCAACCTACAATCATTAGTTAATTAAATCTTTTACCTTACAATAGTTAAATCTAAGGGTTTATAAGGAGATACTCCCTACTATTTACATTATAAATAATATACACTTGAACCTAATCCACTAGTTATAGGTATTATATGCCTTAAGTAAACATATTAGGACATTAAGCAATGACATTAAACAACTAACATAGTTAAATAAGGAATGACATTAAATAAATTAATAATTGCATATATAATCATACAATTTAATTTAGGGGTGTTCATCCGGTCCGGACCGGATCGGATTTTTGGGCATATGTGGACCGAAGACCGGACCGGATAGGTCCGGTCCGGTCTTAATCCGGTCCGGTCCGGTCTTGGACCGGATTTAATTTTAAAAAATAAAAAAATTAAATTATTATTTAAAATCTAAAAAAAAATATCTAAAAAAATATTTATAAAACATATATACTCCTAACTTATTAAATTTAAAAAAATATCTACAAAAAAATACATATAAATCTCTAAAAAAAATATATACAACATATAAATTACAATTTTTTAAAAAAAAATTCCGGTCTTCCGGTCCGGATTTTTTCCGGGTTTGGACCGGACCGGACCGGACCGGAAACCGATTTTGGGGAAATGGTGGACCGGAGACCGGACCGGAATTTTACCGGTCCGGTCCGAAAATCCGGTCTGGTCCACCCATGAACACCCCTAATTTAATTTACATACCTGTTGAGCTGATTCTCCGACATCTTCACTGGACCACGACATAATATAACAATTGGAATAACTTAATTTTACTAAATTCTAATTTAAAGGCTAATATCCCCCTAATCTTCTCGATTTTTAGCTTGAAAGAGAAAAACGAGAGTGAAAATTTGTGATTTTTTCACCGATTACTCTTCTCCTTTTATAGGCGATTTTTTTTTAGTGTGCCTATCAACGTTGTCAAACACCGTTGCTCCTAATCACCCCATACTCCTATTAGCTGATCAACCCATACTCCTATTACTAGTTGGGTCGTAGCTGGGTTTGACCCAACTGTTTTGCAGGCCCAACGGAGTCAACCACCGTTGCTCTTTTTTTTTTAATAATGCAACGGTGTCAAGCACCGTTGCTCTTTTTTTTTTAATGATGCAACCGTGTCACCGTTGCTTTTTTTTTTTACTTTTTTTTAAATAAAAAATATCAACTTTTTTTTAAAGGAAACGGTATCTGACATCATTCCTATCTAAAAATTTAAATAATAAATAAAAAGGCAATGATTTCTCTCACCGTTCTTTGAAATGACGAGAGAAAACGTTGATCTCAGTGGTGCTGCAGTGGTGTCTGCAGCTCCACTGTCAGGTGCAATTAGCTGAATCCGAATAAAAATATGTTATATCGGTAATTCACATGTAACTATGATTAGTACATCGGAATTTAACAGAACTTCTGCTTATCGCTCGAGTCATAGGGAGACCGATTACACATATATTTGATAAATACTCAACTCACTTAACTCGAAAAAATGTTAAAAATCCGAACAAGTTGGATTACGGGCAGCTGACCCTATACAACGTGATTATACTAAATCCAAAGATAGAAATTATGGAAGGTAAATATCATTGCATGTCCATTGGCTCCTCTTTTGCATTTTAGGAGTTGAACTTTTATTGGCTTACAAAAAATTGAACCTCACTTTGTTAGGTTTGCTCTTATTTTATATTCTAATTTCTTATTTAAAATAGGACCGAGTTGACGTGCGGATGGCAGCTCAACAATGAACCGAGAACGGCGTACAACCGTTGGATCAAGAAAAAATGACATTTTCATTCACAGTTTCATTAAAATGAAAAAGTGGGATAAATTCAGCACTGCTGAATTTTATGTAAAAATAATGCATATTATGTGAACATATAGGTTGTTTCGTATGCACACATAAGTTATTTTCATACGCACAAAAGTTATTTTTTATAGGTTTTTATACATATGCACAAATACACGCATATATTATTTCATATGCACACAAAATACGTAATGTATTTTATATGTACACGATAATATATTTCATATGAATGCATGAACTTTTATATATGCACAAGATAGTGTATTTTATATGCACACATATGTGTAATGTGTGCACAAAAATCCGTTTTTCGCATAAAATTCGATCGTGTCGATTTTTTGCCGATTTTTTCCTATTTAATGAACGGTGATCTAGAACGTTAATTTCTTGCAATCCAACGGTTATGGGCCGTATTCGGTTCTCTCCTCAGCAGACATCCTCAACAGATCTTCTCCCTTCAAATAATACATTATTGATTGAATATCAGCTGTCATAAAAACCTGATATTCACATTACAAAGGGATAAACACATATAAAGTGCATTATAAATTAAAAATAATCTTTGCTCTACTTTTTAAAATAATCAATGTTTGGTATTTTTACAATATGCATTAAGAGCATCTTTAACGGTAGTCCCTTAGTGGGTCTTATAGAATTTTTTTAATATAATATTCAAATTGGGCTATAAGACCCATCAAGGGTCTCAAATTTGGGGTAAAATATGGGACCGTCCCATACACAATTTTTTGGCATCAAAGTGTCACGTGACACTCTCTGATTGACGCGCGTTGTTGTACGTCACATGACAATCAACGGACGGTCAGGATTTATTCTTGATCGTTCGTTATTTTTTTAAAAAATTCATATATTTAAAAATTGGTTGCTTAAAAAAATTAAAAAAAATACCATAATTCTAATTATATTTTTATCTATCCATAGACATCCATTTTGTATATATTTGGTTGATTTTAATATTTTTTCTGTATTATAGCTATCATTAAGTGAAAATAAATTATTTTATTTTAGTATTGATATTTTAAAATAAAATAAATACCAATTTAATTTAGCTTTATGAAAATTACATTGTAGTTTTTATATAAAAAAATAATATAATTGTAATTTAAACTAAACCTAAAAGACCCATCTAAAAGAGACCTCAAATAAAACCCCAAATACACCGCGGTGGAACTCACCGCGGGGCAGTGAGTTCCACCGCGGGGCGGCGGTGCCTTTTTCAGCTTCTGCGACACTTTAGTAGAAACACCATAACTTTTGATTCCCAACTCGGATTGCGCTCATATTTTGAGGACTTGCAGTAGACTTCAAGATCTAACTCCTCGAATTGGAATCACTTCATTTGGACATCTGAGTAGAGAGAACGAACCATTTGAATTCAGCACATTGTTCTTCTACTCTTCAATACACTTCAAACCTCTATAAATCCCATGATTTCTTCACTTCTCTCCACAACTTCTGGATTACAGACTTAGCCACAATTAGATTGTTTCGCTGTTTATGTGTTGTTTTTAATCATTAAGTCGTGTATCGTGTGATGTTTGTCGTTAAATTTCGTCATTTGGTTTAATTCATGTTGTTTTCGCATGTTGTTTTATTTTCATAAATTTATGTATCACTTTTGTTGATTTGCCTATCAATGTATGTTTGTCTGTCTTAATTTTAAATAAATAATATAATTAAATAATTAAAATAAAATAGCATTAATAAATTTCATGTATGATTTTTTTATTATATTAATATATAATAAGGGGTAATAATATAATAAATGATATATTAGTAATTTAATATTAACCTAAGGATATAATTATAATTTAAACTAAATCTAAAAGACTCATCTAAAAGACCCCAATAAAAACCCTTAATATACCATAGGTCTCATAGTAAATAATTTTCTTAAAAACCCTCTATAAGACACATCCTATAAGACCCCATTAAAGATGTCCTAAGCACATTACAATGAGAGGAGAGAGTTTTAAACTCTATGTCATGTCATGTCAGCTTATGGCTAAGTTGAAAAATTACAATAATCATTTCACATCTGAATGGCCCGACCTACTACCTAAAGGGTGACGGATAGACCTAGCAAGATTAACGAACGGATAACTGAACCATTGTCTATAGAGATTTTCAAACGTCCGGTAGACCGTAAATATTCGAATATTTGGACCGTGGATCAGATCAAACCGAACCGATATGGTCTAGTCTAATAATTACGGTCCGGTCCGATCTCATATCGTATTAGACTGTTATTATTTTCTAATGATTTTTTTTAGATTGATCCGGTCCAATAGTTGTTCATTTACGGTTCAAATTTAGACCGAATCGTAATTGAACTATAGAATTGGATGTAAAGACTCAGGGTTTGATGAGTTATATTTGTTATAATAGAAAACATTTTACGGTCTGTACCATTAATTTACGGTCATGGATCGAACCATAACCCATAAACTATTAAAATCCTGGACTATAGACCAAACCGCCACATACACTGTTCAGGTTCGGAGCTTAATACAAACCTACAACATATCACAATTACCACATGCATGCCATTGCAATTAGTTATCCAGTTTCTAGTAAATGCATGTATGCATGTATGTAGTGTAGCACACATGAGTTATTTAAAGTTTGACATTACGTGTGGTACTACGTATCTTACATCCTAATATCAACCCAATTTGTGAAGTCAAAAGTGATTAATTATGAATCATCTACACAACAATAACCAAAGAATTGAAAAAAAAATACGTTATTCCCTAATTATATCCGATTGCGTGTATTATTTCTGAGTCAATTTGGATAAGCAAGATTAGAAAACAATGATTTCTTAAGCTTCTGGCCAATTCATATTGCGATAGTTGGTAATGGCGATGACTACAACAAAGCTATTTTGTCTTGGGAATATTCTCCTAACTCGTATAATTTTGTCACTTTGCAATCTGAAAAGCACGAGTAACATATATAACCTTAAGCTATACATCAATTGTATAATGTAAATTAAAACATCTTGAGCAATGGAAAAATTAAACTTGGTAAACTTTTCCTTGACTAATTTTTAAAAAAAAATGGGAACCTATGTTTTTGTATGAAGAGACGTTTGGTACTTAATTCTAACATTAAACAAAAGCCTTGATCATCTCACTGAGTCACTGCCATCCAATTGGCAAATGCAGTAGATGACAAATTATAATAAAGCTTTAATAATATCAATTCACCGTTCCGTTTTTCTCTGCTTTCACAAAACGGAATGTTGCTTTCCACGGCAGATAGCATGTCTCCCAACTTACCCAAATTATATATATTAATCCAAGTCCATCGAATAATGCAATCCCATCAAAACCCACAATAAAAAAAACAGGTGCTAAACAACAATAAGTATGTGATGTTTATCTTCTACTAGTCAACCTACGCATCTCTACTAATCCTACCCGATTTCTTTTTCATCTTCCCACTTTTATGGCTACATTCATATTGTGTATCTGGCCCTCAATTTCCTCCATCACAAAACGTTTCTTCTTTCTCCTTTACACTCGACACGATTGAAAAATGGTTTCATGGGCTTCAAATCCTCATCACCCTATGCATCTTGTCATGTCATTAATCATAAACTCATTAGTAAATAGATACCAAACAGATGTTACATACCTAATTTCATGACTCAACATCACCCTTCTCCATCCAAAACACATTGTACCAAACCACACATTTCCTCTTCAGAATTGTCTGAATGTGAGATTGAGGCGTCCAGGGCGAAGACGCGTCTCCTCCAGCAAGGACTCAGGAGCAGAACCCGGGATGATTGATTCAACACCGTGAAATATATGTCTGGATGCACCACCAAATATAAGAACATCACCTGATTCAAGAACCAACTTCTCTGCCTTGTTTATATCCCTCTCATCCCCGTATAAGAACTCTGCTGAGTCTCCTACTGATATTGAGACTACTGGTAGTCCTTTGGCAAGAGACTCTGGGCTTTCATCACGGTCCTGCATTTCAAAACAACTAAATTACATTGACATATCATTATCATTTACATAGGAAACAGAGACATAATCAGCCTTTTTCTACAAAGTAACACAAATATTTCGCATAAGGCACCAGTGACCCTGTTTGTTTAGGAGTAATTAAAGAGATAAAATGTGAAAACAAATAATGTTAATACGCTTTAGTGCCAAGATTTTACCTCCCCTATTGAACAGAAATGACACTTGCTCTTATATTACCTCATTGCAAGTCTGTATACAGTACCCTTGTTTGGACTGTATATGCTGGGACTTTGAATTTTTAATACTTTATTTGTAAGATTATTATGAAACATGAGATGAAATTTTGTGTTTGTTTCTTTCTTTCTCAAGCCACTACTAGAAAGATGTTCGTTAGTAGTCTCGTTGTATAATGCTAAGATAGGTCTTCGAGAATTTGAAAAAATTTCACTTACAGAATATATCCAATTCCAGCTATTACAGACTTACAGTATTACACCTACTGGCTGGTCTTGAAAATTCAACATTATTACGAAATTGTATCTTTTTGTCAACAAGTTCAAATAAAAAAAATCTAAGGTAAGCAGTAACACAACCACAAAATGACAGTTGCATGTATATGATGTATAGATGCTACAAGCAACACATTATTAGAACTTATTCCCCTATCAAATTTTCTCCAATACAGATAATACTCAATTCCCCCGAATTGATGGCGAATGTCAAGTGTCAACTGATCTACCAAAAGTGAAATGAATGTCAATATTTCCTCATTGAATACAAGCTGAATTTAGTACAAAGGTGTACCTGATGAAGACCAAGTCGGCCTGTTGTAGTGTAGAAGTTCACTATACAAATATTAGGTAACATCATAGGAAGAACGTCTGCTACATTATTATGTTCATATTCTCTTTCAGTAAGAGCTTGAGAAGCAGTCATTGCTCCACTAACCATGTCAAAGAACTGATGAGGTATGTCAGGTGGCTGAGAGTTATCTAATCGTCTTCGGTTGCTATATCTCCTGGTCTGAGGATCCCAATCAAGACCCAGGCACATCATCATCAGGCGCAACTTTGCACCATATTTATAGCCAGGCTGGTAAAAACCCCCTGGTCCAAGGCCTAGGTTTCTACACTCCCTCACAACTGACACCTGGAATACATGAGATGACAAAAACATAAGGAGAAGCAGCATGCAGAAAAAAGGGATGCACACTGAAGAGCACCTAGCTACCCAGCTTCAGTAAAATAAGAAGACGTATATAACCATATCTTGTTTGTGCATCTTCATGAATCAAATCATTAAAAAATAAAAACTCATTAGGTATGTAACCATATTTTGTTTGTACATCTTCATGAATCAAATCATTATTGCAGTGAAATATATTGCCCCAAATCATACCTGTTCATCTTGTGTAAGGTATCCCTTCAGCAACACCATTCCTGGCCTCAGTACCATTGAATGATCCCCATCACCAGGCTGAAACGTTTCGGAACCTTGTTCTTCATCCTTTGCAAAGATAACTTCCGTCGAGGTGTGAAACTCACGTTCACTCTCGCAAATATCAAATGGAAAAAGTGGAGGTGACTTCTGATAGCGGTTTGGTTTCTGTTTGCTTGAAGCAACACGATCCTTAGCCGGACCAGGCTTTAATCTGGAGATGTGAGGAGCTTTTTGCTTTCCAAAAGTAGTAGGCAAGGAGTGATCATTATGTACATCAAAACAGCCTGACATATGACCAAGAATATCACATTCTTGTGAGAAATTGTTTTCCATTCTCAATGACTGCTGCTGCTTGGTGGTCTCCTCATGTAATCTATTACACTCAATTCTACCACAAGTGAAGTCCTGGTTAGTCCTTCCACGAGGAGATTTCACATTAGCATGCTTCAATTTTGATCTCTTTGCTTGAGCATGTTTGCCTTCTCCAAAACTAGAAGGCACTGAAAATTCATCTATATTGTCTACAATGTTCTCTGGAGTGCAACCTTTACCCTCAGATAAAGCATTGGTTACTTTAATAACTGGAGAACACTGCTCGTTCCCCTCACTGATACTTTTGATGGTCTCTTCAACTGTCTCATCAGTTTGAGACTGGGACTTATCTGTGGTTGATTTCTTCATCTTAGTCCCGGATGCACGAGAAACCAAACTGGAAGGGGATACTATAAGGTTCGAGTTATCCACATTCTCTCTCCTGGATGTGCCCTGCCAAGACTTACCAGATGATCTCTCTTTGTTCCTGAAGCTACCCTTGGTAACATTGTTTGTCTTTAAGCCAGAAACTGAAGTACATGAATGTAAAGGAGGCTCAGCAATGTGGTCCGGACTCAAGGCAGAGCTTGCCACAGATGGATTCAACCTACATAGCTTATCTTTATCTGATGTGCCCTGCTGCGTGCTGTCCGCAAGCTTATTCCCATTGCTGGATGAAGATTTAGCCTTCGCAAGGCCTAGATGTCTCAAAATGGGAAATGGTGAGATTATTCTCTTCTGACCTTGTCTGATCTCATTCGTGGACAAGCTTGATGAAGAACTACTCTCTGCCTGGAATATTCATGGGATATGGCACAAAGGGAAAACAAATTATACAACTGACTCATTTCCCATTCTAACTACCATCCATCAAAGAAAGAACATGAGCAGTGTATACAAAAAAAACTGACTGATATACTTAAATCGATGGTATAGCAAGGTATGTGAAAAATAGGAAAAAAAACATATTTATAACAGGAGCAGGATGAAAGCAGATACAAACGATTAACATATAATTGACATCCGGCTAGCAAAACTCAAGACACAAACTTCAGGCTTGTCGTTAGAATTTTGTTCTCTTTACGAATTTTGCATCAGCAAAGAAGTGTTAAGAGCATAATTCTTACACGAACTAGACAAAATTACGCAAACAAAAGGAGGAACTTCAATTCAAAAAGCAAATTCCCAAATTTACACAGCGTCAGATCCCTAGCACTGGATCGTAAGCAAAAAAAACAGTAAAGCGGAAGGAAGCAATTAGGCTTACAGTCTGTTGCGAAATCGGACGATTATATGAGGAATCCAATGTTTCGCTGCAGCCGGCGGAATTCATCTGCGATGGTGATGAGGACTAGTGAAGAGTAGAACGGAGCGCCGAGGAGGAGGATGAGTGGTTTTTCAGTATCCGTACGAATTGAATGGGATGATTGCATGAGATATTGAGAGTGAGCGGACGTTGCCTGGGAGATAAGCGGCGCCATAACTGTTTCCGGCCTCTCCGTCTTCCCTCGGCAGCCAATTGGGCGGTCAAATTTCTAGGGCCTAGAAAAATATCTATATCTACTTAAAAATTGATTTTTTTATCCTTATTAATAATCCACTTGAATTCTATTCAATTATTTTGCTTTATAATAGAATTAAATAATATATTTTGACCTTAAATATTGAGTCACTGAATAATATAAAAAGATAAAAAAAATGCAATAAGATATTAGGCTATTAAAAATTAGAACACACATGCATGAACGGCCCTACTGTATCCCAAATAGAATAGGCGTCAACTGTTAAGCCTTTCATCTCTCACAATTAACACATTTAAGTATATGTGAAGATGAAATAACAGCCAAAAAAAGCTTAAGTCAAATGGAATTTTAACCAAAAAAAAGAAGAAAAATAAAGAGAGTCAAGTCAAACGATTGTACCACATTACAACTATATTTAAATCACAAGTAGTTCAAAGGTTGTACAACATAAAACGGTAAACAACAAGCTTTTTAACAAAAAAAAAAATTGAAACGGTTGTACCACATCATAGCAATATTTAAATCAGGCGTTCAAATTCTATTATCGTAACTGTTATACTATTGCCGTCCCCTGGTGATCCAGCCTTAGTGACGACTCCAACAATTTAATCATTGGCAGTCCAGTAGCTACATATTTAAATCAAAGTTTGTACATCACAAAATAAAAAAATAAAAACAGAAGTTAGAATCTTATCCCACAAGTGAAACGGTTCTACCACATTATAGCTATATTTAATATATAAATTACATTAGCATTACACTTACCTCATCACTTTCCTATATATATATATATATATATGATACCTGACCACTCCACTACTCTTCGCTTCGCTGCTCCATCTTTCACACACAAATAACAATCATGAAAGAAACTATATACCACTAAACCAATTAATCGAAGGGTTTAACTTTGACATGTTTGTCGCAAGTGAGATGCCTTCGACATGATCAATTACATACATCATCACATGCTTCATTCTATCTGATAACATGGTACGTAAACAAAGCAAGGATATATTTGGTTTAATTTTCTCTCTAATTCAATAAATAACTGAAAGTTATAGACAATTTTATGTTGCCATCTCTAGAGTGACAGATCCACAAGGTTTCAAAATATTTTGGCTGAAGGGGTTCAAAATTACTTTAAACACACAAGAAAAATTGTGTTTAAGGAAGCTTTCAATAAGCTCACCACGCAAAATAAGGTAACAAATTTATCTGTATTTAGATCAACTCATTATATGTATTTAGATCAACTCATTATAATTGTTAATATAAATGTTTTTTTGTTTGAACTTTGAAGGGGATCAAAATTGCTTTAAACACACAAGGAATATTCTGTTTAAGGAAGCTTTCAACAAGCTCACCACGCAAAATAAGATAACAAATTTATTTGTATTTAGATCAACAAATTATAATTGTTAATATAAATTGATGAAAATTATGTCCTCTACTTATACAGAGGCTGCACGAAATAAAGCAAGTTGACACAATGCATAAAGCATTAAATCATGTACAATAACGTAAAATTTTCTATGTAATTCAGTTATTTTGTGTTTATTTTTATATTTTGCTTTCAACATGGAGTAGTGTTTAATAATCTTATACTCACTACCTTGCTGACATTATGAGGACATGCAAATGTGTTATACTCATCATATAGAATCATTTGGACAAGTATTTTACTGACTGAAAGGGAAGCAATTTAAACTCACCTTTTTAGATACATTTTCTTCTTCCAAAATAATAAGGCAGCCTCTACACATACAATTGAGAGATAGTGGGCAACACCTTAAAAAGACATGATCGCTGAAGTAAGCATAATTATTAAGTTAAAGATATGAATGAGGATTTTCGATTGTCGATGATGCAAGTATATATCCACCTTATGGTAAACTATCCTTGATTATATGTGTTTGGATATCTTTAGTAGTCTACACATGCATGCACTAAATACTTGCATCTATCGGTTTAAATTTATTAATATAATTGTCTTTTGATTGAGATAGGTTAATTTTATATGAAGATGTCATAGAATTGGATAATCTAATAGCACTATTGAGGCATCGATTGTTTACATCATGCACGGGTAGGTAACACCCCCAAATATTTCCTTGAAAGTATTACCGTCAGTGACCTCAGATTACACATCTGGAGTCACCCAAGGCTTAACCATTTTATACAATCATATGATAACACGGACATTATTGAATATCATAAAATTTCCAAATATTATTTAAACCAAAGTCACGGATTATATTTGTGAATACCAAATACGTCCAAATACAGAATTATTTCAATACAACGGAAGTCTTTAAAATAAATAACAATACGAAGTGTCTTGATCTGTGCGATCTCACGCCTAGGATCCTTAACCTTTGAAAACTCTTTAAACGTCATCTGCCGTCGTCATCGCGTACTAGCCTTCACGGAAAGGGAGTTTTCCTGATGTGCCGTATGAGACGGATGACACCAGCCAACCATACAAAGGAATAAACCGATTGGTTAGTCTAATGAAAGACTATGCAAGGGAAAAATAGAAAATGTTCTAAGTAGTCGTATTAGGTTACACCTGTCGCTTCTCGAATAATAACCGATGACGACAGTGAACCTCAACACTTCTACGGAAACATACGAAAAGGTATGAACAAGAGAAGACTCCAAAAGAGTGAGTCTTATGGGAAACGTATGAAGAGAATACTCTAAAAGATTGAGTCTTTATCGGAAAGTATGACAAGTGTTTGGAAACGTTATAGTTTCACACAAGCGTTTAAAACGACTTGATCATTTGGCTCCACGACCAACCTCACTGCGTAATGCGAATTCAGATTTGGAAGGAGGACTTACTCTAACCGAAGTCCAGGCGGGTTCCAAGTTGTACTTCTTGCCCGAAGGTTCATTAATTATGTGCATAACCGCACTTATCTTATTTAATTACAAAACGTACATTCACGTTAAAGCTTTTAGTATATATCATCTCGATACGAGAGATATCTGGGAAATAAATCCCGATTGTTGGCACCAGCTGTGTGCACCTACCCTGAGTAAGGGTACAGTCATGACCATGGAAAATACTAGGGCAAAATCCTCCTAATACCAGTTATAAAGAAACGACTAGACCTCGCGAGGTACATAGCGTTCCTACAAATACTCGTTCTAACTACACAGTTAAAACCACACAATAATCCACACCAGTACCATCATGGTAATAACAAATATAATAGCGTTGTTTCTAGTAATATATACAATCTATTATAATATTACATTTTAATCACACATTTATAAAATCTGTTCCCAAACGAAAACAATATTTCATCCCAATTTAATTAACAATTAAAATAATTGATAATTAACGGAAACATGGAATGATAAGCAAGAGCGAATCGCCACTTGCCTTAATCGAGACGAACGTAGTTGTCGGGTTCCGGGTATCTGGAAAACTGGAATGTGATTACGGATTACTACGACGACAACGAAACGATGACGGAACCCTAAGTTAGATTCGATACGAACGGATAAAGTATATGAACGAAAGAATCAAAAGGAAACGAGGGTCAAAGTCGGGACCGGGCTCCTCCAAGCCACGATCGCGCTTGCGAAAGCAAACTGCGGTCGTGGTTTGGAACTTCCGCGGTTGCGGATTTCTGGGTAGAGCCGCGATCGCAGTGTTCATAGCCGCGATCGCGGTGTTGATAGCCGCGGTCGCGGATCATCCCCTGACGCGACCCTGAAATCGATTCGAGGCTCACCGACTGACGACGATCGACTCGAACGAGGGCTGCTACCACTTCCACCACCACAACACCTCCAAAGCACCACAGACAACCACCCAAAAGCTCCGGCGAAGACTCTGACGAACACACGAGGATTCCGGCGACCTTGAAAACGAGAGCGAGAGAGAGAGAGGGATCGGAATGGATGAAGAATCCGAGGGCTGGGGCCTCCTTTTATAGAGCTTGGAGGAGCTCAATGCCGGACAGACGAATCGATTGGCATCCCCCGGCGTAATGGCGGCCATCCGAACCCGCGAAACGCGAGAGGCAATGAAGACGACGATGACCAGTTTCCGCGATCGCGGAAACTCTTCTGCGGTCGCGGAAATGCCGCGAACGCGTCATTTGCCTCTGGTTGCAGGTTCACTCGCGGATTCAAGCTTAAATGTATTTTTAGAACCTTTTAAAAATACCCTATGGTTCCCAAATGCAATTAAACGTATACCATTACGTTCAATGATTTTTATAGAGACTATAGAAGTTACAGAAATTCCAAATACGCCAAACGTGTCACAATTACAGAACGAGGGTTGAGAAAATTACCCAAATACCCTTATTGAAATTGAGGGGTATTACTTCACTACCCCCTTAAAAAAAAGTTTCGACCCCGAAACTTGGCCGAAAATAGCTCGAAAATGAGGGACATTACATCACCGCCCCCTTAAAAAGGTTTCGACCCCGAAACTAGGCCGAAAACAGATCGGGAAAACGACTAATCATATCAGTCTCAGTCTCCCAGGTTTCCCAAGTAACCTCTTCAGATCCAGACTTGGACCAGAGAATTCGTACCAATGGTACCACCTTGTTCCGCAAGTGCTTCTCGCGGCGTTCGAGAATACGCACAGGTATCTATTCGTAGGTACCATTCGCCTGAATCTCGATGTCTTCATAACTCAACACATGAGACATATCTGGCACGTACTTTCTCAGCAAAGACACGTGGAACACGTTATGCATTGGATGCGCCGACGGCGGCAATGCTAAACGATACGCTAGAGTCCCCACTCTGTCAAGGATCTCAAACGGTCCCACGTAGCGAGGGTTAAGCTTCCCACGCTTGCCGAACCTGAACACACCCTTGGATGGCGACACTCTGACAAATACCTTGTCACCAACCTCAAACTCGACATTCCTGCGCTTCAGATCTGCGTAAGATTTCTGTCGACTCTGAGCTGTCAACATCCTATGTCTGATCAAAGCAATGTCCGAGGCAGTCCTTTCGACTAACTTCGATCCGAGCAAAACCTTGTCGACATTCTCATCCCAATAAATTAGAGATCTGCACTTCCGACCGTACAATGCCTCGAATGGGGCCATCTTAATGGTAGAATGCCAGCTATTGTTGTACGTGAACTCAATCAGACTTAAGTTGTTCTCCCAACTGGTCTGGATGGTCCTCTCAGACTGTCCATCCGTCTGAGGATGAAACGCAGTACTGAACCTCAACTCGGTTCCCATGGCTTTGTGGAGTTCTTTCCAGAATCTCGACATGAATCGGCCATCACAATCCGATACAATGGTTTTTGGTGTACCATGCAAACGGACAATCTCGTGTAGAAAAACTTCTGATAGCTTCTGGGTTCCCCATGTTGACTTAATAGCCAAGAAGTGAGCACTCTTCGTGAGCCTGTCAATGATCACCCATATAGCATCCTTCTGACTCTGAGTTTTTGGCAACCCCGTGACGAAGTCCATAGCAATATCCTCCCACTTCCATTCTGGCACTGGGAGAGGTAATAATTCACCACCTGGTCTACGGTGTTCTATCTTGACCTTCTGACAAGTCAAGCACTTCGCCACAAATTCGGCTACGTCCCACTTCATATTGGGCCACCAGAATTTCTTCCTGAGGTTCTTGTACATCTTACTAGATCCTGGATGTACAAAATATGCTGACGAATGGGCCTCCTTCAACACCAACTGGCGAAGGCCATCCCCGTCAGGCACACAAATCCGGTCCTGAAACCAGAGTGATCCATCATCCTGAATCACGAATCTTGGAGCTTTCCCGTCCATCACTTCACTTCTTAGCTTCACCAAAATTGCATCATCAACCTGCTTCTCCTTGATCTGATCAAGTAGCGTAGCCTGAATCTCCAACATACTCAGGCATCCTCGACGCTGATCGTACAAGACGTCAATCTCGCACAATCCTTGGTTCAGTTTGGTCTGAGCAGTGAGTAGAGCTACTACGGTCTTGTGTGGCGTCTTTCGGCTCAATACATCGGCTACCACGTTAGGCTTGCCCGGATGATACAACAACTCGATGTCGTAGTCTTTGAGTAGCTCCAACCAACGACGTTGTCTCATATTCAACTCTTTCTGAGTGAACACGTACTTGAGACTCTTATGATCGGTAAAGACTTGGCATCTAACACCATAGAGATAGTGTCTCCAAATCTTCAGCGCGAACACCACAGCCGCTAACTCCAGATCATGCATCGGATAGTTTGCTTCATAGGTATTCAACTACCGAGATGCGTATGCAATAACCTTTCCTTTCTGCATCAGTACACATCCTAACCCATGCTTCGAAGCGTCACTATAGACCACATAACCATCAGTTCCCTCTGGTAGCGCTAGGACTGGTGCGGACGTTAGGCACTTCTTCAACTTCTGAAAACTGGTCTTGCACTTGTCGTCCCATACAAACTTCTTATGGACCTTGCGGAGCAACCCGGTCATTGGTAGAGCGATCTTAGAAAATCCCTCCACGAACCGTCTGTAATATCCCGCAAGTCCCAAGAAACTACGCACCTTCTTCACATTTTGAGGCCGCTTCCAGTTGGCTACCGCTTCAATCTTCTGAGGGTCGACCATAACCCCATCTTCATTGATCACATGGCCTAAGAAAGCCACTTCCTTGATCCAGAAGTCACACTTAGACAACTTCGCATAAAGCTGATTTTGTCTAAGGACATACAAGGTGATACAAAGATGTTCCTCGTAAGCCTCCTCACTCGGGGAATAGATCAGAATATCATCGATGAATACCACCACAAACTTATCCAAGTACTGGTGGAAACATCGATGCATCAGATCCATGAAGACTGCCGGAGCATTATTAAGCCCAAATGGCATGACTACGAACTCGTAGTGCCCATACCTCATCCGGAATGCAGTCCTCGGAATATCTTCCTCACGAATCCTGAGCTGATGGTAACCAGATCTCATATCGATCTTGGAAAAGACTTTTGCTCCCTGCAGTTGGTCCAACAGATCATCAATCCTAGGCAACGGATACTTATTCTTGATCGTAACCTTGTTCAACTCTCGATAGTCGATACAAAGTCGAAACGACCCATCCTTCTTGTTGACAAACAAGATCGGAGCGCCCCAAGGCGATGCACTCGGCCTTATGTATCCTTTCTCAAGAAGGTCCTCGAGTTGCTTCTTTAACTCTTGCATCTCCGGTGGAGGCATCCGGTACGGTGCCTTAGAAATTGGCGCGGTACCAGGCTCGAGGTCAATAGTGAACTTCACGTCATGATTAGGGGGTAAACCGGGAATCTCCTCCGGAAAGACATCCGGATACTCGCAAATTACAGGAATACCAAGAACTGAAGTCTCATCTCTCTTGGGCTTATCCAGATAGCACAGGTACCTGACACAACCTTGTCGAAGTAGCTTACACGCAACCATCGCATTGATGAGCTTCCCGTTATCAGCGTCATTACGACCCTTAAATTTGCATACAAACTAGCCCCCAGATGAAACTGTCACAGTCCTTGAGCTAAAATCGATAACCGCCCCATGACGCGTCAGCCAATCCATCCCGAGAATAATGTCGTATGGAGCCATGGCTATACAGATCAAGTTTGCTTCGAACTTCCGACCCTGAATAGTAATTGGAAATTCTGGCAGACGCTTGGTTCCTACCAACTGTTCACTATTTGGAAGATTTACCACAAATGGCTCACAAGCCTCATTGCACACTAAGCCTAGCTTATTCACAGTTCTCCGAAATGAAAGAATGTGTGGCACCCGAATCAAACAATATACACACAGAAGTAGAATGGAGGTATAGAGTACCTTGAGCAATCGGAGCATTAGGTCCGTCAGCCTCACGCATCTCGTAAAGTCGCTGACCTTGACCTCCAGAAGCAGCTGGGGCTTTCCCCCTGTTCTGGGCAATCATCTGCGTCGAAGGGCCAGAAGTCTCCACTTGTAACACCCCCAAAACTTAACCCTTTTGGAAAGGTATTACCGCCAGTGACCCCAGTGTTCCTTACCGAGATCACCCAAGGCTTTACCAAATAAATACAATTTATGAAATGCAATTGATACACAAAGACCAAGCATTAAATTCCAAAACATAACATTGTTGAGGAAACGAGAGTTACGGGATTACAACCCAATCCCGAATAGGTCAAAATATAGTTTAAACCAAACACAGCGAAAGACTAAGAAAGTAAGTTACAATCGGAGTTATTGTCCAAAGGATCATAACCTGATTAAAGAAATAATTAAAACATTCAAAAACCACCGCCGACTTCATAGCCTTCTAATCTTCTGAGCTACTTCTTAACTGATGTGCCGAATCAAACGGATGACACCAGCCAACCATGCAAGGGAAAATATTGGTTGGTTAGTCTAAATGAATAGACTAGCAAGGGAATAAAACAGACTGGTTCGAAGCAGTCATATTAGGTTAGACTCATCGCTTCTCGGATAATAACCGATAACGGTAGTCAACCATCATATTCCTACTGGAATAAACAAGAGGTATGCACAAGAGAAGATTCTGGAAGACTGAATCTTCACAGAAAACGACTCGAAAGAAGACTCCAACTGAAATGAGTCTTTAAGGAAGTAATGACAAATCTGGAATATTACAGAATCATTCAACAATGATTTAAAACTGACTGAGATGCTTCGGTTCACGACCAACCTCATCGCCTATAGCGAATCCAGATTGGAAAGAGAACGTACTACATTCAAGTCAAGACGAGTTTTCCTAGCTGCACTGAACTTAGCTGCACTACTCGCCCAAGGTGTATTAATTATGTGCGTCAAGGTAGCACTTATCTGATTTATGTTTCAAAACACGCATCACGTTATAGACTTTTACATGTGTACCCCACCAATGGGACGACACATCTTAGTATACGTTTCGTCGAGAGTGATGTATACCGAAAGGTTTGTGACACCAGCTAAGTGTCCTGTCTCTACACACATGTGTAAGAGACCGATCATGATCTTAGAATAGTACCAGATGGGGACGAGCCATCCCGATACCAGATTATAAAGAAACGACTGGACAGAGTCCGAGTAACGTTCCTATCTAACAGTGCTAACTAAACAGTTACAACACCACAACATTTACAGGATACATCCACATAAAGGCCCGAAAGGCGATCACAGATAATAGCGTTGTTCTAGCAGATATACAACCTATTATATGATTTTCAAAACAGTTTATCAAAACCGTTTCCAGACAAACAGAATATTCATTCCAAATTAATTACTCAGATAAACTACTGATAATTAATGTAAATATGGAACGAAAGAGCAAGAGCGAACCGCCACTTGCCTTACTCCGCAGAATAGTCTAAAGACGACACTGGATTCCGGGCTCGACGCGGTACAGCTCGGACAGCACAACGACCTTCGAGTCGACCCATGAAAGGAACCCTAAGTTAGATCCGACATAAACAGTACGAATCTAAACACGACGAAAGAACACGAAAGGAACGACGCCACGACGACAACCGACCAAGCCAAAGCCACGAAGGCGTTCTGGGCACTGGCGGCGGTCGCCGTTCTTGGCGGCGGTCGCCGTGAAGAACACGGCGGTCGCCGTGAAGAACACGGTGGTCGCCGTGAAGAACACGGTGGTCGCCGTGAAGAACATGGCGGTCGCCGTGAAGAACACGGCGGTCGCCGTTAAGAACACGGCCGACTGAAACGAGAGAAAACTCACCCCAAAACACGAGCGGTTTGGCCTCCTTCGACTTGCTTTGGCTTCTAACCTCCAAGGCTAACCAAAAGCTTCACAAAGGCACTCTGGAAACACACCAAGGCAACACCGGCGAGACCTCCGGCGAGCACAAGAAAACCGGCGAAAACAAAACTCCGGCGAGAGGCGAATTTGGCAGCGATTCGGGGTTGTAGATGACCCAAAACCCATGCCCAAGCTCTGTTATTTATAGGCAAACCCCAAGGATTGAGCTGCAAGCCCTCAGACGCGGCAACCGACGCAACGACGTGCCTCGAACGACGCCGGCAACCATCGGGCAAAGCCCACTGGACAATCACGGCGGTCGCCGTATTTTTGCCTGCGGCGGGCACGCGGCGGTCGCCGTTTCCAGGTCTGTCGCGGCCAGCTGGAAGCTGACAAGCTGACTCCTCGGGCCCAACCACGGCGGTCACCGTTTCTGAATGGCGGTCGCCATTTCTGAACGGCGGTCGCCATTTTCCCCTTTTCCCGCCCATTCGGCTTTGAACGAGCTTGACGATAAACCGGGATAAAAATTATCGTACGCGAACGACAATTTAAAACTCAAGGCACCTTGTCTGTATATTATTTCACTGAGAAAAATATTACAGATATAGAGCACATTACAGAATGTCTCAAGCTACCTGAATTAAATCCGACGTACACAACGGGTACTCGGGAAAATTCCATAATTCCCAAAATAACCTTACAAAAATACGGGGTATCACATCTCCTTCCCCTTACAAGAAGTTTCGACCCCGAAACTTAGGTCGAGAATAACTCAGGAAAATGCCTGAGCATATCTGACTCGGTTTCCCACATCTCCCAAGTAACTTCTTCGGTCCCTGACTTGGACCACAGCACTCGTACCAAAGGTACGATCTTGTTGCGCAATTGCTTCTCCCGACGCTCCAAAATGCGCACGGGCAACTCTTCGTAAGTACCATTAGCTTGAATCTCGATGTCTTCATAACTAAGCACATGAGACTCATCTGGCACATACTTTCTGAGTAAAGACACGTGGAACACGTTATGCACTGGGTGAGCGGATGGTGGCAACGTCAAACGGTACGCTAGGGATCCCACTCTATCCAAAATCTCGAATGGTCCCACGTAGCGAGGGTTAAGCTTCCCACGCTTACCAAATCTGAAAACTCCTTTGGAAGGTGACACCTTGACAAAAACCTTGTCACCGACCTCGAACTCGACAGTCCTGTGCTTCCGATCTGCGTAGGACTTTTTTCGACTCTGAGCGATCAACATCCTTTGTCTGATCAAAGCAATGTCTGAAGCCGTCCTTTCGACCAACTCTGGTCCAAGTAGAATTTTGTCGGCATTATCGTCCCAACAAATCGGAGATCTGCATCTGCGACCATACAAAGCTTCAAACGGAGCCATCTTGATTGTAGCATGCCAGCTATTGTTGTACGTGAACTCAATCAGACTCAAGTTGTCCTCCCAGCTAGTCGGACGATCGAGCACACAAGCTCTAAGCATATCCTCCAGAGTTTGGATGGTCCTTTCAGACTGGCCATCTGTTTGAGGATGAAACGATGTACTGAACCTCAACTCGGTCCCCATAGCCTTATGAAGTTCCTTCCAGAATCTTGACATGAAACGGCCATCTCAGTCCGATACAATGGTCTTAGGAATGCCATGTAAGCGGACAATCTCCTTCTGATAAACTTCGGCTAGCTTCTGGGTTTCCCATGTGGTCTTGATGGCTATGAAATGAGCACTCTTCGTAAGCCTATCCACAATTACCCAAATAGCATCTCTCTGACTTCGAGTCTTGGGTAGCCCAGTGATGAAGTCCATGGAAATGTCCTCCCATTTCCATTCTGGCACGGAGAGAGGTAGCATCTCACCACCTGGTCTGTGGTGTTCGATCTTGACTTTTTGGCAAGTTAAACACTTCGCCACAAAGTCTGCTACGTCCCACTTCATGTTTGGCCACCAAAACTTCTTCCTGAGATCCTTGTACATCTTGCTAGAGCCAGGATGCACAGAATAAGCAGATGAATGAGCTTCTCTCATCACCAACTGACGAAGACCTTCTGTGTCAGGCACACAGATCCGATCCTGAAACCAAAGTGATCCATCATCCTGAACCACAAAACTGGGAGCTTTCCCATCCATCACTTCACTGCTTAACTTTACCAAGATGATGTCATCGACTTGCTTTTCTTTGATTTGATCCAGCAGTGTAGCCTGAATTTCCATCATACTCAGGTACCCTCTACGCTGGTCATACAAGACTTTAATGTCGTATGAATCTTGGTTTAGCTTGGTCTGAGCAGTAAGCAACGCAACCACAGTCTCGTGCGTTGTCTTCCGGCTTAGCGCATCAGCTACTACATTAGCCTTGCCCGGATGATACAACAACTCCATGTCGTAGTCCTTGAGCAACTCTAGCCAGCGGCGTTGTCTCATATTTAACTCCTTCTGAGTAAATATATACTTGAGACTTTTGTGGTCGGTGAAGACTTGGCATCTTATACCGTAGAGGTAATGCCTCCAAATCTTCAGCGCAAAGACAACCGCTGCTAACTCAAGATCGTGGATCGGATAGTTTTCTTCGTAAGTCTTGAGTTGTCTAGATGCGTAAGCAATGACTTTGCCTCTTTGCATCAAAACACAACCAAGACCACACTTGGAAGCATCACTATAGACCACATAATCGTCATTCCCCTCTGGGAGTGCTAACACGGGTGCCGAGGTCAACCGTCACTTCAACTCCTGGAAACTGACCTCGCACTTGTCATTCCAGACAAACTTCTTATGGACTTTGCGGAGTAGATTGGTCATAGGTAGAGCGATCTTTGAAAATCCTTCTACGACCTTTGAACTTGCACACGAATTGGCCCCCGGATGACACCGTCACCGTTCTTGAACTGAAGTCGATCACCGCCTTGTGACGCGTCAGCCAATCCATACCGAGAATAATGTCGTATGGAGCCATGGCTATGCAGATTAAATCTGCCTCGAATTCCTTACCCTGAATGGTAATCGGAAAGTCGGACAAATGCTTGGTTCCCACCAAACGTTCTCCATTAGGAAGATTAACGACGAAAGGGTCGCACGAATCATTGCACACTAAGTCTAACTTGCTAACATAGCTATCCGAAATAAAGGAATGCGTAGCACCAGAATCAAACAGAATGCACACTGAAGTAGAGTGAAGGTATAGAGTACCTTGAGCAATCGGAGCGTTGGGTCCATCTGCCTCACGCATCTCGTACAAGCGTTGGCCCTGACTTCCAGAAGCAGCTGGGGCCTTTCCCCTGTTCTGAGCAGTCGTCTGCACTGAAGGGCTAGGAGTCTCGGCAGGCTTAAACCTAGGGCGGTTGCTCTGATGAACTGACCCTTGCTGCGACTCTACTCCCTTCTGCTTTCCCTGCTTGCAGAACTTTTGCAGATGACCATCACGTCCACACCCAAAGCATGGCCTCCTCTCCTTCCGACACTCAGTGCTCTTGTGCCCAGCAGTACCGCAGTTATAACACTGAACGGAACTCCTGGTATGCCCTGACTGCTGAGTCGATCCTCCTTGCGTCATCTCCGTCTTAGCTCGGCCGGACTTGGCGAAATTAGACGGTGGCGCAGGGCGCTTAAAACCACCTCCCTGGTTCTGATGCTGCATCGACTTTTGTCGGTTGCGCCTCTTGGTCGACTCCTCGAGAGTTACCTCCAGCTTATAGGCACAATCCACATACTGCTCCAAGGTAGAGCATGTGTGGTGCACCATTAATGGCTTGATATCCGGGTTCATCCACTCATGGAAGTACCAGATCTTTTGAGCCTCGCTGGTGATCTCGGCAGTGGCGTACTGTAGAAGATGGTTGAACTTAGATGCCAACTCGGTCACTCTCAGACCATCAGTCTGAGGGTACAAAAACTCTTTATGCTTTTCCTCTCTCATAGCACGAGAGAAAAAGCGATCAACCATCTTGGTCTTGAACATCGACCAAGTCAACACTGGGCTCTCAGCCAAACCAGTGCTCTCCCACCACTCGCTAGCCTCCTCCTTCAGCTGAAGAGACGCGATATGGACCTTCTCGGCCTCCGTACACTCCACGTTTCTGAACAGCCTCTCCATATGGGAGAACCAATGAGTCACTGCCACTGGCTCCCCTTTCCCGTTATAGCAGTCGGGTCTCATGGAAGTAATGGTCTTAAGAGCGCGACCATAGCTGTCCTTCGCCCTAACGGCAGTCTCCTGAGTCACAGGGTTTCTGGGTTCCACAACATCAGGAACCGCTGCATGAATAGGCACTTCTTGTGCTTGAGGCGCACTTGGTCTCAAGACATCAGTAATAGCCTGCATCACGATCCCACGGATCGCCTCAACAGCTGCAGCGTCAAACAGCATCGGCGCCTGGGTCTGATCTTGACCTTCACGCCTCTGCTGGACGCGAGACTCAGACTCGTGTTCATCCTGAACACCTCTTCCTGCTGGTCTGGGGTTTTGGCTGGTCCCAGCACCGACTCGAGTCGAGTTTCTCGTGCTTCTTGGGTTCACCATCTGTTTACCGATCCAATTCCAAGCATTCAATACATTAATATTATGCAACATACTTATGCAATATATCAATGTAAATAAATCACTCAGAATAGATCAACTTGGCATTTTATAGATGAACCTTCGAATTCTTACACAAGTTACACATAAGTTTATCATTCGAGCGTTAGGACAACATTGCTCGAAGATATAAGTGTTTCTCAAAGTACTTGCCGCAATACTGAAATATTACACAAAGTACAACTTGGAATACTAAGAAACGAACTACTACGATAGGCAACGCCACTCCTCCTCCAGGCGTTCCAAAACGTCTCCTATACGACTGGCTATTCGTGCATGGTCTCTTCGGGCTAGGTTCACCATCGAGCTCTGGCGATGGGTTTCGCACCCTGCTTGACCCTGAAGCACATAGTCCTAGCTCAGCCATAGAAAAGTATGGGTCATCCATGACTGGTCCTCCTATTCCAGCCCTCCTCTGAGTACTGGCGATCAGCTCATCCCTCTGACGCTGCTGTTCTGCGGAGATTACCTCGCTCTGGTGGAGAATCTCCTGCAGCTCGGATTCCGACCTCCATCTCCTTGGAGTAGGGATAGGCTGAGATTCCCTGTCACTTCTCCCAATACCGTACTCAGTATACAGTGCCTCCCAATCAGCTTCTGACATGGGTGTGTACTCTGGCACTGGTGACAATCCTGTACCGGGCTCCTGAATCTGCCCTCCAAGGTCCAACTCTGGATCCTCTTCTGGATCATCCTCTATGGGATCATCTTCCTCGGGATCATCCTCGATGGGATCCTCTTCCTCGGGATCATCCTCGCTGGGATCCTCATCCTCGGAATCATCCTCGATCATCTCCTCGTCCTCGACAGGATCTTGCTCAAGCATCTCCTCTTCCTCCTCCTCGTACTCGATCTCCTCGGGAATTGGTCCCAGCAGAAAGTCGTCTTGATAAACCCCTTGTTCATACCTTGACAACTCGTCTTCCTGCTCCCATTCATGTACTCCCTCCACCCTTGGTGGTGGCACAGGTGCAGGTCTAGGGACCATAGCATTCCTGGCTACAAGGACAACCGACTCGGGGAGAACGTGCTTGACGTCTTCGGGTGGGCTACTCGGGCCTCCAACCTCGAAACATCGTTGAGGTAACGGAAAGTCTAGCCTCGGCTGATCCGACTTGGCGTCTTCTGACCCCTTACCAATAGAAAAGCAGACACCCATCCTATCGAACAATAAGAAATGAATTAGTCTTTCTAGACATAGAAGCAAGCTTACTATATCAGACTATAAAGAAGACACGACTATGAACGGTGTTTTTAAATTCTTTTCACAATGAAAATTCAGAGCCCTCTTTAAAGCATTTTGAAAATGAATAACTGGTTTATAAAAAATCTAAACCCGTTTTAAAAACTTTGGCTCTGATACCACAACTGTAACACCCCCAAAACTTAACCCTTTTGGAAAGGTATTACCGCCAGTGACCCCAGTGTTCCTTACCGAGATCACCCAAGGCTTTACCAAATAAATACAATTTATGAAATGCAATTGATACACAAAGACCAAGCATTAAATTCCAAAACATAACATTGTTGAGGAAACGAGAGTTACGGGATTACAACCCAATCCCGAATAGGTCAAAACATAGTTTAAACCAAACACAGTGGAAGACTAAGAAAGTAAGTTACAATCGGAGTTATTGTCCAAAGGATCATAACCTGATTAAAGAAATAATTAAAACATTCAAAAACCACCGCCGACTTCATAGCCTTCTAATCTTCTGAGCTACTTCTTAACTGATGTGCCGAATCAAACGGATGACACCAGCCAACCATGCAAGGGAAAATATTGGTTGGTTAGTCTAAATGAATAGACTAGCAAGAGAATAAAATAGACTGGTTCGAAGCAGTCATATTAGGTTAGACTCATCGCTTCTCGGATAATAACCGATAACGGTAGTCAACCATCATATTCCTACTGGAATAAACAAGAGGTATGCACAAGAGAAGATTCTGGAAGACTGAATCTTTACAGAAAACGACTCGAAAGAAGACTCCAACTGAAATGAGTCTTTAAGGAAGTAATGACAAATCTGGAATATTACAGAATCATTCAACAATGATTTAAAACTGACTGAGATGCTTCGGTTCACGACCAACCTCATCGCCTACAGCGAATCCAGATTGGAAAGAGAACGTACTATATTCAAGTCAAAACGAGTTTTCCTAGCTGCACTGAACTTAGCCGCACTACTCGCCCAAGGTGTATTAATTATGTGCGTCAAGGTAGCACTTATCTGATTTATGTTTCAAAACACGCATCACGTTATAGACTTTTACATGTGTACCCCACCAATGGGACGACACATCTTAGTATACGTTTCATCGAGAGTGACGTATATCGAAAGGTTTGTGACACCAACTAAGTGTCCTGTCTCTACACACATGTGTAAGAGACCGATCATGATCTTAGAATAGTACCAGATGAGGACGAGCCATCCCGATACCAGATTATAAAGAAACGACTAGACAGAGTCCGAGTAACGTTCCTATCTAACAGTGCTAACTAAATAGTTACAGCACCACAACATTTACAGGATAAATCCACATAAAGGCCCGAAAGGCGATCACAGATAATAGCGTTGTTCTAGCAGATATACAACCTATTATATGATTTTCAAAACAGTTTATCAAAACCGTTTCCAGACAAACAGAATATTCATTCCAAATTAATTACTCAGATAAACTACTGATAATTAATGTAAATATGGAACGAAAGAGCAAGAGCGAACCGCCACTTGCCTTACTCCGCAGAATAGTCTAAAGACGACACTGGATTTCGGGCTCGACGCGGTACAGCTCGGACAGCACAACGACCTTCGAGTCGACCCATGAAAGGAACCCTAAGTTAGATCCGACATAAACAGTACGAATTTAAACACGGCGAAAGAACACGAAAGGAACGACGCCACGACGACAACCGACCAAGCCAAAGCCACGAAGGCGTTCTGGGCACTGGCGGCGGTCGCCGTGAAGAACACGGCGGTCGCCGTTAAGAACACGGCCGACTGAAACGAGAGAAAACTCACCCCAAAACACGAGCGGTTTGGCCTCCTTCGACTTGCTTTGGCTTCTAACCTCCAAGGCTAACCAAAAGCTTCACAAAGGCACTCTGGAAACACACCAAGGCAACACCGGCGAGACCTCCGGCGAGCACAAGAAAACCGGCGAAAACAAAACTCCGGCGAGAGGCGAATTTGGCAGCGATTCGGGGTTGTAGATGACCCAAAACCCATGCCCAAGCTCTGTTATTTATAGGCAAACCCCAAGGATTGAGCTGCAAGCCCTCAGACGCGGCAACCGACGCAACGGCGTGCCTCGAACGACGCCGGCGACCATCGGGCAAAGCCCACTGGACAATCACGGCGGTCGCCGTATTTTTGCCTGCGGCGGGCACGCGGCGGTCGCCGTAAACGCGGCGGTCGCCGTTTCCAGGTTTGTCGCGGCCAGCTGGAAGCTTGCAAGCTGACTCCTCGGGCCCAACCACGGCGGTCGCCGTTTCTGAACGGCGGTCGCCGTTTTCCCCTTTTCCCGCCCATTCGGCTTTGAACGAGCTTGACGATAAACCGGGATAAAAATTATCGTACGCGAACGACAATTTAAAATTCAAGGCACCTTGTCTGTATATTATTTCACTGAGAAAAATATTACAGATATAGAGCACATTACAGAATGTCTCAAGCTACCTGAATTAAATCCGACGTACACAACGGGTACTCGGGAAAATTCCATAATTCCCAAAATAACCTTACAAAAATACGGGGTATCACACCACTGGCTTGAATCGGGGTCGGTTGTTGTGACTCAGCTCCCTTCTGTCTCATTTGCGGACAAAATGTCTGCAAGTGCCCCTCCTTTCCGCAGGCAAAACACGTCCTCTTGTCCTTCGGACATTCGTTGCTCTTATGCCCCGGCGTGCCACAATTATAACACTGGATCGTTCTTGCCCTAACCCGAGCGTTGAGTGGAACCTGCCTGAGTAACCTCCGTTCTAGCCCGGCCAGACTTGGCAAAATTTGACGGTGGCGCGGGTCGCTTAAACCCACTTGCCAGAGGCTGGCTCTGCGCCGGTCTCTGGCGATTGCGCTTCTTCGCCGACTCTTCCAAAGTCACCTATAACTTATAGGCGGCATCCACGTACTGCTCCAGAGTAGAGCATCCGTGGCACACCATCAGTGGCTTGATGTCTGGATTCATCCACTCGTGGAAATGTCAGATCTTCTGCTCTTCACTGGACACTTTCGGCCCAGCATACTGCAACATGTGATTGAACTTGGCCGCAAGCTCAGTCACTTTCAATCCATCCGTCTTCGGATAGAGAATGGGTTGTTGTCACCATTTATTGCTCTCATTAAACATGTTTATCATAATACCAATATAATTATCATTTGAAAAAGAGAATCAAGTAATTGTGTATAGCTTAGTGGTTAAACCATCTCTCAAGAACCCATAAGTCATAGGTTCAAGTCTTTTAGATGTCATTTTGACCAAATTTTTTTTACTTATTGCTCTCATCAAACATGCTTATCACAATGAGTTATTAATTCTTGAGATACACTCTATACAATATTAAAAATATATAATAACAAAAATTTCCTTCTTAATATGTTTTTATTTACATGAGATAATTTATCAAACTTTTCCCCTTTTAATTTCATTTTTAAATATAAGAATTTTCTATAGCTAAATTAATATTTTTATAATATTACAATTAAAAGGTCCACATTCCTTGAGATACATAACTATTTAAATATTGTCACATTGTGATAGATTCAAACTTACATAGACAAACAATTAATTGGTTCTCTATAAATTTTAAACGAGTAAATATGTGTTTGTTATTTTGTCTTTCCACCATAATTAAAAAGTTATAATAAAATATATATTTTTTTTAATCCTTCTTTATAATACTCTCAACAACACCAACGCCCAATCCAAATCCATAGTCAAATTTGGTAAATAACATCGCTTTTAATAAGAAAACTAAATGACTCATTTAAATGATTGTAACATACACACCAAATAGGCCGGAAAGACAAGGTCAACATTCATCAATATAAATCTCCTCATAGAATTTCATAAAAATCCATTAACTGTTAAAAATCTATTCAAATTCCCAAAACATCTTACTATTATGTATACATGCCACTTTATTGTAGCCCTAACCGTTAACCATCCAACAATAAAATTATCTTATTTTTCCTCATAATCTCTATTTTCACATTCTCGCTATTAGTTGCCATATTGGCTGATCAAAATGCTTTACGACTAAGAAAGGAAAAGCAACATCAACAAATTAGAACCATCATTTGCTATATCCTTTATTGTCCGAGGTACAATTCAAACAAAATTTCCCCTATGATAAATGATGTCTTTTAGTATTGGTAATTGGTATATATTTAATTTATTTTAAATATTTTTATTTTGTTTCAAAATACAAATTATCACATCCAATAAATATATAGCTTGATAGATTAATCTATAGATATTAGCTACTATAATAATTAATTAGTATAGTGGGTTGTTTTTATATCAAAAATACAAAAATATTCTGTTTATCCATCTATGATTATTTACAAGTTAGTGGTGTATGTCTCATGGATATCACAAGTTTTTGTTTAAGTATGCATCTTTAAAAAAAATTCTTGATGGAATAAAAAATCTACTTAATAGTTTGAAATAAATCAAAATCATTAGACTAGATGTTTAAAAATATTCTTATTTTTATGGTTAAAAAACTTTAACAAATTAATAATAATCATTTAATATAAAACCATTAGATGGAAAAAAGTTATATACATACCTAAAGTATATATAATACATAAATAAATTATTAATAAAAAGTGATTTGTACATAGCACGGTTATAATCACTAGACGACAAATTTCATGTTAAGAACTATATGTATATATATATATGTAAATTTGGATTTACCAGTTTCAATAAAAAAACTTGAATGATAAATAAAAAATTATAGAAATGAAATAAGATATTTTTAATTAAAATTAGATAAATTAAAATAAAAAACGCAACCGTGCATAGCACGGGCATAAAGACTAGTTAAATAAAAGAGGTGTTGATTTTGAAAACTACTCCGTAATTTTTTTTGGTAATAATTAGATTAATGATTTCAAAATTAATAAAATTAATTGTATGATTCTTTTAAGCCTTGACGACAGTTTCATATTGATGATAAATTTTTTGACAATTGATTTAGTTTTAATGATAGATTTCGTTTTAATGACAATTTGTTTTTATGACAGATTTTAGTGTCATAATTATTCATCATCACTAGTTGATGACACAATGTGTCGTTTGGCCAACTAAACTACTCCGTATTTCTTAGGCATGGAGATTTTGCATGAGCCCGATGCTATCATTATTTCAGAAACAAAATTTGCTCTAGAACTTTAATTTGAAAGAGGTTGGAATTGCTGATGTCATACTTGCTTCGAGTCTCTTAAAGCTCAACAACAAGTTGTATCCAGATGAAGGTGAAATGTTTGAGGATCCATTGTTATACAGACGATTGGTAAGGAAACTCAATTTCCTCACCAACATCAGACCTGACTTAGCCCTTTCTGTTCAATTTTTAAGCCAGTTCATGAAGACTCCTCAGATGCCTCATTATCAAGCTCTTCTTGATACACTGAGATACCTTCCCTCGGGTTAGTTTTTTCTAAGTCACCTGATTTTACTCTTAATGCTTTTTGTGACTCGGACTAGGGTGCTTGTCCCTCCACTTAGAAGTCTGTAAGTGGTTTCTACATTGTCCTTGGCTCAAGACCCTTATGTTGAAGTCCTTTCTTCAACGGAGACTGAGTACATATCAATGGAGAGGGTTGTTTATGAGCTCACTTGGTTGTCTAGATTACTTTATGAGTTTCAAGTACCCAATATTAACCCCATTTCCTTATTTTGTGACAACCGAGCTGTCATTTATATAGCCAAAAACCCTATTTAATTACCAAGAGAGAACTAAAACACATGGAGCTAGATTGTCATTTCGTATATGTTGGCCTCATTTCTCTCCATTTTACTTCCTCTTCTAACCAACTTGCACACGTGTTCACCAAACCTTTGTCCGGGGTCTAGCACTAGGAATCCATTGGCAAGTTGGGTTTGCTTTTGCACCCTCCAACTTGAGGGGGTTTGGTGATATTTGAGCTCCACCAAGCTGGAAAGGATGACCAAGCTCATACAAGTAGCAAAATTTCGTGTTCCACATCGAGCCTTACTTTCCTCTTTACATTTTGTTATGAAACTTGTGAGTAGCACGTGAGTTTCTTGCTTTGCCCTTTCTGTGTATAAAAGGTTTTAAGTTATTAAGTTGAAATAGGAGTTGAACTAATAGCTATAGTTGAAGCTGGAACTGGATTTATCAGTTTAATTATTTAAACGGTTTTTTTGTCTGATATTCCTGAGATAAGGCGAAATTCGTAAGGTGTTTCAAACTTTTACCTATTTAATGTAATATCTCCGAGTTTTATTTTTTTTTCGCTAAATGTCCATCTGTTAATTTTTTAATTAAAAAAAAACTAAAAAATGAGAAATATAAACAAATTCCAAAAAGAATCAAAAAAAGTTCCCCTGCCTCCGGGAGAAGCTCTTTGCTCTCTGTCCCGAGTGCGTTAGCCTTCTCCCCTGCAATTGCTGCTCCACCTCTTCCTCCTCATCGTCTGTGTCCTTCATCTCTGTTCCAGGCGACGCGGACTTCAGCGGATCGGCCGGCGCCGGCAGCGTCGGATCCATCGGGAGAGTGTCGAGTCTCATCGACAGCGAGCAATCCTACCGCCGATCCAGATCCGTCGCGCTTCCGTTCTTGAAGTCGGCGAGGTTCTCCTCAGCTGCCGAATTCGTCGATCCGAGGGAGTCATCGGCGTCGATTGAGAAGAGCAAGCCATCGCTCTAGCTGTTTTTCCCGCCGCACAAGTCGAAGAGAGAGAAGATCGCGGCGGAAGATGAGGCAGCTGATTTGCAAATTCGGACGATTAGAAGGTTGAAATCGGTGGCTACTCTAACTGCTTTTTCCTGCGCCGGTGGCGTACTAGACGAGGCGAGGTCGAAGAAGAATAAGGGATGGTATTTCCCTAGTCCGATGAAGGTATTCTGGCACTCCAAGACGTCGGCGAAGATTGTTCAAGAACGATTGTCGTTGCACACTCTGTGTTTGGACTATGGCTAGTTCCATTAGACAAAAATGAAAATTTATTAATCGGTTTCTGTTGCTCTAATAAGAACCACCTCCGCGACCATCTTCAGATTCAGATTCAGATTTAGATTCAGATTCAGATTCAGATTCAGATTCAGATTCAGATTCAGTTAACAGATGAGACATGATATGCTGGAGAATCTTTTACAAAGGACCTGGAAAGGTGCCATTCTCTCTTTGCTCTCGTTCCACCTATCAATCTACATCCATTGGCAATACAAAGAAAGTACGCTAACAGGTCTCAGGAGACCAAATAACATGGAGTCACAAATGAATTGTATATGTGAAAGATGATACAAGACCATTGGTAAGATGATTCTTTTGAGTAACTAGTAATTTCATTGGTAAAATTTGCATCGACAGGTGCCCAAAAGAAGATGATTCTTTTTGTTTATTTTTTTGGGAATTTTTTTCTCATTTTTTTAGTTTTTTAATTAAAAAATTAACCGATGAACATTTGGCGAAAAAAAAACAAAACTCGGGGATACCGCACAAAATATGTAAAACTTTGGGGCACTTTGTGAATTTCGCCTTACCTCAGGGGTACCAAACGAAAAAACCGTTATTTAAAAAATATAGTTGTTGTTCAGTATTACAAGCTGAAATGGGGGAAGTTAAATTAAGTTCGTTAAGCTTTAGGCTCTGTTCGGCATATCGAGTTGAAACTAGAGCTGGAGATGAATAAATAGTTGGAGCTGAAGCTGTAGCGAAATGAGTAGCTGGAGTTGCAGTTGGATTTATTAGCTTATTTTTTCTCTAAAAACTAGTTGAATATTCGGCATTACGAGCTGGATTTGTAATAATAACAATAAAATTACAAAAAAGGGTATGATAATACATCTATATTTTGACGCATATACAAATAAGGTTTTATTTTGATCCATGTGAGTACTTTTTAACCCTATATTTTATATTGTTTCCTCTTCATCTCTCACACATAAACATCTTCACGGACATCGACGTTGGTATAGTTTCACTTTAATTCATCCATATGTATATGACTAATAAATCTTAATCTATCTATTTGCGGTTTCAATCTATTGCTCGTTTTCGATTTCATGTTAGCATGTTGGTCTATAAATTGGAGCTTTTATAGATCAATAAATTATCAATTATAATTAATAATAAGTTTTTGATAAAAGTCTAATTGAAGAGATACGTAATGCTCATAAACTTTGTACATAATTTCATGATACAATTGTTTATATAATTTCATAATGATAGTGACGAGCTATTTTATGTGCTCATTTAAGGACACCAGTAGGTAATAAGTTACGTTAAGCTTTCATAATATTGGGGGAGTCACATTAAAAAAAAGCAACAAAATTAAGTTACATTTATCTACAATAAGTTTGTTAAGTTAGATGAATAAATTTTCACCAAAACTCAGCAAGGAGATGAAAACAAAATTTAAGCTTCGTTAATGTGTAAAAAAAGCTCTGCAGAACGGAACCTTAATCTCAAGGGGTCACATTAAAAAAATTGGTTGAATTAAATTTCATTAAACACTCATTAATATAAATAGATTAAAATAACAATCAAACTTTATTAATCTTAAAAAACTTTGCTGAAAGGAACCTTAACTTTATTATTGTAATGAGCGAGAAAAGTCAACACAACTTAATGTCAATCTTGGTTTCATTTTAATGGAGTTTTTCTTCGTTTCTTCCGCTTACAACTTTGTTCAAATTCTATTTTGAGTAATCCAATTATAATCTTACTCCTCTTCTATTTCTCTTATAGTCCATCTGGAATCATCGTAATAACCTTATATTTCGCCAATCTCCTACTCTTATTAACTTCAATCCTTCAGACCAAAGCTTGACAATTCTTTTAAGATTGAACATTATCCATTGAATCCATAAAACCAGTAACCATAAAAAGAAACCGTATATTGATTATAAATCGGATTTGGAAGAAACCTCATTTGAACTGGGTAAAACTTAATTTTGATGGCTCTAAGAAAAACGATAATACCTCATATTTTGGCTATATCCTCATAGATAATAATGGAAAAGTTCTTTTTTTTATCGAGAACAGATCCCTTCAACTTCTATACTCCGTTGTGAGGCACTAGCAGCTCTTTTAGGTATTCAATATGCTGCTAAGCTCAATATCAAATATCTAATTATCGAATGCGATAATTTATTGGTCATTAAATCGATCCGAGGTATTTGGAAAATTCATTGGGAAATCCATTCCATTATTATGGACATTTCCTCTTTGCTTTCGTCCTTTACGTCTTTTCAGGTCTTCCATTGCTTCCGAGAGGTCAATCGCGCAACAGATTTCCTGGCAATACACCCCATCCCGTCTTCCGCACTTCAACAGTTTTGAGATCTTATTTCTCCCTCCACTGATCATCATCGTACTCGTCCAATTCTTAGTGATAGATATGAGTTCTTACAACTGAACTTTACCTTCAATTCTTTTGGAACTCAGTTTGTAAAATCATCCATTCGGATGATTTAGGGTAGCCATCGTCTTAGATGGGCCATAATGTTTGTCTTGTATAAAAAAAAAAACTTTGTTCAAATTCTATTTGTTTTTATCAAAATTAACAACTTGGCTTTGCTTCAATTCATCTAGATTCCCAAAACTATAAATATAACTATGAATTCGATATTTAAGTTCAAATTAAACTAAACTAAGAGTTTGCTAGGTTAGGGAGTTTATAAAGAGTTTTTTGTTTATAAGTAGATGATACATAGGGTTATATGAAAAAATATGTTTGATAAAAAAAATGATTTTTATGGATATGTGTGTAGTTTATTAGAAAAGTGTGAGTAGTGAAAATAAATTAAATAATTTTATTACACGTTTATTGAAATGTATAAAAATAGGTTTTTGAAAAAAGTGTTTATAAATAATAAACAATTCATGCCAAACAAAGCCTAAACCAATAAAAACTGAAACAAGTGGATTCAATATTTTTTTTAGTTCACCTGGAAGTTCGGTTATTATAGTTTGATCAGATTTGAGTCTAAACGCCCTAATATATATATATATATGATGCATATATGGTGAGAATAATTCTTAAAATGAGAACTCTCTTAAATGTGAACTGGTGCACAAGGAGGAGAAAGTGCATAATGCACTTGCAGTCTCATGCATACATATTTGAGTGCACAATTGTGTACTACGTTGGTGCACAACTGGTCTCCCCTATTGACCCACCGGAGCTCCGACATTGACCGGCGTTGATCGACCATTGATCGGTCGTTGATCGACGTTGATCGATTGTTGACCGATTGTTGACCGATTGTTGATCGAACGTTGACCGGTATTGACCGGCCAGTGCACTTGCTTATGCATCATTTTGGATGTGCATCATGTTATGAATACGTGTGCATCATTTAAATAAAATACAAGTATACAATTAAATAAAATACAAGTGCACCATGTCATAAATAAATGTGAACCACGTTATAAGTAATTGTGCACCATAGTTCATGTGTTTGTGCACTAAGAAGGTTCATGTGTTTGTGCACTCAATTGTATTTAAAAAAATACAAGTACACTACACAATAAAAATCGGGTGCACAATTCAACATATTATGATGCATTTTTTAACAGATTTTGGTGCACAAACTCGTATAACTTGGTGCACAAACATTGTGCGCTGCTATTGTACTTAGAAAAAAAAAACAAGTTCATTACTCAATAAAATTCTAGTGTACAATTTCACATATTTTAGTGCATTGTTCAACATACTTTGGTGTACAAATTCATATAACTTATACACAAGACTAATTTATATTTTGAGAGAAGTTTTCATTTTAATAACAACTAGAAATCGAAGCCCGTGCTTCGCACGGGCCATTTGTGTATATGTAGTGTCACGATATACAAAATAAGTTTATAATACATGGATCGTTGTTCTGTTTTTTATGTTATAAATATATTATTTGATATTTATTTAAATGTAAGTATGTTAGGTATAAAATGTTATGATTGTACATCAGAAACGGATTATTTTATTTTTTATAATTTTGGTTAGAAGTATAATTTTAATTTTGAATTAAAGTGGAAGTTTGTTTTTGTAAAGATGTGTTTATATTTTGATGGAAGTTTTTGTGAATATTTTAGAAATCTTCTATATCTAATATAAAGTTTGCATTTTTGTGCATTAAGTGTGTTCATTCAATACCATACAATTTTGAAAGTATTAAATCGGCTCTGGCTCTAGCGGGTGGAGCAACCGTGAATGTTTCTTCATCGAGCTTTTTGATCTGCTACAAACTATTGAACAAAAACTCTTCGGAGGAAATGATACAAACCCTAAAAAGGTAACAATTGACGGAATAGACAGAGGATATAAATATCAAATAAGAACTCCCAATAGAAGAAAAAATCTATACCAGATTATTTTTAAAATGAAATTAAAAATAGTAACATTATCTAAAGTGTGTTCTAGTTTGTTCTTTGTTTTGAGAAAGTAAGGAAATCAAAATTTTGTTGCTTTTAATTTTGAAAAATTGAGGAGTTAACAAAGGTATTTGTTAAGAAAAAATATTTTCAGCGTTTTAAAAGTTGTGTAAAAGTAAAATTTTCTACACATTTCTCTTAATTGTACTACATATATTTTTCAATTGATAAATACATTTTATCCAAGCAACTTTTATTAAGAAAATACATATTTCTATAGAAGTCTTTATAAATAGTCACATCAAACAAATCCTTATAATCTAACCTATTAGATTGTCATGATCACGATGTAGAGAACTTGATCATATTTGTTGATTTGTCGTTAAAGGGTTCAGTTTGAATGGAATTGAAAAAAAATAAGAGAGGTAGAGTTGAATAATTCTTGAATTCTTGATTGTTAAATAAGAATTTTTTAATCATGATTATCTTTTTTGTATATCTATTTATATTTTTTAATTTTAACTTTTATCGACATATAACTTTTTTGTTATATAGTTTTTGAATTCTACCAAAGAGTTCCCTTAATAAATACCATAATATGACCAATAATTTTTAAACTTCATAGTTGAATTTTTACATCAATATAACATTGAGGATTCAATTGATCACTTATAATTTTATGGACATTTTTCGTATTTTTCTATAGGGCACTCATTGCTTAGTTTAAAATATTTTATAGAGTGGGGGCATGTTTTATGATAAAGAAAATTTAATTTTGTTTTTAATCTAATAAGTATTTTAAAAATTCTTATCAAAAAAACTTTGCTAAATAAAGGTGACTTTTGCCATTGTTTTTCCCTACTTATCTACTTAAAAGCTAGTATTGAATGTCAAGAAAGCCAACTTTTAAATACATATGGATGGTCTTTGTTTTGAGAAAGTAAGGAAATCAAAATTTTGTTGGTTTTAATTTTGAAAATTGAGGAGTTCACAAAGGTATTTGTTAAGAAAAAATATTTTCAACGTTTTAAAAGTTGTGTAAAAGTAAAATTTTGTACACATTTCTCTTAATTGTACTACATATATTTTTTAATTGATAAATACATTTTATCCAAGCAACTTTTATTAAGAAAATACATATTTCTATAAAAGTCTTTATAAATAGTCACATCAAACAAATCCTTATAATCTAACCCATTAGATTGTCATAATCACGGTGTAGAGAACTTGATAATATTTATTGATTTGCCGTTAAAGGGTTTAGTTTGAATAGAATTAAAAAAAAAAAAGAGGTAGAGTTGAATAATTCTTGAATTCTTGATTGTTAAATAAGATTTTTTTAATCATGATTATCTTTTTTATATATCTATTTAATTTTTTTAATTTAACTTTTATCGACATATAATTTTTTTGTTATATAGTTTTTGAATTCTACCAAAGAGTTTCCTTAATAAATACCATAATATGACCAATAATTTTTAAACTTCATAGTTGAATTTTTACATCAATATAACATTGAGGATTCAATTGATCATTTAAAATTTTATGGACATTTTTCGTATTTTTCTATAGAGCACTCATTGCTTAATTTAAAATATTTTATAGAGTGGGGGCATGTTTTATGATAAAGAAATTTTAAATTTTGTTTTTAATCTAATAAGTAATTTAAAATCGGAATTTTCGCGTGGTACCCTCCAGGTTATGCAATTTTCGCGAGATACCCAGAGGTTACGGTATTTTTGCGTGGTACCCCCGAGTTCTTAATAAATTTTGCCAAATATCCTTCTGTTAGAAAAACGTTAAATCCCTAAAAAAAAATTAAAAATCTGCTCCTTTTTACCTTGCGTTTAACAAAAACAAATCAAACCACCTTTTTTTTTACCTCTAGCCATACCAGTAACACCACGATGAGAGAGGGACTATATTCCCATTCTCGTTTTGAAGCCCTGACCTTACAATCTGCTACGATGAGAAAGGTACTATATCCCATTCTCATTTTGAACCCAACATGGACATAATAGCGAGAAAACCTTGTTACTAAATGAAGATTGCATATATGCAGGTGCAAAATATGAGCTACCCAAATTTCATAGATAGGTATCATCTCCCACTCAAATCTTCCAGAAATCAAGTTCATCCCGAAATCAATTTAAATGTATCTTACAATTTGAACTTATCTCCAAATTTCAGAGAAACCCTAAATCTAATTTCTATCTCCTAGTTCCAATCCATTCCAACCTTAAACCTCAAAATTAGCAATATGGATTGAAAGAGAACTTACCTGAAGTGTTCTTCGTCCACCGTAGTCATCGTCCACCGCCGTGGCTGTCTCCATCGTCGTCCACAACCTTCGCGTCTCCGTCATCCACAAATCTCGCGTTCGTCGTCGTTGAAATGGGTTGGCTTCGCTGTGGTTGTCTTCGTCGTCGTCCACCCCTCCGTTCAGACGCCCAACCACCGCTCCGACAATCTCTCCATTGAAATGGGTTGTGGAGCTTCAAATCTCCAAAAGCAAAGGTATTGTGGTGTTACTGGTGTGGCTGGAGGAGTGGAGGTAAAAAAAAGTGGTTTAATTTTTTTTATTGTTAAACGCAGGGTAAAAAAAAGCAGAAAGTTTTTTATTTTTTTTAGGGATTTAACGTTTTTGTAACAGATTTTATAACGGAAGGGTATTTGACAAAATTTTATTAAGAACTCGGGGGTACCACACGAAAATACCGTAACCCCTGGGTATCTCGCGAAAATTACATAACCTGAAGGGTACCACGCGGAAATTCCGTTTAAAAATTCTTACAAAAAAACTTTGCTAAATAAAGGTGACTTTTGCCTTTGTTTTTCCCTACTTATCTACTTAAAAGCTAGCATTGAATGCCAAGAAAGCCAACTTTAAGTTTGCATTACTATGTCAGACACTTGTGTTCTAAGCTAGCTGAAGCCAACAATCTTATGTGCATTTGTTCTTTGTTCTTGTTGTTGTGTTGCAGGTTTTTTTAAAATGAAAATATACCCTTACATTTTAATATAACATGGGTTGGTACTTGGTAGGAAAAGTATGTACCACTTTACGTGTGTTTAAAAAAAACCTCTAGGAGGCATAGCCCGTGCTTCGCACGGGGTAAAAGATATATTGTTATTTTTAAGTTTGCATTACTATGTATTAGTTTTTTGTTTATAAGAGATCGTTTGTTTGTTTTTTCTAAGACTTAGGGACTATTTTATTAACAATATGTGTTTTGATATTTAGTTTGTAATTGTGACTAATATTGAATAGAGTATTTGATTTTGTTTTAAAAAAATTAATTTATCTTATATCGATGGTTTTCTAATAATTTTGCTAAAGTATTTATGTTATGTACTTTAAATAAGAAGTAATTTTTATATTGTTGTATAATAGACACCATTAGAGGTAAAATTTTTATAGTATTAAAATTAAAATTTGACCATAGTTTATTTTATGATAAAAATTTGAATAAAATAAAGATAATAATGTATAACTCTTACTTACTTATATAAAAAATGGCCTTTATTTCTTTTGAATATAAACATTTCTTGATAAAACTATTACTTTATATTTAGGTATATATACAAATCCTGATTGTGATAATAATAATAAGGAGAATGCATTAATTGTAGTGTTTTCGATGGGAAAAGAGAGAAGTTTATGAAATTGAAAGTATTTATTGAGGCAAAAAATATAATTGTTTTTGTAGTATAGAAGATAAAATACTGAATTGTTTTACATTACAAAATTATCATAGGAATATAAACATATATTGCTTCCAAGGTAGTTCCTTCCAGACTTTCAGAAATTAGAAAGTTATAACATATGTGTAGAGCTTATCATGTCATTTGTATTGTCTTAAATATAATTTGAAATATTTCTAAAATTTGTCTTTTTATATTTCATCTGTATAACAAACAATAGTTATAGAATAGTACAATATATAATTATTAATATTACATATATGTTTGATGAATTTTTAAAAGAAGCTAGTTGAGATTCTTTTTTTCAAAACATTATTTTTGTAGTGAGCTAAGAACCTTGGTTGTACATGTAAGTTAGGTTAGATTAGATGGTCGGTTATACACATGCGTAAGGTTTTTTTTATTATTTTTGTATAATATAATAATATTTTACATATATTAATTTTGAAAGTAAAATTTTATTGTGATGTATGTAGATGTAGATAAGATATTGTGTTTAATTTTAATTTATATTTGAGTATGTCATTGAGTTTGCAGAGGATAGATTGGGCGTGCTTGTAATAAAATTTCAGATTGAGATGCTTTGTCCTGCTATAATAAAGGTCCGGATTTATGTTTTGATATCGGTCTGATTTATATTTGGAGGTCTATTTGGTGATTCTAGATGAAGAGCATATGGCAGAGGCATTTCATACTTAGGTAAAATGAAGTGTAATTTCGCTATACGTAGTTCTTTATAGCTGAAGCATGATCGAAGCTTTGGCTTTTCTTTTCCTTTCTGTTGTTCCAATCAAGTCACATCGACATGCTTCCGTCTGCCTTTTCTGATACCCTCTCATCGGGGCTTCCGATTCTAGGTTGCGGTAGGTGTTTGATTTGTCCGCCTGTCGATTTTCTTATTGGTCTGGATTAGGACTCTTGTAGGGTTTTAGGAGTTTGAGCGATTTGTGTGTGTTATGAAGGGAATTAAGGACTGCCATATCTGTCAAGTTGCAAGTTTAGTGACACCAAAAAAAGACGTTAGCTAAAGTACATCAACAATCTTCCAATTTGTCAGTATGTAGTAGTATAAACCATTTATTTACCTGGAGGGTGCAGTAAAATAGTATGCAATTCCACCAACGGGGTAGATTGACCACTGTATTCAGACTCTTTGGATGAAAACAATATGCACTATTAATTAGAAATATATATTTGTAGAGCAGCACTAAGAAGTGTGAATTTTCTGAACTTTGAGTTGTGACACTTCGATCTTACGATTTAACAATAATTTGAATCAACTTACGAAGCCCCAACCCTTCTGGTACCTTAAGCTTCATCTGCCTTCTTGATCTTCCGCCTCTAGATTGAGTGCAACTCTGCAAAAATAAACAAATGTTCTTAACAATTGCACCAATCGAAAAAAAAGTGTTATTCAGACAAATCTATGTATTTCAATGTATTTATAGATGACATCTTCACGTAGTATCGAAACAAGCAAATCAAGAAACAACGAAACCAAATACAACAAAGAATTAATGATGAACATGTAGATGAAAATAACACAGTTTCGTATCAAATTTTGTGTATATATGTAGTGTCCAACACAGGCTCGAGACTTTCAACAAAACAACACAGTTTTACATTCATGAAACTTTCAACAAAACAAACCGATTTTTAAGCAGAAGATTCGGATTCGAGAGTAGGCTGAAGAAGGTGTAGCATGATCCCAAAACGACGTCTTCTTTCCTGTTTTAGAAACCTTCTGAAGAACTGCCTCAGGATCCACGTTGCCATTGACGGTCACCTTCTTCTCCTTCAAGTCCACATTGAATGATTCTACACCTGTAGAAATCACAGCGCAAGCCACCAAACAATCATATTCATCTTAGTTATCCATTTGTTATTACTTATTAAGGCTGGATTAAACACGACAGCAGGATATATTTTATAAGGAAACAAACCTTCCATTTTCCCCAAAACTCTCTGAACTCCCCAAACCTTCCATTAAACTACTCACAACTGCAGCTAGAAAGCGCTAATGGTAGTTTTCATCCCCTAATTCAAAGCCTGTTACTTTCGGGCAGTCTTGGCAATATCCCCAAGTGGCTCCGCCAATGATGAAAATTGAGACATAGAATTGGAGAAGAAGAGGAGCACATACCAAACCATGGGCGCCGCAAGGGAAGAATTGGATCGGAGCGTACTTGTTAGAGATCTAGAAGAGGTTGCCAAGGAATTCTCCGAACTATACTTCTTCTGCTGCTCGAAACGATCGAGAATTCCGAGATCGACGACCACCGCTACCATATCCTGATGCCGCCATTGATAAATAGAGATTGAACCTTCAAACTGTGACACACTTGTCGCAGTGGTAACACCAATACTGTGACTGATCGGACACCGCAATCGGCGTCGGAGCTTGCGCTGGAGATGCCGTTTCGTCCATCTGCCAATTAGAGAATCCCGGACAAGAGCCCATTGATTTCAGCGTAGCCCTCCCCCGTCTTCAAATCCTTCCACTGCAAGGGCCTCTCGAGGTTAAACGTGCTTCCTGAATGCGAATCCGTGACCGATCCATTTGACAGATTCCCGTTCAAAGCCGACTTATCACCCTGATTGATGTATGCGGTTACGCTGGATGTCGATTACCGGGGTAAATAGAAGTGAGGGTATCTGAGGCAGCAAAACCGTATTTGTAATGGCAAGGATGATGAACACCATGGATGTAGGCTAAGTTGAAACGTCGATAATTGACTGGCTTCTCTGCCTCTTCATCCTCCGTGCTTAAATATATTAATTATATGTCTTTAACTGAAGGTAGGCAGGTGTAGGGGTTAATATTCTTTGAACGTTAACACACATTAATCACATATTGGTGAGCCTTTGGCCCAATAAAAAAGGTAGACATTTGGTTAGCACATGTTTATTGGGCCAAATGTTACAATTAAGGCCAAGTCTCAGATTATTTTTCTAAATTTATCTTAATACCTCATAATCTTGATGGGCCCAAAATGTTAATTCAACTGACCCATATATATATATGTATTTCACTAATGAGTGATTGAAGGAGAGCATTAAAGTGGACATGAAGCCAACTTTTAAATATATATTGATTCTCACCAGATCAGTTTACAACTTATAGGTGATTGCATAAATCTCAATTCATATAACCTAGTGTAGGATTTGAACAGCTGTTACAAACTGACCAAAATTAGTCCTAGGATTTTTCATACTAACTAAACATAGCATTCATTAGTTAAATTTCAGTATACGTAAGTGAAGATAAACAGTGGTGCACGCAAGCATCATACATGCGTGAGAATGATGTCAGCTAAAGACCCATGGAGACAGCAAATAAAAAATGGCAGCCACACCCCCACATGATGTTGATATCAGCGTTTTGAATTCATAAATTTCCAGATCCACATTTGCCATATTAGAATAGAGGGACAAAGCATGCCAGGTTAAAAAGGTAAATCATTTATCATTATATTACTCCAGTATTCACTGTCTAATGCTCATCCACGTCACGTCCAAGATAGTACAACTTTGGGGGACCCATCCCTATTCAGTATTCACTTCACTTGCCCGCAAACACGGTGGTTTATTGGCAAATCTCACTCTCATGCTCATCCAAATTCCCTATCAAGGCTTCACAATTGGACTTCATTATATTTATACGGATTAAAATTTCAACCCAAGAAGAGTCTAGAAAAACAGAATCCTGGTAATTCTTGCTTCAATTTGGCTGAACTTGAGAGAGAGATGAAACATGATCACAATTCACAAATGAATTCTCCAAAGTGCCTTTTTGAGAATGCATGGGGCTCACCACTCCTTTTGTTCACCATTTTATAATTCGAAGCTCACTTTCTTTCTTGGACAGCAAAAAAGCCAACCTGCTACAACCAAGCAAGAACCCCAATGAATCCCACACACACACACATACACAAACAATCATAGATTAATGTGAAGGCGAGCCAACTCCATCCATCCATCCATGAATAAGGCGGGTGCAGTAGTCATCCATCTCCTCCACATTGTGTGCTTGCTCTTCACACTCAAGTGCGGTGATTCCAAATCAGACCTCTCCATCGGCTACCAAATGAGCTTGACCGTCCCGAGCGAATACAGCCCCGGATTCATAGGCAAAGCTTTTCTGATGGAGAGCGACAAACTCCCACCCCCCAACTACAGAACTGCATTGTCCGTAGAGGCCACTAATTACAACGGAGATGGAAGATACGCCTGCTCCCTCGACCTCTTCCTGGGCACCGTCAAGGTGTGGAGCTCAGGACACCGCTCCAAGTTCTACGCCTCCGACATGTGCGTTCTCGAGCTCACTCAGCACGGAGACCTGCGCCTCAAAGACTCCAACGACCAGATTGGGTGGCGAACAGGCACCAACGACCAACGAGTCCAGGTACCATTATACCATTTAATTTACTCCCTCACTTAAGAAATACTATATCCTATTGGAAACAATTGCTCTAATTAATGGACTTGGTTTTACGATTGGTGTGTACGTAGAAGCTAAGGTTGCTGGAGACGGGGAACATGGTACTGGTGGACGCCGGCGAGAGCATAAAGTGGCAGACGTTCAATTTTCCGACGGACGTGTTGGTGGTGGGGCAGAGGCTGAGCGTGGCGACGCATCTGGTGTCGTACCCGGCGGCGGGGGGAGGCGCGTGGTTCTACTCGCTGGAGATCCAACGCGACAAGCTGGGGCTCTACTTGAACTCAGGTAACAACGTCCCTAGAGACAAGTACTCTTACTGGGAATTTGAGCCTTCCAAGGGCAGAAACGTCACATTTGTTGAATTGACCTCCCAGGGTCTAGACTTGTTTGACGACGCCTTGAAAACATTTGCACAGATACACACAACAGCAACCGCAGCAACAGGGGTGAGGTTCCTGGCACTTGATAACTCCACCGGGAACCTCGGCCTCTACTACTACAATCCTGCAGAGGACGAGTTCAAGGCGTCATTTCAGGCACTCAACGCCACTTGTGACCTTCCCCTGGCCTGCTCTGCCTCCAACTACACCGTCTGCACGCGCTCCGGCACGTGCTCCTGCATCCGCGAGCAGAAACTACAGATCAAAGCGGCTGCTGACTCCGACTCTGATTGTGGGCGTGACTTGGATGCGTTGGACTGCGGTGACGGGGAGATGGTTGAGCTGGAGGGGGTTGTGAGCGTGCTTGTTTCCACCAGGAGAAGCGGAAACGTGAGCAAGGACGAATGCGGGGAGCTGTGTTTGGCGGAGTGTGACTGCGTGGCGGCCTTGTACGGGAGGCAGGGGCGGCGGGACTGCGAGTTGTATGACGTGGTGAGCGGGGTTAGGGAGACAAGCGGTGGTGGCGCAGCAGCAGCAGCAGCTGATCATGCAGTGTTCATGGTTAAGCTCCGGAAGCGGGGCAACAGCAAGGCCGGGTTGAGGAAGTGGGTGTTGGTCGTGGTCGTGGCTTCAGATGGACTCCTGCTCCTGTTTGTTGCTGCAGGACTTGCTTACTTCTTCATCTGGAAGAGGAGGACAACTACATCATCACCATCCAATTTACACTAGCTAGCTGCTTACAAATACAAATTCAAAGAAAGATTTCTCAGACCTCTAATTTGGCTCATTGTTTGGGTCCTTTTGGAATTGGGTGTGTATTAACTATTTAGACACAAAGTATAATACAACAAATGTTCTTCCGGTAATTGGACATGGGGAACGGAATCTAAAGTGATTTCAAACCAGAGAACGGAATCTAATACACCTTGTTCCTCCTCCATTCAAACCAGAGAACGTAGAACGCCATTCTAATCCACGCAATTCCAACGGAATCTAAAGTCATTTCAAGGGCGTTTCAATCGATCTTTTATACGGTTTTTCTCCCTCTAACCAAATCTCTTATCAATTTTCTTCTATATCATTCTTTAAAACACAAAATGAAGAACAACACGGCGAGTTAGATAAATGACAATTTGACAAACTTTTTTTTTAAACTAATAGACCCTTATTAAAAATGGACCCATCATCCCAACTTTTTCATTATTTATTATTTTAACACCTCTCATTCCATAACAGAATCGATCGATCGCACAAGCTCAAACCCTCATCTACCTCAAACCTTCTTCCCCACGCCACCGCCGATCGATCGCACACAGGAGCTCCGGCCGATCGATTGCACGCCGCCGCCGCACGCCAACGACTACAGGAGGATTCGGCTCCACTTCGGTCGCAGGGAAGGAAGCTTTCGATTGTGATAAGCGCTACTTTGTAGAGCTTAGGTAAGAGTCATTAGAGGGTTTATTGGTGTCATTCGGGTAGATTTAGACACATTCATGTGCATGACGTTTGGGGGAGAAGTTTGGTGTTTTTGGAGGTGTTTGAGCTGTTTTGGAGATCATAGAAGACACTGAGGAAGAAGCCACCAGTAAAAGACGCAAAGGAAGTGAAGAGAAGAGTAGAAGAACAGTGTGCTGAATTCAATTGGTTCGTTCTCTCTACTCAGATGTCCAAATGGAGTGATTCCAACTCGAGGAGTTAGATCTTGAAGTCTACTACAAGTCCTCAAAATATGAGCGCAATCCGAGTTGGGAATCAAAAATTATGGCGTTTTTACTAAAGTGTCGCAGATGCTGAAGGCCAATGAAGTTTGCTGCACCCCGCGGCAGGAAGGCCACCGCACCCCGCGGTGGCAACGCACTGACGAGATTTATTTCTGAGTTTTATTTCTGTTTTTCTTTTATTCGAGACTTTATATTTCGGAATGTTATTATTTCCTTATTTTATTCCATATTGGTTTCCTAGTATTTAAGACTATTTTAGAACACTTTGTGGAAAATCCTAGTTGCTACCGTTTTAGGTATTTGTCTCTCACAAACCCTAATGGAGAACTAAACCTCCATTGTTGTACTTGACAGTTTGAAACCAGCAATTGATTGGTTGTGACTTTTCTACTCTTGTTCGTTTTCCTATCTAGTTGGATTAATTCTCTTGTGCTTGATTGATTATTGGTTTATGTTGATTTATCTAGATTGATCACCTAGGTTTATTGATATCTTCCTAATTGCTAGGACTTGTGATTCCGGGTTCGGGTTGCATATCTAGTAGCGAGCACGATTGTTGCGTATAGGGGATCTGAGCGCTTCATCGTGAGAGAGAGTTAATTGCATGCTTATAGTAACGGTTTGTTTCTACTGCATGTATCTTGTTGAATCCTTGGTTGAATGCTATTGCTTCATTGAGTCTTGAAGGTTTTCGGATTTGATCTAGTAATAAGTACTATTAGGGCTGGTAGAACTAATAGTTATCTAAGATCGGGATAAGAACAACTATAGAAATATTAAGAACTTGAGATTGATAGAATTCCGTGATCGACCTATCTATTGTTGTGTGGATCTCTGTTGAGTGTGGCGCTTTTCCCCATTATATTTACAACCGTTTCCTGCGAACTTATTTACTTGCTTTATTTACTTTGGTTACGATAAACATAAACAAACCCCCCCTAGTTCCTAGTTGGTGATAACGAATTGCACAAATTGACAACCTGACTCTCTGTGGGATCGACCATGTCTTGCTTACTATACTACTTAGTAGGTATTTTGGGATTTATTTGATAGGCATCACGACTTTAGCCCTGCCAAATTTGGCGCCGTTGCCGGGGAGTCAAATTTTCTGTTTTTGTGATTTGTTTGTTACTAACCCTTGGTGTGGACCTATCTTATGGTCCACACTCGTGCTACTAATTCACCTCTTCTGGATTTTGATCCAGAGATTGAGAGAACTTTGTCCCAGGATCGCAGAGTGAACCGTACTTTGGTTTTTGACAACCCTGCATTTGAGATGGGTGACGCGGATAGAACGTTGAGACAGTTGACTGCGCCCGACCTGCAACAGCAACCTCTGGCTGTGACTATTCCTGCTATAGGTGCGGGCGTAAACTTTGAGTTGAAGCCGGGGCTGATTCATTTGCTCCCATCTTTCCATGGACTGGCCGGAGAGGACCCAATCAAACACATGGGTAAATTCCACACAGTCTGCATGAGCATGAAACCGGCGAACGTTACTGAGGAGCAAATAAAGATGAGAGCTTTTGGGTTCACCCTCAAGGACGCAGCTGATGATTGGTACTACCACCTGCCTACTGGAAGCATCGATACGTGGAACAAGCTGCATAAGGCATTTCTTGAAAAGTATTTCCCTGCAAAGAAGGCAAACAGTTTGAAAAAGGATATTAGCAACATTGAGCAGGAGGATGACGAGAGCCTGTATGAGTACTATGAGCGGTTCAAGAGACTTTGCTCAAGTTGTCCGTTCCACGGGTACTCCAATCAAGATCTGGTGCTCCACCTTTACAATGGTCTGCTGGACAATGAAAGGAGGATTGTCAACGCTGCATGTGGAGGCAATATTCTCAACACAACACCGACATCAGCTATGGAGAAGATTCAGGAGATGGCAGATGACACAAGAAATTTCGGCAGAGCTTCTACCAAGAGAGGAGTCAATGCTGCTGACTCTAGTCGCTCTGCGTATGCCAGTGATATTGTTGAGTTGAAGGACATGGTGAGGAGACTTACGCTGCAAGGAACTCCTCAGCAACTCAAAGCGTGTGGGGTCTGTGCCGATCAATTCCACCCCACTGACGCCTGTCCTCAACTACAAGATGATTCGCCTGCTGAAGTAAACGCTGTAGGAGGTTATGGAGATCCAAGACCTCGGCATGATCCCTACTCCAACACTTATAATCCGGGATGGAGAGACCACCCAAATTTTAGATGGAGGGATCAACAACAACAACCTCAGTTTCAACAACAACAACAGCCAAGACCTCAATTTCTACAAAGGTTGCAAGATCCACAACCTGATGCGTCTCCTTCAACTGCAGATATGCTCCAAGTCTTGATGAAACATTTCACTACTCATGTTCAAGCCACAACGTCAAGCATAAATAATTTGGAAACGCAGGTGAGCCAAATGGCTGAAGCCATCACGAGGATCGATGCAAAGATATCGGGAAATCTACCATCTCAAACGGTAGTTAACCCACGGGCAAATGTTAGTGCTCTGACCCTTAGAAGTGGAAAGCAATTGCCGGTCGCTCCTAGCGCTGATGGAGACGACTCAGAAACAAGAGAGCTTCTGGAAGAGGACCGCACCCCGCGGCACCAGCTTGCCGCCCCCAGCGGTAAGAAGGAAAATGAAGATGCTCTAACGACCACCGCCCCCCGCGGCAATGAGGCTACCGCCCCCAGCGATGACCTTGATTCTCAGAAATCTTCGGGTAGCTTACCGCCCCCCGCGGTGAACACTGGCCGCCCCCCGCGGCAACCTGCTGGAGCTAATGACGAGCCCTTTGTCGACACCTACGTTCGTCCTTACTTTCCTCCTCTCGGTTCCGAGAAGCCACCCGCCCCTTTTCCAGAGGCGCTCAAGGAGAGAAGGGTAGTTGACGACAAGGACCTCTTCGAAACTTTTAGCAAGTGTGAGGTCAACATTCCTTTGCTCAAGCTTGTTAAGAGTATTCCCAAGTATGCTAAGTTTTTTAAGGAGCTTTGCACGATAAAGAGGAACCAAAAGCAGAAGAAAAATAAGCAGGTCCAGGTGAGCGAGCAAGTATCTGCTGTATTTCAAAAGCGTTTGCCCAAGAAGTGCAGTGATCCAGGTATGTTCTCTATCCCTTGCATCATTGGTGAGACAAAGATTGATAAGGCTATGCTAGATCTTGGTGCTGCTATTAATATCTTACCATTGTCGTTCTATGAGTCCCTTGGTCTGCCACCACTACAGGACACTAGACTAGTTATTCAATTAGCTGATGGAACCAATGTCTATCCGAAAGGGGTTATTGAGGATGTCCTTGTTATGGTAGATACACTGATTTTTCCCACTGATTTTTATGTTCTTGATATGGATGGTGGTACAGGTGCACATATGCTGTTAGGTAGACCTTTCATGAAAACTGCAAATACCACAATTGATGTTAGAAGTGGGAAATTAACTATGGAATTTGATGGGGATGGAGTTGAATATAACATATATGATATGAAACCCGTCATTAACACCTCTTTGAACTTTGTTGATGTAATGAGTCCTAACCCTTTGGATGAATTGCAACCTATACTAGAGGATCCCATAGTTGACTTGCCTATCGATATTACTGTATCTTCTAATCTGCAGGAAGTCACGGCTTTATTGGATGAGAAGGGTGAGTCTCCTACTTCTCTTTTGGGCATTGGCCCCACTGTGCTAACTCCGAGCGAGAAGCTCGTTCCCTCTATGATACAGGCCCCTGAAGTTGAAGTTAAACACCCCCCTGATCGATCTAAGTATGGGGGAAAGGCGACTACGAAAGACAAGGTGAAAGAGCTGTTGAAGAAGAGGAATGGTCTAAGGTTCAAACCTTTCCATGATTGGTTCAGGAATGAGGTGCTGAATGAGAGGGTACCTAAGGAACCCGATGCTGTGGATTAAGGTTGTTCGAGTAGTATGTCAAGCCATGACAATAACTAAGGCGCTGTCCGGGAGGCAACCCGAGGTATGTTTTTCTTTCTTTGCTTTTCTTTCTTCGTTTTTGCATTTTCTTTAGTGTGTTTTTGCTTTGTTTTTGTTCTTGTTTTTGTTTTCGACTAACTTGCAGGGAGGAGACCCTATGCGAATTGAAGAAGGTGTTTCCCACACCATTGTAAGTATTCTTTTGCCCTGCACTGAAAATAAAATCCCCGAAAAAACCTTAAACGAGGATCAACAAAAAAAAAAAAATCGAAAAAAAAATCCGAAAAAACCTTAAACGGATAAAAAAAAAGATGTTCTACCGTAGGCCAGCTGTCCGGAGTTCCCCATGGAGATGGTGCGCATCATGTTTTCAAGGAGGAGACCTTAGCCCCACACATTATTTGGCAACGATGATGGTCGTACAATTGACAGCTGAGGAGGAGGAACATTAGAGCCTCCACCATGATTACATATGGGCTCTATCATGTGTTCATTGAAGGCCGTACAGCCCCGCCATACTTGCTATACCACTACTCACCAAAGTGGTTCCCTTATGGTTGCACGGTAAGAGAAGACGATTGAGTTGATGAAGACACCCACCCAACACCAGAGACCTGGGCATTTATTGAAGAAGACCGCCAGCGACACCTTCAGTGTCAAAGCAGCTTGGCGACGTTTGTGAGTTATTTTTTGCTTCTCCCTGTGTTTCTTTTCTTTTTGTCTTTCATTACATTGAGGACAATGCAATGTTTAAGCATGGGGGAGAGTTTTATACTTGCTACGTCGCTGAGGAGAAAAATAAAAAATTGAAAAAGCCAAAAATTTGAAAAAAGGCTAAAATAGAAATCCTGGGATAGGTCGAAAACCCGAAAGGGCGGCCTAGGTAATAAGCAGGTGGCTTGGACCAGCATTAGGCTGGGGTAATAATTGGTCAAGAGTGACGTGAGCTTATGTGAGCACATCTATGAAAAAATATGAGTGGCTTGGTGAAAACCCGAAAGGGCGCCTTGGCAAAATGAGCAAAAAAGAAGAAGAGTGATTTTAGGATTTCTCATTATTCTTGGCGAGGCGTCATAAGAAGAGGAGTCAAAGAAGGATTGTCGGGTAGGCCACTCTGGGAGACATAAGGAGTCATAGATGGAGGCTAGGATTAGAGGTTACTCACACTATTGGATGTCCGGGTTAAGCTTGGGGGAAGTACTCTGCTTGCCCCTAGGTTTGTTGATGATGAGGATGTGTTATAGATGAGATTGGCGCCAGGAGTTTTGGCATGGGTTAGGTGACTCTTAGTTGGAGGAGATGCTTCCTGAGACCTTGTGTGCTACATTGGAGGAGTGAACTTTCTTTTAGTTTACTCGAGGACGAGCAAAGGTCTAAGCATGGGGGAATTTGATAAGCGCTACTTTGTAGAGCTTAGGTAAGAGTCATTAGAGGGTTTATTGGTGTCATTCGGGTAGATTTAGACACATTCATATGCATGGCATTTGGGGGCGAAGTTTGGTGTTTTTGGAGGTGTTTGAGCTGTTTTGGAGATCATAGGAGACACTGAGGAAGAAGCCACCAGTAAAAAACGCAAAGGAAATGAAGAGAAGAGTAGAAGAACAGTGTGCTGAATTCAATTGGTTCGTTCTCTCTACTCAGATGTCCAAATGGAGTGATTCCAACTCGAGGAGTTAGATCTTGAAGTCTACTACAAGTCCTCAAAATATGAGCGCAATCCGAGTTGGGAATCAAAAGTTATGGCGTTTTTACTGAAGTGTCGCAGATGCTGAAGGCCAATGAAGTTTGCCGCACCCCGCGGCAGGAAGGCCACCGCACCCCGCGGTGGCAACGCGCTGACGAGATTTATTTCCGAGTTTTATTTCTGTTTTTCTTTTATCCGAGACTTTATATTTCAGAATGTTATTATTTCCTTATTTTATTCCATATTGGTTTCCTAATATTTAAGACTATTTTAGAACACTTTGTGGAAAACCCTAGTTGCCACCGTTTTAGGTATTTGTCTCTCACAAACCCTAATGGAGAACTAAACCTCCATTTTTGCACTTGACAGTTTGAAACCATCAATTGATTGGTTGTGAGTTTTCTACTCTTGTTCGTTTTCCTATCTAGTTGGATTAATTCTCTTGTGCTTGATTGATTATTGGTTTATGTTGATTTATCTAGATTGATCACCTAGGTTTATTGATATCTTCCTAATTGCTAGGACTTGTGATTCCGGGTTCGGGTTGCATATCTAGTAGCGAGCACGATTGTTGCGTATAGGGGATCCGAGCGCTTCATCGTGAGAGAGAGTTAATTGCATGCTTATAGTAACGGGTTGTTTCTACTGCATGTATCTTGTTGAATCCTTGGTTGAATGCTATTGCTTCATTGAGTCTTGAAGGTTTTCGGATTTGATTTAGTAATAAGTACTATTAGGGCTGGTAGAACTAATAGTTATCTAAGATCGGGATAAGAACAACTATAGGAATATTAAGAACTTGAGATTGATAGAATTTCGTGATCGACCTATCTATTGTTGTGTGGATCTCTGTTGAGTGTGGTGCTTTTCCCCATTATATTTACAACCGTTTCCTGCGAACTTATTTACTTGCTTTGTTTACTTTGGTTACGATAAACATAAACAAACCCCCCTAGTTCCTAGTTGGTGATAACGAATTGCACAAATTGACAACCTGACTCTCTATGGGATCGACCTTGTCTTGCTTACTATACTACTTAGTAGGTATTTTGGGATTTATTTGATAGGCATCACGACTTTAGCCCTGCCAGATTGTTTGATCGAAGAGATCCAAGGAGAATGAAGTTCGATCGCACTAGAAACAAGTAATTTCTCTTCCAAATCTGAATTTGGTTGTTCTAATGACACTATTACTCGATTATGATTGAAATAGTGTCATTGCGAATACGTAATGTAAAACTGTCTTTGGAATCATAACTGTCATTGAAATAGTGTCATTCCAAATCTGAATTTGGTTGTTCTAATAAAATTGTCATTAAAATAGTGTCATTGTGAATTTCTGGATTAATAATGACACTTTTTTCTAGATGTGGTGTTTAGTGTTCAAAAGGTGTCATTAAAATGATTGTGTGCATAATCCAGAAAAGTGTCATTGTTGTACAAATTGCAATAAGAAATAAGGATTGTTTAAGAGGATAAAACAAAAATGTCATTAGAATTGTCTGAATTTTATGATTTATAATGACACTGTTGAAAAAGTGTCATTAGAATGAGTGTGTGCATAATCCAGAAATAGTGTCATTGTTTAACAAATTGCAATATGAAAATAGTGATTGTTTAAAAGGATTAAACAAGAGTGTCATTAGAATTTTCTGAATTCCTGCATTATGAATAACACTATGAAATTCTGTCATTAAAATTATTTTGTCATTAAGTCAGATTGTTGTGTTTCATGTTATAGATGCAGATGAGAATCCTAACAGTGTTCTCTGGAGGAGAATATGAAGTAAAAGAGGGATGTTGTGTTTATGCTGGCAAAATCACATCAAAAGCATTTATGGTTAATGACACTTTGATGTTAGGAGAGCTTAAGAAGATGATTATAGATAGGTTCAAGCTCAATTCATCATGTTCTGACATAGTCTTAGGTCATTTGAACCCTCTTCAGAAGCTAACGGATCCATATATAGTTTATATAGACGAAGATTACAAATCGTTTGTTGAAATCAATGAGTGTCCTCAAGTATCATGGACACTTCCATTTTATGTATCTACAACTAATATGTTGACAGTTGAAGAACATGTATTAGCACTCGTTGAAGAGAATAGAATGGTGGTTGCTGAGGAGCATTTGCAGTTAGATTGTAGGGTTCAGTGTGATGACATAGTGCCTATGGTGGTTGCTGAAGAGGACTTGCCTCTGGATTTTAGTACGCATAATAATGACAAACTGTCATTGAAGATAGGGAAACCTTCAAAGGTCAATGATTATGCTCTTCCTGTGGGGCATGATTTTCTTCATGTAGGGCAATTGTTTAAGACTAAAGATGACTTGAAAACTACTATAAAAAATATGGCGATGTGTGAGAATTTTGGATACAAAGTTTTCAAGTCAAATTCAGAATTATACAAGCTGTTATGTGTGGATGCCAACTGCAAATGGAGAGTAAAGGCTGCAAAATTGAAGGGTTCTGAATACTTTGAGATCAGGAAAATGATTGACGAACATACTTGCTCGTTTAATGCAAGATGTGAAAGGCACTCTAAACCTACATATAAAATTGTTGCTCAGCAGATAAAAATAAGGTAAAATATTTTGTAATGACAGTATATAATTACATATCTTATTGATTTTTGATTGCGTATGAAATTAACGTGTTTGTTCTTGTAAAGTATAGGTTCATAGGTGTTAAGAAGGGACCAAATGCTAACATGATTCAGAATGATATGAGGACTGAGTGGTATCAAGATGTGAGCTACTGGAAAGCTTGGAAAGCGCATGAATGGGCTGAAAACTTGATAAGAGGTACTCCGGAAGAAAACTATGCAATGATACCTTCATATTGCCATATGTTGAAACAAGTAAACACTGGAACATATACATGCTTTGACGTAGATAATCAAAACCGTTTCAAGTACGTATTCATTTCAATAGGAGCATCGATCAGAGGTTTTGCTGCAATGAGAAAGGTAAGCTTCTAACATTACTGTCATTTACCAACAATGTCATTAAACACACATAAAAAGTGTCATTAGCATGTAAGAGCTGAGAATATTGAAGAAGTGTCATTATTTCAATTATGCTCTAATTTTATTGTAGCATGTAAAAAATATAATGTGTCATAGAAACACAAGAGAAAGTGTCATTAACATTTAAAAATATAATATTTCCAAAAGTGTCATTAGCATGTAAAACTGTGAAGCTTCTAGAACTGTCATTATCATGTTAAACATTGCATCATTACTCTGTAAAGTGTCATTACCAAAAAAAATATTGAATGTCAATAGAACAAAGTATATCTAGAAAGTGTCATTAGTTTGAAACTGTCATTAATGTTTCACTGGAATGATTTATAATGACACTCTTAGTGGATGTGGTGTTGACACTTTTTCAATAGTTTCATTATGTATATTGTCATTACTGTGTACACTATTACAATAGTGTCATTACCAAAAAATATTGAGTCTCAATAGAACACAATATATATAAAAAGTGTCATTAGTGTCTAAACTGTCACAAATGTTTCTCTTCTGCCTTGACAATTAAGTGTCATTAATAAAAATCTAAAGTGTCATTGATATTTTCTGATAGATTATCATGGTGGATGGTACATTTCTACATGGGAAGTTTGAGGGCAATCTAATGATCGCGACTGCGCAGGATACAAACAATCAAATCTATCCTCTTGCATATGTCGTGGTTGATTCAGAGAAAGATAAATCATGGTCTTGGTTTTTCCAACAAATGCATAATGTCATCCCATCTTCACCTGAATTAATGATTATCTCAGATCGACACATAAGAATTGGAAAAGCTGTAGAGACAGTGTACAGTTCAGCAACACATCTGGTTTGCACGCGACACCTAAAACAGAATCTGAAGACAAGATACAAGGACAAAGGTGTCATTAGATTATTCTCAAATGTAGTTGATGCCTATACAATCACAGAGTTTGATGAATGGTTTAACCAAATATGTGCCATCAATCCAGAAATGGTGAACTACCTTATTATTGCAAAATTGCAAAAGTGGGCTCGAGCTCACTGTCCAGGTGACAGATATAACATAATGACAACAAACAACTCAGAAAGCATAAACTCAGTTTTGAGAGAAGTTAGACCGTACCAAGTAGTTGCTCTTCTGGATTACATTAGGACTTTGCTTTCAAGTTGGTTTAATAAGCGACGGGAACTTGCATTACGGAACAACAAAGAATTGCCACCACATGTGAAGAATGTGGTAGAGGCAAGGTACAAGGAGTCGAGAAGATATGAAGTAAAGAAACTAAACCAGGTTGAGTTTGAGGTATCTGGTGGGAACTTCACTGGTGTAGTAAATCTGTCAAATAGAACATGCAGCTGCAAGGTTTTTGATTTGGACAAAATCCCATGTACACACGTCATGGCTGCCATTCGAAAGGTTAACGGTACCATTACTGAATTTCTAAGTCCCTATTATTACTTTGAGAAGTGGAGCATGGCATACCAGAAAACTGTATACCCGGTGCCTATGAAATCATCATGGACTGTACCTGAAGATGTTAGCAAGATAGTATGTCTCCCACCAGAATATAAAAAGAAGGTTGGCAGGCAAAGCAAGCGTAGGCTTCCCTCTAAAGGAGAATTTAAGAAAAGTGTCATTAAGAAGACAGTGAAGTGTGGAACATGTGGGGTAGCTGGACACAACAAAAAAACATGCAAGAACACAACAACAAGCAGCAGTGGCGAAATGATGCAAGTGGAGTAAGGAGAATTCACAATTTGTTGAAGAATTATACTAAAGTGTCATTAAAACAGATTTTATGGTGGTGTTGACAGTGTTGAATTATACTAAAGTGTCATTAATACAGATTTTATGTTGAAGACTTATACTAGATTGTCATTACACTTTTTGTTGAAGAGTTATTGTTGGAACGACGACGTTCCCTCTAGTTTTGATGATGATAAACTCAAATGTTTTTGATGGTTTGTAGTGTGACTATGAGTTTCAGGAAACAATGAAAAGGAACGATGAAAACCAGTGAAGAGTCAAAATAGAGAAGCAAAGGAACAGAGAAGCCAACAATGACAAAAACAACACGCTGGAACGAAAGAAAAGAAGAGACGCGTGATGTTGAACATAACAGAAAAGGGAACAGCGCAAGGAACGAAGGACGCGCGCTGGAAACCCTAAAGAGCCGCCGAATATCTGTTATGGAAAACAAATTTGGAAGTTGCAACTTGGGCCTCAAGGAAGATCTCGTAAAGAGATATTGTGGTTAGAATATGTTTAGAAAAGATTGTATAGGATTTTATTATCTTATTTTCCTTAAGTAAAATTAGGATAAATCTGAGAGTAAACCTAGACTATATATTAGAAAGCTGCGAACTTCATTTGAGACGACCGAACACGGAACAGAGAGCATCTTCAGTGAGTAGAGCATTCGGAATAACAGAAGAGCATTTGAAAGAAGAGAAGAGCATTCGAAGGAAGAAGAAGAAGACTTACAAGGGACGAGACTTTGGTGAGTTGAGTACTTGTTAGGGTTTTGTTTGTCTTAGGTGTTATTAGGAACGTTACATTGAGAAGTCTAGATATCTAGGAGTAAACTAGATTGAGATAAGACTTGCTTGTTTGTAATTTCAGGATTAATAACACAAGTAGACATTCAAAATCCTACTAGGGAAACCTAGAGGTAGAGATTTTTCTTAGTCAACTAGTTGGTTGATTAAGTTTTCCTCACTAAGGAACTGAGCTCGTTACTTTGTTTTTCTGTTGTTATTTTCCGCTGCCCAAGGAACGAACTTACCGTTTCTTGATCTAACACACTCGATTCAACAATTGGTATCAGAGCAGGTTTGTTCTAGATTGTGTGTTACTTACAGATTTACAGGTAACAATGTCTCCTTCTACCGTCGAAGTTGGTTTGAACTCTTCAAGGCCTCCTCTCTTGCTCGCTGGACAATATCAACATTGGAAGACACTCTTCATCAAGTGGGTGCAAAGCCATGACTACCAATGCTTGTTGGTGATCTCTCTTGGTGATATTGACATTGTTGATCTGGAAAAGAAGAAGAAACTGAAGAAATGGGATCAAGACGATCTCCAAATCATGGAGAAAAACTGCAAAGCAGCCATGCTCATCAACAACGCTCTCAACCAGCAAGATGTGCAAAAACTCCAATCTTGTGAGTCGACCAATGCTAAATGGCTTGCCTTGGAACAAATGTACATGGGAAGCAAGGATCTTCGTGAAGTTGATCGTTTCACTGCGAAGAAGGACTTTTACAACTTCAAAATGGATGACAAGGAAGATGTGAGTTCCTACCAAGCACGATTTGAGAAGATCACAGCAAATCTCACTGCTCACTCCGTCACCGATAAGGAAATTCTCCCCGATGAGAAAATCCTTATAATCATTGATGGTCTTCCTCATCGTCATGCGATGACCAAAGCCATTCTAAAGGAGAATCCCAATACCGTCAAACTGACGTTCCATGAGGTGTTCAGCAAGATCCAGAAGTATGACAATGAAGAGAAGGCTGCAAGAAACAAGGATTCCAAAGAAAAGGGAATCGCTTCAATGGTTGGAAAGGCTGTTGATAGGATTGAAAATGACCTCGATGACAATGATGGCTCCGATGATCCTGAGGTGGTGTTGCTAATCAAAGTCATGCGTTCCTTCTACAACAAAGGAAGAAACAGTAGAGGTGGGAACAGTGAGACTCGTGACATCAGGGATATCACATGCTACAACTGCAATGAAAAGGGTCACTACTCTAGTTCATGCCCAAAGCCCAAGAAACCAAGCACACCTTCTGGGAACGATGAGAAGAGAGCTCTCGTTGCTGTGTGGGGCAATGATGATGACTCAGATGGTGAAGATCCTGAAGCCTGGAGTAGCAAGATGTGTGCAATGGCCATCAACGACTCCTCTAAGGAACTCGAGGTAAATCCTGAAACGTTCTTGAAATCTCTTGTGAATTATGATAAGAAATCCTTAATTGCTCTCATAAGGGAAATGTATTCTGAAAACTTGAAAACACAAGAGGAACTTGCTAATTCTGAAGATGAGTGTAGTAGTTTAAAAGAAAATCTTTCTAACACTGCTAGTAGCTCAACTGTTCCTTGTTCTTCATGTGATGCTAATCATGAGGAACTTCAGAGATTAAGAAATGAAAAGGTCTCTTTGCTTATGAATGAAGTTTCTAACAATACTGATGCAAGGAGTATAGCTAGTCCAAGTAAGCTTGAAGCACAGATATCCGAGATGAAGTCCTATGTGCACAAGATTCATTCTGTTCTGATGGAACAGAAGGCTGAAGCTGAAAGCATCAAGTTCGTCGAAGCAAGGTATGGTATTGGCTATACAGGTTCCAAGCAAACGGAAGATGATCCCTCTATACTGGAACTACGTGAAGCAAGAGATAGGGAACTTCAAGATGCTAGAGAGAAGAATCGCAATCTTGAGGAACGCGTCAAGGTCCTTGAGAGTGGTCTGGATGAAACTCAGTCCTGGTACACTGGACAACCTGCCCACAAGATTTTTCTCAAGCAGTCTCAGGGAACGCAACCAAATGTTCCATGTCCTGAACGTACCAAACAACGCAAGAGTATTGTTCCCAACAGAAAGTATGTTCAGATGGAACAGTTCAAGCTGTGTTGGTATTGTGGGGACAACAAACATGTGCAAAGAGACTGTAAAAAGAAAAAGAAGTTCTCTGAAGAGCACACAAAGAGAAGGAACAGTAGGAGTAACAATGTGAACTTGAATGATTTCTATGATGATTCACATGTGCATAATCATAATCATGCTAAGACTAGGAAGAAATCTGTTGTTAATGTTAGAACTATTCCTATGGAACAATTGCATTATGTGTCTCGACCAGGTAAGGGTAAGCTTGCCTGGGTCGCCAAACCTTAACCTTTTTTGTGCAGGCTGAAGTGAGGGGGAATGAGAAGTGGTATATTGACAGCGCTTATTCATGCCACATGACCGGAAAAGAAGACCAACTCACCTCACTTCATAAACACTCACGAGGGAGTGTTGTTCTTGGAGACAAGAGATGCATATAAATCATTGGAATAGGCGAAATACAACTAAACTCCAATATCACGGTAAAAGAAGTTAGTTTAGTTCATGAACTTGGTTTCAGTTTGTTGAGTGTTGCACAGCTTTGCGACCAAGGGAACAACAAAATGGCACGTAGTAGACCGCAAAAGCACTTCTGGAACGGAACAGTTCCTTGGGCCCTGTCTCATTTCATGGGGTTCTAAGAAGCAAAACTCTATGGCCCTCTCCAATGCAGAAGCTGATACGTTGCCGCGGCAAGCTGTTGTGCTCAGGTATTATGGCTTAAGCAACAACTGGAAGACTATGATATGTCTCTTGGCACCGTTCCTATTATGTGTGATAATACTAGTACCATCAACATTTCAAAAAATTCAGTTCATCATTCACGTACTAAGCATATTGACATTCGTCATCATTTTCTACGTGATAATGTTGACATGGGATTTATTAGAATGGAACATTGCAGGACTGAAAATCAAGTGGCAGCCATCTTCACCAAAGCACTAGACAAAGGTCCATTCGAGCATCTTCGATTACTCATTGGCATGATCTCTCTGAATTGTGGACCTTCACATCCATTATTCCCTCAATGCTTGGCTAATTCGTTCCATAATTTTCATGAAGTTCCTTGTCTGTGTGCCTTTCATGACTTGATTTTCATGACTTTAGCTTATTCAAATTGCTTTGTATTAGGATTTAGATACTTTGTCTTTTGATTTGTGTTGAATTACTTGATTGCATGCTAACATCTTCTTAAAGACCCAAAACAACCAATTTGATGATTGAACCCTCATTACAAGCTCACATGATAATTGGTTGTACAACCTACCTTAGCCGCGATTCAGGTAAACGTTCCCTATGATCCCTTTTTGCTAAACCTTTTATTGGGAATAATTACTTGAGTTGCTTTTCTCCCTACCATATGTTTGGATATACTATATTTTGCATGAACCCAACATTGAAATATCCAGACAAGCCTCGCAAGCACTCTTGGTCTCAGGGGGAACGAAGACCATTGCTCAGATTAAGGGGGAACTGATAGTTGTGGAACGCTGAATTTGAATCAGAGGCTGGCATTAATTGAGTTGCAGGTATCCGTTGGAACGGCTCCCTGTGTGATTTGACTGATCTGAGACAGGAACAGTGACGCGGCTACCAAGCAAAAAGTGATCGTTGCTTTTAGAGAGAGAAGACGCTATTGATGGAAATTTTTGAAAAGAAGGAAACTTGGAGACGGTTGAGATCCGAAAAGATTTATTTGGAAAAGATTTTATCTTGGAAAAGATTTTATCTTGTTCCTATATATATGGCATATCTCCTCAAGTTCCTTCACCGCCACTACTCTCTCTGATATCTCTCAGCACTCAAATCTCTCAAGCTCTCTGCTTTCATGGATTCCCCAAGCAAGATCATCACCGAAAAATTGACCGACGCTGAGATGGATGCCTACATCCTTCAACTCCAACAGGCCAAGGAACAGTCACAATGTGGAGAAGATGAAATTTAAAGGCGATACCAAGGGAACGGGCACTGTCGCTGCAAAGAAAGCGGTTGGTGAAGGAACGTCTAAGGGAAGCTCAATTCAGCATCAAATTCTTGTTGAGCTCAAGCAACTGAACTCCACCATGACATTGCACTTGGATCACTTTCTGAGCAAAGCCGAAGACTCTGCTGAAGACCTTGAGATCTGAGTGCTCTCCGTTCCTTTCCCTGCCCGTCTGACCCTCTGTTCTTGTTTTTCTTATGTTTTTATGTTCTTTTTGTGATTGTTCCTTATCTTTTGAACTTAGTTGTCTATACCCCTATGCTTTGTACTTCGTCTAACTTTATGAATGAACTATTTTGCTTATGAGTTGCATGTGTGTCAAGTCTTTCTGTCATTTGTGAAACTTTTGATGATGCCAAAAGGGGGAAGTATGGAAAATGTGAAACCCAAGGAAGAGTTGATAACAGAAGCTAGTGCTAAGGGGAACGACAATGCTGCTTGAAGGTAAATTCTCAATGAACTTTATGAGGGGGAACAGTGTTAACATCTTGAACATAGTATCTGTGTGATTAAATGTGAAAATGCCTTTACTTGTCTGTTTTGAACTGTGTATTTTGACTTGCACATTTTGAAGGAGTTTGTCATCACCAAAAAAGGGGAAATTGTTGGAACGACGATGTTCCCTCTAGTTTTGATGATGATAAACTCAAATGCTTTTGATGGTTTTTAGTGTGACTATGAGTTTCAGGAAACAATGAAAAGGAACGATGAAAACCAGTGAAGAGTCAAAACAGATAAGCAAAGGAACAGAGAAGCCAACAATGACAAAAACAACACACTGGAATGAAAGAAAAGAAGAGACGCGTGATGTTGAACATAACAGAAAAGGGAACAGCGCAAGGAATGAAGGACGCGCGCTGGAAACCCTAAAGAGCCGCCGAATATCTGTTATGGAAAACAAATTTGGAAGTTGCAACTTGGGCCTCAAGGAAGATCTCGTAAAGAGATATTGTGGTTAGAATATGTTTAGAAAAGATTGTATAGGATTTTATTATCTTATTTTCCTTAAGTAAAATTAGGATAAATCTGAGAGTAAACCTAGACTATATATTAGAAAGCTGCGGACTTCATTTGAGATGACCGAACACGGAACATAGAGCATCTTCAGTGAGTAGAGCATTCGGAACAAGAGAAGAGCATTTGAAAGAAGAGAAGAGCATTCGAAGGAAGAAGAAGAAGACTTACAAGGGACGAGACTTTGGTGAGTTGAGTACTTGTTAGGGTTTTGTTTGTCTTAGGTGTTATTAGGAACGTTACATTGAGAAGTCTAGATATCTAGGAGTAAACTAGATTGAGATAAGACTTGCTTGTTTGTAATTCCAGGATTAATAACACAAGTAGACATTCAAAATCCTACTAGGGAAACCTAGAGGTAGAGGTTTTTCTTAGTCAACTAGTTGGTTGATTAAGTTTTCCTCTCTAAGGAACTGAGCTCGTTACTTTGTTTTTCTGTTGTTATTTTCCGCTGCCCAAGGAACGAACTTACCGTTCCTTGATCTAACACACTCGATTCAACAGTTATATACATTAAAAAAGTGTCATTAGAATCTCTGATTTCTATAGACAATGTCAGATTATTGGAATTCTGTGAAAAGTGTCATTAGAATCACTCTGGTGTTGAAAGTAGTGAAAAAGTGTTATTGAAACTAAAGTGACACTGTTGAACAAAAAAGTATCATTAGGAAACATTGAAGTACAACACTGTGATATTGCAATGACACTGTCATGGAATAACAAAAGTGTCATTACAACATCACAAGGCAAGAAAAGTGTCATTACAAATAAAGTGCCAATACAAGAAAGTGTCATTGCAATCACAACTTACCTCATCTCCTAGCCAACATCCATTTTTTGTAAGAATACCAGTACTGAATAGTGTCATCAGTAAACAATATGGGAATAGTGTCATTAGAATACCAATACTGAATAGCGTCATTAGAATAAAAGTGTCATTAAAACACTGAATGTCAATACATTAGAATTCTTTACAATAACTAAAAAGTTACATAATTCTGCTCGACAAAGTACCATTACAATAAAAAGACATCCAGATTTGTGCCAAAATGTCATCATAGTTCTAAAAAACAAGATAGATATCACTATGCATCAGGTAAAGGTTCCCATGTCCAAGTACGCTTGAACAAATCAATAGCAATCTTCTCCCTATGTGCTTTCATATGTGCATCATCTAGATCTGCCATACTTGTTCCGAAAACAATTGCTTCAATATACTTGATTGTATATATAGCACAGTTGCCACTGAACGTCTCTGGAATCTTATCTTCACCAGATATGTATCTTTTGATTTGAGTGGCATTAAACTTCTTGTACCAAAGCCAATCCAAAACCACATTGTCCTTGAACAAATCAGGATTTTCATGAATACGCTTGCACATGTGAAAAAGAGCCTCACTAATATGCTGAGAAAACAAAGATCATGTAACCAAATCAAAACATTGTTATTGCATCAAAGTGTCTCACTAGTACAAAGATCATGTAAACAAATCAGAAAAGTGTCATTACAATGTCATGGAATAAAAAAAGTGTCATTACAACATAACAACAGAAAAATGACACTAAAATTAAAGTGAGAATGAAGAATGAAAAGTGTCATTGAAACTAAATAGTGTCATTGAAGAAAAAAAAGTGTCATTGAAATACAAGAGTCACTGAAGGAAAAAAATGTCATTTGTATTATTAAACTGTCACTGCAGACAAATAGTGTCATTGAAATTAAAGTGTCATTGAAGAACAAAATGTGTCATTAAAACAAAAGAGTCATTGAAGAAAAAAGTGTCATTAAAAATAAAGTGTAACTGCAGACAAATAGTGTCATTGAAATAAAAGTGTCATTGTAGAACAAAAAAGTGTTATTGAAACTAAAGTGACACTGTTGAACAAAAAAGTGTCATTAGGAAACATTGAAGTACAACACTGTGATATTGCAATGACACTGTCATGGAATAACAAAAGTGTCATTACAACATCACAAGGCAAGAAAAGTGTCATTACAAATAAAATGTCAATACAAGAAAGTGTCATTGTAATCACAGCTTACCTCATCTTCTAGCCAACATCCATTTTTCATAAGATTGTCAAAGAATTCAGGCTTTAAAGCGACTTCATGTCCACAGAATGTATCTTTTCGATCACTGATAGAAAAAAAGAAAGTTCATAGTTAAAATTTCTGGATAAAAATGTCATAACCATAGTAATAATCAGTAGAAAATAGTATACATGCCCATTACGATGGAAGTAATGGAGTTCTTTACGATCCGTATTATCATAGAAGGAAAAACGAGATATCTTTGAAAGAGGAATATACTTGCGCTTTTTGGCCTTCTTATTTTTAGTAAGAATGGTTTTCGCTTGTTTCTTCCCATCGTTATCCTCTTCTTGTTGTCCAACATCTCCCTCTTCTTGCTTCCTAGCATCTTCTTCTTGCTTCCCAGCATCTCGCTCTTCTTGCTTCCTAGCATCTCCCTCTTCTTGCTTCCCAGCATCTCCGTCTTCTTGCTTCCCATCATTTCCAAACAAGGAATCATATATTTGGTCACGCTGAGCTTTGCTCGAGGAACAACCGGTAACAGATTCTAAAACATAACACAACAAAGCATTAAATTCTGAATACATAAATAATATATAGTTAGAGTATTTGGGATTGATATGAGTTACCTGGAATGCAAATCAATGATTTCTCTTGAACATCTCCAGCAGTTACACTATCACTTGAATGCAACATAACTTCTTTGGCAATTTGAGCAATAGTTTTATCTTCATCCATTGCATCAGTGGAAACTTCATCTAGAGCCATGTTTCGAAACGTTGTTCCGTCTTGGATATCACACTCACTATTAATGACAGATTTAAATGGATCAGGCTCAGTCGTTACCTTATCGACCAAAGTTTCTTCAGCATTTTCGATCACTAGAGATTCAACATAGTCAACAGTTTTGCCACAAGCCACAAGTGACTCAGAATCAACATTATTGACCATTGTTTCGTCATCCTTGTTGACTGTATTTCCATCCTCATCAGGTGCCATTGTTTCGTCAGCCTTGTTTAGAGAATTTCCATCCTCCTTAGGTGCTACTTGTACATTGTCCACCATTTGTTCATCAGCCACCTCTTGGACCATAGTTCCATCAGCCTTGTCGACACAATTTTCATCCTTCTTAGGTGCTACAGATTGTACAGTCTCACCCTCAACCATTGTTTCCTCATCTTGTCCTCCTTTAGGATTCACTTCAATAAGATCATCATCATCATCTTCATCCGTAGAAGGTTCGTTTCTACCCATGAGAAGAGTTAGAATACTATTAACATTCTTGAACAATTTTTCAATCTGGCATTTGTTGTCATTAACAGCAAATTGAATATCTCTCATGGCCCTCTGTTGAACCTTCATACTATCAAGAAGGACTTGTCCCCATTCAGGAATATTTTGGCTCTCATATGATTTCTTCTCTTCTTTCTTCGCATGAGGATCTTTCTTATTTTCTATCTTCTCTTGAGTTGGTAGAGTGTCATTAACAACAGGGCCTTTGAATTTAAACTTGAGTGAACGGATATGGCATAATGTGTCATTAGAAGTAGTGTAATTACAACATCAGAATAGAAAAGTGCAATAAAGTGTCATTAAAAAGATGCCATAAACTGTCATTATATAATATTGTTCATATCAAGTAAAACCAAGAAGGAAAAGTGTCATTGTGATGCATAATGTGTCATTAGAAGTAGTGTCATTCCAACATCAGAATATAAAAGTGTAATAAAGTGTCATTAACAAATGTCACATAACAATCATTATATAATAGTGTCACTAGAGGGATATCAACTAAAATCAAGAAGGAAAAGTGTCATTAGTAAACAAATATTGCATAATGTGTGATTACAAATAGTGTCATCCAAAATTCAGAAAATAAAAGTGTCATAAACTGTCATTACCAAACAAATATGCCACTAAAATATCATTAGAAAATTGTGTCATTACCTTCTTAGCCTTCTTTTCCTTATGTTCCCTCTTTTCCTTCTTTCCACTCTTGCACTTAATTTTATTAGCAATTGACTTCCTACGAAGTTGAAGTTTTCCACCACATACATGTTTCCCTTTGTCCAGCTTTACTGATTCAATTGGGTTAACCTTATTCTCCTCATCAGTTTGATAAAAACCTATGCACAATTTTTTTGGTGGTGATACAAAGTCATCATCATCATCGTCGTCATACTCGCCTTTTATAACAACACCCTCTTCACCAGACATCCAACTTTCAGCTACTGCATCGAAGTCTTCATCAGCCACTTCCATTGTGAAACCAACGTCCTTGAATTGTTCTAACACAGCAGGAGATGGTAAAACACAAGATTGAAAGAGACAAAAAAAAGGGAAAAAGTGTCAGAAACTATATTAGACATCAAAGTAATGAATTGAATTGTTAAATAATACAAATACAGAAAAGGATACATACAAATTCTGGATCGTTAGCGGCATTAAAAACCTATAACCGTGTGGCAAGCTTTTCGTCATCTGTACTACTCTAACGAAGACAATATGGCAATGTTTTTTCAGGTTTGCATGAGAAATGAGCAACATTAATCAAATTTGGGAATGTCTCCAGTATCCACAGCTGTAACAATTAAAAGTGTCATTAAAAAGTGAAACAACATATAAAAATAAACTCCAAAAAATGTCATATAAACTGGAATGAAGTGTTGATAGTGTCATTATAAGCATATGAACTAACATAAATTCTAAAAAAGTGTCATTATGATGCAACAGATAAAAATAGTGTCATAACCCTAAACAAAAATAACAAGCCACAATGAATAAAGTGTCATTGGGAATAAAGTGTCATAAACTGGAATGGAAAGTGTCATTGTAAGCATGGATAGTGTCATTAAAAACATGGAAAGTGTCATCAAACGATCTAGTAAAGTGTCATTATGATTCTGGAAAAGCAAGCATGGAAAGTGTCACTAAACTTAATATCTAATGCATTGCAGGTATGAAAAAGTATCATTCAGGATAAAAAATTGTCATTAGTACCTGAAAAGCAAGCGGGTAGCCAAAGAGATTATAACCAAATCTCGAATTTTGATTTATTTCACGGTTTTCACGATTGAGAAGCCTAAGTGATCTAATCAAGTGAAGGTATGATTCCCTACCCCATGGATGCTTCTGAAATGACTCCATATCAAACGCTAGAGAAAACACATGGGATTCAATAGGATGGCCTCGCTGCTTAGTCAATATCACTCCCTCAAGGATCAACACGTGAGCAAACCTCAGCTTTCTCACTGGATCTTTCTCTTTCACAAACATATCAAGTAGTTTCTCATAAGTACACCTTTTTATACCCAGCTCAATTTTAGTGTCAAACTCAGGTAGGGGTGTTGAAGGCAAATCAGAAGCATGGCAATTTAATCCAGTTATAGCAGCAAACTCCTTTATTGAGAAACAAGTGATATTGCCGCGAACTAGAAACCACAGTTCTTTTGTTTTCTTAGTCACTATCTCATTTAACAACACATAATGCATTATTTGAGCATGTAACTTCAGTTTATATTCAAGTTGTACAATAGGACCAAAGCAGCCATTGCACAGCGTATCCCAATCAGATGGGGGAAGATTTTCCTTCAAAAGATCAAACAAATTTTGCATGTGGTAAAAATTAATCCTCACCATAAAGCGATCTGCCAGATTAAGAAAATATTTGCACTTGATCGTAGACATGCTCAAACCTGCATTTTGTAGAAAATGTCATTAGAAGCATATAAAAAAGTGTCATTGTGGTGCTAGAAGTGTCATTAAACAAAATATATAATCGACAGTTGTGGATAAAAAAGTGTCATTATCATTTTATAGTGTCATATAAACTAGAATGAAGTATGGAAAGTTTCATTAAGATCATATAAACTAAGAATGACACCATAAAAGTGTCATTGTGGTGCTAGAAGTGTCATTATCATTTTATAGTGTCTAGAAGTGTCATTAAGATCATATAAACTAAGAATGACACCATGAAGCATGGAAAGTGTCATTAAGATCATATAAACTAAGAATGACGCCAACCAAGTGTCATAAAACACTATCATGAAGCATTCAAAGTGCAATGACATATAAAATAGTGTCATTAGAAGCGAAAGAGTGAAATGGACATAAAAACGCTTGAATACCTAACCCTAACTACAACGAAATGCAATCGAAACACTAGAAAAGAGGTGTAATCGAAACTAACGCGTGCTCCAAAGTGAAATGTAGGTGTAATCGAAACCCTAGAAACTAGTTTAAGCCAAAAAAGGAAGAAATCAAACCTGTTCGATAGAGAAATGCTACAACCTGACTTTGATTGACAAGAGATGATGAAGCGTGGGAGACGACAATGAGATCGAGAGAGAGATCGACAGAAAATCCGAGATCAAAATCGGATGAAAATCGTGAGCGAAAGAGCGAGATTTCCAGCGAGAGAGAGGAAGATTTCCGGAGACAACCTGGCTTTTATCGACAAGAGATGATGAAGCGTGGGAGACGACAACGAGATCGAGATCGAAAGCGTGAGCGAGAGAGAGATCGACAGAAAATCCGAGATCAAAATCGGATGAAAATCGGGAGCGAGAGCGAGATTTCCAGCGAGAGAGGAAGATTTCCGGAGAGAGAGAGAGGAGGATGTAGGGGCCACTTGTGGGATGTGGTTTATAAAGGGGATGTTGGAAAATGAATAGAAAATATTTAGGGTTATTTTATTGAATTAGAAACTTGTAGGGGGGCAATGGGCCACACTCCCTCCGAACCACAACCCTAACAATGAGAAATAACAAGCTATAATTATGGGGGCTAGATAAAGCCACGCTTAAAGGTCCATTAACAATAAGAAGCTTAAGGCCCATTTTTAGAGTATAAAAAAGAAATTAGGTCAACAATTGGGGAAGAGGCAATTAGAAAGGGAGGCCGCAATTTGGGGAGAGAACATGGAGAGAGCTCTTTGGAGCTCCACCATGTGCGAGAGGGGAGGAGAGCAGTCAAGAGTTTGGGGGAAGAGAAAAGCAAGGCACGAATGGCAGATGGAGGGCCGCAATTTGCAAGGCTAAGGAGATCGACATGGTGCTCGTCTACAAAAAAAACATAACTACAAGCCTGAAAGGAGCCTCGGCTCAACACCGTGCTCGACCTCGACTAGCACTTCGACTCATCTCCCGTACCAGCTCGTTGATGAACACCAGGATTGAAGGAAAAAGGTTGATCCCAGGCTCCGATCCATCGCTGACGGTAGCGATGGGGCTTTGGAGGAGGAGAAAGCTCGTAAGTTCCTATCTCCTTCCTCGTGAGTGAAAAAGATTGGCCGAGATCTGCAACTCACAGTCACATGTCATTTTATTACCCTCGTTGGAATTGCTCAAAACCTTAGGTTAGCTTTCTATGTGTCTAGCGTTCCCGACCTGGTGTTTTTTGCTATGCTACATAACTTATTTGAAGCTTTTCTGTTGAGATATGGTGTTCACCCAGTCCTCATTTTTTGTTCTCCATCGCGGATCGTACTAAATTTGAATATAAAAATGGCCTCTCGGCTCGTGCCTATTGCCTTCATGAAGGCATCCTTCACAAAGACATCACTTCATGGTCCTTCACTAATGCAACTTTAAACCCTTAAAGAGAGAATTGGTTGGTTGATGAATGTGGCACTTGTAAGCCTCATAGATGTGTCTTTGGTGGAAGGCTGAATGTTTGAATACTTGACTGATGACATAAAGTGACAAGCATACTCGTTCAAGGTAATTCGATGGATAAGTAGATCTTTCAATCTTAGCCTTTATATATATATATATGCTTTGTTGTATGGAAAGCTTACTTGAGCGTCGGAGTTGCAAGCCCGGGGAAGCCCTCGGGTCTTTTTTAGGTTTAAAGCAAGCTAGAGGGGAGACATTTCAGCAACGGCGAGAGCCAATTGACATGGGAGAGAACTCTATGGGATCAAGAAAGAAGAACACCATGATTAGTTGCGTGTTGGGCACTAATTAATTCACATTGTTGAACCTAGAATCAACAATAATAGCATTAAAACCATAATAATAGGGGTGTTCAAATCTTGATCGGACCGGAAAAGACCGAATCGGTGAAATTACGGTCCGGTCTCCGGTCCAGGTTTTTCCCTTAATCCGGTTCCGGTCCGGTCCAAATCCGGAAAAAAACCGGTCCGGACCGGTTGGACCGTTTTTTAAAAAATAATAATAATAATAATAAGTTAGGAGTTTAAATGTTATTTTTTTATAGATATTTTCCTTAAGTTAATAAGTTAGGAGTATAAATATTTTTAGATATTTTTTTAGATATTAAATAAGAATTTGATTATTTTTTTAAAAAAATAAATTCCGGTCTAAACCACCGGAACCGGACCGGACCGAATAGGTCCGGTCCGGTCTCCGGTCCACACTTTTGAAAAAATCTGGTCCATCGGACCGGATGAACACCCCTACAATCCCCTACATAATAATATGTGGATCTTTCTTTCTTATGCAACCATTATATTCTACTAAAGCAACCGATTCGTTCAACTATGATACAATTTAGGCCCATTAGCAAATATACCAGATTTGCTAAAGCAACTTGCAAAAATCCAAGATTTTCAAAATTATTGCAAAACTACCAGATTTGTTGGATTCTTGGATTTAATTTATCTTTTATTTTAAATGTAAATGTCAGATAAAGCATTGAAATTTCTAAAAGTAAAAGGAAAAATAAAAACTTAATCCTATAATCTAACCTAATTAATCCCAAATCTCACAATTTTACTAGTCTCTCTCTTCCTCCTCTCCTCTGCTTCCCACTTCCTCCGACATTTGCAAAACCACCATCTCCCAAACCCTCCCTGGACTCCGGGACAGCCTCCTCCACCGCTCCATCGACGACTATGAGCTCCTCTCCCGCCCCCCCTCCGGGACCCGACGTGCACCTCCTTCTCCCACTGCCTCCTCGACGTCGTACGGACGGCTGGAGTTCCTCCTCAGAAGTTGTCGACGCTCGTAACGACACCGGTTGTTCAAGGGACAAATTAGGGCTCGTCGGTGAAGCTCCGACATCGGGACAAGAGGGCTTTCCAAGGGGACGCAAGGGCACAACTAATGGTGGTGGCAATTGCGGCGGCGAAGCTCGATGGTGGCCGAAATTGCACAAGGAACAGCCGCGGCGGGATTTCTAGGGTTCATGAGATTGAGAGTGAAATTAGATTTTATTCGCGATATAAACCTTCCGATTCCACAAAGATTTTACGCATCAAGATCATATCTTCGAAGCCCATGGGTTGATTGAACAAAATGCGGCAAAAACGGGACTGAAATCGGCCTATGACAGCCATGGATGGTGCTCGCCGAGAGCTTGGGCTGTTTGGAGGAGGAGGATGAACAGTAAACGGTTCGACCCTAATGCTCTGAAGTTTTATGATATAACAGAGCATTGACCTGACTTCGTATAAATGTGGTCTGACTTCATACACATGTGGTCTGATAAAGTACATAATGCTCTGAAGTTTTAAAGTACATTGTTCATCGCCTATATACATCACCACCAAGCCTTGTTCGACCCTAAGAAAAACACATCTCGATTCATTAAATTCAAAATCTGACCACGTCATCGTCCTTGCCATGCTCAAGTTACTTAAACCCGACTCTTGAATCATTTAAAATCACCTCCGAACGACATCGAATCACCTCCGTATCGGCCCGCATTGCGCATAGAAAACCGATAACTATTCCACTTTGAAGATCCTAGACTTCGCGACCTATCTTCAGAGAAACCTTGCAGCGTCACAAACCCAACAACACCGCCCTTGCTACATGAGGTGGAATAATACTCTCTTATTTTAGTTGGTTTTTTTCTTCCGTGTTCTGATCGAAGTGATCTATACAGCAAACTTTAAAAATTGCTACTTGTTTTCACATGTTTACTATTTAATATGTGTTCTAATCTCTACAAGAGAACATCATTCTTAACTAGGCAGGTTCTGGTATAAAAGTGGTTCTGCTTAAAGCTACTATAACAGCGTAATGACCAGACTACGTACAAATGTGGCCTGACAAAGTGAATATTGCTCTGAAATTTGAAATCGGCTAACATTTGAAATTTTGTGATATAACAAAGCATTGACATGACTTCGTATAAATGTGGTCTGACTTCGTACACACGTGGTCTGATAAAGTACTTAATGCTCTGAAGTTTTAAAGTACATTGTTCATCGCCTATATACATCACCACCAAGCCTTGTTCGACCCTAAGAAAAACACATCTCGATTCATTAAATTCAAAATTTGACCACGCCATTGTCTTTGCCATGCTCAAGCTACTTAAACCCGAATCTTGAATCATTTAAAATCACCTCCGAACGACATCGAATCACCTCCGTATCGGCCCGCGTTGCGCATAGAAAACCGGTAACTATTCCACTTTGAAGATCCTAGACTCCGCGACCTATCTTCGGAGAAACCTTGCAGCGTCACAAACCCAACAACACCGCCCTTGCTACATGAGGTGGAATAATACTCTCTTATTTTAGTTGGTTTTTTTCTTCCGTGTTCTGATCGAAGTGATCTATACAGCAAACTTTAAAAATTGCTACTTGTTTTCACATGTTTACTATTTAATGTGTTCTAATCTCTACAAGAGAACATCATTCTTAACTAGGCAGGTTCTGGTATAAAAGTGGTTATGCTTAAGACAAGGAACACACTGTCCCGCCGCTTCTACATCGTTCACTACAAGATTCGAATTTACAGTGTGTTAGCAACTGATTCTGTATGCTATGTTTCATTTATTTTCGATGCTTTTCTAAAAGATTCGAATTGCTAAATCAACCTTCTTATATATTAGACTTTCTTGTACACTCTTAAGTGCCTCGGTATAAATGTGGTCTGATAAAATGAATATTGCTCTGACATTTAAAACCGACTAACATTTAAAACTTTATTTTCGTAAATGCTCTGTTATATCACAGAATTTCAAATGTTGTAATTTGTCAGGCCACATTTATACGAATTCAGGTCATATTTATACAAAGTCAGGTCAATGCTCTGTTATATCACAGAATTTCAAATGTTACATAATAGAGCATTATGTACTTTGTCAGCCCACATTTATACTAAGTCAGGTCACATGTATATTAAGTCAGGTCAATGGTCTTTTATTTCATAACAAAGCATTGACCTGACTACGAATAATTATGGCCTGATAAAGTGAATATTGCTCTGAAATTTGAAATTAGCTAACATTTGAAATTTTGTGATATATGATTTAAGATTTTAGGTTTTCCATGCACAAACCGGGCCGATACGGAGGTGATTCGATATCGTTCGGAGATGATTTCAAATGATTCAAGAGGCGGGTTTAAGTAACTTGAGCATGGCGAAGACGATGGTGTGGTCAGATTTTGAATTTAATGAATCAAAAGGTGTATAATTAAATCACAATTCAAAAGGAATTAGTGCATATTGATATAACTAAAGTTTGAAGGATATAACAAAGTTTGAAGGATATAACAAACTTCACAAAAGGAATGAGTGCATATTGATAGAACTAAAGTGAATATTGCTCTGACATTTAAAATCGGCTAACATTTTAAATTTTGTGATATAACAGAGCATTGACCTGACTTCGTTTAAATGTGGCCTGACTTCGTACACATGCGGTCTGATAAAATACATAATGTTATGAAGTTTTAAAGTACCTTGTTCATCGTCTATATACATCACCACCAAGCCTTGTTCGACCCCAAGAAAAATACCTCTCGATTCATTAAATTCAAAATCTGACCACACCATCGTCTTCGTCATGCTCAAGTTACTTAAACCCGACTCTTGAATCATTTAAAATCACCTCCGAACGACATAGAATCACTTCCGTATCGGCCCGCGTTGTGCATAGAAGACCGGTAACAATGCCACTTTGAAGCTCTTTTTCAACGTCGGTGGAAGATCCTAGACTCTGCGACCTATCTTTGGAGAAACCTTACAGCATCACAAACCCAACAACACCACCCTTGCTACATGGGGTTGTCGTAAAAGAGCCCATTGTGAATCCCTTTGTATATAGTTTGCTAATCACTGAATCTACTCTTTGTAGAACCGGAAATGAATTTGAGGGGTTCTTTTGACCTTATCGCGGCATTTAGTTGCAAAATTTCCAATTTCATGTGAGGTTCAAGTTTCCAATATATGTTGTACTTGTAATAAAACCTGATTTGTGGTTCTTCAGAGTTGTGAATCCCTTTGTATATAGTTTAGCTGTAAACGAAGAACAAATATCGCCTCGTGATTTCAGTTGCCTCCTTTTGCTTGCATGGAGTTTTCTCCAAAATTAATTAGTGTTGTCTAATGTAAATCCTGGAATGCTTCAGCATCCTCCCTGTTTCACACCAATCCTCAAACACAAGTCCTCACTTCGCTCAGATCTCATCTTATTTAAGTGCTTAAGAGCATTGGCGGTAAGTGCAACTGCAGGTGCAAGGCTCTCAACTGGTGATGCATATACAAGAATTGAGCCACGAAGTCAAAACCCAAGATTAATTCCTTCATCATTCTTAATTAAACTTACAAGTTTGTTCTCCTCTCTAAATCCATAAATTGAATCCCTAAATTCCTGAATGAAATCCCTAAATCAAATTCCCAAATCCCTAAATTGAAATTGTAAACAAATTTATAGTCCCTAAAATTTGAAATATAGAACGAAGAGGCGTCGGTCGACGTCGTCTGGTTCAGAGGACCACCGGGCTCGAAGGTGGTGGAGGCGAGGTGGCGGACGGGAGCCGAGCAACAAAACTGTGGAGGCAGCGGCGACTCGAGCCGGGTCGAAGGCAGAGGGGAGGCGGGCTCGAAGGTAGGAGGGGAGGCGAGCGACGCGGAGCGATGGAGGCTGGTCGTCGGAGGAGCACGAAGAACACCAGGACGCGAGTCGAGCATGAAGAAGACGCAGAAAAACTGTGGAGCAGTGGCGACTCGAGACGGATCGAAGGCAGAGGGGAGGCGTGCTCGAAGGCGGGAGGTGTTGAGGATGCTCCGAGAAGCCTCTGCTTTTGATGCCGATGCTGCCACCATTGGAGCTGAGGGGAAGGTGAGGGGTATATGTGGGGGAGAAGACTAAACCCTATTATCAAATGTTAAGAAGTAATTAGCAGTTATTAAAAATAGAGTTTTTATCAAAAGAAAAGATAAAAACAAATATGAATTTATTTTTTCCTAAAAATAAAGTTATGCAACTTTATGACATTTTTGCTATTATTTTCAAAAGGTGATATTTCTGCAAATAGGCTATTGAAATCTGGTACTTTTTGCCATTAGGTCTACAATTTATCCGCAAGATCTGAAAATATTTACAATATTTTGGTAAATTGATTTACAATGAGTAACTTTGGGTATGTGTGTATAAAAAGTTACGTGTGCATAATGAATTGAATTGTGTGTATATTGAAACCATTGATTTGTCAATAAATCTTGTTATCAAATCTATTTGAGATTATATGTGAAAAGAAAAAACACTAACTGTAATGATTTAGATTGTTTGAATTGGATGCACACATAAGTTAGAATAAATGAACACAAGGACAAATATATATGAACACTTAATAGAAAACTCGATCATGAACACAAATTACAAAAGCACAATTTTGCATGGATGCACACCGTTGTAGAAACACATTAATGCACACATAGATTAGAATGAATAAACACATAGACAAACATATATGTACACATAGTTCAAAACTTATGAACACATATTTAAAAAAAGTACAAACTAGATTGACTCAGACTACGTTAAAAAGGAAGCCCACATAGTTATAATAAATGAACACCCATGCAAATATATAAGAACACGTACTACAATACTATTGACCACGATTTACAATAGCACAAATTTTTATTAATGCATGTTATTCTAAAATCAGATTCACATATAGGTTATGATAAATGAACACACAAACAATTATATATGCACACATAGCTCAAAATTCGTGAACACATAGCTAGAAAAGTTATTCAAAATAGATGAATGTATTCATGTCAACTTGGTTGTGCGTTCATATTAGTTTGCTTATGTATTCATATGTTTGACATAATGTGCATTATAACTAGAAATCGAAGCACGTGCTTCACACGGGCCTTTTGTGTATATGTAGTGTCACGGTTTAAATTTGAGTTTCTAATATATGGATTGTTGTTTCATGTTTTATCTTAGATGATATATTGTTTGATATGTATTTAAATGTAATATCTAAGTCTTGACAAAAAAATGTAATATCTAAGTATTTTAGGTATAAAATGCTATGATTGTACGAAGTACAATTTTATTTATTTATTTTGGTCAGAAGTTCAATTTAAATTTTGAATTAAGGTGGTAGTTGTTTTTTGTAGGGATGTGTTTTTTCCTTTGAAAATATTTGGGGAGTATTTTGGAAATATGTATCTAATTATATGTTGTGCTTGAACTCAAGTATTTATAAGAAACTTGCTACAACAACTCTCATTTCTTACATGCTCCACTACCCTCCATATTTCTAATTTTTTGCCTTTATTTTACAAACTTATTGCCTTTTAATAATGTCTTTTTTGTTATGCTTTAGTTATTAATATTCAATAATATATCATTTTATTTATTTGGTCTGGAATATATATCGTTTTATTAGTCACGTTGACTTTACATATTCCTAGACATTAATATCATTTTAATTAAAATATATTAGTCATTACTTCCTATTCTTATTAAATACGGAGTAATATAAATAATTGGTGACTCTGCATATTCTTAAACCTTGTTACATTTTATATAAAAGTACATTAGTTATTTTATCGGTACATGCTTACTCTTTTTAGCGAAGTTATAATTCATAACTTCTTCCTTGTACATTTCATATGTGAGAGTGAGTACATGTCTATTATTTCGGCTTTCATCCTTGATTAATTCCTCTAGACCAACACAAATGAGGCCAAATTTAGTATATATACATGATGAGTGTAAAATGAATATGTATAAAGTAAAACAATAAAAATCATCCTTAACCAAAAATAACAACACACCTACCTAAAACGATTTAGTACAAAAAAAACTAAAAATACAAACCTAATTGAATTTATGCTACCAATAGTTTAAGGGTTTACATCATCCATAAAATAGTTTGCTTTATTCGTTACTAACAATCAGTCGTCCTGAATCGATTGTCTTTATCCTCCTTCTAGTGAAAGCTATCGGTGCATGATGTAAACAATCGATGCCTCAATAGTGCTATTAGATTATCCAATTCTCTGACATCTTCACATAAAATTAACCTATCTCGACCAAAAGACAATTATATTAATAAATTTAAACCGATATATGTAAGTATTGTAGACTCCAAAAGAGATCCAAATATATATAATCAAGGATAGTTACCCTGAGGTGGATATATACTTGCATCATCGACAATCAGGAATCCTCATTCACATCTTGAACTTAATAATTATGCTTACTTCAGTGACCATGTCTTTTTAAGGTGTTGTCCATTCTCTCACAAGCTTCACTATATGGCTTTCTAAAGCTTATTTCCATGTAGAAGAATGAGACGATGGATGCCCAAAGTAAACGAACGGAATACCACCGTTTTCGCCCTTTTATAGATGAAAATGTTACTTGGAAAGTGAAGCTATTTTGACATATAACCGTTTAGACATCTTGACTATAATTTGTTTCCAACCATTCACTGTGTACTAAATATGGGAGTTACGTGTAGTAATTGGATAATATTAAAATAGGAGTAAATGAGAGCAAAATACAACGTATATAGTATGTAGTAACTATCACTAATTGAGATTTAGGTTAAAAAATGAGTCATAACCTAAAGAGTAGTATGTATGTAGAGGCAAGATTTAACTGAAAAAAGTGCATATGGGGAGGGAATAATTACTTACAAATAGTGCTCATTTTTATATATACACATAATTATGCTATGGTATATTAAAATAAATAAAGAAAAATTAATTACTTAAATTACAAAGTAGCCTATAATTATACTTATGTATTTTATATTGTTTTATAAACCCTATAGTAAAAATCGATCGAAAAATCTAACATATTATATACTAAGGGTGATAAACTAACCCTACATGCAAACTATACCTTTAGGCCTATTTAAGTCTTTGATTTTGTCTTTAAAAGTTAGCATTCAATGACCTAGAATGCTAAAATTTAAATATATATAGATATAGATGGTTGTTTTTCATGCTTAATAGAAATATAAATTGAACTATGTTGAAAATCTAACGTGAAGATATAAGAGTTATACAACGATATGAAAATGAGGACTTTTTAATTGATTAATATGTAGTAATTGTATATAATTGTGAATCAAAAACTTTGTATATTATATAGACGATTATAGATTATTAATATAATTGTTAATATATGAAATTGTCACTTTAGTATTTTTTGGATTTGAGAAATTGTTTAAATTTTATGTTAAATAAATAAGGCATGAAATGAAAAAAAAACTAATTCATCTTTAAAAGTTAGCATTCAATGACCTAGAATGCTAACTTTTAAATATATATAGATACTTTTTACCAAAATTCTTTGTTTATGCGTTCATATATATTTGTCAATATGTTCATACTTATTTGTCTGTGTATTCATATGTAAGACATGAATGTGCATTAGAAAATTATAACACATATCAAATATTTACCCATGTGTTCATACATATTATTCTATGAGTTTATATTAGTTTGCCTATGTGTTCATATTGGTTGGCTTGTGTGTTCATATATATGACATGAATATTTTACTTATGTGTTCATATATAAATGCCAATGTGTTCATACGTAATTGCTCGTGTGTTCAATGTTTGACATAGCTGTGCATTACAACATTGTAGCATATCAAAGCTTGTTTGTGCAGGTTCATACTTAAGTGTCTATATGTGTGTGCTCACATGTTTGTCTATGTGATCTAACTTGTTTGCTTATATGTTCATATATGTTTGTCAATAAATAAACTCATAACTCTTTGCCTTGGTATTCATATCAAATAAGTGTATTTTCAATTATGTGTTTATGTCTGCATATCTTATTATATGTGCATTCATATATAGTTAATTATGTGTGCATATGTTTTCATCCATGTACGTGTTCATATATATGCTTTGAAACTATGTACTTATATTTATGTCTTCATGCATTTTCAATTGTGTGTTCATAAGTTTTCAAATACGTGTCATGTATCTGCAACTTTGTATTCATACGTTTTTTTAACAACCAAAACACTACACATAAATGATCGATTACAACAAAAAATTCTTCAAAAAACTTCAAAACTTTAAGAAAAGTATTTGAATTCATAATCAATCTTCAAGATAGATAGATCTTTGTACAAAAACTCTAAAAAACTTCAAATATACGATCGAAAAAAAATGAAAAAAAGTAGAACACTAAAGGACGAAAAATCAATCAGACATACCGAATCTCTGTAGAAAATCAACGAAACATGCCATAACGAGGATATCTTTGTGGAGACCATGAGATTTCATCCCAATAGAACGGAAAAAACGACCAGTTAGTGTTTGCGAGCTCCAATCAAATAGATGAAGAAATGAGGAAGAAAGACACATGCTATTACACTTTAGAGACGCACCCAAGATGAACGAACAACTGTTATACGTTCGGAGTTCGGAGTTCGTAAGGGAGCAACCATGCGCCCTCATTTATATAATATACTCGTTAGTTAAATTTTTAAAATAATAAACTATTAAAGAGTTATCAGTATTAGTTAATTTATTGTTTAAACAGATTTTACAAAATTCGATTCCAATAATTCTAGTTCGGGTTGGAATTTTAGGTTCGGTTCGAAACGAAACGAATACCGGTCGGTTTCGGGTATAGATATCTTGAGAAAACCGGTTTTTATTTGACCAGTCCCGACCCGATTCGGTTTGATCCGTAAGAAACGACACGAGCAAAATTCCAAGTAATCTACTACGCTATCAAGTGACAAGTATCAATCACGAGTCCGGGGAAGAAAAGGCACACAAGTTTCGTTAAGCATCCCATTTTCTACAATCCACGCAAACCTCAGCAACACACTTTCCTCTGTTCAATCACCTGCACTGCACGAAAGCTATACTCTTGATCCGTCCGTTCTGGTTTTGTTTAGGTCTGTTTCGTTTCTGATTTTCTATCTTCGCTCCAAGTTTTCCTCTCATTGCTTTGGATTTCCTTCGCTTCTTCTGATCCGATTAACCGAGATGTTTGTATGATTTCCTTTTCTTTCTATATGAGCAAAACGAACAAGTTTTGCTATTTAAGGTTTGGTTCGAGTTTCCTGGGTTGAATTTTCAGTTTATTTGTGTGGCTTACTCGGCTATTATCAAGAAAATTGGAATCTTTGTTTTGATATGTAACTCTATAATTGCGTTTGAACCAACAAACTTACAAACTATAGCTGGGTCAAGGAATTGGTAATATTTGCCTAAGTATTAGAGCTGTTAAAATAGCTAGAAATTTATCAGCAGGTTTTCAGTAATGGCTTGCTCTTGAACAGACTAAAAAAATTGTAAAGTATTTGTTTGCTAATAGGTTAAATTTGTTCAGTACTATGAAAAGTGTAGTGTCCTTGAAGAATTCAGATTTGGTTTTGTTTAGCTCTTCATTTTATACCTTGCTTCAACATAGTCTGAGTTTCATAGTAGCGAATCAGAATTTTATGCACACGGCTCCTTGACTATTAGAGTTGGGTTCATCTCTCTTGATGAAGACTGAACTTTTGAAGAGGAGAAATTACTTGCTTGATTTTACATGGAAGCAATAGAAATCATGTGCTACATTCTCCCGTCCTAATTTGCAGGAAGTTTCTTGATAGATCAACGCCCTCTTATTTGTGTGTATCTGTGTGTGTGCTTCAAATTTTGTATATATCTCAGAAGCAGTTCTTATTTTATTGCTTCATGAGAGAACTATCGAATCTCTTGAGGTCTTAAAATTAAGACTAAGCATTTCTTGAATGCATTAGTTGTGCTTTCAGGTGTTATGGATTTGAGAGTGGGATTTGTTTTTGTGATGGTGTTGGTTGGTAACTGGGCATGTGAAGCAAGGCTCTTGACTAACCTTGATCTTTCAGGTATTTTTTCTTCTGCTACTGTATATAATTTTGTCATGGTGGCATCCAGTAAACTTGTACCCACACCTTCTGATTCATAATCATGACCTCTTTCAGTTGGGATTAATAATATGTGTTCCATCTGTGTATTTGTTTATACACTTCTTATTATAATGGAGATATACATATAGTCAATACTCAATAATAGCATATCCTCTGTGTTTCAAGGCTCAGATAAGATTGAAAAGAAAGTAGATGTGTGCACCATGTGTGAAGAATATGCCAGTTTGGCTATTAACTACTTGACTGAAAACAAGACTCGTACAGAGATCATAGAGGCGCTTCATGATGCCTGTTCTGAGTTGCATCCTCTAAAGGAGCAGGTATAGCCAAAACCTTTATGTGACTAATACAGTATGATGTTAGTAACATAATACCTACAAACAGATATATGTGTGCATTTTTGTCAAACTTTCATTGTGCATTACGAGAACTTATCGTTTGACTATTGGTCTTTTATTTGGAAGAGTCATCTTTGTTTTCAGGAAGCGATTAGCTTTAGTTCCTGTACCATCTAGGTGAACGGTTTTTTTAGGGGCATATAAGATTTTGTATATAATTTCCCAAAGGCCGAGCAATCCTTAACATGCCTTTTTTCTCTGCCGCCCCCCTCTTGGCAGTGCATCACATTGGTGGATCACTATGCAACTCTGCTCTTCACACAGCTTTCATCAGTGCAGCCTGATGAAATTTGTGAGAAGGCTAACTTGTGTCAAGGCAAAAGCATTTTTCTCCTTCCACAGCAAGAAAACAGCTGTGATGTTTGCCATCATGCTGTCGATGAAGTTATACTCATGCTTAATGATCCAGACACAAAGGTTTGTGAACTTGCTTTATCTCAGTTGGGTTATCTAGATAAAATGCTACCGGTTCATAATAGGATAATTTATCACTAACTTATGGCTACTAATAAACTTATGCGTCCCCTTTTTTGGCAGTTGGAGATTATTGAGATTCTACTCAAGGGTTGTAATGCCATGGAGAACTATGCAAAGATGGTATTTTGGCAACAGGGAAATGAAAATATGATATTCGTAAACATTTAGTAAAGTATATTGCTTCAATAATCTCTTCACACAGGCGATCAGGTTCTTTGACATGGACCTCAATCATATAGACCTATATCGTAGAGTTTTCTGATTCCTCAGTTTTGGAAAGACCCTTGGAGATTGGGAACTAAACTGTTCTTGGAATGAAATGAACACTTGAGATTCTTTTGTCCACGTGTGTTCTTAATTTCTTATTGACTCTTTCAGCTAACATATGATGTTTCCCCCCCTAAAATTATGGCAGTGCAAAGCCGTGGTGTTTGAGTACGGACCATTGATCCTCACGAATGTGGAGAAGTATCTAGAGAAGACGGATATATGCTCCACAATCCGAGCATGCAAGAAGATGCCATCAGCTTCAACTGAGGATTCGCCGTTTGATGAGAAGATAATGATGGTTACCTTGTCTTGAAAGACTCTGCAGCAACACATTCTTCTGGTGATTCTTTAACAAGAACTCAATTTGGGATTGGGGATGTACAAGTGCTGTAAGTTGGTGTGTATGTATCATATAAATATGAAACAACTTCATCAAGAAGGGGAAGCAAAAGTAATGAGTTGCTGTGGATTTGTAATTATAAGTCAGCTTCTCAGTTGGACAAATCTAGTCTCTTCTCAGTGTATGATCATGTAAATCCTAGTTTCACATATTCTACTGGTCATTGTAAATTGTGGTTAAATTTGTTAAAATATAACATATTATACATTTCAGTAATATTTTGTTGGGCATAAAGCAGGATTTTATTAATGATATGATTTGGGAATTTTTCATTTCCCCTAAAATGGTGCAATATAAAGCAATAACTATAAACAGCGGAATCAGACGGCTGAGATGATCCACCCTCCACTGCCCATTTCTCTCCCTCCCTCTCAGAGAAATTAGCTCCAAGAAACAAGGGGAGAAGAGAACGGGACACAGAAATAAGAGATTCTGAGCTACTTAGGAACACAAACTTTTGTTTTTTTTTTGTTTCTCCACCTTGTCAAGAAACAGAGAGAGATTTTTATGGTCTAGTTTATTCTGGTAATTTGGTTTCCCTCAAGCTAAACAAAAGAAAGGAAATGGCATACAGAAGAAAGAATGGATCAACGAGGGCTTCGACGTTGCAGGAAGACGACTACTATCTCCCTTCTGAAGACGTTGATAGACACGATTCCAAGGCATATATTTCCCATCCATCATCATATTCTCCTTTCACAAAAACACACACATGAACTTCCTAGAACAAAGATTTTCTAAGTCCTTGAAGACTCGCTGAATTACAATTTTGAGAGAAAGAATCATTTTTTCCCTCTCCCGAAATCAAAAGCTAGAATACATGTTGTGCAATGTGCATGCATTTACAGATTCTACTTGTATTTTTCCCCTGGTTAGCTACTCATAATTAATATTCATTGGCCATGGTACTGTTTCCTGTTTTGGATATCTAGCTTTTTTTTTTTTTTATGTTGCCTACTTGTAAATTAAAATGAGGGTCACCTGTTGAGCCACAGGAGCAGTCAAAACATGGATTCTGGGGTGTTCTGGCCAGGAAAGCCAAGGCTATTATTGAGGATGAAAATGATCCCCAACAACTAGGACCACCTTTGAGCGCGAGTCCACAAATCAACGTTACATCTTACAACCATCAGGTGACTACATATACATATACATATACATAGGGACTGAGTTAAGTGAGAACCGTACGTTTTTGGGTCTGTTTGGATTCCCGAATATTGCATTAAATCATCAATTTAATGCATTCTAAAGGGATTCCAAACAGACCCTTTAATGTTGCAGATGTTCATGTCTATATACATACTCTTCAATTCGCTAATGAACTTGATGTGGACGATTCGCGTTGCTCTTAGTTTAGGAAGGCCAACTTAGTTTCACAACTTTGAATTGTATCAACCAACAGAATATCAAGAGCGGCGGACATCTTGTGGAGCCAGAGGGTGGACAGAAAGTGGACAATGCTTTGGAGGTTAATATTTTTGTCAATCAATATGGATGACACAATCATTCAAGCTTTGAGTTTGGAACTTATTTTTTTGACAGTTGAATTGAATAAATCTGCAGGAAGGTGGCATAACAAAGAGTGCCAAAACACTGCAGGAAAGTCACAAATTGCAGATCAAGACCAAAGGAAGCGATTCCGATGGGCCATGGCTTCCCATCCAGCCAACACAAACACAGCTCAAAGCATCCCGCGACGTAAGGTGCCAACTGTATATATATGTAATTGTGATTTGCTGATCCAAAATTGGTTTAGATTTTGATCACATTCATACATGCTTCTTCTGCTATTTGACTACATATATGGGTTGCAAATGTAAAATATATATGTCAGGTTGCAATGGCGACTGCTGCCAAAGCCAAACTCCTACTGCGGGAGCTCAAAACAGTAAAAGCTGACCTGGCATTTGCGAAGCGGCGGTGTGCACAGATTGAGGAAGAGAACAAGCGTCACCGAGAGAGTAGGGAGAAAGGCGCCACCCCTGCCGATGATGATCTGGTACTCACATATGTCTACTTCAATTCCTGCACCATACGCCATTCTTGATTGAACTTGTGACATTTTCGGGATTGATTTCATCAGATTCGGCTTCAAATCGAGACTCTCCTGGCGGAGAAGGCTCGCCTGGCCCACGAGAACTCGGTCTATGCACGGGAGAACCGGTTTCTGAGGGAGATTGTTGAGTACCACCACCTCTCAATGCATGATCTCGTCTACTTGGATGAGGCCGGCGAGGAGGAGGAAGGAGAAGAGCAACAGCAACAGCAAGAACAAGTTACTGATGATGATGATGAGGTTGCGGAGGTCTTTGGCAATGCCAAAACATCACCTCCGCCTTCCCCATCCGAGATCTACAATACGCCCAAGATTGTGAAACAGCTTATCAGTAACCCAACAACTCTATCCCATCTTTCATGCTGCACCAAGGCTGATCACCCAAATCAACAGGAGGGCTACTAGGAGACATGGTTAATCAAGTTCAGTGTTCACAAAACTATACCAGATGTGCCTCAATAAAACATGAACTCATATCGGAAGATCGGCAAGTACTTGTTTTTGGAATTTCACAGTTTTCTACTTTTGAAAAATTAAGGGTGCGTTTGGATCGTCCTAGATAATGCATTAAGTTGCATGAAATTATATATATATAGGACGATCCAAACACATCCTAAATACTAGCTTTTTCATCACTAGCACATAAACTAGACAATCACGCTGACTGAAAACTACTGTCAGAAGACCCGATTCCTAAAAACTATGCATTGAGCAAAACCTTCTATTCATACTGGACATATTATTGAAAACTATGCATTGAGCAAAACCTTCTTTTCAGAACTCAGAAGACCCGATTCCTAAGAACTTTTAGCAACTTGATTCATTTTACAGTCTGAAGGCAGAAAGCACAACTCAAAAGCAAACAAAATGCAAACAAGAAGGCAGAGTACACTGCTATGACATTATCAAGTTCATGAAATGCTGAAGTTATATGTGTGTTAATTTATCTTCACATGAATAACTAGCACCCTTGATCCATCATTTTCGACGATGAAGATCAATATACAAACCAAGCTAAAAAGAAACAATTCAACAGAGCACCATAACAGGCACAGCACCTGCTCTGATGTTGCCAATGCTCCATAATGCACCTCTTTGCGGGATAATGCTTTAACTGCAGTGAAGAGCGTGACCCAAGAAAGGCTTGGTTCGAACCCAAAGCATTAAATAACATACTTGATAGCTAATAAACTCGAATTCTTGAGTGATTTACTTTCGTGTAACGACATTTTGAAAAACATAAAACTTTCAAGAATTCACGTGAATGGATGCTCTAATTTGGCCCTCGGTACATAATTGTGGTAAGTTATAGGGGGGTTTGTTTGAAGTGTTTATAATGAAATGGCATAAAGAAACTAGCTCCTAATCGCTGACCTTTCTTATACAATCACCAAGAGTTGAAGTATATGCGGAGTCCAAAACACACAAATTTTACGAAACAGATTCAAACAACTCAAATTCTGAACAGGCAGCTGTACAACAAAGGCAAAAATGAAGGCTAAAACCCCATCAAAGAGAAAATCAATTTGATACCTCAACTCTGTTTCCTATCACTAATTCAGTATAACACTTGTAAAAATGGTCTTCATCCATCTTCTCCTTGGATTCCAACCACAATGGCACTTTGCGCAGTCTTGTCAACATATCAGAATGTGTCAGTCATCTAACAGCCTCAGGAGCCGAGTTACAATAAGGGGTGTGCAGACAAACCAACTTGGTGGACATCAGACAAACTCCGGCAAACACGGATCCTGCCACGATCCCGATACCACTCTTCTTGCTATCCAATCTTATAGCTCTCGTCACCATGCTACCGAAAACCGGAAGCAACCCACCACAGGCAACGACCATTAAATGATCCAAACCGTTGTAGTCGATTCCGGCCAGGATTGCACTTATTGCAGAAAAAGGCCCCACGAAGCCAATCAGTGTGGCCGCTGCAAGGGACCCGTGCCAGCTGTCTGTTGCACCAAAGATACAGCTGGCAACAGCGGCTCCACGGGTAAGGCCGTGTAAGGAGACGGGGAGGAGAATGTGCTGGCCAAAGCCGTATGCTTTTGGTGCGGCGACTCCCAGAGCTAGCCCTTCAGCCAAGGCATGGAAACCGACAACCGTGCATGACAAGAATGATTGCAGTGTGAGGGCGCTTACTTGGAAGCCTGAAGCTGCAGTTATGCTATCTGCTGAGCTCCGTTTTTGTTTGGCAAGGTTCAGAATGCTGGATGTAAGAACATGCACACATCCAGATCCAAGTGCAAGCAGCAGTATGAGGGGGATGAGCCCCATTTTTGAAGCGAGAAGCAGCTGTAGAGGTCGCCATGAGCCAAGAATGAAAGCAATTCCACAGGCTATACCGGTGAGAAGAGCGTGCTGAAGATTGAGAGCAACAGCAAATGCAACAAGAGCAAAGCCACCAAGCAGCGGACCCAGACCAAACAGAAAAGACACGAGCAAGCCAGAAATATCCTCCGATCTACAAGCAGACATTTAAGATGGTTATTCTACGGGTTTTGAAACTATGACGGTGATATTAGTATAAGGTTGAATTTCAAGAGCCCAAATTATTACATAAAGTCATAATACTACATAAATCACATACAACTAAACATAACTGATTGATAAATAGGCCATCTTTTGATTCTTTTCAGTCAAAAAACACCTTTATTCTATGCATACAGATTAGGAGGCTTTACAGTTTTCTTGGCCACTCCAAATACTATTTAGATTTTGCAAAGGAGAAATCTGAGTTCTCTAAGAGCAGCAGAGTAACACAGGCGGCTGTATAGAATAGGTAACATCAAGTTAGAAAGTAAAAGGCATTACACATTTGCATTAAAAAGAATATTTCCGGTAACTGGCCATAAGCGAGAAACTGAAGAAACCAAATTCAATTAGAACAGTTTCAACTTTCAATATATCCCTAATTCTCAAGGTTATGAAAGAAATGGCTTACTTGTAGCTAGTACTGAAACTCTGAAATAAGCTGCCAAAAGCTACCATAAATGCCACTGAAATTGTAGCTGCTGAAGCAACATGAGATGGTGATGCCTCCTGATATCAGAAGACAGTTGAAATGTTTATCTCATGATGTTTTGTGAAGGAACAAGGCTTCAACCTTTGATTTAGTGAATTACCTCAACTACTTACCTTGAATGCATCAGGAAGAACTTCAGCAATAACTATCCAAATCATACACCCAGCTGCAAGGCCCGTACAAAAGGGCAATAATTTGTTAAAGGCATCAGCACATATGAACGCTGGAATTGCTACAATGGGCTGTTGAGATAATGAAAAACGCATAATTATTCGAGATTTCCATGTCAGAAAATACACAGAAAAACCTTTTAGGAGCTTCAGTGCTTCAGTTGAGACTTGAGAGATCAAGTGTAACTGAGCAATAAGCAATCCTAATCACATATAAAGATATTATGAATATAATCAACGCATCTCCAAAGTGCAATGATCCAGAATGTGTGCCAGATGCAACATCTGAGGAGAACAGGGACTGGAATAGAATAATGGTCTTTGTAGTAAATCAAACATGCTCAACTGTCTGCTTCTAATATTGTAAGCTACACATTTTTCAAGTCCTAAAGCCAAGACACCAATGTTAGTCTGTAAAATTCCTAATCTGAGAAAGCAAAATGATTTCGAGAATAGAAAAGCTTTCCTCTGAGAGAACGAAATGCTACCCAGCTAGGATAAGTAATAAGGAATACTTTGTATTACGAAAGGTGGGGACAAATGAAGATGGTAAAAGCAAGCACCTAGTGACCTAGGGTTGTGAGGGAGTAATGATACATGAACAGTTAGGCGACCTAAGGAATTGTGTATAAATAAGGGCTTTAACCCTCTTAGATTTGGTATCCAGGTATATAGAGATTAGCTGTATTGACATTTTGCTCTCTTGTCTTTGGTACTCGGGCATTAAGCTAATAAACGAATAAAGTGCATTTATGCTGAACAATCAACAATGGAGCACTGAGCAGTCGCTTCTCTTAGGCTCAATTGTATTTTAATGAAATAAAGATGACTGGAGATGGCATCAGCACCAATGTTCCAGTAAGTACCTGTGGCAATGATGTGATTATACTCCAGATCATTGCATTCTGAGGGGAAACCCCCCTAGAGGCCAACACCATACTTACAGCCAATCCTTCTGGTATGTTGTGCACCGCAATAGCCATCGTAATTAAGAGTCCCTGTGGCAGGCCCTTTGAGCCTGCGAAAGAGACTCCAACACCAGACCCTTCTCCAAATGAATGCAGAGTCATTATGCCAATCACCAGAACAACTTTAGTTGCATCAGCGCCTTTTATGTCCAGCATACTTACTTCGCCATATTGTTCAAGAACCTGCAAGCCAACCATGACAAAATTTAGAAAGTTGCAAGTATAGTATTAAATCTAAACATCATTTTAGAGCCCATAATCATGATACATCTCAGTATTATACTATTATACTGGAATTTTTTGTTTTCTTATTATAAATAAATAAATTTTACTAATAAATCACTGAAAGCATCAAGATCTAAGTACCAAATATCATACAAAAGATGTTGTAGAGACATAATAACATGGAACAATAGACGTTTAAACATCAAGAGAATCAGCAGTCCCTCCATCAAAAGAGGTAAAGGGCATCTTGAGAAAAAGAAAGCAAATCAGAAGTGAAAACTAAGGCAATTCGAAGGGCAGCAGAGGAACAAAATATCCCGCTTTGACAACCTCACTAGAGAAGCTATATATCTATTATAAAAGAGGTAAAGCTTAATTGCAACGTCTTTCCAATTCCTATTGAGCCGAATATACTCCAACAAATTGCAAAAAATATTGTGTATCAAATCCAGGGATGAAATTTTCCATATTTCTTGATATCTAGACAGCCATCAGAACCAGGTAAGTTTTCATAACAATAAAAGTGGGGTTCAAACTGGTGCATGTCTTTTGATTTTGGGATGGGAATCGATAGCTGCACTTTTTTACTCATTTACTTATGAGATCAAAGAAAACAGCGGACTCTTTTTGAGAGAAAATCATGGCTACGATTCAGGCTGATGGAGTCACTGGTTAATACTGCTCCATAGAGGTTCTGTACAGTTCAAACTGCAAAACATTTTTTTTTTTGTATGTCTTGAACAGAACCTCTTAGTTTGTTCAGTGTGGGAATCCAAACCAGTTTGAGTCGGCTACCCACAATAGTAGCACTAAAATAGAAGACAGCTGAAAAGATAAAAAGAAGAGAGACAAAGGAGCAAGTGACTGAAGGACAGCAAGCCAATGAGTCAGTGAACAGCAAAATTTAGTTCTCTAACAATATATAGAAGAATGAAAAGAGGATTAAGCACTGCTACAACATTAGACAGAACAATATAACAGGTACAAAAACCATCATATACTAAACTGCATGGAAAAGAACAAAGCATGACTAAAATGCTGTCACCTTTTTGCAAAGCCAAATGAACATTCCACCAGATAATATACCAATCACAACCCAGTTTCCGTGACCATGTTCATTCCCTTCTTGGATAAGGTCAAAACTTGCAGCCAGCATCACCCCAGCAGCCAATCCATTACACAAACCAGCCCACTGAGGATCAAGGTCTACAAAGAAGAAAGGCAGAGAACCCAAACCAGTGGCAGCAGCCATTGCTAATGTACATAATGCTACAGTCAAAACTGAAACTTTGCTATTTCCATCTTTCCTACCATCAAACTCCATGGAAGTAGCTTCATAGCTATTTAAATCATTAATACCAGTTCCAACAGTGAACTCATTCAAGTTCTCTAAAGGTGGAGCCCGTAGCTTGTTTTGAACAGCATTTTGGGATTCTGATCCAGCAGCTGCATTTAGTGTTAACAAGATAAAGCACAGCAAGAGGACCTGTTTGAGCTTTGACTCCATTTTGTCCTGAAACAAGTCCTCCTAGCAACTGTTTATCAACTTGGCTTGTTCATGCTCTGACCATTTTAGTTTTGCTAAGAACCCTCAACACCTTTGCGATAAAATTTCCAAATGTGTATAATCAGGTTAAAGGAAGTAAAAGAAACAAAAGACCCCTCAGATTTTGAAGGTAAAGCAGCTTCCTAAGTCCTAACCTGCAAAATAGAACGGATGACAAAATTAACAGAAAAACACATAGCTAACAAGCATTAAAAATTAGACATGAGCTGCAATGAAAACAGCAGCAAAATCAAAAGGAACAACCTGAAGGCTAAAACAAGAGCAGGATAAACATGGAACAAAAGGTATATATTTTTTAAATTTCTCTTCCTGGTTAACTAGTAATGGAGAAATCGTGATCATTATTGAAATTGATAATGAAATGATATTAACAGTGAATTAAAAAAATGTCTCTGGTTGAAACGAGTTGCTTACTTGCTTGATGCAAAACCCTAACAGTAATGAAGTATAATGGAAACAGAAAATTAGGGGATGGATGCTAGGTCTATAAAATTGATCAAATGTGGTAGTAAAAAAGATCCAAAATTTAATGCAATGGAAAGCCTGACCCAGAGATTCAATCCTAAGCCCCCTACTTTCAGATAAAAACAAATAATTCCGCGATCAATTGGACGATCAATATAAAAACAAAGTGATTAGGTAAAATCAGAAAGGTACCAGGCAAAAAGACCGAAGAAAGATTCTTGAAACAGCACAGAACGTATACAGACTTTGCAGGTTTCCATTGGAGGACTTCAGCCGTAGTACAATCGGATGAATAAACCAGATTTATCATAATATAACTAAAGCAAAATTATTTGTTTCCAAATTTAATTTTAAAAAAGACAGGGAATGCTTGTCAGCACAACCCTAACCTCAGAGAAAACCCTGACAAGTACCCATCAATGGGATAAACTTGAATCAATGAAGAAACTAACTAAGTTTGGTGAAGAGAGAGCTCATATGATTGAATAGAAGTATCGATCTTACAGAAATTGGCTGTGTCAACAAAGAAAATGAAATTGAAAGCCAGCAAGTAGAGGAAAATACCGAAGGGAAGAAAGGAAGAGATACCTTCATTCAGGAAGTCGCGAATGGGGAATAGCAGAAGGGATCGTAGTTGAAATTGAGAGATCGGAGATTAATGACACCAAGGTGACGCTTTCATTTGATTGGATTTGGGGATAATAGGAAGAAGAAAACAAACATAAAAAAGTCAAGGGTGAGGAGGGGGGAGTAGGAGATGCATAGATTTTCTTTTTTCTTTCCTATTATATTTTGATTTTGATGGATTTTGGGTGTGATAACGTGATCCATGGGTTTATGATTTTTTTATTTATTTTTTATAAGATAAGAATTAGATCGAAAATCATAAAAGATTCGGTTTCTCAGTCTATAGCATCCTTGCGGATGAGAATTACAAGTTCTAGATTAGCTCTAATATCTTCCAAGGACTTCCGCCGGGACAACTTAACAATGTAGTCGGTCACCACGTTCGTTTCTCGGAAGACATGACAAATCTGCACTGAATAAAACAGTTGTAAAACGCAAAGGATATCAGAAATAAGAATTTCAATATCTCAAGGACAGTGCCAAATTTTATTAAGTATGTTCATAATAGTAAGATTGTCGCACTCAAGTTGAATGTCGGTAATACCTAATTCATAAGTCTTTACCAGAACATTTCTGACTGCAAGAGTTTCTGTTCTCAAAGGGGTTGATAAACCACATTTATCTCCGAATAGAAAATTTGGTTTACCTGTACTATTTCTGAAAATATAGCCAAAACTAAATTCTCTATTATTTTTTGTAGATCCATCTGTATTTATTTTGATTATATTTTCTGATGGTTTTCTCCATTTCTTTTTTGATCGTCTCATATTGTTAGGACTCGTATTTGATTTATCCTTAGCTGAGCAATCAAGATCCCACTTTTTTGTTTTTTTCCATTTCTCAATTTGGTTTTTGATATAAATTCGCCATGAGTAGAATTAGCCAAAGTAATAATAGCATGAGTGAAAATGCTAGCAATTATTCAAGAACTCATCTATCTTTTCATTATTCTATTAAAAATAATTTCATAAACTAGTTTCATGTTCGTTTGTCACATGATTAATTTAATATATTTTATTATTATTTATAATTAGATTAGTTAATATTCTAATGTATTTCATAAAATTTGTACAAGAAACCTATTCGAATTTACGATCTGTTTCTAAATAATTAAACAATATGTATGAGTTATTTTATTTTACAATACTAATTATGATGTCATTAATATAAAATAAGACGAAACAAAATCATTTTGTCAACTTTATAGCAATAATTGTATAATTATATCTCATATCAAATTATAATTAGCTTAAACATTCACTATATATGTGTTATTTAAAGAGTTGTTTTCATTTAAAGAATTAGCGGACTTTTAACATGTTTTTAAGATGTTTATTCAAATTTTAAATTTTTATTTTTGTTTATATTATATTGTTGATCTTTTCGATATATTAGTGTAATTTTATAAAATTATGTATAGTCATTATTTCACCACAAAATTCGTATATCTCATCTCATATTAACAAATCGTATATTTATAAGTTAGCATAAATTTCTATATTTTGTTTAATTTCAAGTATTATTTAAGAGTTATTTTTAAGGTTCAATATAAGTACATTTACTATATTATTAGGAACTATTTATATATTCTCAATTGACAGGTATGTAATATACAATCAAAATCTTTGTGATTTTTTTTAAAAACAAATTGTGAAATAGTTGATTATGAAAGAGTTTTTAAAATTTTTTGAGATATTGTCACAAAACAAAAAATATGTACATATTATGATATCTGACATGTAAAAAATAAGATTAATGTATATATAATATAACACTTTATTATAGGTTAAAATTGCTTATTTATTATGTTTATATTTGAAAATACTTATTCACGAATTCTAATATTTTTTAGAACGTATTTTTTTAAAATTAACTTTACATTAGCAATTAAAATCCTTTAAATTAAATTATGAACAAAATCGTATATAAACAAATTTTAAATATTTTGGAATTTAAACTATTTTTCTAATTTTTCCATGTATCTATCTTTATATCATTTTATTAATAAAAGATAATATATTTGAATATATAAACTTACATTTTTTAATTTACATTTATTTAGTCTCATCATCTTTAATTTATGGGACTAATAAAACTTAATTGATTAAAAATAAGATTATTGTTTTTACAATGCTTGTTGTAGAAAAAGAAAATATGCTTGATGATGAATGAGTACATTTATTGCATAACTAGCAGGAACTAGGGGTTTTTATTTTTGGATCGGGCCGTAAATCCGGACTGGACGAACCGAAAATTACGGCCCGGCTCTGGACCGCGAATGTAACGGTTCGGTCCATGGTCCAACGGCTTAATAGTTTACAAGTTACGGTCCGGTCAGATCCAAGACCATAATAGATCGTAATATATATGTTTTTGTTGTAACAAATATATCTCATTTAACCTTAAGTATATCCATTATTACAGTCCTATTATGGTTCGATCTAGATTTGGACCGTAAATGAATCATTATAGGACCAATTTTATCTCAAAAGTTTTAAAAACATTATTAGGAAAAATGAAAACGGTCCATTACGGTCCGAGACTGACCAGACCGGCCATATCGGTACGGTCCGGTCCACGACGCAAGTGTTCAAATATTGACGGTCCACCTGTCCGGATCGGACCGAAAATAATGGTCAGGCCCGGTCTGGATCGTTTGAACACCCTAGTGATAGCTCCATGACCCCCTCAATGGCAGCGAAGGACGAAGAGGGAACAATGGGAGTGCACTCGAAGAGAGCCAGACGCAGGAGAGCAGCACAAGAGCGCTTCCGCGACCGCGGAGGACACGGCCGTGACCGCGGATGCTTGGGCCGCGACCGCGGACGTTATTCTGACGAAGGTTCTTTACAGCGAATTTTTCCGCGATCACGGAAGTATTTTCCGCGACCGCGGAATTGCCTCGACTTTTTCGCGACCACGGGTCCGCGACCGCGGATTTGCCACGGCCTTTTCTTCAAATAATTTTCCGCGATCGCGGAAGTATATTCCACGACCGCGGAAACGGGCCGATCGCTCACTTTCTCGTCTTTATTTCCGAAAACTAATTATTATTTTATTATTATTTGTAGCGAATATTTAAACTAGCAAACCCTAGTTTTTAATGTTATGTTGAATTTGAGTAGTAAAGTTGAGTACGCTCCTTCCTTGAATTCCCAACATCAAACCCTTCGATCCCACGGATCAACTATCCCGTAGCTCGTCGCTTCGAGCAATCAAACACCGTCTCTTCGGTGTCTCACGATCATCACTTTGATCTCTCCGTCATCTCTTTGACGAGTTTGAAGGCTATCTCTTTAGCCATAGGAAAGCCATCACTTTGGCTACGGAAGAGAAGGATTCAACTACAAGCTTGAGGAATCAAAGATCTTGCGTTGCTAACGATACTTTAGGGGTTGTTCGCATCAACTGGCATCAGAGCCTATCCAAGCTAAGTTTGTTTCTTCTCTCTTATTGTGATTCTTTGAAATTTTCCGCTCGCAAACCCAGATTTTTTTTCCCAACCACCACTCGCCGGAACCCATTACCGCCATGCACCACCACCATCGTTCCGCCACCACCACCCTTGTCCGCCACCCTCTCCCTCACGGCAGCACAACCCTAATTTCCTTAGGTTTTGGTTACTTTTCCAACAGCCCTAATCTCTATCCTTCTAGCACTATCTTGTTTCCTTAATTGCATACTTGGTTTCCTTGTTTCTTGTTGCTTAAGTCTTGCTTTATCTTTGGATTAATTGCTAGATTCGTTGTTCGATTTAATTCCCTCATAGTTGCTTTGTCTCTTTTTTCTTCTCCTACACTTGCTTGTGTGGTTCTTTCTTGCTTGATTCGCCATCATATAAAAAAAAAGACAGTGTGACCGTATAAACAAAAACATACATACTATTCTCACCTTCCATCAAACAAAACAAAAGGTTTGGAAAGACGAAAGCCTCAAAAAACAAAAAGACACATAAGAAAAGGCAGAGAACGCACCATACGGTCATACTCCATCTTCTCTTCTTTCATGTCTCTATGCAACTCTCTCTGAAAATGGCAAAATTTTCAACTCTCTTGTGATTAATTCTGAGAAACTTGATTTGATCTGCTTGCACTTGGAAATTTGTGTGTTATTTGGGACTTGATTTGCTAGTTCTTGATTTGTTGTCTTCCGTTCAAGCCTCTCCCTCCTCACGAGCAACCAAAATTAGTACGCCCAGCGGAAAGTTTCTTGGTTCACTTTGAGACAAGGACTTGGCTTGGACTTGTTCTTTTGCTTGGTGTAACTTACTCCTTGTGTTATATGCTTCGTATAGGTACTATGGAGGTTCCTACGACAAGCTACTTTCCTTCTATGGGCAACCGCAGCCCCGGACAGATGGACTCCGTCTTTGAGCGAATTGACACACTTCGTGCATAGAGTGAAGAACAAGATCGCCAACTCGTCGCGCAGGCTGTCGAGCTTGCCCACCTTCGTCGGGCCATGAGTGACATGAAGCTGCCCACGGCTGACCCAATGTTGAACCCTCCGGCCACAACTAGCCGGCCAATGGACCGCAGGGGTCCCCTTCTCAATGTCCTCTTCTGGAACACCTCCGGCTACGAGTCTATTGACGAGGACACCCCCGACGCCGGACCGATATTTGACACCTGCGACGATGAGGAGGAGGAGGAGATGGACATCTACATATGCAGCTCTATGGATGAGCAAGGCAACATGCCTCTTAGCTTGGTTACACGCTGCGTTCTTAACGCCAAAGAAGGTATCTTACTTGACCAACGTGACAATTTGTTTCATACTAAGTGTGCGGTCCAGGGTGCTTCTTTGAGTGTGATCATAGATGGTAGGAGTTTCTTCAACATCATCAATGAAAAGGTGATCCAGCACTTCAAGTTTGAGACGCCTCCACAACCCGGCATTCAAGGCAAATGCGAGAACCGGCTTCTCTTAGCCCGATCCGAGATGTCTCTCCAATAATTCAGGGACGTCTTCCTTGCTTTTTACTTGTTCCTTTCGCGTGTCTCTTAAATGTTAAGGCTTTGGTTGATTTACCCCCTACGGTGTCTTCTCTTTTTGCAGGAACGCAATGCAAGCCGGCGTACCGTGGAGTTTGGGCTCGGAGGCTTGGTATGGCTGCACTTGCGTCGCGATCTCTTTCCATTCAAGCGACGCCACAAGAGGGATGCTAGAGGTATTGGTCCATTTCAGTTGCTACAACGCCTTCGTGCCGACGCCTATCGCTTGAATTTACCCGATGACTATGGTGCGCATCCAACTTTCAACGTCGCTGACCTTTCTCCTTATACGCCTCATGCTTTTGACGACAAGGACGAAGCGGGGACGCTTCGCAGCCAAGAAGGGGAGATTGATAGCTCCATGACCCCCTCAATGACGGCGAAGGACGAAGAGGGAACAATGGGAGTGCACTCGAAGAGAGCCAGACGCAAGAGAGCAACACATAAGCACTTCCGCGACCGTGGAGGACACGGCCGCGACCGCGGAGGACAAGGTTGCGACCGCGGATGCTTGGGCCGCGACCGCGGGCGTTATTCTGACGAAGGTTCTTTACAGTGAATATATTCCGCGACCACGGAATTGCCTCGACTTTTCCGCGACCACGGGTCCGCGACCGCGGATTTGCCACGGCCTTTTCTTCAAATAATTTTCCACGACCGCGGAAACGGGCCGATCGCTCACTTTCTCGTCTTTATTTTCGAAAACTAATTATTATTTTATTATTATTTGTAGCGACTATTTAAACTAGCAAACCCTAGTTTTTAATGTTATGTTGAATTTGAGTAGTAAAGTTGAGTACGCTCCTTCCTTGAATTCCCAACATCAAACCCTTCGATCCCACGGATCAACTATCCCGTAGCTCGTCGCTTCGAGCAATCAAACACCGTCTCTTCGAGCAATCAAACACCGTCTCTTCGGTGTCTCACGATCATCACTTTGATCTCTTCGTCATCTCTTTGACGAGTTTGAAGGCTATCTCTTTAGCCCTAGGAAAGCCATCACTTTGGCTACGGAAGAGAAGGATTCAACTACAAGCTTGAGGAATCAAAGATCATGTGTTGCTAAAGACACTTCAGGGGTTGTTCGCATCACCTAGTCATAACACAACAGTTCAAGTACTTATGCAATTTCAAAAAGTGAGACTAATTGAAGGTCATATACTGGAAAATATTAACAACAAAGAATAATGATCAATTGAAAATTAAATAGCACTTATAGAAAATCCAAGTAAGCATTTAGGTAATTAATTGCTACATATTTTTGAATATATGATTGTAAACTAAATAAAAGTTATAAAAAATCAAAGATTGTGAGTTTTGGTTATAACTGTTTCTTTAGAAAAACAATTAAAAGAAATTCGATATGAAAATTGAAAATGCAATATCTAAAATTAATTTAGGATATCATATTTTATGATTATATTTCATAGTTATCAAATTTTTCTTTCAATTAATTTAGGATATCAAAAATTAATTTCATAGTTATCCATTTTAGCTTATGGTTCTTAATTAACCTGAATAATTTTTGACACTACTAAATTATATTTCATTTTTTCTAATCGGTATGATATGCCAAAATATTTGGTTATAACAACTTCTTGTAAAAAAAGATAGTAAATAAAACATATCTAATAAAATCAGAGATTAAGAAACATGTATCTACAACGATACTTCCAAAATAAACTAAAACCCATATCAAAATTCACGAGTTTTTAAAATTTACATTTATTTGTTAGCACAATATGTGGTTCAAAATTCACTTTTATTATTTCGTTTTTTTTTAGATTTAAAATTCAATCTAATCATAAATATCTCATCTAAATGATATATTATATACTAGGAATCAAGCCCGTGCTACGCACGGGATAAATATTCATGTTGATTGATTTTAGTTCTTATATTTGTTTTTTTAAATACACTCTAAGCGTTATTTAATTTGACAATATTGGAATTATTAATTATACTATTAAGCTTTGACTTTTAAACTTACCCCTTGCAATCTTTTGTGATATAGTGGTTTGTATATTGTAGTATTTTTTAAACATATGAGATGTATTATGTGAATATTTTAAGATGAAGTAGAGACTTTTTATATATATATTTATGATAAATTAATATTGATTTATGAATTTGAGCATAGTCTAAAGTGGTCTTATATTATGTTAAGTCCTTTTTTAAGTATTTGAGTAATAAAGTAGATAAGAACTAACTTTCATGATACTTTTTACAGCCTAAAAACATGCATTAGAACTCTTTATGATGTTATCATAATAAAACAGTGTATTTTTCTCATAGGATGTGTTTTATATTTGTTTCAGTAATACAACCTTATATTTAAATTTGTAAATCTCTAGTAGGACTCGGTTTACATATGATATTAATTAAATTATATAAAATTTTATATATATTGTATTATTTCCTTAATAATGTATTTAATTAATTGGACCAAAATTGAATTCATCATTGAATATGTTTGAGGATATTGTACTTTAGAATATATGTACGATTTAATTAATAAAGTGAAAGGGTTAAAATTGTGTAATAAATTATAGGGGTAATATTTATACAAGTCATCCCTCATATTCTCTTTCTCTCCAAGAGCCCTAACCCTTGCCTTTACCTATCTTCGACCGCCTCCTAAGTTCCCAGAACTCTGTCTCTATCCCAAGATCGACAACCACAAAAACCTTGAGATGAGGTCCCATCGAGAAGGTTGGAGCGTTCTAAACTAAAGCTCCATAGCTTCGTAAGCAGCCGATGGTCAGCGTGTCGTCCGTCGTATCTTCAATTTCTTCTTCTTCGTCCTCCTGGGATTAGCAAGTATGGTTGCCCTTTCCCTGAAATCTTCAATTTTTGACCTTTAGTATGTTGCTCATGTATGTTTCATATCATAGGCGAAGGCGATTCATAGCAGATGCGATTGATGCAAGAAGAAAGAGTGATGAAATGGCGCCGTATGGCACTCCTTGGACAAGGGGAAGGTTGTGGCTTTCTACAATGCAGTCGAACTCCCTGAGAATGTGAAGGAGGATCAGATTAAAGCGTTGGCGGAGAATGGATTTCTCACCATTCTGGTTCACAAACATGTCACTCTTAAGCCCGACAAAGGTCGTACCATTCACCTCTTTAACAATCCTTAATTCTGTGTATATGCATTGGAGTTTATTCGTGATCTTGCCTACGACGTTGTGCTCAATGTAACAGTTGTTTATGAAACTTCCGTGTGATATGATTGAATCAACAATTTGTGGATATTAGAAGAAAAAAAGAAACCACTTACAAAATGAAGCTAAAATTAAAGAAACTAAGTCAAGCCATGTTTCTTGTAGTAGTCAAACTATTGACCTTGCTATTGTCAATCTTGCTAGGAGGCAAGTTCCTTCTTGATGTGTACATTGGTTTCTGTGCATCGTAGAAGCTAAATCTTGGGGGATAAATTACCAAAACCAATGCATTATAAAGTCAGTTTACAAATAACTTTTTTTTTTCATGTATGTTAGAACCAATAAGTAACATAGGCACATACATGAGCAGTTAAAGCAAGTTTTGCTTCAAAGAATGATCTGATTGTTCCAATGTCTTCCCAATAGTCATTAAACAGATAAGCCTGCAAAAACACTGCTGGTTAAAAATGTTTCAATGGAGTTAGCCTTTTGATTTTATCTAGCAATTAACCTTGATGCAGAATTCTTCAGCTGATGCAGGGATTATCTATAATCCAAAATCATTCGCAGTTGGAAAGTGCCATCTGATCATTTCACAAGTAACAATTTTTCATCCTCAATTGTCACATAATATATGCACAAATTTAGTTTAGGTAGCATCATCATGTAGAAGAAGTTTTACCTAAGAAGGTTTAGAATTATCTCTTTCTTAAAAATGTACACTCTCATTGATGCAATGTAAGGTTTCTTCACAACTTCTTCTTTTAACAGGCCTAGAACTGTTGTGTCTACTGCCTAGAACATCCATAGCCAATCCATTACAACCATGAAAACATCACATGTTGGTGTTTAAGATAAGATACTAACTTATAATAAAATGTTGTGAAATTTGAACTCAAACCATTGCTTTCAAGTCAGATCCTTTAGGCTTCTCACTAAAGGACATAACCCTTCTTGTGTCGTCTATCTTTATTGTAGGTTTGTTTAACTACATGTTGTAAGGAACGGTTTATTCTTCTATAGCTATGAAATATGATTTTTTTTCCTGAATATAGAAGGCTCTATAATTAAATATCCCTGATTTTTTTTTTACATAATTATGTGATTATAGGTCTTTCTTTATTTTCTGCCTCATTTCTGATTAATTTTTTTACTAACTATGTTCATGCATATTTTGATAAATGCTGGTTTTCGGTGATGTTCCTAGATGTTTCTTTTATTTGAGAGGTAGAACTTTGTATTGTGCTGTAATAGGGGTTTTGTATATTAACCTATTATTCCCCCATTCTGCAGTCGCGCAATCAGAGTGAGGGAAGATGGCGGTTTAAGGCAAGCAATGGAAAGGATTACATCCAGTCTCTACTAAAAAGGTGCAGTTGTATGCATAAAGGTTGCTCAAGTTGTTTGGAATAAGCATAGCGGCTCAACAAAGGTGAGTTAAAATTGCTTCATATGTAGTAAATAATATGCTTGTGTAACTGAATGTGTATGTTGAATATATAAAAATTGCATGAACCCATAACGTTAGCAATGTACTGAATAAGATTGTGTTATTTATTTGATAAGTAGTATAAGAAAGGGCAATAAAGGTGAAAGTAAAATATGCTAATGAAAACGACATGACTGAATTAGATTGTAAATTATATGGTATTATACTTGCTTTGTATGTTGTTGCAACTTCCCTTGTTTCTTAGAATCCCTGAATAAGAAGAGGACATAATGTTAATGACTTATGAAACAATGTGCCATGTTGCTTTTCGTTGTGCAATGAATGACATTTCACTAAAGCCAAAAAGAAAACACAACAGTTAAATATATGAAATGACAGAATATGTTATTAAGCAAAAGATACAATGAGACATAGATGGAATATGTGCATACCATGTCATAAGATAGAAATATAGAATGCATTCAGTACTGATGTATAGTCCCATCCTAGTGAATACATTCTATTTTCGACAAACCATTACTTGAATGTTTGAAAAAAACCCTTCACCCAACTGATTTAGTTGTGCAAAACTCATATTCATAATCTCTTTTCTATGTGTGTAGATGGGACAACTGGAGTGAAGTGATGGAGGCTGGATGGCCGACTTTTATAGGTAAAGCGTTAGGATGTCAAAATGTTTTGCCCCTTGCTAGATTTTTAATACGAATGTTTTTGGGTCCAAGAGCACTAATTGGTGTCATTCTTACGAAATTAAATACGCTGTAGGAACGTTTGGATTTCCCACAAATGTGGGTGGTCCTATCTCACTGAATTGGCCCATTATTAGCCACTTAATTGCATTGAACATGCGTTTTGTTATGGCATAGTTTTGGCCTGTTCAACTTCGGGCGTTTTTGAGGGGACAATCAGCAGTACTTTATGCCATTATTACAAAGCTAAATACCATTCACGGCCGTTTGAATGTCTGAAATTTATGGCTGTTGGTAATGGCCCATTTATTAGCAAGTTATTTCTATTGAACAACCAAGTTAAACGTTCATATGAACTGGGCTTTTGGATGCGGTCCTTTGATTGGGCCTGTCACATAGAAGCCTAATACTTCTGCATGTCAGTCCACAGGATTGTTCATCAGCCCATTCTTAGTTCAACTACTGGTTTACTATAGAGATTACAATAAATGTGGGGACATTAATTGGTCCTTCCGTTATACTTTATATATTTATAGATACTAGGATAATTTAACTATTGATTTAATTAATAGTATTCAAATATCTCAAAATTTTAACTAGATATTTATTGTTTGTGGAATAACATTATTTCAATAATTAATTTAAATAGTTTTAAGGACTACGTATTATCATATTTTTTAACTAATTTTTCACACTTTTATATTTCTATATTTACAAGGTTACTCATTTATATGATTGGTTTGAACTTTGAAGTCTTGATGTCTAATCTACTATATAATACTAAAGTAAAACCTAGCTAAGACCACTTGTCGTTTTCACATTGTCATACGCCATTGATTTTCATATGTTTGCTCCACATCGTGCCACATCACTAAATTAATTTTTTCTATTATTTTTAATATTATTAGGCCGTTGCTATTTAGCGCCCCAAGTAAATTTCATTTTAGCGCCCTGGGCCGTCCATCACGGACGAATATGATCTGTCTGTGACGGACGAATACCATTCGTCCGTGACGGACGAAACGTACTCATCTGTCACGGATGGAGTTGCTTTACAGAACTGCGACACGATTTTGGAATCGCCATAACTTTTGATTCTCTGGTCCAAACGCGCTAAAATTTGGAGGAATTATAGTTGACATCTTGATCTTTAATCTGACGTTGGAATCACGCAATTCGGAGTTACGTAAAAAAAAGTTATACTTCTTCAAAGACGAGACAAAAAATAGAGATCTCTTAAGCGCCAATGCGAGTACAATAACATTTAAGTCAGATTACAATAACATTGCAATCATGGATAACAATAGCATTACAATGTGCGAGTACAATAGCATTTAAGTCGGCTTGCGACTCGTCTCTTTCTTGTGGAAGAAGGTTCGAACACCATCAGTTGAGAAACGAATGGATCATACAGACAAGCAGCAGAGGAATCATGTGCATGCTCCCACATGACAAATATTAGAGGCAATGGTGACGCCTCTAATAGGGCCATCTACAAAAGAATGGAGAACGTACTCAGTTGCCTAGTTCATGAGTTCAAATAATAAATATAAAATAATTAAATGATTGTTGGTTGATCCCGTATAGGGAAAGACTCGTGTCAGCTTGGACATATATTGTTTTCAGGCTTGGATTGTCCAATATGTATTCACTGCATTTGCTAAATTTTCATTGCATTATGTTCTCTGCATTCTATGTCTGTCACGTATGGTTTATGTCCACACGTGACGGACGAAGGTGTTTCATACGTCATGTGTGGATTCCATCAACACGTGACGAATGACAGTGTTTCGTCCGTCACGTATGAATTCCATCCATATGTGACGGACAATTTATGCAGAAAACAGATTGCTTGCGTATGATCAAACTTTAAACTCTTTTGTACTAAACTATAGGTTGAAGGAGCACACTCTAGTTTGAAAGACTTTTTGACTATTCCACATGGTAGTCTAGACACGATATTTGGTCAATATCATTCAAAGATGGGTAACCAAGTAAATGACATCAAGGGGACCTTCAACGAGAGTGTACAAAACACGATGACTCTTGTGACATGAGCTGATGTTTTCAAGCGGTTGAATTACAAAGTATCTAAGGTTGCACTTGATTGTTTGACGGAGGAATACAAAAAAGGGGAAATCCATTTTGTGACAAGATCTGCAGATGCCAGATGAGGGTGAGAGATGGATTGCCGTGTGTGCATGACATCACTAGAAATATGACGAGTTCAATCCCTATTAAGCCTTCAGCGTTGCATCCGTTTTTTTGACGATTGAGTTTGTCAGAAGTGCAAGACTAAGGTGAGGTTGAGGTGAAGCGCAGAGTCGCGAGATCTTTGATGGATCAATTTTATACGGATCATTTCCTCAATCTGTCAGCAAATGATAAAGAAAAATATGTCTCGTGACTTTACGACATAGCTCGCCCCGAGGGGACTAGTCTGCAAAAGCCGGCTATTGTAAGGCATAAAGGACGACCAATGGGAGCTCTAAACAAATATACCACTAAAAGGCATCCTTCTTCATGGGAGTACACAGACAAAGATACGGAAGGGACATCTCCCAAATAACAACGAGGTAGGCCACCAATGCCCACTAGCACACCTTCACGAAACCCTAAAGCTCCTATGATGTGACCCTGCCCGCCATGTCAGCTAGAGAGGAGGTAGACGCCATGAGACATCCGCCTTGAGACTCCTCTACAACTACATCCAGTCTGAGCTCGATTTAGGAGACTTACTATTTCTAGACATTACTTCTTTAGTACTTTCTGTTTACAGTATTTCTATTTTTAGTAGCTGCTAGTTCTAGAGTGGATTCCATTTGTGTTAAATGGGCCGCCAGATTTAGTAACTAGAGAGTTTGGCCCATTAGGTCAACTCTGGCCCATTAGGTCAACTCTCTAGTATAAATAGGAATGCTTGTAATTATTTTAAAGACGTCAAATCAAGCCTAAGTTTCAAGTTGAGTAAACTCCTTAAACCCCGGGCCCCGACGTCAACAATTCACGCGTTTCTAGTTGAATTATCCTGACGCGTTAATTCGGTTACCCATATCATCCGCAACCTTGCAACAAGAATTAACCCTAGTTCTTGCCGCCCCTCACACCTCCATTCCGCCGCGCCTCACACCTTCACAGCCGCCACACCTCCACCTTATAGCCGCCAGTGTTCCGACCCTTCCTATAGCCCACCGCCACCTCCTTTCCTTTCCGAAGAGTTGCTACGCCCCACTATGCGTTCATCGGATCCTTAGACAACAACTTGTGGTCTTCCGTTGGGCAAGGTCACATCAACTGGCATCAGAGCCTACGAATCGCGTAAGTCATTCCAACTCTTCTTTCAATCACTCCTTCGCTTCCGTAAATCAATTCCTACATCAAAAAAAAAAACGACGAGCCTTCTGCCCAGATTTCGTCCAAATGTTTTTTTTCCTTTCCGCAATTTTCTTCCATATTCCTGTAGAGCATCTCGAGACGAGTTCGAACATATAAAATTCGCCCAAAACGGACATCGTTTGACCCCTCAAAAGGCTAAAATACGAACTGTATGCCGCCAAAACCCTAGCCTCTGCGACCGCGGTTTTCTACACTGACGTTTCCAAATCACTTTTTCTTATCCGAAACCCTAGCCTCCGCCTTCCCTGCAGATTTCCGAACCAGTCACACAGATTTTCAGCATTTTCGTGTGTTTCTGCTTGGTTGTTGATTGTGTTTATTGTAGATCTGCTTGCATATAGGCTTAGATAGTTACTTACAACTGTGTTCGCCTTATTTGCGCCACCAATCTACATCATCTGAATCTCCTTCTTTTCCCACTTGAATCACTGATTTGCTGCACTGTGGATGCTGTACTTTCTTTTGCTGTTGTTCGTCCATTTGCTGAACTTTTGCTGTTATAATTTACTATAGTTGTTCGCAGATTTAAAAAAAAATTGGAACCACACAAGCCAAAATAATGCAAGTGCGTTTCTTTGCAGTGCAAGAAGGGAGATCTCGGTCTTGAATCCGGCACCTTCAATTAACCGTCTTCGCAAGTGATTCATTTACCATCTTCTATCTCTTTCATTGTCTGGGCTGCATATCTTGGTTGACTGTATTGTGCTTGCTTCTGTGCTTATATCCTTGCATATCTACTTTCGACATTTTCTTTGCTGAGCATTACATTGATTTTGTTGATTGATGTGTGACTTGCTTTATCCAGCTCATAACCGCCCACACGGCCAGCCAGATTAGTTTCCTGAGTGATTGCTTGTTGAGTTTGGTTCTGCTTACCTGTTCGTTGTTTCTCTTTTGCTGTTGTTGTTCGCTTTGATCCTGTTGTTTGCTACATTTTGCTGTCAAGTACCATGTCCGATAGTGAGATTGGCCGCGACACCGGATCCGAGACTTTTTGAACAGATGATGCGACGAGAGTTGCTTGCTGCCAAAGTATGAGATGCGCAACTGGCTGAGCTTCTACATCAGAATGCAGAGTTTTTAGCTCGACAGCGGCCGTCTTCTATTGCTACAGTGGTGTATGTTCAGGCGCAGTTACAGGCAGATGAGTTGAGCGCCCGAGCCCTAGCCCTGGCAGCTGTCTACGACAGTTCCACCTAGTCTGCCGGATATGAGAGTTACGACGACACCGATGATGATTACGCCGTCGAGATGGACCCGACATCTGTCTATACAGCCGATGCTGATGGCTATGTGGTCGGTACTTCCGATCACCATGATGACCAGGCATACCACTTTGCCTTGGTTACTAGACGCGTGTTGAGCGTCAATGAGGGCGACCTGACTGAGCAACGGGAGAACTTGTTTCGTGCTCGGTGTAGACTTCAGGATGCATCGCTGAGTGTGATCATTGATGGAGGGTCGTGCTGCAACATTATCAATGAGAAGGTTGTACAACATTTCAACCTTCCGACTACATCGCACCCCGCTTCATATGGCCTTCAATGGATCTTGGATGGATCAGGTTACAAAGTATCGCAACAGTGTCTTATTTCTTTTTCCATTGGTCCATATAGCGACACTGTGCTTTGTGATGTTACCGCCATGGATGCTACCCATTTGCTTTTGGGACGTCCGTGGCAATATGATCGTCGCGTGCTTCACAACAGGTATTTGAACACTTACATGTTCACTTACCACGGGAAGCGCATGACACTCTCACCTATGACTTCACATGAGATTTTGCAGGATATGGCTGACCAACAGCGCCAGAAGGCGATAGAGGCCTCGAGACGAAAGCCACCTGACGCGCTAGACCCGACGAGCAGCTCCTCCACCACCAGTTTGCCTACTTTTGCGAGGTCTACAGCGAACACGACAGGAAAGCGAGCTCCCGGTCCAGGCGGCAATGTGCCTCCTGCTTCGCCTCTGCGTGGCACCTGTGAGCGCAGATCGCTACTTTGCGTACCTCCTCCAGGCAAGTTTCCTTGTGTCCTTGATAGTTCTATTCCCTGTCCCACTATTATGTCAGAGCCTGCCCTCTCGTCGAGTTTTTTGTCTTTTTTGCAGGACTTGCGGGTGGATAGGCATCCTCAGGAGCTGTAAGGACGGAGGAGCACTCAGCTTGAGCAGCGCCCTCAGCCGACCGGGGACAGCGTCGATTGGTTTTCCGCACGGGGGACAACGCATATCAGCTGGAGCCCGAGCCTGATGAGGGTGAAGCGGGGACGCTTCACAACCAAGTGGGGGAGGGTGATGTGACCATGCCCGCCATGTCAGCTAGAGAGGAGGTAGACGTCATGAGACATCCGCCTTGAGACTCCTCTACAACTACATCTAGTCCGAGCTCGATTTAGGAGACTTACTATTTCTAGACATTACTTCTTTAGTACTTTCTGTTTACAATATTTCTATTTTTAATAGCTGCTAGTTCTGGAGTGGATTCCATTTGTGTTAAATGGGCCGCCAGATTTAGTAACTAGAGAGTTTGGCCCATTAGGTCAACTCTGGCCCATTAGGTCAACTCTCTAGTATAAATAGGAACGCTTGTAATTATTTTGATGACGTCAAATCAAGCCTAAGTTTCAAGTTGAGTAAACTCCTTAAACCCCGGGCCCCGACGTCAACAATTAACGCGTTTCTAGTTGAATTATCCTGGCGCGTTAATTCGGTTACCCATATCATCTGCAACCTTGCAACAAGAACTAACCCTAGTTCTTGCCGCCCCTCACACCTCCATTCCGCCGCGCCTCACACCTTCACGGCCGCCGCACCTCCACCTTACAGCCGCCGGTGTTCCGACCCTTCCTACAGCCCACCGCCACCTCCTTTCCTTTCCGAAGAGTTGCTATGCCCCACTACGCGCTCATCGAATCCTTAGACAACAACTTGTGGTCTTCCGTCGGGCAAGGTCACATCATCCTACCACTCCTTTGAGGCCATCTCAGGTTAGAGCTCCCAAGAATCCAGTGGGTCAAATGTTTCCACCACCTTATATGCCTCCATAATCCTTCATTAAAGACTTTGAGCCGTATAAGCTTAAGACGATCTGCATCTGTCATGTTGAGAAGGAGAGACATTTCATTTCGGTATGGTACTAATCATTTAATTATTTTATATTAATTATTTAAACCCATGAACTAGGCAACTGAGTACGTTCTCCATTTTTTTGTAGATGGTCCTATCAGAGGCGTCACCATTGCCTCCAGTATTTGTCATGTGGGACTGTGAGAGCATGCACATGATGCCTCTGCTGCTTGTCTGTATGATCCATTCGTTTCTCAGCTGATGGCATTCAGACCTTCTTGCACAAGAAAGAGACGAGGTCGCAAGCCGACTTAAATGCTATTGTACTCGCACATTGTAATGCTATTGTGATCCATGATTGCAATGATAATGTAAGCCGACTTAAATGATATTGTACTCGCCTTGGCGCTTAAGAGATCTCTGTTCTTTGTCCCATCTTTGGAGAAGTATAACTTTTTCTACGTAATCCCGAATTGAGTGATTCTAACATCAGATTAAAGATCAAAATGTCAACTATAACTTCTCCAAATTTCAGCGTGTTTAAACTAGGGAATCAAACGTTATGGCGATTCCAAAATGTGTCGCGAATTAAAGATCAACATGTTCATCCGTCACGGATGAACATGTTTCGTCCGTCACGAATGGACCAGGGCGTTAAATAGAAATTTTGTCGGGGCGCTAAATAAAAATCATGTATTATTATTAGGAAAAACTACCAAAAATAATCCATCAACTTTCACTAATAGACAAAAAATAATCCCAACTTTCAAGTCAACCAAAAATAATCCCAACTTTGAATCCATGAACCAAAATAGCACAAATGAATTTTTTGGTTGAAATTCCGGCTAATTCGATAACAACATTACCCCTAATAAGAGATATTGTGCAAAGGAGAATCACTTACAACATCCAACTACAAAGCGACCTTGAGTACACTTTATTGGATTAGCCGGAATTTCAACCGAAAAAATCATTTGTGCTATTTTTGGTTGACTTGAAAGTTGGGATTATTTCAGGTCTATTAGTGAAATTTGGGATTGTTTTTTATAGTTTCTCCTTATTATTATATAAAATATTTTAGATATGATCTTGATTTTTTTTGTCGAGATATAGATTATTCACATTTGATTCTAATTTTAGCATATAAGTATTGTTCGAATATTCTCTTTTAATTTTTTTCATTTAAATCGTCACATTTATTTCAAAATTTCTCTTAATTCATTTATTTTTATGTATAACACAGCATATTATATATGTATGAAATCACATTAATCTTTCTTAATTGATTATTAGTAGAAATATTTGTATATTATCATATTTGTCTTAATTTCTTTTATACTTTTTTTAAATGTGAAATTAATATGCCTTTAATAATTGATGAAATATTAATATAAAATTTTCTCCCAAGTCCCGTCACATCACAAAACTAAGCTAGTTTTTATTGAAAAAGTCATTAATAACTACAACCATCAAACACTATTATATACGAAGTATATAATTATAATAAAATATATATAAATACTCACACCAAACAAACTCTTATTTATCCCTAAAAAGTATTTTTTTTTTCACTAATCCATCAAAAATAATGTAAGTACAAAAATATTACCCTAAAAAAAGTACAAATTTGTGTAAAATATTCTTTCTGGATAATAATCATTTTGGTAGATGATCCGGCTCGCCTTTTTCAATTTCCTTTTTTCTCATTTTTCTATTTATTTCATCTTTCCCATTCTAAAGAAGATTTTTTTATTTTTTTTAGAAAGAAGATTTTCTTAAAAAAAACAAAATGAGACGAAAAACAAAAGTTCGGTCCATTTTAGTTAAAAACTCATGAATCGAATACCATGGGTGTGACATGCTGATATAGTTGTATGCCTATATATGCATGAACTTAAGGATGGCAACGGGGCGGGTTTGGAACGGAGAGTATCCTCTCCATCCCCATTACCGTTTAGAATTGCATTTCTCATCCATGTTCCTATCCCGTTTCTTGTTTAAATTGCTCCTCGTCTCCATCCCCGTCCCCATCAGGGAATTTCCATCCCCGTTAATTTTCCCATTCAAATTTTTCATCGGGGATTTTTCATCCAGTTAATTTTTCTCATGCGTAATATAGCCCTAATTAGAAAATAGTTCATTCACAAAATGTAAGTATAGGTAACCAAGAACATGATATAGACCAACTAACTAACAATATATCTAACCAAATATAAACATAAAAAAATAGTTTAATATCAAGTACCCATTCAGCACGTAAACAACTCCAAATAGTAAATACTTTTAATCATTTAAAAAACTAATAAGTAATACTATTAGCGAAGTTGAAATTCTAGTCCAAATTAAGCAATGGTGGATAGTGGATTTAGCTCATCCGATCCTTCCGACGGGGAAGGGGGTGGATCTCCGACGGGGACAGGGGCAGGGCGGGTATCATGGCGGGGACCACTATCCCCAACCTCGTCCCCATCCCCGCGCCGGAGATATAATTTCCCCCATCCCCGTATAAAATCCTCATCCCCGTCCTTGTGGTGGGGATTCCCCACGGGTAACGGGGATTTCTCGCCCCGCTCCCATGCCGAACATAGTCATATATGACTATGTTCGGCATATCGAGCTGAAACTGGAGCTGGACTGAATAAGTAGTTGGAGCTGGAGCTGGATTCATTAGCTTAATTTTTCTCTAAAAGCTAGTTGAATGTTTGATATTACGAGCTGAATTTTTAAATAATAGTAATAAAATTACGAAAAAGGGTATGATAATACATCTATATTTTAGCGGATATACAAATAAGGTTATATTTTGATCCATGTGAGTGCTTTTTAACCCTATATTTTATATTGTCGCATCCTCATCTCTCACGCATCAACATCTTCACGGGCGTCGACGCTAGTATAGTTTCACTTTAATTCATCCATATGTATATGGCTAATTAGATCTAAATCTTATGGTTTCAATCTATTGCTCGTTTCCGATTTCATGTTAGTATGTGGTCTATAAATTTGAGCTGTTATAGATTAATAAATTATCAATTGTAATTAATACTAAGTTTCTGATAAAAGTCTAATTGAGGAGATACATAATACTGATTAAATTGTGTACATAATTTCATGATACAATTGTCTATATGATTTCATAATGATAGTGACGAGCTATTTTATGTGTTCATTTAAGGACACCAGTGGGTAAAAAAATTACGTTAAGTTAGTTAAGCTTTCATAATGTTTGGGGGGTCACATTAAAAAAAATCAACAAAATTAAGCTACATTCATCTACAATAAGCTTGTTAAGCTAGATGAATAATTTTTGGCCAAACACTCAATAAGAAGATGAAAAAAAAATTAAGCTTCGTTAATGTGCAAAAGAGCTCTGCCGAATGAAGCCTATATCTACTAGTGGAGATTTGAGATTGGAGAAGTCGGTGCTACTTCTCTAAGAGCTTCTAATTAGCACTAACCAAACAACCATCGTTAGATCATAAGTAAAGTAACAAGCAAATGTGGTAATCTACTATATATCTACTAAGATTAAAAAAAAAAATGTCACATGGCATCTCCCTATTAAACTCATCTCATTCTTATGTCACATGACATTCTCCTATTTTTTCTATCACATGATATTTTCTCATTTTTTTGTTTTTTAAATTCAATATAATAAACATATATCAGATTATCCTATTTCCTGATATGCAAAGATCCTTTTTCCAAAATTTAATATAATAATTATATATAAGAATATTTTATTTCCAAAACTAAACATGTCAATCAAAAATATTTAATTTATATATATTATTCTATTTTCATAATTAAACATGAATAAAGACAGAAGTCAAATACAATTAGTACTCAATCTCTTTGGTTAATTGGTGAAACATGTAATAACTATATGCTTTTGCTGCAATTTATTAAAAATAAGCTATCCACTCGACAATCTCTTTTCTAATAATTGAATTAACGAATATATTTATCAATTTTTCATCACCTTTAAATAAAGAATACAATATACATAATAAAGAAAACCTATATACTATACTAGAGCCATAACTATCTTTTTTACGTGTCAACCCATGAGCTATGCCACATATGTAACTCTCAATATGCAATTACACTTTTATCCCTCTTTAATTTTGATATATGTATTTTTCTATTTCTTATCTATTTATTTAATTACTTAAAATAACTTACCTTTTACACATATTATCATCTCAAATATTATTGATATCTTTTTAATTTATTAGTTTCTTTTTATTTGTGAATAAAATTATTCATAAGATATATTTTACCTTATTAGTTATGTTACTTCTTATTTGTAATTAAAACTATCTATAATATATACATGTGTAAAACAAAATTTTAAATACGTTAAAATTAATTATAAATTAATATATAGAGCTAGATTAAAATATACATTCAAAATTATATACCTAAAAACGTAATGTACTTATAGTTTTAATGCTTAAATATCTATAATTGATAACATGTGATTGAAAATATAATTGGTCAAGTATGATTCATGACGCAAAAGTGATAATATATATTAAAAATATTTGAAATAGTTATGTGATATGATTTAACTATTTTTTCCTTTTAATTAATTATACATAATTAATCGTTCTCATTATTTAAATCTAATTATATATTTTATTATTCAGTTATTTATATGGAATTTCTTATCACCAAATGTTTAAGAGATTAAACTTATAATTTATCAGTTTAATTCATAAATATTTAATAATATTTTAATTTTAAAATTTATTAATCATACACATACAAGACATAGGACTAGTTAAACAAATATCCAAAAGATTGCTTAATATCTGTATGTATGTCCCTTCCTTTTCACGCCCATCCAACACTCTTCGGCAGATCCCTTTAAAGCCAAGTCATTTCAATTTGTCTTTCCATTCTTTCACCCCACACCAAAAAGTACTACACTATTGATTTTATATTATTTGATTACAACATTTTAACCTACCTTATTTACCGGACGGTTTTAATAACTAGTCTTAGTTTCTTTTTTTCATTCAATAAATCTGATTTAATACCATTCTCAATCCATGCGTTAAGCATGAGCGTTATTTGTCCAAAACTAACGGCTGCAGATAACGTGCAGGTCAATATCTTCATGTTTGTTCATGAAAAATGTTCTGCTTTATTTTTTTGGTGCAAAGGAGGGGTATACCCGTTTATTTTTTTGGTGCAAAATGTTCTGCTTTATTAGTTACTTAAATCATATCGACCCCCGGGAGTTAATGCAGAAATAAATCAAATTTCCTGGGAATTAACTGTTAGATAGAAGGAAAAAAAAAAGATTTTCTTTTTTGGTAAGAGGAAAAAAAAAGATTCATAAACACTAATTTGACAAGTCCATCAGAATTGCTCCTCAAATCACACAAACCCATCTCTTCGCTTTAAAGGGTGTACTTTAGCGCCATTAATTAATAATCTCTTCAGAGATCATATACATATAACATATATATATATATATATACTTACACAAGCTGACAAGAATTCTGCAGAGACGATCTGCTATCATGGATATCTCACACAAACAATTTGGTTTAGGAATCCTTGTTCTGATGTCAATTTTAGTGCTGCCTAATCAAACTCTTGGTTTCAGTTCTATTGGGGTCAACGGAGATGCTCAAGACTTATTTGACAGGTAACATATCACATATGTGATATAGAATGTCACTTTTTTTAATACTAACTAATTGAATTGGTTTCTTTGTGCAGAATGTTTGAGGTTGAGAGTAAGGAAGAAGAGTCATGGAGTGTGGTGAAGAAGCAGGGGAATCAGTTTGTTGTGAACAATAATCCGTTGTACATAAACGGATTCAACACGTATTGGCTGATGGTTTTCGCAGCTGATGAATCCACCAGAGGAAAGGTCACTGAGGTGTTCCAACAGGCTTCTTCTGTTGGTTTGACAGTTTGTAGGACATGGGCTTTCAATGATGGCCAGTGGCGCGCCCTCCAGAAATCCCCGTCTGTTTACGACGAGGACGTTTTTAAGGTGTTACTATACTCTATTTCTCTACTGCATTGATGATAGATATTGATCAAACTAATTACTAACAATAGTTTGCTCAATCTGTTATGTCCAGGCCTTGGATTTTGTTGTGAGCGAAGCGAGCAAGTATAAGATCCGGCTTATATTGTCTTTGGTTAATAACTGGGATGCTTATGGTGGGAAGCCACAGTATGTGAAATGGGGTAAAGATGCTGGAACAAATTTGACCTCAGATGATGATTTTTTCTCTGATGCACTTGTCAAGTCCTATTACAAGAACCATGTCAAGGCAAGCATAGAACTATTTATTTGAGTTTAGGGCCGATTGGTATCGGTATTAAAGTTATGAGATATCGGATATGGGTATCGTTATGGTTATCAAAATATGAGTTTGCGTGATATCAATATATCAGGTATGGGTATAGATATGAGTGATATTTTTGATATACTCATTCAGTGGGAGATATCAAAATAACACTTTAATATCATTCATATGCATATCCTGGTATCCATACCCGATACCAAACAACATATATGAGTTTAATATCTATAGGATTATGACAAACGCAAATATCATTATGACATGATATCGTGAAACGGGCCCTTACTTATTTTCAGTTGTGTTAACTGTGATCTTGTACAGACTATCTTGAACAGAGTTAATACCTTCACAAACATGACCTATAAGGATGACCCTACGGTTTTCGCTTGGGAGCTTATGAATGAGCCGCGGTGCCCAAGTGATCCGTCAGGAGACGTACTACAGGTTAGCGCACTCGAGCTAGTTTATGATGTCATGATTGATGGGCATTTATGTGCATTGGAAAATGGCTTCCTTGTGTTTTCAGGATTGGATCCAAGAAATGGCGGCCTATGTCAAAAGCATTGATCCGAAGCACTTGCTTGGAATCGGGTCAGAAGGATTCTATGGACCGTCGACTCCAAGAGAGAGCGTCGTTTAACCCAAACAACTACGCCACTCAAGTTGGAACAGACTTCATCAGAAACCATCAGGCTGTAGGAGTTGATTTCGCTTCAGCTCACATCTATGCAGATTCTTGGTAACCTACATTTTCAAAAACACTACCAATACAAATAATTTAAAGAGCATTGATCAGGTGAAAATGATTTATTATCGTGTAAAACGAGAAATGCACATACAAGTAGCAAGTCAAAAACTTATATATAAGCAAAAATTTATACATTTTTCGAATATGCACATATTCACACTCACACAGTCAATAACTTATACACATGCAAGTAAAATATTGTGCACATTCTAAATTTTACACGGTAATAATCATTCTTATCTGATCAAACCCTTAATTTAACATACACTAATCTTACTCAAAATTGATTATACGAAGGATCTCAACGGATGTATCGAATGCACATCTCGAATTCTACAAGCATTGGATGCAAGCCCACATAGACGACGCAGAGAAATACTTGGGGATGCCGGTTGTGTTTGGTGAGTTTGGTGTGTCCAGTAAGGATGAGGGCTTCAACACATCCTTTAGAGATACAATCTATAACACAGTGTATAGGACTCTGATCGACTCTGCCATCAAAGGAGGGGGCGGTGGTGGGAGTCTGATGTGGCAGCTGTTTCCAGATGGCACCGATTACATGGACGATGGCTACGCTGTCGTACTCTCAAAGGCGCAGTCCACGTCGAGTATCATCTCTCTTCAGTCCACGAGGCTTAATATGATCAGCTCAAAGTGTGCCTGGCGCTGCCACTGGAATTGCAAGAAACATGTCGTTGTGCATAATTGTGTGAAGGAGTAGTACTTTTGAATAAGATAATATTGGATGTAAGAATCACAAATTAAGCTAGACGATTGTATTTTGAGTCATTTGTATTTCTGTTTATCTTCTCTATAAGAATGTGATGCTATGATCTCATTGTATTCATCTTGAAAATATTGGAATTTTCAATCCAGAAGTGGAACTAAGAATTGGTATTGTCATTACTCGTTTGCAAGATCAAGGTTATAACAACAGATTAATCAATTGCTTCATTTTGTGGTTGGATCATCCATGATCACGTTTCTTGAATAGTAATTAGGCTTAAACTCTAATCGGTATGCATAATGATGCTTACATGATCAGGGTAGTGACGAATTCACCCTTCTTGTACAAAGTCTTTTGTAGCACTTAAAGTTGATGAAGAACGCCTAATTTTCATACTTGCACATTAACATTTATTTCACACAATTTACATTTTTGTAATTTATAACAGGATAAGTTTGTGCAAACATAACAAAGTGAAAAAGGGAAAAAATTTGTTGGTATCTCTGAGTTTAGGGTTATTCTTGTTGGTGTCTCATGATTAAGTTTTTTCCAGTTGGTATCCCTAAAGTTTTGGTTTGTTCACTTTGTAACCGAAATTTTCCATATCCGTATCATTTCGGTTCGAATTGATCAAATCGAAGTTCATCATTATGTTTATTGACCTCAACTTAGTATGATTCGACTCCTAAAACAATCAAATCCATATTCGAACCATTCCGATTTGAATTCTTAAGGTCGGAAACATGTTGTTGCTTTGGAATTCAATCGATTTGGTTCGGACATAGATTTGAATATTTTAGGAGTGAAATCTTACTAATTTGATGGTGAGGAACACATTGATAGACTTAAATTTAATCAATTTAAACTAGAATGATACAAATATGAAAAAATTCAGTTACGAAACAAACAAACTCAAATCTTAACCTTAAAAACACCAATAAAAAAAACTTAATTGTGTGATATCAATAAAAATAACCCTAAACTCAGATACCAATGAAAATGGCCCTCCAAAAAAAAAGTCACCGAAGACGGGGAAAGAAAAAAAAAAAGTCACCGAAGACGGGGAAAGAAGTACGCTGAACTAATTATGTGAAAATGACCTATGAAAGAAGACTAGTATTTTGCCATTGAGCTTCCAAACAAATGAAATAAGGCCAATCTCAACTCACTCCAAAAAAATCAAAGAACAAACTCCAAATTCCAACCCCACAAAATTCTGCACTCCCCAGAACAAACAACCTCCACTTGAAAACACAATGGCTACAATTTGGACTCTCCAATTCCTCCTCATCCTCCTTCCCCTCCTGCACAACACTGAACCCACTCTCTCCGCCGGTATCGGGGTCGGCGTCGGAATTGGCGGCGTTTGGGTGGGCGGAGGTGTCACGCCACCAGAACCACCCTCAGCAGCACCCACAGCCACAGCAGACCTAAACAACGCCTACAAAGCTCTTCAAGCAATGAAATCAGCCATCATAGAAGACCCATCAGGAGTCCTCTCCAACTGGGTGGGCCCCAATGTCTGCTCCTACACCGGCGTTTTCTGCTCCGACGCCGCCGGGGATGAAGATGGAAATGACCTTTTCACCCCCACCACCACCGGCCCTGTTGTCACCGCCATTGATCTCAACCGTGCAAATCTCAAGGGCCATCTCGTACCCTCACTCTCTCTAATCACCACTCTCTCCCTTCTCCACCTCAACTCCAACAGATTCTCCGGGACAATCCCGGATGCCTTCAGCAAACTCTCAATTCTCACTGAATTAGACCTCAGCAACAACAAATTCTCCGGCCCATTTCCCACAACAACTCTCTTGATCCCCAATCTTGTCTACTTAGACCTCAGATTCAATTACTTCTCCGGGTCTATCCCAGACGAGCTCTTTGAGAAGAATCTCGATGCAATTTTCCTAAACAACAATCAATTTGAAGGTGCATTGCCCTCCAATATAGGAGACTCGCCCGCATCCGTGATCAATTTAGCCAACAACAGATTCAGTGGGGGAATTCCATCTTACACAGCAACAAACACAGCTCTCAAGGAGATTCTCCTCCTCAACAACCAGCTTTCCGGGTGCATACCAGAAGATGTGGGTTTGTTCTCAGACATCCAAGTCTTGGATCTGAGCCACAACTCCCTGGTGGGCCACTTGCCCGACACAATCTCATGCCTTGGGGAGATCCAGGTGCTGAATTTGGGGCATAACAAGCTGTCTGGGGAGTTGCCTGATCTGGTTTGTTCGCTGAGGAGCCTTGTGAATCTGACCGTCTCCTACAATTTCTTCTCTGGGATTAGTCAGGAGTGTGGATTGCCGTTGTTGAGGAGTGCTGGGTTTGATTTCTCTTTGAATTGTATTGCTGGGAAGATCCTGCAGAGGCCGGAGCCGGAGTGTGATTCGGTGCCTGGTGCTGGATACAGTTGTTCGACAACGCCTTCTTCTAGTTTGAGCCCCCTGGTGTGTGGTTCTCTGCTCAACTCGAAGTCAAACTCAGACCCATAGACAGTCAAAGGAGTGAGGCTTTATTTGTTTAATCTATGTTGGTGGTGGAGGCTTTTGACAGTTACAATCCAACTACTGAAGAGTGAGGATTACAATATTCTAGGTGTGTTGAATAATTGAAATTATGTAATTTCTGTTTTCATCATCTTGGTGATATATGAAAGCAAGGAAACATCTTACTGAGATTAGATAGCTGGTTTTATCTAGATCTAGCTCTTTATTAGTTGCTCTTCACGTGAGCCTCTCTTCCACGTGAGGACGAAAAAGACAGAAGATCATTGTATAATGGATATGAGAGGCAAACTAATAAAGTATCAAGAAATTGGTTGTTTAGATCTATTACTGTTGTTAGACCAACCATCAAGGGCTACAGATTAAGAGCCACACACACACACAATAACTGGTACTACTAAAATTACACGGTCGTCATTTTACAGGTGCTGCACTTGCATGCCCTAACAAATGAGATTGTGTTCATGAAATGTAATACATTGGATTTGGGAGTTTGAATGATCTTTCAGCAACCGCGTACCCTAACAAGTCACTCCATTGATCACCTGAGTTCCCGTGTATCCTGTAACCTTCCGCCTCCAATTCCCGTCGCTTCTCAGACTTGTAAGTAGTGGCTGGTATTCCTTCATCAGACGGCTGCCTGTGTAGTTTTATCACATCATACTAAAATCTTTGAAAAATGCAAAGTCATAACATTTGCAATGAACTTGACTCGGCATTCTGTATAACATTTGCACAGAGAAAGAATACTACTTTGATGCTTTTCTGTATACCATTTGCTAGTTCAGATTTCAGAAAGCATTCCATCATATTATTTATGCCGTTTAGTACAAATAGATGGTAAATGGTCTTCTCAAATGCAAAGTTAAGCATGAACAGTTAGTGGAACTGAGTCTGAAATGGTGAAATGGTTTATGTACCTTAAAAAAAGCCTTTCCCAGTTTCTGTAGCTGGCATTTAGCATGTTTTTCTCTGTAGCATTTCTATGAGCCTCACTCCTTCCAGTCAACAGAATTATTGTGAAACCAAGTTGATCAAGCTCCTTGTAAAGACTCAAACTTGCAGGTAAAGCAGGTGCCTCAGCCAGCTCTGACCATTCATAAAACAAGGTTTCATTGAAGGACTCTGACCTAATTTACAAACATATAAAACACGGAAAAAGCATCCTGATTAGATATAATACTGATAGCTCATAAATGATTCAAGATTCAATGAAAAGATGTTATTTAGACATGGAATTCTCGCAAACAATAACAAGTATCCCATGTTCTTCGGTAAGTATTCTTCATCATGTGTTGAATTGTTGATTGCTTATATGGTTCTTCTTTGAACTGATATGTTCAAACATTAGATAGAAGGAAATCCTGAACATTGATCAGGTTATAACTTATAAGGCTCCTGAACTACGTAAGATCATAGAATGAGATGTCAATGGGACCAGTTACACCTCAGATTTTTACAATCACATGGATTCAACACAGCTAAATCCATGGTTATGCCAGGTTATCGAGCTAATGCAAAATTCCCCACTAGTGTTGGGGAACAAAGCAAAACAGCAAAAATTTGGATATCAGAGACATGGTGTGCTTGTATACTCTTGGATCATATGAAGATGCACACATGATCCTTGATATATGTTTTCTTAAGTTACCTTCCCTTCTATATATATATTTATATAGGGAAGGTAACTTACAAATACATAATGCAGATTTTCAATGTACACAAACAAGAAATGTATCGTAGATGTGATCATGTGGGAATAATTGAAAGACAGAATAAACACAAAAAATGGTTCTGCCTTCAAATACTGTTCTTATTTCTTCTACTTCCTGATTTTTACTTAACAATCATTTAGTATAATTTGCTTTGAAATTTGACAGAAGAGTTCTACTCCCTTGAAAACTCAGGTTTTAGGTATAGCATCAATGAAATAAATCTCGAGTAGCCAAACCTCTCATCCTCATTCATCAGAGCAATCTAAAACAACAGCAGAATAATAGCATCAAACTTGGACTTGGGTGAAGATGAACAGGAGACCTGAAATATCTTGAGTTACTGTATCTCTTGTTTGACTACCTTGCACCAAGTGACTTACAGAAATGACCAAGACTTCAGTGAACCTCTCTTGTCACATCTTACATATCTCAAGCAGAAACATTAGTGATGAAAAAGCTGGTAAAAAGTATGAGCTCAAGAGTATGGCAAAGGATAGGATAAGGCATCAATAATTTTGTTCAATAATTCATCAAGACTGCATAAGGTTGCCTACCCCACCATTATAATTTCATGATTAATCACAAACTTCACATCCACAATATACCATCTATCTTTAACGAGTTTAGATCATATCCATGATTGAGCAAACGATATTCCTTTAGAAATCCACCAAATTATTGAACTCAATCCCTAAATAGACAATAATGATCCCTGCCTTGTTACTTAAGTAAATATTATTAGCAACAATTGCAAATCATTTTCAATTTCGTAACCTTCAATCCAGATGCCCTTTCTCACCCATATAACAAAGATTCTGAGATTCATTGATCAATATTGGCTTCAAAGCATTCTCTTATTCTTTATAAGAATTTAGAATGAATATGATTCATGAACTGTTATTCATCCATGATACATTTAATCAGCAGAAACTATTCAAGAGGGTAGAGCAGCAGCAACATAATCAAAGCATATATCCTAGTGATTTGCATAGCATTTCCACTGACAATTTTAATAATCAAGAAAATTGGTCCTCTACCACCACCGCAATCATCTTCCTTTTTGTCCACAGTCACGACTCACGAGAGATTAAAGAAATTGTCTAAAGTATAATCAAACAAATTGTTAAGGTCAGAGAGAAAAGTGGAGCGAGGGCGCACCCGAAGCCATGGACCGCATAGTAGGGAAGATTCGAGAGAAGCGTCTCGTCGATGTCGAACACCCAGCAGTCCTTGCCGTCGGCGGCGACGGTCACGGTCCGAGCGAAATCGAGCGAATCAGCGGCGACGAATTCTGAATCTGATAAATAACGGTCTCCGTTGACGTAGTCCTTGACGAACCGCAAGCACCGTTGGGGGATGGTGGACCATTCTCCGGCGTCGTTGGTCTCGACTGTGAACCGCCAGCTCTCGCAGTACAAGGCGTCGTCGTGTCTCGACCGTGCCGCTCTCCGGATTCTCATTCCGTAGCGGGAACTCGAATGATCGGACAAGGCGGGGCCTTCGGACATCAGTTTGAGGACCGATTGGGAATGAACGTCGGGGGAAAATGAGAGTACGGCGAGCAAAACGGCGACGTATCGGTCCAAAGCCATGTCGGGAAACGGAAATTGGGGAAATGGTGCCCGCCGGAGGTGATTGTCTGGATTTTGCGGGTGGGCTTTTCTCCTCTAAAATGGTGGTGCAAAAAGTTTTTTTTTCTTTTTCTTTTTCTTTTTGATAGAAGGTGCAAAAAGTTAAAGGAGAGAAGGCGACGAAGATTAACAGTTGGCAATCAAGTAATGGGGAGAAAGAAAATAGAGATAAAATATAAAAGATTAAGAAAGGAAAAAAAAAGAATCTTAATAGAGGGGGAAAATTTTATGTTTTTTTTTTAATTTGGATAAAGGGAGATTTGAGAGAAAATTAAAATAAATTATTTATCTTATCTTTTTTTACTTTTCACTCAAATTTCATCATTTTAGAATGATTCACTTTTTCTCTCATTCTCCTCTTATTTCTCCCTCAAATTCACTCAATTCTCCTCATTAATACTAATCAAACAACAAGAGAAACTATCTACCCTTATTTCCCCCCCTTCAAATCCTTTCAAATCTCTCAAACCAAACATAGTGTAAGGGTAGGTTTGGATTTCGTTTAAAATGTATAAAAATGTTATTTTGTATTAAATTAATAATTTGATATAAAATAATGTATTTTAATATATTAAATCGGGAAATTCAAACAAACCTTAAGATCGGGGAAATAATTTAATACCCATGCATGAAATTCATATATATTCATATATGAACGAAATTATCGTATGCGAAATATTATCTATAAGAGAAATTTAAATCATTTGAGTGGTTAGATTTTGAGAGAAATAACGATTCATATTAATTTTTTTAAAAGTTATTTATTTATTCGTGTCAAACTTTTTCATATTATACACGTTGTTTTGAGGGAAATTCGCATACGCCTCGTTGTGAACATATTTTTGATGTTCATCATTTTTGTTCTTCGATGTTCACCATGCTCAAAAGTTCATCACTTTTCTACATAAATGTTCATCAATTTTTTATACATGCATGATCATCATTTTTCTCTTATATGTTCATCATTTTTCTCTGTGAACATATTTTCGATGTTTATCACTTTTGTCCTTAGATGTTCATCACTTTCATACATAGATAATCACTACTTTTGTACCTTAGATGTTCATCATTTTTTTATGCATGCATGCTCATCGCTTTTCTCTTATAAGTTCATCACTTTTCGCGTGAACATGTTTTCGATGTTCATACTTTTGTCCTTTGATGTTCATTACTTTCATGCCCAGATGTTCACCACTTTTGTGTATAAACGTTCATTACTTTTTTTTATGTATGCATTTTCATCGCTTTTCTCTTATATGTTCATCACTTTTCATTGTGAACATGATGTTCACCACTTTTATGCCTAGATGTTCATCACCTCTATGCTCATATGTTCATCACTTTATGCTCAGATATTCGTCGCGTTTTTATGCATGCATGTTTATCACAATTTTCTTATATGTTCATCTCTCTTTATGTCTGTATGTTCATTACTTCATTTATATATTTATATTACTTGTTAAGACATATATGTGAACCGATTTAAGTTCCGGTGAAACGGTGGATTACGGTAAAATGGATGTACTAATCATATCCGTTGGATGAGATATATTAAATGCACATGGTTTCACGATTTTGGGGTGCATATTAATGGAAATGGGTGGGGTGTATAGGATGGATTTTCCAAATCTTTAATTTCCTAAACTACCTAATATCTATCTCTTTCTCTCTCCTAATTCACAAATCAATTTAGTATCCTCATATACGTTCCCTTAAATCGCCATTGGAGATCCATGCTCAAGTTGTCTCAAGCTCAAGCTCGCTCACCTTCTCTCCTTTACTTTTGATTTTTTGTGGTATAGCGTAAAGACCGCCATTTGATATCGCCGATGTTATACCTCCTCTATCTTCAAGCGTTTCAAATATGCAAACAAGAAGGTTAGGTGTGTAAAATTAGTCATTGATATGCTAATGTTTCTCAATCTCCTTTTCGATTAGTTGTCTTCAAGAGTTACACCACAAGCTTTCGATTTTTGTTTTTGAACTTTGAGGAATGTTTCTTTGATTTTTAGGGTTGGATTATGCAAAGGTTCAATTATTTCCGACTTTTGTAATTCATTGTTTACAATCGATTGTCTTTGAATCTTAGGCTTTGTGGATAGTTCGAGATTTATTGATTAGGGAGAATATGTCCCAAAGATGAAAGGGATTGACTTTGGATTTTAAGATTGTGGATGGTACGAGGTGTTTTTAGGGTTGGAGGTTTTGAGTTTTTGTGAATTGTTCTTGTTTTTTGTTAGAGGTTGATTGACATCCACGTTGATTTGTTTGATATTCATAAGAGGTTGATAGATATTCACGTTAATTTCTTTGATATTCATTCTAATATGATTTATATTCATATGAAGGTCGAAGAATATAAAGAAGACAAAAAATGATCAAAGAAGGTAAGAAGGATTGAAGACGGTGAGGAAGGCTAATAGAAGAAGAGTTGTGAACTTCAAAATCAAATATTTCTCAATGTTTGTCGGTGTTATTCACGATATTGGATGGAGATATTCACGATATTATACAGTGATATTCCCTATATTTGGTGAGATATTCATGTAAATGGCTGGTGATATTCGTGTGATTGGGTAGTGATATTTATGTAATTGTGTGGTGATATTCATGATATTGGGTGGTGATATTCGTGCAATTAGGTGGTGATATTCGTGCAATTAGGTGGTTCATGTAACTGGGTGGTGATATTCATGTATTTGAATGGTGATATTCGTGTAAAAAAATGAGTGGTGATATTCATTTCATGAAGTGATGATATTCATGTCTTTAAGTGTGATATTCACACAAATATAGGACGATATTCTAAATTAATAACAAGCTTATTAATTTAACATACACTAAAGTACAAACACGATAAATCGTAATAAACAAATAGAGATATTTATACCAATGTACGACAATATTCATATCTAATAACAATATATTCATTTAATGTATAGTGACACGAACACAAATTTATGTGTTGCGTTTTTTTATGATGGATGAGTTTAATAAAAAAACTTGCTTTAAAAATGCCGAAATCTAAAAGAGAATATCAGATTATGGATTGTTTTGATTTCCCTGTTCCGAGATTGTGAGTCGGCTTTTTAGCTTTCGGTTTTTCTAGTGTGTGTCTATGGACACATGCTAACAAGCTTAAATAGAAAATTTATCTTCAAAATATTCCCTAATAGAGAATTGATAAATCCTTAGCAAACAAGATTAAATTAGTGACTAACTAAATAATTGTCAAAAAAGGAGTTTTTAGAGTGTGCCCATGGACACACACTAGAAAAAACCTTTAGATTTTAATACCTGGAACTTAATAATCAAAGTTCCATCTGCATTAAAATGACATAATTGCCTATTTTTATCCCCAATAGATCCGAGATTGTGATTCCCTGCTCCATCTTATAACAACCTTACGAGAAGCCAAAACTTTATTCCCATTGGTTTCCCGCCCTTCCTTATCCTTGGTAACTAAATCTTTGTGATTAAAATTTTTAGAACCTATAGGATCACCCCCTAATTGGTTAGGGTAATTGGATATATACTCATTAAATCTTATCTAATTGGATATATATCTATCAAATTTTAAAAATAGATTATATATCAAACAAATTATACTAATCTTGTATAATTATCCAAGATAAAAAAAATAATATTAAAAATATAATTTCCAAAAAAACTCTTAACATATTTTTTTAATTAACTTTATTTCTCTCCCTCACTTTTATGTTTATCTTTCTTCTCTTTTCTCTCTTGTTTCTTTTCTTCAATCCTCCACATGTACGTAGGTAAATCTTTTAGTTTGTCATTACTATATTTTTTTTATCATAAATATAGGTCATTTACGACACTTTGATACTATATTTTTTTTTCTTTTTTGTGCATGATCAGAAACATACAAAGACCGTGCTTTAATAACACTGCTTCATTTCTATTTTTCTCCGGAACCAAATTTAAATACTTCTAGTTTGATGGATTTTGGTTTTTAGGGAGATTTGTGTTATTTTTTTATTTATTTGTTACTTAGATTGATATTTATTTTAATTATGTTATTTTGGTTTAATAGTATTAGATAAAAACACATAAAGGATAATTATACAAGATTTTTATAATTTTATAGATATATATCCAATTTTCAAATTTTGATGGACACAATTAGATAAGATTTGATGGGTATATACCCAATTACCCCAATTGGTTAAATCTGTTACTAACCAAAATAGTTGCATGATGTTCCAAACTCTTATCATTTCCTTTCAAAGGATTCGGATTCCAAGTTTGCTTCACCCAACTACCAAGGGTGGGTCCACCCTTGATCGGCGCTGACACCAGAGCAACACCAAAAATTTCAGCCGGAGCTCCCTAATCATCAACCTGAACGACCTTTGTTCCCATCACTTTAGGTGTAGAAATCGTTGTGACTGGGTAAGAAGTGTAGGAACGCATATACGAAATATAAACTGCAATAAGAAAGCGTACAATAACGAAACGAAATTATACCGAACAGAATTACGAAGCAGAGTCGAGAACGATATCTCTCTCCTTAATTCTGAAAACGCCCCGTATTGCGATGGTTGATGGCGTTCCGAATCCCAGGATACAACTGCTTGAACAACTTCGGACTTGCGCAACCAAAGGACCGAAGGCTACAAACCGTTTCTATGGAGCACTCTCAGACTCGATTTTCGGAAAACAGAGAGGAGGGAGGAGGATAGCTGTGTTCGATGTGTCTCTGAATGAGAGGAACCCCACTCTTATATAGAGCTCGGAAGAGGAGCCGTTGCAGATCTTCTGCATTCATGGAGGAAGCCGTTGCAAATCTTCAGCATTCAAGGAGGACGTTACGGATCGTCCGGTATTGATGGCGAAGATCTCCGGTATTGATGGCGGTAGATGTGGTCTGCAGCCCATATCTCCCCATGTACCAAAATCGGCCCAGCTGGCTTCCAAAAAGAAGCTTAGCTGCTGCTTGGGCCTTCGGCCCATTCCACAAGCCCGAGCCCGACCCGACCCGACCAGATCAGATCGGACGGACGACACGCGTGTGTGGTCAAGCTCTTCTCTCCATAGTCACCAAGTTCTTACCTTGGCTTGGGTGATAGTGGTATATAAACCACTCAATTCTACTCTCACATTTCCGATGTGGGATGTAGAATTGCACCTCAAACTCCATTTGGGTGTTGCAACCAACCACCTTTGAGTCCTCATTTCTCATTCAAACGAAACCCGAATTTATCGTATGAGCACACTTCGTTGTAGAGCTCGCGGAGACGAATCCAACGCTCCCATAATCTGGCACAACCGGTGACCGGAGCCCACCGGAAAAGTGCCCGGAAAATTCAGTTCCAACAATCCCCCACATGAATAGAAATGATTCTAAACATTGGTTTTTTTTTGTTTTTTTTTTTTGAAAACAGAAAAAACTTTTGAGAGTACAGTCGAAAAATCACTGCATCTGGGCTGGTAGCATTTTTTCAGCCTTGAACCACCCATAGTGAGTAGCTATCAGATTTACTCGACCAGGTAGTGAACTTGATGTCTTGAACCACCCGGGCTTTGATGTAAACCGAGACAATAGCTATCACACAGTTTCATCTTCTCACAGAACTATGTTCTCTTGTTGTGTTCATTTTAGCCTTGAACATCCCTGGTTATTCATGAGTGAACTTGGAGAATTCAGCCTTTCTTAATTCTCCTAGAAACGGCCCCATTTCACACTCATAAGGTGATTTCCATAAACAGTATCCTGTCATACCCACTTTTATTTCAAAGCTATGGAATCATTAAAAGCCAAGCTTAACCTTAACTCATACAGGTAGCACTGTTCATCATCCTAGGAACTGGGAGGAGACTTAAATCTCTCAGTGCTCATGGTGATTCAACTTGATTTAGTTTTCCCTTTGAACCTACTTCTTGGGATCTCCAGTCAGGTAGGTAGGGTTAGCCATCAAGCATCCTCTTTAGTCATAGGCTTTAAACCCATTCCTCTTGATGATTTAACAACTTGATCTCGTGACAAACCTTTAGTAAATGGATCCGCTAGGTTGTCAGCCGACTTGATATAATCTATTGAGATTATACCATGCGAGAGTAGTTGTCTGATGGTTTTATGTCGTCTTCTTATGTGACGAGACTTACCATTGTACAAGCGACTCAGTGCCCGAGCTATAGCCGATTGGCTATCACAGTGTACACTTACTGATGGCACTGGTTTTTCCCACATCGGGATATCTTCCAACAGATTTCGAAGCCATTCAGCTTCCTCTGCTGCTTTGTCCAAAGCAATGAACTCAGACTCCATAGTGGATCTGGCCAATAGTGTTTGTTTGGAAGATTTCCATGAGACTGCTGCACCACCAAGTGTAAATACATATCCACTTGTGGACTTTGAGTTTCTGGAATCTGATATCCAGTTTGCATCACTGTAGCCTTCCAAAACTGCTGGGTATTTACCATAGTGCAGTCCATAACTTTGAGTATATCGTAAGTAGTTCAATACTCTAGTTATCCCTTTCCAGTGTTTGTGCCCTGGATTACTTGTGTAGCGACTTAGTACATTTACTGAGTACGCCAAGTCAGGTCTTGTGCAGTTGGTCAAGTACATGAGACTTCCAATCACACGTGCATACTCTAATTGTGACACTGCATCCCCCGAGTTCTTAGTCAAGTGAAGATGAGGGTCCACGGGACTCTTTGCAATCCCGCTTGAATAGTTCTTGAATCTCTCAAGTACCTTTTCAGCATAATGAGCTTGAGACATGATAATTCATTCAGAATGTCTAGTGATTTTAATCCCTAGTATGACATCTGCTAATCTCATATCTTTCATGTCAAACTTCCCACTAAGCATGTTCTTAGTTCGGTTGATCATGTCCTTATTGCTTCCAATAATGAGCATGTCATCTACGTACAAACACAACAAGATGTAACCATTTGGTGTGTCTTTGAAGTAGATGCATTTGTCACATTCATTGATGCTGAAGCCATTTGACATCATGACATTGTCAAATTTTTCATGCCACTGCTTTGGAGCTTGTTTGAGTCCATATAGAGACTTCACAAGTCTGCACACTTTGTGTTCCTGTCCGGGAACCACATAACCCTCAGGTTGTTTCATGTATATCTCCTCTTCTAATTCTCCGTTTAGAAAGGCAGTTTTCATATCCATTTGATGGATTTCGAGGTTTCGTAATGCTGCTATTGCTATTAGCATTCTGATTGAAGTTATTCTTGTAACTGGAGAATAAGTGTCAAAGAAATCCTGACCCTCTTTTTGCCGGAATCCTTGCACCACAAGCCTCGCCTTGTGTTTATCTATTGAGCCATCGGTTTTCAATTTGGTTTTGAAAATCCATTTACACCCAAGTGCTTTACACCCTTGTGGCAAATCAACTAACTCCCATGTATGGTTTTGCATAATGGAGTCGATTTCGCTTTTAACTGCTTCCTTCCATGAAGGTGCATCAGGTGTAGACATGACTTCTTTGAAGGTTCTAGGCTCATTCTCCAAGAGAAAAGCCGTTATGAACTCTTGACCAAAAGTCTTTTCCTTTCGAGCTCTCGTGCTTCGTCGAGGTTCAGCTTCTGGTTCCTTTCGAGCTCTTTTGCTCTGTCCAGGTTCATCTTCTGTTTCATTTACAGAAGTTCCTGCTTCACTCTGTTCACGAGTTCGTTTCGGATGTTCTTTATCCTTGCACGGAAACACGTTTTCAAAGAAAGACGCATTCCTTGATTCCATTATTGTATTGGCATGTACATCTGGTATATCAGATTTGTGTACCAGAAACCGATAAGCACTGCTGTTATGTGCATATCCTATGAAAATACAATCAACGGTTTTAGGTCCAATTGTGACCTTTTTAGGAGGTGGCACCGCCACTTTTGCTAGGCATCCCCACACTTTGAGGTATTTGTACGAAGGTACGTTACCTTTCCAAAGTTCGTATGGCGTCTTGCCAGTAACTTTATGCGGTATTTTGTTGAGGATATAATTGGTGGTAAGCAGCGCTTCCCCCCACATGTTCTGGGGTAACCCAGATTCCTGCAACATTGCATTCATCATCTCTTTCAGAGTTCGGTTCTTTCGTTCCGCAACTCCGTTAGATTCTGGTGAGTAGGGAGCAGTTGTTTGATGAATAATCCCGTGTTCTCTACAGAACGCGTTGAACGGTTCAGCGTACTCTCCTCCTCGTTCACTTCGGATAATCTTTATGGTTTTACTAAGTTGGTTTTCAACCTCCAACTTGTATTCCTTGAACTTTTCCAAGGCCTCATCCTTGCTTCTTAGCAAGTATACATAACAGTATTTTGTGCAATCATCAATAAATATTACGAAATACTTTTTATCGCCTCTAGTTTACACATATTTTAAATCACACAAATCTGTGTGAATTAAACCTAGAGGTTCGGTTGTTCTCTCTACATGTGGGGATGGCGTTTTTGTGAGTTTGGCTTGTACGCATACTTCACATTTGTCTTTACTTGCTTTGCATTTTGGAATCAGGTTCATGTTCATTAGTCTTTGAATATACTTGTTATTCACATGCCCTAATCGTTCATGCCAAATATTAAAAGACTCAACAACATAAGTAATAGGATTAGTCTTATTCATTGAAACATCAGTTACAATAGTTTTTGGGATGACTGTCATTACATTCATTTTGACCAGTCCATCCTTTACATATCCTTTGCCCAAATACACCCCATTCTTAGAGAGAACCAACTTGTCAGACACGAAGTTGGTCGCGAATCCGTTCTTGCTCAGCAGAGTGCCGGAGATCAGATTCTTCCTTATGTCAGGCACATGCATGACGTTGGTCAGAGTCAGCTCCTTTCCAGAAGTCAGCTTCAGCACCACTTTCCCGTAACCTTCCACCTTGGATGTGGACGAGTTCCCCATAAACAGATGCTCGTCCGTCTTGCTCTGCTGATAGGTAGTGAAGCATCCCTTGTCAGAGCAGATATGTCTGGTAGCACCTGTGTCGTACCACCATTCCCTTGGGTTGCTTCCAACCATGTTGACTTCATACACTACAGCACACAGATCAGAATCCGAGAGCTTGCCTTCAGTCATGTGGACTTGAGATTTCCCCTTGTCCTTGCGTGGATCAGCCTTGCTACGACAGACGTCAGCTTTGTGACCCATCTTGCCACAGTTGTGACACTTCCCACTGAACTTCTTAGCGGGTTGCTTCTTTGAGTTGTTGGAGCTCTGGGGTTGGAACTTTCATTTCTTCCCCCTGTCCTTGTGCTCAGCCAGATTAGCCTTCTGTTCAGCAGGCTCTTTCCCTTCTGCTTTGAGGTGGTCAGACTCAACCCGTAGCTTGATTATCAAGTCTTCCACAGTCATGGCCTTTCTCTTGTGCTTCAGGTAGCTCTTGAAATCCTTCCAGGATGGAGGAGGTTTCTCAATGAACGCAGCAACCTGGAACGTCTCACAGATAGACATTCCTTCAGAGATGATCTCATGCGTAAGGAGTTGCAGCTCTTCGACCTGTTTCATGATGGGCTTAGAGTCCACCATCTTGTAGTCCAAAAACTTCGCCACGGCGAACTTCTTCGAGCCTGCATCCTCAGACTTGTACTTCTTCTCCAAAGCAGTCCAGAGCTCCTTGGAGGTCTTGACCTTGCTGTACACTCTGTACAGTGGGTCTATCAGTCGGCTTTGAACCCAATCTTTGCACATGAAGTCTGCATGAGTCCATGCCTCAACACTGGCTAGCAGATAAGCATCTGTATTGTCAGGCAACAGCACAGGCTTGTCCTCAGTCAGATACTTCTCAAGCCTTAACGTGGTCAGGAAGAAGAACATCTTCTGCTGCCATGTCTTGAAGTCAGTTTCATCGAACTTGTCAGGCATCAAGCTAGCGTTCACAGCCCCAGGCAAATGCACCGTTGGTACAACAGTCTGTAGAGCAGCTGGGTGGACAGTCTGACGGACCTCAGAATTCCCAGCCACTGCGGGTTGCAGATTAGCAACATGCATGTTTGCATCTTGCAAATTAACTGCTTGCACATGCCCCATTGGCAAACTCACTACTGGCAGACCACTCCCAAACTGAATTTGGGGCGTCGACTCAGACGAGTTCCCATTGCCAGCTCCAGCGATCTCGGTGTTATCACCCATGAAAACAGAATCTGTTCATAGAAACGCAACCAGAAGTCAGTAAATGAAATCTCGAATTACTTTGAAAATTCGAAATGAAATATAGTCAGATATGGTTTTTCAAAATAAATTCGAATGACCAAAAAGGATTCGAAAATTAATTCGAACTAAATTCCTGAAGCGACGAAGGAACATGACGAGCCCCTTAGTAAACACGTCCGCTATCTGAAGAGACGAAGGAACATGACGAACACGAAGCTTGCCAGAGGTAACTAACTCCTGAACAAAATGATAGTCAATATCAATATGCTTGACTCGCTTGTGAGCAACAGGGTTCTGAGCCAGAAAGATAGCACTGCTGTTGTCACAAAGCAAAAGTGACGAGCTGGAGAGAGGAATGGGCAGATCTCGAAGCAGATGAGACAGCCAAACAACCTCAGCAGCGGAGTTGGCCAAGGCACGATACTCAGACTTAGTGCTGGAACGAGAAACAATGGGTTGTTTCTTAGCACTCCACGAAACAAGATTATTACCAAGAAACACGACATAACCATAAGTGGAACGACGAGTCTCCAGACAACGAGCCCAATCAGCATCAGAGTAACCAGACACTTCAGACGAGCATGCAGAGCTGAAAGAAAGACCATAGTGAATGGTACCCCGAACATAGCGAAGAATACGAGTAACAACGGCAAAGTGATCGACACGAGGATCCTGAAGAAACTGGCTGACAGAGTTCACAGCAAAAGCGAGATCAGGCCGAGTAATAGTAAGATACTGAAGTGCGCCAACCAGAGAGCGATATAAAGTGGGATTCGCAAAAGGCTCACTGGTGCTATTGTGAAGCTGAGAGAGCAGAAGAAAAGGCGTAGAGACTGCAGCAGCATTAGTCATGCCAGCCCTACGAAGAATGTCACGAGCATACTTGGCCTGACCCAAGAAAAGACCAGAAGGAGTCGAGAACACCTCCAGACCAAGAAAATAGTGAAGAGAGCCCAAATCCTTGATAAAAAACTCCTTGTTAGTACGAGCAATAAACCGACGAATGACAACAGAGTCATTTCCTATGAGGATGATGTCATCAACATACACCAACAAGTAAAGGAGAGTCGACCCACGAGAGTAGACAAACAGAGAGGTGTCAGCGTTGCTGCAAATAAAACCAAGGCAAGAGAGATAGGAGCTAAATCGTTGAAACCAGGCGCGCGGAGCTTGCTTAAGCCCATAAATAGCCTTCCGCAGACGACATACATAATCAGGATGAAGAGGATCCTTGTAACCAACTGGCTGCGCCATATAAACAGGAGCATCAAGAACACCATTGAGAAAAGCGTTCTTGACATCAAGCTGATGAAGAGGCCATTTCCGCATAGTAGCAATAGCAAGAATAGTCCAAACAGTAGAAGCCTTGACAACAGGGCTAAAGGTATGATCAAAGTCAAAACCAGGGATCTGAGAAAACCCCTGAGCAACAAGATGAGCCTTGTGTCGATCAATACTGCCATCAGGATGATACTTCAATCGAAAAACCCACTTGGAACCAACAATATTGGCATCAGAAGGACGGGGAACGAGATCCCAAGTGTGCTGACGATGAAGTGCAGCCATCTCCTCATCCATGGCCGTCACCCACTGCGGATCACGAAGAGCAGAGCAATAATCATGTGGTTCAGCCTGAGAAAGCAAGACAGCTAGAAAGCCAGAGACCTCATAGTCAGAGAAATCACGAGGTCAAAGAGAACATGTACGAGATCAAGTGGTCATAGAGTGAGGTTGCACTGGCGGAGGATCAGACGAGTCATCCAAAGAAGAATCAGACAACAACTGAGATGAGCCAGGTGACGCAGGCGGTGTAGGAGATGGAGACTGAACTGGAGGCGCAGAAACATGCGCATGCATGTCAGAAGAGCACAAACGACAAGGGGGTGTAGACAGAGAAACCACCACAGAAGGAGTAACAGACATATCTGGATCAACAAAAGCAGAAACATCTAAAGAGGAGAAAGCATCCCCAGAACTGCCAGTAGAGGCAAACGGGAAATAAGTCTCGTCAAATCGAGCATGACGAGTGACATAGATGCGACCCGTTGTAGTGTCCAAACACCGAAAACCCTTGTATTGAGAGATGTAACCAACAAACACACAAGGAATACTGCGAGGAGAGAGCTTATGATCAGTATACGGTCGGACAAACGGATAAACTCTACAACCAAAGGGATGGAAGTTAGAGTAAGTTGGAGGACGACCAAACAGAAGACCAAAAGGGGTCTCTCCCAGAAGCACTGGCGTAGGAAGCCGATTAATGGTATAAACAGCAGCCGCAAAAGCATCATCCCAATGAGACAGAGGTAGATGAGAGTGAAACAACATAGTAAGACCCATTTCAGTGACATGACGATGCTTGCGCTCAGCACGTCCATTCTGTTCAGGCGTATAAGGACAAGAGATCTGATGATGAATGCCCTTGGAAGCAAAATGAGTGTGAATGCGACTATTGAGGAATTCAGTTGCTCCGTCACTCTGAAACACTTTGATGCGAGCAGAGAATTGATTCTCAACAAACGCCTCAAATTGAAGATAGATGTCAACAAAGTCAGATTTGCGACGAAAAGGATACAACCAAGTGAAGCGCGAGAAATCATCAACAAAAATAGCATAAAAAGCAAATCCATTTCCAGACAAAACAAGGGAAGGACCCCACAAGTCACAGTGCACTAAATCAAGAACATGCAAAGCACGTATAGAGTTCTCAGCAAAGGACAACCTCTGACCTTTTTCCATAACATAGGGGGCGCAAGTATGAGGTTTATGCAACAACGAAGAAACAGACAACAAGCCAGTTTTGCTTAAAGTGGAAATAATACTATGAGACACATGGCCCAGCCGAGCATGCCAAAGTTCAAAAGAAGCTCGACATTTATTATTTTGAAGAGAAGCAACAAAAGCAGCATCCCCGCGATCCAGAACATATAAGCCGTTCTCACTGTGACCTCTTCCCACGACCGCTTAGGAAACCTTGTTCTGAATAACAAAAGAGCGGTCATCAAAAGTAATAAGAACACCAAGATCTCGAGTTAACTTGCTAATTGAAAGCAAGTTTTTGGTAATATGAGGCACAACTAAAACATCCGACAACCGTAAACAGGGAGAAATCTGAGTATCACCAAGATGAGAGATAGAAATAGATGCACCATTACCAACAGAGACACGATAAGTACCAGTATAGTGAGTGACATTATCTAGAGTAGACGATGACGAAGCCATATGATTGGTGGCACCAGAGTCAATATACCAGTCAGAAGAGCGAAAGGAAGGCTCCAATTGCAGCGAGGATTGGAACGAGTCTGCCAGATGAGCAGAAACGGGTTGTCGGGAAGGCGAGACAAGCCGAAAATAAGAGGAAGCAATATGACCAAGCTTGCCACACCACTGGCACTGGGGGGCATCACGACGACCCCGACCTTGGCCACGACTGCCCCGTCGACCATCAGAACGACCGCCACAAGCAGACTGACCACCCCCATGATCCGAGGACTGCCATGAACGAGTGCTGTCATTAGAACTGGGCCGATCAGAGGCAGTAAAAGCAATGGGATTGACAGCAAAAGGCAGTGAAGAAGACCCAGATGAACCATGACCAGACAAAGAAGTCAGAAAAGCCTCATAATTTTCAGCCTGAGCAACAACATTCACATACGTCGGAGACGGAGACAAGTTCAAGAGCGGTGAGCTGAATTCTTTCTGTTGCCTTTGAAATTCCTCGTCCTTAGCCTCCGTCACTTCTTTCATTTGTGTTCCGCTCCTCAGTGTCATCGCACAGACAGTCTCCCTCGGGCTGGCTACCGTTTGAGATGGTAGTTTCCCCGAATCCCGGGCTTCCAGTTTGCTCACTGCGAGAGAAATTTGCCCCACTTGCTTCTCCAGGTTATGAATGCTAGACTTCATCTCTTGATTTTGTTGGACCATGGTGTTTGCCAACGTTGATACACTTTGAGCGAGGTATTTAATCATGTCATCACTGGACATAGATGAACATGCGCCTTGGCCTTGAGGTCTAGGGTCATATGGAGCTCTGAATTGTTGTTGTTGTTGACCTCCAGGCCGCTGAAATTATTGTTGTTGTTGTAAGAATTGTGGTGGCCTCTGGTGAAATTCTTGATCATCACGACCCTGAGAAGGATTCTGTTGGTTCCCGTATTTCAAATTAGGGTGATCTCTCCACCCTGGATTGTAAGTGTTGGAGTACGGGTCATATCTCGGTCTAGGGGGGCCAAAACCTCCAATAGCATTTACTTCAACAGTGGGTTCCTGCAGCGTTGGACATGCATCTGTAGGGTGCATCGTGCCATAGCATAGTCCACAGGATTTGACTTGCTGTAGGTTGCCCTTCATCATAAACCTCCTCATCATCTCCTTCATCTCAGCCATCTCAGAAAGTATTGAAGACGATGGCTGAGAGTCTGCGGCCTTCACTGATTGGGCGCTCGCCCTCTTGCTAAACTGTCTTGAGCCCTCAGATAGCTCAAAGAAAATATCAAATGCTGCAGCCGACGTCTTGTTCATAATATTTCCACCACAGGCTGCGTTCATCATCCGACGTTCATCATCAAGAAGCCCACCATACAAATATAGCACTAGGTCTTGGTCAGAATAACCATGGTATGGACAAGTTGAAATCAACCTCTTGAACCTCTCATAGTACTCGTACAACATCTCAGTAGCATGCTGCTCGATGTTGCTAATGTTCCTCTTCAGGTTATTGAGCTTCGTTGCATGTAAGTACTTCTCCAGGAACGCTTTCTTCATCTTCTCCCATGTATCAATGCTTCCTGGAGCCAGATAGTAGAACCAATCATTGGCCGCATCCTTTAGAGAGAAAGGAAAGGCCCTCAGCTTGATCTGGTCTTCTGTGATGTTCCTTGGCTTCATACTGCTGCATACCGCGTGGAATTCAGAAAGATGTTTATTGGGGTCTTCTCCACTCATCCCACGGAAGTGGGGTAGTAAATGGATCAACCCAGATTTAAGCTCAAAGTTCACGCCATCTGCCTGTAACACCCCCAAATTTAACCCCATTTGAAAGCGTTACTGCCGATGACCCCGGGCGAAAACCCCGAAGTCACTCCAGGCTTTTCCGACGTTATAACTGACTTAAAACACAGTTACGATACTAAAATCATAACTTTTATTAAACCACATGGTCGCGGAATTACACGATTCCTAAAACGACCCAAATACATCATCAATACAAAAATATCAGAATTTACAACGGAAGACTTATAAACAAAATACAAAATAGCACAGCGGAAATCGTTTTAAACACAAAGCGACAAGACAAGTTGTCGAAAACAAAACACCGTTCATCTTCATAGTCGTTCTAGCCTTCACTGAACAGCAACATATCTGCATGTGCCGAAACGGACAGACGACACCCCCATGACGTTACCAATAAATAAAATACAAGCGTTAGTCTAATAAATAGACTAAGCAAAGGCTCATGGCATACAATTCACACAAACACATCACAAACAGTTCAACATATCACAAATCACATCACAATCTCAAGTCACATGATTACAGTATATCTTTTATATTAGCGTTGATTCTAGCAGAAATACAACCTAATATAATATCAAATTTCAATTATCTCAAATTAATTAAAAATCACTTGCCAACGTTCATTAATTAGGTGCGACAAGCACTTATCTGTATTAAATGACCACACACACACATATCACGTTATAAACTTTTAACTGGACCTTACAGGATCCAATTCTCTAACTATCGCATTGGGTCTTAATTGCCCTTATAAAGAATGAACCTCACAGAGTCCAAACTTTCACTATCGCATTGGGTCTTGATTGCCCTTATAAAGAATGAACCTCACAGAGTCCAAACTTTCACTATCGCATTGGGTCTTGATTGCCCTTATAAAGAATGAACCTCGCAGAGTCCAAACTTTCACTATCGCATTGGGTCTTGATTGCCCTTATAAAGAATGAACCTCACAGAGTCCAAACTTTCTACTATCGCATTGGGTTTTTTTAATTACCCTTAACAATTATAAAGAAACGCCCATGGAACACACCGGATCCAGGCGCTCCTACGAATACTCGTGCTAACTAACAGTTAAACACGCAAACACATCACACAGAGAACCATCACGGCTCAACCTGAACAACTATCATCCTAGATTTAATAATCTAAGCCACACACAATAAATCATATCAAAGTCCCTAACGGCCTTCACCTGCACAAATCTAGAATAGACTAGCGTCGGTTCTAGCAAAATATACAACCTAGTATAATATCAGATTTTAATTATCTCAAATTAATTAAAAACCACTTGCCTTAAATCCGACAAGCTCGAACCAAGCAGAGCAACGTCTAGTTCCTGGGTCTGAAACTGGAGCAGATCTTGGATATTAAATCCCTAAGAAATGGCCCATAACAAGACCCTAAGTTAGATTCAATATACTTATATATGAATCTAAAAGAATACAAGAAGAAATCAAAGGAAACAAGCAAAGCCCAAAGCCAAACCACAAAACACACAACTCGGACACACACATACCGCGATCGCGGCAGGTCGCGGTCGGTCGCGGTTTTCGTGCTGTGACAGTGGCTAGCTCACGAGACAACAATGGAGAATTTCTTACCCAAACCGATTTGTTTGCCTTCGATTTGTCTATGGTTCGATCTCCCAACACCACAAAGCTTCACACAACACTCAAGAGAACCTTCTCAACTCAAGAGACACTCGAAATCTCCCACACACGAAGCTCACAAGCTCGGTTTTAATGGAGAAAACAGAGGAAAACAGAGGAGGAAGAAGAAGGAAGAGGAAGAGAGCTCTTGCTTCGGTCTTCACCTCCTTTTATAGCCCAATCCGACCACCTCCAAGGGAACAAGGGGACAAAGGAGAAGGGCGAGTTGGCTGCCCACTTGGCCTGTCCAAAAATATCCCAAAAACAGAGCTACAGTAACCGCCACGCGAGGAAGACGACACTGCTCAGCAAAAGGCATTACCGCGATCGCGGCCGATCGCGTCAGGTCGCGGTTCATCGCGGTCAATCGCGGTTGATCGCGGTTTCTGGCCGACTTCATTTATTCTTATCCGAACTTAGTTTGGATTAAATTTCTTAACTCCGGGTTAAATATATTCATACTTTAACGATATATTAACCCCGAAAACACCTCAACTGTATTATATAATGCTCTGAAAATTCTACAGAGCTTAGACCCCTCTTCAGAAGGTCCGAGACTCACTGAATTAAATCCGTCTAGCAATTCGGGCATAAGAAAATTTAAAAATAATTCAAAATACCCTTAAAATTACGGGGTGTTACATTACTACCCCCTTATTTTAAGTTTCGACCCCGAAACTTGCATTATCAAGGCCGACAACAAGTAGGGAAAGTATCTAAGTACACCCGTCTCAGTCTCCCAAGTAACCTCTTCGGTTTCTAACTTGGAGCACAAAACTTGTACCAAAGGTACACCCTTGCTACACAACTGTTTGGCTTCAACCAAATATTTATATTAGCAAGAATATTTACAACAAAAGGTTTACAACCTTGCTGCATACTTAAACTTACTAACACAATTATCCATAACAAAAGACTGGATAACACCCAAATCTACAACCTATAATAAAAGTAGAAAGCTTTAAGCAAATGGAAAATCAGATCCATCCGCCTCACGCATCACGTAAAGGCGTTGACCTTGACTTTCAGAAGCTACTGGGGCCTTCCCTTTATTCTGTGCAGTGGTCTGCATCGAAGGACTCGGAGCCTCAACCGGTTTATACTCAAGCCGGTTGTTCTGATTAGCAGACCTTTGCTGCGACTCCGTTCCTTTCTGCTCTCCCTGACGACAGAACTTTTGCATGTGACCTTCCTTTCCACAGCCAAAGCATAAACTCTTCTTACTCTGACAATCAAAATTCCTGTGCCCAAAAGCACCACAATTGAAACACTGATATGGTCTGTTGCTCCAACCTGAGCCCCTGGCAGAGCCAAAATGAGTTGTCTCGGTCTTAACACGACCAAACTTCTCAAACTTAGTAGGCGATGCCGGTCGTTTGAACGAACCAGCTTGGCAATCCTGCTGCCCACCTTTTTCCTTAACCTGCTTCTTCCGCTTACGGGCAGACTCCTCTAGAGTTGCCTCCAACTTGTAGGCCGCATCCACGTACTGCTCCAGAGTAGAGCATGAGTGGTGCACCATCCATGGTTTAATATCTGGGCTCATCCATTCATGAAAGTACCAGATCTTCTAAGCCTCATTGATTATCTGCGGTTCTACATACTGCAGCAAATGATTGAACTTAGTGGCGAGCTCTGTCACCTTTAATCCTTCTGTCTTTGGATATAAAAAATCTTTATGCTTCTCCTCCCTCATAGCTCGAGAGAAGAAACGGTCCGTCATCTTGGTCTTAAACATTGACCAAGTCAATACCGGGCTATCAGCTAAGCCGGTACTCTCCCACCATTCACTGGCTTCTTCCTTCAGCTGAAGAGAGGCTATTTGCACTTTCTCTGCCTCGGTGCAATCCACGTTGCGGAACAACCGCTCCATATGGGAAAACCAATGAGCAGCTCTAACTGGCTCTCCTTTTCCATCATAATGGTCAGGTCTCAAAGAGTTAATGGTCTTCAACACTCGACCATAATCACCTCTTTTCCTGACCGCCTCATCTTGGTGTACATAAACAGCTGGCTCCTCAAATCTAGGAACCATTGGGGGAATTGGCACAGCTTGTGCATGTGGTGCGGCAGGTTGCCTAGCCTCGGCGAGTACTTGCATCATTATCTCCCGAATAGCTGCAACAGCTGCTGCATCAAAAACCATTGGAGCGTTGGCCGAAGCTTGGCCATTGCCTCCAGGGTTATTCTATGACATTGACTCGTGTTCTCCTACACGGTTCAGGTCGTCCCTTATGATTGGCCTTGGATTGCTTGGCCCAGCACCAGCGCGTATAGTATTCCTTGTATTCACCATCTGTTTACCGATCAAATCCCAAGTATTAATATATTTTCCATAATACTTATCATGATAAAGTCACTTGGAATAGATCAACTTGGTAACGTTCCTAGGTGAATACCAAACTGGAATACTTAGGTTCTACAACCTCAAATCCTGACAAGAGAACTGAAAACTCAAGTCTAACTGGAGATGGCAAAACCACCTCGACTTCTTCCGAGTCCTTCAGAAGAGAACAGAACGCACCCTCAACTACGGGTGACAAACAGAGAGTCTTAGTCTTTCTAGACACAGAAGCAACTTCCATGTCAGACTGTAGAAGGCACGACTATGAACGGCTTTTTATTTGAAAAATTCAGAGCTCTTGGAAAACATTTTAGCTCTGATACCATTTATGTAACACCCCCAAATTTAACCCCATTTGAAAGCGTTACTGCCGATGACCCCGGGCGAAAACCCCGAAGTCACCCCAGGCTTTTCCGACGTCATAACTGACTTAAAACACAGTTACGATACTAAAATCATAACTTTTATTAAACCACATGGTCGCGAAATTACACGATTCCTAAAACGACCCAAATACATCATCAATACAAAAATATCAGAATTTACAACGGAAGACTTATAAACAAAATACAAAATAGCACAGCGGAAATCATTTTAAACACAAAGTGACAAGACAAGTTGTCGAAAACAAAACACCGTTCATCTTCATAGTCGTTCTAGCCTTCACTGAACAGCAACATATCTGCATGTGCCGAAACGGACGGACGACACCCCCATGACGTTACCAATAAATAAAATACAAGCGTTAGTCTAATAAATAGACTAAGCAAAGGCTCATGGCATACAATTCACACAAACACATCACAAACAGTTCAACATATCACAAATCACATCACAATCTCAAGTCACATGATTACAGTATATCTTTTATATTAGCGTTGATTCTAGCAGAAATACAACCTAATATAATATCAAATTTCAATTATCTCAAATTAATTAAAAATCACTTGCCAACGTTCATTAATTAGGTGCGACAAGCACTTATCTGTATTAAATGACCACACACACACATATCACGTTATAAACTTTTAACTGGACCTTACAGGATCCAATTCTCTAACTATCGCATTGGGTCTTAATTGCCCTTATAAAGAATGAACCTCACAGAGTCCAAACTTTCACTATCGCATTGGGTCTTGATTGCCCTTATAAAGAATGAACCTCATAGAGTCCAAACTTTCACTATCGCATTGGGTCTTGATTGCCCTTATAAAGAATGAACCTCGCAGAGTCCAAACTTTCACTATCGCATTGGGTCTTGATTGCCCTTATAAAGAATGAACCTCACAGAGTCCAAACTTTCTACTATCGCATTGGGTTTTTTTAATTACCCTTAACAGTTATAAAGAAACGCCCATGGAACACACCGGATCCAGGCGCTCCTACGAATACTCGTACTAACTAACAGTTAAACACGCAAACACATCACACAGAGAACCATCACGGCTCAACCTGAACAACTATCATCCTAGATTTAATAATCTAAGCCACACACAATAAATCATATCAAAGTCCCTTACGGCCTTCACCTGCACAAATCTAGAATAGACTAGCATCGGTTCTAGCAAAATATACAACCTAGTATAATATCAGATTTTAATTATCTCAAATTAATTAAAAACCACTTGCCTTAAATCCGACAAGCTCGAACCAAGCAGAGCAACGTCTAGTTCCTGGGTCTGAAACTGGAGCAGATCTTGGATATTAAATCCCTAAGAAATGGCCCATAACAAGACCCTAAGTTAGATTCAATATACTTATATATGAATCTAAAAGAATACAAGAAGAAATTAAAGGAAACGAGCAAAGCCCAAAGCCAAACCACAAAACACACAACTCGGACACACACATACCGCGATCGCGGCAGGTCGCGGTCGGTCGCGGTTTTCGTGCTGTGACAGTGGCTAGCTCGCGAGACAACAATGGAGAATTTCTTACCCAAACCGATTTGTTTGCCTTCGATTTGTCTATGGTTCGATCTCCCAACACCACAAAGCTTCACACAACACTCAAGAGCACCTTCTCAACTCAAGAGACACTCGAAATCTCCCACACACGAAGCTCACAAGCTCGGTTTTAATGGAGAAAACAGAGGAAAACAGAGGAGGAAGAAGAAGGAAGAGGAAGAGAGCTCTTGCTTCGGTCTTCACCTCCTTTTATAGCCCAATCCGACCACCTCCAAGGGAACAAGGGGACAAAGGAGAAGGGCCAGTTGGCTGCCCACTTGGCCTGTCCAAAAATATCCCAAAAACAGAGCTACAGTAACCGCCACGCGAGGAAGACGACACTGCTCAGCAAAAGGCATTACCGCGATCGCGGCCGATCGCGTCAGGTCGCGGTTCATCGCGGTCAATCGCGGTTGATCGCGGTTTCTGGCCGACTTTATTTATTCTTATCCGAACTTAGTTTGGATTAAATTTCTTAACTCCGGGTTAAATATATTCATACTTTAACGATATATTAACCCCGAAAACACCTCAACTGTATTATATAATGCTCGGAAAATTCTACAGAGCTTAGACCCCTCTTCAGAAGGTCCGAGACTCACTGAATTAAATCCGTCTAGCAATTCGGGCATAAGAAAAATTTAAAAATAATTCAAAATACCCTTAAAATTACGGGGTGTTACACTGCCAACTCTGGAAACTGCACAACAAGCGGTTGCTGCTCTAGATTCGGTGCAGTCAACTACCTCAAAGTCGGTGCTTCTTCAGCCATCTCTAGTTGCGTACGGGCTGCTATACGGTTTTTGGAAAGTGTTTGTTTGATTTCTGTATCAAAATCTAAAAGCGTAGAGTCAGTAGCACGGGTGTGGACCATAAGATAGGTCCACACAAAAGTTGGCACACAAACAAACACAAAGAAAAATTAAAACTTTGTCTCCCCGACAACGCCGCCAAATTTGACGAGGCTAAAGTCGTTATGCCTATCAAAGTAATCCTCAAAAACCTAATTAAGTATAGTAGGCAAGCAAGGGTCGAATCCCATAGGGAGGTAAGTAATCTTCCTAAGTGCAAAAGTGTATGCCAATAGTAACAAAGAAGGATTTTGGTTTGTAATCAATGTAACAAAGTAAATCAAAGCAAAAGGTGTAATCTATGGGTGAGAAATAACTTAGCCAGACAAATATCCACCATTCAGTTTGATTGGTTGATCCTATATTATCTCAATTCTTTCCTATGAATATTCCTGTCCATATTCTGAAATAGTTATCAGTCCAACCAGTCTTGGTAACCCTAACTATCAAACAATCAAGAAACCATCAAGATTCAATTCAATAGCAGTAGTAAGCATAGGAATTAACCAGGATACATGCAATACTTAACAACCCGTCAGTACTCGACATGTAATCAATTTTCTTCACAATAAACTAGTCCAACCAGTCCTAGAATATCATGTTTGCTACCCAAGATAAGGGATTTCAACCAGAAATATCCAAACCCTAGCAATAGATAATTACTAATATCAACTAGGTGATCAGGCCAGTCAAATCAGCAAGAATCAATAGGAATAAGCACAAAGAGAAAAGATATAATCAAAGAAAAAAAAATAGAGTTATAATCTCACAACCAAATACAAACGAAGGCTTCAATCGTCGGACTAAGCAAAAGTTGCTTAGTTCTTCATAGTCAAAGCGTAAAAACTCAAAGGGAAAAACTGAACGATAAAAAGTTGATAACTTCAATAATGAAAAGGCTGCTACTTAACTAATATGAAAAACCTAGCAAACCCTAATACTAAAAGATAGGAAATAATATCTAAAAGGAAACTAACGAAAATAAAATAAAATAAAGTAAACTCTGACGAAACGAAATTCTCGGATCCATGCGTATGAATAGTATTCGCGACCGCGGAGCTTCGCTGCTTCTCGCGATATTCCGCGACCGCGGCGGTGGCTTCTGCGCCCACGAAAATCATCATGTAGCCTTCTTCAGCTTCTTCTTCGGTCTTCTCTCGTGGCTTTCTCCTCCATCTTCTTAAGTCTTCATTTAAGCACTTCAAAACCACCAAATCAACACTTCTTCTCCACAACTCCATTCTCCTAACTTATGCTCTAAACCCACACAAATGGCACCTAAAACTCCGGTAACAACTCTTAGTTACGCACTACAAAATAGAGCTGATCACCTTGGCAGCGACATCAGCATCGGCCGTAACAGGTGGCGGAATGGGAGCAAGCGGGCATGACTTGTATCCATCCAAGTAGCCGAACAACTTATGAGCGCGCAGGATGTGAGTAACCTGCGTCTTCCATAGCATAAAGTTAGAGGCTGGCAATTTGATGTTCAGCATATGAATAAGGGTGTTGTAGGGGAGTTTTTGGTCAGCCATGGCAGCAGAAAAGGATCGGAAGAACGATCGAAGGGGGAGAAAGAAAAGGCCGCCGATAGAGAAAAGATAAGCAGGATTAGGATAACCAAGCTGATACCATGTTAAGCTGTAAATCCCCTTAATTAGGGTTGATTATTATTGAGAGTATATATAGATTACAATAAGAATACAAAGGTAAAACACTAAATTAATCCTCAAGTAACCTTAGACTATCAAACACCCACGACTTTCTCCCCCTATGTCGGCTTTTTATTCGGTGGGTTTGCCGGGGGCGACAAGCACCATCACTATCAGACATCGAAGAATTAGGGTCCTGAGATTCCAACACGAAGGACGGAGAGCCCAGAGTAGCTTGAGAGCAAACCATTCTTAGATTTGTGGAGTCGGTTTATGAATGTATCGATCTTTTCAAGTTGCTTGAATTTCTAAAATAACATAGAAAGTGCAAAAAGATAAGCAAATTTAGGTCCATGCATGTGCACTCGAAAAAGAAATTTTAATGGAGAAAACATTATCTTGCAAAACCTTTAAACTAAAGCTCTTAATAATGCCATCCACTTTTGTGAAAATTATAAGCCTTACCAAACCGGACGACCGCACCCTGCATTCACAAGATTACAATCCTTGTGGCGAATTAAGTAAATATCAGTAGTATGGTAAAATAGACAGAGAAAAGCATGTGTGGTGTGGTGTGGTCTCCTAAATTAAAGGCAAACCCATTCTCTTTTCCTATTGGAGAGTAAGGTGATTTTTTATACAAAAAGAAAAGGATGGTGCTAAATACATTGACTACTAATTACTAAATATATAGTGCATAGGCATATATATTTAGGTAGGCACGTACAAGGATTGTGTGCCCGTGCCATTTAATTATCCGTCGGATATTCGATTATAGCACGTGCACGTTAAATGTGTACGTGCCTCTTTTAGCTAATTTTAATTTTTTTTTTATCAAATTACTGTAGCACGTGCATTGATTTTTTTTTTTTTAGTTTCTTAGTTTGATTATACTAAGAAACTATGTGTAATGTTCCTAACTTAATTGTCGTATTATTCTAATATCGATTATAAGGTGTAACGTAATCCTAACTTCATTATCGTATAACTCAAATATCGGTTATACTAATTATATTTCAATCTTAACTTCATTATCGTATTATCCGAATAACGATTACACTAAGTATAATGTAATCATGAATTCATAATATTATTATTCATTATCGTATAATTCAAATATCGGTTATACTAATTATATTTTAATCCTAACTTCATTATCATATTATTCGAATAACGATTATACTAAGTGTAACGTAATCCTAACTTCATTATCATACCCTAGAAATCCTAGGGTAAGCAGGGTTTGGGATTTAGAGTTATCAAAGCCCAATGATTTTCATAACCTATCATGCTTGTATAATCGGTATTCGAATAATAATATAATGAATTCATGATTACATTATACTTAGTATAATCGATGTTCGAATAATATGATAATGAAGTTAGGATTACATTATATCGTATTATTCGAATATTTGTTATACTAACTATATTGTAATCCTAAGTTCATTATCATATTACTCGAATATCGGTCACGCTAAGTGTAATGTAATCCTAACTTCATTATCGTGTTATTCAAAGAACGGTTATACTAAGTGTTATGTAATCCTAACTTCATTATCATATTATTCGAATATTTGCTATACTATAACTATATTGTAATCCTAAGTTCATTATCCTATTACTCGAATATCGGTCACGCTAAGTGTAATGTAATCATAACTTCATTATCGTGTTATTCAAAAAACGGTTATACTAAGTGTAATGTAATCATAACTTCATTATCGTATTATTCAAATATTTGTTATACTAACTATATTGTAATCCTAAGTTCATTATCCTATTACTCGAATATCGGTCACGCTAAGTGTAATGTAATCTTAACTTCATTATCGTGTTATTCAAAGAACGGTTATACTAAGTGTTATGTAATCATAACTTCATTATTGTATCATTCAAATAACGGTTATATTAGTATATTATAATTCTAATTTCATTATCGTATTAATCGAATAACGGTTATACTAAGTGTAATGTAATCCTAGCTTTATTATCGTATGAATCGAATAATGGTTATACTAAGTGTAATGTAATTCTAACTTCATTATCGAATTATTTCAATATTGGTTATATTAACTATATTGTGATCCTAATTTCATTATCCTATTATTTGAATATTGGTTAATCTAAGTGTAATGTAATCCTAACTTTTTTCAGGGGTGGTTCCCTAACTTCATTATACTAGTATTTCAATTATAGTAAGTATAATGGTAATCATAACTTCATTATCATATTATTCGAATATCGGTTATACTAAGTGTAATGTAATCCTAAATTCATTATCGTATTATTCGAATAACGATTATACTAAGTGTAATGTAATCATAACTTTATTATCGTATTATTCGAATATCGGTTATACTAAGTATAATGTAATCATGAATTCATTATCGTATTATTCAAATATCAGTTATACTAAGTGTAATGCAATCCTAAATTCATTATCGTATAATTCGAATAATGAGTATGACTCCTCCTATTTTCCTATTGGAGAGTAAAGAAATCGAAAGATGGGGAGGTGCTCGGCTTGCTCCTATTTATAAACATCTTGAAGAAATCATATCACCCCAAAATAGTTGCAGAAAAAATCATCCTCCACCTCCATTGGCAGAAGATCGAAAATCAACAAGAATAAGAAAAGTGTAATCCATCTGTGATTCGTTCGGAGAGAGAGACTATGTCGTGGCAAACTTACGTCGACGATCACTTGATGTGCGACATCGATGGCACCGGCCACCACCTTACCGCATCAGCGATCGTCGGTCATAACGGCAACTTCTTCCCTACTCGATCCTCATTGTAAATATCGTTTACATTTTTGGTTATTTGTTTCGAGCTTGGATTTTAATCGGATCGGATCGTTGTCAGAAGTTAGGTGAGCATTTTATATCAACTTTGTGGTTACGCTGGTGCGCTATATATACTTCGTTGAATTCTATGCATGTGATATGCCAATTTTATTCTTAATTAATTAATCGGTTTTGCAATGCTTTTTTTTGTCGTGATGATCACAAAGAAAACAATTAATATCTTTGGTTCCATAGGAAAGTTGTGATTTGTTTGCATTTGTATATTCATTTTTTAAGGTGTTTATGTGCCTATGTTCGTCGCATGGCCGGTCTGCAGTTTCCCTCTTTAGTAATACTCAGTGTGATTTCACTCGCAAATAGATCCAATTTTAATTTCAATGGAGTATGCATAGTTTTCTTCTAGTGCAAGATTATTTTGATTTCTCTCTTTACGTGAAATCTATTTGTATGATTTATTTTGCTATTCTCCCCACTAGCTGATGTCAATGGTTTTACTTCTTGTTTTGCCTATATATTTTACCATGTAAACATAAACTAGCGTAATTCCCGTGCCAGATACGGGTTTTTATATCATAAATTTTGAATAAAATATATTAATAATTATTAAAATAAACCTATGTATTAAAAAATAGATCTAGATAATATGATATCAAAATCAAATTCAGATCATAAATTCGTATATCAATCATCCATATATTTAGAAAATTTTGAATTTGTATATAATTAAGAAATTTTGGATTTTAATATAATTAGATTTTTTTGGATTTGTAATCTTTGTGATTAACTTGTAATCTTTGACCTTTGATTTGTATGTAAATTAGGAAGAAATTAGTGATAGGTTTAGAATAAAAACATTTGATTTATAATTAAATTTATTATAAAAAGTGGAAAAAAATGACATATTACGGTTTTAATGAGAGAGTGTCATGTGACTTAATTAGGTTCTAGTTTAGTAAATATAGTAGATTAAAACATATATATAGGGAGTTGAATCTGGTGTGAACGATCCTTTTCGTGCAGGACATCGTTAAAATCCGAATAGAGGTGCACAATTCTTTGTGTGTAATTTGGTGCACAAATATATTGATACACAATTGTGCACTATATTGATACACAATTGGTCTCCCACGCTGATCGGCTATTGGTCGGTCAATGCATCTCATTTACATATAATTGTACACCACTTTTGAATGTGCACTGACACAATGATGTGCACCATGTTATAAATAAATATACATAAAGATAAATGTACAATTTATTACAAATAAATATTCACTCAGATGAATGTGCACCATGTTTTAAATAAATATGTATATATCTTGTGACAAATAAATGTACACCAGTGTAAGAATGTGTATCATGTTAAAGATAAATGTGCACCGACGCAAGGATGTGAACCATATTACAAATAAATATACATACATATAAATGTACACTATATTACAAATAAATGTTCACTTAGATGGATGTGCCCCATGTTATAAATAAATGTGCACCATGTGACAAATAAATGTTCACGATATAAGAATGTGTATCAAGTTACAAATAAATGTGCATATAGATAAATGTGCACCATATTACAAATAATTGTTCACTGAGATTGATGTGCACCATATTACGAATAAAGTGCATAGAGTTACGAATACTTGTGCACCAATTTAAGTTTGTGTATCATGTTACAAATACATGTGCATAGAGTTACAAAAAACAAATGTGCACCAACAGAACAATTATGTTATTATGTGCACAACATTTCATGTGTTTATGCATCACACTTTTATTGTGTTTGTGCATTGTATTTTCTTGTATTTGTGCACCACACTTATGCTATTATGTGCACCACATTTCTTGTGTTCATGCATAAACATTTTTCTATATATGTGCATCACATTTTTGATATGTTTTTACACCACAATCATGCTACTCTATACACCATATTTCATGTGTTTGTGCATCATATTTTTTATATATATGTGCATCACATTTTTTATGTGTTTGTGCACCACAATTATGTTATTATGTGTACCATATTTCATGTTTTTGTGCACCACCTTTCATGTGTTCGATGTATCACATTTTCATGTGTTTGTGTATAACATTTATGTTATTAAGTGCATCACATTTATATTATTATGTCCACTACATATCATGTGTTTGTGCACCACATACTCTTACGTATTTGGTGTACATGTTAAATTACAATGACTCTTGTGTTTTTAACTTCCATTTGTATAAAAAAATACCATATTGAGTGAAACATGTGCTAATTACATGACCATGTTAATTAAAATCTAATCCCGGCCCATACTTTTTCAGAAAATGCATAATCTTACACACTAATGCATATAATTTGAATAAAATATTAGTGCACAATTCAATACAATTCTGGTACACATTTCAACAGACTTGAGTGCACAAATTGGTACGATATGATGCACAAAAGTTTAAGCGTGTCCAGTGAATTTTATACGCGAATTATATGGATGGAATTTGGTCGTGTCAGTTTTATTTGATTCTTGAAATTTGTTTGTTTCGCACCTTTACCTTCATTCACACTCGATCAACCCCTGGTATTTATATAACATCTATGCTTTTAATTTCATCTTCTTATAACAGGCCAAGGCTGATGAGCTCTCTGCTATAATGAACGATTTCAATGAGCCTGGTAGCCTTGCTCCCACGGGTCTGTTTCTTGGTGGCACAAAGTACATGGTCATTCAGGGAGAGTCCGGAGCTGTCATTCGTGGCAAGAAGGTAACTCGTGTGTACTCCTAAATATTGATGCATATTGCTTGTACTATTTGACATGTTAAGATATGATGATTCAATACAACATAACTCGTTGCTTTTGTGCATGTTTAACAACTAAATGATCATGAATTAGCATAGGAAATCTTGGCAAGAAGTATAAACATTGTGATTGAGGAGAATTCAGGTCAGCAATCAGCATTGTTTGATATTGGATCATGTTTAATTGAAATAGGGATCAGGAGGCATCACAATAAAGAAGACTGGACAAGCTCTCATTTTCGGCGTCTATGAAGAGCCAGTGACCCCTGGGCAGTGCAACATGGTTGTGGAGAGGCTGGGGGATTACCTTGTTGATCAAGGCCTTTAAACAAAACCAAGCTTTACCATAAAATCAATTGGCCTATGCAAGAGAAACTATCGATCAAACCCACACAATAACCGCATAGAGAGTTTATTTTGTTTTTTAAAACATTTTTTTCTTATTTTTTCGCATTAGGATTTATTTTAACGAGTGACATGGTTCAATTATTGCGTAAACCATGTGCTCGTTTGGTTGAATACATGAAGTGTAATTCCTAGTAAATTACTTCATGTGAAATTATATCATGGGAATTGGAGTTCATGGGAATTGGTAAATCATGTTTGGTTAAAATCTAAATCATAGGATATATAGAGGAAAAAAATCTTACCCACCCCTCCCGGTAATTGGAAATTCTTGTGTTTTATAGGAATTAAAAATCCCAAAAATTAGAATATCTGGGTTTTTCAAAAATAAAAAGCCAACCAAACACATATCTTTGATATCACTTCATGCGGTATTTAAATTTATGGGAATTTACTTACCAACCAAATGAGCACCATGTATGGTGGGTGTTGGTGTGAGTTTGTTATATGTCTCAAACTTGATTGAAATTGTCAAATTTTGAATGTCAAAAATAATTATTGATTTAAGAGATCGGAGTGAACATTATCCCAATTCATATGTTGATTTAATTGGTTGTATACCAAACAAGACTTTGGGCAGCATAGAACTTTATTAGTCATTATGCCTAGTGAATTAGGAGAATGAAATTAGAAATCTACTATATAACTACTAAATGTAAATACCTGCTAAGCTACGTGGTGCTCTTACCTAACCCAAAAAAAAGCAAAAACTAGCAAATCAAATCCCAAACAACACACAAAATTTCCAAGTGCAAGTAGATCAAATCAAGTTTCTCAGAATTAATCACAAGAGAGTTGAAAATTTTTCTTTGCCCTGTTCAAGAAGAGTTGCGTAAAGACATGAAAGAAGAGAAGATGAAGGATGATCGTATGTCGCGTTCTCTGCCTTTTCTATTGTTTCTTTTGTGTGAGGCTTCCGTCTTTCCAAACCTTTTTGTTTTGTTTGATGGAAGGTGAGAATAGTATGTATGTTTTTGTTTATACAGTCACACTGTTTTTTTTTTTTGATATGATGGCGAATCAAGCAAGAAAGAACCACACAAGCAAGTGTAGGAGAAGAAAGAAGAGACAAAACAACTATGAGGGAATTAAATCGAACAACTAATCTAGCAATTAATCCAAAGATGAAGCAAAACTTGATCAACAAGAAACAAGGAAATCAAAATATGCAAATAAGGAAACAAGATTTGCTAGAGGATAGAGTTTAGGGCTGTTGGAAAAGTAACCAAAACCTAAAGGAAATTAGGGTTTCAGCCGTGAGAGGGAGTGGTGGACGGAGTGGTGGTGGCAGACGATGGTGGTGGTGGCAAACAGTCGTGGTGGGGTGGTGGTGGGAAGTCCGGTAATGGTGGTGGTAAGAAAAAAAATTACAGGGTTTGCGAGCGAAAAATTTCAAAGAATCACAATAAGAGAGAAGAACAAACTTAGCTTGGATAGGCTCTGATGCCAGTTGATGCGAACAACCCCTGAAGTGTTGTCTGCAACGCAGGATCTTTGATTCCTCAAGCTTGAATTCGATTCCTTCTCTTCCGTAGCCAAAGTGATGGCTTTCCTAGGGCTAAAGAGATAACCCTCAAACGCGTTCAAAGTGATGAACGAAAGGATCAAAGAGATGATCACAAACACCGAAGAGACGATGAACAATTGCTCGAAGCGACGAGCTACGGGATAGACGCTCGAAGCGACGAGCTACGGGATAGACGATCCGTGGGATCGAAGAGTTGACGTTGGAACTCAGGGGAAGGAACGTACTCAACTTTACTACTCAAATTCAACGTAACATTAAAACTAGGGTTCCAGGGTTTATATAGCAACAAAGATAATAATAAAAATATAAGAAAACTTCGGAAATAAAGACGTCTAAATGAGCGCGCAGGCTCGTTTCCACGGTCGCGGAAAATTGTTCGAATTAAAAATCCGTAGCAAATCCGCGGTCGTGGAAATTACTTCTGCGGTCGCGGAAAATACGCCGAAAAATACCAAGTCTCAGGAACATTTCCGCGGTCGCGGAAGACATGCACATCTCTCAGTAAAACTCGATTTTGACCATCTTCTTGTTGGAATCTTGATTCGACGTAAACTATGAAGTTGTAGATCTTTGAATCAGTTTTCCAACGCATCTTGAATCATCACGAGATCAATTTTCTAGCCATAGTTATGGCCGTTTTACCAAAGACTGTCCAGAACCAAATCGACAGTAACTATTCCGAACTTGCACAAGACTTCACCCTTTGCTTGAGCCTCTTCCTTGTAGGTCTTTGATTAAGTCTCTCATGCATGTTGCTATCACAACTCACAGCTATAGTTCCAATAGTGAATATGTAACATGTGGTGCTTTTACCGGTGATCGACTTCACCTCAAAAGTCTGCATCTACATAGCCCTGTATTTTTAGTTTGCCATTATCGAAGTACAAACACTTCTTTGTGGAGCCTTTTAGATACCTTAAAATCCATTTCACTGCTTCCCAGTGACCCTAAAATCTCAGTATAATCAACTCCTTCCTTTTGTTGAAATCCTTTCACAACTAGTCGAGCTTTATATCTCTTAGGACCATTGTTCTCATCTTTTATTCGGTATACCCATTTATTGTGAAGTGCCTTCTTTCCCATGGGTAACTCAGCTAGCTCCCATGTCTGGTTTGAAATAAAAGATTGCATCACATCTTTCATTGCAAGCTCCCACTTGCTTGCATCACTAGTCTGACATGCTTCATCATAACATTCTGGCTCCCCTCCATCCGTCAACAACAAATAATTCATGTATCTCTTGTTAGGCACATGAGGCCGAGAAGACCTTCTCAATGCATGAGCTGGAAGTTGCAGTGTATCTGACGGTTGCATACTACTTTGCCTGAGTTCTTCTAGTTCATGACTTGTTACAACCGGTTCTGTCACCAGACTATCCGGAACATAATCTTCTTCTATAAATATTTGCCAACTTTGCTCTACATCACCATCGTCTGTTTTATGCCTATCCTTATACATGATTCTTTCGTTGAAAATCACATCTCTGCTACGAATCACCTTCTTGCTTTCAAGATCCCAAAGGCGGTAGCCAAATTCATCACCACCATAGCCGATGAATGTGCATTTCTTAGATTTGGGATCAAGCGTATTCCTGCCTTGATCACTAATATGCACATGTGCTACACAACCAAAAAACTTTTAGATGTGACAATTTTATCTTTTTTTCCGCTCCATACCTCTTCTGGTATTCGGTGCTCTAATGGACTGGATGGACCTCAATTGATCAAGTAAGCTGTTGTATTGACTGCTTATGCCCAAAATTGCTTCAGTAGACCTGATTGTATACGAATACTTCTGGCTCTTTCTGTTAATATTCAGTTCATATGCTCAGCTACACCATTTGTTGAGGTGTACCCAGCACTGTTCTCTCCATTCTGATCCCGTGCTCATAGCAAAAGTTTTTGAATATGGTGTCTACATATTCCCCACCATTTTCGGTTCTAAGTTGTTTAACTTTCCCGCCTGTCTCATTTTCAACCATAGCCTTCCATCTCTTGAAAGCCTCAAAAACTTCAGACTTATGTTTTAGAAAGTATACCCATACCTTTCGAGAGTGATCATCGATGAAAGTCACAAAGTAGTGTTTCCACCAATGGATGAAGTAGTCGTTGGTCCCCAAACATCAGAGTGGACAAGCTTTAATCTTTCCTTCTTTGGGGTTCCACCATTTGTCTAAAAGCTCACCCTCTTCTGCTTTCCAAGTATGCATCATTTGCACATGTCTACCTCTATTGACTATAGACCCGACAGTTTCCCTTTCAAATGCATAAGTTTCATCCCTTTCTCACTCATGTGGCCAAGTCTCTGATGCCACATATTGAAATCTCCATTCCCTACTGCAACTGCAATTGAACAACACGCCCCTGTTGTCATGTAAAGAGTACCACTCTTTTTTCCATGAGCAATTGTCATTGCACCCCTTGAAATCTTCCAATTATCACCATGGAAGCTTGTACTATAGCCTTCGCTGGCCAATTGCCCAACTAATATCAAGTTTTTTTAGGTTGGGGATGTGTCTAACATCTTTTAGCTCCCAAACAAAACCGTTTTACTTGATCTTTACTACACCCTTTCCAACAACTTTGCAAGGTTGATCATCATTAAGGTATATGTTTCTAAGGTTTTCCAAGGCATAACTCTCGAAGAATTCTTTCTTTGAAGTGGCATGACATGATGCTCTAGAATCTAACACCTAAGACTCTTCCTTGCTATCCAAAGAGCATATCAACGCATCATCTCCTTCTAAGGTTGAAGTAACATTTGCCTACGCCTTTGTCTCTTGGTTTCTTCGGTGCATTAATCTTGCAGTGATTTTTATAATCCCTGGTCTTCCCACAATTCCAACACTCGATAGTCTTCGAGGTAGAGGAATTATTTGGGTTCCTTGATTTTGACCTTTTATCTCTTGATCTACCATGATAGCTTGATCTTCCATGTCCATTCCCTCTGGTTGAATTTCTTCCTCTTGACTCTGTATGTAAAACTGAAGAAATTGATGATTCACCCGACCCTCTACGTTGGATCTCTTCACTGAGAACCAGATCACGAACATCATCAAATTTCAACTTATTACTTCCTGACGAGCTACTCATAGCCGTGACGATAGCATTCCAACTGTCTGGAAGAGATGACAAAAGTATCAATGCTCGTACTTCTTCATCAAATTCAATTCCAACAGAAGTCAATTGGGTTGTGACTGTATTGAGTGCATTCAGATGTTGAGCTACCGATGCGCCTTCCGTCATCCACAAATTGAATAACCGCCTCATCAAATGAACTTTGTTAGAGGCTGATGACTTCTCATACATATTGCAAAGGGCTACCATGAGACATGTTGTGGTCTTTTCCTTCGCTATGTTAAAAGCAACATTGCGGGATAACGTTAATCGAATAACTCCAAGCGCTTGTCTATCAAGAAGATTTCAATCTTCATCTTTCATAGCCTCTGGCTTCTTTCCTGAGAGAGGCTACTAAAGAATTTTCTGGTATAGGTAATCTTCTATCTACATCTTCTAAAATCCAAAATCTGGACCATCGAATTTTTTGAGTTTCACCTTTCCTTCATCTGCAGCCATTGTTCCCACTCAAATTTGACTTCCTTTGGATCATTTAGAACCAAATGCTCTGATACCAATTGTTGAGAAAAATACGCAACTTTTCCTTTATCAGATTAAGAATGAGAAATGATTTATCTCTAAAACTGCTGCAAAACTTTTACTAGAAAGATAGAAATATACAAATGCTTACAAAACATATAACTCACAACCCACACCCCAATTACACCTAGGAATTATACTCACAAAATTCCTTCAAAAGCTTCTCTGTTTAATCTTAAACTAAGCTTTTTATTCTCTCTGTGTTTTGGGATGATCAGAAAACAAAATACAAAACTCACATTTATAGGCTTTTGTAAAAGCAAATGTGGAGGAACTCTTTCAATTTTAATCTCCTCTCATTCTATTGCTTTTCTAAAAACAAAAGGCTAGTTAATAGTTTATTTTTTCAACTAAATTAGAGATTTACTATTTCTTCAACAACATCTTTTCGAGTCTTGGTGGTGGTGGAGGCAATGAGCATGGGGAAGTTGGCGGAGGGAGGCCTATAGTGGAATGCGGCAACAAATTCGAGTTTGGGGTGAAGCTCGTGTTCGTGTTTCTCACCTTCAAGAGCCAAAGCGATGGGGCGTCGCTCAGGGTGCGCGGTGGCGGCAAATTCTAGTAGAATTTCTCACCGTCATCATCATCGGATTTGAATCCATACCATCCCTCCTTCGTGGGAGACAAAGTGGACAAAGACGATGTCGCGGCTCCGGCGGGTGATGCCAAAACGAGGACAGTGATGCGGGCGACCTTGTCGAAGATGTAGATCAAAGATGGTGAAGAGGTTGAAGTTTCTGCTTCCTCCTTTGCGGTTGTCGGGGGTGGATGCGTCCATAGATATGAGAAACAATAGTTTGGTTTGTGTTTTTATTTTTTACTGAAATTTTGGAATGATTCTTTTTCCCTAAAACCATTTTCCATATAATGGAAAATCTAGGAAGGTATTTTACTTTAGCACTTTATAATTTAAAAATAGTGAAGAGAAATGGTAAAATAATTTTTTTTTACCTTTTCTCATTGTTCAAAAATAGTTGCATACTGTTCATTTTTCGGCATAATATTGTTTAACCTTTAAAATGTGTTTTCATGAAGTAAAAAAATAAATAAAATAGTTTAAGGATAAAAAAAAAACTTGTTTGAGAGGGATTAATTAAAAAAAATTGATCTAAAAGTTATGGTCAACCATGACCACGGGAGGTGGTTGGGTATGGGAAGGTGTTAGGATAAACCTTCCATTCTTCTACATATATGACTCACTTTGCTTCTCATATTTCACCCTAAAGTTCCGTTCCACCGGAATATGACCAGTATTTAATATCGGTCAACCATAGATGAATGAAAGAGTACGGAAGCCGATTTTGCATCGGGCGTCAAGCATAGCCCAACTTAATCCGTATGGATCCGCCCAAAACTGTGACAGGTTGATTTGGGCCGGTGGTGAGTAGGCCCAGGCCCATTCCGGTCACCCTGAGAACGGAATTATGAAGCCAGTCACGTCTTCGGCCGAGCTCCTCTCCACAATCCTCCAATTCCGAATTCTCCAGCCAGATTAGTTGCGTTGCGTGTATCTTGTCATACATCAGTCAGAAAAAACTCCCACGAATTGAGAGAATCAAATCAAAAAATCTGCTTCGACAGCAGAAACACATCATCTGTCTGCAGCGCTCTGTGATGTGAAGCAGCAGCAGCAGCAGCAGCAGCAGCCATGGAAATGGAAGACTGAAGAGATAAGCCAAGGGCAGAAGAAGAAAAATTGAGAATGGGAAACAAGATCGCTCGGACAACGCAGGCTTCGGCGACCGAGTACTACCTCCATGACCTCCCATCCTCCTACAATCTCGTGTTCAAGGAAGTCTTAGGGCGCGGCCGATTCCTCAAGTCCATCCAGTGCAAGCATGACGAAGGACTCGTCATCGTCAAGGTCTACTTCAAGCGCGGCGACCAGATCGATCTCCGCGACTACGAACGGCGCCTTTTCCGAATCCGCGACATCTTTCGATCCCTAGATCATCCCCATGTCTGGCCCTTTCAGGTTTGGGGTTTTCTTCTCCCAACAACGATTTCAATCTTGCCAATCCTTCGAATTTTTAGAGTTTGTGTAGATGGGCTGTAATTCATTGATTTCGTACAGTTCTGGCTGGAGACTGACAAGGCTGCGTATTTGCTGAGACAATACTTCTTCAATAATCTTCATGATCGGCTGAGCACAAGGCCTTTCTTAAGCCTTGTTGAGAAGAAATGGCTTGCCTTCCAGGTACCTCGACTTGAAAGATGTTCAATTTTGATATTCTGGGGTTGGTTTGGGACTGAACTTTTAGGTGGTTGTGAACTTGTTGCAGTTGTTAGATGCAGTTAAGCAGAGTCATGATCATGGGATTTGCCACGGTAATCTCCATGCTTGAAGAGGGAGTTTCGTTGGCTTGTTTGAATTTTAATATACTACACCTGAAGGAATTTTGCCTTGATTAAATTCATTACTGATTTTGGGGTTTTTGTGTAGGTGATATTAAGTGTGAGAATGTTCTGGTTACTTCATGGAATTGGGTTTACCTGGCCGACTTTGCATCTTTTAAACCAACTTATATTCCTGATGATGACCCATCCGATTTTTCTTTCTTCTTTGATACTGGGGGAAGAAGGCTTTGTTATCTTGCTCCTGAGGTTGGTTTTCTTAATCATTGTTTCATATAGTGGCAATATCTTAAACAAATTTACTTTGCAATTTGCTTATGTCAACTTATAAAAAGGATTTATCATTGACAACTTTGGCGCGAGTTTAATAGCTGATTTGAGAACTTCAATTTTGAATTAAGGGTGGATGTGTCTACCTTTACAACCAAGTGACTTGAATGTAATCCACTAGTTGATGCTTGAAGTCTATGACATTTTCAAAGTACATGAGGTTTAGAGGCAAATTTCTCTTGCATGTTTTGTAATGATGCTGGAATAGAAGCATAAACTTGGCATTGATGTCAGCATTGTAAGGGGAAAATGTGATGAAAACCGTATAATGCTGCTGATGCTTGTTTTAAAATTTTCTCCCTAAGAATTGGACAACTAATTTAATGGCACAATGAATGCACACAATTTTTGAGATTTTACTCTTGAAACTAGATTTGGTAATGGTATATTTAAGGTCTCTATGGGCTATATGATTGTGGGATGTTTTTTCTCCCACCTTTCTGGTAATCTGAAGTCTGATTTGAGTCTTGATAGTAAGTAATTGTTTAACAGTCAGGTGTGGGAAATTTCTGTATTTCTACTCTCTGTAAACCATACCTATTGTTCATTCCTTGTTGCTTGACAATATTTGAAGTATAGCTTAAGAGGCTAGATTTTGGAATGGAAGATTGTACCACAAGCTAGCCAAAGGAATTATTGGGAAATTTCTGTATTTCTACTCTCTGTAAACCATACCTATTGTTCATTCCTTGTTGCTTGACAATATTTGAAGTATAGCTTAAGAGGCTAGATTTTGGAATGGAAGATTGTACCACAAGCTAGCCAAAGGAATTATTGGGGCAAAGGAGAGTTAATTTTCTAAAATCTCATTGTGTGTATTTTTCTGTAGTCACTTGCTGACATTGTGGTCTTGAAGATATCTAAAGATTTGGTTCTGCTTTTTGAAATTTGTGTTTTTATGACACCTTTTGTTTTACTTGAGAACAGTTTGGTTTCGGTTGTTAAAACGATTCTATCTTCATGTTGTGATCTAAAATTATTTATGGTACTGCACCTTTTCTCTTTCTCAAATACTACTATGAGCAACTCATGATTCATTTTTCAATTACTAGTAAGACATTTGAACTACTAAGACTAAGAAAGCTATAATGACAAGCATTTTAAATCGAGAACATTTTGGATCGGAAAGAGTACAGTAGTACACTTATATGTTATGCATGCCATTTTAGCCCCCGTCTGTGGACGCTGATGTTATGTATGCATTCCATAGTGTACGTCTTTCTATGTTACTTTATACTCCTGAATAAGGAAAAACATACAATTTTGTAACTTGCTGCTTCTTGTCCAGAGATTTTACGAGCATGGGGGTGACATGCCAGTTGCATCTGATGCACCCTTGAAGCCATCAATGGACATCTTCTCTGTAGGGTTAGTTTTCTTTGGCTTTGCCAGAAGATATTATTTTGTGAACAAATATTTCATTTGGCCTGATCTTTGAATGAGTACTGATGATATACTAAGTGTTTGAAACTGATGATTTTTCTCCAGATCTAACATTATTTGGTGCTGATGGTTTTCATTAAGTATCTTGTGAGAAACAGTGGTTTTTTATATAGATTTTAACAGTCAATGTTTTGTCTATGATTTTTTTTGAGGTTTTTGATAGACATCTTACAAGCATGATAAATTGATAACTTAATTAAACATACTCAATATATCCTGATATAAATTTCCACTATCATAATTATAAAGACTGCTGATTTATCTAGAGTGTAACTTGTATTTGCTTATGATTCCATTGTTTTATTGATCGTCTTTCATAAAATTTCCCTCCTCTAGCTTAGCAACTTTGTACTGCCATACCTCTTTTGTTCGTGCTCTTATTTATTTGCTGTAGCTTGTTTCTTGTCTACTAGGTGTGTTATAGCAGAGCTCTTCCTTGAGGGTCAGCCATTGTTTGAACTCTCGCAGCTACTTGCATATCGCAGAGGGCAACATGATCCTTGCCAACATCTTGAGAAGGTAAGGAAAACAGCATTCAGATTATGTAAATGCATTAACATGTGCACATACAGGATTTCAATCTTAAAGAATAGGTTGGCTACAATGTACTGAAAGTAGATATGGTATTCGTACATGAGATTATTGTCTTATCCTTGTTTGATGTAACAATCCCTTTAATTTTTTGGTATGGTATTTCAGATTCCTGATCCTGGTCTTCGCAAGATGATTCTTCACATGATTCAACTGGATCCAGAGTCAAGACTGTCTGCTGAGGGCTATCTTCATAGCTATGCTGGTTCAGTATTCCCCAATTATTTCTCTCCATTTTTGCACAACTTCTATTCTTGCTTGAATCCACTAGATTCTGACACAAAGGTAATAGAGTCTTTTCGTAAGAGAAAAACAATTCATTTCTGTGGACTTGGATATGATTTGCTTGATGGAAAATCTTGCAGGTTGCAGTGTGTCAGGGTGCCTTTCCTGAGATTCTTGAGCAAATGACCAGCAGTAGTTTGGGTGAGGAGATACGTAAAAATGTGGGAAGTCCTCAGAGTTCACGTAGCAAGACATTACAATTCATGGATTCAGAAGAATGTATTGGTATGGCAAAATCATCTCTGAAGAAAGATGCTTTGTCAAGGGCCCTACTTGAAGATCAATTTGAGCTTCTGGGTGATATAAGCACATTACTCAGGGATGTAAATCACAGTAACCATTTTTCTTCTGACAAGATCCTCCAGCATAATACCAATATTAAATCTGAGTATCTGCAGACTTTGCAATCTCCTAGCCAGCTACTTCAAACCCTCTCTAACGTGTTTAAGAAACGTGAACATGCCTTTATGAAAAGGATATCACTCAATGATTTAAAAAAGTTGATCTCAGAGTATGATAGTGAATCAGATTCTTACAGCATGCCTTTTTTACAGCTGCCTCCAGATGGTATGAGTTGCGGAGGTATGGTTCTCATTACCTCACTGCTTTGTTCTTGCATACGCAATGTCAAGTTCCCACATATGAGAAGAATATGTATACTTCTCCTAAAGTCATCTTCCCTGTATATCGATGATGGAGATCGTCTACAGAGAGTTCTTCCTTATGTCATTGCAATGCTGTCAGACCCAGCAGCAATTGTACGCTGTGCTGCCTTGGAGACTCTATGTGATATCTTGCCACTAGTTCGAGAGTTTCCTCCACGTGATGCAAAGATTTTCCCCGAGTACATTCTTCCGATGCTTTCTATGATTCCTGATGATCCTGAAGAAAGTGTACGTATCTGTTATGCCAGCAATCTATCAAAACTTGCATTGACAGCCTATGGATTTTTAATTCACTCCATTAGATTGACAAAGGCTGGAGTGCTCGATGAGATGAGTTTGCCAGAGAAATCTACTGCAGTGTCTAGTGATGCTCTTGGCCAGGTGCCGAAATTAAATGGCTCCTCACAGCTATTGCAGCTGAGAAGATCTATAGCTGAAATTGTTCAGGAACTAGTAATGGGTCCAAAGCAAACTCCTAATATTAGAAGGGCACTCCTGCAGGATATTGGAAGCCTTTGCTGCTTCTTTGGTCAGAAACATAGCAATGACTTTCTCTTGCCTATCCTTCCTGCTTTTCTGAATGACAGGGATGAGCAGCTAAGAACACTTTTCTATGAGAAAATTGTTCATGTCTGCTTTTTTGTCGGAGAAAGAAGTGTCGAGGAATATCTGTTACCTTATATTGAGCAGGCTTTGAGTGATACTACAGAGGGTGTTATGGTGAATGCCTTGGATTGCTTGGCCGTACTCTGTAAGGATGGTTTCTTAAGGAAAAGAGTGCTAATAGAAATGATAGGACATGCATTTCCTTTGTTGTGTTACCCTAGTCAATGGGTGAGAAGATCTGCAGTGTCTTTCATTGTAGCTAGCAGTGAGAGGTTGGGAACAGTAGACTCGTATGTTTATCTTTCTCCCTTTATTAGGCCTTTTGTCCGCAGACAACCAGCAACCCTGACTTCCGAGAAAGCTTTGCTTTCATGTCTAAAGTCTCCTGTCTCCAGGCAGATATTTTACCATATTTTAGAAAGTGCCAGAAGTTCAGACATGTTGGAGAGGCAGAGAATGATTTGGTACAATCCATCTACACTTCCCAAGCAGTTAGACAACACGGAATTATTGAAAAGAGGTGTGGAGGAGCTGCTTTCTTTGAAGAATTGGCCTGACATGCAACTAGAAACTCGAGATGAGAAAGGCGTGGTGCATTCGGAGCATCATCTGGAGAAGACAGAGCTTAATGATACTGATGCTAAGTTAAGAGACATTGGAAGCTATTTGTCCAATGGTAACAGCATGCTGGATAGCCGTGATCATCTTTCATCAGAAAAGCTACAATTTTCTGGTTTGATATCCCCACAAATTAATGGTATGAGTGGCTTTTTCCGAAACAAGTCTTCTGAGAATATACCTTTATACTCATTTTGTATGGAACAAGCAATGCAAAATGCACAATCAGCATCTGATTCTCCACTGCAGCCAAATACCCTCACAACAGGCTCATCATTTTCACCTTGGATAGATCCAGCCAACAAATCGTTGGGTTTGGCTAGATCAGTTCCCGCCCCTAAGCTTGTTTCGGGATCGTTCAGCATAACCAGTGGCTCTAAGCTGTTCCACAGAGTTGTACATGAGCCTGATGGTAGAGAAAATGATCAAGTCTCTTCATTAAGCAGCAAGTTTCAAGATGTAGGGTTATCTACCTCCTTAAATGGTAGTTCAATGTCATCGGGAGAAGCATCATCCTCAAGTGATACAACTCGCTCACCGTCTCTCTCAATGACATCCTCAGTGCCTGATTCAGGGTGGAGGCCACGTGGGGTGTTGGTTGCACATCTTCAGGAGCACCGCTCTGCTGTCAATGATATTGCTGTTTCATCTGACCACAGCTTTTTTGTGAGTGCGTCTGATGATTCAACGGTGAAGGTGTGGGATTCGAGAAAATTGGAAAGGGATATATCATTTAGATCAAGGCTGACCTACCCGCTTGAGGGACGCAGAGCACTTTGTGCAGCTATGCTTCGGACCTCTTCTCAAGTAGCTGTTGGTTCATGTGATGGGAAGATCCACATGTTCTCTATTGATTATATATCTAGAGGACTCGGAAGTGTTGTTGAGAAGTATTCAGGTATTGCAGATGTCAAAAAGAGGGAAGTGGGAGAAGGTGCAATAATCACTATTGTGAATTCCTTTGGCGATGGCTCCCCTAGCCAGACACTAATGTACAGCACCCAGAACTGCGGGATTCATCTGTGGGATACTCGTAGTAATTCTAGTTCATGGACATTAAAAGCTACTCCTGAAGAGGGTTATGTTTCTACGTTGGTGACTGATCCCTGTGGGAATTGGTTTGTGTCGGGGTCTTCCAGGGGCATGCTAACTCTTTGGGATATGAGGTTCCTCATTCCTGTAAATTCGTGGGAGTATCCTCGCCCATGTCCTATAGAAAAAATGTGTCTCTTCGTTCCTCCTCAAAACTCACCCTTTTCTGCTATGGCTAGGCCTCTTGTGTATGTTGCGGCTGGCTGTAATGAAGTCTCCCTATGGAATGCAGAGAATGGGAGCTGTCACCAGGTAAATATGTTTAATGATGGTTCACCGTTCACAAAAGCAAAATCCACGTGTTTATATGAATGATATTGTTTTCTGATATCTGTCCTGTGCTTGAGACTCAAGTCTTCACCTTTTCTTCTCATTTCTTGTCGGGCAGGTTTTTCGAGTGCTGAGCAATGATAGTGATGCTGAATTGCCTGAATCACCTTGGGCTTTGACCCGACCTGCAAATAAGGCAAATCCCAAACCAGATCCAAGACGAAATATCAATCAAAAGTATAGGGTTGACGAGCTTAATGAGCCCCCTCCTCGCATCTCTGGTATATGTTCTTTGCTTCCTCTACCTGGGGGAGATTTACTGACAGGTGGAACTGACTTGAAAATTCGTCGGTGGGACCATTGCAGGTATCTCGAGTTCTTACCTACTTTTTGTGTTTTTTTATCTGAAAGTAGTGATTATTACTAATCCATTTGCTCTTCTTTCCTTGGCTTGCAGACCTGAGCGGAGTTACCGCGTATGTGGGCCAACTATGAAAGCAATTGGCAACGACGAGCTATATGAAATTAGATCTGTCTATGGGGTGCAGGTGGTTCAGGTAGGTCAAAGTGATCCACTGTGCCATAAGAAATGATTTCACTACTGCTTAGGCTGTAGTAAAACATTTCTCTTGCGTGCATGCTATTTTCATTATGATAAAATACCTGTACAGGAATCTGCTTATCTGAAAAATCGGGCTGTGGGTAATAGTTTGAGATTAGACTTGTTTGTTTGACTTGAGACTTCTATAATAAGTAATAATGTTTCAAAAATAGTTTTCTTATTCTAGATTTTGATGCTAATTCCTGTTTGCATGGGCAATAATAGCTAGGATCTGATCCGATGAGATGGAAGATGATTCCCAAGATATAAAATTGTCATAATAAGAGAAACCAGACATTAGCTGTTTTTCTAAGAGAAATGAGACAAAAGCTTCATCATCTGTGCTGTTTGTGTATCATGCCTAATCTGTGAAAATGCAGTTTATTTACAGTATCTAGTCATCTGGCTGGTGATATGTAGTACCAATTAAGCAATTGCTAAATTGGAAAGTTGTAATGCTTTATTCGACTTCTCTCTCTATAGGAGACAAGGAGGCGGCCTCTGACAACCAAACTGACAGCAAAAGCAGTTCTGGCTGCTGCGGCTACTGACCCAGCTGGCTGCCACCGTGACTCCGTCGTCTCCCTGGCCTCTGTCAAGCTGAACCAGAGGTTCTTAATATCGAGCAGTAGAGATGGTGCCATAAAGGTCTGGAAGTGATCGGCCTGGTTATGTTCCAGAGAACAGTGTACATACCCCTCAATTCTAGGTAAAATTAAACTGTATATTTCCACACTTCTTCATCGATTGGCTTTCGTAGTTCCCTTAATCTAAATCCTGTGTGATCTGTATAGCAATCAAAAGCATACTAGGGTAATAGGTAGGGAGTAGGAACTAACGACCCCGACTCGTCTGTTACAGTTTTTAGTTTTGTAGTATTTTTGCTTTTCTATGCTTATCAAATATAATTGATTCAGAACATGGTATGTCCTGGTTATATAATTTCCAACTAAATTTGAAAACCAACTAGAAAAAAGATATAAAAATTATGTTTTTACTTTAAAAAAAATAGAAAATTGGAGACGCAAAGCATTATCGAACAAGCCCTAAATGTCACATATAGCATTTCTTGCAAGTCAAAGTTAATATATTTAAGAAAAAAATCGTATGGTTACTACGAGGTTTTGCACTTTCTGCAAGATTTACGCACTTAAAATCTATCGCAAGGTGACCAAAAGTTTTCAACAAACTCAATCCCGTAACCAAGGTAGACACAAATATTTCTTACAGCCTAGCAAAGAACAATTTTTGGAAATTATTTTTTGAATAATTAAATATGAACTCCACTTTTTGTACGTAGAAATAGATGGAGTTCATATAATGTACTTTGCAATAACCCAAATCCAAAGTTGCCTCCACCTTCGTCCTTCCACCGACGCCGAAAGTCCCAGCGCAACCCACTTATAGTCGATGAAGTTCGTCTTCTTTGAAGGCTAAATCTGAATTTCAAGCATCAATCTCCCTAAATGTCTTAATCAGGTCTCTCAATCTCTAGCCTAATCCATATTTCAAAATCCAATCTCCCAAATCACCGTGAAGAGTTAAATATGGTTTCTGCGGCTTCTTTGAAGAAACATTTTAGTTGCCGATTTATTTCGGTTGCTTTTTCCTATTTAAGTTTAATTTTAGTTTGAAAATTTCCATTATAATTAAGCGTAAAATTAGAAAAAGATAATAAATAAGATTGTTAGATAAGAGAAAAAATACAATATTTTCTATTTCCTAAAACGCTGTTGCATTCACGATCTCCTGCTTTTCTCCATATCTAGTTGAATGGAAGAAAAAAAAACTCCATAGCCACACCTGCAAAGTTCTCCAAAAACATTGCAATTTCATTTTCCTCGTTCAATGATTTTTACAGCGTTGATGAATATCGATTATGTTTTTATGAATATCAATCAACGATTTTTACAGCGTTCATGAATATCGATCATTCGTTTATGAATATCGATCAAGTGCGGCATGGTGCTCTACAAATTCGCAAATCTATATTTGTTTCTTGAATATCATTCATGTTTGTATAAATATCTTAGTTTAATATGTAAATATTTAATTTCTTAAAAACATGAATATCACCACTAAAAATTTGAATATCAACACTTGATAATATGAATATCACACTCGATTATATGAATATCAGCTATATGAATATTACTCTCAGTTGCATGAATATTGCACTCGATTACATGAATATCACACTCGATTACATGAATATCATCACTGAAATCATGAATATTGGTCATCACATAATTAATAAATAATATCACCTAATTATACGAATATCACTACTCAATTCATGAATATCGATCACTACCTAATTACATCAATATCACTACCTAATTTCACGAATATCATCACCCAATATCTTGAATATCACCATTAATCAGCGTGAATATCAATCAACTCTAACACGAAAACCAAGTCCTAAAATCAAAATCAAAGTACTGGCGAATTTGGAGAATTTGAAGACGATACTCATAAACCCTAAAATTTATTATCTAGCGAAAATGGCAAATATTGAACAAATCAAAAATTAAATCTGTGAAAGGGAATACATAGAGAGACGAACAAAAGCATGTATATTTTTCTTTTATTTCACAAACATGCAGATTTATCTAAACCTAAAATTGAATTGAATAGCATAAATTGAAGAGGAAGACGAAGTAATAAATAGAGATTGAAGACGAAAGAATTCCCGAGGTCCAAAATCAAGGCTGTTGCAAACAATTATCATCAATCCAATAACACCATGTGCCAGATGATACCCATATAAATCTTCTAAAACCCCAAAAAACACACAGATGCTCGAACCCAAAAAAATCATGTATCCTTCCATGGAGGAGCAGCAAAACCCAACTTCAGAAACTATTCAGACAACCAAAAATAAAAAAAATTTGTGATCGATCAATTGGGAATCAAAGGCAACTAGCACAACGAAATTGGATGCGGATGCTTAGGTCAACAATAGAATTGAAGGGGAATAAGAAATAGGGTGAATAAAATTTTAGAGGGGGAAATCCCGTAAAAATGGGAAGTGAATCAATCACGTGTTACAATCAGTTTCTTTCTAATATGCACCAAAAAATCCAGCAATCAAGACCATCAATTTTATTTGATCTAACAGATGAAAGTAGTACTTCCGTTTTACCGTAATACATCGTTTCACATAAACCTAATTCTATATATATATATATGGACGCGGTTCGGGTGCGAAAGACTGTTAAAATACAAAATACGAAAGATTTTCACCCGTCCACCGTGGCCAAATCTACGGCTGGGGAGAATAGGAAAAATACGCTTTATTTATTCACACGCGCTTTATTAATTTCAAAAAAAGGCAATCAGACCGTATTATTCGCTCACTGTGTTATTCGCTCGCCTTCAAATGCACCTTATGTTTATAAGCTTGCATTTTACGTTTATTTTCTTGCACTTTATTTTTGTTCGCTTGCACTTAGTGTTTATTTGCTTGCACTTTATGTTTTTTTGCTTGTACTTTTCTTATATGCTTGCACTTTATGTTTTCCTGCTTGCACTTTTGTTTATCTGGTTGCACATTGTGTATATTCGCATGCACATTTTATTTGCTTGCATTTTATTCTTATATGTTTGTCAACAATGTTTTTCTTCTTGTACATTGTGTATATTCGAATGCATTTTATGTTTATTTGCTTGCACTTTATGTTTATTTCCTTGCACGTTATGATAGGTTCAAGTGATTAAACAACAGAAAGTACAAGTTAATAGGAAGAAAGTGCATGGAAATATAGAATAAAGTGCAAGCAAGTGAACAGAAAATGCAAGCAAATATGAGATTAAAAATTATTTAAAATGCAAGCAAGCGAACAGAAAGTGCATCAAAATAATGAATAAGTGCAAGCGAATAGAACGAAAGTGCAAGCTGTTAAACAGAAGTGCAAGTGGTTAAAGAGGAAGTGCAAATGAATAAAAAAAAGTACAAGGGATTAAACAACAGAAAAGTGCAAGCCAATAGAAAGAAAGTGCAAGGAAATACAGAGTAAAGTGCAAGCAAGTGAACAGAAAGTGCAAGCAAATATGAGATTAAAAAATATTTAAAATGCAAGCAAGCGAACAGAAAGTGCATCAGAATAATGAATAAGTGCAAGCGAATAGAACGAAAGTGCAAGTTGTTAAACAGAAGTGCAAGTGGTTAAAGAGGAAGTGCAAATGAATAAAAAAAAGTACAAGGGATTAAACAACAGAAAAGTGCAAGCCAATAGGAAGAAAGTGCATGGAAATACAGAGTAAAGTGCAAGCAAGTGAACAAAAAGTGCAAGCAAATATGAGATTAAAAAATATTTAAAATGCAAGCAAGCGAACAGAAAGTGCATCAGAATAATGAATAAGTGCAAGCGAATAGAACGAAAGTGCAAGTTGTTAAACAGAAGTGCAAGTGGTTAAAGAGGAAGTGCAAATGAATAAAAAAAAAGTACAAGGGATTAAACAACAGAAAAGTGCAAGCCAATAGGAAGAAAGTGTATGGAAATACAGAGTAAAGTGCAAGCAAGTGAACAGAAAGTGCAAGCAAATATGAGATTAAAAAATATTTAAAATGCAAGCAAGCGAACAGAAAGTGCATTAGAATAATGAATAAGTGCAAGCGAATAGAACGAAAGTGCAAGTTGTTAAACAGAAGTGCAAGTGGTTAAAGAGGAAGTGCAAATGAATAAAAAAAAGTACAAGGGATTAAACAACAGAAAAGTGCAAGCCAATAGGAAGAAAGTGCATGGAAATACAGAGTAAAGTGCAAGCAAGTGAACAGAAAGTGCAAGCAAATATGAGATTAAAAAATATTTAAAATGCAAGTAAGCGAACAGAAAGTGCATCAGAATAATGAATAAGTGCAAGCGAATAGAACGAAAATGCAAGTTGTTAAACAGAAATGCAAGTGGTTAAAGAGAAAGTGCAAATGAATAAAAAAAAGTACAAGGGATTAAACAACAGAAAAGTGCAAGCCAATAGGAAGAAAGTGCATGGAAATACAGAGTAAAGTGCAAGCAAGTGAACAGAAAGTGCAAGCAAATATGAGATTAAAAAATATTTAAAATGCAAGCAAGCGAACAGAAAGTACATCAGAATAATGAATAAGTGCAAGCGAATAGAACGAAAGTGCAAGCTGTTAAATAGAAGTGCAAGTGGTTAAAGAGAAAGTGCAAATAAATAAATAAAAAGTGCAAGGGATTAAACAACAATCAAATTACAGTGTGAAATTTAAGTAGTGTGTGAAATTCATCAAACAAACAAACAAAAAAGAATTAGAAAAGCTGGAGCGAAAAAAAGAAGGCGGGAGCGAAAAGCTGGAGCGAAAAAAAATAAAATTAGAAAGCGCGTGTAACAATGCAAAAAGCTGGAGCAAATCGGACGGTTAAAAAACTTTCGTATTTTGTATTATAACCATCTTTCGCACCTGACACTTTTCCTATATATATATATATATATATAGATTTTGGTTCTAGTGAAACAGCCATTTAGAGTAAAATGGAAGTACAAATGAAAGCCTTTAGATTAGAAATAAATCAATGGTCCGGATCGAATCTAAAAGGGTGCAAATTTGTAGTGTGGAATGCACACACCTGATTGATTCTATTCACGTTATTTATGGGATCTCCTCTCTCCATATTCTCATATCTCTTTCCCAATTTTCATAACCGATCTCCTCTCTCCATAATTCTTCTCTGCCTTTTCATCTCCCACCATAGATAAACTCGCCGAAACCACCCAGCACCACCAGATCCGACCACCACTTTACCCTCTGGCGGTGGAATGCGGGTTGAGTGTTGCGGTGGGCGAGTGGGGGCTCGCCGGTGGGTTCGGTGGTCGCGAGCAGCAGCAGGGAGCGGAAGTCGGGGCGGCAATGGCGTTGGGCAACGGCTTGGTCGCACCGCAATGCGCGGTGGATCTGGCGGTCGCGCGGCGGGAGAGGTCAGGAGAGGCGGGGTTGGTGAAGTGGGTTGCGGGACATGGTTCAACACGAGGCAGGTGGTGAGGATGTAGCAGCTGTGTGGTGGTGGTCGAGCTTGGTTGGTTTAGTGGATCTGGTGTGGGCTTGGTGTGGTGGTTCGATGTGGGTTGGAGCCGGTGGGGTGTGGGTTTGGTTGTGTGTGCAGGAGGTTTCCGACGGAGAACGAGGCGGCGGTGGCGAGGAGAGTGGCTCTGGTGGCCGCCATTAGAGGATCCCTAATTCAAAAAAACCCTAAATTCTTTTGGTTTTTTACTCTAATGTTGATGTTCATATTTTGCGTTATGATATTCATGTTAACATTATTGTTATTCACAGTGTTACAATTTGTGTGTTTTGATATTTATGTTTCGGATATTGTATATTTGATATTCAGTTTCTCTGTGGTGTTATTCATTATAATAATATTGATATTCATGTGGAATCAGATTATGTTTGATGATGGTGTTGTATGAGTTGTTGGTCATTGATATTCACGTTAATTACGTACGGTCCATTGGATAGTGATCAATATTCATAATTTGACTGGTGATATTCATGTAACATTCACGATATTGGGGGTGATATTCGTGTAATATTCACGATATTACAATCAACCAGGTTATTCAAAATTGGATATGCGATATTCACCAAATACAAAGAAAAAGTTTTGAAGATCATGAATCTACTCCAAAAGATTGAAATTAACACATGAATATCAATACAGTTGGTATGAATATCGCCTAATTCCTATAACCGATAATCATCATGTGCGAATTAAACTCTGAATATCGATATTGTTTTAATGAATATCGACTACTGTTTTTATGAATATCGAATTAAAAAGTACGTGAATATCATAACATTTTGAATGAATATCGACTACTGTTTTTACTATCAATCGGGTTGCAGCGTTTTAGGAAAGAGAAAATATTGTGTTTTCTCTCTCATCTAACAACCTCATTTATTATCTTTTCCTAATTGAAAATTAAATAATTGCATTATTAGAGTAGATTTGGTGGTTACACCCCTACCATATCCATTATAAGGCACAATCATCCAACCATACATCATCATCAATCCAACGCTCCAGATTAATACATTCGTTTTACCATAACTCTCGTTTTACCGGAGCGTTCCGAAGCTCACTTTTTTTGGATAAAAAATGACTTGACCCATTCGACCCATAAATTTATGGGGTTGGGTCATCGATCTGTTGGATCATTACAATGTGTTTATATATTTTATATAAACAGGAAGAAATGAGCCCGTTGGATTAACCTGAACCCGTACCGACCTATAACGACCCGACCCATAAATTTTAATTTGCAAATGACCCGACTCGATGTGTTTAAGCCCGAATCCAACCCATTTGACAAATCTAGCTATAAGTAGAGGTGGCCACGGTTCATGAACCGCCGGTTCAAGGGAACCACGAACCGCCGGTTCAAGGGAACCTTGAACCGAAACCTGAACCGGCTACCCCCCGAAACCGGACGGTCCGGTTCGGTCAGTTTTCCGCCGGTTCAGAATCCGGTTAAAAAAAACATTTTAAAAAATTTAAAAAAGGGCTAGGTTTTGTAGCTTTTTTAATATTTAAAATTTAAAGGGTATTGTTACATTATATGATTTAGGTTAGGGTTTATAGTTTAGGGTTAAGGGTTTGTATGTTAAGGTTTTGTATAGTTTATGGTTAGTTTTTTTTATATTTAATTATTTTGATATTTTTTAATGTATTTATGATTTTTGTAGCTTTTTTTAGATTTTATCATTTAAAGGGTCATGTAGGATTTATGACTCTAGGAGGTTAGGGTTTATAGTTTAGGGTTAAGGGTTTGTATTTTAAGGTTTTGTATTGTGTTATGGTTTATGGTTAGGTTTTATTTTAAATTTAATTATTTGAACGTTTTTAATGTGTTTATGTTTTTTGTAACTTTTTTAAGATTTAAAGGGTAATGTAGGATTTAGGACTCTACGTTAGGGTTTATAGTTTAGGGTTAAGGGTTTGTATTTTAAGGTTTTGTATTGTTTATGGTTAGGTTTTATTTTAAATTTAATTATTTGAACGTTTTTAATGTGTTTATGTTTTTTGTAGTTTTTTTTTAAGATTTAAAGGGTAATGTAGGATTTAGGACTCTAGGTTAGGGTTTATAGTTTAGGGTTAAGGGTTTGTATTTTAAGGTTTTGTATTGTTTATGGTTTATGGTTAGGTTTTATTTTAAATTTAATTATTTGAACGATTTTAATGTGTTTATGCTTTTTGTAGCTTTTTTAATATTTAAAGGGTAATGTAGGATTTAGGACTCTAGGTTAGGGTTTATAGTTTAGGGTTAAGGGTTTGTATTTTAAGGTTTTGTATTGTTTATGGTTTATGGCTAGGTTTTATTTTAAATTTAATTATTTGAACGTTTTTAATGTGTTTATGTTTTTTGTAGCTTTTTTAAGATTTAAAGGGTAATGTAGGATTTAAGACTCTAGGTTAGGGTTTATAGTTTAGGGTTAAGGGTTTGTATTTTAAGGTTTTGTATTGTTTATGGTTTATGGTCAGGTTTTATTTTAAATTTAATTATTTGAACGTTTTTAATGTGTTTATGTTTTTTGTAACTTTTTAAGATTTAAAGGGTAATGTAGGATTTAGGATTCTAGGTTAGGGTTTATAGTTTAGGGTTAAGGGTTTGTATTTTAAGGTTTTGTATTGTTTATGGTTATGTTTTATTTTAAATTTAATTATTTGAACGTTTTCAATGTTTTATGTTTTTTTGTAGCTTTTTTAAGATTTAAAGGATAATGAAGGATTTAAGACTCTAGGTTAGGGTGTATAGTTTAGGGTTTAGGGTTTGTGTTTTAAGGTTTTGTATAGTTTATGGGTTATGGTTAGTTTTTTTATATTTAATTATTTGAACGTTTTTTAATGTGTTTATTGTTTTTATAGCCTTTTTTAAGATTTAAAGGGTAATGTAACAGTATATGATTTAGGTTAGGGTTTATAGTTTTAGGGTTTGTATTTTAAGGTTTTGTATAACTATATGGTTATGATTTTTTATATTTAATTATTTAAACGTTTTTTAATGTGTTTATGATTTTCGTAGCATTTTTTTAGATTTAAAGTGATTAGTAGGAATAGTAGGATGTAGGACTTTAGGGTTTATGATTGTTTTGGGTTTTAGGGTAATTGTAATGGATATTTCTTTTTTTCAAATATTTATATTTCGCCTGAATCACTGGTTAAACCTCCGGTTCATGAACCGGAGGTTGAACCGCCGATTCATGAACCGGAGGTTGAACCGCCGGTTCATGAACCGGAGGTTGAACCGCCAGTTTAACCTCCAGTTCATGAACCGGCGATTTAACCGCCGATTCGGCGGTTCAACTATGCCTTAAACCGAAATCTGAACCGACCGGGACCTTGAACCGCCGGTCCGGTTCCAATCCGGTCCAATTCAGGATTTGATATGATCCGGTTCGCCGGTTTCGGTTCAGGATTGGCCAACTCTAACTATAAGCATAAAGATCTGCTTATTTAACCCAAACAAATGTCCTTGTGGTGCTATTAGTAGAGTAGAGTAACCAGGAAGAAATGAAGCGAGAAATTAGGAAATCTAATTGGAAGCATCTCCGTTCAGAAGCTTCAGATCTCATACAGTAAAAAGTAGATTCTAAAACTCAGTAAACTCACCAGTGAAAAACCCTTTTCTTCTCCACCTTTTTAACATTTACTTACTTGCTTTATTTATTCCTGCATTGAACGAGACTACAGAACAAAACTCACAACAACTGTATCTGTATGTGATATGCTTTTTACTTATTAGGTACATACAAATCCTGCAAATTCAACCGTTACATCTTTTCATAACCTATGTGGATAAACCCCACACAGGAGAAAGTGGGAGCAGAAGACAAGCACAACTGTGTAGCCAATGGCCCAATAGCCTAATTTCGCGGTAAAATAAAATTTATTCCTTCTACGCTTGATGTATCAGATTATTTATTTTTTTGATGGAGATGTATCAGATTAGGATCTAGGTTTCTCGAGTGAAATTAAAGAGAAGAAGATAAATATCTACTGTGGAGAAATAGACGAGAGAAACAAAGAAAATCAGAGGAAATACCCCAGAAAAAATGATTAAATTCGATGTCCAATTATTATTAGCTAATTTTTCAAGGATGTTTTCTTGATTTGTCTCTCCTCTTTTAACAGATTGACTTGCCGGAATATTTGATTATTGAAGAGTGTTGCTAAATGTCTCCTGCACAAATCATCACCAATCCTAATATTTCCAAAATAACCCCATTATTTTATTAAATTTTCTTTTTCATGCCCTTAACAACAACCTTCCTAACCAATCTTTTGCATCAACTCTGCACTACAAAGTTTCCAGTACTTGTTCCCTCAAAAAAATGTTCCCGGCAGTTCTCTAAAAAGCATGAGTAACACTCTAATTAATTATTATGCAACCTAGTTGGAGTAACAATTGTTGATTTTGGTCTTTTGTATTTTGCAGGATTGCTTTAGAAAGTAGAATCACAATAACTCATTCTCCTGTACTCTATTGTGACACAATTAAATCTATAATTACTGCTTTGGAAATTGCTCAAATGTTGAAAGAGTTTGTTTTTTCGGTTTGAAGAGGCTTGCAATGGAGTATTTCAACTAGATGAGAGGAATCAAATATTACCCAGATCTCTCACTAGTTATTAAATTTGAAGTCTTGGGTAGAGAAACTATAAGATTACTAGAAATAGGATTCTCGATACTGACATCGATACATCGCCTAAGGAAATACGGGATAAATGAATCAAGAAAAAACAAGGGGTAAAATAGTCAAAAAAATATTCAAATGGTGATGAGTTGGTGAATTTGCGGTGATGTTTAGCATTTATGTAATTAAATTACTCAATATTTCAGGTTTGTTTAGATACTATAATCAATTTTTTATAAACAAAAATCAATTTACATAGCCATCTCACATTAAAAGTAGGCGAATATATATAAGGTTAGTAAACTACTCTTCTTATTGTTAGGGATTGAAATGTCCATCTACGTACACATATTACATATTTATCCAAGTGTCATATAAATTAAAGTTGTTACCAGTCAGTTACATTTGCAGAGTGTGTTGAAATATAGAGTTCATCCACACCACAATTGTAGTGGGGATAATATACTTTCACATAGAAGCATGCTCTAGATTATTTACATGGCTGTTTTGTGACCAATTATTGTACAACATTCTTATTACTCTAGTTTATGCATCAAGTTTTATGTGAAACGTGTGGTGAACATATCATGTGGAAACTGTAGATTGTGTTTTAATGATATCACTTGCTGGGCAAAGCAGAATCTTATAGCATTAAGCTGAAACAGGGCACTACAAATGTGAAAAGCTTCCACCTTTTCACAGTATACACCAACATAGTAAGGAGTCCGGAATCAAATGGCCAAATTACAGAAAACCTCCCTTACATTAGAGATGGCTCGCGGTTCGACGGAATCGGAAAAAACCGGAACCGAAACCGGAACCGGCTTGAACCGAAACCGGATAAACCTCCTATATCCGGTTTCGGTTTGGCAAAATCCAAAACCGGAGAACCGGAGGTTTATCTGGTTCGAACCTCCGGGTTCGAACCGAATAAACCTCCGGTTCCGAACAGGGTAAACCTCCGATTTTCAAGTTATATATATATATTTTCTATTTTTATTTTTCTGTCAATTTATTTTATAAGTCAAATTAAGTTAAATTTTAAGTTTAAGTCTTAAAGTATAAATCTTTTAAGTTTAAAGAAACGTTCACTTTATCATTATTTAAAAAAATATGTCTTTTATATTTTTTTACAAAAAAAATGATTATTTTTTTCCTTATATATAAAAAAGTGTATTTTTTTCGGTTCTGGAACCGAAACCGGACGGAACCGAAACCTCCGATTTCAGTTTTCATTTTTCCGGTTCCGGAACCGTGCCATCTCTACCTTACATAAACCAATTGTATCTTTTCCCCCCACAAATATGTAATTTGAATTCAACCATCCACATCATTAGTAAAACATCGATGTAAAATGTCTAAAGTACCTCTCCTAACCTAGAATATATATATATTTGCTGGAGTACTTTCTAAAGAGTGATAGATATTTTATACATTTTATATGTTTTTTGAAGTAATTTTGTAAGAGTGATGTATTTTATCTTGCAATTTACACAGTCAGTGTTTTTTACACTTCCAATTTGCAATTTTGCTTTCACTGTTTTGATTTCATATACAAAAAAATAAAATAAAATGCAAAGGCTTCACGAGAGTGTCAGGTCGATGAGAAGGATTGTTGGTATCTTTTCCTTTTTAAGGACACGTCGCTCCATAACTCCAATTATACAACGGACAGGACTTCTTTGGACCTTTTTGAAAGCTTAAAATAATAAATAAATATGTAGAAAAAAAAGCTCCATTTGAAGTTTCCCATTGCTTAAACAAACTACACTTCTAAAATTCTCATTACATTACTACATTTTCAGTTTCCTTCTTTCTTCTTCTGCCTCTTCCGTTTGAAACTCTCCGATTCTCATAAGTTTCTATGAAAAAACAAGTATTACTATTTTCAAATTCTCAATTGAAATGGGCTCTGTTTTGTCTCTTTTCAAATAAACTATAGCCAAATCTCCCGTCTCCAAAATCCCTCGCAGTCGCCGTTTCTGATTATTACAGTATTATTTTGTTTCGCGGCCCTAAATTCGAGCCCAAAGTCCTATTTTTTTTAATATATTCAATATACTTTCCAAATATATATACTCTGTTTGTTCGCCTCCCCTGTTTCAATCTCTTGTAAACCAACAAATGGGGAAAGCGACGAGGTGGCTTAAGGGGCTGTTTGGGATGAAGAGTGGGAGGCAAACGCCGGCCATTGGCGGCTCCGGCAGGGAACCTGGTGGTGCCGGAATTTGCCACAACCCTGCCACCATACCGCCGAACATAACTCCGGCGGAGGCGGAGTGGCTGAGGTCGTACTACACGGAAGCTGACGACGAAGGCGGGAACGAGCGCAACAAGCACGCCATTGCGGTGGCTGCCGCCACCGCAGCAGCTGCCGACGCTGCCGTGGCCGCCGCCCAGGCTGCGGTGGAGGTGGTTTGGCTTACTAGCCGCGGGAGAAACCACAGCAGCTGCAGCAACAACTTGTTCTCCGGCGACGTCGGGCTTGATGGGATTTCCAACCGGGCCGCTGTCAGAATTCAGACTAATTTCCGGGCTTATTTGGTATGTTAATACTATACACCAAATTTAACTAGCTATGTTTCGACAAATTTGTGTTTTTTTCAAAATTATGGAAAAACTAAGCCCACCACAGTATATTGAATTAAGGTTGTGTTTTTGTAACTTTGTTGGTTTAGTAACCATATTTTACTATTTGGTAACCTTTTTAGCTAATAATTTGAAGTTTTTAGTGGTCAACTTAAATTATCTTATGGGATGATTTTTAAGAAATGTGTTAGCTAAGAATTTGTTGAATGAGAAATAGGCAAGGAAGGCGCTGAGGGCATTGAAAGCGTTGGTGAAGATACAAGCCCTGGTGAGAGGCTATCTGGTGCGCAAGCAAGCCGCCGCCACTCTCCACGGCATGCACGCCCTCATCCGAGCGCAGGCCACCGTCCGCTCCAAACGGGCCTCTTCCGGGCCCGTCCATGGCCCGGCCCACCAGCCCGAACCCGATCCCAACATTTGGGCCCGCCCATCCATGGTGTGCTATCTTCTACGCCGGCCATGCTTGAATCTCCTTTCACCACTTGGCAATATGATGCATCAATTAATTGAGGTCGACTCTTGTTTTGGTTTCTTGGTTAGGTTGACGCACAGAGCAAGAGGCTGTCGGCGTCGTTCGAAGCCCGGACGCTGAACCCTCCAATCGACCAGGACACCCCCAAGGTGGTGGAAGTGGATATCGGGCAGCCCGGGTCCAGGTCGGCCCGTAAAGGGCCCGGATCAAGGACATCCTTTTCCGAGCTCGGCGAAGACCCGTCTTCCTACCAGATTCTCCCGCCCCACTTTCAGTTTGATAGTTTCCAGCCCCACCACCAATTTGCACCGGCCCGCCTATCCATACCCAGCCACCACCACCAGTGTTGCCACCACTACCACGACGCGGAGTGGGGCCTCACGGCAGAGGAGTGCCGGTCCAGCACCTCCCAGACGACCCCGCGGTTCTCCAACACGGGCTGCAGGCCCGATGAGATGGGCCCGATACCGCCCCTGACGCCCACAAGGAGCGGGCCCGGGACGGGCATCTTCCATCATGGGGGGTGGGGAAGGCAGGAGGTGTACTACTACAATTACCCTAACTACATGGCCAAAACGATGTCGTTTAAGGCAAAAGTTAGGTCTCAAAGCGCTCCCAAGCAGAGGCCGGACCCTGATGATAACAGTAATTGTACGAGTAGTAATAGTAATAGTAATAGTAATAGTAATAGTAATAGTAATAGTAATAGTAAGTGTAATTGTAGTAGTAGTAGTAAGAAGAGGATGTCTCTTAGTCAAATGATGGAGGGTAGGAATAGTGTGAGAATGCGGAGGTCATGCTCTCAAGTGCAAGAAGCCATCAACTTTAAGAATGCTGTCATGGGGAGACTTGGAAGATCTCCAATGTGATTACATATCCTATATTTTATTATATATCAATCAAGTTTTATTTCTTACATGAATTCGTGCAAGGATGTGTAGAATCTGATTGTTGTTTCTATGTAATTTTATGTAAAATCTTTGATTTAGGCCGTAGGTTTACCATGAGAGCATTTTAATAGAGAAACTTGTGGTTTAATTTCTTTCTAATAAGATTAAAAAGGTAAAATATATGTTTAGATATATAGCTAAATTTTATCATTTACTGTGATTATCTCTTGAAGAAGAAATTTAACTTGTAAATAGAGAAATCCAATCCTAAAAAATCTGAAAATAAATTCATTCTCTTTTGTTATTTGCAAGGGAGAGAAACTATGAATCTCCCTTGTGATGAAATGAGGGCTCTTCATGTTGAAAAAATATATTATGTAGTTGGCAACCTGAAATTGCCGGAAATCATATGTGAAATATCTAGGAATTACAAGGATTTTGGAGTCACAAATGGCTATATTTTTTTTTGGTAACTACAAATGGCTATATATTTTTTTGGTAACTACAAATGGCTATATATTTGAAGAAGAAATGAAATGAAAATGCCACTTGGGTCTTCACATGTTTAGTCTCCACTCTACGACTAGAAGCCTGATTCCAGTACAGTACACTGCATTGATGGGACTTTGGTTTCATAGAAGGGAATAGACAAACCAATTAATTGCGACAATAATACGTTTACACTGGGTGTATAAAAGTGTAAACTATTTGTCCAACAATTTACATACACGTGGCGTTTCAACAGATAAGAAACAAATATATTAGAATAATAGTATGTCTATTTTAGTCATTTTCTTTCTCTACATTCTTCTGCAGATCTGCATTCTCTGTAAAAGTCAGAAATCCTTCGTCTCCCTTTTTCTTCTTCAACTTTAATGGCGAAATTCGACCCGGCCCTGGACGACCTCCCTGTCGTACTCCTTCTCCAAATTCGACCCGGCCTTGGACGCTGGGCGTCGGATCAGCTCACAGGGATTTAAAGGGGGTTTTGACACCGGAGGGACGGAGGAGGCACGGTGGTTCGTGATGAGGGACGACGACACAGATCTGGCAACAGTATCGGCGTGATACGACCACCGGGGATGTGGTACGCCGGCGACGTCTTCATCACGGATCTAAGAGAGAAAGAAAAAGAAGATCTACAGATTTGGTGAAGGAGATGGAAAAAAAACAAAAATGATTTCAGATCTTTTGAAGGAAATGGAAAGAATGGAAGACAAATGAGATCTGGGAAGAGGAAGAAGAAAGGAAATAAAAAAAATGTAATTATTTGGTGAAGGAGATGGCCGGCGACGACCTCCCCGTCGTACTCCTCCAAATTCGACTCGGCCCTGGACGCTGGGCGTTGGATCAACTCACAGGGATTTAAATGGGGTTTTGACATCGGAGGGGCGGAGGAGGCACGGTGGTTCATGATGAGGGATGACGACACAGATTTGGCTGCGGTACCGGCGCCGATACGACCACCGGAGATGTGGTACGCCGGCGACGTCTTCATCACGGATCTAAGAGAGAAAGAAAAAGAAGATCTATAGATTTGGTGAAGGAGATGAAAATAAAATAAAAATGATTTCAGATCTTTTGAAGTAAATGGAAAGAATGGAAGAAAAATCAGATCTGGGAGGAGGAAGAAGAAAGAAAATAAATAAATTATTAGCACGTTTTTCAATAAATTATAACAGATATTAAATTTACATATATACCCTTTACTTTACTAAAAGTGTAGAAGATTCTTTCTACACTTGGTGTAAATGTGTTCGTGTCCAATTAATTGTGATTGTAGAAAAGAAAGAGGATTTTTTTTTGATTAAGTAAGAATTAGACTGAAAACCACAGAAGACCCGATTTCTCAGTCTATAGCACCCTTTCGGATGAGAATTACAAATTCTAAACTAGTTCGAATATCTTCCAAGGAACTAAGTTGGACCTCCTTAGCGATGAAATCGGCACCACGTTTGTTTCCCGGAAGACATGAGAAATCTGCACTGAAGAGAAAAGTTGTAAAACACACAGGATATCAAAAATAATCATTTCAATATCCCATGGACAATGCCAGATTTGGTTTAGGACATTCACAACGGTCAGGTTATCGCATTCAAGCTGTATGTCGGTAATGCCTAGTTCATAGGCCTTTACCAGGGCATTTCTTACCGCAAACGTTTCCGTTTTAATGGGGTTGAGGTACCACATTTATCCCCGAAGATAAAAATAGGTTCACCTTTGTTGTTCCGGAAAATGTAGCCAAAGCTATATTCACCATTCGTTTTTGTTGATCTATCAGTATTGATTTTAATAGTTTTATCTGGAGATTTTTTTCCATTTTTTTATTGGTCGTCTGAAGTTATTTGTTCTATGAGGTTTAGGTCTGTCATCTGCTAGGCAGTTAGGATTCCAGGTTTTTGTCTTATTTCAGTTCTCAATTTGTTGTTTGATATAAATCGGAGCTAGCTACTGAAAAAATTCCTTTTTCTTCTTCATGTTTGGAGAAAGGAATATACGGAGTAATTAGAGCATACGGGGGCTTAAATAGGGATTTAAATGATGCTTTTTGAGTTTAAGTCTTCATTTAAGCTCCATATTAAAAGAGTATTTTAATGGATGAGTTTTTGGACTCAATTTACATTTATATTAAATTATAAATATGTCATTTATACTAAATTATTAAAACATTTTTTATATTAAATTATTAATATATCGTTTATATTATATTATAAAAATATTTATTTTATTAAAACTTATATTTTTATAAAGTTTTTCCACAATGTCATTTTAATGTAAAGAAATGAAATTAGTATATATTTATATTCTAAACCACTATAAATAATATCAAAATGATTTATTTTTAATTAATGATATACAACATACAATAATTTTTTTTAAATATACCAAATATATCTGAATGGATGTCTATGGATAGAGAAAAATTAAACTAGAATTATAGTATTTTTTATTTTAATGTTTAAAATTTAAAATAAACAATTTTTAAAAAAAAATCACGGACGGTCAAGAATAAATCTTGATCGTCCGTTGGAGCGACACATGTCGCTCATCGGACGTGCGACGCAGCTCCAATAATGGAGAGACACGTGTCACTCTCTTTAATTTAAGCCCCATGGATTGAGGCTTAAAAATATGCCTTTTGAAAAGCCCTAGGGCTTTTAGGACTAATAGAATATTTTATTCTATAATATTCCAAAAGCTCCTACTTAAGCCTTCAATGAGGGTGCTCTTAGTAATTAGGGTGGTGGATGAGTGGATGGTGACAGATTCAGATGATGATTTCTTGTTTGAACTCTCATGTGTTTGAAAATTATGGCATCCCTCATACTTCTCTGCTTACTTTCTTTGTTTTTGTTTTCAAACCATCTCAGCTACTTATTTCTTTGTCTTTTGTTTTGTTTCATTTCAGAATACAGACTGTTATGCAACTTCAAATGTATGTTTGTCAGACATTTAATTTATTTATGGATATATATCTATTACGAAAATTTAATTTACATGATAGCTAGATTGCACCACAGAAAAATTGTATGATAGAATTATACATAATGAGGCTGCATGGTTTACCAAACTATGAATACATCCAAAATGAATCCAAATCAATCTCATTATTTAAGAAGCATCATGATTGATTTAAAAGGTTCTAGAAAAAGTGAATGAATGGCTAGTTTAGGATGCATGAACTGTAATTTTTTTACCAGAACAAAAATGCGACTTTCTTTAGGGAGGTGCTAGCTACGCTCAAATTTTTTCACTAAATAAGCTCAACTGCCCATGCGTACAGAAAGTGAGAGCGAGACCTGATGCACGACCACGCGAAGCGGGAGCGAGACACACTGAACGGGTATCCGTATCAAATAGGTCTCGCTCACGCTTTGCGATAGCGGGACTATTTGTCACTTAATGTGACAAATAGTCCCGCTCCCGCATTGCGGGTGTGAGGCACTAGTGATTTTCGACCTCCAACGGTCGGATTTTCGACCGTTGGAAATTTTGTCTATCTATAAAACCCGAACTTTACATCACAAAATTTTACAACATCTAAACCTTCTCAAAAGCAATTTGAAAGTTAAAAAATGTCAAGGAATGGTGGAGTTTCGGTACAAGGAGAAGATGTTGAGAATAATGAAACTGAAGAGGTATTTATTATTTGAAATTTAAATTTATTTTGTTTTTCGTTTTTAGTTAAATAATACAGTACCGTTGCTATACAGTTTAATTTTCTATACTTAGTGTAGATATTAATTTATATAGTTTTTTTTTTAAAATTATATGATATTGTTCATTTTCATATACTTAGTGTAGCTATTACATTATGTAGTTTTTAAATTCTTTTTTTTAAAACGATATCTGTCTATGCAAAGTCACGTGAGAACCGCGTGACTTTGCGAGACAGATAAGTCACACTCACGCAAAGCGTGAGCGTGACTTATCTGCAATTCAAAAAAAAAAAAACTCGCGCTCGCTTTGTGGGAGCGTGGGATTTCTACCCTATAAACAAAACAGCGTCAGTCACCCTAGGCCCCACTCACTTTGTCTTCAACCCTAAATCCTTCTCCCTCTCGCCGCCGCTCCCCCGAATTCCGGCCGTCGTCGTCCTACTCCCTCCTCTTTCCTCCTCCTCCTCCTTCCTCCTTCCTCCTTCCTCCGACCTCCTCCCCCCGAAATTTCGGCGTCTCATCCCCGGAAATCCAGAAAACCCTAGTCCCGAAAACCCCGAAATTCCGGCGGCTGATGGCCACCAACGAGGATTCCGCCGACGCCACGACCGGCGTCCTTTCCTCCGTCGTCGATCCGGTGGGCGATTCCATGGGCTCCGGTCAAGGAGGTGTTGCAGCTGGCGCCGTGGGAGGTGGAAATTCGACGCCTGGCGGTGGTGGTGACGCAGGTGGTCCGACTGGCGGCGGTGGCGGCGGAAGTGGTGCTGATGGTGGTGCAGTTGGCGGTGGTGGTAGCGTAGGTGGTACATCTGGTGGTCCCATTGGCGTTGGTGGTGCCACTTGCCATGACGATAGCTCGGTCATTCTTTCCCGGATGAGGCGTGGACGACGTGGTGGTCGAGCCGATGCGAGGGGAGGTCGAGTGGCAGGTCATCCCGCACCTGGTCGTGGCATAGGGCATGGTAGTCTCGATTGGACGCAAGGATGTCTTCAGGTATGTATTTACTTACATTTTATAATTCGACGTTATATATTATTCATCAATTATTTAATTAATTTAGTTTTAAGAATATTAGAATTTTAGAGAAAGTTAATGTAGTTATTTTTTAAAATATTACAAAATAATTAACCAATTGTATAAATTGTAAAAAAATATTAAAATAATTAGTTTAGTTATACTAAGATTCTATTGAATTAATTTTAAAAAAAATTGTAAAAATTAACCAAATATGAATAAATAATGAAAAATATAAATTTAATATTTATAAATTTAAATAATAGGATTTGGTAGTGGCTGCGGAGTCAGCGCGCTCCCAGCAACGAAATGTGAGTCGCCACGTAGCAGAGCGGCGTGTTACCGCATCGGTCCGTCGGGGCGATATGGATCGTTCAGGATCTAGGGATCTGCTTGCCGATATGACCAGTGAGGCATCATCGGGGCCCAGCAGTGACCATCCAACGACGATGGTTGAGGATGTATACGAGGACGCCCCGCCCATGACACAACCCGACTCTCAGGAGCACCCGACGACCACTCCTTCCGCTCCCTCGACGACCCCGCGAGCTGCTCCTTCTTCTGCCCCATTTTCTGCTTTTTTTCTGACCCGACGACCCCGCAAGCTGCTGCTGCTTCTCCTGCCCCACCTCCTCCTCCTCCTCCTCCTCCTCCTCCTCCTCCTCCCCTAGTAGATCACCCCTCGCCCGATGCTGAGGGCGAGGCTGGCCCTATTGGGGACGAGCGTAGGCCGTGGATGCCAAGGGGGCCCATATTAGGGACAATTCTGATCAGTTATCCGACACACATTGCTCGGTACATTTGGGCTGGTACGGACGTGTCGATGGTATGTACGGTTTATTAATGATAATTTGTTTGAGTTTTCGTTACAACAACTATGTGTTTAACCTAGTAACTTTTTTTACAGACCCGACCGTGGCTACGAGCCCACACACGTGTCCTCGAGTTCGATAGACTTCATCCACATGCTTCACTTGACCATGATACATGGTGGGCTATTGCACAGCGTAGCGGTCTACCCAGCTGGGGTCGTTGGACTACGGGGATGTCGATCACATCCTCATTAGCGCATTTGTGGAGCGTTGGTATCCCGAGACCAACAACTTTCACTTTCCATGGGGGCGAGGTTATAATTACTTTGCATGACGTCCAGATGATTATGGGACTTCCCATCGACGGGGTCGAGATGACGGAGCATATGGCTGATGGGCCTCTCAGGATCCGCATCTGCCAGATGTTTGACATTACCATGGATGACATGTACTGGTACAGCGGGCGTAGCGGACTCCTCGGGAAGGACATCGTGGAATTTATGGCACAAATGATGTAGAGAGGACAGAGAGAGGAGGATATAGCTTCTTCCTACCTATTCCTCTTGATTGGCTGTACTATTATGTGCGACAGGTATACCGACTGTAACCTCTGGTAAATTTTTTAGCCCTTATTTTTAATATCTTATACTAATTTATTTTCTTTTGAAAAATAGATTGACCAACCGGGTGAAGCACAAGTATATGTAATTCGTGCTGGACCATGACAGAGTTGGCAAATTCGCCTGGGGCGCTGGGGTTCTTGCGATCTTGTATCGCAACCTAGGGGAGGCATCCCGGGCCCAGACGGCTGACATAGCGGGTTGTATGAGGATTCTCCAGGTATGATTTATTATTTTGTATTACTTGTACCCTGACATTTTATTTTGTTAACATCTTGTAAAATGGTCTTATAGTGTTGGATATGGCGTTATTTTCCGCGTTTCGGAGGACACACGTCACAGGACCCACAGCAACTAGAGGATCCGCGGGCAGTAGTCGTGGACGAGCCTGTACCCATTCCCCGCGTGGATGAGGATAGGCTCATCCAGCTTAGACAAGCGCTAGATATGGTTACAGCTGATGAGGTACAATCTACAACTGAATCTAATTACTTATAATGTCTCTTAACAAATAGTAACATGATGTAATTACAGGTCCGTTGGATGCCTTGGAGAGTCGGGGGAGAACGCCCGGAGGGTGCAGACTCGGAGGTGGATTTTAGGACTACCCACCAGGGATCCAGGTTCGACGGTATCATCTGTTGCCTTGATGTCCAGGAGGGGTACATGTCGAGCCGAGTGCTACGCCAGTTCGGTCTGAGGCAGGTGGTTCCTCCACCTCCGTTCAGCCGAGTTTGGTGACCAGACGAATATGTTCGAAGAATTACAAGGTGGAGTTCAACGGGCCAGAATTTCCTACATGGGCAGACCGCGACAACCATCTCTTCGATATTGATGCGTTTCAGCCATGTAGGTGGCCCTAGGACTGTGATACCCACTACATAGACTACTTTGAGGAGATTACTCATCCATACGTGGATCCTACCTCCCAACCACAAAATGTCATTCCCTGACCTCCAGTAGTTGATATAGCTGCGGTATATGTTTTCTTATTTTTAAATGTTTACTACTTATGCATTAGTGTACGTAATATTAACATATTTAAATTATACAGCGGGCACAGATGGTGCTCGGGTTGACACGTGCCTGGTTGGATACCGACGGGATAACTGATGGAGAGATGGCGTACCTTCTTAGTGTCATCCAGATATTGGTGGGGGACGCTCACCCGGTGCCAGATCCACCTCAGCGCGCATCGCACATTTTTAGGGAATCAAAGTATGAGCGCGGTCAGAGTAGCGGTGCCGGGGGCGAGGAGGGAGATGATGGACTCGACCCGACACATGATTAGTTTTATTTTGAGTTTGTTTTAGTATATTGTATATGATACAGTTATTTTGTATATAATTTACCTATTGGGGTCTATTTTGGAACTACGAATTTGATTCTCTATTTAATTTTCCTACCTTCAAAAGTCTACATTTATTATTTCTTATCAAAGACAATCAACGAATAACTAATAATCTCTAAAAAAATTGACTGTGCTATATGACCAAATTCGTAAAGGGAAATTGAAGGCTTGTGTTTTATAAAGAATTCATTGAGTATTATAACTCTTCCTACCAACATTTGTTAAATTAAAGAATGAAATATTTGAAGTTAACATTAATTTTATTTTTATAAAATAATCAAATTAACATTAATTTTATTTTTATAATAATTATTTTATTTTCATATAATAATGAATTTAACATTAATGTTACATTATTTATTTATTTAACCAACATTGATTAATGTTAATTTGATTAAAAGATATGAAATTTCTATTATTTATTTAACCAACATTGATTATTTAATATTAATGTTACATTCAATAAACAACACAAAGTCTCGCACCCGCTTTGCGGGTGCGTGACATTATTTACAACACAAAGGCACGCACTCGCTTTGCGGGTGCGTGACCTCAAAAAATCGGATACCCTAAATCCTTAATACGCTCCCGTTTTCCGTGTGCGTGGGTTCGATCTCGCTTTCCGTAAGCATGGGTCTTTTGAGCGTAAACAAAAATAAATTTGAGCGTATCTAGCAGTCGCGTTTTTTTATAGGTCAGGTAACAAAAGAAAGTAGAAATTAACTGTTATCCAAGCTTACATAATTGAGATAGGAAAACCGGCTAAAAGGTTGTAGGCAAAAAACAAGGCTCTCTTTTAGATAAAGAGCATATAATCATATATGATGTCTAAAAGCATATCTAAATCATCAGTATGGACGATTTTTACAAAATCTTTAAATAGTAGATCAGTTTTAGATTTCTTTTTGGAAAACTCTAATGTAGATCGATGAAGACATCTTATGTGAAAAATCACTAGTATTCGTATAAAGTTTTTTCTAGTGTGGTTCATGGGCACACTTTAAAAACTCTATATTTAACACTAATTTTTTTTTTAACATGTGCCCATGGACACACACTAGAAAAATCATTCATATAATCTTGAACAAAGTGATTGTTGTCGAACACACATCATTTGTTACAAGAAAGTCTCTAGTCATGTTAGATTCCCTATAAAAATGTTTTATGAAAAATAAAGACATAATCAAAGTAATTCCATGTTAGATTTCATGTAACAAGGATTGTCCTAATTTTCCAAGGCACTTTCTATCTTCCTTTTATGGAGTCAATAATGATAATTTATCCCTTTCTATTACTAGTTTTTTAATGTGTAATGATATTGCCTTATGAAGTACGAACACCCTCGAGAACAACATAGGCTTCCGATTAATTAGTATAATAGTATTGTTTTCTATTTAAGTAAATAACCTCTCCCTATGATTGTGTAAGATAAAAATAATATGGGATGATTGGTTATGTTTTTGTAATCCGTTAAAATTGAGTTTTATCCAATCTGAAGGTGAGTTTTTTCGTACTTTATTTTTAATTGATAATCTCTTATTTTTCATAGTTTTTTCTTTGACAAAAGTAAGAAAATCACGCACAGATATTTTCCAACATTTGAATTGTAGAAGTACACGATCAGATGGGACAAAGTCTAAATTGCTTTGTGTTTTGTATATTTCCATTTGACCTGCATGTACGTACTACATATCCGTTAAAATAGTAGGAAAATATAATTCCAAATCTAACTGAAAGTCAAAAACTTAAGTCACACAATTATGCCTAACTTCCTGAGAATGGTTACTCCCATGCGAAATATAAATGATGCATATATAATATACAATACATGGACATCTAGATAAAAATTTATATAATTGAAAAGTCACACATATTTAGGCAAAAATTTATATATATACTTTAAAAGTTATGCACATCCAGACAAAAAATATATGTACTTTAAAAAATATGCACATATATTGTAAAATATATTAACATTGTGGAAGAAGGGAAAAGATAAGGTGAGGATGAGTGATTAGGAGAGAAGTGAGAACGTTCAAAGACCGTCGGATCAAGAATAAAGCGTGCAAATCAGTCAAGGAAAGAATTCAGATATAATTCGGCACAACCAATTTTTTTGCGAAAAAAACACGTCCTGCGTGCACATGCATTTTGCTCCGTATGCACACATACGTTGTTTCGCATGCACACTCATTTTGTTTTCATGTGCACACAGATGTCATTTTTGTATGCACACGTAGGTTATTTTCGTTGGTTTTCATACGTATGCACACATGTTATTTTGTACGTATTTTGGGTCATTTTCGCATGCACACATATGTCATTTTCGTGTGCACACATGCACACCTACGTTGTTTCACATGCACACATAGAACGTAATGCATTTCATATGCACAAAGAGATCATTTTCACATGTACAAGGTAGTATACTTCACATACACACGATAGTATATTTCGCATGCACACAGTCGTGTTTTTATGTACACATGTTTTGTTCATTCCATATGAACGCACGCGTTTTATGTATGCACACACAAATGAATTTCACATGCACACCGTAGTGTATTTGGCATGCACACAAGAGTGTATTTGGCATGCACACAAATCTGCACTTCAAGTGCACGCGAATCCGTCTTTTTCGCGAATAATTCGTCCGTGCCAATTTTTTGCCGAATCTTTTCCGAATTTTTAAAAAGTGATCTGGGCACTCCTTTTGTTTTCCATCCTACGACTTTCATGCGTCCTCATTCCTCTCCTCCATTCTCATCCTCATCGGATCTCATCCCTTGGAAGAATATATGCATTTTATGAAGTACATGGTTTTTGTCTAAATGTACATGAGTAACATGCATAGATTTTTACTTGCATGTAGGGGCAGACGCAAGATTTTAGTCCAGTGAGGGCTAAAATAATTTATTATTATAATAATGAATAATAAATATAAATATAAATATAAGAAATCGCATAGGATTATAATTAGATAACGTCTTTAGACGTATCATATTATGAAATCCTACAAAAATATCTTCAATCTAAATAGATTTTATTAAGTCTTTCCAAATATACGCAATCAAACAATTATTGAGTATTCAACTTTTGAGACATTTCATAACATAAAATACTTTCAACCGTAGTTGTTCTAACCTGCAACATGTAAAAGCTACTAACTTCACTAAAAAAATCAAAAACTAGACGTGATACTTTCTCAACTAAAACCACTTTCTTCAAAAGCTAACTAATAATTTTAAAAAATTACTAGTGAGCTCTAAAAAAATAATTAAAATATTTCTAGAAAAAATATCATTAAAAATAAAGATATTTTAAAAACATTAAGTAAAAATACATAAAATAAGTACACAAAATACATAAAAATACACTATAAGTCTATAATACAATAAAAATACAAAAAAATATTTTTATTTAAAAAAAAAAAACCAGTGGGGGCTACAACCCCCACTGGGCCCCATGTGGGGACTACAACCCCCACTGGGCCCCATGTGGCTCCACCAATGCTTGCATGTGTATATATTTGTTACTTTATGTACATGCATCGCACATAACGACTCTTCTCATGGGATTCATATGCACATTGTTTGTATATTCGCATTGGGTCAAGCAATTCCTAATTTAGTTGATAAGTATGATATTACAGTGACGGCTCACGAGTTCAACCCTTCTCATCTGTTATAATTGTCTAGAATCTAGATGCCTCCTATTCCTATGGGAAAAATCACCACTTGATCAAATCTAAGTTAATTGCCTTATTGTAGCAACAATCTCACCCTTTCCAGCCCCCAAAAATCAGCCTTAGTAAAAATTTGAAGTCACAAAGATATATCAAAACTATATTTTTTTTTCAGATTTAATTCCAAATCTAGGCTCATTCAAAAAAATATGAAAATAGGCTGGCGTTGTTGCTTCAGCATAAGTCGTTGTTTCGAAGAGTCGATGTTTGAAGCAACGACTTATTTTTTTTTAAAAACTTCGAAAGTATATATATTTTTAAAAAGGTTAAAAAGTATAAGTCGGTGTTTGAAAAAATGACTTCATTTATTTATAATAAAACAAACTTAAAAAAAAGAGGTCGAGTCATTGTTTCAAACAACGACTCTATATACCTTTTTTCACTTTTATTTTTATTTTTTGAATAGAAACGAACTCTTTTTTTTTTTGAAAAATAGTATTTTTAATAATGATTGAGGAAGTTTTTTTAATGTAAGTCGTTGTTTGGAACAACGACTTACTCCGAACCTCTAATGCCACCCTATTTTGAGAATATCTTTTTGAACGAGTCTATATTCAGAATAAAGTTACAAAAATGCCTACTTTGGGACAAAAAAAAAATCAAAACTAGGCCATATTCTTCATATTGTGCTAAAAATTGAAGTTTTTTTTTTTTTTCAGATCTACATAAATATACTAAAGTCTTTATTCTTTCTCCTACATGTCAATTCACGAGCTCTTTCATGTAGGCAAATCTTAATGTCTTTTTTGAACTTAATCCTTGCGTTGTTTTGAAATTCTCATTAACTTCTTCTTATACAATTTTCCTTATTTAGCAAACATAATTTACCATATATAAAATTAAGAATTTATTTAATAGGATATGATATATTTTTTTTATTTACCAAACATAACTTATCATATATAAATCAAATATTAATTTAATAGGACATTATAATAATATTGGGAAATAATTAAATTTGTTGATATGATAAATTAAATAATCCAAGTTTTGATATGCAAATTACATAACCTAAATATTACGAATATTTTATTTATTATATTGGTGAATAATACCTAATTTACAGTTATTTTATTGAATTATTTAGAGACATATACTAAATAATTTGTAATACTGTTAAAGTTTAGGGCTGTATGGAACGAGATTTAATATTAGATTAGTTTTCTTAAATTTATATATGGTCATTTGTTTTAAATTCGTAGTTTTGTACAATTTTATTTTTATCCCAATTATATTAGTGCAATTATATATATATGTATATACACATCTTGCAATTTGTCTTTCCATTATATTTTATTTTTTCTCTAAATTTGATCTAAATATACAATACTAGAGTTGACCATATTTATCCTATGTGTCGACCATTTAGTTATGATACGTAGACAATTTTTTTACGCATTATATTTTCACCTTTCACATATATTGTTTAATACTTATCATTCTTTAATTTCTCACATTTATTGATTAATATTATATATAATATATTCTTAATGATTTGAATAAGGAACATAATCTGTTATAATAATTATATTAATATTTTATATGTTAGCCATACTTAACCTTTATATCAAATAAACAATTGTGCAAAGTAAACTTAATATTTTTATGAACATTCTAATTCTTTCTTTGATAAAATATAATTTTTATTTTTTAAACAACCTAATCATTCATATAATTTTTTTAGCTTTCTAAATTAACCTAATTCTTACAATACTATATTCATGTTAGTCAATAATACTTTAAGTAAAGAAATTTCACACAAAATAAATAACATATATTTATTCAAATCCGTATAGGGTACATAGATATATGCTAATTAGCTAGTAAACATATTATTTTGTGATGAAGAGATCACAAATTCGATTATTTCTACCCGTGTACGGTATAGTATTTTCTTAAAAAAAGTGACCCAAAATTTCTCAACTTGATTTTTACAACACATTTCTTTCCAAAAACACTCCTTTTCATGATAATTCGGGAGATCATTGCATAGAGAAAAGTCTAAATATACAAAGAATACAATTAAACCTTTTTTAAAAAGAAAATATAACAAGAAAAATTACAATTTATTTCCATATTTTTATCGGTTGGCAGGTTTACTCATGACGAAGAAAAAGGACGTAATTATGACAACTGGTCTTAGATTCCCTTGTAATTTAAATAATGCAAGTGGATGGATGGTCGTTAGCAAGTCATCTCAACTCAACCATGGTTTTCCTAGTACGGAGTAACATTTAATCGTCAAAGTAAATGATTGGTGACTGATTTCGATGGGCGGATTTTGAAATTTCATTCTACGAACAAAAGTTTTTGAGTTTATTAATTTAATCCCTATAGTACGTAACTAGCTAGCTAGTATGCATAGAGAAATGTACGCGTTCAAATAGGGTATTTTAGTGGCTCAAATTTAGCTTAGGCGCACGCAAAGGATATGTGTATTTAGCTTTGTGTTAAGACTTACTTCGTATAAAAAGATTATCATTCTAAATTTTAACATAGATATATAATAATTATTTTGTATTTTCATAATTTTTTCTTAAATTTTATAATATTTTAATAATTCATCTCAATTATAGTCAATAAATATAAAAAAAAATGTATAAAAAAAATTTAAAAACATAATTTTTAATGTCAAACCTTATAACTCATCAATAAATTATTAACTAAAAAACTAAAATGATAAATTTGTTTAATAAGAATTTTGGACTAAAATGACAATCTTATTCGAATTGAGAGAGTATTTTACTATTTATATTTTGAAAATTTTATTGGTCGCTTTTTTGCAGTGAGTAGTACCATCATTTGAAATAAATTATGCTTCTTGCATGATTTAGTCATCATCAATGGAAGAATAGATAGAAATTTAATGAGAAAAAAAGTCTTTTTTATTTGTCTTGTTAGCTGAATATTTCGTAAAGTGTGTTCGGCTGATGAGAAAGAGAGTTGCGGTGAGATAAACGAGGACTTTTGGCTTCTGCTTGAGCCTTGTGTTTTTCCTTGCCTTGGACCGTATATTCTCAAAACATATATGCTCTTTGACAAAGATTTTGGCTTCAGAAATAGATATCATTTTATTCTTTAACATAATTATTAAAGGATAAGTATCATGTGATAATATATAATGAGGGTGAGAAATGAGAATAAATTTTAGTCTTTAGATGGCAAATAAACCAAATGTTAGGTCTAGGATTAAACTTTCATTAAAATGTCATGTGTCATGCACATAATCTGATTTTTGGGAGTTTGATCGGTCAACATGACTGGTCAAACCAGTCACCGGCGGTCAACGTCGGAGCTCTGGCGTTGACCGGTCAAAGTTTTTTTTTTTAGGCATAATTTTTGGTTTACGATTGCATGTGCATTGATTTTTGCTTGTATGTGCATCAATATTGACTTGTATGTGCATTGATTTTGCATAAAATCTGTATAGGATTTTTTACTATATGTGTGACTTTGTGTATGTGAAAACTCATACACTTCTCAGCATGTGCATATGTTTTAGCTTGTGTGTGCATAGATTTTGACATATATTTGCATCTAAATTCTACTTGTGTATTATTTTTTTGGGTTGAAATGTGCATGAGTTTTGGCTTATATGTGCATACCTTTTGAAGTGTATGTCTGTTTTGTTGTATGTGTATCTAAATTCCATGAATTCTGTATAGGGTTTGATTATATGTGTGACTTTGTGTATGTGAAAACTCATGCACATACATGCAAAAACTTATACATGTATTTCACAGAATGTGCATATGTTTTGACATGTTGTGCATAAATTTTGACATGTATGTGCATCTAAATTCTACTTGTGTGCGTTGTTTTAATGGGTTGAATTGTGCATGAGTTTTGGCTTGTATGTGCATACCCTTGAACTGCATATCTTTTTTGCTTGCATGTGCATGTAAATTAAACTAGGCGTGCATAGGGGTTGACTATATGTGTGACTTTTTGTAAGTGAAAACTTATGCACACACATGTAAAATCTTATACACTTTACATATTGTGTATAGGTTTTGTCTTGCAAGTGCATGGACTTTGAATTGTCTGTGCATCTAAATTTTACTTATATGCATCGTTTTCTTGGCTTGATATGTGCATGAATTTTTGACTTGTATGTGCATATAATTTGAAATACATGTCTTTTTGCTTGAATGTGCACATGTCAAAACTTATGCACATACAGTGTACAAATCATGCATATTTTCTCTAGAAAACAATGCATATTTAATTTTTACAATGTTTAGATGCACATACATGTCAATATCGATGCACATACAACCTAAAATGTATGCACATGCCATCTCAAGCAAAAAATAGTTTTGGAAAAAAGTTGGGCTGTGAAAAGTTGAATCGAAAAAAATGGTCGGTCAACACCTTATAAAATTTTAATGCACATACAAGTCAATATTGATGCACACACAAGTAAAAAATGGTGCACGTGCCAACACAAGCAAAAAGTGGACCCGAAAAAAAGGGCCGAAAAAAAAACTTAGGTCGGACAACGTCTTATAAAATTTTGATGCGCATATAGGACAATATCGATGCACACACAAGTAAAAAATGGTGCATATGCCAACACAAGCAAAAAGTGGACTAAAAAAAAAGGGCTGAAAAAAAAAACTTAGGTCGGACAACGCTTTATAAAATTTTGATGCACATATAGGACAATATAGATACACACACAAGCCAAAATGTATGCACATACCATCTTAAGTAAAAAAGTGGCCCCGAAAAAAAAAAACTGGTCCGAAAAAAATAAAAAAAAAATTTGACCGGTCAACGCCGGAGCTCGGCGTTGACCGGTTAATTATCCACTTAAGTGGTCATGTGCATGTCACATGACCACTTAAATGATAGTCTAATCCTAGCCTTTGGATTTAAAGGCTAGGAACTATTATCATTTCTCACTCTAATGTCCATTCTCATCGGATCCGCCGGAAAAGGTTGATGTGAGAATGAGCGTTTAGGTGAGAATGTCAGATGTGCATGGATTCATGATTGTATGTGCATGACTTTAGTAGGTGAAAACTCATGCACATACATGCAAAAATCCAGACACATCTCAATATATGCATGAATTTTTGTCTGTATGTGCATATTTTTTTTTACTATATGTGAGTTAAAACTCATGCACATACATGTAAAAATTCATGCACACCACAAGATGTGTATGGATTTTTGCTTGTATGTGCATATATTTTTTATTATATATATGTAAGTGAAAACTCATGCACATCTAATAGTAAGACATCACTATGTACTTTGGACTCTTAAGTATGCACATTCAATATCAATACATGCACTTGTGCATTCTTAGAACATATACATGTCAAAAGCAAGACACGACTTTAGTTTTTGCATTAGGTTTTGCACTTATTTCACAACTAACCTGTACATTTGCAAACTACATATGCACTTATTAAACTTACCTATGCACTAGAACTTGACAAATGACAGTATACAAACATATCACTTCACACTACATATAAGAATACACATTCTGAAAACAAACCACACACTACTCAGTGGTACCATATTTCCAACAACAAAACAAGCAATTTCAACTGTCTACTTGGTATAACGCATATTTTTTCGACAAATACGAGGCTAATTTAACATGGTTCAACATATGAACCCTATAATCTCTATTCACACAAATAGAAGCATACTGATCTAAAATCACAACATTTGAACCCTAAATCGCAACACATGAATCCTAAATCGCAACATTAAACGAACATAAACTAAAATTTTGGCAAAAATCCATGCATATACCGGATCGGGTCGGCGGATCAGATAATGTTGCTCACCCCTATTAAAGACACAACACAAAGACATAAAAGCCAAACAAAACTCGAAAACTAAAGGTGGGAAAAATCCGACACACAAAAGACTTAACAAGAACACACATCCTCCTATATATCGGTCCTCTACGCTAGTCTTTTTATTCCATAAAGTCATATTCTAGGCCATGTCCGGTGTGAGTGTCAAACGGATAAGATCCTTCGTAATCACTTCCTTCCAAATTTTCTTGGGTATACTTTTACCTTGGCGAAGCTCACCGAAATTCAACCCTTCACATCGCCGCACTGAGGTATCGGGCGACCTCCTCTGCACATGCCCAATCCAATGGAGTCTCGATTCACTTCACTTTTCATTGATACTGGCTACTCCAACCTTGTCCCAGATTACTTCATTCATGATCTTGTCCAACCTCGTATGCCCACACATCCAATGAAACATCCTCATATTTTCCACCATCATCCTATGTTTTTGGACCCTAGTGATCGGCCAACACTCTGCTCCGTACAAAAAAGGCAGTCTAACTACCACCTCATAGAACTTACCATTGAGTTTGAGGGGCACCTTTTTGTCACATAAATCTCCTGAAGCTCCTCTGATTTTTTCCAACCCATCTGTATCCGGTGTTTAATATATGCATATATCCCTTCATCACTTTGTAGAAAGGACTCTAAATACTTGAAATTCTCCTTCTTTGTTATGACGTCCCCACCAAGTCATACTTCCACCCCAGTCTCCTCAGCCTCTCCAAATCTGAACTCCATGTACTATGTCTTTGTCTTGCTCAACTTTAGGCCCTTTGATTCAATTTTCTCCCTCCATCACTCCAACTTTCTACTAATACCCTCTCTTGTCTCAATCACTAGCACAATATTATCTGCAACTAACATACACCACGGTACCCACCCCGAATAGACCCCAATAAAACATCTACTGCTAGTGTGAAAAGAAAAGAGCAATTTTTTTTCAAATTTTATGAAAAATGTTTTTCCCTTTTACATTCAATCTTTCTTCCTCCGGAGTGCGCCTCTCCTTCTCCTTTGAGCTATTAAGTCCTTCACATAATCTAAAATTTTAAGCGATATTATTTCCAAAAAGACTATCACCAATGTTAATGTTAGGGGTAATGACTATCCCCACTTGATGATTACTTAACTAATTTTTACTATTAATAAAGATATGGAGAATGTTGCCTAGCTTTTTTTTTGTTATTCTCCTTCAATTTTTATTTAATTATTCTATTTTTTATAGCTTTCTTCTATTTCTTTCTCTCTAGGTGTAGAGATTTGATATCAACGTATTTGTAATACCCCTCAATTTTTAGTAAGGGTATTTTGGAAATTTTCCAACTCCCGTATTACAAGACAGATTAATTTCAGAGAAGTTCAGACATTCGGTAATATGTTTGATCTCTGTAATATTTTTCTGAATAATATAAAATAAAGTTGATGTATTTTCAGGGTTAAATAGTCGTTCGTGTACGAATATATTTAATCCGAGGTTAAGATAATTAACCCAAAAGTAAACCGGTCAAAGAAGGCAAAAATGGCCTTGACCGCACCTTTGCCGCACCCGCGGTGAAGGCCAACTTCTGAGTCGGCCACCGCACCCTGCCGCACCCCACGGTGAGATCTTTTCTGAACGTTATCTTCTTCCCCTCTGCTCCTGTCAGCAGCGCCGGTTGTCACGTCTCGCCCACTTGATCCCTTCTGGTCGAGGGCTTGTCCCCTCCTTGCTTGAGCCTATAAAAGGGATAGAAATCAGAAGGGGGGAGTGCACATCTGATCTCCTTCTTCCTCCTCTGTTTTTCTTCCAAAAACTCCATTGTTGTCTGAGTTTTGGAGCTTCGCCGGAGTGTCACCGGAGTTCCCTTTGAGTGGTAAAGGTTCCCTCAAGTGGTATTCAAAGGCCTAAGGTGTTTGGAGATTGAACCATAATCGAATCGAGGCCCAACGAATCGGATTGGGTGAGTTGTCTCCATGGACGCTGTCTTCGTCCTCTGCCCATGTGCAGCCACCGCACCCGCGGCAAGCGTCCCACCGCACCCGCGGTGAGCTGGGACGTGGTGTGTTCTTGGGTGTTGTGGTCTTGGGGCGAGGCTTGGTTCCTTCGATTCCTTTCGTATTCTTTTAGATTCATATATATGGATATTGAATCTAACTTAGGGTCTCGTTATGGGTCGGTTCTTAGGGATCTGTTACTCGAGATCTGTCCCTGCTTCTAACCCAGGAACTTGTCGTCTCTAAGCTTGTTCAAGCTTTCGTCGGATCTAAGGCAAGTGGCGGTTCGCTCTTGCTTAATCATTCCATGTTTTCATTAATTATCAATTGTTTAATTGTTAATTAAATTAGAGTGAACTGTTGTTTTCGTTTGGGAACTAATTTCATAAATAACGTGATTAAAAGCTGACGTTATAATAGGTTGTATATCTGTTAGAACAACGCTATTATATGTGTTAATTACCGTGAGGGTATTGTTGTGAATTTAATGTGAACTTAATGCTAGAATAACACGTGGGTTTGTAGGAACGCTAAGTCCAGATAAGGATTAGTCATTTCTTTATAACTTAATATTCGTAGGAACGCTAATCCAGTTAAGGATTAGTCGTTTCTTTATAACTTGGTACTCATCGGGATAATTTCGGAATAATTTTAAGGGTCATGACCTTTGCTTCCTACCCCCGTTAAGGTAGGAGGTGTTTAAGCGCCTTGCTAGCGCAATTGGGTGGACATAATTGTCACCCTGTGTATTAAGCACCTAGCTAGTGCAATCTGGGTGGGCATAATTGTCACCCTGTGAGTTAAGTTTTAAGCACCTTGTAAGTGTAATCTGGGTGGACGTAAGGTCACCGTGTGTATTAAACTTCCGTTGTTACTCGGAATAATAATAAAAGCCTATAACGTGTATGTGTGTGTTGTAATTTAATAAGATAAGTGTGGTTAAGCACATAATTAATGAACCTTGAACGTTGTACTAATTGGGTGGACATAATTGTCACCCTGAGGTTTAAAGCTTTGTAGCTGCTCTTAATAATATTAAAAGTCTTAACGTTAATGTGAGTGTTGTAAGTAATACGTTTAGTGCCGTTGTCGCACATGATTAATATACCTTCAGACGAGTAGTGCAACTAGGCTGTAGTACAGCTAGGAAAGCTCGTCTTGTTTTAATTAAAAGTTTGTGTGAAACTTTAATGTTCCCAAACAGTTGTCATAATTTCCTATAAGACTCATTTCCTTTGGAGTCTTCTCTTCAGTGCATATCTAATTAATAATCATTCAGTGAAAGTACCGGGTTATATATCGTTTCTTCGGTTATTATTCGAGGGACAATGATCGTAAATGGTTACGATCACTCGAATCACTCTGCTTGTACCCTTGCTTAGTCTTTCATTAGACTAACCAACCGTAATTGTTCTTTGCATGGTTGGCTGGTGTCATCCGTTCGATTCGGCACATCAGTGGTTGATGCCCGAAGTCAAAGTAACTTGTTGAAGGATAAGAGACTTGCAGACGAAGATTTAAGTGTCAGTGTTTTAAGTTGTTAAGTATTACTTTAACATGTATTTTTTTTATAACATGGCCATGTTATAGGCTGAATCTTAAAGTCTTCCGTTGTGTAATTTAAAGTCTTCCGCTGTACTAACACTCTGTTGTAAAATAATCTCCTCGTTGGAAGGGAGATCTTTTAATAAGAGGATTGAGTTTCATGTACAAATGTCTTCCGCTGTTTAATTTTTCATTTAATATGTTTATGTATTTAAGTTTAATTGTTCCGACCAAGCCTAGGGTGACATCAGACAGCAACGTCTGAGGTCACTGGCATGTGACACTACCGGTATAAATTAGGGGTGTTACAGATATGGTATCAGAGCTTTAGTTTTAAAATTCTTGGCCTATTGTTAGGTTTGAGAATTTTCGAAAACTAATTTTAAAATTATTTTCAAACCTATCTTTTATTAAAAGGGAATTTTGAGAGTTTCAATGTTAAATTTAAAAGTTATAAGTAACTTGATAATTTAATTTAAATGATTTAGCTTTTTGAACTTCAAAGGCTATTTATAATTGGTTTGTAAAAGGCGTGTTATACGCAGTCAAAATAAGTTTAAGATTGTAAACTTTCAAAGTGTGATTTTGATCTTGGTACGAGTTTTGCGAAAATCGTATCACTAGTTTGCGAAACTAATTATTTCATTAAGGTTAATATATAAAGTTTAAAGGTATGAAGTTTGAAAGTAAGAAGTTATTAATAAGTGGTTTTTAAACTTCTGCAAGCTTCAAGTGTTACTTATTCCTTAGATCCATTCTTAGGAATATTGTCTCTTCTTAGGGTCAATGTCATTTAAAGATTGACATTCCCCTAGGATACCCATTCTTAAGTAAGCAGAATAAGGTCGTTTCTGCAGTTAACAGTAAAGGGTTAGTCAGACTAATATAAAGTTATTAGTTTGGACCCTTATAATCTGTATCATAACGTATTTGACTTAAGTGTCATGATCAAGTTGGAAAAGTTCTGAAGTAACATTATGATTCACCAACAGATGGTGAACACACGAAACACAGCTCGTGCTGGTGCAGAACCAAGTAATGACCCAAGATTGAATCTAAGGAGCGCCGCTAATCAAGGGGAGGGACGTGAATCTGTCTTTCACAATAACCCCACAGGCGTTGGCCAAGCTCAGGCTAATCCTCCGGTAGTGTTGAATGACGCTATTAAAGAAGCCATTCGTGAAATTTTTGTGCAGACGATTACCGACGTAATTCGGTCGAATGCACCGCAAGCACAAGGTGTTCCGGTTCCTCAGGCTATTCCTGAAGTTGAGGAGCCAGTGGGACACGTGCCTCAGATTAATGTTGTCAAGAACAGAGGAAATTACGGTCAAGCGTTGAAAGCCGTGAGTTCAATGAGGCCTGACAGCTACGACGGTACTAGAGAACCAGTCAGAGTGACGTATTGGTTCTCGCATATGGAACGGCTGTTCCGGAACGTTATTTGCACTGAGGCTGAGAAAGTGCACATCGCCTCCCTTCAACTCAAGGATGTGGCTAGCGAATGGTGGAAGAGCACTAGTCTAGTTGATCATCCCGAGCTGAATTGGAGCATGTTTAAAACAAAAATGACTGACCGTTTCTTTTCCCGTGCTATGAGCGACGAGAAGCATAAATAATTTTTGTACCCTAAGACTGATGGGTTAAAGGTGACTGAGCTTGCAGCTAAGTTCAATCACTTGTTGCAATACGCTGGGCCATAGGTGTCGAGCGAAGAACAAAAGATCTGGTACTTCCATGGATGGATGAATCCAGAAATCAAACCTCTAATGTTGCATCACAGTTGTTCTACGTTAGAGCAATATGTGGATGCGGCCTACAAGACAGAGGTCACGCTGGAAGAATCCACCCAAAAACGGGAAAAACAAGTTAAGGGAAAGGGTGGGCAACAGGATCGCCAGGTTGGTTCGTTCAAACGACCGGCATCGCCTACCAAGTTTGAGAGGTCTGGTCGTGCTAAGACCGAGACGACTCAGTCTGACTCCGCCAGAGGCTCAGGTTGGAGTAGCGGAGTAATTCAGTGCCACAATTGTGGTGAAGTTGGACATAAAAGTTTTAATTGCCAAAAGGATAAGCGAGTATGTCATAATTGTAGAAGAGAAGGCCACATGAAAACATACTACAGACTGAAGGGTCAAGGACCAATGCAGTCTTATCAAGCATCAAATGTTGGCAGTGGGCAGAACCTAAAGCCAAAGGTATCTGCTCCTGAGCAGTCTATGACTCGTAATAAAGGCAATGCGCCTATGGGGTCTTCAGGCCAAGGGCAACGACTCTTCATAATGAGTCAAGCCAACGGAGAAGAACCCTGATCGATTAAGTTGTAATTGTGTTAAGTCTTTCTTTAAGATTAAGAGTAACGACGTGTGTCGATAATCTCCGTAGTGTAGTAATCTGTCTGTTCGACTTTTGTCAGTTATTTTAATGTAATGTTCGAATGATAAAGAAGTGTTTCCTTGTTTCGGAAAATTTCTGAATTCATTGTCATTACAAATTAATCGTTCATACGAAACCCCGTAAGTGCCGGAAATAGTATATGCCATGTAAGGATAGAGATTGTCAGACTTATGGTGGGAAAAGGTATCATATGTGACTTAGATGTTCGTTCCCTATGTGGTTAACCCTAGGGTCGACTCTATTGTTTAAATCTAAATCCATTCCTAAGATTTTTCTTCATAACTGGAGTATGTCATCTATAAGGTTTATGATGCAACTCTTTGAAGAAGATTAAGTTGTAAAGTTATTGTGTTAAGAGGAAAGGTTACAGTTTAAGGATGGGATATGTTAATAATCCCGATGTAATAAAGATTCAGTAAAGAGAATTGTCTATGTACGTCTAAGGAGTAAAGTGGTAAGTGTATCTCGTAAGCTGAGTTCTTTCGAAATTCCTTAAGGTGTAGGAATGAATGTGTGGAGTTGATGTTCTAAGAGATTAAGAGTTATCTCCCATATGTGAATTCGTGTTATAAGGATTAATGTGGATGAATCATTTTCAGAATGATATCTTAAGGAATTAAGAGTAATATCTCATGTGATCCATTTCGAGGAATATAAAATGTGGTGGGGTATAAAGTGATTAAAGGAATAAGTTAAGTCATTACCGAAAGGATCCCAAGTTGGAATTTGGCATAAGGGCCAAATCTGATGTTAATGAGTAATGGAACTGTGGGAGGTATCTTTAAGGAAATTGAGGTCGTAAGATTCGAGGTTATTAAGGTTTAACGTTTGGTTATAAGAAGTTAATGTGTGAGCTCGGGATTGCTCATATAAGGAAATAAGAAGTGTGTGGTCTCTATTTAAAAGGTACATTAATGTCGTTATGATGATTTTGGAGATCACTATTTTAAGGTAACCATGATTATGTGGATGTAGTAAGAGTTATTACATGGTATGATGTACAGGAATAGAGTAGTGAGATGATATCGTGATTGAGGAATCATATTAACTTCTTAAAGAATAATTTCGAGGATAAAATGGTTAAGGTTATTGAGTTCAGATAATAAGATTAGTAGCGAGACAGTTTCCTCTTTGGTTTAATGCAAGTTTCGGGATCGAAACTTTTTCTAAGGGGTAGTAATGTAATACCCCTCAATTTTTAGTAAGGGTATTTTGGAAATTTTCCAACTCCCGTATTACAAGACGAATTAATTTCAGAGAAGTTCAGACATTTGGTTGATCTCTGTAATATTTTTCTGAATAATATAAAATACAGTTGATGTATTTTCAGGGTTAAATAGTCGTTCGTGTACGAATATATTTAACCCGGGGTTAAGATAATTAACCCAAAAGTAAACCGGTCAAAGAAGGCAAAAATGGCCTTGACCGCACCTTTGCCGCACCCGCGATGAAGGCCAACTTCTGAGTCGGCCACCGCACCCTGCCGCACCCCGCGGTGAGATCTTTTCTGAACGTTATCTTCTTCCCCTCTGCTCCTGTCAGCAGCACCGGTTGTCACGTCTCGCCCACTTGATCCCTTCTGGTCGAGGGCTTGTCCCCTCCTTGCTTGAGCCTATAAAAGGGATAGAAATCAGAAGGGGAGAGTGCACATCTGATCTCCTTCTTCCTCCTCTGTTTTTCTTCCAAAAACTCCATTGTTGTATGAGTTTTGGAGCTTCCCCGGAGTGTCACCGGAGTTCCCTTTGAGTGGTAAAGGTTCCCTCAAGTGGTATTCAAAGGCCTAAGGTGTTTGGAGATTGAACCATAATCGAATCGAGGCCCAACGAATCGGATTGGGTGAGTTTTCTCCATGGACGATGTCTTCGTCCTCTGCCCCTGTGCAGCCACCGCACCCGCGGCAAGCGTCCCACCGCACCCGCGGTGAGCTGGGACGTGGTGTGTTCTTGGGTGTTGTGGTCTTGGGGCGAGGCTTGGTTCCTTCGATTCCTTTCGTATTCTTTTAGATTCATATATATGGATATTGAATCTAACTTAGGGTCTCGTTATGGGTCGGTTCTTAGGGATCTGTTACTCGAGATCTGTCCCTGCTTCTGACCCAGGAACTTGTCGTCTCTAAGCTTGTTCAAGCTTTCGTCGGATCTAAGGCAAGTGGCGGTTCGCTCTTGCTTAATCATTCTATGTTTTCATTAATTATCAATTGTTTAATTGTTAATTAAATTAGAGTAAACTGTTGTTTTCGTTTGGGAACTAATTTCATAAATAACGTGATTAAAAGCTGACGTTATAATATATTGTATATCTGTTAGAACAACGCTATTATATGTGTTAATTACCGTGAGGGTATTGTTGTGAATTTAATGTGAACTTAATGCTAGAATAGAACGTGGGTTTGTAGGAACGCTAAGTCCAGATAAGGATTAGTCGTTTCTTTATAACTTAATATTCGTAGGAACGCTAATCCAGTTAAGGATTAGTCGTTTCTTTATAACTTAGTACTCATCGGAATAATTTCCGAATAATTTTAAGGGTCATGACCTTTGCTTCCTACCCCCGTTAAGGTAGGAGGTGTTTAAGCGCCTTGCTAGCGCAAATGGGTGGACATAATTGTCACCATGTGTATTAAGCACCTAGCTAGTGCAATCTGGATGGGCATAATTGTCACCCTGTGAGTTAAGTTTTAAGCACCTTGTAAGTGCAATCTGGGTGGACGTAAGGTCACCCTGTGTATTAAACTTCCGTTGTTACTCGGAATAATATTAAAAGCCTATAACGTGTATGTGTGTGTTGTAATTTAATAAGATAAGTGCGGTTAAGCACATAATTAATGAACCTTGAGCATTGTACTAATTGGGTGGACATAATTGTCACCCTGAGGTTTAAAGCTTTGTAGCTGCTCTTAATAATATTAAAAGTCTTAACGTTAATGTGAGTGTTGTAAGTAATAAGTTTAGTGCCGTTGTCGCACATGATTAATATACCTTCAGACGAGTAGTGCAACTAGGCTGTAGTACAGCTAGAAAAGCTCGTCTTGTTTTAATTAAAAGTTTGTGTGAAACTTTAATGTTCCCAAACAGTTGTCATAATTTCCTATAAGACTCACTTCCTTTGGAGTCTTCTCTTCAGTGCATATCTAATTAATAATCATTCAGTGAAAGTACCGGGTTATATATCGTTCCTTCGGTTATTATTCGGGGGACAATGATCGTAAACGGTTACGATCACTTGAACCACTCTGCTTGTACCCTTGCTTAGTCTTTCATTAGACTAACCAACCGTAATTGTTCTCTGCATGGTTGGCTGGTGTCATCCGTTCGATTCGGCACATCAGTGGTTGATGCCCGAAGTCAAAGTAACCTGTTGAAGGATAAGAGGCTTGCAGACGAAGATTTAAGTGTCAGTGTTTTAAGTTGTTAAGTATTACTTTAACATGTATTTTTTTTATAACCTGGCCATGTTATAGGCTGAATCTTAAAGTCTTCCGTTGTGTAATTTAAAGTCTTCCGCTGTATTAACACTCTGTTGTAAAATAATCTCCTCGTTGGAAGAGAGATCTTTTAATAATAGGATTGAGTTTCATGTACAAATGTCTTCCGCTGTTTAATTTTTCATTTAATATGTTTATGTATTTAAGTTTAAATGTTCCGACCAAGCCTAGGGTGACATCAGACAGCAACGTCTGAGGTCACTGACATGTGACACTACCGGTATAAATTAGGGGTGTTACAGTATTATCTTCATAAAAATATTTAATCCTCTTGGTCAATTGCTTGTCAATATATACTAATTTATATTAGCATTTACCATACTTATATTATAATTTTATTTATTATCAATCATTACATATATATTTCTACATTAATTAACTATATAATTTCTCAATATTTCTCTCTCTCAATGTTAGAATAGTAAACAACTCTCGTCACGTAAACTAAGCTAATTACCCCGTTAAATTGCGAATCGTTAAAGTAAAGCAGGGTAATGAGGGTATATTTGCTTTACACCACATATATGATTCATGTAATTAAGAAGTTGCATCTATATGATCTTTACCTTTCGAAATGAAGAAATAAACCACTTTGTAAAAAAGTAAACCAAAAACAGCCTAATAAGTACAAACAGATAAATTGTACAAGTACCTATAAATGTGGATATACAATAATGGGAGTGAAATTCTAGCCTTATGCCCCCTTTTGCCTGCATAGATCTACATGAATTCTTGGATATCACAATTCTAAACAAAAAGTTTCGGACAAAGTGGGTTGGAATTTCTAATATTAACCCATATTATGATCCATAGTAATAATGGATTTATGGGGATCTAAAGACTAAGGTTTCTACTTTCAAACAAGTACAAAGTGTACTAGTAACCAGAGTGCAAGACCTTTCAGGAAAGCTGTGTATGGAGAAATTAGTCCAAGTACAGAGAGATGGGCCTAGAAATAAAGCCATGGCCCATCATTCAAGTCCGAAAGCTGATTTTGTAAACCAAGTACCCTGTATTGGCCCATCATCATCAATCCTTAGGCGAGAAAAGTATGAATAAACTAGCATATGTTTATCTGGTTAATAAAATTGGAAATTAAAATATTATTAAATATTTATAAAAACTAAAATGATAAATAATAAGTTTAATCTCTTGAACAGATGTTGATAGTGTGATATCGTGATAAGATTTTGTATGATTAGAATTGAATATGTATACAAAATAAGAAAAATAAATTAGGAATTTCATACAAAATATTGAATAAGAAAATATATAAATTAGATTTAAGTAATGAAAATGAATAAATTATTAATTAAAAGGGAAAAATTGTCAAATTATATCATATATTTATTTCAAACATTTTAATATATGTTACCACTTTTGCATCATGAATCATACTTTATCAATTACATTTTCAATTGCATGTTTTCAGTTATAGTAATTTAAGTATTAAAACTATAAGAACATTACGTTTTTAGGTATATAACTTTGAAAAAAATGTACCTTTGACATGATTGGAACGTAGATTCTAATTTTTTGCTCCATATATTAATTTATAACTAATTTTAACATAGTTTTCACTTTTTGTTTTATAAACATATATATTATAATAATTTTAATTACAAATAAGAAATAACGTAACTAATTAGGTAAAGCATAATATATTATTAAAATTATTTACAAATAATGAGAGACTAATAAGGTAAAAAGATATAAATAATCTATGAGAGGATAATATATGTATAATTAAGATAAGTTATTTTAGGTATTAAGTAAATAGATAAGAAATATAATATGTAAATATCAAATTGAGATTTGTCTACGTGGCATAGCTCATGGGTTGACACGTAAAAGAAAGATACTTAGGGCTTTAGTATAGTATATCGATTTAATAAAGAAATATTTTAATATAAGATTATATTAAATTATTATTTTCAATATAATAAACATAGTTAAAGCTTCAAATATCTCTTAAGGAAGGTAATCTACGATTATGTGTAATGGGAGATATTTAGTTGATAATTAAAGAGATAACTATAATTAAAAGTTGGGATATTTCTAAAGGAAAGTAATATATTATTATATGTAATGGGATATATTTGGTTTGTAATTAATGAAATTTGTATAGATATTAAATTGTGAAATAATAGAAAGGTGAATAGGTAAATGTATATTTTTTTATGATGTGACATACTTGAGAGAGTGACACGTATGAGATATAATTGTGACTTTATATATGTATATGTATATAGATAGATAGTAAACCTGATCAAACACGGGTCCGGGCCGGACCCATTTTCGAATCCTTAACCGGACCTGCCCGTAATTCCGGGCCGGCCCGCGGATGGCCTGGTTGGTCATTCTTAAGTATATTTTTGATATTTTTAGATTTTTTTTATCCAAACTAATTATTTAATACTATTAATAAGAAAATGGTAAGTAATTTTAGGTTAGGTTTTTTTTATATATATATTTTATATTAATTAAAAATAATACGCGGGCCGGACCGAGCGATCCATACGGGCCTGAACTTGTAACCGGGTCCGATCCGCTTACCCGTCCGGGTCGGGCCAAACGGCCCATTCGGACTAGAATCCTTGTCCAGGCTCGTATTATTTGGCGGGCCGGGCGAGCCAAATCGCGTGTGCTCATGTCTAATAGATAGATAGATGAAAGATTTCAAGGTCAAGCTCTAATAGTAAGGGGTTTTGCTTTGTTAGCATAATCCATTGTCGAGGTCGTTTATTAAATATGCACAAATTGGCTAGAGGCAATGGAGTTATTGTTCTTCACATACATTAAATGGGTATTTTGCAATTAATCACTTACCCAAATCTCAATCGCCAACCTTTTCCCGTTAATTTTTTTTGTCAGGATAAAAGGACCGATGTGGTAAAACTCTTTCGAGTACAACATAGTAACAATTGGTGGTAATATTACAATTTGATCCACTCGGATCCATCAATGAAGGTAAGGGAGACAAAGGGCTTGGCTTCTTCATCAGTGAGCTCCCGGGACCACGTCACCCTCTCTGCAAAGCTGGCTCCTGGCCCCGTGCATTTGTACTGCCCGTAAAACACAGTCCTACATTTCATCAACACAAACAAACAAACTACAACTCAACATTATGCACAAGCACAGTACTTGCAAGAAAATACATTGGTATAAAAAATATAAGATGGAAGTAACATATTCGGTTTGGTGACCAAGCTAGCACTAAAAAGGGGTCACTAGCTAGTGGACGCGCGTGCTAGGCTATCAAGCAGGCGCGCGCAAAGTGCTTCTGTGGACTACTCTATACACCTCCAAAATAACCCAATTGGCTTTTGAAAAAATAATCGAATTTGGTATGACGTACGTACAGAAGAGATATGTCATTGTCATGTACGTGTGTGGATAGGGCTTGGGTGGATTACACGTGGGTTTAATTAAAGGATCAAAATAGTTAGGTTTTGAAGAATCAATGGAATCCAGGAAGAAGCCAATAGTATGTGGGTTTCGCATCAGATGACAAAATAAATAATGGGGCTTCAGTATATATATATATATATATTATTTAATAAAGAGGTAGCACACTAGCTAGCTTGTAGGTACGGTGGAGGGGGTGGTTTTTCAAAAAAGGTCTGAACAAATTAAGAGATCGAGAGCGGTGCAATAATATAATCTGTGTGCGCGCGGGGTGAAATAGACCGACGGTGGGCGTCCATTCCAATTAGGATTAATTATAAATTATAATGGATTCTGCAGCAAGAATATTATATATCTATCTTTGCGGGCGGACGGGCGGGCTAGCTTGTTTATTAATTAGTATAGGTTATCCTGAAATGAATTAAAGGGGAGGGAACGTACGTACGTACATTTGGCGAAGAGGGTCGCCCCAATCGTACCAGCCCTTGGGGAGGATGATGTTGTCCATGTAGGTGTAGGCGAAGATAACCCTAGAGAAGGGACGCCACGCCCTTCCCAGGTACAGCACTCCTGAGCCCGTCACCTTGCAGTTCACGAACGAGAAGCCCGTGTCTTCCAGCATGCTGCTCCTCCCTTGCGCCGTCAGGGCTCCTAGGTTCTGTGCTATTGCGTGCACATGGCACCCCTATTCATTAATTTCAACACGTACGTACACTAATTAAACAATTCCGCTGGATTTCCCACTCGTACTCATGGTTTGCCATAAAAGAATATTGCTCTTCCTTCCTTCCTTCCGTATACCAATTATATAATAATGTATGTACGCCATGTACAGTTGTGTATAGTATATGATTATGTAACAAGTTGACAATTCTTTTTACTTTTTTGTATGAGAAAAGGGAAGAGAATAAAGTGCTAAAGAATAAGGTGACAAAAATGGATCTGGTCATATTACACTCCTGCTGGCCGGCTAAAATTAGACCTACGCAGAGGCTGACCATAATTAAGAGAATTGAGGTTAGACCAGCTGATAGCATGAAATTAAACAAGGAAAGAGGACAACAAATACAATTGTAGCCCTACGCTTCAAGTATTTGATCAAGTGGCCTTTTCTGCCTCAAAAAAGGTTACAAGGGAAGGTAAATTAAACTCATCGCCGCAACGTATTTGAGATAAGAAAACTTTGGCTTTGATGAGATGTGTTGAGGGTTAATTGAGAGTCTCATATCGAAAGCGTGGACTATCTAAGACTAGTATATAAGTAGATGGACTACTCTTCTTACTGCCAATTGATTTTAGGATGAAACTCCCATTGAGCTTATGTGCTGGGCTTGACAATTGGGCCCAAAAGTACATCTCTCCGCTATAAGATGTGACTGGGAATATATATTGTTCTTATTTGTGTTTTCATTTGGCATTTTTATTGACTAGGTTTCTCATGAAATGTAATAGCCCCACCACCTTCGTGTGAACTGCCATCATCCAACATATGCCCCATTATTCTTTAACTTGTACTTGGATATGTGTTATTTTATTGGTAACAAGCAACCATGTTGTATCAAAGTATATGTTTGCTTGTAAACAATCATCCTAATGGCTTGCAGTTAACAAATATTCCTTTTCCTTAACCCAAAATTCTACAAAAAAAGTAAGGTTTAAAAAACGGCAAAAGACTTATTATGTGCCCTTGATGGGCCACACATAAAATGTCATTGGCTTTGCCTAACTAATTTCCTGCAGGTTTCTGAAACTAGCTTATTAACTAATGAGCAACCAAAGATGACTAAATTGTCCTTGTTTATTCCTTTTTTTTTGGGGGCGAAATTCTCCTTGTTTATAGACATTACTATTGGGGTGAAAAACAGTTTTACATATGAAACATGAATCCAAATTCCAAAGTAACTTATGTTCTCAAATGTTAGGTCCAGGACAATTCAATAGTCATTCGTTTATCCAATCATTTGTATTTTTCTTTGGATTAAGGAAGAGAATAAATCAAAAAGGGGTCTGAAATTGTTAACTGAAGAGGAAGAAAGAAAAAAGCAGTTGAAGCCATGAGAATCTAACCTCAAAGAGAGATAGCCCATTGCCAAATATGAAATCCACAGAGCCTTCAATGTAACAATCCTTGTAATAATGCCTTCCAATATGATCGTATAGGGTGTCCTGTGCTCCCAAGAACTTGCACCCGAAGAAGGCGGCTGTGTCTGCAGAAATCCTAAACGCCACCGCTTGAACGCCCATTCCCCCTGGTGGTGGAACTGGTGTAGTATTCTGCAACGTAATTAAGCAAATTCGGCCTTTCTAATACTGAACCTTCAGTGTACTCAAAACAGGGTAATTGAATAGTGAATTGAGTCATATAAATACCTTGAAAGTGATGTTCTTTGCTATGAAGTAAGGCGAGTTCACGGCGAATGTAGCAGACCTCAAGGTCCCCAGAGGATTCCCGTCGGGCCCCAGGGTCTGAGCCGTGTCTCCCCACTGGACGACCGTGTTGTCCGCTCCTTCTCCTTCTATGGTTATAAAGGACTTCATTGTTGGTATGTTAACTTTTTCCCTGAAAAGAATTTGAAACTCTAATAAAGGAGGGGATCACACCAGTCCAGGAAGCTAAAGAGCAGAGACTTACGTGTAAGTCCCGGCCTTGACCTTGATAAGAACTCTGACAAGGTTAATGGGAGGCAAAGAATCAATGGCATCCTGGATGGCGGTGAAATCCCCAGTCACAGGGTTTTTACTGACAGTAAGGGTGTAGGAAGGGATGATCTTGTTCTTGGCTTCCTTGAAGATTGTGTGATTAAGGCTGCCAACGAACTTGACCCACCTTAAGAATTGCAGTTCTGAATTCTGGGTCTGTGTCAGATTGGTAACAAATTGCTTGGTATGGGGTCTTTTCATTGTCTTCTTCGCGTGCCTCCCACTGCATTGCAGTAACTGGGCTGCACTGAGGAGGAGGAGAAACAGAAGCAAGCCACTTATTTTAGGCATTGCAATTGGAATAAGAGTATGAGAGGAGGAGGAGGAGGAGGAGGAGGAATTTTGAAAGTGGTGGAGAAAATGAGGGGTGTCTCAACACATTTATATAGGAGTTTGGGTGTTTGTTGTGGGTGGAAAGTATTCCGCTTTTGGACTGTAATGGGATGAAGTGTGAGAGGTTCACTTCACGGGTGCTTCTACTGACATCAAAATGCACTATTCACAACACACACACATAAGAGATAGAAAGAGAGCATACGCACATAATAGACACAGAGAAACAGAAAAAAAGACAGCCATCCCACCATTGCAATTACACTTGTAATTCTTTTTTCTCTCCCTCTAGCATTTTTGTTGTTGCTTGCGAAGTCCCCGTGAGTATCCTCCCTGTCAGTATTTGCTTGGATATATACCAGGCCCAAATGAAATATACTCAATGAAAATGATAACTGGAAGACATGGAATCAGTACACATACTATATAGTAATATAACATAGTACGTGAGTTCCAAGTGTACAATAAAATACGGCCCGTGATTGTTTTTTTCCCTCTTGTTCTGTTTTTACTTCAACAAGAACTACTACATCAATTAATAGTAACACCATGAATGGATTTGTGGCCTCCAGATGGAGTGCTGTCAATCGACCAAAAGTTATCCTCAATGATTCTGGAGTCTTTATCTTCAAGTTTGAATCTGAAAAGGACCTCCTATGGGTTCTAGAAAATGGGCCTTGGCTTGTGGGAGGTATAAAACCACTTGCACTGACTCGTTGGAGTGAGGGAGTTAAACTTGATCCCTCCTGCTTTGCCACTACCCAAGTCTGGGATAACCTACCTGACTTAGATGTCAGATTCTGGGATGAAGTGTTTTTTGAGAAGATGGGTAGTGCTCTTGGCAAACCAATATTCATAGACAAAGTGACAGCAAACCAAGAGAGACTATCCTTTGCTAGAATATTAATTGAGGTGAATGCAAGGAGCCCTTTGAGAACTGAGATCACCTTCTTGGGTGAAGATGGGGAAAAAATCATACAGCCGGTTACTTATGAATGGAGCCCCCCAAGATGTGCCAAATGCTGTGTCTTTGGACACATAAATGGTGAGTGTGACTTGAGCAGAAAGATCCCAAAGCCAGCCCACAGACACTACAGTTACAACAGAAACCACACTCAATATCAGCAACAACAGTGGATAAGGAAAGTCACCAATATCAGTGGCCAGCAACCAATAACCAACTCAGTCAAGGCTAGAAATGGAGCTATGGAGGAAGGGGAATGCTCTAATGCCATAGCCAAATCACCTAGCATCAGAATTCATCCAGAGGAATGGCAACTTCCCAATAAAGTTGCTAGACAAGCACAGGATAGAGGGAAGGAGATCACAATAGACAATGACAAAGACAAAGCTAAAGCAAGCAGAACCAGATTCATGGCACTAAGTGACATTTTGGAAAATCCTGAAGAGATTGGCATTAGAGTGGACACTGACACAATCCATTCCAATGACTAGTCTCACCATAACAAGTTGGAACATCAGGGGTCTTAACAGTCCCACTAGCCACACTTTTGTTGAGAAATTAGTGAGACAATACAATGTGGAATTCCTTGCCATTTTGGAGACCAGAGCCAGAGAGCCAAATGCATAAAAAATCTCAAAACTGGTGCTCAAGGGCTGGAATAGAGTCACTAATTGCACATGTATCAATGGTAGAATCTGGATATTTTGGAAAGATAGCATTAATATTGAGTCTTTTATTCTTGAAACTTCTCAAATTTTAGTTTGTAAAATTTCATCTCCCTCTCTCCCTAAGCATGTTCTAGTCTCTTTTATTTATGGCTCTAATCATGCTCATGAAAGAACTGAGCTATGGAATACCATGGAGAATATTGATGTACAATATGTTGGCATTCCCTGGGTTGCTCTTGGAGACTTCAATGCCATCACCGACATGAAAGAGAATGAACAAAGCAGCTTCCACCTCCCCCAACTATGATCTGAAGTATTGTCTCATCAATTCTGGTTTGATGGATATTGCTGCTACTGGTGCATTTTCACATGGTCAAACAAGCACATAGATGGCACACTGATACAAAGCAAATTGGATAGAGTTGTTGTGAATAAGGAGTGGATTGACAACTTCCCCTCTACTTCAGCTCACTTTGCCAATATGGAATGCTCCGACCATTCTCCAACTATTCTCAGAATACCCTGCTCTCTGCCTCCAAAGAAAAGAAGCTTCAGATACTGCAATGCCTGGACACTGTAACCAGAGTTTGTGAACACAGTCAATTCCATCTGGAATCACAATGTTTTTGGAGTCCTTATGTTCAGATTGGTTTTTAACCTTAAAGCCTTCAAAGCACCCCTACGCAGACTTCATGTCAACTCCATTAACACTGAGCAAGATCACATCAACAAGCTCCATAGCAAACTTCAGGCTCTTCAGAATGAGCTTCAATTCAGACCCAATGACAAGCAACTGCTTGATACAGAGGAAGAAATCCTTAACGTCATCAAAAAGGCCACTCACATGAGGAATTGCAATTTACAATAGATGCCAAGCTACATTGGATTAAATTCCAAGACCAGTGCAATAACTACTTCTATAACTCCATCAAAGCTAGAAAATCCAAAAGCAGAATCTCAAGAATCATAAATGATAGTGGTAGACTCCTTAATGACCCAAAGAAATAAAAGCTCACATCATTCATCACTTTAAGAGTTGGTATGGACAAGAAAGACAGTGCCAACCACCTGATCCAAGAATCATAAAAGAAGGATACATTGCTGATGCTCTTGACCAGGCCAACATGATCAAACCCATAAAGAGAGATAAAGTCAAGAGAGCCCTCTCTGACATAGGAAATAATAAGGCATTGGGGCTAGATGGTTTTGGAGCTCAATTCTACAAAGATGCATGGACTACTGTTGGAACTGAAGTCACAAATGCAGTACTTGATTTCTTTGAAAAGGGAAAACTTCTAAAACATATAGGATGCTCCACTATTGCTCTCATCTCAAAGAAAGATCAGCCAAACACTATCCTGGACTATAGACCAATAGCTTGATGCACTGTCATTTACAAAATCATCTACAAGATTATAGTCTCAAGGCTTCTATCAATCCTCCCTAAACTGATTGACAAAGCTCAGGGTGCCTTCATCAAGGGCATGTCAATTAGACATAATATTGCTGTATGTCAAGATCTAGTCAAGGGTTACAATAGAAAATACACCAGCCCCCAAAATGCAATCAAGATTGATCTCAGAAAGGCTTATGATGCAGTTAACTGTCAATTTTTATTCCAAATACTCCATGAGTATGGCATTCACCCAACAATGATTAACTGGATCAAAGAATGTGTTGAGAGCAACTCCTTCACTATCAACATAGCTGGAGAATTGGTGGGATTCATTAAAAGCAAGAGATGATTGAGACAAGGAGACCCCCTTGCCCCTACCTCTTTGTTTTCATCATGGAGTACCTTACAAGACTCGTGAATTTCAAGAGCAGAGAAAGAGCATTCAAACTTCATCCTCAGTGCAACAGAACATGAATTACTCATCTATGCTTTGCAGATGATTTATTCATCTTCACCCATGGCAACACCACCACTCTCCACATTGTCAAACATATTCTTGATGAATTCAGCAACTACTCAGGCCTCAACATCAACAACTCCAAATCTAAAATCTATTTTGCAGGAATGGATGACTATACTGAGAGTGAAGCACTTTCAATTATGAACATGGAGAAGGGCACACTCCCAGTGACTTACCTTGGGGTCCCCCTTTGCAGCAAGAAGGCCCTCTCAGAAGACTAAAACCCCTTGTTAGCAAGATCACATGCAAGGTAAACTGTTGGGCCTCCAAACATCTCTCTTATGCTGGGAGACTTCAGCTGGTCAATACAGTGCTTTATGGCATCATCAACTACTGGTGCAAGGTCTTCATCTTTCCAAAAAAGATCATCAAAAACATCACTGCCCTCATGAGAAACTTCCTCTGGAGTGGTAGCAGTGATGGCAAGAAAGCTCCAGTGGCTTGGAGCAAAGTTTGTAGACCAAGGGATGAACGGGGCTTGGGTCTCAAAGAAATCCTTTCATGGAATAAAACCTCTATATCTGAGGTTATCTATGATATTTTCAACAATTCAGATTCCATCTGGCACACTTGAGGAAGATTTAACCTGATCAAGAATATGAACTTTTGGGAAATCACTAGAAAAAGCACTAACAGTGCACTCTGGACCACCATCCTCAACACTAGAGACTCAATTCTTCAACAGCTGAGCACATGCAATGCACCAGTTATTACTTCAAGAAGAGGAAGGTTTGACAACAAGACTATTTATGATGAACTCAGGCTTAGAGGAACACATGTTGACTGGACTAGATGGATTTGGGGTAAGCTCATTACTCCCAGAGTCTCCTTTCATATCTGGATGATCATGCAAGGTGGAGTCTACACTAAGCACAAACTCAAAATAATGGGCATTATCCAAGAGGATATATGTCCACTCTATAATCAAGATCAAGAGACTACTGAACACTTGTGGTTTCAGTGCAAGTTCTCCAAAGAAGTCATGAACAAAGTCCTTAGCTAGGGGAAAATTGGCAGGAGACACGTTGACATCCATGACTGGATTAGAAGTATGAGAAATATGAGGAACAAACATTCCCTGAGGTTTGCTTTCTGGGTTTGTAGTGTCACAACATCCATCTACTACATTTGGCGTTGCATGAACTTGAAGATCTTCCAAGACAAACACATCAACACTTCTGAATGCTCTAAGATCATTATCAATCATATCAGAAACTGTACTAAAACTAAATGGGAAAAAGACAATAGAGAGACTAGAAAATGGCTCGAGAGGGTGAGAATTTGAAATCTCTCAATTTTCCCTAGGTTCTCCTAGGAATTTTGTAAGTTCCGTTTCTTACCATTGAATGAAATCCTTATCTTTTCATTCAATATATATATATATAAATATATATAAAGGTAGGTTCTGGTGAAGCGAGCTCTTACGGTAAAACGGAGGTACTAATTAGGGGCGTCGGATGAGGAAATAATTAATGGCTCAGATTTAATCCTAATGAGTGCAAATTTGAGAAATGGAATTGGGTGCACCAGATTATATCAAATCCTGATTTCATGGGATTTTATTTCCATCTAAAATCTCTAAAATCTCACATATACGGTTATTTCCATTCTCTCCCAAAATAATGTTCCAAAACGTCTCTGTCAAATCTCCCTAAACCTCCATTGAAGCTCTGTCTCCGTGACTCCGCCTCCGGCTCTGCGACTCCGCCTCCAGTTCTGCGACTCCACCTCCGAATCCGCGACTCCGCCTCCGAATCCGCGACTCCGCCTCAGTGGTTTCCTTTGTGTTGGATCTTGGTGATTTCTTCTTCAATCCTTGTTTATTAGTTCATCTCACCCTTCAATTTATTTGTGTGATATTTAGGGTTATTGTCTTCAACTTCCCCAAATTTGCAAAGACTTTGATTTTAAGGCTTGTCTCATTGAAATTTATGTTTTGTAGTCACAAAAAACTTGTGTTTTTATTTGTTCGATTTCATTGATTAATGTTGATGTTGTTTTTGATTTTGATGTCATTGTTGTTTTGATTTTAGGGTTCGTGGATGGTTCGATGATCATTGAATATAGAGAAGATGTCTTTAGAAACAAAAAGTAACCGCTAGGAATCGAAGATTCGACCGGGGGTGATATTCACGGGTGGTGATATTCGTGCAATATGTGTTGATATTCATGTAATTGGGTGATAATATTAATGTAATTGGATAGGGATCGATATTCATGAATTGAGTGATGATATTCATGTAATATTCACGATATCGGGGGTGATATTCGTGTAATATTTGTTGATATTCATGTAATTAGGTGGTAATATTATTGTAATTGGGTAATGATCAATATTTATAAATTGATTGGTGATATTCATGATATTGGGGGTGATATTCGTGTAATATGTGTTGATATTCATGTAATTGGGTGGTAATATTAATAATTGGTAGTGATCGATATTCATGAATTGAATGATGATATTCATGTAATATTCATGATATCGGGGGTGATGTTCGTGTAATATGTGTTAATATTCATGTAATTGGGTGGTAATATTAATGTAATTGGTAGTGATCGATATTCATGAATTGAGTTATGTTATTCATGTACTTGAGTGTGATATTCATATAACTAATTATGATATTTGTGTAATTGATTATGTTATTCTTATATTATTAAGTGGTGATATTCATATTTTAAGTTGTGGTATTCATGTCTTTAATTGATGATATCCACATATGAAACAAAAATATTCATACAAACATGAACGATATTCAAGAAACAATGAAAAAGGCAACAAGAACAAATTTACAAATCTACTAATTTGCAAAGCATTAGGACGCTGAAAAAATCAAGTGGTGATATTCATGTTTTAAGTGGAGATATTCACGTCCATTGTTATTCATAAACGCATGAACGATATTCATAAAGACGTGATCGATATTCATGAACGTTGAAAAATCGTTGAACAAGAAGAAAATGTATCAGCGGAATGGAGCGGTTTTGGAAGAAAAATATGATTTTCTCTCTCCTTTAACAATATCCTTAATTATCTTCTTTTAATTAAAATATACATTAACTATCTTATTTGAGAAGATCTGATAGTTTCACCCATACCCATATCCACTATATGACTCATTCATCCATCCGTCCATCACCCTCCATCCAACGTCCCATATTAATACATCAATTTTACCACAATTCCCGTTTTACCGGAGCGTTCCCCCCCCTCTCTCTCTCTCTCTATATATATATATATATATATTATATATATAAGTAGGTTCAAGTACATATAGGTGATAGGGTAAATAGTGGGGAGTTTTATTGACCATTAGATTAAACTAATTCAAGGGTAGAGATTTAACCAAATAATTTAAAATGTTTTGTGAAGTAGGGAATCACTACTCACATCACACCCAACTTCCTTAATTATAGCTTCTTTTTTTTGATATTATTTCTACGCTGCACCGATTTGCATTTACACGATTGCTTCAATTCAGATTCCTTCCATCTCTTACAAACCTTCATGAATGATTTTCAAGAAAATCGTAATGGTTTGGGTTTGTGTGGTGATTTTGATATGGAAACGGAAATTCAAGCTTCAGAAGAAACTGATGATGAATTATACAATCATGAACAACAAGATGAGGGTAATGTTTCAACGCATATAATTTTAATGGATAAAGGTTTGGTCATGTCCTTTATGTTTTCTTTCAATTTCATTAGATTTTTCTTTGTTTTCTTGTTCAATAAGTCGAAATTAAAGTTGTTCATTATATGAAATTATTTCGATATGCGAACCGCAATTTCTACGTTGTTCTTCTTCTTGTTCATTGTGAAAGTTATTGTTGTTCATTAGGTCACAAAATATACTACAACTTTTTATTCATTTTTCCCTAGACATGAGTGTTGACTTTGTTTTACGTACTTCATGTGTTCCTTTGTTTTCTTGTTCATTAAATCGAATTTAAAGTTGTTCATTATATAACGTTGTTCTGATATGCGAACTGCAATTTATACGTTGTTCTTCTTCTTGTTCATCGTGAATGTTATTGTTGTTCATTAGGTCACAAAGTATACTACAACCTTTTATTCATTTTGCCCTAGACATCAGTGTTGAATTTGTTTTACAAACTACATGTTTTCATTTGTTTTCTTGTTCATTAAGTCAAATTTGAAGTTGTTTATTATATAATGTTGTTCAAATCTGCTATCCGCATCTTTTACGTTGATATTATTTTTGTTCATATCGAATTGTGTAATTGTTCATCCTGCCCTAGACGACATCAATGTTTACTTTGTTTCTTGTTCAGTATCTAAAGTTGTTCATCTTGTTCACCACATTTTTCTTTGTTGTTCATTAGGCTTAGTTGTTCATATCTAAAGTTGTTCATCTTATTCACCACGTTTTTCTTTGTTGTTCATTAGGCTTAGTTGTTCATATTTTATTTTCTTTGTTGTTCATTAGGCGAGAAGCTTGTTCACGTACTGTAATCGATACTGAGAGCGAGAACAGATCTGACAAGAAGCTTGAAGACGAGACAATGAACAGAACCAGCGAAACCGAGAGGGAGAACAGATTCGGTGAGAAGGAGGATCGACGCATGAGAATTGAGGGAGAGAGAGTGTAAATTACTGGTAGAGAAGACAAGAAGACAAGAAGACCAAGGGTCAAAAGATTTTAGTTTCAGGAAACCGCCCCCACAAAATCAAAATCTTTTTAGGGGAGAGATTTTAGGAAACAAGTTGGGTAATTTCCTAATAGGATTTTTTTAAATTTTGGGATAGTGTTTTCCTGTGAACAAGTTGTATAGTAATGAGCATGAACGCTATTATATTAATCGTAGGATCAAAATCATCAACGCTTCATATAACTCACTACTATTTACTATAAGATGTCTCCTTACTAGAACCCAACTCTCTCTCTATATATATAACAACCGAGAGGTTTCAAGTTGAGACTTCATTTGCAAACAGTATAATTCAATGAATAACATAAGATTCAGTTCCAACTAGGTGTTAAAGGTTAATACTATGAGATGTATCATTCACCCTTTTGTAATCAGACCAACATTTTCACCTACTACTAAATGTTAGTTAATTCGGTGTGTACAATTTCATCTCTCCATTTTTTCATTGGACAAATGATCACCAGGCAATCCCATTACTGAAAGCAAAGAGAGGGATACCAGTCATGTATACAACACAACAATTAATATCAATCACTCAAGAAATAGGATCAAGGTAACCTAGTTCATCTAAACTAGAAAAGAGAAGAAGAAATTGAATTGAGAAGAGAGAAGATTTGACTTTCATTGAGGAAGAGAATGGGTCTCTTATTCAATTTCTAGAATCAATGAGAAATACAAAGCTCCCATCTATACAATATTCTGAGGAAAAAACATGCCCAGCTTGGAAATATGTCAAATTTAGATAATGGGCCGTGGGTCAATCCGGGGGCGTGTGGGTATGTATGGAGCAATTGCGCGTATCGGCCTAGCATATAAGCCCAATTGGGTTTCATCCTAAAACCAATTGGCAATAGGAGGAGTAGCCCATTAAGCTTATATACTAGGCAAGTTATGTCCCAACTTTAGATGTGGGATGGGTATTCTAACACTATACAATATTCTGAGGAAAAAACACGCCCAGCTTGGAAAGATGTCAAATTTAGACAATGGGCCGTGGGCCAACCCGGGGGCGTGTGGGTATGTATGGCGCAATTGCGCGTATCGGCCTAGCACATAAGCTCAATGGGGTTCCATCCTAAAACCAATTGGCAATAGGATGAGTAGCCCATTAAGCTTATATACTAGGCAAGTTATGTCATAACTTTAGATGTGGGATGGGTATTCTAACACTCCCCCGCAAGTGTGACGGGTCTACTTGGCCCGTGACACTTGGACCCAGGACCAAAACATGCTCTGATACCATGTCAAATTTAGACAATGGGCCGTGGGCCAACCCGAGAGCGTATGGGTATGTATGGCGCAATTGCGCGTATGGGCCTATTACATAAGCCCAATGAGATTCCATCCTAAAACCAATTGGCAATAGGAAGAGTAACCCATTAATCTTATATACTATGTAAGTTATGTCCCAACTTTAGATGTGGGATGTGTATTCTAACAAAAGAATAGTATTCTGCTGAAGTGAGAAATAAGTTTAGGAAAAACCTCGGAAAGTTGATCAGCACTAGCAACATAACAAAGTTGCAATATACCTTCCATTGAATTATCTTGTGTAAAGTGGCAATCAATGTCAGATGTGATTAGTTCTCTTCTCTAGCTTGTGGGGATTTTTTGCTATATGCAAAGTAGAACTGTTATAGCAATGCAGTTTAACTGGCATAAGAGGTTTGATATCCCAAATCTTGAAAGAAATGGACTGAATAAGTAAGCTCTGTTGCTGAACGTGCCATGCGCCACTTCAAGAACAAGTCTACGCTTTGTTGAGGGGTTGCAACACTTGTTTGGTGTAATATGCGCTGTTTCGCATAAAAGGGTGTTGAGTATGCTTGAATTGTCAACTGAAAGTTGCCGCCGGGTCGCGGTGGAACTGGACGCCCCGCGGTGGGCAACTGAGAGTTGCCGCCGGGTCGCGGTGGAAGTCGCCGCCCCGCGTTGGGAGTCACCGCCCCGCGGTGGGAGACACCGCCCCGCGGTGGGACATGGGTTTACTTGGGCCGATGTCTTGGGGCCCAAGTCTGTCAGGGTAGAACCTTAACACTATTTATAGTCGCTTATTGTAAAACCTAATGTAATCCGAAATCCAAAATCTGTAATTCTGCCTCCTAATACAATCTGATCTCACTCTGTTCGTGGACGTAGCCAATTTTGGTGAACCACGTAAATCTGTGTTCATTTGTTCTTGTTCTTTCTTGTTTGTTTGTTTGTCTCTCTCTCAATCCGCACAACAAACTGGTATCAGAGCTTTGGTTAATCGGTGTTTGTTTTCTGGAGAGAAAGATGTTAGCTTTGAACATCAAGATCGACAAGTTCACGGGGAGGAACAGTTTCAGTCTGTGGCAGATAAAGATGCGAGCCTTGTTGAAACAACAAGGCTTATGGGCGCCGCTGTCAAAGGACAAGAAGGGCGGCGCTGCTGAGATGGCTACTCTGGAGGAGAAGGCACATTCAACGCTCATGTTGTGTCTCGCAGATGATGTCATCACTGAGGTCTCAGACGAAGAGACCGCCGCTGGTCTGTGGTTGAAGTTGTAGAGTTTGTACATGACAAAATCTCTAACCAACAAGTTGCTTATGAAACAACGCCTGTTCGGATTGCGAATGCATGAAGGTACGCAACTCAGGGATCACTTAGATCAACTGAACACAATATTATTAGAATTGCGTAATATTGATGTTAAAATTGAAGATGAGGATGTTGCTTTGATTCTGTTAGTGTCCCTACCACCTTCATACGAGAACTTTGTGCAATCGTTTATTGTTGGGAAATATACTGTTACTCTGGAAGAAGTTAGGTCATCTCTTCATAGCAGGGAGTTACGTCACAAGGCAATTGGTGTAGGAACAGATAACCAAGCCTCTGGGTTAGTCGCTAGTGGCGGTAAGGGACATGGAAACGGTAACAAGAAGTCATCTTTCAAGGGTCCTAAGCCAGATGATGTCTGTAACTACTACAAAGAGAAAGGGCATTGGAAGACTGATTGCCCAAAGAAGAAGAAGCAACAAGAAAAGAATTCGGGGTCTGCAGCTGTAGCAGAAGGTGACACCAACTCTGAAGATGATATTGCCCTAGTTGTTGATGGACACACTCATCACTCTGATGTGTGGGTTCTAGATTCCGGAGCATCTTATCATATTTGTCCAAGGAGAGAGTGGTTTTCAACTTATGAGCAGGAAGACGGTGAAAGCATTTCGATGGCTAATAGTTCTGTCTACAAGGCGGTTGGAAAAGGCTCGATCAAGATCCAGACACATGATGGTAGATTCTACACACTGAACGAAGTCAGACATGTTCTACTTATGACGAAGAACCTAATATCTCTGAGTCTGCTGGACAGTAAGAGGCTCTGTTTCAAGGGTAAAGGTGGAGTTCTGAATGTCTGCAAGGGTTCTGATGTGATTCTAAAAGGTGTAAAGTAGGGTACTTTGTATCTTGTACAGGGCTCTATGAGAAATTTAGTTTACCCAAAGGGGCCAATCTGAGACATGGGTGAAGTCTGTTCATCTGGCACTATCATAGTGCGTCTGGTACATCTGTCTAAAGTCTGTTCATCTGGCACTATCATAGTGCGTCTGGTACATCTGTTTGAAGTCTGGTACATCTGGCACTGTCATGGTGCGTCTGGTATATCTGTTTGAAGTCTGGTACATCTGGCACTGTCATAAGTGCGTCTGGTACATCTGTCTGAAGAATTCAATTAGTTTGCCCCGTGGGGCAAATCTGAGGCATAGGAGGAGATAGTACATCTGGCATTGCCTAATGCATTTGGTACATCTGTGAGAATTCAAGTCAAGGTGGAGATTGTTGAGTATGCTTGAATTGTCAACTGAAAGTTGCCGTCAGGTCGCGGTGGAACTGGACGCCCCGCGATGGGCAACTGAGAGTTGCCGCCGGGTCGCGGTGGAAGTCGCTGCCCCGCGTTGGGAGTCACCGCCCCGCGGTGGGAGACACCGCCCCGCGATGGGACATGGGTTTACTTGGGCCGATGTCTTGGGGCCCAAGTCTGTCAGGGTAGAACCTTAGCACTATTTATAGTCGCTTATTGTAAACCCTAATGTAATCCGAAATCCGAAATCTGTAATTCTGCCTCCTAATACAATCTGATCTCACTCTGTTCATGGACGTAGCCAATTTTGGTGAATGATGTGACCTTGCTATGAAGAAGGTCTCAAGTCCCGGATGAGATCGTGATGAATCCATAGTGGGGCGAAGCAACTCCTTGAATAGGCGTCTGCGTTTGATGGAGATTGCAAGACGACGGCGAGGCGGAAGCGATTTCGGGAGCGATAGAAGTATGAATGGATGACCGTAGGGGTGAAGGGTGTTCACGGCCAGTATAGGGCTGGAAAAGATGGAGATTTGGAAGCGGGATAGATGAAGGGAGCACGCTCGACCTAGATCTAAAGGATTTGATGTGAGAATGACGAAGGAGCAAGCTCGACTAGGTGATTCAAGGTGACGTTGAAGGAGCTTCAATGGAGGTTTTCTCTCAACATAAAAGTATAATTATCAACGTGAAAGAGAAAGGAGGCTACAAAGCTAGGTTAAGTAAAAGGAAGACTCTTCCTTTTCCTTAACCAAAACGTTTTAAAAATTAAACAATTAAAACACTAAAAATTACTCTAAGGGGGCTGGTCATTCCAAGTATTAAAATGACCTCCTAAACTCCCTTAAAAATGCTGAAAATAATAATAAATAATATCCGGACTAAAAACTAAAAATGTCATAAATCAGAAATATCGATAACTAGGCGAATAGCGATCAATATTTCTAATCTGTAAGGTCCGAGATCTCTGCAGACTGTGTAGACGTCCCAACTGTCACTAAACTCAGAATGGATCTCTCATCTGTAGTTGGACGTCCATGACCTGCTACGAGTCTGGTCACCAGTGATTGAGTCGCAGCTTGAATAGCTTTGGCTCGTGCTCTAGTAATGGGACCTGAGGACCTAAGACTCATAGCCTCCTCCTCGTCTGCAGCTGTCATGGTAGGTGAGGTCACATCATCCTCCCCCACTTGAGTGTGAAGCATCCCCGGTTCACCCTCATCATACTCTGGCTCCACGTACAGTGATAGATCAGCAACATTGAAGGTTGGGTGAACACTATACTTGTCTGGGAGCTCTAGCTGGTAGGCGTTGTCATTGATGGCCTTGACAACACGGAATGGTCCATCACCCCTTTGGTTGAGCTTAGACTTGCGGTTGGAAGGAAAACGCTCCTTCCGCAAGTGAAGCCAAACCAAGTCGTCAGGAGCAAAGACAATCCTGCGTCGTCCTTTGTTCTTCTGGGCCGCATACTGTGCTGCTCTGCGCTCCAGCTAGTTGTGCGTCCGAGTGTGCAGTTCCTTGATGTGATCGGCCAATCTGTCAGCTGTGGTGCTGTCTGTATCCTTCCTAGGATAGGGAGTCAAGTCCAGCGGTGTCAGCGGGTTCCGTCCATAGACAACTTCGAACGGGGTCAGTTTAGTCGCGCTGTGCCTGCACCTGTTATAAGAAAACTCCACAGTAGATAGTAAGTCCTCCCACCTGCGTGGGTTACTCTTCAGAACCGTCCGAAGGAGGGCTCCAAGAGTGCGGTTGGTCACCTCTGTCTGACCATCCGTCTGTGGGTGGTAGCTCGTAGAAAATAGGAGTTTAGTACCGAGCTTACCCCACAAGGTTCTCCAGAAATGGCCGACGAACTTGGTGTCCCGATCACTAACAATAGTGCGCGGAATACCGTGGAGTCTCACGACATTGTCGAAAAACAGAGTAGCAACGTCAGTGGCGTTACTAGTGTTCTTACAGGCAATGAAGTGTGCCATCTTAGAGAACCTGTCTACGACCGCAAATATAGAATCTCTACCACGCCGAGACATAGGCAAGCCAGTGATAAAATCCATGGAAAGATCTTCCCACGGGCCAGCTGGAATCGGAAGAGGCGTGTAGAGGCCATGCGGACTAGACCTGGCCTTAGCTTTATGGCATGTCACACAACTCTGACAATACTTCGTAACATTGTTGGCCATCTTAGGCCAGAAGAAGTGTTCGCGAAGTGATGCCAGCGTCTTAGACACGCCAAAGTGACCACGACTATGTGCTTCCTCAATCAGCAAATTTCTGACAGAGGATGAAGGGATGCAAAGCTTCCCACCTTTGTACAAAAATCCGTCATCAAGGAAATACGTAGCATGTTCACGACCAGTGGATTTACATTGCTCAAAGAATGTAGAAAAGAAAGGATCAACTGCATAAAGATCCTTGAGCAATGCAAACCCAAATAACTGAGACTGAAGCTGAGTAATGAGGACATACCTGCGAGAAAGGGCGTCGGCTACCACATTCTCCTTACCTTTCTTGTGAACAATGAGATAGGGGAACGTCTCCATGAACTCAACCCAGCGAGCGTGGCGTCTGTTAAGAGTCGTCTGGCTACGCAGATAACTAAGAGCTGCATGATCTGAGTGAATCACGAACTCTGCAGGCCACAGATAGTGTTGCCACATCTTCAGAACCCGAATCAGCGCGTACAACTCCTTGTCATACGTCTGGTAGTTCAGTTGTGCACCTGACAGCTTCTCTGAAAAGTAGGCAATTGGCCTCTTCTCCTGCAGCAAGACACCTCCGATGCCGAAATCAGAAGCGTCGCATTCCACCTCGAACCGACGGGTGAAGTCAGGAAGCTGCAACAGCGGCGTGCGGCACAAGGCATCCTTCAGGGCGGCAAAAGCAGCATCATGCCGTGGAAGCCAAGTGATATATGCGACCTTCTTGTTCAGCTCGTGTAATGGGGCGGCTATAGTGCTGAAATCACGAACAAACCGTCGATAAAAACCAGCCAAACCCAAAAACGAACGTACCTGAGTAGGAGTAGCTGGCGTCGGCCACTCCTGGATAGCGCAGATCTTTTCTGCATCCACCTGCAGGCCGTCCTTGCTGACGACGAAACCTAGGAAGTTTGTAGAAGGAGAACAAAATACACACTTGCCAAGATTGGCGTATAAGCTCTCTACTCTCAAACACTCTAAAACAAGGCGAAGATGCTCAGCATGGTCATCTAAAGTCCTGGAGTAAATAAGAATATCATCAAAATAGACAACTACAAACTTACCCAGAAAAGCTCTCAAGACATGGTTCATCAGTCTCATGAACGTAGAAGGAGCATTGGTCAGTCCAAATGGCATGACGAGCCACTCATACAGACCATACTTCATCTTGAAAGCAGTCTTCCACTCGTCCCCCTCCTTCATGCGAATCTGATGATAGCCGCTCTTCAGATCAATCTTGCTGAAGAACTGCGCTCCATGTAGCTCATCAAGCATGTCGTCGAGGCGAGGAATGGGATGTCTGTATTTGACGGTGATCTGGTTGATGGCACGGCAATCCACGCACATCCTCCAAGAACCGTCCTTCTTAGGCACCAATATGACGGGAACAGCACATGGGCCAAGAGACTCGCGCACATACCCCTTCTCCAACAGTTCCTGCACCTGCTTTTGCAACTCCTTTGTTTCCTCTGGAGAAGTTCTGTAGGCAGCTCGGTTGGGAAGAGTAGCTCCCGGAACAAAATCGATCTGGTGCTCAATGCCACGAAGTGGTGGAAGACCATCTGGCAACTCGTCCGGCAGCACATCCTGAAACTCCTGCAAAACAGACAAAATACAAGAGGGGAGTGCGGACTCTGAAACAGGTAGGGCAGTAGGAAGAGCAATGAGTAGGAAATAGGGAGACTTGCCTTGGATGACGTCGGAAACCTTCTGGCGTCGTGCCAAGAGAAGTCGCTGCTCATAAGTGCCTTTCAGCGCAGAACTACCTTTGCCACCCTTCTGATGATCAGAACCCTTTACAGCGCCCTGTTCTGAAGTGCCCTGGGTACCCGAAGAAGATGCTGTAGGAAGTTGTAGGGAACTCTGCTGGAAAACTGTAGGGGACTCTGGAGGGGGTTTTCCGTTGTCCTTTGCAGCCTGTATAGCCTTGTTCCTCTGTCTAATAGCATGGTCTTGTAAAATCTCATTCGGAGTCATAGGTAAGAGCGTCACGCGCTTTTCATGGTGAGTGAACATGTAACTGTTCAAAAACCCATCATGGAAGACGCGACGGTCAAATAGCCAAGGACGCCCTAACAGAATATGGGTGGCATCCATGGCGGTAACATCGCACAAAACATTGTCTATAAATGGTCCTATGGAAAAAGTAACGGGACACTGTAAAGAGACATTGTTACCGGGTTGGTCTGAAATCCACTGCAGACCGTAGGACTGAGAATGTGGTTGCGTCTGAAGATTGAAGTCGCGGATGACTCTCTCATTTATAATGTTGCAGCACGACCCTCCATCAATTATCAGAATCAGCGACGCATTCTTCATACGACATCGGGAATGAAACAGATTCTCCCTTTGGTCAAGTGGACCTCCTTCCTTGATGCTGAGGACGCGTCTGGTGACCAAGGCATAATGCATGACGTCTGTATCATGGTCGCCCGGCCTGATCACCTCATCAGTCAGCTCTGCAGACTCCTCTAGGACGTTTTCCTCTTCATCCGAAAGGCTCTCGTAGTCTACAGTTTGGGCGGAGTAGAGGACACACTTCTGATTAGGGCAGTCCTTCCGATAGTGTCCTCGTCCACCACATCTGTAACACTCTATATCGCTAGAACGATCTGTACGGCCTGTCTCAGCAGAGGCCGATGGCTGTCGGCGCGCAGAAAAAGGGGGCGCCGGCCGCGGCGTCGTAGAAGACGCAATACCTATGCGATCCTGTCTAGGCACAGAACTAGAAGAAGAGTTAGTGCGATAAGAATTGACAGGATTCGAGGTATACCTTGGTGAGGGAGAAGACGAAGACTACCAAGGCTGCTGTCGACGTCTCTGCACTTGAAGATAGAGCTTCTGCGCAGTATGTACTACGTTGTTGAGGTCTCGGATTGGCAGAACGTCAACCTGATCCCTGTACGGCTGTGACAAACCCGTTACAAAACGTGTACGTAGAGTAGAGGGAGTAACACTTACCCCGGCCTTGAAGTACATGTCTTCTAAGCGAGCAAAGAACTCCTGTGGCATATCACGACCCTGAGTAGCAAGTGCAATGGATGTCTTCATATCCTCTCGGTATGTCGTCGGCACGTACTTGCGCGTCATGAGCACCACTAGTTGTTGCCACTCTGTCACAGGTGGCCACCCCATGCGTGCCTGCTGTTGGACTAGTCGGTTACACCAGGTGCACGCTGCTCCTTGGAAATGCAAGGTGACGATCTCCACCTTCGCATGCTCCTCATATTGATAGTGTTGAAGAACATGGCAGGTACTCTGCAACCAATCTATGAAAGTAGAAGGATCATAAGTATCAAGGAAGGGTTCAATTTTCACCTTAATTTCTTGGAGATACGTAGCTGGGGGTGGGTATCGCTGTTGGCTTGCAGCTATAGCATAGAAATTCTGCGGTGGAAGCCCCTGCCGCTGCTGTCCAACTGGTAGTTGTCGCCGTCGCTGCGCTCGTGGAGGACCGGCAACACGCTGCTGCTGATATTGCTGTGGATAACCTTGTGCAGCGTAATAAGCAGCCTGATTCTGTGGCTGCTGTGGAGGAGGAACCCAACCTGTACGATGAAACTGCTGCTCTGGTGGGTCCTATAGGGGTGGGTGATAACCTGCAGAAAACCCATAGGCCCCTTCTTCCTCATCCTCAAGGTCAAATTCCTTGAACCCTTCATCTGAATCTGACTCAACAGGAGAAACAGTACTCTGATGGTCAGCAAAAGAATGGACATTGAAGGTTTCAGAATTTACCTGGTGTCGACTTGGACGAGCTGTGGAGGGTTTCCCTTGCTTGCTGGTGGAAGCATGTGGGTCTGTGCGTCTGCTCTGGCGTCTGACGGCACTGTCATCGACCTGTTCATCCTCCTCTGAAGATGACTCATCATCGTCCTGCTCGTCCTCGTCCTGAGAGTTGTGTTTAGGAATTGTCAACTGGGCTGATTTGGAGCGCACCTTCTTCTTCGACGCGCTGCTTTCTTTCCGTGATCCTTTCCGCGGAGGCTGCGTAGGAGGATCGGATATCAGAACGCCCTTGCCCTTTTTCTGCTTCCGGGCTAGGGTACTCTGGTCGTCACGCTGGTTCGGTGACGGAGACGGCATCACTCTACTGAGCATGTCACACAGGGCTGCAAAATTGGCTTCAGAACGTTCATCGGAACGTGCGATGGCAGCCGCGCTGCTCTGAATGGCGGCGTCGGAACGTTGCTGATTGGCCACCAAAAGCTCAATGGCATTAGACAGTTGATTGACCCGACCCATATCCTATCCGTCATTGGAGTTCACCATTATCCTGAAAAGACAACAGAAACCCCAACAGAGCAAAGGAAAAACAAAAACAAAGCAACAGAAACGAAAGAGAAGTCGAACTACCAAGATATCACAACTGAAAGCAAGGCTGATATGGCCGTGAGGGCGGGAAGGCTAAGGATAATCACACAACAATCACAAAATGTAGCGATAACTCAGCAAACAAATTGTAGATATAAATTGCAGAAATATAAGCCTAGATTTGCCAACAAGACTATAACAGCCAAGACAGTGAGAGAGAGAGAGGAAATGGTAAATGAATCAATAACGATAGGGCAACGATTACCTTATTTTGGCTTTGCGCACCCTATATCTCTTCACCGTTGCCACCTAAGTTCGGCTTTTCTCACAAAAAGCTCCTGCACTCTAATACCCCTACAGAAACCTCAACTGCTGTCGCCAGAATATAACGGTAGGCACAGAACTTAATCCGGCGTGAACCTAGGCGTCCCGGCTAAGCAACTGCAAACTAACAAAAGCGGATAACTCACGCCAAAGTCAGAAGGATAACTGTAAAAAGCGAATGCAGAAACCGACACAAAAAGGAAAAATAAAAATAAAAGGACTCAGATCCCTGCAGTCTAATACCCCTACAGTAACCTCAACTGCTGTTGCCAGGATATAACGGTAGGCACATAAATTAATCCGGCGTGAACCTAGGCGTCCCGGCTAAGCAGCTGTAAACTAACAAAAGCAGATAACTCACACCAAAGTCAGAAGGATAACTGTAAAAAGCGAATGCAGAAATCGACACAAAAAGAAAGAAATAAAAAATTAAAATACCAAAGACCTTCCGTAGGGTGCAAATTTCGGAACCCACGAAAAGAACCCGGATCAGAGATGTCCGTGGTCGTTGCGCTGGGCGGGGGGGCTTTTAACCCGGATCAGAGGCACCCGGGATAGAAGAGGTGCCTGCTGGGCGCGCGGGCGCGGCTTGCTGGGCGCCGACGCTGCGTGTTGCTTGGCTTGTCTTGCGCCGAAGGCCAAATGCCCTAACAACCTTCCCTAAATACTAGGGTTTGATTGCCTTGATTATTATTTTTTGATTGATAATTTTTTTTGGCAATTCTTCAGATCTGGCTTTTTCTACAAGGAAAGATCTCAGCCTTTTTTTTTTGAATTAGAGAAATTGCAACAAGAACTCAAGAACCCTAATCTTCAAGGGTGAAAATTCTTCAAAGATGCCTCCTTGCGCAGATCGGTACTCAAAATTTTTTTTAAAAAAAATATTCTAGACACTAACACACTCAATTGATTCAAGTGGGAAATGAAGAGATCAAAGAAGATGCAGATTAATGACAAATAGGTCAAGTACATCAATTCAACGTATATGCATGCAAATCTAGATCTATAATTCAATCACCAATTTATCAACACAAGAAGCAATTGTTGTGTGTAGGGGACAAGGTAAGAACTCTAAAAATCAAGCCAACGAATTTTTTGAGGACGAAATTCACTAGAGCCGTGAAGAACTAGAGAAAATCACCCAATTTTTGTTTAGAATCAATTCGGTTTTGAAGGGGAATTCTTTTTTTTTTTGAATTTTGTTGACTCTAAAAACTGAACTGAATAATAACAATCAGAATTATCAAGAAAAATGCAGGAATTTTTTTTTTTTGAATTTTTTGACACGAAAATAAGGTTGTGATAAGCAAGGAATCGATTCGACTTACAGATTCGAAGGCTCTGATGCCAGTTGATGTGACCTTGCTATGAAGAAGGTCTCAAGTCCCGGATGAGATCGTGATGAATCCGTAGTGGGGCGAAGCAACTCCTTGAATAGGCGTCTGCGTTTGATGGAGATTGCAAGACGACGGCGAGGCGGAAGCGATTTCGGGAGCGATAGAAGTGTGAATGGATGACCGTAGGGGTGAAGGGTGTTCACGGCCAGTATAGGGCTGGAAAAGATGGAGATTTGGAAGCGGGATAGATGAAGGGAGCACGCTCGACCTAGATCTAAAGGATTTGATGTGAGAATGACGAAGGAGCAAGCTCGACTAGGTGATTCAAGGTGACGTTGAAGGAGCTTCAATGGAGGTTTTCTCTCAACATAAAAGTATAATTATCAACGTGAAAGAGAAAGGAGGCTACAAAGCTAGGTTAAGTAAAATGAAGACTCTTCCTTTTCCTTAACCAAAACGTTTTAAAAATAAAACAATTAAAACACTAAAAATTACTCTAAGGGGGCTGGTCATTCTAAGTATTAAAATGACCTCCTAAACTCCCTTAAAAATGCTGAAAATAATAATAAATAATATCCGGACTAAAAACTAAAAATGTCATAAATCAGAAATATCGATAACTAGGCGAATAGCGATCAATATTTCTAATCTGTAAGGTCCGGGATCTCTGCAGACTGTGTAGACGTCCCAACTGTCACTAAACTTAGAATGGATCCCTCATCTGTAGTTGGACGTCCATGACCTGCTACGAGTCTGGTCACCAGTGATTGAGTCGCAACTTGAATAGCTTTGGCTCGTGCTCTAGTAATGGGACCTGAGGACCTAAGACTCATAGCCTCCTCCTCGTCTGCAGCTGTCATGGTAGGCGAGGTCACATCAGTGAACCACATAAATCTGTGTTCGTTTGTTCTTGTTTGTTTGTTTGTTTGTTTGTTTGTTTGTTTGTTTGTTTGTTTGTTTGTTTGTTTGTTTGTTTGTTTGTTTGTTTGTTTGTTTGTTTGTTTGTTTGTTTGTTTGTTTGTCTCTCTCTCAATCCGCACAACAAAGGGATTGACACTATGATCACAAAATTCTATTGCATAATCAGACCAAATAATTGTAATTTTGGAAATAAATTGCATAATCTGCATATTTTAAGAGTGGCCAAGGCAATACTTAGACATGAGAAAGGTCCATATTGATCTAGAGGCTTGATCAATCATAACAAGTATGGAATGCCTCTGTGAAACTGGTGCCCTTCCGTCTGTAAATCCAAAGCAGACAAATTAAAAGAAACATGCAGAACATGAAGACAAGGGGATTGGGGGAGGCTGCGAGGGAAAGGCAGAAATATGACCACCCGTACGTAAGGGCAGGGCCGTCCAATGATTTTAGGGCCATGTGTCCATTTTGAAATTTTAAGCATCTCAAATTTATTTTTTTAATTATTTTTTTTTCAAATTTTATAACTTGGGGTATTGTTGAACTATTTACCAAAGTAAGCATAACAAGTAAATTTATTCTAGGTATATGCTCACTTTGAAAGTAATTCCCAAAATAGGCACATATTATTTAATTAGTTTTGCACCCTTTTATTTGTGATATTATAGTTTTGTTTTCTTTCACTCTTACATAATTGAGATCTAAATAGATAAGTTTCGGAAAGTTCAAAATTTTACCTCTGCATTAAGCAGGTCTTGTTAGATTTGGTATCAAAGCCAAGTTGTTATCACTGTAGCAGTAAGTTTTATCTGTTATAATTAAGTCAAAACTGGAGAGTTCAAAATTTGTCCTGATAAATGAGCCCCTCATATTAAACATATGAAATCTGGTCAAAATCACTATGAAGCAGTACTGAACACTTTGGTTAATGAAGTTGAAGAGCTAAGATCCGGACTATTTAAATTAAACAAAGATATTAGAAAGTACATGGAAGAACTTGGTTCTTTTATACTAGCACTAAAAAAAGAAAACAAAAACTTTGTGATTGCCTTTATCAACGAAATTCGTCACCTAGGAGCAAACCCTATTGCGATAAAACCTAAAAAGACAATTTTTTTTCTACATCAATACCCTTTTCAGAATCAAAATCCACAAAACACGTTCGTTGTACCCAACATAAATCTCGAATCTACAAAGAAAGAAGAACCAGAGAGTGAATCAGAATTCAAAGAATAGCCCCTAATCATCAGATAAAATAATGAAAGAATAAATCATTATTAGCAATGAAAAAGCGGATTATAATACAGACGAGGAAGAAATGTATCAAGAAATGGGATTGATAAAGTTAAAAAATATGGATACTATTCCATTAGAGGAAGTTAAGCGGCACCTAGACAAGAAGATATGTAAAATGGCATTAGACGTTAATGAGATGGAAGAGGATATGACCCTTATCATCAGAGGAGTTCAATGAACCTAAAAGATCTTATTATAGAATGGAAGAAGAAGGTTCTACTAGTTATCAAAGGCCTAATATCAAACCCAAAGAATTCCTAGAAAAAAATTGCTAAGTTTGAGGTAACAAATATGCCTAACTACAGACCTAATAAAAAAGAAATTTCTTTAGAACCTATCAGTGAGTGGCTTTTGAACCTAAACAACTTGAGAAATAAAGAAGATGTTTTAGATTTCTGGAAGAAGAGCATGATGAGTGTCTTAAATATGAACACATAATGAGGAGCATCTAATTTCTTGAATTATATTGAGCATAATCTGTATGGGATAGTTGTCGACTGGTACGAAGGAATAGAAGAGAATGTAAAAGAGCAATTAAGAGTAAGCGAGTCCCCTACTATGATGTTTAGAATCCTTTGCCAAGCAATAAAAGAAAGAAATGAAAAGGATAAAAAACTTACTGAATGGCAAAGAAAACCTAACACACTCGAAATATGCAACATGAAATATCTGGATAATTATATCTCAGAATTTGAACAATACTATTATAAAATAGGAGATAATCTAACTAATCTTCAAATGCTCTTTGATAAACTCCCTACACCCATAAATGAAGAAATGAGTGATAGATATCTCGAATGGAAAGAAAGATATACTTCTAGAGATACCTTTGGAAACATAATAAAATATATAAGAAGATGGGTTGAAAAAAAGTGTCGTGAAGGTAGATGAACCCAACAAATGAAAAGACAATTCTTAACTTGTTGGGATTTTCCTAGTGAATGAGGATGTCATAAACGAGATAACCAGAGGAATAGAATAGGAAGAAAATTCCATAGGACGAAAAGTTTTAATAAAAAAAGAAAATAAAAATATCGTAAGAAGTCCTATAGGAAGCCATTCACAAAGAGGAGGTTTTTCAAAAAAACTTCTTATTGTCCTGAAAAAAAGAAAAATTGCAAATGTTGGCCATGCGGAGAAGCAGGACATTATGCTAATGAATGCAAAAATAGGAAAACAATAAATTATCAGAAGCACTAGGGAGTCTATATTATATTGAAATATCCGAAGATGAAGCCATCGATTTAGCCTTAAACAACAATAAAGGAATCGTAGAAGTATTGGAAGAAGAAGAAGAAGAAGAAATTGAAGATTCAGATTACAATGAAATGATGCAAGGATAGAGTTCAAACTTCTCAGAAGAAGTGTTTGCAACTGGAAATGAAATGACTACATTATCTCAACTCCAAGAAGCAGAATCATCCATAGACGAGGAACAAATGGAAGAAATGAAAAGGTTAGGAGTAGAATTCCAAATCATTGCAAGAGAACAGTTTTTTAAGAGGCACTTCGTTCCAATATTTCCAAATTCGTATGCGAAGAAATGGTAGAAGATATGGTTATTAAAAACAATGAAAATCAAGCTATTGAAATAAACCTAGTCAATTGAAAAAATATACAAAAACATAATAAGGATAAAAATATAAATATATCTATGTGTGTGGTATTCAAATAATCATCACTCCTCTTCAAGATTTTGGGAAAAGCGTACATTGCATTAACTTTGTATGTGACACTAGGAACAAACGATTTAGTAATCAAACCATTAGTGATATCATATGAAACCTAAGCAAAGACCAGTTTCATGGATATGTAGACCAAATTATTACGTTAGCCTCGAGGATCAATTTGCACAAAAAATTCTAGCTTTGAAGTTGTAAACAAAAGGGATTAACTTGCATAGGAGAACTTGTCCTTTACAACTGAAGTGGAAGGTAATATATAAACTAAAAAATACCACAAATCCTCCACTTAGGACCCAAATGATAGAGGCAAACAAATACGAAGTTAGTGGATCTGATCAAAAGGCTATGCCTATTAAGGTAAAACCTGAACAAATTAGCTTGAAAACTATATGGGTCAATGCTTTTGAAAACTCTTCCATAGCTAAAAATGAAAAAGTACTAACCATTGATGAAGAAGGAAGAATTTATACAAACTCTTATCCATCTTGAAATCTCCAAAGAATAATGAGCCTCTCCAGAAGTCAAAGTTTTAGGGCCAATACTAATCCCCACAATCAAACAACCTCTCCTACAAGAATTCATAAAGATGAGGGTCACTATACGGTTGATGAAGATATAACTAGTTTGTTGGTTGCTTTAACTAGAAAATTGAAAGTTAATAACATGGGACGGTCACTGAGAGAACCATCTAGACATAACGTAGATTTAGGATCCACAATAAGCTCAAGCTCTAGCTCCTTATTCTCACAACTTTTTCACCTTCACTACAAGGAGAAGCCTTTACATCTAAAAAGATGATAGGGTTCAAAACTAGAACTATAAGTGAACCTATTTATGAAGGAAATGAAGAAACAAATATGGAAATAAAAGAGTATTTCAGGGTTACTAATCCAAACAACATCTACATCCCTATCACTATATGCATAGAAGGATTCAATCATTATGAATTATGTGCATTCATAGATAGTGGTTGCTCTATATGCTTCGGAAAGAAAGCTTTATTTTCTGAATTCATGTGGAAGCCTGCATCCAAACCTATCCAAGTCAGGATAGCCGATAGTAGTATTATGACTCATTCTGAAGTCATTTTAGACTTACCTATCATGATAGGAGAATATCTTTGCGTAATTCCTATTCTTTGGGCTACTGAGCAAACATCACATGATATGATAATAGGAAATAACTTTCAAATGTTATATTCTCCATGTACTCACTCACGATTTAGATCAAATGATGTTCACTATAAATGGAAATCTGCACGAGTCAAGAAGATGAAACAGGCTTATACCCATAAAAAAAATAGAGTTTATGCGCAGTAACTCCAGTAATCGTGGTGAGGAGCAAATCATTATTCCTACGCATAGAGAATTTCCACTAGCTATAAATGAGCTCACAATGAAGGAAGAAATTATTAAACAACAAAAAGAGTTGTGTAAAGAATTATATTAAGAAGATCCTTTATAAATAGAGATAAGTCATTTGCCAAAATAGAACTAATAGATTCTACAAGTATCATTAGAGTCAAGCAAATGGTCTATACCTATAAAGATCAACAAGAATTTAAAGAGCAAATAGATGAGCTGTTAAAAAATGGATTAATTAGATAAAGTCATAGTCCTCATTCTAGTCTTGCTTCCATGGTTAGAAACCATGCAGAAGAAAAGAGATGTAAAGCTAGAGTGGTTATCAATTATAAAAGCCTTAATGATAATAATGTCTTTGATGGATATTATATTCCGAATAAAACAATTTTGTTTAATAGAATACAAGGTGTCACCTGGTTCTCAAAAATGGATTGTAAGAGTGGATATTGACAAATTAAAATTGAAAAGGATAATATTCCTTTAACAACTTTTAATGCACTACAAGGCAATTACGAGTGGATACTTATGCCATTTGGATTAACGAATGCGCCACAAATATTCCAAAGAAGGATGGATAAATTTTTTAAAAGCCTTAAGCATTGTTGTCTTGTTTACATTGATGATATCTTAATCTTTTCAAAAATCTTAGAACAACATAGGCACGATCTAAAAACGGTAACTCTAGAATGCGTAAAACATGGCATAATATTAGGACAGAAAAATGCATTTATGCTGAACAAGAAATTGAGTTTCTAGGACAAAAAATTAAAGCTGGAGAAATAGTATTACAAGATCATATCTTGAACAAAGTTGAAAATTTTCCTGATAAGATAGAGGATGGAAAGCAACTAGATTTTTTTTTAGGATGTCTTACCTATTCATCTGATTTTATAAAAGACTTATCTAAGCTTAGAAAGCATTTACAAGTTAATTTGAAAAAAGAGGAAGTTTGGAATTGGACCAGTCAAGACACTAAAGTAGTTCAAGAGCTTAAGAAACGATGTATGAATTTTCTTGTGCTAACATTACCCAATGAAGAAGATGAACTTGTTCTTGAGACAGATACTAGTAACTGCCATTGGGGTGTTGTTTTGAAAATAAAGAAAGATAACAAGCTTTGCAGGTACAATAGTGGGAGCTTCAACAAGGATGAGTGCAATTACACTAGATACTTGGTATCTTGAAAGGAATTAATAAATTTATAATCTTTCTAGCTCCCAAATCTTTTACAATTAGAACTGATTGTTAAGGAATACTGGGGTTTATTCAAAATAACCTTGATAATATAAAAGCGCAAGGGAGACTCATGTGTTGGCAATTGACACTTAACCAATATTCTTTTAATAGCGAACATGTGCAGAGATCAAAGAATTCATTTGCGGATAGTCAAACGCGAGAAACTTGCAAATAAAAATAATGTCCAATCAGTCAAAGGCCTCAGCGAGTAAGAACAACCAGAAGATTCAAGTTATTGGAAAATTTATCAGAACTATGGATTCGAGGATATCCCAGAAGAAGAAATGAGAACGATGGTTCAATCTGCCACCAAAATCTGCCTCTCGGAGGCAGAAAGAAAAGAGTTTACTGACAGAAAGAAGTATCATCAGGTATGGGTGTCACCTCCCAGTAAGTTTGTAACTTTTCTGTTAGATGAAACTATTAGTTCAAGGTGTCGCTCTAGGCTTAAGTTAGCAAGTCATAACATATGTTCAAGAATATTGGACATAGAGATAATCAATAAATGCTTCAACTTCCTTGGGAGTTCCAAGAAAAGTTGAAGGGTTATTGGAAGTACAAGAATTTTCCCGAATGATACTCATACGTGATATGCAAAGAAGGAGGTCCTTATTATGACGTTTGAGAAGAATGGGGGATAATGATCTTCTTTCCTAATAACTCTGGAATAGGGGGAATTAGTTTACCAGCAAATCAGAAAGATGATATTGGGATCCTTAAAGCATGGGCATATGGAATGTGTAGCGGAATCTTTAGAGGAAGACCACTATCATGGACCGCATTATACAAAAAATATTTCACTAAATTTCAAAGGTATGTGTTTGATAGAGTCTTCAAGTGGGAATGTGCAAATGAATAATAAGTTTCATCAATTGTGCTATCATCGAAGTAGAAAATGGAAAATCCAAGTCACCACATTATTTGTTGAGGTTTATCCAAGAGACATATAAGTTTGATGAAGATCTAATTACCATATAACAACCACATATCAAGAATCCAACTGAAGCCAAAGCCATGGGATTGTTCTACATTTATGAATACCTCTATCAATATAAAGAAAGTGATTGCTTTATAATCAAAATTGGAAACACTACAACAATCCTCTCAAATGTATTATGTCCTAATTTCCAAGAAGCTATTGAATCGTCAGAATCAATATCACGATACTTAAGAAATATATCAGAAGGAATCTACATATCCAAGCATAGAGTTGGCCATTCCCGAACCGAAACCGGCGAACCGGATCGGAACCGGACTGGGTCAAACCCTGAACCGGACCGAAACCGGACATGCGGTTCAAGGTCCCGACCGGTTCAGGTTCCGGTTCAAGGACATTTGAACCGTCGAACTGGCGGTTCAACCGCCAGTTCATGGTCCGGTTTACAAAACCGGTTCATGAACCGCACCGTCAGTTGAACCGGCGGTTCAAGCGAAATATAAATATTTTAAAAAAGAAATATCCATTACCATTACCTTAAAATCCAAAACACCCCTAAAATCCTAAACCCTAAAGTCCTACATCCTACTATTCCTACTAATCCCTTTAAATCTTAAAAAAGCTACAAAAATCATTAACACATTAAAAAACGTTCAAAAAATTACATAGTAAAAAAAAACATAAACCATAAAATATTCTACAAAGTAACAAAACCTTAAAATACAAACCCTTAACCCTAAAACTATGTCTAATGTCTATAAACTCTAAACCTAAATCATATAATGTTACATAATGACATTACCCTTTAAATATTAAAAAAGCTACAAAAATCATAAACACATTAAAAAATGTTTAAATAATTAAATATAAAAAAACCTAACCATATAGTTATACAAAACCTTAAAATACAAACCCTTAACACTAAAACTATAAACCCTAACCTAAATCATATAATGTTACATTACCCTTTAAATCTTAAAAAAGCTACAAAAAACATAAACACATTAAAAACGTTCAAATAATTAAATTTAAAATAAAACCTAGAGTGCGGTTCCGGTGCAGAGCACTCTTCCTGTGCGGACATGCACTATAGGGCCTTATTTGTGCACTTTTGGGCCTTATTTGTGCACTTTTGCAAAAATTTTGAAAAATGCTTGGAAAAAAATTTGAAAAAGATTTTTTTTTTTTTTTTTGAAAAAGTGCACAAATAAGACGTTAAAGTGCACAAATAAGACCCAAAAGTGCATGCTCCGCACGTCCGCACGAGAAGAGTGCTCCGCATATGATCCAAACTCATAAAACCTAACCATAAATATTAAACAATACAAAACCTTAAAATACAAACCCTTAATCCTAAACTATACACCCTAACCTAGAGTCTTAAATCCTACATTACCCTTTAAATCTTAAAGAAGCTACAAAAAACATAAACACATTAAAAATGTTCAAATAATTAAATTTAAAATAAAACCTAACCACAAACCATAAACAATACAAAACCTTAAAATACAAACCCTTAACCCTAAACTATACACCCTAGCCTAGAGTCCTAAATCCTACATTACCCTTTAAATCTTTAAAAAAGCTACAAAAAATATAAACACATTAAAAACGTTCAAATAATTAGATTTAAAATAAAACCTAACCATAAACCATAAACAATACAAAACCTTAAAATATAAACCCTTAACCTAAACTATAAACCCTAACCTAGAGTCCTAAATCCTACATTACCCTTTAAATCTTAAAAAAGCTACAAAAAACATAAACACATTAAAAACGTTCAAATAATTAAATTTAAAATAAAACCTAACCAAAAACCATAAACAATACAGAACCTTAAACTACAAACCTTTAACCCTAAACTATAAACCCTAACCTAGAGTCCTAAATCCTACATTGCCCTTTAAATCTTAAAAAAGCTACAAAAACCATAAACACATTAAAAATGTTCAAATAATTAAATTTAAAATAAAACCTAACCATAAACCATAAACAATACAAAACCTTAAAATATAAACCCTCAACCTAAAACTATAAACCCTAACCTAGAATCCTAAATCTTGCATTACCCTTTAAATATTAAAAAGATACAAAAACATAAACATATTAAAAACATTCAAATAAATAAATTTAAAATAAAACCTAACCATAAACCATAAACAATACAAAACTTTAAAATACAAACCCTTAACTCAAAACTATAAACCCTAACCTAGAGTCCTAAATCCTACATTATCCTTTAAATCTAAAAAAAGCTACAAAAAACATAAACACATTAAAAACGTTCAAATAATTAAATTTAAAATAAAATCTAACTGTAAACAATACAAAACCTTAAAATACAAACCCTTAACCCTAACCTAGGGTCCTAAATCTACCCTTTAAATGATTAAATCTTAAAAAAGCTACAAAAATCTTAAATACATTAAAAAAATCAAAAAAATTAAATATAAAAAAACCTAACCATAAACCATAAACTATGCAAAACCTTAACATACAAACCCTTAACCCTAACCTATAAACCCTAACCTAAATCATATAATGTTACAATACCCTTTAAATTTTAAATCTTAAAAAGCTACAAAACCTAGCCCTTTTTTATTTTTATTTTTAAATTTTAAAAATGTTTTAACTATTTTATTTTTTTAAACCGGGTTCCGAACCGGCGGGAAACCGTCCAAACCTGAACCGGACCGCCGGTTCCGGGGGGTAGCCGGTTCAGGTTCCGGTTCAAGGTTCCCTTGAATCGGCGGTTCTCTTGAATCAACGGTTCATGAACCGTGGCCACCTCTATCCAAGCATGAACATGATTTTCTTTGGGATACGTTAATGTCTTGGGATTAAATTTATTAAAAAAATCTCATACGAGCTGGAAATGGAACTCAAAGATTGTGAATATTGGGAAACAACGTTGGAGAAGAAGGCATATACAACATCAAGTATTGCATGGATTAAAAAACAATATACTTCACCTCGGATCTGCAAAGCCATGTGAAAGGACCATAAGAAATCTCTGAAAAATGAGTCAACTATCTTTTACTGTGTTTTCTTTAAGCTTTTTACATTTTCTTTTATCATGACACTATTTGTCTTATCAACTCTGTCGGGGCATAAGACTGTATAGAGTCTTGAAGGGCATCCTATGTTCTCTCAAGCTCTATAAATAGACCCCTTGTAAACACTAGAGGGCATCGAGAAAAAAAACAACGTGAGAGTAAAGTGCAAAAATCTAAGATAAACCTAGGAAGGGAAACAAAGAATTTGGATCTTGGAAGTGAAATGGAGTTCCCTCACTCTAAGTTCAAAATCTTCTATGAATCTCTTTAAGTATTTGAGTGTTTAAGTGTTTGTATTCAGTGTGTTTTGTGTACCTGTAATCCTTTCTAGTTCAATAAAAGCTTGTTTTTAGTAAGGGAAAGCTACTTAATCGAAAGTTATGTCGTGAATAACCACTTTTCTTGATCATAAATCCTTCATCCACTTAAACAGAGAGGTTAAGTTAAAAATTACGATTTGAGGTAGGAAACAAAACAGATCTGTGTTGTGCTTAAGCTAAGGGAGTCCTGGTTGAGGATTAGCAACCCCTAGAAATCTGGAAGCTATAGGAATTAGGGGTGAGCACGGGCCGACGAAACCGAAGCCCGAACCGAACCCGGCCCGAAAAACCCGAACCCGAACCCATACTCCTTCGGTTCGGGTTTCGGGCCGCACTTTTTACCATTTCGGGTTTTGGGTCGGTTCGGGTTCGGTTCGGGTTCGGTTTGGGTTTCGGGTTTTAGTGCATTTTTGCCCCTTTTCCCCCTTTGAGTGCTGTTTAGCCCAAACCCGACCCGAACCCGAACCTGTAACACCCCGGGCCAGAGGTGCTACAGTGCCATAGTCCCGAAGGACTATAAGGCGGTTTCTACAAGAAAAGAAATCCAAAACTCTTCTAATACATAAAATCATCAACATTAAAATCCCTGCTCAAGATTTTAAACAATACTTAAACCTGTCATCCAGTTTAAATGCATCAATTTAAATCTAAAACAACGGAAGCGAATACAATATTTTCAAATCTGATGCACAACTAAATTTTTCAATGTGAAGACACATCTGTGATCCAGAACCCGCTTGTTGCTGCAAACCTACAAAGCCTGATTGACTGGGGGACCCGATACCCCAGCCAACCGCGGCACGTAAACCGAAGTTGGTCAGTCTCACGAAAGACTGGCAAAACTCCTCAAGTCAAAACAGTTTCAAACACAAATATATATATATATATCCCCAATCAACTCACAACAAACGACAACACGCCACAATATATACATATATATATATATAATATCATAACTACACTTAATCATTTTCATACCAACCAACAACCAACAACCAACATCAAAACTCATGCACATCATCACATAATCATCCTTTCCCATCTTTCTCTCCATTTCTAATACCTCCATTATCGACTCTACGAAACATATACACAATATGACTACTAACGCACAACCCAAGCTAACCATTTATACCAAACTCAGTACTGCACTAACACATCCAGTTCAACCTTCACAAATATTCACTTAACCATCTTGGTAATCAATCCACATATCACATAACCCTCTTTCCGAACTAGCTACAGGCAACAACTACATCCAACGGAATTTCACAACCACAACCAATGGCCAACAATGGCCCCCAACAACAACTAATAACAATCAACATCCAACACAAACCATTAACCAAACACACAACCGAAATCATCAATACGACCACCACTTAACTCATAACAGTTATCACAACAATCAACCAATTATAATCATATATATAACTCAACACTGCAAACCAGACAACTTCAACACACTTCCAACCTAACCTCCAATCTAACCCACCACCGGATGGGACTTTCAACCATCCAACCTAGCCTTAACCAACGGAGGTCACACCCTCACGCGGTCGGATGAGGTCACACCCTTACCCCGGCTCCATAACCAACCATCACCAATCCACCAACAACCCACCACCTCCATCTGTCAACACAACCAATCATCCACAACTAGCTACAATCAACTACTACGCCAACATCCAATCAATCATAATACAAGACAACAACAACCAACACATTCAACCAGGTTCAACACAAAACCAATAACCCAACACATATAACCAATAACAAAACACACAATCGATATCCGCCAACAAAATCACTTAATCAAGCGCACAACCAATATCATCACAACACAACCACTTAATCAAGTACACAACCAATATTCAACACATAACCAACACACACAACCACCAACACCTCCAATCCAACCTCCGTTTCCACCACCACATCACCGGGTGAGACAATCAACACACACTTTCCGGATGGGACTTTCACCATCCAACCCTTGATCCTTAACGACGTAGGCGTGCACCCTATGCGGTTTGGTGAGACTATCATCACCTGACCCTTTGACTCTGAATTAACACTGGCCCTTAACAACGTAGGTGACACTCGGTCCCTACGATGTTTGGTGAGGCTATCATCACCTGACCCTTCAACCCCCAATCAATGACAATCCAACCACCACACTGACACTCAATCAAATATTACACACGACAACGATTAACACATATATATAATCAACCAAGCAACTTTAAATTCAATAATCCAATCAATCCACAACAATCAATTCATAACCATCAATCCACAACAATCAATCCACATTTAGTTATGACCAACTACCACTTCACATTCAATCAAACACAACACGAGACAATTACTAACACACCCACACATTCACACACACACTCATATATTCAACCACGTAATTCTACATTCAATAATCCAGCACAACCAATATCTGCCAACAATCAAGCAAACAATCAATACCCAGCACAAGACCAATAATTATGCACACAATCCAACACACCACCGCCAACACACACAAGTGTCGACAAACACATATATTCAACCAAGAAATTCCACAACTAATAATCCAAATCAATTTACTCAGACAAGGCTAAATCAATTACTAAATCAATATATGGACAAAAGTAATTTTATAAAATATACGAAGGGTTAGCAAGATTTATCTTGCCTCAAACTCGACAACCACGACCTCCGAGATCTTCAACCAACTCGAACGAACCTGCGAAATCAATCCGAGCAAATCCCTGGCATTAATTAACTCATACCAATCCACAACCAACAAACCCCCAAATTCAAACCCTAAAATCATTCCTTAATTAATTAAGCAAAACACCCAAATTAATCCAAGCTCAAATACTCCAAAGTCATGCCTTTGCTGAACAAATCATATATAACCCAATTCAGCCCAATTACTTCAAAATCAACTCAGTAAAAACCCCCACAAAACAACCCAATCGGAGGTTTACCTCATCGACACCACCACGTAGCCTTGTCGGAGAAGCTCTGCTCGTCGTCGGAACTCAGCAACAACAACCACAGCAGCCCAGCAACAGCAACGGCGGCTCAGCAGCAAACACCAGCAGCAGCGAAGGCGACACAGCGGCACAGCTCAGCAGCAGCGGTCCAACGACGTCGCTCGCACTACAGTAGGGGAAGGAGGAGGAGAACGGCGGACGACGGTGTGGTGTCCGGGTCGAGCTCGCCGGAGGAAAATCGAACACGGGAGAGGGAAATTCGCTGCACAGCTCGTCGCCTCCTCTTAGCCGCCGCCTCGTCGCCTCCTCTTAGCCGCCGCCTCGTCGCCTCCAAGACAACCACAATTTCTGTCGCCCTCCACCTCGTCATCCTCCAACCGCCAGCCTCCTCTCACCGGAACCACCGCGAAACTCAGCAGAAGCACTCGGCTCGACCCACACCAGTGGCACGAACACAACAACAACAACACGACGGCAATGGCACGAACAACACAGCTCGGACGACGCCGGATGAATAGGGCTCGCCGGAGGAAGGAAGCTCGCTCGGCTGCTCAGCGAACGGAGGGAACCAGAGGGAGAGATTGGTTCGGTGAAGGAGAGCTACGGTGCACAGGAGAAGAAGCACACGAGAGAGAGACCGAACCCTTGAGGGATTTTATCCCCAATTTCCCATTTTTCTCCCTTTTTAAGTAATCCCCTTAATTAATTTACCAAAATGCCATTATCTTATTTGGGGTATTTCAGAACCGAACCGAAGTGTTTGGGTTCGGTCTTCGGTCCCATGTTTTTGGGCTTTTCGGGTTCGGGCTTTTTAGGTTCGGGTCGGGTTCTGGCCCGTGCTCACCCCTAACAGGAATACCGGAGGTCCAGTGATACTACGCTCAGGTAACGGCCAAATCTTTTTAATTTAAATTTCTTTTATTTACGGAGCATGGTGGGCTTATGACCATAGAAAACAAATTATTCAAGAATTAGTTAGTAGATTATGGTAGTTAGTACCATTATAAATCATTAAGTAAAATCATCTATTTTATTTTGAGTAATCTATGCAAGTTTAAAAATTTTATATCCTGATTTGTAATTTAGCCTAAAGGTTGGGGCAATTTGAAAATTAGAGTGCATATATTGAGAAATAGTTTCCAACAAAGCCTAAAGAGGGAAATACTTCTCTAAAAGGACCTATTGTGAGAATTAATTCGGTATTATTTGTGTAATTTATCAAAATAATAAGACAAAATAAAAGTAAAATTTAAATGTTTAAAGTCCATCAATCATAATTTTAGTTATACCTTTCAAAATAAAAATATGAAATATAGGGTTACGGGGAATCGAACAAGGGGAGTTTGCATACAACACACTCCACAAACCACTAGACCAAGTCTTAAATTATGTCCATTAAAGATAATATATTTTAATATGAGACTCAATTAAATTGGGGGTCCTGTTCATTTGGGCCGAATGAAACACTTCATCAAGGACAGGTGAGCAAGGAAGATGAATAAGCACCAATACAAACATCTATCTTTGAAGTTTGAAAAACAATCCACATTGAAAAAGAAAAATTCCAAATCTTAACATGGAATAACATCAGCTTTACATCAAAGACAACATCTGAAGATAATTTCAATATGAATACTTCCGTAACACAATCATGCAATAAACACTCACAAAAAAACAAGGAAATTAAGTGTCTGACGTTACCGCTGCAAAAACCGAAGTTGCAACTATATACTGTTGGTGATTTTAGTGTCATCATGATATTGTTCTTTGGAGGGAACAATGTCATTTAGTATGATCGGGATTCACACAACACTATGGGAGCTCACTTCGTTATAACACATGTTTGAGGGTGTGGAGTACACACTTGTGTAAGTGGATTCGAGTTTCGGAGGGCAACAATAAGGTATTGTTACTGGTACAACAAGTTTCCTCGAAGGGAACTTTGCTGGTTTGTTCCCTCTTAGGGATTTGTTCCCTATGAGGAAACTGTACAGCTGGCCGGTTAATTTGAGTGTATTAAGCACGTGGGTAATTTACAACGTGTCTTGGAACGTGCTTGTAACTGCAATCACGTCTGCAGCGGTAACTCCTATTATAACCGCCATAACTTGTGTAACTAACTTGTAACCGTCGATAACTACTGGGTTCAGTTCCCAGAAAAGGTATCTACATTTGAAGCGGTTGTAACCGCTTGGTAACCGCCGTAACTGCTCGGTAACTTCTTGTAAACTGATCTGGAAGTTCCCTAAATACTATATAAAGGGTTCTAGGGCATTAGTGTTGCGATGGTCAAAATTAATCTCACTTAAGATTAAACCATACGAAGCTAAAAGTCCAAAAACACATTCTCTAAAGTTCAATTCTCATCAAAATCCTTGATTTGAATTGGTTGGTTTGTCTTATCTCACTTCAATTTTCGTGGATTCCCTAAGGCTTGATAAAGGGGCGAAATATTGATTTCGGAAAGCTTTCATGCGATTCAAACTTTATCCGGGTTGTGTTGCTATTTGATCGTTCCCTGGAAAAGCCAGTTTCTGCATCAACAGTTTCCTAAGAAGGTTCTGACACCAACATTCGAAATCAATATCTTGGTGATCAATGGCAACAGTTCGTGAGATGTCAACCAAGTTCCAAAAGCTTGACAAGTTTGAAGGAGTGGACTTTCGACGTTGGTAAAAGAAGATGCACTTCCTCTTGACCACCCTCAAGGTGGCATATGTTCTCTCCACTCCTATTCCTGAAGTAGGTGATGATGAACCGCTGGATGCCATGAGGCGTAGGAGCAAATGGGAGAATGACGATTATATTTGCTGAGGCCACATCTTAAATGGTATGTCCAACTCTCTTTTTGATGTGTACCAAAACATCGAATCCGCTAAGGAACTTTGGGACTCCTTGGAGTCCAAGTACATGACTGAAGATGCTTTGAGCATGAAGTTCCTTGTAAGCAATTTTAATGACTATAAAATGCTTGATTCTCGACCGGTAATGGAGCAATTCCATGAGATACTACGTATCTTGGGGCAGTTTGCCCAACACGGCTTGAAGATGGACGAGTTCATCTCGGTGTCAAGTGTAATTGACAAGTTACCACCATCGTGGAAAGACTTCAAGCACATGCTGAAGCACAAAAAGGAAAATGTTTCTCTTGTGGAGCTAGGAATCCATTTGCGTATTGAAGAAGGTCTTCGTGCGCAAGATAAGGATAAGAAGACTTCAGGTTCTTCCGTTGTTAACATAATGGAAGAAGGTTCTTAGAAAGGGAACAAGAACAAGGGTAAGAAAATGCCGTTTAACAACACTCACAATGGACACAACAAGAAACGTTCCCCCACATGGATTGATTGTTGGAATTGTGGCAAACGAGGACATTTCAAAAGAGATTGTCATGCTGGAAAGGGGAAGAAGGGAAACGCTCCCAACCTTTCTGCTCAAGGGTCCAAGGACCAGGGTCAGAATTCTCATCAAGGTCAGAAAGGAACTATTCCCTCAGAGGAAACTGTTTCCAGTGTAGTAACATTTCCTGGTTTGGATTATGTTCCTGATATTTCTGAAGCTTTCTTTGTGCAGGATGATGAGATTGCATGGTGGGTTGACTCGGGTGCTACTGCTCATGTGAGTATGGACAGAACTATGTTCAAGTCATTTGTTCATGTGGATGATGGACGTGTCCTTCACATGGGAAACGAGTCAACTTCCCCCATACTAGGCCAAGGTCAAGTGGAGTTGGAGTTTTCATCTAGGAAGACTTTAATTCTTAAGAATGTGTTGTATGTTCCTAAAATTAGGAAAAAATTAGTCTCCTGTACTATCCTTAACAAGTTAGGTTTTCGGCAAGTGTTTGAAGCCGATAATTTTATATTATCGAAAGGTGGTTTGTTTGTTGGACGTGGTTATCTATGTAATGGCATGTTTAAACTCAGTATTAGTAAAGTTATAACTTTTGTTTACATGACTTGTGCACAAGTGATGCGACCTTGTCCGATGGAAAGACCACAAATCGATGTCAAGGACCGAGTGAAAGCGTATTGGGGCGAACCAACTCGTCGGAAGGGAACCGGATTGGTGTAGGCGGACTGTGGGCTGTTCGGACCATAGTGAACATCGGAGATGCAGCGAATGGAGTGCAGCGAATGGTGTCGGAGGTGATGGTGATGACGGAGATAGCAGCGGAAAGACGGGAAAGGGCGAGCGGCGGAAGATGATGGTCGTGTGGTGGTTGGTGCGGCGATAGACGTGTGGAGGAAGGAAGTGATGGTGGCTGTCTAGGGTTTGTGGGGGCGACAAGAATCAGGGTTAATTCTTGTTGTGGGAATACGGATCATAACTGGATAACTGTAACCGAATTAACGCGCCAGGATAGTTCGACTAGAAACGCATTAATTTTTGTGACGTCAGGGCCCGGGTTTGCAGGAGATTACTCGACTGGAAAACAAGCTCTATTTCGACGTGTCGGGAAAAGAAGACAAAAGAGAGTATTTATACTAGAGAAGAGACCTAATGGGCCAGACTCTCTAGTTACTAAATCTGGCGGCCCATTTAACATAAACGGAAACCACCCAGAAATAGCAGCTACTAAAAGTAGAAATAATGTTCAAATAATGTACTACACAAGTAATGTCTCGATCTGGCTGGGTGTCACTATAGAGGAGTCAGTCACGGCTAAACTGAGGAGACACAGAAGCTCGGGCGCTGTAGTGATTTGGCCGTGACTGGCTATAAGTCTGGTCACCAAGGATTGTGTCGCGGCTTGGACACTCTTCGCTCTTGAACAGGTGATCGGACCTGTAGGTGGAAGCCGCATGGCGTCTTCCTCCTCTGTAGCAGAAATGGAGGACTGGGTCACATTACCCCCCCCCCCCCATTTGAGTGTGAAGCGTCCCCGCTTCACCCTCATCGTACTCATGCTCAACATATGGTGCTAAGTCAGCGACGTTGAACGTCGGGTGCACCCCATACTTGTCCGGGAGCTCGAGCTGGTAGGCGTTGTCGCCAATGGCCTTGACGACTCTGAAGGGACCATCACCCCGTTGGTCGAGCTTAGACTTGCGGACGGAAGGGAATCGCTCCTTCCGCAAGTGAAGCCAAACCAAGTCGCCCGGGGCGAAGATCAATCGTCGCCTGCCCTTGTTCTTTTGGGTTGAGTACAGTAGCGCACGTCTCTCCAGCTGTGTACGTGTCCTCCTGTGCAGCTCCTGAATGTTCTCAGCCAACTTGCCAGCAACTATGTTCTCCCGGTCCTACAGCGTGTATGGCATCATGTCCAGCGGCGTCAGCGGGTTCCTTCCATATACGACCTCGAAAGGAGTCAGCTTCGTCGCAGAGTGCCTGAACCTGTTATAGGAAAACTCAACTGTAGCAAGTAAGTCCTCCCACCTTCGTGGGTTTGCCTTGAGAACCGTCCGTAGGAGGGCTCCCAAGGTACGGTTGGTCACCTCCGTCTGACCATCCGTCTGTGGGTGATAGCTAGTAGAAAATAGAAGCTTGGTGCCTAGCTTACCCCACAAGGTTCTCCAGAAATGGCCCACAAATTTGGTATCTCTATCACTAACAATAGTTTTAGGGACACCATGCAAGCGCACCACATGCTCAAAAACAAACCAGCGATGTCCGTAGCATTGTTGGTGTTCTTGCAGGCAATAAAGTGTGCCATCTTAGAGAACCTGTCGACGACGAAAAAAATGCAATCTCTACCACGCCGAGACATAGGTAATCCTGTGATAAAATCCATCGAAAGATCTTCCCACAGGGCTGTAGGAATCGGGAGGGGCGTGTAGAGACCATGTCTACTGGAGCTTGCCTTAGCCTTTTTGCATGTCACGCAACTCTAGCAATACCTGATAACACTTTGGGCCATCTTTGGCCAGAAAAAGTGTTCCCAAAGTGCTGCCAAGGTCTTAGACACCCCAAAATGGCCACGACTGTCATGTGCTTCCTGGAGTAACAAGTGCCTGACAAAAGACGTAGGAGTATAGAGTTTCCCAGCCTTGTACAGATACCCGTCATCCAGGAAATACATGTCATGCTCTCTGTTGATTTTACATTGCTCAAAGATGTCTTTAAAGAAAACATCATCTGTATACAAATCCTTGAGCAATGCAAAACCAAGTAAACGAGACTGGAGATGAGTGATGAGCACGTACCTGCGAGAAAGGGCGTCGGCAACCACATTCTCCTTACCTTTCTTGTGCATGATCAGGTACGGAAAGGTCTCTATGAACTCTACCCACCTAGCATGCCTGCAGTTGAGGGTCGTCTGGCTCTTCAGATAGGCCAGGGCAGCATGATCGGAATGTATCACGAACTCACTCGGCCAGAGGTAGTACTGCCAAGTCTTCAACACCCGGATCATCGTGTACAACTCCTTGTCATATGTCGGGTAGTTCAGCTGAGAACCCGAAAGCTTCTCCGATAAGTAGGCGATAGGACGCCTCTCTTGCAGAAGGACTCCTTCGATGCCGTAGTCGGAAGCGTCACACTCCACCTCGAACCGACGAGTGAAGTCAGGCAACTGCAGCAAGGGCGCGCAGCATAGGGCCTTCTTCAGGGCGACAAAAGCAGCATCATGTCATAGAAGCCAGGTGATGGACGTCACCTTCTTGGTCAGCTTGTGCAGCGGGGCGGCGATGGTACTGAAGTTGCGAACGAACCTCCTATAGAAGCCGGCCAACCCTAAGAACGAGCGAGCCTGAGTGGGGGTAGACGGAGTAGGCCACTCCTTGATGGCGCGTATCTTCTCGTCATCCACATGTAAGCCATCCCTGGAAACAATGAACCCAAGGAAGTTCGTAAATTCAGAGCAGAAGACACACTTTCCTTTGTTGACATACAAGCTCTCCTTCCTCAAGCAGTATAATACCTGTCTAAGATGGTCAATATGTGCAGACAAACTACTAGAAAAGACAAGTATATCATCAAAGTAGACAATGACAAACTTCCCCAAAAAAGACCGTAGCACATGGTTCATGAGTCGCATGAACGTCGATGGCGCATTGGTCAATCCAAATGGCATGACGAGCCACTCATAGAGACCATACTTGGTCTTAAAAGTTGTCTTCCATTCATCGCCCTCCTTCATACGAATCTGGTGGTAGCCACTCCGAAGATCAATCTTGGAGAACAAGGTGGCACCATGCAGCTCGTCCAACATATCATCGAGGTGCGGAATGGGATGTCTGTACTTGATGGTGATCTGGTTGATGGCGCGACAATCCACACACATCCGCCAAGACCCATCCTTATTCGGCACGAGAATCACCGGAACGGCACAGGGACTCAAGCTTTCCCGCACAACACCTTTGTCCAAAAGAGCTTGGACCTGGCGCTGTAGCTCCTTTGTTTCCTCAGGAGAAGCACGGTATGCAGCACGGTTTGGCAGAGACGCGTCGGGAATGAAGTCTATCTGGTCCTCCATACCACGTACCGGTGGCAGACCTGGTGGATGGTCGTCATGCATGATATCCGCATATTCCTGTAAAACAGACAAAATAGCAGGCGGGAGTGCGGGTTCTACCAGAATAGTGGCACAAAGGCGAGGAATAAGAAGGAAACAAACAGACTTGCCTTGTAGTGCCGGTGTGAGGTCCCTGTGATGTGCCATAAGAACTCGGGGTTCACAGGTGCCCCGCAAGGTAGACGCAGAAGCAGCGGACAATGCAGAAGAGCGGCCAGAAGAGGTAGAAGGCAAAGACGCGGGAAGAGACGGGCACTCGGTCGAGTTGGCCGAGCAGGCCCTGACGCGGTCAATAACTCGGCCGAGTTGTTGGCCGAGTTGGCGTCTGGAGTCCTGACTCGGTCCAGAACTCGGCCGAGTTTCTGGCCGAGTTTCTGGCTTCGGCGCTGACTCGGGCCATAACTCGGTCGAGTTGGTGGCCGAGTTTCCGTCTGTGGCCACAACTTGGTCGCTAACTCGGCCGATGTGTCATCTGGCGTTCTCCCCGGGTGTTGCCGTTGCAGGCGGAGCTCTGGCGGCTTCTAGGGCCTTTTGGCGTTGGCGCTCGGCCTAGTCCTGTAAAATTTCCTACGGACTCATGGGTAAGAGAGTCACACGCCTCCTGTGGTAATTGAACATGTAAGTGTTCAAATACTCGTCGTGAAGCACGCGACGATCATATAACCATGGATGGCCCAGAAGCAAATGGGTAGCGTCCATGGCGGTAACATCACAAAGCACAGTATCGCTATAAGGACCAATAGAAAAGGAAAGAAGACACTATTGTGATACTTTGTTACCTGAACCATCTGAAATCCACTGTAGACCATAGGGAGTGGGGTGTGGAGTCGTCGAAAGGTTGAAGTGGTGGACAACCTTCTCGTTGATGATGTTGCAACAAGAGTGATAAGTGCTATTTTGTAGCACATATCTAAGGGTTATTATCAGGTTTGAGGCGCCATTTGGATGGATTTAGAGCACAATCGTGGATTATGGAGTTAGAGTGGAGAAGTGAAGAAATCATGGGATTTGTAGAGGTTTGAAGTGTATTGAAGAGTAGAAGAACAATGTGCTTAATTCAAATGGTTCGTTATCTCTACTCAGATGTCCAAATTAAGTGATTCCAATTCGAGGAGTTAGATATTGAAGTCTATTACAAGTCCTCAAAATATGAGCGCAATCCGAGTTGGGAATCAAAGGTTATGACGTTTTTACTAAAGTGTCTCATAAGCTGAAAAGTCACCGCCCCGCGCCAGAAGCCACCGCGACCCGGCGGTGGGTCTCAGATAAAGATGCCGCGCCGTGTGAATTTAAAGTGGGAAAGTGTGCTGAAGAATTGGAAGATGATGTCGCCATGACATCAGCAGAGCATGTGATGGAGTTGGGCCGATCAGCTGGAATTGGAGATGGGCAGACGAGAGGCTTGCACGAGAATTACAGGATTAATTCCCTATTTCGTTTGTTTATTTTTGGCTATTAGTTTTATTATTATTTCCTTTTATTATTTTTATTACTTTTAGAATTAGGTTAAATACTCTTTTGTTAACCTAGTTGCCACAAGTTACAATTCTCCTTCAAGAGACTGAGTTCGTTTCTATTCTGCCTCCAGGGTTTTCAACCCATGGAGAGCTAAACACCTTTGTTCTGCTAGACGTTTGAAGCAATACAGTTGATTCGGTTGTGAGATTTCTATTCCTTGTTCTTATTCTTATGTGTGTTGGTTTGATTCTCTTGGTTATATTGGTTATATTGATTATTGATTTATCATTGTTCTTCATAGTCTGGCCAGCTAGGTTGAGTAATATCTATCAATTGCTAGGATTGCATATAGGGGTTCCGAGTGCATATCTAGTAGCAAACACAATTGTGTGTATAGGGGTTTCGAGCGTACAATTGTGAGTGAGAGTCAGTTGCATACGAGTATTAATATGTATTTCTATTTGCATGTATCCTATATCCTTGTGTGCATTGCTATTGCTTTGTTAGTGGTAAAGTATACCGACAACTGTGAGAATCAGAGGTGCTTTACCATTGGCATAGTAATAAGTCTATCGACAACTGTGAGAATCAATAGTACTTAAGATCAGGGTGGGAACAACCATAAGAATAGTTAAAGAACTTGGATTGAATAGATTTCAGTGATCAACTTATATCTCTGTATTGTGGATCTCGTTCTAGTGGAACTACTTTCCCCATTCATATTCTCAAGTCAACTAAACTTGTTTACTTTACTGTGCTTGATAATCAAAACCCCCCTTTCTTGTTACTTTGCATGCTGATTAACATTTAGAAAGATCACTTCTTCCCTGTGGGATCGACCTTTGCTTGCCTCTACTACTTGTTTAGGTTTGTTAGGATTATTTTGTTTAGGTGTCACGACAACGCCTTATCAAATTGGCGCCGTTGCCGGGGAGGCAAGTTTTGATTTTTCCGTGTGTTTGTTGGGTGCATGTTACTTTGGTGTGGACCTATCTTACGGTCCATACCCGTTCTACTGATTTTTATTTTTCTCTTTTTGCTTTTGATACAGATATGGAGTTCGGGGGAGAACCGCACGAAAGACCATGCCCCTACTCATTCTCGCCAGAGAGGGGATACGACCCAACTCCCAGTGCAGCAAGGCCAGCTAGTTCCTGCAGAATCTGTCGCGATGCGCTGCACACCACTGACGACTGTCCAGGACTTCCCGCATTCAGAGCAGTAGTAAATGCACATCGAGGTATGAACTCGCAGGGACTGAAACAGGAGCCATATCCGGACACTTACAGCTCAGGGTGGAGGGAGCACTATAACCCAGTTCCATATGGAAATCAACCACAGTGCTCGCCTGCACCCAATGCTGATGTACTCAGCACTCTGATGCAAAGTATAGCAGCTGTGGCCTAGAACGTGATCTCAATGCATACAACCATGGCCCAGAACGTGTCCTCACTGCAAGCAACCATGGCTCAGAGTGTCCAACAACAACAAGAGGCGATTTCCAGTCTCCAAAGCCAAGTTAACTAGCTGAGTAAAGCGTTGCTTGAGTGGAAGTCAGCACAACCACAAGTCCTTGCAGCAGAAAATACACAAGAGGCTGAGATTGGGACCAGTAAGGTCATGAAGAAGGAGGTCCAGGAGAGTATAGAGGTATCCCACGAAGAGAAGGTGATCAAGGGCGAAAACGGCACTGATAAAGTTGAAATTGAAGATGGGAGACTCCTACCGCCCCGCGGTGCTTCCCACCGCGACCCGGCGGTGAACCTCAGTAACCCCACCGCAACCTCGCCGCCCCGCGGCCAAGTACACCGCCCCGCGGTGAGTCCAGCGCCCCACGGTGATGACTACCGCCCCGCGGTGGACGGAGTGCCTCCTAGTGATATCTCACGGCGACCCGACGTCCAAAATTCTATTTATGCTGATGAGGTTTGGGTTGATCCTTATCATCGTCCAGAGTGGTTGACTGAGGAGGAGAACTTCTTTGGAGAGGAGGAGTGGAGCGACGATGAAGAGGAGTGTCGTGATCGCGAAAATACGCCAGAGACAACCATTCCTCTCGAAAACACCCCGGCAGTCCCCAACCCTCTGGAGGCTGCCTATGATGAGTTTGTGCGTCTCAACTCCTTCCCGCTCGTCGCATCGCATCCCAATACACCCTTCCCTGAAGCTATGAAGGACACCCAAAAGGTGGAGAATGACAAAGGCTTATTTGACACCTTCAGTAGCTGCAAGGCAACCATCCCTGTGGTCCATTTGGTAGACAACACCCCTCGCTGCAAGGAAATGTTAAAGGTGCTGGGCGCGATCAAGAAGAAGCCGAAGGGGAAGCACAAGAAGGAAGCCTTGATACAAGTGGCTGATTTTTATATGCGGGATACGGGGCAAGATACACATGAAGCCCCTGAGATGCTTGGTAGACCATTTCTAAAGATGGCAAGTGTATTCATAGATATGAACAACGTTCCAACCATCATGAAGTGCACAAGCATGGGGGAAAGGCTCAACATGGAGTATACAAAGAGGCATCCCCCTAATCCAGGCCCTAGGAGTTTAGTTGCTATGAGCAACCCAAGTTGAGGAGTTGGAGTAGTATGTCAAGCCATGACAATAACTAAGGCGCTGTCCGGGAGGCAACCCGATGTATGTTTTACTTTCTTTATTTCTTGCATTAGTTTTGTGTGTTTTTGCTTTGTTTTTGTTCTTGTTTTTTGTTTCCGACTAACCTAGAGAAAAGAGACCCATGCCTATTGAAGAAGGTGTTTCCACACCAATGTAAGTCTCTTCCTTCCCTACACTAAGTCACCCCCCGAAAAAACCTTAAACGGGGGGCAAAAAAAAAATAAAAAATAAATAAATGGCCCCAAAAAAACCTTAAACGGGGAGTAAAAATTTTAAAAAAAATTTGAAAAAAATAAGTTCTACCAAGGCCAGCTGTCCGGAATTCCCATGGAGATGGTGCGCATCATGTTCTCAAGGAGGAGACATTCGCCCCACATATTATTTGACAACGATGATGGCCCTACAATTGACAGCTGTGGAGGAGGAACACTAGAGCCCCCACCATGATTACATCTGGGCTCCACCATGTGTTCCTAGAAGGCCGTGCAACCCTACTATCATTGTTTTACCACTACTCACCAAAGTGGTTTTCTTTTGGTTGCACGGTAAGAGAAGATTATAGAGTTGATGAAGACACCCGCCCAACACCAGAGACCTGGGCTTTATTGAGAAGACCGTCAGCGACACCTTCAGTGCCCAAGCAGCTTGGCGACGTTTGTGAGTTATTTTTTGCTTCTCCTTGTGCTTCTATTCTTTTGTCTTTCATTACATTGAGGACAATGCAATGTTTAAGCATGGGGGAGGGTTTTATACTTGCTACGTTGCTGAGGAGAAAAATGAATATAAAAAGAAAAAGCCAAAAATTTGAAAAAAGGCATACAATAAAAATCCCGGGATAGGTCGAAAACCCAAAAGGGCGGCCTAGGTAATAAGCAGGTGGCTTGGACCAACATTAGGCTGGGGTAATATGTGGTCAAGAGTGACATGAGCATATGTGAGTACATCTATTGGAAAATGAAATGAGTGGCTTGGTGAAAACCCGAAAGGGCGCCTTGGCAAAATGAGCGAAAAGAAGAAGAGTGATTTTAGGATTTCTCATTATTCTTGGCGAGGCGTCATAAGAAGAGGAGATATAAGAAGGATTCGGGTAGGTCACTCTGGAGCGATAAGAAGATAGATGGGAGATAGGATTAGAATTTATTCACTCTATGGTGTTTGGGATAAGCTTGGGGGAAGTACTCTGCTTTCCTTTTAGCTTGGATGTGTGGGGTGTTGAGATTTATTGAGTTGTGTTGTGTTGTGTTGAGCTTATTTGTATGGCTGCTTGAAGTTTATTGTTGGGTATGATTCTTGGAGATTGAGTTTTCTATGCTTCCTGAAGCCTTGGGGATTGATTGAAGGAGTAAGTTTACTTTAGCTTACTCGAGGACGAGCAAGGTTTAAGCATGGGAGATTTGATAAGTGCTATTTTGTAGCACATATCTAAGGGTTATTACCAGGTTTGAGGCGCCATTTGGATGGATTTAGAGCACAATCATGGATTATGGAGTTAGAGTGGAGAAGTGAAGAAATCATGGGATTTATAGAGGTTTGAAGTGTATTGAAGAGTAGAAGAACAATGTGCTGAATTCAAATGGTTCGTTCTCTCTACTCAGATGTCCAAATGAAGTGATTCCAATTCGAGGAGTTAGATCCTGAAGTCTACTACAAGTCCTCAAAATATGAGCGCAATCCGAGTTGGGAATCAAAAGTTATGGCGTTTTTACTAACGTATCACAGAAGCTGAAAAGTCACCGCCCCGCGCCAGAAGCCACCGCGACCCGGCGGTGGGTCTCAGATAAAGATGTCGCGCCGCGTGAATTGAAAGCCGGAAAGTGTGCTGAAGAATTGGAAGATGATGTCGCCATGACATCAGCGGAGCATGTGATGGAGTTGGGCCGATCAGCTGGAATTGGAGATGGGCAGACAAGAGGCTTGCACGAGAATTACAGGATTAATTCCCTATTTCGTTTGTTTATTTTTGGCTATTAGTTTTATTATTATTTTCTTTTATTATTTTTATTACTTTTAGAATTCGGTTAAATACTCTTTTGTTAACCTAGTTGCCACAAGTTACAATTCTCCTTCGGGAGACTGAGTTCGTTTCTATTCTGCCTCCAGGGTTTTCAACCCATGGAGAGCTAAACACCTTTGTTCTGCTAGACGTTTGAAGCAATACAGTTGATTCGGTTGTGAGATTTCTATTCCTTGTTCTTATTCTTATGTGTGTTGGTTTGATTCTCTTGGTTATATTGATTATTGATTTATCATTGTTCTTCATAGTCTGGCCAGCTAGGTTGAGTAATATCTATCAATTGCTAGGATTGCATATAGGGGTTCCGAGTGCATATCTAGTAGCAAACACAATTGTGCGTATAGGGGTTCCGAGCGTACAATTGTGAGTGAGAGTCAGTTGCATGCGAGTATTAATACGTCTTTCTATTTGCATATATCCTATATCCTTGTGTGCATTGCTATTGCTTTGTTAGTGGTAAAGTATATCGACAACTGTGAGAATCGGAGGTGCTTTACCATTGGCATAGTAATACGTCTATCGACAACTGTGAGAATTAATAGTACTTAAGATCAGGGTGGGAACAACCATAAGAATAGTTAATGAACTTGGATTGAATAGATTTCAGTGATCAACTTATATCTCTGTATTGTGGATCTCGTTCTAGTGGAACTACTTTCCCCATTCATATTATCAAGTCAACTAAACTTGTTTACTTTAGTGTGTTTGATAATCAAAACCCTCATTTCTTGTTACTTTGCATGCTGATTAACATTTAGAAAGATCACTTCCGCCTTGTAGGATCGACCCTTGCTTGCCTCTACTACTTGTTTAGGTTTGTTAGGAATATTTTGTTTCGGTGTCACGACAACGCCTTATCAAAGAGCCCCCATCAATGATCACGCTTAGCGAAGCATTCTAAAGCTTCGCTCGAGCATGAAACAAATTCTCTCTCTGCTCAGCCAGGTCACCCTCTTTGACGCTCAGAACGCGTCGTGTGACCAAGGCAAAGTGGTAGATCTAGTCGTCATGGTGGTCAAAAGTGTTGACCACACAGCCCGCAACATCGGCTGTATATACAGCTGGAGGGTTTGCCTCGACGTCTTCCTCATCGACGTCGTCATAGCTCTTATATCCTGCAGACTGGGAATGAAATGTCATAATGAAAACTTAAGGCGAAGACAAATGATCATGGGAACGAAACTGAAGATAATCATTAAAAACTTCACTTATCATTGATCAAACACACAAAATACCACAAGCAAACAACAAACAACCGACAAGACAAACAACAGATAGCAAGGAAGACAACAAAAGCAATCTTAAGAAAGACAACAAAAGGGATAGAAGAGGAGAGTAGGATCCTAAGGGAAACTACTAGCTCGCTGTGGCGTTGCAGCATTGGGAACCTAGAACAAGTGTTCCTATGGCGTAGTAATGGCCTCTTCTTCTGCATCCTTGTCGTCGGTTCCTACATTTTGGCCCGCGGCCTGATGAGCACTGATTGCACCTTGCCAATTCTTCTGCAGAACGTCCACCAGACTCTCGACAACAGAACTGATACGCCCCAACTCTCTTACTTGATCATGGATGGCGACCGTGTTGGCAGTCGAGCCTTCCAAGATAGCTTTTTCAATACGATTCAACGCAAGGAGGATCGTAGAGGAGTCTGAAGAGGGGGGTTGCTGAGGGTGGGAACTAGAACGGCCCTGGGAACTCGCCTTTTCCTTAGGCGGGATTTCTTCTGTTTCAGCAGGGTTGGGTTGTTGTTCCTTAGATTTCAGCTTCTGAACTGTGTGCATTGTAAGACATTTGCTGTAGGCAGTCTCGGGGAAGTCTTCTAGGTACTGATTGAGGTTGGAGAGTAGCCTTTTGATGATGTGAGGGAAGGGTAAAGCGTGGGAGTCATGGGATGCACAGAATTGCATGTGAGCCAGCACAATACGGGGAAGATCTAACTGAATGCCGGAGAGCACTTTGTCCATGTAGATGGCATCGGTGATGAGGACTTTGTTCCTGTGCTCTTGCCTGGGAACCAAGTTGCGAGTGATCCAAAAATGCAGTAGCCGGTTTACGATGGAGAGATCCTTCGTCTCCAAAGATGAAGGGGATGCGCCATCATAAATTTTCTTGACGATTGCTCCTTTGGACTTGAAGCCCTTTCCCTTGGGCCATCCCTTCTTCTGAGGCAGAATGCCAAACCCATACCTCGACTCAATCCCTAGAGCAGACGCGATTAGATTGGCGGACAGGGGAAAGCTGGTTCCCTTCCATATGAGAATGGCGTCATGACAGGGAGAGTTCTCTTTTTGGGGTACAAACTCCATGGACTGGTAAAACATCCGGACAACCTCGTCGGAAGCAGAGAAGGGCTCGCACAGCATCTCATCCCACCCTTGGAACTGCAACAGAGAGTGGAACTCATCCAAAGCTTCTCCATAGAGTTCCTCATCCTCTTCTTCTAATGCCTGGGTCCAGAATTCTCTGCCGATAATGAGAGGTTTTAGGATCTTCCTTTTGGAGAAGGAGGAGGAGACAAAGAGGGTGGAGGGTTTGGCCTTTTTTGTGGATTTGGTTTCATAGGGAACAATGGATTGAGAGCTTCTCTTCCTCTGTTGCATTCTTGTGGCGACAGAGGGGCCTGGGTTGGAAGTTTTGGATTTGAGGTTGATCGGGGAAGGCTCGGAGCTAAGGATCTCTTGAAGGGATTTATCCGGAGAGGAATCATGCGACCCGCCTTCAGAAACTGATTTTGTGACTGATTCTGAAGCCAAAGTGATGGCTTGCTCCTCTTCTTTGGGCATGGTTGGTTCCTCTTCCACCTTTTCCTTAGCCTTTGGTGGTTCCTCAAGCTTCTCTTCTGGTTTCTCTGCCGGTTTCGCCACAGGGTTCTCTTTGGGGAGGGATTTTTGAGAGGTGGAGGGAGAAACAGGCTTGGAGGAGGAGGCTTTAGCCTTCTTTTCGCGAAATGCTTGAAGAAAAGCAGCCTCCTCTTCGTCCATAACAACGATTGGGTTAGGGTTGGCCATTTGAGAGAAGCTAAGAGGATTGCTGTGTGAAGAGCTTGTGTGATCAGAGAGATGGATAGCTTGTGTGATCAACTCGGAGCAACTGAGCACCTCTTTAAGGGCGTTGAAGATCTGGGATGGCCAAGAGCTGAGGTGACCGTTGAAGCAAATCCAGCCGTTGAGAAGATCAAGGCAAATCCGAAGCATTGAAGAGAGTTGCAGCCTTTTTGGAACGGCTAATTTAAATTCAAAAAATGACCCTTCAGAGAAGAGGGAGGTCTGCCACTGATAAGACGTGGCTTATCCATGCCAATATGCCATAAATAGCGTCTGGGAGAGCCAAGCGAGCCGTTGGAGAGACGCGGTGATCTGGTTCCTTTCTGGCGACATTTTCAGCGAGCTAGAGGAATGTATGGGAACCTTTGGTGTGGGTGGAGACAAAGGAACCAAAAACAGTACGTTCCCATACAAGGAATCAGGGTAGGCTATTTATCGCATTGCACAATAATTCTCAGAGAAGGTTTAGAGATGGATCATAGAGAATTAAATTGAGCAATGAGGCAAGGGTAGGTCTTAATACACAATCATCATTTCAGCTTGTAATGTTGGGTTAGAAATATGATCAGATTATGACTTTTGGGCCATCAAAGAAATTTGAACAATGAGGAGTTGAGAAATAATGATAATCAAAAGGAAACGAACCAGAAAAATTTATCTAAGCCTTTATAAGAAACCATTATGACACGAAGGGTTTGTAGCAAAAGATATAACACAAGGACATCAAGACCCAACAAGTTAAATATCTTAAACTAGTCAATCAGGGAAACTTGGAAAGAATTCTCAGAACTAAGGTCACTACTGAGTAATGGGAATCATTCCTAGTTCCAATCTAAGGTTCTCAAAAGGAACTCTATTCAATGCCTTGGTGAATATATCTGCAATTTGATCTTCAGTTCTACAAAATTTCATAATGATGTTTCCCTTCTCAACATGATCTCTAAGAAAATGATGTTTAATGTCAATATACTTGGTCCTAGTATGATGCACAAGATTCTTAGAAATGTTTATGGCACTAGTGTTGTCACAAAGAATAGTGAGAGAGCCATAAGACATACCAAAGTCCGCGAGTTGTTGCTTTAGCCAGAGAAGTTGGGAACAACAAGAGGCAGCTGCAATGTACTCGGATTCTGTGGTGGAGAGAGAGAATGAAACTTGTTTCTTTGATCCCCATGACACGAGGCAAGGGCCTAGGAACTGTGCCATTCCAGAAGTGCTCTTCCTATCCACCAAGTATCCGGCATAATCAGCATCAGTGAAACCCATGAGCTCAAAGGGACATTCTTTGGGGTACCAAATGCAGAGATCGTCAGTTCCCTTGAGATATCGAAGTATTCTTTTTACAGCAGCCAAGTGGGTTTCTCTCGGACAAGATTGGAACCTAGCACAAAAGCCAACAGCAAAGACAATGTCTGGTCGACTAGCGGTTAGGTACATGAGTGAGCCTATCATACCTCTATAGAGCTTCTCCTCCATTAGAGGACTCGAGTGGTCCTTATCCAGATGGGCAATGGTGGATATGTGAGTGGAGAGAGGCTTGCATGAATCCATTTTGAACTTCTTCAGTAGTTCCCTGACATACTTCTGTTGGTGAATTTGAATACCATCTTCCTTTTGAGTGATTTGTAATCCGAGGAAGAATGTGAGTTCCCCAATTAAACTCATTTCAAATTCACTACTCATCAAGTCTTTGAACTTGTCTACAAGGGACAGGTTAGTGGAACCAAAAATGATATCATCAACATAGATTTGAACCACTAAGATGTTACCTTCTTCTTCTAGGATGAAGAGAGTCTTATCAATAACTCCACGCCTGTATCCATTTGAGAGTAGAAACTGGGCAAGACGATCATACCAAGCTCTGGGAGCTTGCTTGAGGCCATAGAGTGCCTTGTCTAGAAAGTAGACATGATCTGGATGATCGTCGTCTTCGAAACCAGGAGGTTGCTTGACATAGACTTCTTCTTGAAGAATTCCATTGAGGAAGGCTGTTTTCACATCCATTTGGAACAACTTGAACCCTTTGTGAGATGCGAAGGCAATCAACAACCTTATTGCTTCGATCCTTGCCACTGGAGCATAGGTTTCATCATAGTCAATTCCTTCTTGTTGATTGTATCCTTGAGCCACAAGTCTTGCTTTGTTCCTTATCACAGCTCTTGTATCATCTAGCTTGTTTCTGAAAACCCATCTGGTTCCTATGATGTGCTTATCCTTGGGGCGAGGAACCAGATGCCAGACTTTGTTCCTTTCAAATTGATGAAGCTCTTCTTGCATGGCTTGGATCCAGTCCGCATCCTTCAGTGCCTTACCTATGTTCTTTGGTTCCACAATAGACAAAAAGGCATTAAAGGCAAAGAAAGTTAGATGTTCGTACCTGACTGGAGGCTTGACGACTCTTCTTTCTCTGTTGGAAGCCAAAGTATTTGATGTGGAGACATTCTGAGTTGAGCATTCAGCTTCCTGGTTGGGGTCACCTTCTCCATTGAAGAACATGTGGGAAGATGAATCATTGAGGTCTCTACAGATGTTGTCGTCATGCTCATGGTTCTCAGAAACAGATTGTTGTTCATTATCCATTGGAACTGGTGGAGAAGCCATTGGAGGGTTCCGTTCAGCAGGGCAAGAACTGGGAGGAGTGACATCTTCATCTGGATCTTCTTGGGATGACTTGGGAAACGGATCTTCAAAGGGACTGGTGGTGTTCTGCACAATCTTTCCAAGTGATTTTTCATTAAAAATAACATGAACACTTTCTTCTACCTTTTTAGTCCTTTTGTTGAAGACCTTGTATGCCTTGCTGCCTGAGGCATATCCAATGAAGATTCCTTCATCACTTCTTGGGTCGAACTTGCCAAGATTGTCCTTCCCATTGTTGTGCACAAAGCACTTGCATCCGAACACCCTTAGATGAGAAATGTTGGGAACTCTTCCTCTTAGGAGTTCATAGGGTGTCTTCTCTGTGATAGGGCGAAGCATGGCTCTATTGATGATGTAGCATGCTGTGTTGATCGCCTCAGCCTAAAAGGATTGGGAGAGTTCACTTGAGATCAACATAGTTCGAGCCATGTCTTCCAAGGTCCTATTCTTTCTCTCCACTACTCCATTCTGTTGAGGAGTGTATGGTGCAGAGAAGTTGTGATCAATGCCATGCTCACTGCAAAAGGTTAGAAATTCTCCATTTTCGAATTCGGTACCATGGTCAGACCGAATAGCATTAAGTGAACAATCAAGGGATTTTTCTAACAAGGGAACCAGGTCTTTAAAGCGATCAATGACTTCACTTTTAGATTTAATGAAAATGGTCTAAGTAAAGCGAGAGAAGTCATCGACAATAACAAAAATATAGCTGTTCCCTCCTAGGCTTTGAACTCTCATGGGTCCACAAAGATCCATGTGGATGAGCTCAAGAGGCCTTGAGGTGCTTACCATGTTTTTGGATTTAAAGGAACTATGAACCTGTTTTCCTTTTACACAGTCAGAGCATGGTTCCTTAGATGTACCACTCAGCTTTGGAAATCCTCTGACTAGTTCCTTTGAGTGTAGCTTTTGAATCAGCTTGGTGCTAGCATGACCGAGGCGTTGGTGCCACAACTCAGCTTGGTCATTCACGGTTGAGAGACACAGTTTCTCCTTGGGGACGAAGGATGGATCAACAATGTAAACATTGTTGAATCTCTTTCCTTTTAGGATGATTTGTCCCGAGGAGTCAAGAACTGAGCATTCGTTTGATCTAAATCTGACTTCATTGTCTCCTTGATCACACAGCTGTGACACACTTATTAGATCAAAACCAAGACTATCAACAAGGTGAACTTTGTTTACCTGAATGTGATCGTTGAGTTTCACAGTTCCTATTCCACAGATTTTCCCTTTGCTTTTGTCTCCAAAGGATATGTTCCCTCCTTGGAGAGGTTGAAGAGAGGTCATTTGATTTCTTTTTCCGGTCATATGGTATGAGCAACCACTGTCAATGTACCATAGTTGGGGTTGCCTCTCTTCTTTCTGCACATAAGGGAACTAAGATTTCTGAACCCAGCGAAGCTTGGCTTTACTGGGGGGATTAGCATTTCGAGTCTGTGAATAATCATGGAGTTGGTTCCTTTCCTGGTGATAAGCACTTTTCTCCCTTTCAAAGTTCCTTTTCTTTGCACAATCAGTGTTGTAATGGCCATTCTTACCACAGTAGGTACATAAGCGGTTGTAGACAACATGACCATACTTTCCTTTCCCTGGCCTAAAAGGTTTTTCATTTATTTTGTTGAAATCAACATTGTTTTTAACCTTCCTATTGGCCATGTCAACATACTTTTTGTGAGCAAAAGAATTGGTGAACCATTGATTTTCAGGAGTCATTTTTTCTTTTCCTTTTGGTTCCCTCTTAGGGCTTTGAGAACCTTCATTGAGATGTTTGGCAACCTCAGCCTTGTTCTCAAGCACAATGATCTTCTCTGATAGGAATTGATTCCTGTCACGAGAGGTGGCAAGAGCAATGCTGAGGTTCTCATTCATCTCAACAAGTTCTTGTCTGGCCTTTTCATTTTCAGCATCATTGTTATCCTTGTTGTTGACATATCCTATTCCACGACGTTGCCTCACAAAGACAGTTTGATTTATCATTTTTTCATTAATGGAATCAGTGAGATTGTCTAACCTATCAATAATGGACTAAAGCATTTCATTTCCAATAGAGTTAGCATGCGAAGGAACTTTAACATAATCTATGCCAGATTCATCGCAAGATTTGCAGATTTTAAAGTGACTAGCATGCACGTTCCTAATTTCAATCAGTTTGGAGTGAGTTTCAGCTAGGTCTTTCTCAGTTTCATCAAGTTTCTTACTCCAAACAGAATTCTCAACAGTTAAGCATGCAATTTCATCTTCACAATCATCAAGTTTATGTTGAAGGGAACTGGTTTCCTTTCCTAGTTTCTTTATGATCTTAAGAAGTTGTTTCTTATCACAATCAACTAGGGATTTTAAGAGATCATCAGAAGTTACCTCAAGTTCTTTTGAGTCGCTTGTGTCTCCTTTTGCCATGAGACATCTTCCTCCAGAGAAGCCGCTCAGATCCAGTTCCTCATCTGAGTCTTCTCCCCATGAGGCTACGAGAGCCTTCTTTCTCTGAGGTTTTTCTTCTTCCTTGGAGTCTTCCTTGTTGGGACAGTTCTTAGCGTAGTGTCCCTTCTCTTTGCACTCGTAACAAGAGACTTCCTTTAGATCCCTTCTGGGTCCGTTGTAGGAGGAACTGCCCTTTTGGAACCTTCCCTTCACAAAGAATTTTTTGATATTCTTTGAGAAGAGGGCTGTTAGCTCGTCCTCCTCTTCTTCCAAGTCTGAGTTCTCTTGCTCCATCTCAAGCCTTGAGAAAGCTTTGGAGATCTTAAGGGCGATTCCTTTCTCCAGTTTCTTATCGGCATTGGCTTTAGTGTGCTCTCCTTCTTCAACTTCCAGTTTCCCTATGACTTGGGTCAAGGGAAGGGATTGGATGCCTGAAGTGTTCTTCATGATTCCTTTGAGAAGGGTGAACTTGGAGTTGAGTCCATTGATGATCACTAAGGACTTGGAGACTTCATCAAGATCAACTCCCGCCGCCGTCAACTTTCCAATTAATCTGTTGAAGCGAGAGTAGTACTCTGAGATGGTCTCAGTTTCCATCATTTTGAAGGTGTGGTATTCTCCTTCCAAAGCAAACTTTCTGCTTTGCTTTAGTTCCTCACTTCCTTCATGCATCTCCTTGAGAGCTTTCCACATCTCTTTGGCCGTCTTGATTCCTATGACCTTGTCCATGTCCTCTCTGTCCAATCCATTGAGGATGAACTGCCTGGCCTTGGCATTCTTCTCCATGATAACATAGTGTTCTGGTTTCCAATCTTCTTCCTTCATGGTGAGGTCGACATAGCCATCTCCATTTTCGACTATCCTCCAACATTGGTAGTCGTTGGTCTTGATGTGGCTTTCCATGCACTTTTCCCGCCATATTTCTTCTCCTTTCTTTCGGAGATGTGGCTTGTTGGTGGAGATTCCGAGCTCAAACTTGCTTGGTTGAGACATGATCTGCAAACTTATCAAAGATCTAGAGCTTTTCCTACTCTGATACCAATTGTAGGATCGTGATTGTTAGATAAAAGCTTAAGGAACTCAGAATAACGATTCTCAGTTCCTTTCGCAGCGGAAGATAAACAATCAAACAAATGACAAGTTCCTTATAGTGGAAACCTTTGATTGCCAACTAGCAATCCAGGATAAAAACCACTACCTTTCTTTCGAAAGGATTTCAAAGTATACTTCTTGATTTCTTATCTCTTTTGGTTACAGCTTATCCTAGGAACGAACACACAGTTCCTTTGCCTTACACACAGTTAGACAATCCTAGATAACTTAACACAATCAATAATCAATCCAAGAAACAGACTTTCGCACCTAGGAACTATTACTTACAGTCACAGGAACTTAGCACTCAGCTCTTCTTCCTTGACTGGTTCATCTTGATCTCGGTTTGCTTTGATGATCTTTGTTTGGAGGTTCACACTAGATATTTGCTAATGAGTGTGAGTTCTTGTTTTGGTGCTTGAAGATAACCCTTGGGTTAGTCTTCCTTTTATAGAGGATTCTTCGCAGCTCGATCCTCTCTTGGTTCCCACGGATTGAGCTTGCCCTAGGATTAGTGGTTCTCCTTGATCCACGTTGTTCTTGGCATGTGCAAACAACCTAGGCAGCTCAGAATCTCTCTTGGTTGGTCAACTACCTCAGACGAGCCTTGTGGTGTCGTTGTCAAAACGCTTTCGTCCGAGGTTGAGTAAGCTGGCCGTTTGGGAACCGTCTGTTGGACAGCGACGTCTTCATGTGCTGTCGCTTTCATCGTCTCTGTCCGAGGTAGAGGTTCTCTAGGCTTCTTGTTATTTAGCTCTTGGACCTTGGCAGACTTTTGGAAGCTTCAACAAGTCATTTTCGACACCTTTTGTCCGAGGTTGTGTATCCCCAGATTTCTCGGGAATCGTAATGTCGCAAGCTCCATTTCTGGGCACACCTGGGTTCCTCTGGATTCCTTCAGCTGTCTTGTTCCTTTGGTTCCCTTGTTCTGTTTGGTTTTCCTGCCTTCGGTATGTTCCTGTGGTTCCTTAAAACACATCTTTGAGATAAAACATTAGTATCATGATATTTGTCATCTTCAAAAGTAGAGAAACTGAGGAACGGAACTCTCAGGGGAACCTAAGTTCCAGAGTTCCATTTCCTAACAAAACGGCACAGAAGTGTTTGGTCGTTGACGCTGACGGTGTCTCTGCGGCAGATGTGAACCAGACGGCTGGTTATGGGGACGACCGGTAGTAGGCGGTAATGTCGGTGAGCGGCCTTGCCTATGTCGACCACTGGAATGAACCTGATCGTCCTCACGCTCCTCTTGGGAACTCTCAACATCGGCCTCTGCAGCTGTAGTGTTCTCTTCTCGGATCACTACTTGCGCAGGCCGTCGTTGTCGACCACGCTGCGGAACTACAGTGTTGTCTCGTTGCGAAGCCAGGTGTTTCAGCTGACCTGGTTCCGATGTAGAGGGTAGCATCACAGCTTTACCCTTTGCCTTTTTCCAGGGCTAAGGCGCTCAACTCATGTTCCTATGGATGATCCTGAGTAGAAGCTAGCGTGGTGACCGAAACCGGTTGCTGGCGAGCAAAGATTTCTTCATACTTCCGCTGGAATTCAGCGAACTGCGCGTCTCTTGATTTGTCTCTAGCAAGCAGCTCGCGGATCATTTGTTGTTCAACAGTCTCGGCGCCTATCTCACGTGTTGTATCTCCTTCTGAAACCTGACATCAAGAAATGGCAAACCACATAATCAAAGCGAACAACAACCGCAACAGAGATTCAACAAATAGGTAAGCAGAACCGAACTCAGCAAGCAATCACTCGGGTAACTAATCTGGTTGGCCGTGTGAGAGGTTACGAGCATGGTTAAGGCAACTCACACAACAATCAACAAAATCAAGGCAATGCTCAGCAAAGAAAATGTCGAAAGTAGATATGCAAGGATATAAGCACAAAAGTAATCACAACACAGTCAACCAAGATATGCAACCCAGACGGTGAGAGATAGAGAAGACGGTAAATGAATCACTGCGATAACGGGGTTGAAGGTGCCAGAATCAAGACCGGGTTCTCCCTTCGTGCACTGCGAAGAGACGCACTTGCCTTATTTTGGCTTGTGTGGTCTCCATTTTTTTTTTGTAAATTGCGAACAACCCTCTGTTTTTTTTTTGAGCAGTTGTTCGCTACTGAACTCTGTCTTTTTTTTTGTGAAACCTAGTGTTGTTTGCACAGATGCAGAAACTGCATCAGACACACGGACAACAGCAAACTTCAGCAAACAACACACAGAAATTTCAGTGCGGCACACGAACAACAAACAACACACAACAGATTGCAGTTCGGCACTCAAACTTCAGCAAACAACACACATAAATTTCTCACCACACGAACAGCAGAAATCACGGACAACAGATGCAGTGCAGCGAAAAAGAAAAAAAAATCTGGGTGCAGTGATTCAAGTGGGAGAAGAAGGAGATTGCGAAGATGTAGATTTGTGGCGCAAACAAGGCAAACGAAGTCGCAACGAACTATCTAAGCCTATATGCAAGCAAATCTTCAACCAACACAATCACAAACCAAGCATAAACACATGAAAGTGCAGAAAATTCTGTGAGTGGTTCGGCTATGCAGAGGAAAGAAAAAAAAATTGTTTTTTTGTGGGTTTTGTGATGATGGTTGAATGTCTCAAACACCAAACCTAGGGTTTTTGTAATTGTTTTTCAAATTGAGAGTGCATAATTTTTTTTTTGTTCCTAGAACAAGATCTAGGTTTTTTTTTGTTGATGCAAGAATTGATTTACGGAAGCGAAGGAGTGATTGAAAGAAGAGTTGGAACGACTTACGCGATTCATAGGCTCTGATGCCAGTTGATGCGACCTTGTCCGATGGAAAGACCACGAATCGATGTCAAGGACCGAGTGAAAGCGTATTGGGGCGAACCAACTCGTCGGAAGGGAACCGGATTGGTGTAGGCGGACTGTGGGCTGTTCGGACCACAATGAACAGCGGAGATGCAACGGATGGAGTGCAGCGAATGGTGTCGGAGGTGATGGTGACGACGGAGATGGCAGCGGAAAGACGGGAAAGGGCGAGCGGCGGAAGAGGGTGGTCGTGTGGTGATTGGTGCGGTGGTAGGCGTGTGGAGGAAGGAAGTGATGGTGGCTGTCTAGGGTTTGTGGGGGCGACAAGAATCAGGGTTAATTCTTGTTGCGGGAATACGGATCATAACTGGATAACTGTAACCGAATTAACGCGCCAGGATAGTTCGACTAGAAACGCGTTAATTTTTGTGACGTCAGGGCCCGGGTTTGCAGGAGATTACTTGACTGGAAAACAAGCTCTATTTCGACCTGCCTGGAAAAGAAGACAAAAGAGAGTATTTATACTAGAGATGAGACCTAATGGGTCAGACTCTCTAGTTACTAAATCTGACGGCCCATTTAACATAAATGGAAACCACCTAGAAATAGCAGCTACTAAAAGTAGAAATAATGTTCAAATAATGTACTACACAAGTAATGTCTCGATCTTGCTGGGTGTCAGTGTAGAGGAGTCAGTCACGGCTAAACTGACGAGACACAAAAGCTCGGGCGCTGTAGTGATCTGGCCGTGACTGGGTACAAGTCTGGTCACCAAGGATTGTGTCGCGGCTTGGACACTCTTCGCTCTTGAACGGGTGATCGGACCTGTAGGTGGAAGCCGCATGGTGTCTTCCTCCTTTGTAGCAGACATGGAGGACTGGGTCACATCAACAAGGCTCTGTTACCTCAAGGGGATTTGTTCCCTCGGAGGAAACTGTTTCTTCTCTATGGCATGCGCATCTTGGACATGTTCATTATCAACGTATGCATGATATGTCTAAAAATGGCTTAATTCCACCATTTGATATGAATATAGAGAAGTGTAGAACATGCATGCTTACTAAGATAACTAGAAAACCTTTTCCTGGGGTATAAAGGGATTGTTCCGTGCTTGAGTTAATACATAGTGATTTATGTGATTTTCATTCTTCTCCGTCCTTGGGGAATAAGAAATATGTAGTGACATACATTGATGATTATTCTCGATATTGTTATGTAATTTTACTACATGCTAAGGATGAGGCCCTTGGTAAATTCAAAATTTACAAGAATGAAGTTGAACTTCAAAAGGGAACTATGATCAAAAGGTTACGCACCGATAGAGGTGGTCAATACTTTGACCCGGATTACTTCAAATCTGTAGGAATCATTCATGAATCCACATCTCCTTATACACCACAACAAAATGGTGTGTCGGAGAGGAAAAATCGAGTTTTAAAGGAAATGGTTAATTCCATGCTTTCCTACTCGGGGTTGAATGATGAATTTTAGGGAGAAGCTATGCTAACGGCTTGTTACTTGTTGAATAGAGTTCCTAACAAAAGGAACAATGCAACTCCATATGAACTTTGGTTCAAAAGGCAACCCAATCTGAATTATATTCGGGTTTGGGGTTGTAGAGCGATAGTAAGACTACTGGATCCTAAGCACAAGACTTTGGGTGAAAAAGGTGTTGAATGTATATTCATTAGATATGCCGAGCATTCTAATGGCTATAGGTTCTATGTTATTGAACCAAACAAGTTTATTTCGGTTCATACCGTTATAGAGTCAAGAGATGCCATCTTTGATGAAAGACGGTTTTCATCAACACCTGTATCAAAGGACTTGGTTCCTGGATCTAGTGCAGATCAGGAGGTAATTGTTCCTCTGGAGGAATCGTTACCTCAAAGGGACCAGATGTCTGAAATCAGAAGGAGTAAACGAGTAAGGAAGGAAAAATCCTTTGGTCCTGATTTCCAAGTTTACTTGATTGAAGGAACAAGGGATGAGATTGGTTCTCAATATATGTATTGTTACAGTATTGAGAATGACCCAAGAAACTATGTGATAGGTGTTATTTCATACACCTTTTCTAGCATCTATTAGCATGATTTGGAGGAGTTTTGGAGTTGTTTTAGTGCTAAGTCTGCGATCCAGATATTATGGAGAGAAGTGAAGAAATCCAAGGATTGACAGCTTAGTTAGAGATGGAGATGGAGCTGCTGGAACATCTATGGAGAAGGCTACCAAAACTTGGTAGTATTTGGAGAGCAGCTGGAGAAGAGAAGAAGATGAGAAGTTGAAGTCTGGAGTTCACCGCCTCGCGTTAGCAGTGACGCCCCGCGGTGTTGACTCCCAGTGATGATGAAGCCCCGCGTGAGAGGAGGCCACCGCCCAGCGGTGGAGAGCAGAAGCCCCGCGGTGGATATTTGCCGCCCCGCGGTGGACGTGTTTATTGCCTCGCGCCAGATTATATTTATTTCCTTTTATTTCTATTTCAGACTTTGTTATTTTATTTGTTTCCTTTTGGATTGGTTTTGTGATCTTGGGCTTTAGGTTAACTCTATTTAACCTAATGTTCCACAGCCTCCAAGCCAGTCTACGAACACACTTAGACACATCTTGTATCGAACTATTTTGATCGTTATTTCATATTATAGTTTTTCATCCCCTTTGATGGAGAACTAACTTTCCCTTGTTCTGTTAGACGATTGAAGCAGTACTTTGATGTGTTTGTGAGATTTCTATTCCTTGTTCTTATCCTTATAATTGTTGGATTGATTCTCTTGCTTATCACGTCTACAATTTCTAGTTGTTCTTCTTAGCCTGATCACCTAGGTTGAATGCTTGTTATCAATTGCTAGGATTGCATATAGGGGTTTCGAGTGCATATCTAGTGGCAAACACGTTTGTGCGTATAGGGGTTCCGAGCGTACACTTGTGTGTGAGAATAAATTGCATGTTAAGTAGGGGAGTGAGTACTTGTACGTCTTTCTACTTGCATGTATCCTAAATCCTTGTGTGCATCGCTATTGCTGTGTTGGTGCTAAAGTACGCTGACAACTGTGAGAATCAGTTATACTTTATCATTGGTATAGTGATAAGTCTATTGACAACTGTGAGAATCAATAGTACTTACGATTAAGGTGGGAACGACTATAAGGATAAATAATTGAACTTGGATTGAATAGATTTCAGGGATCAAACTCTATCTTTGTACTGTGGATTTCGCTCTAACAGGACTACTTTCCCTCATATTATTCTCTCGATTTTGCTTAACCTGCATGCTTGTTTGCTTCGTTCTCTTGACTACAAAACCCCCAGTTGCTTGTTACTTGTCATTCACGATTGCATATTACATCATACCTTCTCTGTGGGATTCGACCCTTACTTGTCTGCTATACTTTGTTTAGTAGGTTTGTTAGGATAATTAATTTTGATAAGGCTAATCAACGACATTTGCTTGTGCATCTTTAGTCCCGTCAAAATTTGGCGTCGTTGCCGGGGAAGGTTTTTGTTTGTTGTGTGTTTTCGTGTTTGATTTTTGGGTGGAGACCTATCTTATGGTCGATACCCGTGCTACTGACTCCCCACTCTTAGCTTTTGATCCAGAGATTGAAAGATCGTTCATTGGACGTCTGCGCGATCGAAGGGAAGAAGCCGAGATTGAGACTGTGTCGGTCATTGAGACTGACACAACCGAAAACGTTGAGACTGAAACCGCTGAAGTTGCTACTACCCCAGCTGCTACTATGGCTGGAAACGGAACGTTACGAGAGCTTACGACACCGAATATTGGGGCTGAACCCCTAGCTGTGATCATCACTGCGCTGGATCAAGGGGTGAACTTCGAATTGAAGACTGGAATTGTTAACTACCTGCCTAAGTTCCACGGTCTGAGTGGAGAGGATCGGATTTCTCACCTGGGCAAGTTCCACAATGTCTGTATGACGATGAAGCCTAGGAACGTGACTGAAGAGCAGTTCAAGATGAGAGCTTTTGGCTTTTCTTTACTCGACAATGCGAGCGACTGGTACTATCACTTGCCACCAGGAACCATAGATACATGGGCGAAATTGCATAAGGCGTTCCTGGATAAGTATTTTCCGACGAAGAAGGTGAATGCTTTGAAGAAGGCAATTGCCAACATTGAGCAGGCTTGTGATGAGACACTGTATGATTATTTGGAGAGGTTCAAGAGGCTCTTCTCCAGCTGTCCATTCCATGGATACGCCCAGCAGGATCTTGTCCTTTATTTACACAACGGTCTACAAGACCAAGAGAGAAGAATGGTCAATGCTGCATGCGGTGGCAGTATTCTGAATCTGACACCGAAGGAAGCCATGGACCGAATCCAAGAGATGAGTGAAAGCACCCGGAACTTCGGAAAAACTTACCAAAGAAAGGCGGTCAATGCTGTGACCCCTGCAGGACCAAGTCCGGTATTATCTGAGTTAGCCGAGTTGAAGGAGATAGTCATGAAGATGGCAAATCAGAATGCTCCTCAACAAGCCAGATCGTGTGGCCTTTGTCCTAGCCAGGCCCACCACACAGATACCTGTCCTCAGTTGCAAGAGGATGGTGTTGCTGAAGTTAATGTTGTAGGAGGCTATGGAGCCCCTAGACAACAGTATGGTGGCCAGCCCAATTACAACCAGAGAGGGCGTGACCATCCAGGATTTAGATGGAGTGACCCTCAAGGTGGTCAGCAGCCGGCACAACAGCAATATCAGCCGGCTCAGCAATAACAGTACCAGCAATGAGTTCAGTACCAAAAGAGGCCCCAAGGCCAAACTTTTAGAGCCTCTACTGAGGATATGCTGAAGACCTTGACTCAGCACTTTGCTACGCATGTGCAGGCTACTGAGTCGAGTATCAAGAATATAGAGAGGCAGATTGGCCAGTTAGCCGACGAGGTGACTAAAATCAACCAGAGGACCTCAAACTCCCTGCCATCCCAGACCACTTTGAATCCCAGAGAGAACGTGAGTGCTATCACGCTGAGAAGTGGTAAAGAAGTTATGTCTCCTATTGCTGAAGAGGAGAAAGAAATTTCCGAGAAAAAGGAACTCACCGCACCGCCCCGCGGCAATTCCTGCTGCAACCCGGTACCTATGCCCAGTAATGTCAACGCGACCCCACCGCCCCGCGGTGACGATTTACGCCCCGCGGTGGTCTCGCCGCGAGCTGCTCCTCAGAAATTTGTTCCTACTGACGATGTCTATGTTGATACCTATGTTCATCCAGTGTTTCCTCCCCTACGTTCAGAGAAGCCCCCAGCACCTTTTCCAGAGGCGCTAAAGGCTAAAAGAGTTGTCGATGATAGAGACCTGTTCGACACGTTCCAGAACTGTGAGGTGAACATTCCCCTACTGAAGCTTATCAAGGCTATCCCGCGATATGCCAAGTTCTTAAAGGAGCTCTGCACGGAGAAGAAAGCTCAAAGGTAGAAGACTCAGAAGAAGAGTCCAGTGGGCGAACAAGTGTCAGCTGTGGTTCAGAAGCGTCTACCTGCGAAGTGCAAGGATCCAGGTACGTTTACTATTCCTATTACTATAGGTAAGCATGTTTTTGAGAAGGTCCTACTTGATTTGGGTGCCGCAATTAATGTTTTACCCTATTCTTTACTTGAGAAATTGGAATTAGGACCCCTGCGTGAGTCTAGTATTGTGATACAACTTGTTGATGGATCGTGTGTACCCCCTAAGGGTGTTGTAGAAGATGTCCTTGTTAGGATAGGTCCTTTGATATTTCCTGCTGATTTCTTTGTTATGGATATGGATTATGATGAGCAAGTTGTCCCGGTTATGTTAGGGCGACCTTTTATGAAGACTTCCATGACTAAGATAGATGTTGATAGTGGTACCCTGACTATGGAGTTTGATGGAATAATTTTTTAGCATGATATTCATAAAGCAAAACCCATTAAGTCTCCTCCTCCTCTCTGCATTAATGACTTTGATGATTCTGTGCATGATAATGTTAAGATTGATGCAGTAGAGACCGTAGTTGAGTGTTCAACTAGGGATAGACCCTTTGAGTTGCATGATTTTCATGATTTGCCTGTGGATAATGTCTTATTAGCTGATATAGGAGATTCCTCTACTTTGGGCACTTGCCCCCCTGCACTAACCACACAAGGCTGCAAGCCTTTATCTAGTGATGTGCAGCATGTTCAGGTTGAGACATATCGGCCCCCGCATCGTTCTAAGTATGGGGGCGACACTCCGAAGAGAATGTACATGGAGTGGGTGGCAAGGAAAGACCGTGGTCTAAAGTTCAAACCTTTCCATGAGAGGTCTCACCAGGAAGAGACAAGTTGGAGGATTCCGAAAGAATCCTACCCAAAATGGTAGTTGATCTGCAATACGTCGAGCCGACGACGATAACCAAGGCGCTGTCCGGGAGGCAACCCGTGTTTGTATTTCTTTGATCTCTTTTTCTTTTTATTAGATTATTTTCGTAGTTTATTTTGCTTTGTTTCGTTCGCCTGTTACTCACATTTCAGGTACGAAAGTAAACCCGAGAAGAGATGAAGTGCCCAGCCTTTCTCACCGCCCCGCGGCACTTTCCTACCGCCTCGTGGTGGAGCTGCCGCCCTGCGGTGACGGTTAGGTATCGATTCTCAACTTAAAAAAAAAAAAGCAAGAATAATGGGCCCCGAAAAAACCTTAAACGGGTTACTAAGGTTTTGACGAATTGGGCTTTATTTTTGGGCCAAGATTTCTCATATGGGCCATGGTACATGACCGGCCCATCAACCCTTTCTTTTCACCTTACCCTACCTTGACCTAGCCCCACATAAAATTTCCACCGCCCCCCCCCCCCCCCCCCTCAATTCTCCTTCTCCTATTTTCCATTCACTCTCCCCGAATCCCCTCTCGACCTTGAGCATTTCCTAGCCCCCATACCCCCATTTGGAGTCTAGCCTCACAGCCCAGCCCAAACACAACCCCCACCGCGCCGTTGTTGTCTCGCCTCGCTTTAGCTCCGCCTCGCGTTGCCACCGCTTCGCGTCTCTGTTGCTACCGCCCCGCGCCGACCTCACCGCGACCCGGTGCCCTGTTGTCAATTTCTCGCCGCGACGCTACCGCCCCGCGTCGAGTCTCTGCAGAACCTGTGTTTGCTTGATTGTGAGTATTCTTTGTTGTCTTCTGATTTGAGCATTTCAATTCTTCACTTATGGCTCCCAAAGGCCAGAAGAAGGCGTCGACGAGTAGGGATGAGAGTGAGCTGTACGATATTGTGAAGGGGAGAAAGGTGGTGCCTTCAAAATTTTTCCACATGCCAACTCTGGAGCAGATGGGAATGCTCGCGTGTGTGACGATGTGCCTAACGCAGTGTGGGCTGGGAGGATTTCTGGGCAAGGCAGCCCCCGCGTATCCTGAGCTATGCTTCCAGTTCATTTCTTCGTTCCGGTGGTTCTACCGCGAGGAGGGTGATGATAGCTTCCTGCGCAAGATCACATTCTCCTACAATGGACATGAGCATTCTCTGTCGAGGAGGGCGATCCACGAGGCCCTGGGCATTACGAAGAAACCGACCCCTGGATGGTCGAATGGACTTCAGGAGGACGAGATGTTTGCTTTCTGGCGGGCTGCTACTAGGAGGACTTTCAAGACGGGGCATGAGGTGAATTCGAAGTTGGTGAATCCGTGTCTGTGGTTGATCCACAAGGTGTTGATGAGAGATTTCTTTGGCCATGCTGACGATGGGAAGGTGCCCATGAAGGACTTCCAGTGGTTTTTGAGCATCCTGGGAACGGTTGAGCTTACTCTGTGTTGGGCAACTCTTTTCCTGAGTTCCCTGCGGAGGATTCATGAGGGCGAGCCTAGAGATATTTGTGGGGGTAGCTTGATTATCTCCTCTGCGCTGATGTGATTGCTTGCGATCAAATTGCTCGGCCGGTTCCCTGTGTTTTATATGATGCCGCCCACATGAGGGTGTGCTCTATGGTGAAGCCGCTGGGGCAGGATGGTGGTGTGGCTTAGACGGCTTACGAGGGCCATATTTTGAGTGTTTCGCGAGAGTTCACTTACTCGCCTTCATACGCGGGCTGGTGGATTGATAGTGATGGTCAGACGCCTGCTGCTGCTGCCGCTGCCGTTGTTCCTTCGGGTCCATATGGGGAGGGCCCTAGTGGTGGATATGTTGCTGCTGATCGCGAGGAGGGGGACGACCCCAGTGCTTCACAGTTTGAGGAGTCCTCATCTGTGTACGGACCTGTCGCACCATGGCAGGAGATGTACGCTAGATGGGATAACTTCTCTACGCGCCATGATCAGTGGACTTCCAGAGTAGAGACCGGTCTGCAAACTTGGCAGACCCAGCTTCACAATGAGATAGATGAGCGTCTGGAAACTATAGACACTCATCTGCAGGACTACTTTGGGATGTACCCACCACCACCTTCCGGTCCACAGTGAGTTTATTTCTCTCTTCCCCTATCATTTGACGTTCTCTTTTCACATTGAGGACAATGTTCGGTTTAAGTATGGGGGAGGGATATAGACTTGCTATTCTTGCTAGCTAGTGTACATAGCTTTATTTCTTCATTCGTTTTCTGCAGTGTTGATTCCGTTTTATAGTTTTTTTTTTTAAAAAAAAAAAAGAGCCAAAAAGAAGTAAAAAGGCAATCAAAATCCTGGGATGGACTGAAAACCCGAAAGGGCGGTTCAGGTAAAAAGCAGGTAGTCCTGCTGGTATTAGACCAGGGCAAAATTGGACTAGAGTGATGCGAGCTTATGTGAGAACGTCTATTGGAAAATGAAATGAGTGCTTGGTGAAAACCCGAAAGGACGCCTTGGCAAAATGAGTGAAAAAGAAGAAGAGTGATTTTAGGATTTCTCTTATCTTTCGGTGAGGCGTCATAAGAAGGGTGACATAGAAGGATTGTCGGGTAGGCCACTCATGGAGCGATAAGGAGATAGACGGGAGTTAGGTTAAATTGTTCTTGCATCACTTGTTCTGGTTGTCTTGGGCGTATTGTTGATGTGTTATAGTTGTTGGAGTCACATTTTCTTGTACTTCTTGAGTCCTTGGTATTGATTGAGAGGGTGAGCTTTTCTTTAGCTTACTCAGGACGAGTAAAGGTCTAAGTATGGGGGAATTTGATAGGTGTTATTTCATACACCTTTTCTAGCATCTATTAGCATGATTTGGAGGAGTTTTGGAGTTGTTTTAGTGCTAAGTCTGCGATCCAGATATTATGGATTGAAGTGAAGAAATCCAAGGATTGGCAGCTTAGTTAGAGATGGAGATGGAGCTGCTGGAACATCTATGGAGAAGGCTACCAAAACTTGGTAGTATTTGGAGAGCAGCTGGAGAAGAGAAGAAGATGAGAAGTTGAAGTCTGGAGTTCACCGCCTCGCGTTAGCAGTGACGCCCCACGGTGTTGACTCCCAGTGATGATGAAGCCCCGCGTGAGAGGAGGCCACCGCCCAGCGGTGGAGAGCAGAAGCCCCGCGGTGGATCTTTGCCGCCCCGCGGTGGACGTGTTTATTGCCTCACGCCAGATTATATTTATTTCCTTTTATTTCTATTTCAGACTTTGTTATTTTATTTGTTTCCTTTTGGATTGGTTTTGTGATCTTGGGCTTTAGGTTAACTCTATTTAACCTAATGTTCCACAACCTCCAAGCCAGTCTGCGAACACACTTAGACACATCTTGTATCGAACTATTTTGATCGTTATTTCATATTATAGTTTTTCATCCCCTTTGATGGAGAACTAACTTTCCCTTGTTCTATTAGATGATTGAAGCAGTACTTTGATGTGTTTGTGAGATTTCTATTCCTTGTTCTTATCCTTATAATTGTTGGATTGATTCTCTTGCTTATCACGTCTACGATTTCTAGTTGTTCTTCTTAGCCTGATCACCTAGGTTGAATGCTTGTTATCAATTGCTAGGATTGCATATAGGGGTTTCGAGTGCATATCTAGTGGCAAACACGTTTGTGCGTATAGGGGTTCCGAGCGTACACTTGTGTGTGAGAATCAATTGCATGTTAAGTAGGAGAGTGAGTACTTGTACGTCTTTCTACTTGCATGTATCCTAAATCCTTGTGTGCATCGCTATTGCTGTATTGGTGCTAAAGTACGCTGACAACTGTGAGAATTAGTTGTACTTTATCATTGGTATAGTGATAAGTCTATTGACAACTGTGAGAATCAATAGTACTTACGATTAAGGTGGGAACGACTATAAGGATAAATAATTGAACTTGGATTGAATAGATTTCAGGGATCAAACTTTATCTTTGTACTGTGGATTTCGCTCTAACAGGACTACTTTCCCTCATATTATTCTCTCGATTTTTCTTAATCTGCATGCTTGTTTGCTTCGTTCTCTTGACTACAAAACCCCCAGTTGCTTGTTACTTGTCATTCACGATTGCATATTACATCATACCTTCTCTGTGGGATTCGACCCTTACTTGTCTGCTATACTTTGTTTAGTAGGTTTGTTAGGATAATTAATTTTGATAAGGCTAATCAATGACATTTGCTAGTGCATCTTTAGTCCCGTCACTTTGCTGAGGCAATGAAGTCACATGATGTGTCTTTTTGGAAGGAGGCCGTAAATGATGAGATGGATTCCATCATGGGTAACTATATCTGGGTCTTAGCTGATCTTCCCCCTGGTTGTAAACCTTTGGGAAGTAAGTGGATCTTCAAGAAGAAGATGAAAGTAGATGGAACCATAGACAAGTTGAAGGCTTGATTGGTTGTCCAAGGCTTTAGACAAAAGTATGGAACCGACTACTTTGATACCTATGCACCGGTTGCTCGAATATCCACCATTAGATTGTTGATTGCCCTAGCGGTTATTCACAAGTTGGTTATACACCAAATGGACGTTAAGATAGCGTTCTTGAATGGGGATTTAGAGGATGAAGTTTATATGAAACAACCTGAAGGGTTTGTTATGCCCGGACAAGAGCATAAGGTGTGCAAATTGATCAAGTCCTTGTATGGGTTGAAGCAAGCACCGAAGCAATGGTATCAAAAGTTTGATGAGGTTGTGTACTTGTCCAATAGATTTAACTTAAATCAATCGGACACGTGCGTGTATAGCAAATTTGATAATTCTGGATATGGAGTTATAATTTGCTTATACGTGGATGACATGTTGATCTTTGGTACGGATCAAGGGCAAGTAGACATTGCAAAGGAATTTTTGTCATCACAATTCTCCATGAACGACATAGGGGCGGCCGATGTTATCCTTGGGATTAGGATAAAAAGGGAAGAGGGAGGTTTGACATTAACACAATCTCATTATATTGAGAAAGTGATGAAAAAGTTCAATTATGATGGGTGTTGTCCGGTCAGCACTCCATTTGATCCCTCTGCACGATTGTTCCCTCACAAAGGAACATCTGTGTCATATCTTGAGTACTCAAGGGTTATTGGGTGCTTGATGTATGTCATGACAAGTACAAGACCTGACATTGCATTTGCAGTGGGCAAACTTAGCCGATACACTAGTAATCCTGGTGTGATTAATTGGCGAGCGGTTCGTAGAGTACTTCAGTACCTCAAGGGGACCATGAACTTTGGTCTTACGCACTTTGGTTCCTCCTCGGTGTTAGAGGGGTATTCGGATGCAAGTTGGATTACAAATGAAGAGGATCATTCTTCCACAAGTGGATGGGTGTTTCTACTTGGTGGTGGAGCCATTTCATGGGCATCCAAGAAACAAACTTGCATCACGAGTTCTACGATGGAATCGGAGTTTGTTGCCTTAGCGACTGCTGGGAAAGAAGCATAATGGCTAAGGAATTTGGTTTATGAAATTCCATTGTGGGAGAAACCAATTTCACCCATATCAATCCATTGTGATAGCGCTGCAACTTTGGCTAAGGCATATAGCCATGTATACAATGGGAAATCACGCCACTTGGGTGTGAGGCATAGTGCGGTAAGAGAGCTCATTACGCATGGGGTGATTTCGGTGGATTTTGTTAGGTCTCAACAAAATTTGGTTGACCACTTGACGAAGGGGTTAGCGAGAGATTTGGTCTCCAAGTCGGCTAAGGGGATGGGATTAAGACCCATATAGTCTTCTAGTGGTGGGACACCCAATTCCTACCTAACTAGCGTTAGGGGCAAATTCAATGTGGAAAGCCCACACCTAGAAACTGAAGAGCACAAAAGAACAATCCCCAAGTGTGTGCTCAGTTCCTACAAGAGGGAGGTTGAAGACATAGTCTTCTAAATAGTTCCTTTGAAAAAGTGCAAATTGTAGGTGCACGATTGGGTAACGTTACCCTTAAGGGATCTACCTATGTGGGCATGAAGTTTGGCCGCTTCATGAAGTTCCGGGTTGGCTTCAGATACGCTTATGAATGGATAAGGATTCAGGGCCGTAAAAGCGTCAAGTTAGACTTTAAGAGTTGTAAAGTAACGTGTGTGTGTGTGTGTGTGTGTTATCTTCAGGCACCCAAGAGGGGTTGATTGGTTCAATCCTTTGGACACCATGATTCCCGGGTGTTTGGATTGTGTAATTACACTAAGCGGAAATTCAATCCTTGTGATTTTCATTTATGCACGAGTTGGGATAAAAGCTTACTTATTTTGTGAATCAAGGATTACACTAAAATGGGGGAGGATTGTTGGTAATTTTAGTGTCATCATGATATTGTTCCTTGGAGAGAACAATGCCATTTAGTGTGATCGGGATTCACACAACACTATGGGAGCTCACTTCGTTATAACACAAGTTTGGGGGTGTGTAGTACAAACTTGTGTAAGCGGATTCAAGTTTCGGAGGGCAACAATAAGGTATTGTTACTGGTACAACAAGTTTCCTCGAAGGGAACTTTGCTGGTTTGTTCCCTCTTAGGGATTTGTTCCCTGTGAGGAAACTGTACAGTTGGCCGGTTAATTTGAGTGCATTAAGCACGTGGGTAATTTACAATGTGTCTTGTAACGTGCTTGTAACTGCAATCACGTATGCAGTGGTAACTCCTATTATAACCGCCATAACTTGTGTAACTACCTTGTAACCGTCGGTAATCGCTGGATTCAGTTCCTAGAAAAGGTAACTGCCTTTGGAGCGGTTGTAACTGCTTGGTAACCGCCGTAACTGTCTGGTAACTTCTTATAAATTGATCTAGAAGTTCCCTAAATCCTATATAAAGGGTTCTAGGGCATTAGTGTTGATCTCACTTAAGATCAAACCATACGAAGCTAAGTCCAAAAACACATTCTCTAAAGTTCAATTCTCATCAAAAGCCTTGATTTGAATTGGTTGGTTTGTGTAGGATCGTGATTGTTAGATAAAAGCTTAAGGAACTCAGAATAACGATTCTCAGTTCCTTTCGCAGCGGAAGATAAACAATCAAACAAATGACAAGTTCCTTATAGTGGAAACCTTTGATTGCCAACTAGCTGCGAACAAGTTCCAGGATAAAAACCACTACCTTTCTTTCGAAAGGATTTCAAAGTCTACTTCTTGATTTCTTATCTCTTTTGGTTACAGCTTATCCTAGGAACGAACACACAGTTCCTTTGCCTTACACATAGTTAGACAATCCTAGATAACTTAACACAATCAATAATCAATCCAAGAAACAGACTTTCGCACCTAGGAACTATCACTTACAGTCACAGGAACTTAGCACTCAGCTCTTCTTCCTTGACTGGTTCCTCTTAATCTCGGTTTTCTTTGATGATCTTTGTTTTGAGGTTCACACTAGATATTTGCTAATGAGTGTGAGTTCTTGTTTTAGTGCATGAAGATAACCCTTGGGTTAGTCTTCCTTTTATAGAGGATTCTTCGCAGCTCGATCCTCTCTTGGTTCCCACGGATTGAGCTTGCCCTAGGATTAGTGGTTCTCCTTGATCCACGTTGTTCTTGGCATGTGCAAACAACCTAGGCAGCTCAGAATCTCTCTTGGTTGGTCAACTACCTCAGACGAGCCTTGTGGTGTCGTTGTCAAAACGCTTTCATCTGAGGTTGAGTAAGCTGGCCGCTTGGGAACCGTCTGTTGGACAGCGACGTCTTCATGTGCTGTCGCTTTCATCGTCTCTGTCCGAGGTAGAGGTTCGCTAGGCATCTTGTTCTTTAGCTCTTGGACCTTGGCAGACTTTTGGAAGCTTCGGACAAGTCGTTTTCGACACCTTTTGTCCGAGGTTGTGTGTCCCCAGATTTCTCGGGAATCGCAATGTCGCAAGCTCCATTTCTGGGCACACTTGGGTTCCTCTGGATTCCTTCAGCTGTCTTGTTCCTTTGGTTCCCTTGTTCTGTTTGGCTTTCCTGCCTTAGGTAATTTCCTGTGGTTCCTTAAAACACATCTTTGAGATAAAACATTAGTATCATAATATTTGTCATCTTCAAAAGTAGAGAAACTGAGAAACGGAACTCTCAGGGGAACCTAAGTTCCAGAGTTTCGTTTCCTAACAATTTCCCCCTTTTTGATGATGACAAATACAAGGAACCTGACAACATAATAGGACTTTGAATCTTATGAGACCATATTGAGATAACGGGATTTACAACATTACAGATTAGTGATAGAACATTCAATGGTTGTGAATTCCACCTAAGCAAGTGAACAAGTTTATTTCAAATTCCCCCTTAGAAATAGAACTAGTTCAGAGTTCCTATTAATTCAGTAGTCTCCAAAGTTCAAGGTTCCTATCCTTTTCTTCCCCCTTTTGACATCATCGAAAAGATTAAGTACAAGTTAAGAACATGATATCCAAGTGAATATGCAATTGCATCAATCCTAAAAAAAAGTCATAATGAGAACGTTAAGGCAAATACAAATTGATCATTGGAGCGATTCCAAATATAGTCATTAAAGCTTCATTGATCATTGTTCAAAACACTTATACCACAACATAACAACTGACAACCGACAACACAAACATCAAATAGCAAGGAAGACAACAAAAGCAATCTTAAGAAAGACAACAAAAGGGATAGAAGAGGGGAGTAGGATCCTAAGGAAAACTACTAGCTCGCTGTGGCGTTGCAGTACTGGGAACCTAGAACAAGCGTTCCTATGGCGTAGTAGCGGCCTCCTCTTCTGCATCCTTGTCATCGGTTCCTACATTTTGGCCCGCGGCCTGATGAGCACTGATTACACCTTGCCAATCCTTCTGCAGAACTTCCACCAGGCTCTCGATAGCAGAATTGATACGCCCCAACTCTCTTACTTGATCATGGATGGCGACCGTGTTGGCAGTCGAGCCTTCCAAGATAGCTTTTTCAATACGATCCAACGCAAGGAGGATCGCAGAGGAGTCTGAAGAGGGGGGTTGCTGAGGGTGGGAACTAGAACGGCCCTGGGAACTCGCCTTTTCCTTAGGCGGGATTTCTTCCGTTTCAGCAGGGTTGGGTTGTTGTTCCTTAGATTTCAGCTTCCGAACTGTGTGCATGGTAAGACATTTGCTGTAGGCAGTCTCGGGTGAGTCTTCTGGGTACTGATTGAGGTTGGAGAGTAGCTTCTTGATGATGTGAGGGAAGGGTAAAGCATGGGAGTCATGGGATGCACAAAATGGCATGTGAGCCAGCACAATACGGGGAAGATCCAACTGAACACCGGAGAGCACCTTGTCCATGTAGACGGCGTCGGTGGTGAGGACTTCGTTCTTGTGCTCTTGCCTGGGAACCAAGTTGCGAGTGATCTAGAAATGCAGTAGCCGGTTTGCGATGGAGAGATCCTTCGTCTCCAAAGATGAGGGGGATGCGCCATCATAAATTTTCTTCACTATTGCTCCTTTGGACTTGAACCCTTTTCATTTAGGCCATCCCTTCTTCTGAGGCAGAATGCCAAACCCAGACCTTGGCTCGAGCCTTAGAGCAGACGCGATCAAGTTGGCAGACAAGGGATAGCTGGTTCCCTTCCAGATAAGAATGGCGTCGTGACAGGGAGAGTTCTCCTTCTGGGGTACAAACTCCATAGATTGGTAAAACATCCGGACAACCTCGTCGGAAGCAGAGAAAGGCTCGCACCGTATCTCGTCCCACCCTTGGAACTGCAACAGAGGGTGGAACTCATCCAAAGCTTCTCCATAGAGTTCCTTATCCTCTTCTTCTAACTCCTGGGTCTAGAATTCTCTGCCGATAATGAGAGGTTTTAGGATCTTCCTTTTGGAGAAGGAAGAGGAGGCAGAGAGGGTGGTGGTTTTGGCCTTTTTTGTGGATTTGGTTTCATAGGGAACAATGGCTTGGGAACTTCTCTTCCTCTGTTGCATTCTTGTGGCGACAGAGGGGCCTGGGTTGGAAGTTTTGGATTTGAGGCTGATCGGGGAAGGCTCGGGGCTAAGGATCTCTTGAAGGGATTTATCCGGAGAGGAATCATGCGACCCGCCTTCAGAAACTGATTTTGTGACTGATTCTGAAGCCAAAGTGATGGCTTGCTCCTCTTCTTTGGGCATAGTTGGTTCCTCTTCCACCTTTTCCTTATCCTTTGGTGGTTTCTCAAGCTTCTCTTCTGGTTTCTCTGTAGGTTTCGCCATGGGGTTTTCTTTGGGGAGGGGTTTTGGAGAAGTGGAGGCAGAAACAGGCTTGGAGGAGGAGGCTTTAGCCTTCTTTTCGCGAAATGCTTGAAGAAAAGCAGCCTCCTCTTCATCCATAACAACGATTGGGTTAGGGTTGGCCATTTGAGAGGAACTAAGAGGATTGCTGTGTGAAGAGAAAGAGAGGTAGAAGATCAGAGAGATGGAGAGCTTGTGTGATCAACTCGGAGCAACTGAGCACCTCTTTAAGGGTGTTGAAGATCTGGGATGGCTAAGAGCTGAGATGACCGTTGAAGCAAATCCAGCCGTTGAGAAGATCAAGGCAAATCCGAAGCATTGAATAAAGTTGCAGCTTTTCGGAACGGCTAACTTAAATTCAAAATTTGACCCTTTAGAGAAGAGGGAGGTCTGCCACTGATGAGACATGCCTTATCCCTGCCAATATGCCATAAATAGCGTCTGGGAGAGCCAAGCGAGCCGTTGGAGAGACGCTACGTTCTGGTTCCTTTCTGGCGACATTTTCAGCGAGCTAGAGGAATGTATGGGAACCTTTGGTGTGGGTTAAAACAAAGGAACCAAAAATAGTACGTTCCCATACTAGGAATCAGGGTAGGCTATTTATCGCATTGCACAATAATTCTCAAAGAGGGTTTAGAGATGGATCATAGAGAATTAAATTGAGCGATGAGACAAGGGTAGGTCTTAGTACACAATCATCATTTCAGCTTGTAATGTTGGGTTTAGAAATATGATCATATTGTGACTTTTTGGGCCATCAAAGAAATTTGAACAATGAAGAGTTGAAGAATAATGAGGATCAAAAGGAAACGAACCAGAAAAATTTATCTAAGCCTTTATAAGAAACCATTATGACAAGAAGGGTTTGTAGCAAAAGATATAACACAAGGACATCAAGACTCAACAAGTAAAAGAAATCGTAAATTAGTCAATCAGGGGAACTGGAAAGAATTCTTGAACTAAGGACACTACTGAGTAATATGAATCATTCCTAGTTCCAATCTAAGGTTCTCGAAAGGAACTCGATTCAATGCCTTGGTGAATATATCTGCAACCTGATCTTCAGTTCTACAAAATTTCATAATGATGTTTCCCTTCTCAACATGATCCCTAAGAAAATGATGTCTAATGTCAATATGCTTGGTCCTAGTATGATGCACAGGATTCTTAGAAATGTTTATGGCACTAGTGTTATCACAAAGAATAGTGAGAGGGCCATAAGACATACCAAAGTCCGCGAGTTGTTCCTTTAGCCAGAGAAGTTGGGAACAACAAGAGGCAGCCGCAATGTACTCAGATTCTGTGGTGGAGAGAGAGACTGAAACTTGTTTCTTTGATCCCCATGACACAAGGCAAGGGCCTAGGAACTGTGCCATTCCAGAAGTGATCTTCCTATCCACCAAGTATCCGGCATAATCAGCATCAGTGAAACCCATGAGCTCAAAGGGACATTCTTTGGGGTACCAAATGCAGAGATCGTCAGTTCCTTTGAGATATCGAAGTATTCTCTTCACAGCGGCCAAGTGGGTTTCTCTTGGACAAGATTGGAACCTAGCACACAAGCCAACAGCAAAGACAATGTCTGGTCGACTAGCGGTTAGGTACATGAGTGAGCCTATCATACCTCTATATAGCTTCTCCTCCACTAGAGGACTCGAGTGGTCCTTATCCAGATGGGCAATGGTGGATATGGGAGTGGAGAGAGGCTTGCATGAATCCATTTTGAACTTCTTTAGTAGTTTCCTGACATACTTCTGTTGGTGGATTTGAATACCATCTTCCTTTTGAGTGATTTGTAATCCGAGGAAGAATGTGAGTTCCCCAATTAAACTCATTTCAAATTCACTGTTCATCAAGTCTTTGAACTTGTCTACAAGGGACAGGTTAGTGGAACCAAAAATGATATCATCAACATAGATTTGAACCACTAAGATGTTACCTTCTTCTTCTAGGATGAAGAGAGTCTTATCAATAACTCCACGTATGTAGCCATTTGAGAGTAGGAACTGGGCAAGACGATCATACCAAGCTCTGGGAGCTTGCTTGAGGCCATAGAGTGCCTTGTCTAGAAAGTAGACATGATCTGGATGATCGTCGTCTTCTAAACCAGGAGGTTGCTTGACATAGACTTCTTCTTGAAGAATTCCATTGAGGAAGGCTGTCTTTACATCCATTTGGAACATCTTGAACCCTTTGTGAGATGCGAAGGCAATCAACAATCTTATCGCTTCGATCCTTGCCACTGGGGCATAGGTTTCATCATAGTCAATTCCTTCTTGTTGATTATATCCTTGAGCCACAAGTCTTGCTTTGTTCCTTATCACAGTTCCTGTATCATCTAGCTTGTTTCTGAAAACCCATCTGGTTCCTATGATGTGCTTATCCTTGGGGCGAGGAACCAGATGCCAGACTTTGTTCCTTTCAAATTGATGAAGCTCTTCTTGCATGGCTTGGATCCAGTCCGCATCCTTCAGTGCCTCACCTATGTTCTTTGGTTCCACAATAGACAAAAAAGCATTAAAGGCAAAGAAAGTTAGATGTTCATACCTGACTGGAGGCTTGACGACTCTTCTTTCTCTGTTGGAAGCCAAAGTATTTGATGTGGAGACATTCTGAGTTGAGCATTCAGCTTCCTGGTTGGGGTCACCTTCTCCATTGAAGAACATATGGGAAGATGAATCATTGAGGTCTCCACAGATGTTGTCCTCATGCTCATGGTTTCCAGAAATGGATTGTTGTTCATTATCCATTGGAACTGGTGGAGAAGCCATTGGAGGGTTCCGTTCAGCAGGACAGGAACTGGGAGGAGTGACATCTTCATCTGGATCTTCATGAGATAACTTGGGAAATGGGTCTTCGAAGGAACTGGTGGTATTCTGCACAATCTTTCCAAGTGATTTTTCATTAAAAATAACATGAACACTTTCTTCTACCTTTTTGGTCATTTTGTTGAGGACCTTGTATGCCTTGCTGCCTGAGGTATATCCAATGAAGATTCCTTCATCACTTCTTGGGTCGAACTTGCCAAGATTGTCCTTCCCATTGTTGTGCACAAAGCACTTGCATCCGAACACCCTTAGATGAGAAATGTTGGGAACTCTTCCTCTTAGGAGTTCATAGGGTGTCTTCTCTGTGATAGGGCGAAGCATGGCTCTATTGATGATGTAGCATGTTGTGTTGATCGCCTCAGCCCAAAAGGATTGGGAGAGTCCACTTGAGATCAACATAGTTCGAACCATGTCTTCCAAGGTCCTATTCTGTCTCTCCACTACTCCATTCTGTTGAGGAGTGTATGGTGCAAAGAAGTTGTGATCAATGCCATGCTCACTGCAAAATGTTAGAAATTCTCCATTTTCGAATTCGGTACCATGGTCAGACCGAATAGCAATAAGTGAACAATCAAGGAATTTTTCTAACAAGGGAACCAGGTCTTTAAAGCGATCAATGACTTCACTTTTAGATTTAATGAAAATGGTCCAAGTAAAGCGAGAGAAGTCATCGACAATAACAAAAATATACTTGTTCCCTCCTAGGCTTTGAACTCTCATGGGTCCACAAAGATCCATGTGGATGAGCTCAAGAGGCCTTGAGGTGCTTACCATGTTTTTGGATTTGAAGGAACTACGAGCATGTTTTCCTTTTACACAGTCAGAGCATGGTTCCTTAGATGTGCCACTCAGCTTTGGCAATCCTCTGACTAGTTCCTTTGAGTGTAGCTTTTGAATCATCTTAGTGCTAGCATGACCGAGGCATTGGTGCCACAACTCAGCTTGGTCATTCACGGTTGAGAGACACAGTTTCTCCTTGGGGACGAAGGATGGATCAACAATGTAAACATTGTTGAATCTCTTTCCTTTTAGGATGATTTGTCCCGAGGAGTCAAGAACTGAGCATTCGTTTGATCTAAATCTGACTTCATTGTCTCCTTGATCACACATCTGTGACACACTTATTAGATCAAAACCAAGACTATCAACAAGGTCAACTTTGTTTACCTGAATGTGATCGTTGAGTTTCACAGTTCCTATTCCACAGATTTTTCCTTTGCTTTTGTCTCGAAAGGATATGTTCCCTCCTTGGAGAGGTTGAAGAGAGGTCATTTGATTTCTTTTTCCGGTCATATGGCATGAGTAACCACTGTCAATGTACCATAGTTGGGGTTGCCTCTCTTCTTTCTGCACATAAGGGAACTAAGATTTCTGAACCCAGCGAAGCTTGGCTTTACTGGGGGGATTAGCATTTCGAGTCTGTGAATAATCAGGGAGTTGGTTCCTTTCCTGGTGATAAGCACTTTTCTCCCTTTCAAAGTTCCTTTTCTTAGCACAATCAGTGTTGTAATGGCCATTCTTACCACAGTAGGTACATAAGCGGTTGTAGACAACATGACCATACTTTCCTTTCCCTGGCCTAAAAGGTTTTTCATTTATTTTGTTGAAATCAACATTGTTTTTAACCTTACTATTGGCCATGTCAACATACTTTTTGTGAGCAAAAGAATTGGTGAACCATTGATTTTCAGGAGTCATTTTTTCTTTTCCTTTTGGTTCCCTCTTAGGGCTTTGAGCACCTTCATTGAGATGTTTGGCAACCTCAGCCTTGTTCTCAAGCACCATGATCTTCTCTGATAGGAACTGATTCCTGTCATGAGAGGTGGCAAGAGCAATGCTGAGGTTCTCATTCAGCATCATTGTTATCGTCTGGCCTTTTCATTTTCAGCATCATTTTTATCCTTGTTGTTGACATATCCTATTCCATGACGTTGCCTCACAAAGACAGTTTGATTTATCGTTTTTTTCATTAATGGAATCAGTGAGATTGTCTAACCTATCAATAATGGACTGAAGCATTTCATTTCCAATAGAGTTAGCATGTAAAGGAACTTTAACAGAATCTATGCCAGATTCATCGCAAGATTTGCAGATTTTAAGGTGACTAGCATGCACGTTCCTAATATCAATCAGCTTGGAGTGAGTTTCAGCTAGGTCTTTTTCAGATTCATTAAGTTTCTTACTCCAAACAGAACTTTCAACAGTTAAGCATGTAATTTCATCTTCGCAGTCATCAAGTTTTTGTTGAAGGGAACTGGTTTCCTTCCCTAGTTTCTTTATGATCTTAAGAAGTTGTTTCTTATCACAATCAACTAGAGATTTTAAGAGATCATCAGAAGTTACATCAAGGTCTTCTGAATCGCCTGAGTCTCCTTTTTCCATGAGACATCTTCCTCCAGCGAAGCCGCTCAGATCCAGTTCCTCATCTGAGTCTTCTCCCCATGAGGCTACGAGAGCCTTCTTTCTCTGAGGTTTTTCTTCTTCCTTGGAGTCTTCCTTGTTGGGACAGTTCTTAGCGTAGTGTCCCTTCTCTTTGCACTCGTAACAAGAGACTTCCTTTAGATCCCTTCTGGGTCCGTTGTAGGAGAAACTGCCCTTTTGGAACATTCCCTTCACAAAGAATTTTTTGATATTCTTTGAGAAGAGGGCTGTTAGCTCGTCCTCCTCTTCTTCCAAGTCTGAGTTCTCTTGCTCCATTTCAAGCCTTGAGAAAGCTTTGGAGATCTTTAGGGCGATTCCTTTCTCCAGTTTCTTATCGGCATTGGCTTTGGTGTGCTCTCCTTCTTCAACCTCCAGTTTCCCTATGACTTGGGTCAAGGGAAGAGATTGGATGCCTGAAGTGTTCTTCATAATTCCTTTGAGAAGGGTGAACTTGGAGTTGAGTCCATTGATGATCACTAAGGATTTGGAAACTTCATCAAGCTCAACTCCCGCCGCCGTCAACTTTCCAATTAATCTGTTGAAGCGAGAGTAATATTCTGAGATGGTCTCAGTTTCCATCATTTTGAAGGTGTGGTATTCTCCTTCCAAAGCAAACTTTCTGCTTTGCTTTAGTTCCTCACTTCCTTCATGCATCTCTTTGAGAGCTTTCCACATCTCTTTGGCCGTCTTGATGCCTATGACCTTGTCCATATCCTCTCTGTCCAATCCATTGAGGATGAACTGTCTTGCCTTAGCATTCTTCTCCATGATGACATAATGTTCTGGTTTCCAGTCTTCTTCCTTCATGGTAAGATCGACGTGGCCATCTCCATTTTCGACTATCCTCCAGCATTGGTAGTCGTTGGTCTTGATGTGGCTTTCCATGCACTTTTCCCACCATGTTTCTTCTCCTTTCTTGCGAAGGTGTGGCTTATTGGTGGAGATTCCGAGCTCAAACTTGCTTGGTTGAGACATGATCTGCAAACTAATCAAAGATCTAGAGCTTTTCCTGCTCTGATATCAATTGTAGGATCGTGATTGTTAGATAAAAGCTTAAGGAACTCAGAATAACGATTCTCAGTTCCTTTCGCAGCGGAAGATAAACAATCAAACAAATGACAAGTTCCTTATAGTGGAAACCTTTGATTGCCAACTAGCAATCCAGGATAAAAACCACTATCTTTCTTTCGAAATGATTTCAAAGTCTACTTCTTGATTTCTTATCTCTTTTGGTTACAGCTTATCCTAGGAACGAACACACAGTTCATTTGCCTTACACACAGTTAGACAATCCTAGATAACTTAACACAATCAATAATCAATCCAAGAAACAGACTTTCGCACCTAGGAACTATCACTTACAGTCACAAGAACTTAGCACTCAGCTCTTCTTCCTTGACTGGTTCCTCTTGATCTCGATTTGCTTTGATGATCTTTGTTTTGAGGTTCACACTAGATATTTGCTAATGAGTGTGAGTTCTTGTTTTAGTGCATGAAGATAACCCTTGGGTTAGTCTTCCTTTTATAGAGGATTCTTCGCAACTCGATCCTCTCTTGGTTCCCACGGATTGAGCTTGCCCTAGGATTAGTGGTTCTCCTTGATCCACGTTGTTCTTGGCATGTGCAAACAACCTAGGCAGCTCAGAATCTCTCTTGGTTGGTCAACTACCTCAGACGAGCCTTGTGGTGTCGTTGTCAAAACGCTTTCGTCCGAGGTTGAGTAAGCTGGCCGCTTGGGAACCGTCTGTTGGTCAGCGACGTCTTCATGTGCTGTCGCTTTCATCGTCTCTGTCCGAGGTAGAGGTTCTCTAGACATCTTGTTCTTTAGCTCTTGGACCTTGGCAGACTTTTGGAAGCTTCGGACAAGTCGTTTTCGACACCTTTTGTCCGAGGTTGTGTGTCCCCAGATTTCTCGGGAATCGCAATGTCGCAAGCTCCATTTCTAGGCACACCTGGGTTCCTTTGGATTCCTTCAGCTGTCTTGTTCCTTTGGTTCCCTTGTTCTGTTTGGCTTTCCTGCCTTAGGTAATTTCCTGTGGTTCCTTAAAACACATCTTTGAGATAAAACATTGGTATCATAATATTTGTCATCTTCAAAAGTAGAGAAACTGAGGAACGAAACTCTCAGGGGAACCTAAGTTCCAGAGTTCCGTTTCCTAACAGTTTGTCTTATCTCATTTCAATTTTTGTGGATTCTCTAAGGCTTAATAAAGAAGCGGAATATTGATTTCGAAAAACTTTCATGCAATTCAAACTTTATCCGGATTGTGTTGTTATTTGATCGTTCCCTGGAGAAGCCAATTTCTGCATTAACAGTTTCCTGGAAGGTTCCGACACCAACATATACTACAAGGATATATCATATATAGGATAATGACAATTGAGAACCAACCCAGCACATTTCTACATGACCTAGGATTGGGAAATATGAAGTGGTTACGTAGCCTAAAGGTTGTTCTTGAGTGATCCCTATAGAAAAGGCCGATGACTTGTGTATATAATTATTTAATTACTTGCCTTCACTAGAAACTGGAAATTTAGCTCAAGATAATAGACAAGATTCGCCGAATAGAAGAAACAGACCGACAGATACATTAAGAGTAACATGATAAGGAACCATCTTATGATCTTATCAATGCACTTGAGAATCGAATTCATAAATGATGTACACAGGCATTATATGTAGATGATGCAGCTACACCAGCTAAAATACAGCTAGCATATCCATAACTCTACTCAATTTCAAACCAAATGGCTATAAAATAATCACATTAATCAGCTCGGACAGAGAAGCAGCTTACCAAAACTTCTTGTTTTATAAGCGAAAATGTGGAAAACGCACTTAATTTGCATCGGGAATCAAGAAAAGTAATCAAGGTGGAGAGACAGATCATCCAGTTGACTTGCTACCTGAGCTACTCTATATCAACATTGGTCCTTCTCGTTGCTACAGTGGAAACAAAAATTGAAAGGTCTTCCACAGATCAATCAATGGATTCTTCATCTAGCGATTTGTCATCGAGTCTCGTCCAAGAGATCGCAGCTTCGCTGGTCGAGGAAAGAGTTCCGGACAGATTCATCCACAAGAACGGCTATCCTCCGGCAGAAGAAGCAGTCGCCGGCGATCTGCTGATCGATTTCTCCCGCCTATCGACCGAAGACGAGCTTGGAAAGCTCCGATCTGCTCTCTCCACCTGGGGATGTTTCCAGGTGACTCGCTTCTTCCTCTTTCAATTCCTTTCTCTCTTGCTCTTTCTTTGTATCTCCGCGAAAATCACCGAATCTGGAGAATGTTAATTGGTAGGTTGTGAACCATGGAATGGAGACGGAGCTTCTGGAGAAGGTTCTGGAAGTTTCCCGACAATTCTTCGCGCTTCCTCTGGAGGAGAAGAACAAGTCGTACGGAGCCGCAGGCATGTTCAACGGATACGGAAACGACGGCGAGCTCTGGGGAGACCAAACTCGGAATTGGAACGATCGCTTGTATCTTAGAGTCAATTCAAACGGTCCCGCCGACCTCGGGTTCTGGCCGGAGAATCCACCGCAATTTAGGTAATCTGCACTCGCCAGTTTCTACAAATTATCGAACAAGCGGCCTTTTCAACTGATCGAACAAGTTCACTATGATGATCGATTTGAGATTCACTAACCGGAATTGCAAATCGATCATCATATTGGCTAAACTCGTGTTAAATACATAAATTAAACTAATACTACAAAGTACGTATGTAAGAATCAATTTAAGCAAATCGAAGTAATCCGTAAAGAGTGATGCAATTTATTTCTTGTAGAGTCCTCAAAGAAATATACTTGATAAGTTGTTAGGTAAGGATGTGCAAAATTTAGGGTCACGGTCCGAGAATTTTACATTTCCGGTCTTACGGTCCGGACTGTAAAAATTTAAAAAAAGGTTTAAAACATTTTTGGGGATAATTTTTACGGTCTGGTCCGGTCTTTTTACGGTCCGAACTGTAATTAAACAATTTAAATGCTGAAAAATATGAAATCCGGTCTTTCCGGTCCGAACCCGTTACGGTCCAGTCCACGGTCCATACTTTAAAATATTTACAGTCCGTCGGTCCGGACCGTACGTGTCCAGTCCGGACCGAAAGCCCATCCTTAAAACAGGGGAGGTTTGAGGTTTATAATAGCAGGTAGACCAACAGGCATCACAAGTAATGGAATGATTCTTGCGATGCAGGAAAGTTGTGCGTGAGCTTGCTGACAAGATACAAGCAATGCCGGAGACTATACTAAAGGCCATGGCACGGTCACTTGACTTGGAGGAGGATTGCTTCCTGAATCACCACGGTTCAGACGGCAGGTATACTATCAAGTTCAACTTCTACCCGCGGTGTCCGGAACCCGATAGGGTTCTGGGCATCACACCACACTCAGATGGTACCATCTTTACCATGCTGTTGCAAGACCGGGAAGGCCTTCAGATCATGGCAAATGATCGTTGGTTTGAGGTTCCCGTCATTCCCGGAGCTCTATTTGTCAACATTGGTGATCTAATGGAGGTAAAATTATAATGTGCTATTCCCTCCTAAAGCAATATATTAACTTTAGCCACACATATATATGAATGCGGATCTAGTGAGAAAATGGCGTTTATGTAAAAACATGAGAATATACACATACAAGTAAAAAATCATGTACATATTGTGATATATATGAATTTTTTCCTGTATGTGCATGAATTTTCACTTACACATAATCACCGTATAGTTATAAATTTATGCACATACGTGCAAAAATTCATGCACATGAATTTGCACTTACCAAGCACATCCGACATCTTTACATTCTCATTTAAGCGCCCATTCTTACATGAACCTTATCCTGTATATATATATATATGATATGTCTTCTTAATTAACTAATTAAATTACATGGACAATATGTCATGTTGATCAGATAATGAGTAACGGGAAAATGAAGAGCACGTTACATAGAGTGGTTACGAATTCGGAAAAGGAGAGGGTTTCAGTTGCAATGTTTTACAATCCGAGCAGTTTCAAGGAAATCGGACCCGTCGATGAGTTGGTAACCGCTGACCGACCCCGATTGTACAAGGAGACTAGCATCATGAAGTATGGTCAAGTGTACATGGATTTCAACCCCAAAGGAAAGAGACCTCTTTCGGCCTTCATGCTCTAGTTCTATCGCAATACCTAGCTCGGATCATGTGTTTAGCTATCGTTCTAGGCCTTTTCTGTTTATTTATTTATTTAATAAATTTCCCCGTTCAAACTTGAGATCACTATAAATACCAACTCAACGTACGTAAATACTTTTGAACTTTTAAATTAAAGTTGGATTTCCTCTTCTTTTAAGAAAATATGTATAGCTAGTAGAACATAGAAGAAACCCGAACAAGGATGGGTTAAACCTAATATTAACGATTCCAAAAGACGTACATGTCAGTTACATAATTAGTAACTCCGATAGTAAAATTTTGTTTATTTATCGTCAACAAATACCTACTATCATTCTGCAAACAAAAGTGTTTGCGACACTCCATGGCATCCATAATAGCTCTCAATATAAAAAAATAGTTCTTGAATGTGATAATTTTTTTAAATCAATTCTATCAGAAAAACTTGAAAAGTTCCTTAGAAGATCCGTAAAATTATCCTATATATTCAATCTATGCTTTCTTCTTTTGAATCTTTTTTGGTATTCCATTGTTTTAAGGAAGCCAACTATGCAGTTGATCATCTTGCGAAAAGCACCATCAGTCTAGTCGCTCTAAGAAGGATGTTTACTATACTTTCCCAAATCAATATCTCAGTGGACACTCTTGGATTTTGAGACAAGAATTCAATCGTCTGAATTCTACTTGTAATAACATTTGTAACCAAATTGTAAAAAATCATCCATTGTGATGACTCAAGGATGCCCTTCTCTTCCCTAATATTTGCCTTGTATAAAAAAAAACTTTAAAAAAAATGTAACTTCAAGATTCATTGATGTATACGTTTATTTTTTATGATGTTTATTCATGTATGATATTTTTGTTGGGTTTGGGATTAAATGAAAATGCTCTTAAAATAAAAATAGGGAGTAACGTGGAGCAATATATTATTACTATTTTGGAGATGTCCTTCTCATCCATCCTCACTTGGTGGTATCCCGCTCGCAGGTCCAACTTTGAAAATATGATTACTCCGTATAACTCATCCAGGAGCTCTTCAATATGTGGTATGGGAAAATTATTTTTCATTGTAATGTCATTCAACTATTTATAATTAATGCAAAATCGTCATGTTTCATCCTTCTTTTTGACCAATAACGTGGGTGAGGCAAATGTGCCATGGCTTGGTCTGATGGTTGAACTTTTATGCATCTCAGAAACTTGTCTTTCTATCTCATTTTTCTAGAGGTAAGGACACTGATATGGCTTGGAGAAAATCGATTCGGGGCCAATTTTGAGGTGTGTATGGTGCCCATGCCCTCGATTGGGTGGTAACTCTCTGGGTTCAGCAAACACATCTTTATATTTTTCCAACAATTCTATATTTTTTGTTGGAAAGTTTGTTGTTTGAGCTTCTATAGTGTAACATTGTGCAATCTGAGTAATAAAGAGAGGCACTTTCTTCCTTAGCAACTTCTTTAATTTGCTACATGTCATCATTCGTACAGAATCTTGCTCCTTAAATCCTGTGAGCTCAAGGACAACTTGAGTTGTTTAAAATCGAATGTCAATGGGCTAAACTCCCTCAGTCAATGCACTCTAAGAACCATATCGCATCCTCCAAGCTTGAGAATCTGGATATCAAATCCAAACTTATGGCCTTGGATAAATCCGAATATTCAAATTCTGAGCAAGATTGGTGGCAAAGTATCTTGTTGCCGTTAGCAACCGCCACTGCCATTACACTTGTGTCTTGCAACTCGAATCCGATTTCCTTATCAATTCTTGGATCCAAGAAATTGTACGTACTGTCACTGTCGACCAAGATCACTATTGGTTTTCTTTGAACTAATCCTTGTATCTTAATAGTGTTGAGTGGGCTGCTTCCATTAAAGGTGTGCACGTACACCTCAAGATCCTCTTCTTAACACTCAATTACATGCTTCAGTTCTTCAACTACCATCTCTTTTAAATCTACAGCCTGAACTTCTTCGATTTCAGTGGAAATTAAGTTGTGCAATGTTTTGCCTTACATCTATGCCTAACAAAATATTTCTCCCCACATCTATAGCACAATCTGGGGCTTCTCCTAGCTAGACTCCACACCACCTGGTTAGAAGGGTTGTTGGGAAGGTTTTTTTGTGGAATAAGATTGTTGTTGTTGCTGGGAGTGTAAAAGGGATTGTAGGGTCTGTAATTCGGTCTATTGATATAAGGGTGAGTTTTGGAAGAATTGTGTAATTTGGTGTAGTAGGTTGTGTTGAGGTTGAGTTTTCCAGGAGGGTTTACTATGTTTCAGTATGGCTTGAATAACACCATAATTTAATTTGGCATGCTCATATACCATGGACAGAGTAGTTTGTTGTCCCAACTTCACCAAAGACTTAATTTCGTCTCTCAACCCGCTGATGCAACTTGAGACAAAATAAGATTCTAGTAGAGTATAATTATATGCTAACATACCAGCCCTCAGATCCTCAAATATTCTTTCATTATACTCCTCTATGTCATCTTGTTGATTCAACTTATTAAACTCCTCAACAACATCTACTCCACATTTTCCTCAAATCTAACACATGCGACATCACTGAATTCGACACAACTTATTTCTTGATCATGAAACAAGTATCCTTATGGCCATACATATGCTTTCCCAGTCAAATACATCATAGCAATCTCCACTTATTGTTCATCCAAAATACCAAAGATTCCAAAGTATTTCTCATATTTCCGCACTCAACTACGAGGCTTAGTACCATCGAAAACAAGAAATTCAAGTTTGGGAAATTGGTCATTACCTCTGATGATTTCTGATCCCAACGATGAGCTCCGATTATTCCCTTCGCGATGAATCTTTCTTGGTGGATAGCCAAGGTTCCCTCGTTCTGGTGCATGAACTCGTGGACCTGAATTGGTTCCAAGGTTGACCCTACATGTAGCTGAATTAGCCTTGGAATTGACTGAATGAGCACTAGTGTTTGTAATTCCGCCATGGATGGTTTGATCTCGATTGCATTCCCTTGACACATTTTGCATCATATCGAGAAGATTCTCCAATCTTTGCTCTGTCATTTATGAATTTTTTTGACTTTTTGGTCAACGTTCTCAATGCGCACCTTCAGATCTTCTGATCAAATCCTTTGAGATTCACCTAAATTTGAATATATTGGTGGAATCCATCTACTGATTCAGCATCGTGGTGTGTTGTTGCGTTATCGTCTCCAATTTCATGAGGTTTTCTTCCAGCAAGTTCATGCGTATCTCTTCCGTCGTGTTCGAGGAATGAAGGACTCTAATACCACTTTGTGAGGAACCTGAGATCCAGATATGGCAAGCTCTTATGGAAATTGTAAGTTTGAGAGTAGGTTGAGAGAAAGAGAAGGATACAAATGAGAGAGAGAGAGAGAGAGAGAAGAACTTTACTGAATTCTGTTATGGATATGCCTACTGAATCGTTGACGCTTGCCTTGTATGTTTCCTTTCACAATTATACATAATTCTCTCTGATTCTTACAATGCCCTTATTTACATGATTTCTAATAGTGGGACCCATAAATTAAACACAACCAATAAGAAATAATAGTAATAAAAAGAGGACACACAATTAGCATTTTATGTTAATTAAACTATTAAAATTTATCAAAATTTTAATAAAAAAAGAAATATAGCTGAGGACGTATTATTTATATGACAATTAATCAAATATATTAAGAAGGAGTGATGTGATGCAAATACATGGCAGAAACATGACATAGTTACTTTTATTAGTAGGCTATACCTCACTTTCTAAACCACTTTACGAAAATGCCTTGATTTTTATAGTGTTGCAAGAATGTCCAAAATAATTAAGCTAATATCCAAAATAATAGCAATAAATGCCCAAACCCTAAAAAACGTTTTTTTAAGAAAAAGGTAAACTCCGAATTTCATTAATGACTTTTTTTCATTTCAGAAAACATAATAATGATTTTAAAATACATAAATCAAAATAAGAAAACAAGTAGTTGCTTCCACCTAAAAAATATAGAAACACAAGCAGATGACATGAATACTACTTGCAAAAGAGAGAAGTCTGACATATTAGAATTTGCAGTATGACAGATATGAAACTTATCCATGGTTGCTTCGACGAATATTACAAATGATGACTTTGAAAAAAAGACGATGAACGAATGGAGTTAGGGTGAATAAGAATAGTGCCATGATAATGGTGCAAGGAAGATTGCAAAACCGTTTTTTGGAAGATCTCACAAAATCTTTTGATTTACATCTTTAATAATTGTGGTTATAGGAGGGAGGAAAAAAATGTGTCTAATAGTAAGTATTTCCGTTTTTTCCTTTCATATTTTCATTTTGCATTTTTTGATATATTTCTGATTTTCTCATGGAGAATTAGTAAAACTCTGAAAAACCAGTCTACTAGATGACATGATAAATATTGAAGTACGCCATGATTAATATGGTGGCTGATGAAAATCTTGTATCTTGTCCGATTAAAAGTGTCTTCTTTAAAAAATGTCATGTTAAATAAAAGAGACCGACAAAATACTTAAGGTTCTACAACAAAATAGGATGAGCTTGTTCTACAACAAACTAAGTTGTCAAAATGAACGAGCTTGTTCTACAACAATGCAAGAAGAAGATTGTCAACCACAACATCATTAATGTCACATGCGACACAAATTTTGAAAGCCAAAAGATCATGAATCTTGGCGAGAAAAATTAAAGAAAATGCACTAGTGAAATCCCTTTGTTTAAGAAGAGAATACATACAATCGAATATGTTATTAATTTTTTTTTTAAATGTATGATGATCATTTGATATAAATAATTTCCCATCAATTCGAAGTTAGACCTAAGAGATAGTAGAATACTAACAGAATGTTTGTCTTTAACTAAAAAGTTGCACGTGAGAAGGCTAGAAATAATCTGTTTATGGTTTTACTATCTACCAGTATTATCTTGTCACTAACCCAGTATTATCTTGTCAACCATAACAAAAAAAAAATGTCACACGCAACACGGATTTTGAAAGCCAATTAATCATGAATTTTTTGGAGAGAAAATTGAAGAAAAATGTGCTAGTTAAAATTCTATCGTATAAGGAGATAAAACATGTAATTAGATTTGTCACTATAATTTTTAAGAACATGTATGATGTTCATTTGATAGAAATAGTTTTCCACCAATTCGAAGTTAGACCTAAAAGTTACTAAATTACCAATAAAATATCCGTCTTTTACTAAAAAGTTGCATGTGACCAAGCTAGAAATTATATGTTTTTGGCTTAGTATCTTGTTGAAGTTTCAATGTCTTAATAACATTCATTTTTCTTTGAAAGATAACAACATGATTTAATTATTTGAAACTCTCAACATTGAGTTCTTATCACTTATCGAGTATTATCTGTCACTCATAACAAAATAAATGTCACACGTACACGACATGGATTTTGGAAGCCAAAAGATTTTGTGGTGGAAAAATGCGAGATACACGCTCAGAGGGATTACCTTTCCGGGAATATATCAAGTACTTGATATTTTATGTGTTTTTCTAGTAGAGATTTTTTCTGATGAAAATAAGTTTACTTTCTCTTTTCAATTTTTCTTTTTTTTTAATGTTTTTTTCTTCATAAAATTAAACTATTTTCTGATTTAAAAGAAAAGGTAAAATAAAAACATATTTATTACAAATATACCTAAATGGCATGTTTTTATATTTTGTAGTTTATGAACTACGGAGTATTTTATAGTTTATGGGTATTTCTACATGCCGATGAAATTCCCTTCGAATGGAGTCAACTTTTTAACTTACCTCTATATAACATTATTTTAAAATCCCAATTTACGATTTTTTACTTTGATTTAATCACATTCATTATCGTGCAATCCCAAATTTACTTTGATTTTTTACTTTGTTACATTTAATTTAATAAAAAAAGATTTGACAACCTTGAAGCTAAGGTTTCAAACATAAGTGATACGGTATGGGTGCATCACTCGAGTTAGTTGAACACTAGCTTAGTTTCCCATGCCGTGCACGGGTCTGCGTAAATTTTATGTTGATATTTTTTAATTATTAAAAATATATAAATTTCACATTTTAAAATATTAAATAAATGAAAAACATATAGTGACAATATAAATAAAAATAAGATAAGTACGATAAAAAATATCTACTAATAATCAATTAATAGAAAAGTTTTGTTTTAATAGATATATTATATATAATAGATTAATTGCAAATTTATAGTATTTGATTTCAAAATTTATTGTAATAATCAATTAATAATCTGATATAATTTTTAAGTGAATTAATAAAAGAAAGTATTACATCAAGCTATATTAAATCATATCCAATGAAATCATAAAGATTTTCCTAAGGCTTAAAATTATAAACGAATATATAAAGTATTGAATTTTGAAATAAGATAAAGATCTTATATATAATTATTATATTGATTTTTTGAAAAAATAAAAAAATTGAGAAAATGCCATGTGGCAAAATAAATATGAGTGTGCCATGTGTCATAAAAAAATTATAGGCTTGGTAGAGAGTGTCATGTGACATAAAATGGTTTTAGTTTAGTAGATTATATAGTAGATTTAGTAGATTGTTGTGCATGTTTTGTATTGATAATCTTTGTTATTGATTTGTGTGTAAAGTATGAAGTAATTAGTTTATTTATGTGATTAATTAGTATCAAAATTAGAAAATTGTATGTAAATTATGAAGTGATTAGTTCATTTGTGTGATTAATTTGTATCTAAATTAGAAATTAGTCTAGATTTATGACACAAATCTTTTATATATAAATTTATATTTTAAAAAGTAAAATTCTAAAAAAATGACATGTGACATTTTCATTGTGGGGATGACATGTGACATAGTGAGATTTTGTTTAGTATATATATAGTAGATTGAATTTACTAATATTTATTTGTTAATATTTCAGCAAAAATGTGTAACAAAATCAAGATTAAAATTTTGGTTAGACTTATTGAGATTTTTTCCTTAGTTAGTATCCTATTGACATTCAATGAATGATATTATTAACAATTTATTTCCATATCAATTATATATAGATTTGGGTTGAAATTATATGATATGATATGATATTATATAATTATAATGTGCAAGGAAGAGATATGCTACCTTATTCAACTTTTAATTTGGAAATAATTGATGTTAAAAATATTGCATAATTATTTTAGTGCATTAGAAATATATTGCATAGAATAAAAATATGCATAGAATGTAATATTTTGTCTTACATTATGCAAAGAAATGATTATAAAAATATTATACACTTATTTTAGTATAGTATGTAATATGCATGTTGTATATAGATATAGATTACGTATAAAAAATATATGGCTGAGAATATTATTTGCTACATTTTTGGAAAGATTAGAGTAATAAAAAATATTCATATTGTATGCATATCCGGCTAATATAGATAGCGATTTGATTTTCTTTGATTTATTAGATTTTTCGAAAAAACAATCAAAAATATGAGAGCTTGACACGTGTCAAATTTAATGTAGTGATGCCACGTGGCAGCAGAGAGATTTGATTCATTTTCAAAGCGCCATGTGACGTAGTCGGTATTCTGCTTTAGTAATTATATAGTAGATTTTGCCAATATAAATATTGAAAGAAACCAACTTGAACATTTTGCAATAAGTTACTGTCAAAACACGCAAATTCAATGCCGTTCTGAGATTACCGCTAGCTGCAAAAACCAACTTGCAGCTATATACAAGAAAGATATATACTATTAATCAAAAAAAGAAAGATATATACTACTCCTTCCGATTTTTATTAAGTGTCGTTTTAGCACTTGAATTTTGATCAATTTTATATGTCGTTTTAGAATTTCTAGGCAATTAATTAAGAGTGAGTTATAAGAATAGTTGTTGAAATTTGTTTTTGTTGACTTTTCTTGTCCATTCATTGGCTTAAGAGTATAGTGATTATTTATTAGAAGAAAAGATTGAGAAAAAATATAAGATTCTAGGTGTATTTAATACTTTTCTTAAATATCGTGTCCAAGGCTAAAACGACACTTATTTTTGATCGGAGGGAGTATATGGAATAATAATAATGACAACCAACCAGCACATTAATTCCCACATGATCTAGGATTGAGAGAGTTGAAGTGGTGACGTTACCTAAAGGTTAATTGTTAATTCTCAAGTGATGATTTAAATGCTGACTCATATATGTATATAATTAAAGAGTTGGCCTCACTAAAACTGGAAATTTAGCTTAGCATAGAGTTAAAGGGACACCGACAAATACATCTTAGAGTAACATGCATGACATGGAATAATCTCATCAGCCCATTGGAAAAGTCGAATTCGATCATAAATGATGCATACACGCATTTTTATGTGTAGATGATGATGATGATGAAGAATTAATGATGCAGCTACAACTAGAATACAGCTAGCATATTTATAAGTCATAACTCTAGTCAATTTCAAACCCAAATTGGTATAAAACTATATAATCACCTCACATAGCAGTTGTCCAAATGTTTTTGAATACTATGCGAAAATGTAGAAAACGCATTTAAATTGCACCGGAAATTCAGAAAAAGAAATCAAGGTGGAGAAATTGATCATCCAATTCACTTAATTGCTACTTGAGCACTATATATCGATCAAACATTGAACCAAAATCGCACAACTTTCAAAGAAGAATGGATTCTTCATCTAGCGATTTGTCATCGAGTCTCGTCCAAGAGATCGCAGCTTCGCTGACCGATGAACGAGTTCCGGACAGATACATCAACAATGACGGCTATCCTCCGGCAGAAGAAGAAATCGCCGGCGATCTGCTGATCGATTTCTCCCGCTTATCGACCGAAGACGAGCTTGCAAAGCTCCGATCTGTTCTCTCCACATGGGGATGTTTCCAGGTGAGTTGCTACATCTTCCTCTTTCTTTCGATCTCTTGCTCTTCAATTGACGGATTTAGAGATTAATTAATGTTGGTAGGTGGTGAACCATGGAATGGAGACGGCGTTTCTGGAGAAGGTTCTGGAAGTTTCCCGACAATTCTTCGCGCTTCCTCTGGAAGAGAAGAACAAGTCGTACGGAGCCGCAGGCATGTTCAACGGATACGGAAACGACGGTGAGCTATGGGGAGACCAGACTCGGAATTGGAACGATCGCTTGTATCTTAGAGTCAATTCAAACGATCCCGCCGATCTGGGCTTCTGGCCGGAGAATCCCCCGGAATTAAGGTAATTTGCAATTTACTTGCTTTTAATTTTAGCCATGGGATCTTCTTCCATTATTCTTTTTGGTAGAAATGGATCCAAATATTTGTCCTCAAACCAACGGTTTTTTGAACTAGTTTTGATTATTGTGAATTGTCTCATAAAAGAGATATATATCTTCTCTATGAGTTTGGATCATATGCGGAGCACTCTTCCCGTGCGGAGCATGCACTTTTGGGTCTTATTTGTGCACTTTAACGTCTTATTTGTGCACTTTTTCAAAAAAAAAAAAAAATTCTTTTTCAAATTTTTTTCCAAGCATTTTTCAATTTTTTTGCAAAAGTGCACAAATAAGGCCCTATAATGCATGTCCGCACGTCCGCACAGAAAGAGTGCTCCGCACCGGAACCGCTCTCTCTTCTCTATAATCATACATATGATAACTATATATTGATCAAATTGTTGGAACTCAACTCGATCATGCATGTGAAATAATACAGCACTTAAAAATGTTGTAATGTGTAGAAATTATAATCAAATTAAACAAATCGGACTGAATTGGATAAAGAATAAAAAGTAAGTAAAATATTACAGATTAGTACCTTGCTTCTATGCACCTTCTGTGTATCCTATAGGCTAAACTTATTTATTTTATACTCTAAATCCTAAAAATAAACCATAAACCCTATATCCTAAATCATAAATCCTAGATCCTAAGTCCTAAACCCTAAAACCCTATACCCTAAACCATAGACTATAAACCCTAAATCTTAAATTATAAATCTTAAACCTTAATTATTAATCCTAATTTAAAATTTAAAATATAAAATAATTAAATAAAATTTAAAGGTTACATGAAATGGTGCACAATTAGGGTGCATAAAATTTAATGTGCCTTGTTTAATCCCCAAACATACTCCCACAATAAAAATACTAGCTAGGAGACCTTATAAGTTACGTACTGACTTACGTCCTAACTGTCTGTTGGGTCGAACGTTCCAACACTAACCTAGTTAGTTAAATACTTATCTATTTGGTTTGTTTTCAGTCAGAAAATAGGAGTGTACGTACGTACAATCAAAATTAAAGCATATATATCATGAATATATGCAATTTTCACATGGAACTAAACTATTAATATTGGCATGCAGAGTAGAAGGTAAAATATATCATGAAACGAACAGCTAAGTAATATTGTTAAAGTCCGATGGGCCGATAAATGGGTGACGTGTCAGTCCGTGCGCACATGCGTGTATGGGCCTAGTACATAAGCCCAGTGGAGTTCCATCCTAAAACCAATTGGCAATAGGAGGAGTAGTCCACTAAACTTATATACTAGGCTATTTAGTCCCAACTTTCCAATGTGGGATGGGTTATCTTCACAAATATACATGATTAATTGTGGCACCGCAGGAAAACCGTGGGTGAGCTGGGCGAGAGGATAGAGGCAATGCCGGAGATTATCCTGCAGGCGATGGCACGATCACTGGGGTTGGAGGAGGACTGTTTCGTGAAACACGATGTTTTGGACGGCGGATGCATCGTGAAGCTCAACTTATACCCAGCATGTCCCAAACCTGATCAGGTTTTGGGGTTCACACCGCACTCCGACGGAACCGTATTCACCATGCTCTTGCAGGACCGAGAAGGCCTTCAATTCATGGCAAATCATCGTTGGTTCAAGGCTCCCATCATCCCCGGAGCTTTAGTTATTCTCGTTGGCGATCTAATGGAGGTAGCTAGATTAATGTTTCTTTTCCGGCCCCTCTAACAATACATTTTCTTCCCACACATATATATATTTTTATTTTTATTTTTATTTTTATTTGAGCAGATAATGAGCAACGGAAGAATCAAGAGCACGCTACACAGGGTGGTTACGAATCCGGAGAAAGAGAGGGTTTCCGTTGCAGTGTTTTACAACGCGAGCACCTTCAAGGAAATCGGCCCGGTTGATGAATTGGTAACCGTCGATCGACCCGTATTATACAAGAAGACCAGCATTATGGAGTACGCACAAGTGCACTTCGACTTCATCCCTAAAGGAAAGAGAACTCTTTTGGCCTTTAAACTCTGATTAATCTATCGCAAATCTCTTGATGCCTTCTACGGAGAAGTACGTTACGTTGTGGTGTGGCTTCAGCTTGCTATCATTTCCGATCCCTTTAATATATACTCCGTATAATGTACTGTAAACACCTATATATTAATCGTCTAAAAGGAAATAAGGCGTTTTTTAATTTTAAACGCTCAAGAAATGCTCAATTTCCATTAATTATAGAAAATGATCCATTTCCACTATAGAACGCGATTCGTGAACTCATCCTTTTTTTTGTTATACGCATATTCACGTACGGCTGCCCATTGGAGATTCGTAGTAGAATGTTACCCGTAGGTACATTGGGCACTCGTGCTCAGCTTTCGATGTCCATCGGAAACTAGTATCAAGACTTCCTTCTTCTGCCCATTGGGAACCCGGACTCGGAGATCCAACATTCAAAAAATTGTCCGTTATACAACCAAGCTTCCACTGTCCATTGATATGTGGCAAACTCCTTTATGATGTTTTTTTTTTTTGAATGAAAGGTAAGAATTTCATTCAAGGTAAGTAACCAAACTTACAAGATCCTAGGGAAGCCTAGGTGTTACAAGGATTGATCTTAATCCCCACTCTCTCTAAACATGTTCTAGCTTCTCTGTTAAACTTGTTCCATCTAGATCTAGTACAATTCCGAATATAATTAACAGTCATCATATAACATTCATAAGTACTAATATTCTTCCCTTGGAAGACAATTAAGTTCCTCCATCTCCAAGTGTAGTAAATGATAGCAGTATAACTACACATCCAAAGAGCATATCTCATGCTTCTTTTCCTGCTCAACCTGCTCATGCAGCTGATCCATTCCTGGAAGTTTTTATGTCTTCTACCAATTTTCTCCCATTCTAGCACTTTGTTCCTCACTTCACAGGTGAACTTGCAATCAAACCAGAGATGATCAGTGGTTTCAGGAGCCAACTTACAGAATGAGCAAAGATCATCATGTATGATTCCCATTCTCTTGAGTCTGCTTTTGACAGGAAGTCCTCCATGAGTAGCAAGCCAACACATGAAGGAAATCCTTGGTGTGATCAGTTTGCCCCATAAACATAACTTCAAGTCATAAGCAGTGGTTTTGTTTCTGAAGTCATCATAGATAGTCCTCCAGTCATATCTCCCTCCTCTAGACATGAGTATAGGTGCATGCCCAGCATCCAACCTCTGAGTAATTTCATTCCTCAGATTAAGAATCATAGCCCAGACGGCACTGTCAGTGCCTTTCTTCCTGATACTCCAAAAATCTCTGTTTCTAATCAGAATAGCATTGCCCCATGTATGCCAGATGGAAGAGCCGTCCTTGATGAGGTCATAGATGAGCTCTGATGGACAGTGACTTGGGCCAAGACCTTGGTCTAGCGCATATCTGGCTTGCGCGTCCCTGGCGTCCCCCATGGCGGCGAGTGAAGGGCGTCTTCTCCGATGTCGGCTACCAAGTTGTTCTATTTCCGGGCCGCGCCTCTCAGGCGTGCGTGCTCTCGGTGACATCGTTTCATGAGCCATGTCCCGTTGGCTTGCTCACTTTGGTTGTGGGCCCGTTTTCTATTGATAGCTTTGCTTGCTAGGGTTTCCCGCTTTCTATTTATAGATTTGCTTGCTAGGGTTTCCCGCTTTCCATTTATAGCTTTGTTTGCTAGGGTTTGCTTTTCCTTTCTAGAATGATGTAAATGGGTTGGGCCTTGTATCTTGGGCCCAAGCCCATTAGGGTTTCCTCTTCAACCCTAGTTTTCCCTTTGTTTTTCTATAAATAGGGTAGAACTCTCATTGTAATTCTCAAGTTAAGTTTAAGACAATCTAGTGGAGAGTCCCTCCTAGTTGTCCCTTGGCTTCAAACACTCTCTCTTTCTTTGAAGGCTCTCCTAGCCTTTTCTCAAAGTTCTCTAAGGAGCCATAACGTTGGTCTCCTTCCACCACCTCGGGTGTTCATAACGTTGAACCCCTCCTCCCATCCGCCGCCAGGGTTTGATCCGCCAAACCCAAGAAAGGGGAACATAACGTTGTTTCCCTTGAAGGAGTTCTTGAAGAAAGCCAAGAACACGAAGAACGCGAAGAACGCGAAGAACGAGTGCTTGCTTGGGAAGAACAAACGGTCCGGACCTACGATCGGTCTTGCTCCGCGGGGATCGATCGTATCAAGCTCAATGACAGATGTTTTGTTCCAGGAAATAATTTCCTTAAGCCCAAGTCCTCCTTCTTCTTTTGGTCTTCAGACCTTGCTCCATGCAATAGGCGATTTCCTGCCTTCCCTTCTGCCACTCCAAAGGAAATTCCTCATAAGGGCAGTGATTAGGGAGATGATTTTCTTGGGGATAATGAAGATCTTGCACCAGTAGTTAAGCACTCCATAAAGCACAGATGAGATGAGCTGAAGCCTACCAGCATAAGACAGGTTCCTGGAGGCCCAAGAGTTAATTTTGCTGGAGATTTTGATGAGCAAAGGATTGTAGTCTTCTTTAAGAGCACCCCTGCTGCAAAGGGGGGACTCCAAGATAGGTAGCTGGCAGGACTCCTTTGGTCATTTGGAGCAGGGTCAAAGTATCATCTTCCAACTGAGCATCAGTACCAGCAAAGAAGATTTTTGACTTGCTATAGTTGATGCTGAGGCCTGAGCATGAGCAGAAATCATCAAGAGATTCTTTCAACACTTGCAGGGAGCTTAAGCTGCCATGAGAAAAGAGGAATAGATCATCAGCAAAGCAGACGTGGGAGAGTCAAACTCTGGAGCATTGTGGATGATACTTGAATGCCCTTTCTCTGCATTTAAACTTAAGAAGTCTAGAGTAATATTCCATGATGATGACGAAAAGATAGGGGGCAAGGGGGTCCCCCTGCCTGAGGCCTCTCTTGCTTTTAATGAATCCTACCAATTCACCTTCCATATTGAAAGTGAAAGAGCTGTTTCTGACACATTCCTGAATCCAGTTGATCAGGAACCCGAACTCTTGGAGAATGAGACAAAGGAAATCCCAGTTGACAGTATCATAGGCCTTTCTAAGATCAATTTTGATGGCACATCTAGGACTCGTGTGCTTTCTGGCATAGCCATTGACAATGTCCTGACAAACAACAATATTGTGTCGTATGGACCTGTCTTTGATGAAGGCTCCTTGTGCATTATCAATAAGTTTAGGGAGCACCAACTGCAGCCTAGAGACAAGGATTTTACTAATGACTTAGTAGATGACAGTGCAGCAAGCAATGGGTCTGAAATCGTTGACGACAGTAGGCTGATCAACCTTGGAAATGAGTGCAATGGTGGAGCACCCAACTTGTTTCAGTAGCTTCCCACTCTCAAAGAAGTCCATGACAGCATTGGAGAATTAATCTCCAACAATGCTCCAAGAGTCCTTGAAGAACTGAGCTCCATATCCATCTGGCCCCGATGCTTTGTTGTTTCCTATGTCAAACAGAGCTCTTTTAATCTCTTCTCTCTGTATGGGCCTAGACATGTTGATCCTGTCACCGTCATCTGTTGTGGGGCCCGAGCAAATGATGGAGCTGTCGTGCCGAGTGCAGGTGGTCTCTATACCAAACCAATTCTGAAAATGTTGCACAATATGATTCTGAATGTCCCTAGGTTCAGTGAGACTGGAACCATTAACATCAAGCAGACAAGGAATCTTCCTTTTAGTTTGCCTGGTTTTGATGGACCTGTAGAAGTAGCTACTGCATTGGTCTTGATACTTAAGCCAGTGAAGCTTAGCCTGTTGCTGTAGATTGCTGCTCCTCCTAATAATAGCCAACTTGAGAGCAGAGAGGGTGCCATCCTCCTCGTCAAGTAATAATGGGTCAGTAGGTTTGGAGAAGAGATCAACCTGGATATTCTCCAGTTTGCTATGAAGATCTTGAATGTTCAGTTGCTCAGCATCAATGGATCGCATGCGAAGGCTACGAAGGGCAGGTTTCAGAGCTCGGAGTTTGCATGTTAATCTATACATGGCCACTCCATAGACCTCTAGCTTCCACCCTTCATTGATGATGTTCAGAAAATTAGGCAGTGAAGCCCAAGCATTGCAATATCTGAAGCTCGTTCTCTTCTGCAGCTTCTGGCTGGGTATCCTGAGGATAGCTGGGCAGTGATCTGAGCATCCTTTGTTGGCAAAGTAAGCAGTGGCAAGAGGAAAGACTGAGATCCACTTTTGATTAGCAACAATTCTGTCAAGCTTGCTCTGAATAAGAGTGCCATCCCTGTGATTATTAGACCATGTGAAGAAGGCACCGGAGGTAGGAAGATCAAGAAGACCAGTAGAAGCAAGGCAGAGCTTGAGATCAGGGTTGAACGTAGTGGAGAAGCTAGAAGCAGTGACCTTCTCTTTACTGTCAGCAATGGCATTAAAATCACCAAGGAGGACCCAAGGATAACCTGAAAACAGAGCAGCATAGTGTTCCACTATATTCCAGAGCTCAAGTCTTTCAGTAACATTGTTAGAGCCATAAATGAAAGCAACAATTACATGTTTGGGGAGAGTGGGAATGGTAATCTTGCAAATGAAAATTTGACTAGTTTCAACTACTATAGAATCAACAGTAATGCAGTCTTTCCAAAAAAGCCAGATACGACCATTAATACATGTACAGTTTATGACTCTATTCCAGCATGCAAGCACCAGTTTAGCAATCTTTTCCTTGTTTTGCTCTCTGACTCTAGTCTCCAAAAGGGCTAGAAAATCTATGTTGTGTTGTCTAACAAACTTCTCAACAAAAGTATGGCTAGTAGGGCTATTAAGGCCTCTAATATTCCAGCTTACAATAGATATATTAGTCATTAGGATGGATTGAGTCAGTGTCCATACCAATGTCCAAAGCAGCTTCTTCTGTGTTTTGCTGAATGTCACTGAGAGCCAGGTATCTAGATTTAGCAATCTTAGTGGCCCTGGTGTTGATTTGCTCCTGTGCAGAAGCCTTAGGCTTGCTTAGGGGGTCTTTGACAGTTTTAGCGGGAGTCTGCCAATCAGAGGATCACTTGGTAAGCATATTAGAACTGGACCTTGTCTTGGAGCATTCCCCTTCCTCCAAGCATATAACCGGTGCCTTGGTGGTAGTCAGAGCTTGAGTAGGCTCCGTTATCTTCTTAACCCACTTGGGTTGACTGATAGTCTGCTGCTGAGAAATGTGATTGGTTTGCCTAGGGGCAGCATACATAGACCTCCTAGATTGGTTGCATTCCCCATTGAGGTGACCAAAGACACAGCATTTCGAGCATTTTGGGGAGACCCATTCATATGTAACTACTTGCTTAATACATTCACCATCCTCCCCCATGAAGGTGATCTCATTCCTCAATGGTGTGCTAGCTCTGACTTCCACCACAATGCGAGCAAAGGACAACCTTTCTTGATTGGCTGTAACCTTATCAATGTAGATGGGTTTGCCTATAGCACTACCCATTTTCTCAAAGAATTTCTCATCCCAAAATCTCACATCAAGGTTTGGTAAATTGGCCCAAACCTGAGTGGTAGCAAAACAAGAAGGGTCAAGTTTAATACCTTTACTCCAGCGGGTAAGAGCAAGGGGTTTAATGCCACCAACGAGCAAGTTTAATACCTTCAACAAAGGCAAGTCTTTTCCCATTGTCAATCTTTCGATTCCCAGCAAGGGCTTCTGAATACGTAGCTTTGCTTCTCAATTTTCCTTCAATTGGCCCAGCGTGTATCTCGTTATGAGGAGGGTTTGAATTCTGCTTCAGAGTGGGGGTTTCAGCAGGCAGATTGGGGGTTTCAGTAGGCAGACCCGTCTCTGAAATTGGAGCCTCAAAGCTCACTGAATCATCGTCTTCTTCTTCTACTGATTCAGGAGACTCAGCCACAACCTCCTCTCGACTGGATCTCGCCTTTGTCAAGAGGTACACGGGCTTAACCGCAGCAGTAGCTTCAACATCAATGGCGTTGCTCAAACGCTTATTGACAGCTCTAATGGTTTCTTCCGAGAGAGCGACGGGGGAGATCTGGGGAGGGGATGAAGAAGGAGGCGAGGAAGGGGGTTTCTTCTTGGGAGCAATCTTCTTCTTAGCCTTAGCCATGGCAGACGGCCTGGGCGCCCCCGCCGGAAGGGCGAGGAAGACCTAGATCTCAGAATCGAAGCTCCTGCAGATCGACGAACCTGAACTTAGGCGAGCAAGGAGAGAACCCACTGGAGAAGAAGGCATCGCCGGAGAAGCTGCGAGCGAGCCGGAAAAGGGGTGGGCGAGAGAGCCGGAAAAGGGCCGGACGGGAGACTTTCTGCCTTATCTTCCCTAATTCGCAATTTCGCTGGTGTTTTTTAAATTTCCATCATGATTGATGTTTGGTTACGTCTTGGAGACAAGATCTGGATTTGCTTCGCCTTTCGTAACTCAACCAAAACTTGATTCAAGGAAATAAGAACTTGATTGAATGAAGAACACAAGAACTCAATTGCAAATACGAAGGAATAGAAATCACAAATCATTGGGATGAGAAACACAAAAGCACCTAGCCGGATGCTTAAGTTTTCAAATCTCATTACTAAAGGAAGAAGAAAGTGTTTAAGTAAGTAGTAGGGTTCTAACATGAAGTCCCTAAAGGATAAAAACGTAAATTATCCACTTAAAACAATCCCGAAACAAAAACTCGGAAAAACACCGCATGTGTACGGGCTACCAAGTAGTCTGTGCAGTTGCACATGCACGGGGTGCAACTAATACAGAACCTTGTGCACAGTCCGTACACAAGGGGTGCACGGTCAACCAAAGGCCCGTGCAATTGCACATGCACAGACTGGTTCTTTACAGAACAATGTGCATGGTCCATTCATGTGTGGTGCACGGACCAGCACTCAGTCTGTGCGCTGGGGTTGTTCTTCATCTTGTGGCTCGCATGACCCATGCATTTGATGCACGGCCCGTGCCCTCTCCTTGGGTGAGTAATGTGGCTACCCTTGGCTCCCGAGGCTCGTCTATGGTGGCGGCCAAGCGTCAGATGAGTCCGGTCGTCGCCTCCTTGATCTTCTTTGCCTGAGCCCTTGTGATTGGACCTTGTGCGGGAACTCGAATCATGTCTTTGACATCCCTCATAGTCATCGCCGAGCGTGGGTCAACATTCTCCTCTTATTGAACTCGAATTATCTTCGATTCGTCATTGGAGAAGTCATCGGCAATGTAGGGAGAAAAGTCAACGACATTGAATGTGGAATGGACACCATAATCGTCGGGAAGCTCAAGGTAGTAAGCATTGTCACCCAATATGGTGGAGAACCCAAAACGGTCCATCACCTTGAGCATCCAGTTTGGACTTTTGCTTGTTGGGAAACTTCTCCTTCCTCAAGTGCAACCACACCAAGTCGCCGAGTTAAAAAACTAGCTTCTTCTTGCCCTTGTTAGCTTGGCATTTGTACCACTCAACACACCTCTCCAGTTGCACCCGAGTACGCTAATGAAGTGCTCTCACAAACTCAACCTGCCTAGATGCTTCAAAGTGTTCCTTCTCTTTCATGGGATGGGGCATGAGATCCATCGTTGTGTGAGGGTTGCAGCCATAGACAACTTCAAAATAAGTCATCTTTGTTGTATAGTGAACTGACTTGTTATAAGCAAACTCCAGAAAGACAAACAATCCTCCCACTTTCGAAGTTTAGACTTAAGCATAGTACGAAGTAAAGTACCCAAAGTCTGATTAGTTACCTCCGTGTAGCCGTCAGTTTGAGGATGACGTGAAGTAGAGAATAACAACTTAGTCCCCAACTTAGACCACACAGTCTTTCAAAAACAACTCAGTAGCTTTTTTAAGGATTTAGAATCAATAGTTAAAGTGGCTATTTAAGATATATAATATTACATTCTCAAAATTTTCATGATGTATGTGTTGCTTCAATTAATATTTTTACCCTTTGACAAATTTATAATTTTTTTAAGATTACTTGATTACTTTATATAAAGGTTAGTTATTTAGTTGAAATGAAGATTAGGTACATCGATTTAGAAAGTTATTTTGCATTAAAAGTATTTAAATCCTGATTTTCTTAATTTTTAGAATTTGAATGTAAGTGACCATGCGTGTTTAACCACTTTGTTCGACATATTCTGTCATTCCACATCATTTATGTATTGAGTTTCTTTGTCAATAAGGAAAAAAATTACAAAAATAATAACAAATGTGAATATAAAAAGAGATTTAATAGCTCAACATTCAATTCAAACAAAAAAAGTCATGATAAAAAAACTAATAAAGACATAAGAAGTTTACAAGATTACAATGGAATAAGTTTAAAACTTATGGAGAAGTTGCATCGGTCAACTAAATTACAAAATTAATGTCCACGCTTATGTTAAAAGTTAACCCGGATTTAGTAATTTATATGTTTTGCATGATCATGTTATATAATGTACGAAAGTGCAAACTTACTATTTATGTTGCATTGTGAATTGTGATCATTTATAGAATCAAAATTAAAATTATTATGAACGTGAAAATGATATAGTGTTCAATATCAATTGTTAATTAGTGTAGCTCATAAATACTAATTTTACTTTCATTATAAGGACTCAAGGAACTCTATTACGCCAAAAGATGAAAATAAAAACATATTATAATTTTAATATTGTCAAAATATACACGAGATAATTGCTAATAATTATTTGTGACGACGTCTTTCGAAAAAAAACCTCCATATATGAACTCTATTGCTATAAAATTTTGTATTACTTTTAAAGGAAAAAAGAATGTGATATAAATCTCTATTTTATTTTTTCCATATTAAATTCATATATATCAAAAATAAACATTCTTTAATATAAAACTTGAAAATTCAAAGTTCTTTCCCTTATCTATTTTGGATATTTTTAATTTCGAAGATTATTTCTATGCTACGTTAACATTTAATGATTCTTAAATTAATCTTAAAAATTTAATTCTTTATATATGTATGACTTTTGAAATAGGCGTGCATCACTTTTTGCCTAGATGTGCTTAATTTTGTGTATTAGGCATGCATCGTCTTTATTGACAGTGTGCATGGTCTTTGAACTAAATATGCATCAATTATTGTCTATTTGTGGATACAATATAGCCTATATGAGCATCACTTTTATTATCACTATGTATTGTTATGTTGAGAAATGTTGTTTTTATTGAAAATGTACATGATATTTGAATTGGATGTGCTTTATTTTTTGTCTAAATTTGCATCACTTTTTCACTCGGTGTGACATCGTTGATTAGTTATAGAAACATTGCATTGAACTTCTGGTAGTAGATCTATAATCGAACTCTCAAATTACTTAGATGACTATCTCCACATGCCTGACTGCAATTTTCACGAAGTAACTTCCATCCACTCATAGGAAGGAAATATATATTGTCATTCTTGAAGATCCCAACGATAGTAAGGGGATGATTCAAATGGGGGACGACCACGATCTACCAAGGTTTCTCCGATTTCCTTCATGGTCCATGACAGTGTCACTGGTTGTTACCACACTCTATTGACTTCAAGTTGTGCCGATGAAGGTGAGGACGTCCTCGCTATGAATTTCACCTTACATCCCAACAACTCCAAACCTTAACAAGATTTGCACCAACAAATACAAATCTTTACAATTGTTACTTCCGTACATGAATACAAATTATTTTTATCACAAATATGTTATGGACATAAAACTGAAAACTCACAAGGTTATCAAACTAACCCATAACTTTTCACTCAACAAATCCAATATTAATTTATGAAAACGAATTTACTTAACTCAAATGTCTATTTTAATTTTCTGGACATCTTGGTTGTTGATTTACTAAAATTTTATTACTTGAATATATTTATAACATTGTAAATGAGACACTTTAAAACTAATATTTGGTAAAGTAAAAGATGAAATCAATATACAAAGTAATTTAAATTTATTAATCAATTAATATATGTTTTATGTAACTCTATATATTATATGGATTGATTTGTACATATCCATAACACTTTTTTTTGTATATTGTCACACAATATCTTGCAAAATTTCTAACAAGTAATAATTTTCCTTAATTTTTTCTTTTTGTCAAAAACAAAATTTGGATTGATTTAATTTGTTGCATTTTATAATATTCCAAAACAATACATTATGGATTTGGAACAATAATAATTTTATAAGTATTTTAAATAAAAATAATAATGATAACATATTATATCGTTTATTTTATTTATAATCTATGTATTAAGTATATAATTCAGTAAATCAATCTATTTATATATACTAAACCTATCACTTTTTAAGCCATCAAAGCGTTTTTGGGCCCATGTTATTAAAGGTGTTTTTTTTTGTTTTTCCATTTTTCCATTTTTTATTATATTAAATAATCAACAAATTTAGATTAACAAAGAGATCTTAACAAGATTTGCACCAAAAAATACAAATCTTAACAATTGTAAATTCTTCAGGACATGAATACAATTTTTTTTTCTTCAGTTTGAGCTGAAAATATAATACGATTTATTACATTTCTCTTTCATTATTAACTATTTAGAGACTTAACATTTTTAGGAACTAATTACCATGTGTATAAGTAAATTACTTTTTGAAACTGAGTTTGTAAAATTCATATAACTTAAAAATAAACAGTTTAATAAATTGTAAAAGTTGTTCAATTCAATTAGATTTTTAATATATATGACCATGTATAGACGAAAAAAATTTAACCACTTTTTTCTATTTTACGATTGATTCTTTTTTTCATTTTCATATTTAATTGTGGTAGTCGGAAAGTGATTTGTGTTCCTTTTACATATCAATAGAATACCCTAAGTTATTTTAGACTAAAAAAATATTCTAAAAATAAGATAAATATCGTACTTATTTCATATTTTAAAATGGTCTATCTAATATTTGTCTCAGATTAAAATCTTCAAAAATAAATAATTCATATATAACTTAAAAATAAATAATTTAATAAACTGTAAAAATGCAATTCGATTGGATTTTTAATATATATAGCCATGCATTGACGAAATAATTTAGACCACTTTTTCCATTTTATGATTGATTCTGCTTGCATATTCATACTTAATTGAGATTAACCCTCATTATAAGGTTTTATAAATCTCTAGATGTGACTTTAAATCCATAAATAATACTTACATCGAAGCCTTGGGCGCTACTTTGATAACTCTTATCCCTTTGTTAAAGGACTTATCAATTCCTATTCATAAAATTATCATCCTTTATATGAGTTTCATACCAATGATCTACTAGTTGTAAAATTTGACTACATGTTTTTACAAACCTACTCTATGCTCTTAAACACTGAAGTAAATAGTCAATATAAGGCTCCACAAGCCCTCTGCTGAACGTCTTATACTATACAAGACACTACCCCTAACAGGTCATCACTGAAGGCTTTGATTTCTATTAAAAGAAGTTCTGTCAATCCTAACATATTTGTTATCCATAACTGTCACAATGAGAAATATCTATGCTGGCATTAAAAAATTAATCCTATCTGGCCTAATCCTAACAACTCAATCTTAAGATGTTACATATGTCTGTATTGCATTACATGTGATTCATTCTTAATGATCCTAGACTCACCCTGTTGCTCCTTACACTACTCCATTACCCTTAATTATGACATCTATATGATCTATAGTTGGTTCAACTGGAATGCTGATATCCCATCTTGGAACTACCATATCTCACAGTACATGCATGAGTCTTTGGTACAACCCTTGCTCTATCCTGCATCTACCAAATTTGTGTGCACTTAAGATTCCTAAATTTCTTTCTAATAGAAGATTCAAGTTGCTATTGTTTCCCAAAAATCAACAATGACTAGGTCCATTTCCTAAAAAAATCCCATATGTAATTATAATGCATTCAATCTGCTCAATCATTTTTCTGATATTGCTTCTTTTCTAATCTTGCAGTATTTGGGAACATTAATGATCTTAGCAGGGTTTGGATCCCTACTGGCTCACCATACTAAATGGTCCTTATGTAGGGATTTTAGATGCGTAAAACGGAATTTCAGGAAACGTTTTCCTAACATCTAACCAAAGATCTCATGCATAAACCATATAGATCATAGATAAGAACAATTAATTATCTCTTGATGCGTGTTTGAATCTTCCTGAAATGGGGAGATTAGAGCTTCAAGTGTGACTCCTCTAGTTGGTCCACCCGAGTATGGATCTGGATCGCCTAGGGCTCGATTGCTAGAACGAGGAACGAAGGCGAACGAAGGGAGAGCTCTAGGGAGAGAGGGGCAGCCGGGTATTGTGTTGGTTAAGGTTTTCTCCTAGAAAGCTCTCATTTTATATTACCATGTGTAGATATATTATTTCCTAAATAAATATATTTATTATTATTAATAATAACTCTTTATTATTGTAATATCCCGTATATTTGCACGAATAAAAATTTCGAATTTTTCTTAAGCCATATTGCTAGTCAGATTAATTTTGAAGAGATACGAACATTCTGTGTAATGTTTGGCTTCTGTAATATTTTTCTGAGCAATATAAAATACAGTTAAGGTATTTTTGGCTTAAAAGCTCAGTTCGTATACAAATATATTTAACCCGGGGTTAAGTAAAATTACCACTTAAGATAAAAAAGGACAAATGGGGAATTCGGCCTAATGCCTTAGCCTCCACACAGCTCACGAAATCAACAGTTGGAAGGCCACTTGGGGCAGCTGGAAACTAGCTTTGATGACTTGACAAAGCTAGGGGGCATAGCTTATCCACCTCTTGGTACACATGTCTTCATATTGGTCTTCCTTGTTTGCCTATAAAAGAAGAGGACAAGTCGTGAGAAGGGCCAAAAGTTAGCTCCTCAGCACGTTTTTGCTGTCAAAACAACCCAGAAATCTGTTTCATGAGCTAAACTTCGTGATCGATTTCTGATCGATTCACTCATTCGTTTGGCAAGATCAAAGTTGCATATTGAAGGTGAAGTGTTGCTTAAGAGGGTGAGAAGAATATCCAAGTTCGAATCGAACCCGAGGTCGATCGAAAGTGGGTAAGAAATCCCTTGAAAGTCACTGTTTTTCCCTTCAAAATCCGTGATTTTGTTGAACTTTGAATCCGTTTTTCGTGGTTGTTCTGGCCTTGTTTTGATCTGTTCTCAGGGGCCTTTTGAAGCTTGTTGGAAGCTTAATAAGGTGGTAGAAACAAACCAAGGAGAATCGAAGCCAAGGGGGTTCAATTTGGGTGAGTTTCCCCCGTTGCCAGCCTTATCCTCGCCCCTGCCTGTGTGCCGCACCCCGCGCCATGTGCCCGCCGCACCCGCGGTGGCCATGCCGGTTGTGTGTCTTGGTGTTGGGCATGGGCTTTGGCCTTATTCCTTTGTCTCGTATTCCATTAGATTCGTATATACAGATATTGAATCTAATTTAGGGTCTTGTTATGGGTCGTTTCATATGAATTTTATTCAGGAATTGTTCCCGTTCTGGACTCAGAAACTCTTTGAAACCAAGCTTTCGAAGCTTTCGTCAGATTCAAGGCAAGTGGCGGTTCGCTCTTGCTTATCATTCCATATTTCCATTAATTATCAATTGCTTAATTGTTAATTAATTTGGATTGATCATTGTTCATGTCTGGGAACAGTTTTATGAAACTATCTTTGGAAATTAAGATGGATATTATAATAGGTTGTATATCTGCGAGAACAACGCTATTATATATATATATATACCTAGATTGAAATATATCTATGATGTTAGCCGTGATGGCTTTAATATGATTATTTGACTGTTCTGAACTGTTTAGTTAGAACGAGTATTCGTGGGAACGTTACTGAGGCCCTGGAGTCCAGTCGTTTCTTTATAATCAGTTAGAGAGGTGGCTCGTCCCCACCTAATACCAATTGGATGGTCATGACCTACCTCTTTACTCGGGTAAAGAGGTGGTGCACTTAAACAGTGTCACAAATCTTGGGAGTGTTCCCAAAAGATCTCTCGTCTCGGGACGAGCTGATCCTAAAAGTTTATAACGTAATTGTGTGTTTTGGAATTAAGTAAGATAAGTGTTGTAGGTTCGCACATGATTAATATACCTCGACGAGTAGCGCAGCTAAGTAATAGTGCGGCTAGGAAAACTCGTTTAGACTTGAATATAGTACGTTCTCTTTCCAATCTGGAGTCGTATCATGCGGTGATTTGCATTATACGGTGAGGTTGGTCGTGAACCGAAGCATCTCAGTCAGTTTTTAACGTTATGTATATACATATGAAACTATAATGTTCCAGACTTGTCATATTTCCTTAAGACTCAATCTCTTGGAGTCTCTTTCGGGTCGGTCTCTGTGGAGATTCAGTCTTCCAGAGTCGTCTCTTCTGCATACCTCTTGTTGTTATTCCGTGAAAGTATCGGGTTATGTATCGTCCCTTCGGTTATCATTCGAGGGACAATGATAGTAAACGGTTACGATCACTCGAACCACTCTGCTTTTTACCCTTGCGTAGTCTTTCATTAGACTAACCCACGAACATTGTTCTTTGCATGTGGGCTGGTGTCATCCGTTCGATTCGGCACATCAGACAAGTTGCCACCCAGTGAAGGCTAATAACGACTATGACGGACAATGTTTTTGATAAGTTTATTCAGGTTGAGATCCTTGGCGTTGATCGCTATGGTCAAAACTTGTTTTACCTTTAAAGACTTCCGTTATGTATTTACTCTGAAACAATGTTTTATCCTACGGGGATTGGGTTGTAATCCTCTGACTTATGTTTTAATGGATGGTTTGTGGATTACATAAATGTTATTTATGATTTGAATAATCCGGTTTAGCCTTGGGTGATTTCGGAGGTGAAATCCGGGATCACTGGCGGTAATGCCTTTCCAAAGGGGTTATGAATTTGGGGGTGTTACAATTATTAACAAGCCTTATCTCCCAAGTTATATCATATATAACTTTATATCATATACTTTAGGGTCAATTACCGAAAACCACCCGTCCAATAGGTCATATTGTCCAAAACCACCCCTTTAATTCGATATTACCGAAAATCACCCGTGTATCACACACCGTTAAACACTCGCCACCCGACGTCTAATTCCGTTTCAATTCTGTTAATTCTGAATTTTTTTATTTAAAGGTAATTAAAAAAAAGTAAAAAATCCAAAATTGGGTCTTCTTCCAAATTGCTCCGGTGCCTCTGCTTACTGGCTACCGGTGGCTCCGGGGATAACGGCCGAATTTCGGTCTCCGGTGGATGGCTTTACCGGCCGATGACGGTCGTCCGTCGTCATCGTCGCTGCAGGAGTCAGTCACAAATCCGTGCAATTTTTTAGAGGCTCGCAGGTTCCTGAAACATAGATCTCTCTCTGTTCTTACCATTCATGTTCGGGCTCCACGGATCCGACCCGACGGACGAGTCCAAACCACTACCCCACGGAGAAAGCATCGTACTCATAAACCCGTTTACTCAGGGCTTGAGCTCTTTATTCGGATCTGACCTTGAAAATGTGGGCGGCCGCCGACCTCCAAGGTGTCGATTGAGGTCCTGCTGACGACAAAGATCGGAGAAAGCGACCGCAGTTTTCTCGGTCGAGGGGGAACTGGGGTTAGGGTTGTAAAAGAGATGCCCTGCAAGCACAAACTCCATGGCGATTGCGAGGAGAAGTGGCTTGGGATCCATGGGTCTTTCTCGGTTTGCAGATTCGAAAGAGATGCCCTGCAAGCACAAACAACAGGGGCTAACCCAACGGGAAAGGGGGGGGGGGAAGTGAATTTCATGTGTAAATTCGGGTTTAATTCAGATCCAATTGCTCAAAAATTGGACTGATTTCTGCTCGATTTCGTTAGCTAATTTCACTCCCCCATGGATTCAGATCTTCAACAGCAACAGTACAACCACCATTTCCACCGCTCCGCCCCCAGCTCCTATTTGGCTGGAAATTCATGTGGGAAGAAGACGATAAATTGTTGTTGTTGCGGGGCTGCGGGGGAGTCAGGCGGAGGAAGTGGGGGTGGTGGGCGGCGGAAATTAGGGATCCGGTGGTGGTTGTTGATTGTCCGGCGGCGGTGGTTGTTTGATATTACCGGAGAAGAAGAGGGGTTTGATTAATTTAATTTTGTTTTTTTTTCTTCAGATTAAACGGAATTTAAACGGAAGTGAATGATGGGTGGCGAGTGTTTAACGGCATGTGATACACGGGTGGTTTTCGATAATATCGAATTAAAGGGGTGGTTTTGGGCAATATGGCCTATTGAACGGGTGGTTTTCGGTAATTGACCCTATACTTTATATAATATGTCTCCCAATAAACTGATCCAGTCCAAACTCTAAGGGTGTGACCTCATAGGACCCAGTAATAATAACAATAGACTTTATAACATATAGTCCATAAATCATAGTTGGCTTCTAGCAAAACACTATGACTACCTAAAATCATCGGATTAAATATCTCCATAAATGGTCCTACTTCATAATTAGTAATTACACCTTTGATTAAAGGACACAATTCCTTCAATCTCCCACTTGTCCTTAAAACAAGTGTGCAATGTTAAAATTCTTTTATCACTTAGTGTCTTATTTGACTATATGATGAAACTCATCTTTACCGCCAAATACATTTCTTGAACTCTTGAGATCAAACTGTCAGTACAGATGATTACTAATAATCCATCTGAGCATGGCCATGCGTTTTCACAGTTCTCACTCTTCAAGTGGCCGAGACACCAATCCTTTCCCAATGTATCGTGGTATACACGGAATATGAGGACATATTCAATCTTGTAAGACTACAGCTCCCACTCAACTTTTGGCAATCCCAATCACTGCTTTTATAACTGCTTGTTACGGTCAGCGTTTGACAGCGTCAAAGACATACCGGCAGTCAAATGATAACTATATCATACTCATGTCTAAGGAACTCACTAATCATGAATAATCCTAGAACTCCACAGTAAAGTCCCGAGGAGTCCTAAGATCGGTCTGTCATATATGTATCGGTATACACATCTATGTAATCGATTAGACATCTCTATGTCCCTATAACACATGAAACCCGGTGTTATCAATCAATCTCACAATATGGTCTTTTGATTAAGTCATTTGTATCCAAGTTAACGACTTAGACCATGGACTTCTAATAATTTTATAATTTCAGCTCAATTAATGGGGTTTCATTCACCAAAACAGTTTTGATGAGCCCATTTGATAATTATTAAATTGTTTGGATACTTTATCTAATCCCAAGCAATGATTAAATAATAATATGAAACTCATATATAAGTCAAGCATAAATGTTTGTGATAACAATAAACAAGATTTATCATAAAACAAACAATGTCTCAAAAGAACTCTCTAATGTTCTTGAGCCCCTTGGCCCGAGTGTGACTGTCATGCTTGGGCCTAGGCATGGGCTTGGTCAAAGGATCTGCAATGTTGTCGTCTGTGTGCACTTTGCACATCCTCACGTCTCCTCTATCAACATAATGTCTGATCATGTGGTACTTTCGTAGAACATGTCTGGATTTCGAGCTCTTCTAGCTGATGGCTCCTCCATTCAAAATGAAGACATATCCAGACTGAGATTCAAAATCATCTATGTCTGTCTGGAAACTAGCATCAGTATAGCCCTTGACGACCAGCTCGTCGTCACCTCCAAATACCAAGAGATCATCGCTAGTCCTTCTCAAGTACTTCAGGATGTTCTTGGCTGCACTCCAATGTGCATCACCCGGGTTTGATTGGTACCTACTACACATACTCAAAGCATATGCAACATCTGGGCGAGTACAAGTCAATGCATACATGATGGATCCTATGGCTGAGGCATAGGGAATCCTGCTCATCCTCTCAGTTTCACCAGGTGTCTTAGGACATTGGCTCTTACTGAGATGTAAGCCATGCTGCATAGGCAGGAACCCTTTCTTAGAGTTCATCATATTGAATCTATCAAGGACCTTATCTACATAAGTTCCCTGACTCAGACTAATAAGTCTCTTAGATATATCTCTATAGATCTTAATGCCTAGTATGTACTCAGCCTCTCCCAAGTCCTTCATTGAGAAATACTTCTTAAGCCACTCATTAACTGTCTCCAACATAGGAATGTCATTCCTAATGAGTAATATGTCATCCACATATAGAACTTTTCTCACACTAAACTTCTTGTAGACACAGGGCTCTTCCTCGCATCTGATGAAGTCAAACCTTTTGACCACTTCATTAAAACGAAGATTCCAACTCCTGGATGCTTGCTTAAGTCCATAGATGGACTTCTTAAGCTTGTATATTCTCCTAGGGTTTTCTGGATCCTCAAAACCTTATGGTTGTATCATGTATACATCCTCTTCTAAATATCCATTTAGAAAAGCGGTATTGACATCCATTTTCCAAATCTCATAATCATAATAAGCGGCAATCGCTAGGAGTATCCTAATGGACCTGATCATAACGACCGGTGAGAATGTTTCATCATAGTCAGTACCATGAACCTGTCTAAATTCTTTTGGCAACTAGTCTTGCCTTATAGATAGAAACGTTTTCATCCTTGTCTGTCTTGATCTTAAAGACCCATTTGCATCCAATGGGTTTTACCCCATCAGGCAAATCTATCAAGTCCCATACTTGATTCTCAAACATGGAGTCCATTTCGGATTTCATGGCTACCAGCCATTTCTCGGAGTTGGGGTCCACCATTGCTTGCTTATAGGTCGCAGGCTCGCCGTTCTCTAAAAGTAGAATGTCAATGCTAGCAGTCAAGACGTAATCCTCATATCGTCTAGGCTGCTGCCTTGGCCTGTCTGATCTCCAAAGTGGTCCAACAATAGGAGTGACTTCAACAAAAGGGTTGACCATATCGGTATACGGGACCTCAGGTGCTTCATCTACTTGAGGAATTGCATCTTGAATCTGGGCGGTTTTCCTTTGAGAAGAGACGCCTCCAAAGTCAAATTCCTCAGTGACATCGTCTATGTCCTCGTGTTGTTGGGTTTGTTTATCAGCTTGAATCTCATCAAGCTGAACATTTCTCCCACTTGGCTTCTTGGAAAAGAAATCCTTTTTCCAAAAAGACACTATCCCGAGCAACAAACACTTTGTTCTCAGCGGGATTGTAGAAATAATATCCCCTTGTTTCTTTAGGGTAACCTATAAAGAAGCATTTGTCTGATTTGGGTGCTAGCTTATCAGATAGTAAACGCTTTACATAAGCCTCGCATCCCCAGACCTTCAGAAATGACAAGCTAGGAACTTTTCCATACCATATCTCATGTGGTGTCTTATCAACTAATCGTGACGGAGTCCTGTTTAGTGTGAACGCAGCAGTGGTGAGGGCATATCCCCAAAAAGATGTAGGAAGATCAGCAAAGCTCATCATTGAGCGGACCATGTCTAACAATGTCATGTTTCTCCTCTCAGATATGCCATTCAGCTATGGCGTACTTGGTGAAGTCAGTTGTATCAAAATGCCACAACTTCTCAAGTGATGGTCAAATTCTTGGCTCATATATTCGCCCCCTCAATCTGATCGGAGTGCCTTTATCTTCTTGCCAGTCTGTGTCTCAACTTCATTCTGGAATTCTTTGAACTTTTCAAAGGACTCAGATTTATGCTTCATTAAGTAGATATACCCATATCTACTAAAATCATCAGTAAATGTAATGAAGTATCGATAGCCTCTCCTAGCTTCTGTGCTCATAGGTCCATACACATCGGTATGTATGAGAGCTAAGAGCTCAGTAGTCCTCTCACTTGTACCAGTGAAAGGCGACCTTGTCATCTTGCCCATCAGACATGACTCACATGTTTCAAATAATTCTAAATCAAATGACTTTAGGCTACCAACTGTTTGGAGTTCCTTCATGCGTTTGATGCTAATGTGACCCAAGCGACAATGCCATAGATTGGCTTCACTTATATCATTAGACTTTTGCCTCTTTGTATCAATGTTATAAATTTCAGATTTGAGATCCAGTATGTATAGTCCACTACTACTCATATGGGCTCAAGCATAGAAAATGTCATTCTTATAAATGGAAAAACAATCCTTAACGACAAAATCATAACCCTCAAGGTTCAAAACTGAAATTGAAATCAAATTCTTAGTAATAGAAGGAAAAAAATAACAATTATAAAGTTCTAAAACTAAGCCAGAAGGTAGAGGTAGACTATAATCTCCAATGGCAAGTGCAGCAACCCTTGCTCCATTTTCAACGCACAGATCTATCTCACCCTTCTGCAACCGTCTCCTATTTCTTAGTCCCTGCACATTCGGAATAATGTGAGAACCACATCCGGTATCTAATACCCAAGAATGAGACTTGGTTGATAAGATTTCAGTAACGTAAATACCTGAAGTGGAGACTGTTCCCCTCTTCTTGTCTTCTAGGTATTTGGGGCAGTTTCTCTTCCAGTGCCCCTTAGCCTTGCAGTAGAAGCAGTCGTGCTCAACAACCACTTTCACCTTAGGGGTGTTCCACTTGGGTTGGACAACTTGCTTGCCCTTCCCTTGGTGTTGTTGCTTCTTCTGGGGCCCTTTCTTAAACCCTTTTCCCTTGACCATTAGAACTTCCTTCAAAGGGTCAACCATGACGTTTTGCTCAGCTGTTTTGAGAATCACGTGTAGCTCGCTGAGAGTCTTGCTCATGGCTCCCATGTGATACATCTGCCTAAAGTGGGCAAATCCATCATGCAGGGAGTATAAGATCATATCTGTAGCCGTCTCAACATTGTAGGGATTACCCAGTCGAGCCATCTTGTCAAACAAGCCTATCATGTTATAAACATGTGGCCCAACTGGTTTCCCTTTCTCGAGCTTACATTGCAATATGGACTTGAGGGTCATGTACCGCTCAATTCTTGCTTGCTCCTTAAAGATATCTCTAAGATTCTTCATAATGGTATGGGCATCTTGATCTTCAAACCTCTGTTGAAGAGCATGTTCCATAGCAGCCAGCATCAGGCAAGTGACATTCATTGCCCGTTTGCATATTGTCTTGTGACGTGCCTTGTCCTCATCAGATGAGGTGGCATTCAACTCTGTGATGAGGATTTCTAGGACATCCTCTTGTCCCTCAGACCTGAGAATGATTCTCAGATTTCTTTCCCAATCAAGGAAATTTGTGTCGTTCAACTTGTTTTTCTCAACAATTGAGCGGAGAGTGAATTTGAGGTGTTCAGAAGACATAGTAACTACAACAACAACGAAATAAAACATGTAGATAAATTATGCTTGACATGCAAGAACTTAAAATTTAGACAAACTATAAATAGTAAGTTATTGCACATTTTACTCAATTAAATTGTCCCTTGTGAGTAAAATGATTCCAAGATCCTATCTTAGATGAAACTCAAGCGTACTAAGACACTTCCCCAAGTCTCATGTAATCAAGGTAAGTAAACTCTTACTAATTATAACACCTTATAACTCTTGGTTGATGGTCACATCTTATGTAAGACTCATCCTTATGCCTCAAGATCCAAAATTGAGCCTTTTGGTATCTTGTTGAGTGTAACCATATCAAGGCAGCATGCCCCTATTAGACATACCCGCACTATCCCAAGGTCAAGGAAGGACACCTCGCTAGGGCAAAAACTATCCAACGAATTCCAAGGGCCTCATGGTTATGACATGGAAAGACATTACCTCAATATTCTTTTAAGGGACTTAAGCATGCAATGGTTGTCTATTTATAAGTGAACTAAATAGCATAAACAGACAAACAAGCATGCAAAGTGGAAAATAGTAAAACATTCAAGTAATGCAATAATAAACAATTAAATTTGTGATCCTAGTATGGTCCCTAAAGAGATCTAATCTTCAATAGTCTTGACCTTCTTGGATCACCATCCTTCAGTCTTCATAGGATCTTCTTCTTATTGTCTTACATATAATTGAAATAAACTCTCTTGCAGAAATTTAAATTACAAAAATACATAACGATACGCAGATCGTGTACAAGAAAAACATAACGATACGCATATCGTATTTATCTATCCTAATATGGGTCATACTAGTCACCGCATGCAATATATAATATCATAATATTAAATATACATAGAATAATAACATATAAAATTTCATCTAAATGAAACATGCTATTAATCCAAAATAAAAGCATAAACAATTAATCATATTAACTATTTAATATAGAAACCGATTTCTTATTATTTTAATTCAATTAAATTGTGTATGGAATTAATATCTTATATTAATTTGCTAAAATATGATGAATCTAATATTCCAAGATAATATTTAATTATGGTAACTCAAAATTGTACCAAATAAGATATCAAAATATCTAAAAAAATAATTAAATCTTTATTTACCAAATAAAATATCAAATATCTTATTGATTAAAACAAATCTAATCTATTAAGATAGAATATCAAATATCTTATCTTGTTTTGGTAAATAATATATTTTTAGGGTAAATTCTATCCAATTAGGAATTTTCTCCAAAAACACAAAAACCCTAATAACCATCAGCCGCGATCGCGTTTTTTTTTAAGCCACGAGCGACCAGCAGCCGCGACCGCGATCGCGGGTCCAGAACCGCGATCGCGGTTTTGCTCTAGTCAGTAGCCAGTAACCACAGTAATGAAACCGCGGTCGCGGTTTTTGGACCGCGATCGCGGTTTGCCCTCTGCTTCTGAATCTATATTCGAAGTCAGTCACCGTGACACCACATAATAAAACCGCGGTCGCGGTTTTTGGACCGTGATCGCGGTTTTGCCCTCTGGCCGCCAAGATGGTCGCGAACCATCTACACCGCGTAATTCCGGTGTTTCTCCCACTTAAAAATTGTAACGTTTACAACTCTTTGGTAGGAAAACTTATGGTAATGGTTTTTCATAAAAATTCAGGCTTTTTGATTCATAATTTAAGCATGAAAAATCAGATTTTACATGTTCGTTCATAATCTATACAACAAATTTGCATAAACTAATCAAAAGAATCAACTCTAGGGCAAAATAGCATGAAAATTTCCAAAATTCAGCAACTATACCCACGTGAATAGACACGAATTTTAGCCTTCAAAAATCAAAATTTTCCGTTTTAATCATGCAAATTAATCCATACAATCAATCTCTACATAATTGAATCAAAATAATCATGAACATGCATCAAAATTAAAGACTTTAAATTTGATCTAATCAATTTATGCAAGAGGCAACTGATACCACTGTAGCGTAAAGCGGAATTTCAGGAAACGTTTTCCTAACATCTAACCAAGGATCTCATGAATAAACCAAATAGATCATAGATAAGAAGAATTAATTACCTCTTGATGCGTGTTTGAATCTTCCTGGAATGGCGAGATTAGAGCCTCAAGTGTGACTTCTCTAGTTGGTCCACCCGGGTATGGATCTGGATCGCCTAGGGCTCGATTGCTAGAACGAGGAACGAAGGCGAATGAAGACGAACGAAGGGAGAGCTCCAAGGAGAGAGGGGCAGCCGTGTGGGTATTGTGTTGGTTAGGGTTTTCTCCTAGAAAACCCTCTTTTTATATTACCATGTGTAGATATATTATTTTCTAAATAAATAATATTTTATTATCAATAATAACTCTTTATTATTAACAAGCCTTATCTCCCAAGTTATATCATATACTTTATATAATATGTCTCCCAATAAACTGATCCAGTCCAAACTCTAAGGGTGTGACCTCGTAGGACCCAGTAATAATAGCAATAGACTTTATAACATATAGTCCATAAATCATAGTTGACTTCTAACAAAACACTATGATTACCTAAAATCATCGGATTAAATATCTCCATAAATGATCCCACTTCATAATTAGTAATTATACTTTTGATTAAATGACACAATTCGTTCACCTTATTCCGGTGGAACTTGGAAGACAAAATACCCAATATGGCTATCTTCAAATTAAGGAACACCATGGACTTGATATCTTGACTATTCAGGTTGTCTTAAGCACAAGTAACAACAAAACTATCTTTGATAACCCAAAATGTCATGTACATTTATTTCACCTATTCTGTACAAGCGACTCTTGTGATGATATTATTACCAATGGCTTGGTTTATTCTAATAGCTGCAACGTTACCCCTGACAACAGTCAAAACAATCACACATGGCTCTTATCCAAGTATAGCAAGATCAAAATATCCTTCAGCACTACCTCTCATTGTAACTACAGTACTAACCGTACAAATAAAACATATATTATCTACAAACATATATATGCTTTTTAAACACCTTATAACAAGAAAAGAACCTATAACGAGTAATAAAATATCATTTAAACACCTGTATGATAATTTTCTATATATCATTTAGTATGCCTTTATCCACAACTCTTGTGTTTCAGGACATCATACATGACACATGTTATGTATAAACAAATCAATACACTCACTATTACCAAATAGCAAGACTAATTGATGTTCTTTTTTCACATTAATTTTCACCCTTATTTATTTATTACGGTTTCGTTTGTTTCAAGTATGGGTGTCAAATTCCTCGTTGCATTTGTGAAGCTGATCTAGGGTGATGCCTGAGTGTTCGGTCGTGGTCGTGGTCGTGTCTGTGGCTAAATGAAGATCCCTCTTGTACGAGGGCAACATCATGGTTGAGGCTCATGAAGATCCATCCTAGAAGAGAGGGCAACGTCATGGTAGTCCGTTCAACACTTTCGCAAGAGTTCTCCTGTCTGACTCGTCTTTCGGTGGCGCTTTCGTCTGATCGTGCTTGATCACCACTCGCTTTAGGTCATTTTAGCTCTATTTTTGCTTTCTTGTAATCTTCATGCTTGATTTACTGTTCTTACTGTCTGGTTTTGACCGGCGCCGATTTATCGGCCTCTCGATATACCCGACGTTATTAAGTCAGGTACTTTAAATTATTTCCTCATAAAAAAAAAGAATAACCTAAGCTATTTTATACTCAAAAAAATATTCTAAAAATAAGATAAATATAACAAAATACAATCTAAGTGTAATTTTTATAAGCATGTGACTTTTATTTCTTTTGTATATATATAACTCTTCATTTTTGAAGATATTTCTAAAACGATTTAGAAAATAAGTTAAAAATCTTATTTTTGAAAAATATTATGTTAGATATTTTATACTTGAAGATCTTAATCTAAGACATATATTAGATAGACCCTTTTAAAATATAAAATAAGTGTGATACATATAAAGATGCAATTTAATGTCAAATTTTAAAAGAAGGATCCAACAAAGATATAAATTAACACTCCGTGATATTTAAGTCATATATAGTTGCAAATGCTTTGTAACCACCTATCTCAATATTTTAAAACTTAATTCATATTTGATATTTTACTGTAAATTGAGTAACAAAATATATTTGTTGAAGTTGCATTAGAACAACCTATTTATACATTTAATAATATTTTATTAGTTTATAAACCAAATCTTATATAATTATGTGTTTGTTTTTATGAAAATTGGTTCATGAATTTGTTTTAAACTAGATATCATATTATTTGATATATGATTTGTTTTCTTTATTTTTTTTAGATTTTTGTTGCTATTGTTTAGAAGTTATAAATCATCCTGATTCGTAAATATATGTTTAGTAAATGTTATCTGATTAATATCTTAACTTAAATGAATATCAATATAAAAACATTTATTTTATTTTTCTTCATTTTGTTATGACATCCTATTACATATGTATTCATGCATAACTATGTTCAACTATACCTAGGAGGGTCGATTTATCCTACATTGTTCTCCATACATATAAGTTTCCAGTTTTTTTTGTTATGTTTTAGATTTTCTTCACCACTTTGTCAATAATTATTGTTATTAAATCCTAAGCAATTTCAATTTCTAAACTTTAGTTTAAAAAAATTCATGCAAGTAAAATCTAAAAAATTCAGTCATAATGTTGTAAATATTCACTCATATTTTACAACTATTTAGACGTGATTTTAATTACACATACATAAAAATATGAGTTTTAACGGATTATTGCTAAATATAAAATTCTTATTAGACACACATTAGAAAAATCCTTCATAAAATGATGCATGTAACACTCACAAAGACAATTGCATTAAATGTACGTAGATGAATGATGGTGTATTCACAACTAGAATAGCTATAATAGTAATAACTTTATCACTAATACTAAATATTAGGAAAATGTGCATACATTACCAGTAGATCCAGAGATATACAATGCATTTAATCGTGAATCAAATTCATAAATGATGCATGTAACACCTACAAAGAAAAATGCATTGGATGTGGATGAGTTATGAGGCAAGTAGAACTAGAATACAATGCACATAATCATAACTTTATCTCTAAGAAAAAATAAGGAAAACGCACCTAAATTACTCCGTAAATTATGAATGATACAACACAATTATGAATCGAACTCATGAATGATACACATAACACTCACATAAGTCATGACATTAAATGTGGAAGAATAAGTCATGACATTAAATCGAACTCATGAATGCTAACTTTTAAATTCTCCATAAGTTATATTGGGCCTAAAGAGCTTTATCAATATATATATAAAAGTTGAACACAAAGAATTTTGGGCCCAATAGGCTTTATAGATTAGCTGCTATAATATTTTAAGCATAAAACTCTACATGACCTCCATCAAAGACGTTGACAATCTACACACTTATGATAGACGTTGAAGAACCTCTGAATAGACTTTCAACACTCTGCATTAATGAGAATTATAGCACCTATGATAGAAGTTGAAGAGGCTTGGATTGTTGAAGAGGCGGAGAATTAGAGGTTTCAGAAATATGTCTTGAAATTGAGGTCCGTTGATTTGCTTTCTTCTTTTCATCTTCCCTTTTTCTTTACGGTTCTTAGTTTGATGATTTGAATGCTAAGCCATAATATGTAGTAATTGTTTTCAAGCAATCTGTTGATTTATAACCTTTTAACCTAAAGCCAGTGCGGGGCACATTAGTTATAGCACGGCGTTCTTCTCTCCATCTTCTTTTCCTCCCGCTTCTGCTTCCATCACAGCGAGCCTACGAGTTCGCGGCATCGAAAATGAAGGTAGTATTCTCGCCAATCTCTAATTAGATCCAACCACTAGGTGCGTTCCATTCACTATTTTTTCTGATTAATTTTCCTGTTTTGTTTTCGATTTTCAGTTCAATATCGCAAACCCTACAACTGGTTGCCAGAAGAAGCTCGAAATCGACGATGACCAGAAACTGTGAGCCATGTTTCTTCTTGTGTTTCCGTCTTCCTTATCATGTCCTTTCCAGTTTCTCCTAAAATCATGCTTCTAAAATCGTAGATGATTTGTATAAAGAGGCTATTCGACCTTCTGTTAGGCATTTTATGTGTAAACCATCAACAGGGGTTGTACAAGACGGTACATTTCCCCTTTGTTTAACTTGGAGTTGCAATTTCTTCTTCTTTTTTGGCATTTGTTCACAAGTATTCATAGGGATTGCTAAGTATCACTGTGTTTTAATGGGTTTGAAGCTCTATATGGACGTGGACTGTTTGGGACAATAAGACCGATTCACAGCTCTGGTATTCACTATTCATACAACTTCCCCATGATATATACTTTCTACATGATTGTCTAACAGAAATTTCACAAATTCTCCCTATTTTCTTTGTGTCAGCTTTCCTTTATAGAGATTACTATGAGATACTTGGTGTCAACAAGAATGCTAAACCAACTGAGCTTAAGAAAGCCTTTTACGCGGTGTGTTCTCAATGAAATCAAATCTGTTAAATATAGTAGTGTAGCTTCTCAATGTGTAATATGTTATTTTTGGGGACCAACGGTTTAAGATGTGTAATATGTTGCTCAATGCTCACAAACTATGATTGATATCCAGCTTGCGAAAAAGCACCATCCAGATATGAACAAAGACAATCCTGATGCTGAAAAAAACTTTCAGGAGATCAATAAGGCATATGAGGTGCTCCTACTTCCCATTTATTATTGATGATTGGTTCTCTTATGACTTACCTGATTTCTGTGCCATGCATACTCATGTCTACATCATTCATCCAGTCTAGGTTTTAAAAGGTGAGCAACAGCGGGCAGCTTATGAACATGGATACATAGCCATCTGGCTTTGGTCAACAGGAATGCATTAAACCTGTAATGTAGCAGTCCATGGGGATCCATGGATCATCATAAAATTGAAGAATCAGCAAAATGGGTCTTCAAATTCTCACTGTTCTGTCTGAATCTATAGTTTATTAATTTGGTATTTTTTGAATTTCTATTTATTGGTTGACTGTCATAGATCTGTTGTTGCCTGTTGTTACCTTTTACAATTCTATTCCTAAGACTGGTTTTGTGTGATGTAGATAATGTATAACTTGTATATCTAGATCGGAACGAGCACTTTTTGCAATTACAGCTGTTCCTTTTGAGTTATCTTGTGCAGCTGGGGGTTGTATTATTATTTGCATATTCTCACTTTTGCGGTATAATTGGCCATTAGTTTATAGGTTGAGGATGTGTTGAATGGTGAAACTGCTGCATAGTTGATACCTCCTTAGTTTTTTTAGGGATTATCCTAATGGCACTCAAAGAGCGAGCCGTTTTGGTGTAAGTGAAGTATGTTGCTTCTGTATTATGTTTTGTTGGGTTTGACTTCTTGTTAAGGTCATGGACTCTTTATGTGATGAATTCATTGATGTTACTTTTGTGCTTGTAGTGGGGATCATACTGTAAAGATTATAGACTCCCATTCTGGTAATTGTTTAAAAGTGCTCCGTGGTCATCGAAGGACACCCTGGGTGGTAAGTGTTATATATAATGTTGAGAGTCCTATATGTTTAATTAAATATACATTTATGTCATAGATACTATTTATGATTGCAGTATGCCATACTTTTCATTGGATTACGTGTTTTTGTTACTCAGAATTTTGGTTAGAGCATGTGTATTGCATTGGAAGGCTAGAGGTTTAAGGTTTTTGAGCTATGTTAAATTGGTAATTAATTGAGTAATACGTGCATCTTCTGCTATATCAACCATCTGTTTTTTAAAGTGACTGGTTTTCTTTTTATTTGGTTTCTTTGCCTTCAACTTTTTTTTTTTTTTTTTTTTGAAAAGTGCATGAACTTCAATAGAGTGTTTCGTTGGGCAAGGGATTGTTGTGTTTTGCTCTTTATGTCTAAATGTTACTTCTAATATTTGTTATATTGAAAACATTGCAGGTTAGGTTTTATGAAACCCCCATCCAATTTGTGGATGAAGCCCGTTGGTAGAAATGGACACTAGCCCGTTGGGAACCATTTATACAGTTGGTATAAATGAAGTAACCCATATTATGGGCCTAGAAGCCAGTTGTTCTGTTTTTTTATGTTAGACATAAAATTTAGGTTCATAATTTACCAAGTCAAACAGAGAATATTGTTGGACGATCATATCGAGGTTGTTTAGCTTACATATAATTTATCGTTAAAAATTTGGAGAAAAACAAGTTAATAAAGATATTTGACGTCTTCTTTTATTTGTGAATTTAGTTTTGTCGTCGTGTGAAATCTCTTAATAAAGTGAGAATCCTCAAACAACCAATTTGAAAATGACATTTTGTTGCAACCCTCAAAGTATGAATGCTATACAAAACATATCGAATTGAACTGAAACTTGCGAATGTAGGCATAACGATCACCTTATGATGTATACTGGCAGTAAAAGTGATGTGTTTTTTTCCTTGTATTATTCTAATATATAATTGAGTATGACTTTATGATTTATGTTTTTAACTTATGAGGAAAACATTATAAAAAATATAAAAACATATTTTATAAAATCAAATTTCTAAAGATTATTATATTTGTATTTTGTTTAATTTATTGTTTTAATTTACAAATGAGTATGATTTCGAGGTGTATTTGCTCTATTGTTAAAGAATGAATTTAATCTAACTTACCCAAAAATTTATGGTTTTTTACCGATAAATACCTATGTATATTTAATTGAATATATAAGAATATTTTATTGATAAAAAGTCATAATTTTACATGCAAGTTAGATTAAATTCATTCTTTAACACAAACTATAAATAAGATCCTAAAATATAATTAATTCTAAACAAAATGTTCATCTATATAAAATTAAATATTAATATTTATTGATAAAAAAATGTTAACTTTAGATGCATGTAGTATATATGTAGATGTTAACTTTACGTGTTATAGAATGAGGAACCAACTTTGTTGTGATTTTTCAGTCTAATTATTACCTTATTAATAAAAAAACAGAAAAAACAACGTCATCCTACATTAAAGGCAATTACTACTCTATGTGTTCGATAATACTTGTAATTTTAACATTTAAAATAAATATTAAAAAATATGATAATTTAGCTATAATATAAATTTCTATATAAATGGCCCATGCGAAACAAGGGCTTCGATTTCTAGTGATGTAAGTACAACTATGATACAGCTAACATAATCCTAACTTTATCTCTAATGCGGAAATCAGGAAACCGCATCTAAATTCCTGCGTCAATCCGGAAACGTAATCAATGTGGAGAGATTCTTCATCGAATTGAAATGCTACTTGAGCACTATATATGAACATCGCTCCTTGTCAATGTTACAAGAGGAAACAGTATCAAAATATCTTACACAGATCAATGGAGTCTTCATCTTTGATTGGTAACTATGAAGATTTGTCATCGGTTCTTGTCCAAGAGATCGCAGCTTCGCTCACCGATCAACAAGTTCCAGACAAATACATACAGAAGGAAGCCTATGCTCCGGCGGAAGAAGCAGTCGCTGGTGATCTGCTCGTCGATTTTTCTCGCTTATCGAGCAAAGACGAGCTTGAGAAGCTCCGATCTGCTCTTTCTAACGGGAGATGTTTCCAGGTGACTTGCTTCTTCCTTTTCCCTTCTCTCTTTGCAACTTTGTGAAAACCAAATCAAAATAGTTAAAGAATTGGAGATACCAATCGTAGGTGGTGAACCATGGGATTGAGACAGAGTTTCTCGAGAAGGTTCTAGAAGTTTCCCGACAATTCTTCGCACTTCCGTTGGAAGAGAAGAAAAAGTCTCATGGACCCGCTGGTATGTACACCGGATACGGAAATGACGGCGTGATTTGGGGAAATCAGCCTCAAAATTGGAACGATGGCTTGTATCTTAATATTAGTTCAAACGAGCCCGTTGATTTGGGCTTCTGGCCGCAGAATCCTCCCGAATTGAGGTAATATGCACTCTCCAATTTCTTCGAATTGCAACTCATGTGTCTTTAGTCATGAACAACCCTAACCTTGTAATATATATTAAAGATTTATATTTTTAATTACGTGATTATTTTTATGTCTTGAAGTTTTTCTTATTTATTATAATATTTAATAATCAACAAAATATAAATTATAAAAAAGACTTCAACCAGGTTTGCACCGACAATAAAATCTTTACAATTGTTAATACAATTTATTTTGTCAAAAACAATTTGGACATAAATTGAAAATTACAAGGTTAGGGTAGGGTTGTTCATCGGTCGATCCAATATCCGGTTTTGGACCGAACCGAACCAAACGGACCGAAATCGAACAGATTATATTCGGTTTAGTATTTGTTTTTTCATAAAAAACATAATCGGTTTTTTATTCGGTTCGGTTCAGACAAAACCGAATAATTTAAAAAAAAAAACCTTGGATTTCTAGATAAATTAGTTAACCCTTATTCTGTTCGGTCTAATTCGGTTAAATTTGGCCAAAATTCGGTTCGATTTAAATCGGTTTGGTTCACTAAGACACGTTTTAGTAATCTAAATTAACCTATTTTAACATTTTGGGTTATTTTGGTTTATAACCAAACCGAAAAGACAGAACCGAACCCGAACCAAACCAAACCAAACCAAACCAAACCAAACCAAATTGAGTATATTCGGTTCGGTTTACGGTCCACAAATATCTGATATTCGGTTTTGGTTTTATTCGGTTCGATTTTAGACCGGTGAACAACCCTACACAAGGTACGTTATCAAATGAACCCATAACTTTTCGCTCAACTTATCCAATATTTATTTATGAAAATGAATTTACTTAACTCAAAAGTCTACTTTATTTTCTTGGTTGTCGATTTCCTAAAATTTTATTACTTGAATTGATTTATAACAATGTAAACGAGTCATTTTAAAACTACTTTATAGTAGAATAATAGATGAAATCAATATACAAAGTAATCTATTATCTATTTTAAAACTTACTCTTTTTGAGCCACCATAGTGTTTTTAGAGTTAAATTGTTGGGGTTTTATTTTATTTTATATATTATTATATTTAATAATCAACAATATATGAAATAAGTATGATCATATACAGATGCAATTTCATATCAAAATACAATTTTTTTGAAAGAATGATCCAAAAAAGATAGAAATGAACACTTAGTAGTATTTAAGTCATATATATAGTTGCAAATGTATCATAATCACCTATCTTAATATTTTAGCACTTAATTCATATTTGATATTTTACTTTAAATTGAGTAACAAAATCTATTTGTTGAAGTTGCATTAGAACAACCTATTTATACATTTAATAATATTTAATTAGTTTATAAACCAAAATCTTATATAATTATGTGTTTTATTTTTGAAAACTGGTTCTTGAATTTGTTTTGAACTAAATATCATATTATTTGATATATGATTTGTTTTCATTACTTTTTTTTAGATTTTTGTTGCTATTGTTTAGAAGCTATAAATCACCCTAATTCGTAAATATATGTTTAGTAAATATTGTCTGATTAAGATCTTAACTTAAATGAATATCAATATGAAAATTGAGATTTTTTTTTCATTTTCTTATGGTATCCTATACATATGTATATCTGCATTACTATGTTCAACTACGCTTAGGAGGATCGATTTATTCTACTATTATTCTCCATGCATGTTTTCAGTTTTTTACCTATTTTAGATTTTCTTCACCACTTTGTCAATAATTATCTTTATTGAATCCAAATCAATTTCAATTTCTAAACTTTAGTTTATAAAAGTTCACGCAATTAAAATATGAAAAATTTAGTCATAATATTGTAAATAATCACTCATATTTTATAGTTATTTAGAGGTGATTTTGATTATACACATAAATATATGAGTTTCAAACAATTGTGTATGACAATACCTGTTGCCAAATCATCACCATTTTAAAATTGAATGATAAATTATTCCCAAATTTTGCAATTTTTACCATGATAATAATCTTATTATAATGTACATTTATAGTGAGGAATTATATTTTCGAAATACGTCTTTCTATACCATATATCCTATATATCTTTGTTGGTCCTGCTAATATTTATCACAATATATAATATGATAGATGTTATTTTGTTAATGAACGAGATAATATTATAGGTGTTATTATGTTATCAATCTTATACGTAGGGTAGAAACTTTTCATATTAAGTCATTAAGAACTTAATAGTAAAAGGGTAAGTGAGAGTTTTGATTTGATTTTGTTTATTTAATCAATCTTTTTTAATTGTAAGAATTTTGTTTCTTGTCTAAAAAGAATTTCTATACATAGATATTTCTCTTCGATTAGTATTACTTTTTGATGTTTATAAATAATAACTACACTGTTAAATCAAACTGGTGTGAAACACATTGCTTAAACATGCAATATCAAAGAATATGAATCATATTGTTGGAATATAAATATTCTATATCTAAAATTGAGACGATACATAACTTGTCTAGTATATAATTCTGATAGACTCCTCCTATTATCAATCATATCCACACACTCAAGTTATTGAGTCCACATACTTTCACACATATATATAGAGTTGTTTTTTTTTTTTATGTGAATAAGAACAATGTAGATCACTGTAGGATCTGTGCGTTAGAATCAAGGGAACTGAGACACAAAGGTGTTCAGTTTCTATGGGCAGCGGAATAACAAATAAGGCAAGTTATCAAGACAAATTACTTAAGGTGGAAACCTTTGATAACCAACTAGTTATCTAGGATAAAAACCACCCCTCTTGCGAGGATTGAAAAGTCTACTTGTATATTAACTTTGATTACAACTTCCGAACTCAGCAGTTCAAACCTATCTCTCAGGCTAACCCCAGTTCCCTAGTCAATCACAAATTAACACACAAAGACTTACTTCGACTCAGCTTTTCTTCTTTCTTCTTCTTTAGTTCTGATGCACTTTGAGAGCTAGTAAAATGCATGACCTAATTGCACCAGCAACATCATGTATATATAAGACTTATTTGTCAAGGAAAGATCTCGGAAGAGAATCCCTTGAACAAACAAATCCCGTAAATACATGATGGAGTATTTTATATCTTAACAAAATAAGACACAAAATATTCTCTCACCCAAATCCTAATTTACATAATCCTATAAGAATATTCTATATGTAAACCGGCCAAGATCTTCATTTGATAGCATCCGGATTTGGTGAGAAAATCTTCTTCAAAGATTCTGTTGATGATTCTGGGAAACCACCGACGCGGTTCCCATCCAGTTCCCTTGATCTTGATCCGCGCTCACTTGGACTTGATTTCCCTTATCTTTTCACCTGTTCATAAGTCACTAGAGAAGCCAGTTAATCTCAAGTGTTTGTCATCGTCAAAACAAGAGAAACAGAGGAAGGGAACTTCATGGGAACTGAGGTTCGAAAAGTTCCATTCCAACAATCACAATTTAGTACATGACAATATACATGCATCCAATTAACCTGGCAATGCAGGAAGATCATGCGTGAGCTGGCGGACAAGGTAGAAGCGATGCCGGAGATGATGGTGAAGGCGATGGCACGATCACTGGAGCTGGAGGAGGATTGCTTCTCGAAACACAATGTTTTGGACGGGCATAATCTCCTGAAGCTCAACTTATACCCGCCATGTCCGAAGCCCGATAAGGTTTTGGGGTTCACGCCGCACTCGGACGTAAGCATGGTTACCATACTCTTTCAAGACCAGGAAGGCCTTCAGTTCATGGCCGATGATCAGTGGTTCAAGGTGCCCCTCGTCCCCGGAGCTCTGATTGTCCTTCCCGGCGATCTGATGGAGATACTGAGCAACGGTGCGATCAAGAGCACGGTACACAGAGTGGTTACGGACCCCGAGAAGCAGAGGATTTCCATTGGAATGTTCTACAATGCCAGGATGTATACGGAGATCGGGCCGGTGGATGAATTGGTGAGTGCTGATAGGCCCACATTATACAGGAAGACCAACGTTCTCGAATACGGCCAAGTGTACGGCGACTTCACTCCTCAAGGAAAGACACCTATCTCCGCTTTTAGACTCTAACTCCATCATCTGTTGATGCCTTCTACTGCAAGCTCTACTGTTGCTTAATTCAGTTATCTATCTTCAACGTACGTACTTGCATTCAACGTACATCTTTAATTTATGCATGTGTTTTTATTTGTGTAAAAGGAACTTAATTATCTTCTTTGATATGTTATGAAACTGTTACATTCCCATATTTGAACTTTAAGACCTCTTCTTTTATACAGTATTTGGACTTGAAGATTTGGTTTGGATTTAATTGATGTTTACCAGTGGGCATATATTTTGTAATGTGCAACTTAATTTCAGCCGTTTGTATTTGGAAAGGGCTGTTGAAATTGATGTGTGGCGTGGATATACATCAGTATATGCTAATAATTGAATTTGGAAAAAAAACTCACTATTGCATCTGGATCACAGATTCACAGGTATGCACCTTAATTCTGCTGTTCAAATTTGGAGCATATATAGATTCAATTTGTGAGTATGAAATGGCAATATTATGCTATTTAGAGAAGCAAGTTGTTGTTGGGAAAATAGATTTTCCCTAACACGCTATTTTTTTTTTGGAAATGGTAAATTATATTTTCAAGGGGAATTAAAAACCCTGGTATGGTGATTTACAAATTAAAGCTTTGGAAGGAGTCGAAGATCAACCAATCTCAATCAATCTAAACCCCAAGCTGGACAAACTCAGTTGGGAGAGCTATGTACATTCAGTGAAACCCATTCAAAAATAGGACTCAAACAAAAACCCAAAAAGCTAATCTGACAAAAGTGAGTAGACGATCAATTAGCAAATGCCAAGCTTAAGTAGCCAGTGCCGGCTAATTCTAAAAATATGTTTCCTTAACCTTTTCCTGAGGTAAATACGAATGGATGAGATGACCTGGTTGGCACACTCCTCTGCTGTGACGATAACATTGTCAAACAATTTCAGATTCCTCGCTCGTCAGATATAATAAATAGCTCATGTGAAGGCTACATTCCGAACTTTGAAGAAGACAGAACTACGGGATGTGCTACTCTCAAAACTATGGAGCCAAAGATCAAGCGAGAATGTATGAGTGGGGAAGTCAACCCAGTGCATAATGTTGCTAAGAACAGATCGGGAGTAATGACATGAAAACCATCTGTGATCAGCGTCTTCTACCGCAGATGAGCATAGAGGGCAAAGTGGAGTGTCTGAGAGCCCCATGTCGAAGACTCTGGCAGCGGTAGGGGCACAGTTCCTAACTGCAAGCCATGAGGTGAAGCTTGCACGAGGTAGATTCCAGCTGCCCCAAAGAGAAGTTTTCCATTGGCATATGGAAAACTTCTCTTTGGTGAATTTTGTATACAAGAAACATTGTGTTTGTTTGGTATAAATCTTGATAAAGACTTTTCTATGAATAAATATTTTTTAATATAATAGTGTTTGGTAAAAGTAATAATAAATACTTTTTATGATGAAAATAATAAAAATAAATTACATGTATATCAAAGAATCAAAAATATATTTTTCATAAGTATCTTTGTCAAAAAAATGTCTTTATAAAGCGCTTGAACAAAGCTGTCTTAATTAATTATGTAGGCACACTTACAATGAATCAACTCACCTTGCTTTACACCTCTTGAATTGCTTCTTACCAACCAACACATCCCCTATATATATACACGGTCAATTAACCGGTGAATTAAGTAAATGACCCTTTGACAAATCTTTTTTTAAATTAATGGACCCTTAGAAAAAATGGATCCCTCTCCCTCTCCCTAAACCCTACTCCCTACCCCCTAAATCCTATCCCTTAAACCCTAAACCCCAAAAAATAATATTTTAGAGAGAGAAAAAACAAAGAAGAAGAAGGAAAAAAATAATAAAATAAGCTAGTAGGGGTAGAAAAAATACATAAAAAATAGTATGAATCTCTTTTATTAATTTAAAACTCTTAAAGGATCAATGGACCAAAAATCCTCCCGTATATATTAGTGAAAGGTCGGTTAGAATGGCCAAAATTGCACAACCGACTTTCACCGCTTTTAAAGAGGATATTTTTTTAAAAAACTTTTCGATTATAGAATATAAGGAAGGAGAATATACACAGTATAAAATGACACCAAAGTTAGTCAAGATAAAATGGCAGCCGGCAAGGCTTCAAAGGCAAACCAAAAAGGTAAGGCGAGATGACTAATTATGGTGCCAAAAGACTTCTCTAACTTCTAGTTTCATGCGGACCTCTTTTAGCATTAGTGTTGACGTAGGCTTTCATGTCCGAGATGATCCAATGGGCGCATTCTTCAGCGGTGATGCTCTTGTTTTGGTAGAGAATTAAGTTACGACATCTCTAGGTGTAATAAACAAAATAATTAAGGCAACTTTTGCGGAAATTTAAAAGGGCAGCAAAGGAGTTGAGATTGTTGCCTTTGGATAGCCATTTAATCCAATGGGCAAGATTCGTGAATCTGGTAGTGATGCCCAACCATAGGAAGATGGTGTTGAGGAAATATTTGGTGTTCTTCTGTTTCTTGTTCAAGATTGCACAAGATACAAGTATTCGAGCGCCTTATACCCCATTGATTGAGTCGGTCCATAGTGGTGAGGCACTTGTGTGATAATTTAAAGAGGGAGATAATAGAATAGAATTCCTTGATTATTGCTGTAGAGATTACAAGAATATATATAGATGGCCACAAGAGAATCACAAAGATAACGTAATATCTTCTATCCTAGGATAGACTAAATCTCCTAAATATATGGTAAAGATAATAACTATAATATATTCCAATACCCCTCTCAAGATGGAGCATGAGGATCGATCATGCCCAATTTGGACAACAATGAAGTAAACTGAACCCTTCCAAGAGCCTTTGTGAAAAGGTCAGCTGGCTGATTAGCGGAAGAAATATGATGAGTAACAACATTTCCGGCCTGCACCTGATCACGGACCAAATGACAATCGATCTCGATATGTGACAGGTAGCATTGTCTGAGGGGGAACAGAACAGGTAAAACGTATTGCTGAACTAAGGGGGAACTAACGGTGTTTTTAGTGGGAATCTTTCCTGCCAGTTTTGTCTTGTTCTAGTTGGTATATGCTTCATTGTTAAGGGTGTTTGTCACCATCAAAAAGGGGGAATTTGTTGAATTCCTTAGGTTTTGATGGTTACAAACACTCAACTAATATGTGTACCAAGTGTTTCAGGGACAAGAAGAGTTATCCCAGGGAGCTTTGCAACACATGATCTCAGAGGGAACAAAGGATTGCTTAGCGCTTTGTTACCTCTCAAGGAACTGAAGTGACGGACCAGATCAAGGCTGCAAAAGGAAAGAAGTCATCCAGCGTGCTGAGTTAAGGAAACAAACCAAGAAGCCACGCGGTAGAGGATGAAGACTTCGGCTCCAAGGATCAAGCCAGATTGCGCGAAGATATGGAGAGAGAAAACCCGATCGTGTTGATCCTAGGAATCTTTCCTAAGATAAGGCGATTGGAGAGAGAAGAACGTTATCCAATCGGTTGGATTAATTAAGGAACTCCTTCCTTAATTAATATAACCGGTTGTGATATCTTATCTTCAAAACAAAATCATATCTTTGTAATCCGATTCTAGTATTTCCTAATTTTGTGTCAATTAGGGTTTTAGCCGAGTTGTATTTAAGAGAAGCATGGATTCTTTTCTATGCAACGACGAAGAAGAAAAAGTAGAACGAAGAGCGTTCAGTTGAGAAGAAAAAGAGAGTGAAGTGTTTGTGAGTCTTTGAGAGTTGAGTTCGGATTCATCGTTGTAGGAGTGATCTTCGAATCTAGGTGGGAAGTCTAGTGTTTTGGAGTCCATGCTACAAGTGTAATCGAACAAGAAATCAATAAGACAAGTACACACTTCAAAATCCTCTCAAGCGGAAGCTTGAAGGTAGTGGTTTTTCCTTGAGAAGCTAGTTTTGCTAATCAGGGTTTCCACTATATATCGTGAGTTCGTTCTGTTATCTTTATTGTTATTTAAATCCGCTGTGCCTTCTGTGGGAACAAAGCTTTTGTTCCCTCAGACATAACTCTAACAATCCAACAATATGCTTGGTGCGCTCGTGAAACACAGGATTGGCAGCGATATGTAATGCCGCTTGATTGTCGCAGAAGAGGTGCATGGGCTGCGGATGGGCGACACCAAGGGAAAGAAGCAACGACTTGAGCCAAATGAGCTCACAACATGTGGAAGCCATGGACCGATACTCTGCCTCAGCAGACGAGCGGGAAATAGTGACTTGCTTCTTAGTCTTCCAAGAAATAGGCGAGACGCCTAGCTGTATGAAGAAACCGGTAATGGACCGTCGAGTAGTGGGACAGGCGGCCCAGTCGGAGTCACAGAAAGCACGTAACTGTAAAGAGCTTGAAGACGAAAGGAGCAGCCCCTTGCCCGGACTGCCCTTAATGTAATGTAATAGCCGTAGAGCAGCCTGCCAATGCTCACGGGTCGGAGCCTGCATGAACTGTGCCAACATATGCACAGAATAGGAGATCTCTGGACGGGTAATAGTGAGGTAAATGAACCTGCCAATAAGCCGCCGATACTGATCTGGTGTCTCGAGCAACGCAGCAGTAGACGACGCAAGGCGATGATGTTGATCCATAGGGAATGCGGACGACTTTGCTCCCAAAAGACCGGACTCCGAAAGAATGTCCAACGCGTACTTGCGCTGAGAAAGAAATAATCCTTTGTCGCTGCGAGCGATCTCAATGCCCAAGAAATATTTCAAGACACCCAAATCCTTCATATGAAAGCAAGAACTCAAGTAAGTCTTAAAACGAGCAATAGTAGCGGAGTCGTTACCGGCAATAATAAGATCATCGACGTAGACGAGAACATGGAGACACGTCTTATGCCGAGAATAGGAGAACAACGAGTAATCAGCATAACTTTGCTGGAAGCCATATTGACGCAGAGCCGACGCCAATTTAGCGAACCAATTGCGTGGGGCCTGCCGAAGGCCATAAAGAGACTTTCGAAGTCGGCAAACATGTCCTGAGGGGACGCCGAGAAGACCCAGAGGCGGAGTCATATATACCTCCTCTTCTAAGTCACCATGAAGGAAGGCGTTGTGAACGTCCATTTGATGGAGCTCCCATTGCTTGACGGACGCAACAGACAAAAAAATGCGAACCGAAGCCATGCGCACAATCGGCGCAAAGGTCTCGTTGAAATCAACACCTTCAACCTGGCAATTTCCGAGCACAACAAGCCGTGCCTTATACCGTTCAATGGTGCCATCGGAGTTGTACTTGATACGATAGACCCATTTGGAGCCAATCGGATGCTTGCCACGTGGCAATGGAGTAAGAGTCCATGTGTGATTAGCGGAAAGAGCACCGAGCTCAGCGCTCATTGCATCACGCCAATGCTGTTGAGTAATGGCCTGCCGAAAATGAGTCGGTTCGTCTCCTGAAGTGACAGCTGCAAGAAAGCCACTATGGGAAGCATAGAACTTAGTACACGAGACAAATTCTCGATAGGAAACCGAGTACCTGAGGTATGTGAAGAAGGCGTGGGTGTCGAAGAAGTGCCGACGGGGTCTATATGGCGAGTAGTGCGACAGACATAGTCACTGAGATGAGATGGTGGCCGGCGGTGACGATCAGTACGCGGAATAGAAACCGGCTGAATATCGACCGGCACAGGAACAGACTCCTCGGTTGGAGGTGGGACGAGAGAGTCCGAACTCCCCCTGTCGGGTTGTTCAGCGGGCGGTAATACAGACAACATGTCTTCTGGCGGAGGGGCTGGCTCGTCGTCAAAAATAGCCGGTGACCGCTCCTGCGGTGGACTCGGCGCAGGCGCGGTATTGACGGAGAACGGGAAGTGTGACTCGTAGAAGACGACATCGCAACTTGCAAAAATAACCCGCAGCTCAAGATCATATAACAACCATCCTTTCTTGCCCTGTGGATAGCCAACGAATACACACTTACGACTGCGGCTCCTGAACTTATCACTGTGCTTCGGAACTTGCGCAGCAAAACAAAGGGAGCCGAAGACACGCAGACAATCATAGGAGGGAACACGACCATAAAGCAATTCATAAGGAGTTCGGCCATCAAGAGTATGAGATGGAGTTCTATTAATGAGGAAAGCAGCCGTAGAGACGCACTCACCCCAAAACGCAAGCGGTAGATGAGCGGTAAAACGCAAAGCACGAGCCACATTAAGGATATGACGATGCTTGCGTTCGACGCGCCCGTTTTGTTGCGGTGTAGCGACGCATGAAGTCTCAAAGATCACACCTTGAGAGTCAAAGAAAGGACGTAGGGGCAGGAACTCGGTGTCGTTGTCAGCGCGCACACGACGAATCTGCTTACGAAACTGCGTGCTGACCATAGCAAAGAAATTACGCAACAAAGACGAAACTTCAGTCTTGGAAGCAAACAGATGCACCCAAAAAGCTCGGGAATAATCGTCTACGATGGTGAGAAAATAAGAGGCGCCACGAAAAGAAGGTGTACTATAGGGCCCCCATACATCACAGTGTATAAGATCAAATAAACAATCTGCTTTATTAAAACTGGATTGAAATGACAAACGAGTTTGCTTAGACTTGTAGCACACATCACACAGATTTAGTGTAGATAAGCTAGAGGTATCTAAAGCTAATGTAGAAATAGATGACAAAGTTTATGTAGAAGGGTGACCAAGACGGTAATGCCAAAGACGAGCCGATGAAACCGATGACTGAGCAGACAGAGCACGAACAGCAGACGAGAACGTATTCAACCAATAGACCCCATTTCGCGGCTTACCCACGCCAATCACTATCCTCGTACTGATTTCCTGTAAAACAACCACACAATCAGTCATAAGAACAAGTAGGCGTAGATCATGAATAAGCTGATAGAAGGACAGCAAATTGCAATCCAAGTTTGGTATATATAAAACATTGTGCAGCTGAATCGAGCCAAACGATAAGCTGCCGGCATGACCAGCCGACGAGACCCGACCGTCCGGTAAATTGATAGTAACGGGAGGAACGGAGACAACATCCTGAAGAAGAGACCGATCACCAGTCATGTGAAAGGACGCGCCCGTGTCTAAAATCCAGAAAAGCTTACCCGACTTGTCGGTAACGTTCATGGAGTTGTAGAGATTAAGAACCACAGTCCATTGATCATTAGTGAGAGTCGGGCCAAAGGCTTGCCTATCTTGAGACGTGAGAGGCTCGGCAGAGGCAGGGGCCGAAACTACAGGCTGCACAGCATTTGCAGTACCCGGAGCACGGCCAGGACCACGACCAATAGGCGCAAATTCAGTATTTGGCGGAGCAGATCCACGTCCAGCAGCAGCACGATCTTTCCACCAGTCGGGATACCCGTGAAGTTTGAAGCAGAGAGAGACGTCATGTCCCTTTTTGTTGCAATGAGTACAGTGCAGACTCTTCTTATCAATCAAACCAACATCTTTGGAGGGTGGAGAGAACTTACGAACAGCAAAGGCAGCAGCTTCCGCAGGCCACTCGCGATTAGTAACAACGGTTTTCAGACGTTCCTCTTGGACAACAAGAGAATAGATCCGAGCAATGGGTGGCAACGGCTCTTGAGCCAAATTATTGGAGTGAAGAGAACCAAACGTAGAGTCGTCAAGGCCGATCAGAAATTGGTGTATCCTCTCGTCCTCACGTTCTTTGATGATGGCAACGATGATCCCGCATTTGCAGCCAGCACACGAGCAGGTTTTGGGAGGGACATAAGTCGCCAATTCTTCCCATAATTTCTTTAGGGTCGTGTAGTAGTCCGACACAGACCGACCATTCTGTCTACAAGAGGCTATGTCGTATCGGAGTTGAAGTGTCCGAGGGCCGTTTCCCACTGAGAAACGTTGTTTAAGATCGTCCCACAATTCTTGGACAGTAGGAAAATAGGTAATAGAGGACCTAAGGGAAGGATCCATTGATTGAATGATCCAACCGATAAGCATAGAGTTCACCATTTGCCAATCTTCAAGCAAATCATCGTCAGCAGCGGGCTTCACAATCCGACCATCAAGGAAAGCAAGCTTGCGTTTAGCCATGAATGAATTGAGCATAGACGAAGACCATTCTTTGTAGTTGTCACCTCTCAAAACCACCGGGCAAATTTTAAGACCTGGGTGATCCGAAGGATGAAGATAATACGGAGACTTGAAATTTGGAGCGGCGGCGGCGGCGACGAGGGCGGCGGCGGCTTCAGCTTCCTTCTCCTGGTTAGTCATCGAAAAATAAATAAATTGTGTTTTAGGGTTTGTGTTTAGGTTGAAGGATCAATTGGCTCTGATACCATGTGATAATTTAGAGAGGGAGATAATAGAACATAATTCCTTGATTATTGCTGTAGAGATTACAAAAATATATATAGATGGCCACAAGAGAATCACAAAGATAACGCAATATCTTCTATCCTAGGATAGACTAAATCTCCTAAATATATGGTAAAGATAATAACTATAATATATTCCAATAACTTGTGAATAGAGAGCCAGGTAATAAAGCTGTTGCGAGGTGAGCTAAATCCACCCCAACTACCAGAGAAGAGTTCTTGGGCAGGCTGTTGAGGATTGAAGGTGTTGTAAACCTCCTTGGTTGAAAATTTTCAATTTGATGCAAGCATAATTCAAGCTGGTCACTGGAACGGTGGTGTATATGAGTGTAAACTTTCTATCCAATACATTTTATACATGTGGCACCTTTTATTATAAAATAGAAAAATAAGAAAAAACACGTTAATTTACGAGCCTGCTATATACACGACATTTTCACCTATATACACGATAATCTGTATGCCAAGACACGGCGTACGCCATGTCTTGGCGTACAGGTGAAAATACGTATAATTGTAAGATTATACGTATTTTTTTTATAAAAAAAGTATAAATCTCTACGCCAGAATCTGGCGTACGCCAGATTCTTTTGTACATATTGGGCCAGCCCATATTAGGGTCGGCCCAACTTCTAAATTTGATTTTTTACAATCTTCTGTACGCCAGATTCTGGCGTAGGATTTTTAATTTTTTTTTTCTTTTTCTGGGCACACCCAAGTGAACATTTTTTTTTAAATCTGTATTTGACTCTAGTAATAGACGTTTTCAAGTAATCAGGGTTATATGACAATAAATTCGATTGTATCATGAGGTTTCAATATACTTTTATTCATGTACGTTTCTCCACCAATTCATTTGATATTAACTGTTTGTTATTATTATTCTCGAAAATCACATATAAGTATGGTTATATCTTATAGTTATATCCAATTTGGTTATATCTTATAGTTATATGCTACGGTTATATTCTTTAGTTATATACTATGGTTATATCCAATTTGGTATTATCTTATAGTTATATACTATGGTTATATCTTATGGTTATATCCTATGGTTATATCTTATAGTTATATCCAATTTGGTTATATCTTATCGTTATATCCTATAATTATATATTATTGTTATATCCAATTTGGTTATATCTTATGGTTATATCTAATTTGGTTATATCTTATAGTTATATACTATGGTTATATCCTATAGTTATATACTATGGTTATATCTTATAGTTATATCCAATTTGGTTATATCTTATTGTTAAATCCTATAATTATATATTATGATTATATCTTATAGTTATATTCAATTTGGTTATATCTTATGGTTATATCCTATAGTTATATACTATGGTTATATCATTTAGTTATATCCAATTTGGTTATATCTTATGGTTATATCTTATGGACATATCTTATAGTTATATACTATGATTATGTCCTTTAGTTATATACTATGGTTATATCCTATAGTTATATACTCTTATTATATCCTATAATTATATAGTATGGTTATATCCTATAGTTATATACTATTGTCCTATAGTTATATACTATGATTATATCCTATAGTTATATAATATGGTTATATCCTATAGTTATATACTATTGTCCTATAGTTATATACTATGATTATATCCTATAGTTATATACTATGGTTATATCCTATAGTTATATATTATTATCCTATAGTTATATATTATGGTTATATCTTATGGTTATATACTATGGTTATATCTTATAGTTATATACTATTGTCCTATAGTTATATACTATGATTATATCATATAGTTATATACTATGGTTATATCCTATAGTTATATACTATTGTCCTATAGTTATATTGTTAGGAAACGGAACTCTGGAACCTCGGTTCCCCTGAGAGTTCCTTTTCTCAATTTCTCTACTTTTGAAGATGACAAATATTATGATACTAATGTTTTATCTCAAAGATGCACTTTAAGGAACCCCAGGAATATACCGAAGGCAAGAAAGCCAAACAGGACAAAAGAACCAAAGGAACAAGACAGAGGAAGGAACCCAGAGGAACCCAGGTGTGCCCAGAAAGGTAGCATGCAAGGTTGCGATTTTCGAGAAATCTGGGAACACACAACCTCGGACAAAGGATGTTGAAAATGACTTGTCCGAAGCTTCCAAAAGCATGCCAATGTCCAGAGCAAAACAACAAGACACCTAGAAACACTGAACCTCGGACACAGAAGGTGAAAGCGACAAGACATAGAGATATCGCTGTCCAGAAGACAGTTCCCAAACGCCCAGCTTGTTCAACCTCGGACGAAAGCATTTGGACAACGACATAGCAAGACTCGTCTGAGGTAGTTGACCAACCAAAAGAGATTCTGAGTTGTCTAGGTTGTTTGCACATGCCAAGAAAACGTGGACCAAGGAGAACCACTGATCCTAGGGCAAGCTCAATCTGTGGGAACCAAGAGAAGAAGAAGCTGCGAAGAATCCTCTATAAAAGGAAGACTAACTCAAGGGTTATCTTCAAGCACTAAAATACGACTCACACACATTAGCATATATCCAGTGTGAACCTTCAAACAAGATCATCAAAGAAAACCGAGATCAAGAGGAACCAGTTAAGGAATAGAAGAGCTGAGTGCTAAGTTCCTGTGACTATAAGTGATAGTTCCTAGGTGCGAAGGTCTGTTTCTTGGATTAATTATTGATTGTGTTAAGTTATCTAGGATTGCCTAACTGCGTGTAAGGCAAAGAAACTGTGTGTTTGTTCCTAGGATAAGCTGTAACCAAAAGAGATAAGAAATCAAGAAGTATACCTTGAAATCCTTTCGAAAGAAAGGTAGTGGTTTTTATCCTGGATTGCTAGTTGGCAATCAAAGGTTTCCACTATAAGGAACTTGTCATTTGTTTGATTGTTTATTTCCGCTGCGAAGGGAACTTAGAATCCATATTCTAAGTTCCTTAAGTTATTATCTAACAATCACGATCATACAACTGGTATCAGAGCAGGAAAAGCTCTAGATCTTTGTTAAGTTTGCAGATCATGTCTCAACCAAGCAAGTTTGAGCTCAGAATCTCCACCAACAAGCCACATCTCCGAAAGAAAGGAGAAGAAACATGGTGGGAAAAGTGCATGGAAAGCCACATCAAAACCAACGACTACCAATGCTGGAGGATAGTCGAAAATGGAGATGGCTATGTCGACCTCACCATGAAGGAAGAAGATTGAAAACCAGAACACTATGTTATCATGGAGAAGAATGCCAAGGCCAGACAGTTCATCCTCAATGGATTGGACAGAGAGGACATGGACAAGGTCATAGGCATCAAGATGGCCAAGGAAATGTGGAAAGCTCTCAAGGAGATGCATGAAGGAAGTGAGGAACTAAAGCAAAGCAGAAAATTTGCTTTGGAAAGAGAATACCACACCTTCAAAATGATGGAAACTGAGACCATCTCAGAATACTACTCCCGTTTCAACAGATTGAGTGGAAAGTTAACAGCGCCGGGAGTCGACCTTGATGAAGTTTCCAAGTCCCTAGTGGTCATCAACGGACTCAACTCCAAGTTCACCCTTCTCAAGGGAATCATGAAGAACACTTCAGACGTCCAATCCCTTCCCTTGACCCAAGTCATAGGGAAACTGGAAGTTGAAGAAGGAGAGCACACCAAAGCCAATGCCGACAAGAAACTGGAGAAAGGAATCGCCCTTAAAATCTCCAAAGCCTTCTCCAGGCTCGAGATGGAACAAGAGAACTCAGACCTGGAAGAAGTAGAAGAGGACGAACTAACCGCCCTCTTCTCAAAGAACATCAAAAAATTCTTTGTGAAGGGAAGATTCCAAAAGGGCAGTTCCTCCCACAATGGACCCAGAAAGGATCTCAAGGAAGTCTCCTGTTACAAGTGCAAGGAAAATGGACACTATTCTAAGAACTGTCCCAACAAGGAAGACTCCAAGGAAGAAGAAATACATCAAAGAAAGAAGGCTCTCGTAGCCTCATGGGGAGAAGACTCAGATGAGGAACTGGATCTGAGTGGATTCTCTGGAGGAAGATGTTTCATGGCAAAAGGAGACTCAAGCGACTCAGAAGACCTTGAGGTAACTTCTGACGATCTCTTAAAATCCCTATTTGACTGTGATAAGAAACAACTTCTTAAGATCATAAAGAAACTAGGAAAGGAAACCAGTTCCCTTCAACAGAAACTCGATGATTGTGAAGATGAAATTGCTTGCTTGACTGTTGGGAATTCTGTTTGGAGTAAGAAACTTGATGAAACTGAGAAAGACCTAGTTGAAACTCACTCCAAACTCATTGATATTAGTAATGTGCATGCTAGTCACCTTAAAACTTGCAAATCTTGTGATGAAACTAGCATAGATTTTGTCAAAGTTCCCTTGCATGCTAACTTACCTAGAAATGACATGCTTCAATCCATAATTGATAGATTGGACATTCTCACTGATTCTATTAATGAAAAAAACGATAAATCAAACTGTTTTTGTGAGACAACGTCATGGAATAGGATATGTCAACAACAAAGGGAACAATGATGCTGAAAATGAAAAGGCTAGGCGAGAACTTGTTGAGATGAATGAGAACCTCAGTACTGCTCTTGCCACTTCTCGTGATAGGAATCAATTCCTATCAGAAAAGATCATGGTTCTTGAGAACAAGGCTGAGGTTGCCAAACGTCTAAATGAAAGTTCTCAAAGTCCTAAGAAGGAACCTAAGGGAAAAGAAAAGATGGTTCCTGAAAACCAATGGTTCACCAATTCCTTTGCTCACAAAAGATATATTGACATGGCCCATAGCAAGGTTAGAAACAATGTTGATTTTAACAAAAGGAAAACTGAAAAGCCTTTTAGGCCAGGAAAAGGAAAATATGGACATGTTGTTTACAATCTGTTGAATTCCTTAGGTTTTGATAGTGACAAACATTCAACTAATCTGGGTACTAAGTGTTTCAGGAACAAAGACAGTTGTCTCAGGGAACCATTGCAGCGAAGGATCGAAGAGGGAACAAAGCTCTGTTCATGTGCTTTGTTACCTCTGAAGGACCAACATCGTCGAACAAGATCGAAGCTGCGAATGGAAAGAAGAATCCAGCGTGCCATTTATGGAAACAAATCAAACGCAGAATCATGCACGCGGTCAAGGATGAATGACTTCGGCTCCAAGGATCAAGCCGATTTGAGAAGATATGGAGAGAGAAGCCAGATTGTGTTATCTTAGGAAAACCTTCCTAAGATAAGATAATTGGAGAGAGAATACTCTATCTTATCCAAATATATTAATTTACGGAATCCTTCCTTCAAATTAATATAGACGGCTGGGATATTATTCCCTCTACAAAATCATATCTTTCTGTTGCCTTATTTGGATAAATCTTATCTTGTTACATTTAGGGTTTGCCGAGTTGTATTTAATAGAGGTATGGATTCATTTCTATGTAACGAAGACGACGGAAAATAGAGAGAACGAAAAGAAGAAAGAAAAGAAGTGAGGTGTGTGTAAGTCTTTGAGGGTTGAGTTTGATTCATCGTTGTAGAAGAGGTTTCGAGTCTAGTTGGTTGTTTAGATGTCGAAGTCCAGGATACAAGTGTAATCAAGCAAGAAATCAATAAGACAAGTACACGCTTCAAAATCCTCTCAAGCGAAAGCTTGAAGGTAGTGGTTTTTCCTTGAGAAGCTAGTTTTGCTAATCAGGGTTTCCACTATATATCGTGAGTTCGTTCGTTATCTTTTCTACTATATTTATCCGCTGCAACTTCTGTGGGAACAAAGACTTTGTTCCCGCAGACGTAACTCTAACGATCCAACAATTGGTATCAGAGCCTGGTGCTCTAGATTGTTTGTTTTAGTTACAGATTCTACAGGAAAGATGTCGTCAGGAAATGCCTTGGATAGAGACTCTCAAGAAGGTGATGTAGATGTGGCTCTCATCACTCAAGCCATGAAGAAGATATGGTCTCGAAGCAAAGGCACTAAAGGTTCGGTCATGGTTCACAATGACATGAAGAAGGTTGTCTGCTCTCACTGCTATGACAACGGACACTTCGCAAAAAGGTGCCTCAACAAAGCGGCAGGTTCTTCTCAGGTCTTCAATGAGGAACAAACGAGGATTGCGAAGTGGGGTGACTGCAGCTCAGATGATGAAGCATCTCCTCTCTCAAAGGATATCTGCTTGATGAGCTCAAAAGGTCACAACGTATCAGAAGGTGGTTCTCATAAATCCGAGGAGGAAGCAAGGAAAGGCTCTTGGCACCTTAACAGTGCATGTTCAAGTCACATGACAGGGAACAGTGAATGGTTCACTTCTCTTCAGCCAGCCTCAGGGGCATCGATAACTTTCGGAAACAAGAGTAAGGGTGAGGTTTGTGGTATCGGTATGGTAAGACTCTCTAAACACATCACTGTGAATAATGTGAATCTAGTGAATAATCTCAAGTTTGATCTGTTTAGTGTGGCTCAACTATGTCAAAACAGAAAATATAGGGTAGTCTTTACCACTGATGATTGTCATGTTGAGTGTCTAAGTATAGGGAAAATCTTACTCAAAGGGATCTGCGACAACAATGTCTATAAGGTCGACCATGCTTTCATCCCTGACAAGGACCTATGTCTGTCATCTATTGCTGAGACGACAGACTTGTGGCACAAACGCTTTGGACATGCTAGCCTTTAACTCCTATCCAAACTTCATAGACAAGAGTTGGTGAATGGCCTTCCCAAGGTTGAAGCAATGAGAATTGACGTGTGTGACACATGCATTAAAGGAAACAAGTGATGTGTTCCTTCAAGTCAAAAAGGGATGTAAGTACAACACGTCCTCTGGAATTAGTCCACATGGATCTTTGTGGGCCTATGCGCATGAAGAGCCGTGGGGGAAATGCATATGTCTTTGTTATTGTTGATGACTATTCCAGGTACACATGGACTCTATTTATCTCCACAAAGGATGAAGTGTTCACGGAGTTTGAGTCCTGGATTAAGGCAGCCGAAAGGAGCACTGGACATTCCTTGGGGTCTATTCGCACTGATCATGGAACTGAATTCGAGAACTCTCAGTTCCTATCCCTATGTAGGAACAGAGGTATCAACCACAACTTCCCTGCTCCCAGGACCCCACAGCAAAACGATATTGTTGAAAGAAAGAACAGAACTCTAGAAGACATGATGCGTACTCTTCTCATCTCAAGTGGTCTTCCAAGGAGTTTCTGGGCCAAAGCCTTGAATGCTGCGTGCTACGTTCTGAACAGAGCAACCATCCGTCCTCTTCTGAATAAAACTGCCTATGAGCTTCTGAAGGGAAGGAAACCTAATGTGTCTCATTTGCGCACATTTGGTTGCAAGTGCTTCGTCCACAACAACGGGAAAGATTCTCTTGGGAAGTTTGATCCCAGAAGTGATGAAGGAACTTTTGTAGGATATTCACAGCAAAGTAAGGCCTACAAAGTTTTCAACAAGAGAACCAGAAAGGTAGAGCAAAGCGTTCATGTTGTATTTGATGAAACTATTATGGCTGGTAACAATATGCAGGAACTATCAGGCAACATCGAGCTTTTCGAAGATGATTTCTTTCAGCTTGTAGATAGCAATGTCAGCGGTGGGACCTCTGAAGATTAAGAAACTCAAAATGATCCCTCTACACTAAGAACTCCCAATTCCGCCAACTCAAGGGGCAATGAAGAAAATGCTTACCTCCCTGATGTATCTCAGGCACCTCAGGGGGAACAAAGCCCAAGTCACGGCACAGCGGAGCCCTCTGAGGACTGCCCTTCTGCTGAAGGAACGAGGGATGTCAATCCTAATGCTAATGGCACAGGAGGTGAAGGCTCAAGTGCTGGGAACGCTGATTCAGAGGAATTCAACATCAACAATCTCCAAGTTCCCAACTACCAGCAAAAGTGGGCTCATCCAGTCAAGCTAATCATCACTGACTATAGAAAGGGAGCACCTCAGAGCACTCATTCCTCCCTACAAAATTTATGTGCTTTCAATGCTTTTCTCTCTTTGCAAGAACCCAAAACTGTAGGAGAAGCATTGAAGGATCCTGACTGGATAAACTCCATGCAAGAGGAAATTCACCAGTTCGAAAGAAACAAGGTTTGGCGGTTAGTTCCTCGTCCAAGGAACAGAACAGTGATCGGAACCAAGTGGGTGTTCAGAAACAAGTTGGATGATCAAGGTCAGGTCACAAGGAACAAAGCTAGGCTGGTGGTGAAAAGTTACAACCAGCAGGAAGGCATCGACTATGATGAGACCTTTGCTCTTGTTGCCAGGTTAGAAGCAATAAGACTCCTAATTGCGTATTCTTCTTTCCATGGGTTCAAGCTGCAACAGATGGATGTCAAGACTGCCTTCTTAAATGGAGTTCTTAAGGAGGAAGTCTACGTGGAGCAAACACCCGGCTTTGAGGACACCACTCAACCTGACCATGTCTACATTCTAGACAAAGCTCTGTATGGTCTCAAGCAAGCCCCGAGGGCCTGGTATGAAAGGCTCTCACAGTTCCTTCTGACACACGAATACGTTCGAGGAAAGGTCGATAAGACTTTGTTCCTTCTGAAAAAAGGGAAGCATATTCTGGTGGTCCAATTCTATGTGGATGATATCATCTTTGGATCCACTGATGATAAACTGGTTCAGAAATTCTCTAAGCTGATGGCCAGTGAATTCGAGATGAGCATGGTTGGAGAACTCAAGTTCTTCCTAGGTCTGCAAGTCTCTCAGGGAGATGAGGGAACCAAAGTGCACCAACAGAAGTATCTCAGGGAGTGCGTCAAAAAGTTTGGTATGAATGATGCGAAACCCTTCACCACTCCCATATCTCCAAACAATCCAATGGGAAAAGACGAACATGAGCAAGGAATTGATCCATCTCTCTACCGAGGAATAATAGGTTCGCTTCTATATCTCACTGCCAGTAGGCCTGATATTATGTATAGTGTATGTCTTTGTGCTCGTTTTCAGGCCGATCCCAAAGAGACACATCTCAAAGCAGTGAAGAGGATCCTGAGATATTTGAAGGGAATAGATGATCTTTGTCTGTGGTATCCAAGGGGAGGAAGCCTTGATCTTGTCGGATACACAGATGCTGACTTCGCAGGGAACAAAGTGGACATAAAATCTACCTTTGGAATGGCTCAGTTCCTTGGGCCGTGTCTGGTTTCCTGGGGGTCAAAGAAGCAGAACTCCGTGGCTCTCTCCACTGCGGAAGCTGAATACATAGCCGCTGCTGCTTGTTGCACTCAACTCCTATGGCTCAAACAACAACTCAGTGACTACGGTATTCTTCTAAACTCCATTCCCATTCTCTGTGACAATACAAGTGCCATAAATATCTCCAAGAATCCGGTGCAACACTCATGTACCAAGCACATCGAGATAAGACATCACTTCTTACGTGACTGTGTGGAGAAAGGGTTGGTGACAATGGACTTCTGTGGAACTAAGGATCAAATCGCCGACATCTTCACCAAGGCACTAAACAGGGAACCATTCGAATAGTTTCGTATGGAACTAGGTATGATCTCTCTAAACTGACTGTCTACATGTTGTGTTCCCTCGATGATTGGCTAATATTACATGGTAAAGTGTGAAGGATGAAACATCATGTCCCGGTCTGCATTTATTCTCTCGATCACTAGTTGAATGACCTGCCTAGACTCATGCTAATATTTCACTTATGTGCAACATTTCATGCATGCTCTCTATGCTATCTTGCTAATACATGAATCAGATTTCCTTTGGCCCAAATGAGTCAACTTGATGCATTGATCCCTCATTATAAGCCCAAATGATTGTTGACTCTATAGCTTACCTTTGCCATCATGTTTGATGCTTTCTATGAGCCCCTCTAATCATTCACATCTAGGAGCCTCTCATTCATGATTACACATTATTAAAAATTTTCATATATGGTTTGTGTGATGCTCTTTGCACCCTCTCTGGTAACATTACCCCCGCATCACATTCTTCTACTTTTTTGAAAAGTCGAGATTACGAATTATCGCCACTGTGGTCTGTGGATAGGGTTCGACAGGTATGTGTGTGATGCTGGCTTACAACTACCTAAGGAAGGTTCGTGCTCGAAAGCTAATGTTACGCGTGAGAGGTAGTGGGCTCTGAATGAATCCCTGGTGAAAGAAGGCAAGCTGAAGTTTGTGATGTTCAAAAAATAAAAATAAAAAAATGAACATCACAAGACACACAAAGAAGGGAAAAGACGACACTACAGATTCACTCCTATACAAGTTGAGGCTATGGTGGTTGCTGACGCCAATGAGGAAGCAACAACTCTGAGTGGGAACAAAAGATGAATTCCATTGCTAATCATACTTCTGCTCTAGCTGCTGGCCCTAGTGGTTCTTAATTCATACTTCTCTGGCTAACCCACACCTCTTTTGTTCCCTAGCACATCTACTCCTCTCTTTTCGTACTTCTTTGTCTCTGATTCTTGTGTTTGCACTGACTGGCATGTTGATCATGAATGTTATCCTTGCATATCATGTTGTCGTCTTAACATGCTGTCTGCGTTCGTGTGTTTCAATCTACTGCGATTGAGAATGATGTTCATCTGGCTGTTATCTTTCATCTCTAACTCTTCACTGTGTTTTTGATGATGCCAAAAGGGGGAAAATGACAGGTAGCTTTGGTTGAGGGGGAACAGCACATGGTTTCATATGTTGTTGTGTTGAGGGGGAACTATTATGGTCTTGTGTGTAGAACCTTTCCCCATACAACTGTCTTTATCTCGTATGTATATGCTTTATTGTCAAGGATGTTTGTCACCATCAAAAAGGGGGAATTTGTTGAATTCCTTAGGTTTTGATAGTGACAAACATTCAACTAATCTGGGTACTAAGTATTTCAGGAACAAAGACAGTTGTCTCAGGGAACCATTGCAGCGAAGGATCGAAGAGGGAACAAAGCTCTGTTCATGTGCTTTGTTACCTCTGAAGGACCAACAACGTCGAACAAGATCGAAGCTGCGAATAGAAATAAGAATCCAGCGTGCCATTTATGGAAACAAATCAAACGCAGAATCATGCACGCGGTCAAGGATGAATGACTTCGGCTCCAAGGATCAAGCCGATTTGAGAAGATATGGAGAGAGAAGCCAGATTGTGTTATCTTAGGAAAACCTTCCTAAGATAAGATAATTGGAGAGAGAATTAGGAAAACCTTCCTTCAAATTAATATAGACGGCTGGGATATTATTCCCTCTACAAAATCATATCTTCCTGTTGCCTTATTTGGATAAATCTTATCTTGTTACATTTAGGGTTTGCCGAGTTGTATTTAATAGAGGTGTGGATTCATTTCTATGTAACGACGACGACGGAAAATAGAGAGAACGAAAAGAAGAAAGAAAAGAAGTGAGGTATGTGTAAGTCTTTGAGGGTTGAGTTTGATTCATCGTTGTAGAAGAGGTTTCGAGTCTAGCTGGTTGTTTAGATGTCGAAGTCCAGGATACAAGTGTAATCAAGCAAGAAATCAATAAGACAAGTACACGCTTCAAAATCCTCTCAAGCGAAAGCTTGAAGGTAGTGGTTTTTCCTTGAGAAGCTAGTTTTGCTAATCAGGGTTTCCACTATATATCATGAGTTCGTTTGTTATCTCTCCTGCTATATTTATCCGCTGCAACTTCTGTGGGAACAAAGACTTTGTTCCCGCAGACGTAACTCTAACGATCCAACACAATTATTTGTGTACCTACTGTGGTAAGAATGGTCATTACAATACTGATTGTGCTAAGAAAAGGAACTTTGAAAAGGAGAAAAGTACTCATTACCATGAAAGGAACCAATTCCCTGGTTATTCACAGACTCGCAATGGTAATCCCCCCAGTAAAGCCAAGCTTCGCTGGGTTCAGAAATCTTAGTTCCCTTATGTGCAGAAAGAAGAGAGACAACCTCAACTATGGTACATCGACAGTGGTTGCTCATGCCATATGACTGGAAGAAGAAATCAAATGACCTCTCTTCAACCTCTCCAAGGAGGGAACATATCCTTTGGAGACAAAAGCAAAGGAAAAATCTGTGGAATAAGAACTGTGAAACTCAACGATCACATTCAGGTAAACAAAGTTCACCTTGTTGATAATCTTGGTTTTGACCTAATAAGTGTGTCACAACTGTGTGATCAAGGAGACAATGGAGTTAGATTCAGATCAAACGAATGTTCAGTCCTTGACTCCTCGGGACAAATCATCCTAAAAGGGAAAAGATTCAACAATGTCTACATAATTGATCCATCCTTTGTTCCCAAGGAGAAACTTTGTCTCTCAACTGTGAATGACCAAGCTGATTTGTGACATCAACTTCTCGGTCATGCTAGCACCAAGCTGATTCAAAAGCTACACTCAAAGGAGCTAGTCAGAGGGCTGCCAAAGCTAAGTGGCACATCTAAGGAACTATGCTCTGACTATGTAAAAGGGAAACAGGCTCGTAGTTCCTTCAAGTCCAAAAACATGGTAAGCACCTCAAGGCCTCTTGAACTCATCCACATGGATCTGTGTGGACCCATGAGAGTTCAGAGCCTAGGAAGGAACATGTATATCTTTGTTCTTGTCGATGACTTCTCTCGCTTTACTTGGACCATCTTTATTAAATCTAAGAGTGAAGTTATTGACCGCTTTAAAGATCTGGTTCCTTTGTTAGAAAAATCTCTTGATTGTTCACTCAATGCCATTCGGTCTTACCATGGTACATTCGAAAATGGAGAATTTCTAATCTTTTGCAGTGAGCATGGAATTGATCACAACTTATCTTCACCATACACTCCTCAACAAAATGGAGTAGTGGAAAGGAAGAACAGAACTTTGGAAGACATGGCTCGGACTATGCTGATCTCAAGTGGACTCTCTCAATCATTTTGGGCTGAGGCGATCAACACAGCTTGCTACATCATCAATCGAGCCATGCTTCGCCCAATCACAGAAAAGACACCCTATGAGCTCCTAAGAGGAAGAGTTCCCAACATCTCACATCTGAGGGTGTTCGGATGCAAGTGCTTTGTGCACAACAATGGAAAGGACAATCTTGGAAAATTCGACCCAAGAAGTGATGAAGGAATCTTCATTGGATACGCCTCGGGTAGCAAGGCGTACAAAGTCTTCAACAAAAGGACTAAAAAGGTAGAAGAAAGTGTTCATGTTATTTTTAATGAAAAATCACTTGGAAAGATTGTGCCGAACACCACCAATTCCTTTGAAGACCCGTTTCCCAAGTCATATCAAGAAGATCCAGATGAAGATGTCACTACACCCAGTTCCTGTCCTGCTGCTCAGAACCCTCCAATGGCTCCTCCACCAGTTCCCATGGATAATGAACAACAATCCATCTATGGGAACCAGGAGCATGACAACACCATCTGTGGAGACTTCAATGATTCATCTTCCCATATGATCTTCAATGGAGAAGGTGATCCCAACCAGGAAGCTGAATGCTCAACTCAGAATGTCTCCACATCAAATGCTCTAGCTCCTAACAGAGAAAGAAGAGTCATCAACCCTCCAGTCAGGTTCGAACATCTAACCTTCTTTGCCTTCAATGCCTTTCTATCTATTGTGGAACCAAAGAACATAGGTGAGGCACTGAAGGATGCAGATTGGATCCAAGCTATGCAAGAAGAGCTTCATCAGTTTGAAAGAAACAAAGTATGGCATCTAGTTCCCCGCCCCAAGGATAAACACATCATAGGAACTAGATGGGTTTTCAGAAACAAGCTAGATGATACATGAGCTGTGATAAGGAACAAAGCTAGACTCGTTGCTCAAGGATACAATCAACAAGAAGGCATCGACTATGATGAAACTTATGCTCCAGTGGCAAGGATCGAAGCAATAAGATTGTTGATTGCCTTCGTATCTCACAAAGGGTTCAAGTTGTTCCAAATGGATGTAAAGACGGCCTTCCTCAATGAAATTCTTCAAGAAAAAGTCTATGTCAAGCAACCACCTGGTTTTGAACACGACGATCATCCAGATCATGTCTACTTTCTAGACAAGGCACTCTATGGCCTCAAGCAAGCTCCCAGAGCTTGGTATGATCGTCTTGCCCAGTTCCTACTCTCAAATGGCTACAAGCGTGGAGTCATTGATAAGACTCTCTTCATCCTAGAAGAAGAAGGTAACATCTTAGTGGTTCAAATTTATGTTGATGATATCATTTTTGGTTCCACTAACCTGTCCCTTATAGATAAGTTCAAAGACTTGATGAGCAGTGAATTTGAAATGAGCCTAATAGGGGAACTCACTTTCTTCCTCGGATTACAAATCACTCAAAAGAAAGATGGCATACAAATTCACCAACAGAAGTATGTCAGAGAACTACTAAAGAAGTTCAAAATGGATTCATACAAGCCTCTCTCCACTCCCATATCCACCATTACCCATTTGGATAAGGACCATTCGAGTCCTCTAGTGGAGGAGAAGCTCTATAGAGGTATGATAGGCTCATTCATGTACCTAACTGCTAGTCGACCAGACATTGTTTTTGCTGTTGGCTTGTGTGTTAGGTTCCAATCTTGTCCAAGAGAAACCCACTTGGCTGCTGTGAAGAGAATACTTCGCTATCTCAAGGGAACTGACTCTCTCTGCATTTGGTACCCTAAAGAGTGTCCCTTTGAGCTAATGGGTTTCACTGATGCTGATTATGCTAGATACTTGGTGGATAGGAAGAACACCTCTGGAATGGCACAGTTCTTAGGCCCTTGCCTTGTGTCATGGGGATCAAAGAAACAAGTCTCAGTCTCCCTCTCCACCACAGAATCTGAGTACATTGCAGCTGCCTCCTGCTGTTCCCAACTTCTCTGGCTAAAGCAACAACTCGCGGATTTTGGTATGTCTTATGCTATAAACATTTCAAAGAATCCCGTGCATCACACTAGGACCAATCATATAGATATAAGACATCATTTTCTTAGAGATAATGTTGAGAAAGGAAACATCATTATGAAATTTTGTAGAACTGAAGATCAGGTTGCAGATATGTTCACCAAAGCCTTGAATAGAGTTCCCTTCGAGAACCTTAGATTGGAACTGGGAATGATTCCTATAACTTAGTAGTGACCTTAGTTTAAAGGTGTTGGATCGTTAGAGTTACATCTGAGGGAACAAAGGCTCTGTTCCCACATAAGGCACAACGGATTAAAAACAACAAGAAAGATAACAGAACGAACTCACGATATATAGTGGAAACCCTGATTAGCAAAACTAGCTTCTCAAGGAAAAACCACTACCTTCAAGCTTCCGCTTGAGAGGATTTTGAACTGCGTACTTGTCTTATTAGTTTCTTGCTTGATTACACTTGTATCCTGGACTTCGACCTCTAAATAACCAGCTAGACTCGAAACCTCTTCTACAACGATGAATCAAACTCAACTCTCAAAGACTCACACGCACCTCACTCTCTTTCTCTTCTTTTTTTCGTTCAAAGTCGTTCTCAGCCGTGAAGTCGTTCCTAAGAAATGAATCCTCTGTTCACTTAAATACAACTCGGCAGAAACCCTAATTGACACAAATTAGGAAATACTAGAATCGGATTACAAAGATATGATTTTGTTTGGAAGATAAGATATCACAACCGATTTTATTAATTAAGGAAGGAGTTCCCTAATTAATCCAACCGATTGGATATTATTCTTCTCTCTCCAATCGCCTTATCTTAGGAAAGATTCCTAGGATAACACGATCGGGTCTTTTCTCTCTTTCCATATCTTCGCGCAATCCGGCTTGATCCTTGGAGCCGAAGTCTTCATCCTCTACCGCGTGGCTTCTTGATTTGTTTCCTTAATTCTGCACGCTGTATGACTTCTTTCCTTTTGCAGCCTTGATCTTGGTCTGTCACTTCAGTTCCGGGAGAGGTAACAAAGCACTTGCTCAGTCTTTGTTCCCTCTGAGATCCTCTACTGCAACGCTCCCTGGGAAAACTCTTCTTGTCCCTGAAACACTTGGTACACATATTAGTTGAGTGTTTGTAACCATCAAAACCTAAGGAATTCAACAAATTCCCCCTTTTTGATGGTGACAAACACCCTTAACAATAAAGCATATACCAACTAGAACAAGACAGAACTGACAAGAAAGTTTCCCACTAAAAACACCGTTAGTTCCCCCTTAGTTCAGCAATACGTTTTACCTGTTCTGTTCCCCCTCAGACAATGCTACCTATCATTTTCCCCCTTTTGGCATCATCAAAAACACAGTAAAGAGTTAGAGAAGAAAGATCAATGCCAGATAAACAAAAATACCCTTTGTCATTAATTAAAAAAAAAAACTGGAAAACATGCAAACACAACCAAAACAGACAAAACGCCAAACATTGTCAACTGCCACAACGGGCACATAAACCAGATAACAAGAAAACAGAACAAGGAGGGGTAGACAACAAGGCAACAAAAGAGGATAGGATGGCAGGTAAGCGATCAGGCACCACTGTGACCAGCCGATTGAGCCGATGCGTGGTGAGAAATGAGCGCGCGCACATCTGCCATGAGAGTCCTCACATCCTTACAGAGACTCCTCACGTCCTTCCCAAGAGATGACTCCTTGTTCAGTTCCCCCTCAGAGCTATCAGCCTCAGACTCCTCCACCGCCTCAGAAACTACAGGAGCACCCTCAACCTTCACCCAGCCTTCATCCTCTTGAAGAACAAACTGCATCTTGTGCAGATTACTCGCATTGAAGGGGCGGGAGAAGATGCTCACTTCCTCCGACGCGTTGTATACTTTGTGGTACTCAAGGATCTTCTTGACAACGCGAGGGAAGGGAAGAACATGCTGGGTGGTGTTCCTGGCATGGGCCATGTGCTGCATCAGAATCATAGGGAGGCAAACGGGCTCCTTCTTCAGCAGTAGGGACAGTAGGACAATGTCTAAGATTAGAAGCCGGTTCCTCTTCTGTCCCCTTGGTGTGATGTTGCTGATGAGGAAGTGGTACAGTACTTTGTTAACAACAGACATCTCAGAGATGTCGAGATCGGCACTACCTTGAGCGTTCTCAATCCCTGCAACACCCAGCACAGACTCTGAATAGGCGAAATCTTTTGGCCACCTGCCCTTTGGGTATTCTCCATATCCTTCGTGAGGAACTCCCAGAGCCATGCCTAGTTCAATGCTTGAGAAAACATGAACTTCCCCATTCAACTTGTAGCTCCCCAGAACAGCATGGGGCCTCACCTCCATAGCAAACGTGGAATAGAATTCCCTCAGCAACTCCTCATCCATCTCCACTTCATCTACAAACAGCTTGCTCCATTTCTGAGCCTTCAAGATGTCAAGCACCCTATCCAGAAAGTTCTCCTTGAGGAACTCAGGGTCCAGCAACAGCTCCTTCACCACAGACTTGTGGCTCACATCTTTAACATCATCAACCGCCACTGCCTTTCCTTTCGCTTTGGCCGGCAGACGACGCTGGCTTTGACGGACGGGAGTGGCAGACACCTTGGCTTTCTTTGCTTTGTTCCCTGAGAGGGGTACCGACTCCTCATCGGAGCTCACCGTTATCGCCTTCTCAGACTTCCTCTGAGAGCGTGTCTTCCTCTTGGAGGAGTAGGCATTCTTCACCCTGCCGGACGCCTTAGGGGCCTTTGGGGGCTCCTCCACGTCCTCTTCCTCAGCGAGCTCCCTGGAGAGGTCTCTCACCACTGACTGAATCTTCTCCTTGACGGCCAGGTGCTCCTCCACCGTGACCGGGGTCCCTTGACCGGGAAACTCCTCTGTCTCCTCCTCAATGAGATCGGGATGGGTAGGCGAGGAATGTACCTCCTCTAAGTTAGTAGAGGAGATGGCTGTGGGAACGGCAGGAGCGGTGTTAGGGTTAGGGTTTTGTGGAGCGGGGTCTGAGTTTGGGGCGATTGGGGCTATGTAGGGGACCATGGCGAGTTGGTCCTGGGTGCGTGATGGTGGAGGGGTGACAGTGGTGGTCGCTGGGGTGATGGAGGTGGAAGGTAGGGACTGGGTAATGGCGGCGAGGAGAGCGGGGTCTGTCCCCATGGAGGACAGTTTGGCAAGGAGGTTTTGGAGGTCTTGGGCAAGGTTAGTGTTTGAGGCCATTTTTGAGAGAGAGAGAGAGAGCACTGGGAAGACGAGAGGCAGAGAGGGAGATGAAGATAACTTGAGGAAGATAAGGAAACAGTGAGGAGGAAACATACCCGGAAGTCACAATATATATAGCCCTCATAAGATCTTCAAAGGTTTCCAAAGATGAGATCAAATCAATCTGTTTCCAAGAGATAATGAACGCGATCTTCCAACTTCCCAAAATAATTCAAAATCTCGTCCGAATCCAACTGAGCCGGCTGAATTTCTCTTCCCTAACTCTCTTTCATCAAAACAGCCCTAAATGCACGACGTGGCTCAACACAAATTGCCATCATTACAACCTGCAAACACGTCAACTCAACCTGCAGACACTGAAGCCGAATCGTTTCCCGCTAATCCAAAAGAGTAGTAAGGTGTGATGCTGGGGGTTAGTTACCAGAGAGGGTACAAAAGACCATCACACCAAAGTATATGAGTTTTTGCGATTGAATTTTACATCATGCATAAGAGGTCTCCAGTTGTGGATGATAAGAGGGGTTTATAGGAGACTTTAAGCACGACGGTCTAGGTAAGCTGTAGAATCAACTATCATTTGGGCTTATGATGAGGGAACAAAACATCAAGTTGATTCTTTTGGGCCGAAATAGAGCTGATTCATGTGACATATGATAACATAGATGACCATGCAAGACATTCAGTACATAAAGGAAGTAAAAGCACATAGTCAATCTTTTCGAAAATTAATACCCAAGGAAGCTAATGCATAATAAGGCATGAAGATTCGACTTTCACAGTTTACCATGTAATCTAGCCAATCATCGAGGGAACACAACACATAGACATATAGTTAGGGGAACAAACCAGACTTCGTATGGAACTGAATGCAGAGTTCCCCAACAGGTGTTCCAATGAGAAAATTGGCGTTTGATCCCCCCGTTTGCCAATCTTTCTCGACACAGTGATGTCCTTCCTAGATGTACATGGTACTTGGAATTTTCACACAAAGAACATATTAGTCAATACGTCCTTATCCCTATTTTCTTTACCTTTGACACCAGGTCTTTGAGTCTCAAGTATTCCATGCAGAAGTGAGGTGAGACTCGCTTTGTTCCCTGTCAAGTAACTGACCCTTGAATGAATGAAACACTAGGAACATTCCTCACTTTATCCTGCACAGAAAGAGTTAGTTCTTACGAACCCAGACAAGCTTATACTTTCTGGGTTTGGGAGCAACATATCTAATCTTAGGAGGTTCAACTTCTATATGTTCCCTAGTAGTGCGAGCAATCTCCTCATTATGTTGCTTCAGCAGGCACTCTTGCTTGTAATGACCAGAATGCCCGCAATACCAACAGACCCTTTGACACTTCAGATCTACATACTTGCTCTGTCCTGGCCAAATTGTTTTGTTAGCAATCCTTGACTGAAAATCAATATTATTGGACTTACTGCTTTGGGATTGCTTCAGCCAAATTGCATGAGCCTTCTATCCATGATACCAAGCCTTGCCTTCGTCAGTCGAATTAGAACAGTCTTTGTCTTTGTTCCCTCCGGAGGAACATTCAGCCTTTTCTTTTACAGACTGTTTTCCTTCGACTTTGGAGCCTTTTTTCTTAGTGTCATCAACAGGAAGCTTAGGTTGATAGCCAATTCCAAAGCGAGGTACTTCATTCTTTTCAGGTTTCTTTTCATTCTTAGCTGCAACAAAGACAATACCTTTTGGCTCGTCCTTCTGTTCCTCACTGAGTTTGGTTAGATCACTAGAAAGTTTTGCATTTCCTAGTTTTAACATTAAAGACTCAGCCTCGAGTGAGGAAATAGTGGACTCTAGAGACTTAATCTTTTCAGTGAGTTCTGGACACTCAGAGCATGTGTTTGAAGAGGAAGATGAACCTTTCTCAAGCGTGAGAACTTTTTCAGCCCAAACTTGATTTTCTTCGATCAGACCTGAGATCGATTCATCTTTCTCTTCGAGTTGCTCACTGAAAAGATTACTCTCGCGAACGAGATTCTTAATGAGAGAGATCAAGCTTTCTTTAGATTTGCATCTTAAGCTTGATATAAGATCAGATTCAGTTACCTCATCGTTGATTACCTATCCCTTTGTCTCGTTTTGAACTTCAATGGCCAGTAAGCATACATCCCTGGAATGTGACGAATCTTCGTCATCTGAGTCTGATTCTCCCCAGGTGGCAACCATTGCTTGCTTCCCTTCATTTGCTGGAGGCATTCCTGCCTTCTTCTTGAAGCAGTTTCTGGCCATGTGTCCCTTGTTCTGACAGTGGTAACAAACCACATCTTTCATGTCTCTGTTCCCTTCAGAGGAACTGGGTGAGTCCTTGTTTCGAGACCATATCTTCCTCATTGCCTTTGTGATAAGAGCAACATCTTCATCGCCATCCTCATCTTTATCGCCCGTTTGAGACAGATCAAATGCCCTTTCCACCTTCAGGGCAATGCTCTTTGCCTTCTCCTCTCCTTTCTTGTTTATCTTATGGTTATAGACAGAGGCGTTGCTTTCCAGCTTAGCAACCACCTCTTCCATAGTAAGAGTCTTGACGTCTGTTTGAGAGTAGAGGGCAAGAGAAATGGCATCCCACTGAGTGTTGAGACCTTGCATGAAGTGATGAGTCAACTTCCAGTCTGGCATTGTTTCACCAAGGTACTGAAGCTGACCAACTAGCCCATAGAACCTGGAGTAGTACTCTTGCATGTGTTCATCTTTCCCTTGAGAAACTTGGTCGTACTCCTTGATCAGAGAAAGGATCTTGTTCTTCTTCGTGTCTTCATTTCCTTGATGAAGGCGCTTCAAAGCATCCCAGATCTCCTTAGCAGTTTTGTAGCTCATGATTTTCTTGAGATTTGAGGGAGAAAGAGCCATGTGGAGGATCTTCTTGGCCCTGTTGTTTTTCTCCGATTTCTTCCAGTCCTCATCGGTGTAGTCGATCTTTGGTTTTGGCTGAGTCTCATCTTTGTCATTTTTGATAACCAAAGGACCGACTTCTATGACTCTCCAGATCTATCCGTCGAGGGAACAGATGTGAGACTCGATTTGTTCCATCCACCAATCATACTCACCGGCCTTCAACATTGGCGGCTTCCAGAATGAATCACCGATTGCATTGCTTGACGACGACATCTTTCCTGCAAATTCTGTAACGAAAACAATCTAGAGCACCAGGCTCTGATACCAATTTTTGGATCGTTAGAGTTACGTCTGAGGGAACAAAGGCTCTGTTCCCACAGAAGGCACAGCGGATTAAAAACAGCAAGAAAGATAACAGAACGAACTCACGATATATAGTGGAAACCTTGATTAGCAAAACTAGCTTCTCAAGGAAAAACCACTACCTTCAAGCTTCCGCTTGAGAGGATTTTGAACTGCATACTTGTCTTATTAGTTTCTTGCTTGATTACACTTGTATCCTGGACTTCGACCTCTAAACAACCAGCTAGACTCGAAACCTCTTCTACAACGATGAATCAAACTCAACTCTCAAAGACTCACACGCACCTCACTCTCTTTCTCTTCTTTTTTTCGTTCAAAGTCGTTCTCAGCCGTGAAGTCGTTCCTAAGAAATGAATCCTCTGTTCACTTAAATACAACTCGGCAGAAACCCTAATTGACACAAATTAGGAAATACTAGAATCGGATTACAAAGATATGATTTTGTTTGGAAGATAAGATATCACAACCGATTTTATTAATTAAGGAAGGAGTTCCCTAATTAATCCAACCGATTGGATATTATTCTTCTCTCTCCAATCGCCTTATCTTAGGAAAGATTCCTAGGATAACACGATCGGGTCTTTTCTCTCTTTCCATATCTTCGCGCAATCCGGCTTGATCCTTGGAGCCGAAGTCTTCATCCTCTACCGCGTGGCTTCTTGATTTGTTTACTTAATTCTGCATGCTGTATGCCTTCTTTCCTTTTGCAGCCTCGATCTTGGTCTGTCACTTTAGTTCCGGGAGAGGTAACAAAGCACTTGCTCAGTCTTTGTTTCCTCTGAGATCCTCTGCTGCAACGCTCCCTGGGAAAACTCTTCTTGTCCCTGAAACACTCGGTACACATATTAGTTGAGTGTTTGCAACCATCAAAACCTAAGGAATTCAACAAAAGGCTTCTTTCCAGTTCCCCTGATTGACTAGTTTCAGATTTTTTAACTTGTTGAGTCTTGATATCTTTATGTTATATCTTTTGCTTCAAACCCTCTTTTTATAATGGTTTCTCAAAAAAAAAAAAGGGGGCTTAGATAAATTCTTCTGGTTCGTTTCTTTATGGTCCTCATTATTCTTTCAACTCCTCATTGTTCAAGCTTCTTTGATGGCCCGAAAGTCACAATCTGATCATATTCCTAACCCAACTATACAAGCCGAAATGATGATTGTGTACTAAGACCTTCCCCTGCCTCATTGCTCAATTTAATTCTCTATGATCCATCTCTAAACCCTCTCTGAGAATTACTGTGCAATGCGATAAATGGCCTACCCTGATTCCTTGTATGGGAACGTATTGTTCTTGGTTCCATTGTTTTAACCCACTTCAAGGTTCCCATACGTCCCTCTAGCATGCTGAATATATCGCCAGAAAGGAACCAGGATGAAACGTGTTTCCAACGACTAGAATGGCTCTCCCCAGATGTTATTTATGGCAAATCTCAGAAGCTTAGACCGGTCTTATCAGTTGGCAGGCTCCCCTCTTCTCTGAATGGATAAGTTTTGAAAATGTGTTGGCCGTTCAGAAAAGCTGCAATAAGTCTTCAATGCTCCGGATTCTCCCCGATCTTCTCAACGGCTAGATTTGTTTCAACGGTCCCTTCAGCCCTCATCGCCTTAAAGAGTTGCACTGTTGATCCAAGCCATTCCCACAACTCTCCATCTCTCTGATCTTCTTCTTCTCTCTCTCTCAAACACAGAAATCCTTAGCTCCTAAAAAATGGCTGATCCAAACCCTAACCTTATCCAGGATGAGGAGGAGGCTGCTCTTCTCATAGCCTTTAAAGAGAAGAGAAGGCAGCATCCTCTTCTAAGCCTATTTCTGCCACCATCTCTCAAAAATCCCAACCTAAAGAGAAACCTGTGGAGCAAACAGTGGAGAAACCTGAAGAGAAACTTGAGGAGCCACCAAAGGCACATGAGAAGGCGAAAGAAATCTCTCCTGCCTCAGAATCGGCTACAAAATCCATCTCCGAAGGTAGTTCTCATGACTCCTCCCCTGACAAGTCTATCCAAGAGCTCCTTAGCCCTGAGACCTCACCAGTGATAAGCACTACTTTGTAGGGCTTAACTAAGAGTTATTAGAGGTTTTATTGGTGCCATTCGGGTAGATTTAGACACATTCTTGTGTATGGCGTTTGGAGGCGAAGTTGGTGTTTTTGGAGGTGTTTGAGCTACTTTGGAGATCATGAAGACACTGAGGAAGGAAGCCATCAAGAGAAGACGCCAAGGAGTGAAGAGGAGACGGGTTGGTGCAATGTAAAGGACAAGAATGCCGAGCATTAACCGCGATCACGGGCATGGGTGCCGCGATCGCGGGCCTCGGAGCATGTCGAGAGTTTTCTACAGGCGCGGAGAAATTGAAGGGCGCAGAGCCACATGGGCCGCGATCAAGGTCCACCACCCGCGATCGCGGGTCTGACACGGCAGAGGCTCGGACTTATTCTGAATTATCTTTTTAGTTTTCTTTTTTCTTATTTCTATTTCAGTTATTTTTCTTAATGGGCTAGGTCATTTGTTAGGGCCCTATAAATACTCTCTTTATGCATTAGGGTTAAGGCCACTCTTATCACACTTTAGTTGCAATTTCAATTCATCGTTGTTTATTCCTTTGAAGTTTCTACCATGACTATGAAGAGCTAAGCCTCTTTGGCTTAGTCCGGTAATGGAAGCATGCGTTCGTTCATCTGGTTGTGAGGTTTTGTTCCTATCTATCTATCCTATTGAGTTATATCTTTTCTCTGAGCAAATTCATATTTGAATGTTTGTTGGTTTATCTAGACTGATCACCTAGGTTTATTGCTTTCATTCATATTGCTAATACTAGGGAACTGTTGGGCTAACGCTCTAGTATAAGTAGCAAGCATTGATTGTTATCTGCATCTGTGGATTATATCTATGTGGGAATTGATTACATGGTAAATGCATCTGAGCGAGCGTTCTGTGTATCCTGGTTAATTCTTATATGCATTGATGCCTTTGGGTTGAACCTTTAGTGGTACTAGGGTTATTCATTGGTAAGGGTTCTTTGTGGAAGGTTTCCCTCTGAATTTACATAAGATCGAGACAGGAATAACCGAATAGGAAGATATGACTTAATCTATGAACAACCTTTGAATGACTTATGTGGACATTACTTGGCTAAGTGTTTTTCTTTCTTGATATTTCATCCATTCTACTTTGCTTTGTTGTTTTGTTTGCAACCAACCAACCATACAACCCCCCTTTGTGACATTGCATGCTACCACCATTGAATTCCTTCCTTCTCTGTGGGATCGACCCTGACTTGCTTACTATACTCTGTTTAGTGAGGATTTTAGGATTTACTTTTTATTAGGGGTACGATGACTATATCCCCCCTATCAACCAGCAAGCCTCAAATCTAAACCCTCCTCAAATCCTGGTCCCTCTGTTGCCACCAGGCTAAAACAACGAAAAAGGAGTTCCCAAGCCTTGGTTCCCTATGATCCTCAATCCAAAAGAACCAAAACCCTCACCATCTCTGCCTCTTCCTCCCTAGGTCAGGTCTCCTATATCTTCTCTAAAAGGAAGATCCTCAAGCCTCTCATAATCGGCAAAGAATTCTGGTCCCAAGAATTGGAAGAAGAAGATGAAGAAATATTTAGAGAAGCCCTGAACGAGTTCCATTCTCTGCTGCAGTATCAAGGCTAGGATGCGATGTTGATTGAGCCCTTCTCTGCTTCTGATGAGGTCGTCCGCCTGTTTTACCAGTCTATCGAGTTTGTGCCCGCAAAGGAGAACTCTCCCTGTCACGACGCTATTCTCATATGGAAGGGAACCAGCTATCCCCTGTCCTCCAACCTAATTGCGTCCGCTCTAGGGATCGAGTCCAGATCCGGATTTGGAATTCTCCCTCAGAAAAAAGGGTGGCCCAAAGGAAAGGGCTACAAATCCAAGGGAGCAGTGGTCAAGAAAATCTACGACGGCGCCTCCCCCCAATCTTTGGAGACAAAGGACCTCTCCATCACAAACAAGATGTTACACTTCTGGATCACCCGTAATCTAGTTCCCAGACAGGAGCACAGGAACGACGTTCTCATCACATACGCCATTTTTATGGACAAGGTGCTCTCTGGTGTCCAGATTGATCTCCCTCGCATTGTGTTGGCTCATATGCAGTTCTGTTCATCCCATGCCTCCCATGCCCTACCCTTCCCTCATATCATCAAGACCATTCTCTCTAACCTTCACCAATACCTAGATGATTTGCCTGAGACAGTCTATAGCAAGTGCCTTACCATGGCCACTGTCCGGAAGTTGAAGACAAAGGAACAACAGCCCAGCCCTTCTGACGCTCAAGCCAATCCGCCTAAGGAAAAGGCGAGTTCCCAGGCCCCTTCAAGCTCTCGACCACAACTCAACCCCTCTTTAGACTCCTCTGCGATCCTCTCTGCTTTGGATCGTATTGAAAAAGCAATCATGGAAGGCTCGACTGCCATCCCAGTCGCCCTCCGTGATCAAGTACAAGAGTTGGAAAAAATGAGCTCAGCTGTGATAAGTCTGGTGAAAGTCCTTCAGAAGAATTGGGAAGATGCAATCGGTGCTCATCAGGCCACGAGCCAAAGTTGATGAAGAGGAGGCCACTGCTCTGCCATAGGAACGCTTGTTCTGGTTCCCAGTGCTGTAACATCACAGCGTGCTAGTAGTTTCCCCTAGGATCCTACTTCCCTCTTCTATCCCCATGTCGTCTTTCCTAACGATTGCTTTTACTGTTGTTTGTGTCGACTATTGTTAAGTTGTTCGTTTGTGTTGTTTTATGGTGTGTCTTACCCGTCTATTAACAATGATAAGTTTTTCAGCTTTAATGACTATCTTTTGGTTTCGTTCCAATGATCAATTTGTCTTTGCTCTAAGTTTCCATTATGCTTCTGTTATGGGATTGATGCATTTGCATATTCACTTGGATATCCTGTTCTTAACTAGTATTTAATCTTTTTGATGATGTCAAAATGGGGAAGAAAAGGATTGGAACCTTGAACTTTGGAAACCACTTGACTAATAGGAACTCTGAACTAGTTCTACTTCTAAGGGGGAATTTGAAATAAACTCGTTCACTTGCTTAGGGGGAATTTGCAACCATTAAATGTTCTCTCATTAATTCGTAATGTTGTAAATCCCTTAATCTCAATATGGTCTCATGAAATTCAAGTCCTATTATGTTGCCAGGTTCCTTGTATTTGTCATCATCAAAAAAGGGGAAATTGTTAGGAAACGGAACTCTGGAACCTCGGTTCCCCTGAGAGTTCCTTTCCTCAGTTTCTCTACTTTTGAAGATGACAAATATTATGATACTAATGTTTTATCTCAAAGATGTGCTTTAAGGAACCACAGGAATATATCGAAAACAAGAAAGCCAAACAGGACAAAAGAACCAAAGGAACAAGACAGAGGAAGGAACCCAGAGGAACCCAGGTGTGCCCAGAAAGGTAGCATGCAAGGTTGCGATTTCTGAGAAATCTGGGAACACACAACCTCGGACAAAAGATATTGAAAACGACTTGTCCGAAGCTTCCAAAAGCATGCCAATGTCCAGAGCAAAACAACAAGATACCTAGAAACACTGAACCTCAGACACAGAAGGTGAAAGCAACAGGACATAGAGATATCGCTGTCCTAGAAGACAGTTCCCAAACGCCCAGCTTGTTCAACCTCGGACGAAAGCATTTGGACAACGACATAGCAAGACTCGTCTGAGGTAGTTGACCAACCAAAAGAGATTCTGAGCTGCCTAGGTTGTTTGCACATGCCAAGAACAACGTGGACCAAGGAGAACCACTGATCCTAGGGCAAGCTCAATCTGTGGGAACCAAGAGAAGAAGAAGCTGCGAAGAATCCTCTATAAAAGGAAGACTAACTCAAGGGTTATCTTCAAGCACTAAAATACGACTCACACACATTAGCAAATATCCAGTGTGAACCTTCAAACAAGATCATCAAAGCAAACCGAGATCAAGAGGAACCAGTCAAGGAATAGAAGAGCTGAGTGCTAAGTTCATGTGACTGTAAGTGATAGTTCCTAGGTGCAAAGGTCTGTTTCTTGGATTAATTATTGATTGTGTTAAGTTATCTAGGATTGCCTAACTGTGTGTAAGGCAAAGAAACTGTGTGTTTGTTCCTAGGATAAGCTGTAACCAAAAGAGATAAGAAATCAAGAAGTAGACCTTGAAATCCTTTTGAAAGAAAGGTAGTGGTTTTTATCCTAGATTGCTAGTTGGCAATCAAAGGTTTCCACTATAAGGAACTTGTCATTTGTTTGATTGTTTATTTCCGCTGCGAAGGGAACTTAGAATCCATATTCTGAGTTCCTTAAGTTATTATCTAACAATCACGATCCTACATATATACTATGATTATATCCTATAGTTATATACTATGGTTATATCCTATAGTTATATACTATGATTATATCCTATAGTTATATACTATGGTTATATCCTTTAGTTATATACTCTGGTTATATCCTATAGTTATATACTCTTATTATATCTTATAGTTATATAGTATGGTTATATCCTATAGTTATATACTATTGTCCTATAGTTATATACTATGATTATATCCTATAGTTATATACTATGATTATATCCTATAGTTATATACTATTGTCCTATAGTTATATACTATGATTATATCCTATAGTTATATACTATGGTTATATCCTATAGTTATATACGATTGTCCTATAGTTATATCCAATTTGGTTATATCTTATGGTTATATACTATGGTCATATCCTTTAGTTATATACTATGGTTATATCCTATTGTTTTATCTTATAGTTATATCCAATTTGGTTATATCCTATAGTTATATACTATGATTATATCTTATAGTTATATCCAATTTGGTTATATCTTATAGTTATATACTACGGTTATATTCTTTAGTTATATACTATGGATATATCCTATAGTTATATACTATGGTTATATACTATGATTATATCCAATTTGGTTATATCTTATCGTTATATCCTATAGTTATATACTATGGTTATATCCTTTAGTTATATAGTATGGTTATATCCTATAGTTATATATGTTAGGAAACGGAACTCTGGAACTTAGGTTCCCCTGAGAGTTCCGTTCCTCAGTTTCTCTACTTTTGAAGATGACAAATATTATGATACTAATGTTTTATCTCAAAGATGTGTTTTAAGGAACCACAAGAATTTACCAAAGGCAGGAAAGCCAAATAGAACTAGGGAACCAAAGGAACAAGACAACTGAAGGAATCCAGAGGAACCCAGGTGTGCCCAGAAATGAAGCTTGCGACATTGCGATTCCCGAGAAATCTGGGGACACACAACCTCGGACAAAAGGAGTCGAAAACGACTTGTCCGAAGCTTCCAAAATCCTGCCAAGGTCCAAGAGCTAAAGAACAAGATGCCTAGAGAACCTTTACCTCGGACAGAAACGATGAAAGCGACAGGACATGAAGACGTCGCTGTCCAGAAGACGGTTCCCAAGCGGCCAGCTTAGTCAACCTCGGACGAAAGCATTTGGACAATGACATTGCAAGGATCGTCTGAGGTAGTTGACCAACCAAGAGAGATTCAGAGCTGCCTAGGTTGTTTGCACATGCCAAGAACAATGTGAATCAAGGAGAACCACTCAATCTAGGGCAAGCTCAATCTGTGGGAACCTAGAGAGGATCGAGCTGCGAAGAAGCCTCTATAAAAGGAAGACTAACCCAAGGGTTATCTTCGAGCACAAAAACACGACTCACACTCATTAGCAAATATCTAGTGTGAACCTCCAAACAAGATCATCAAAGCAAACCGAGATCAAGAGAAACCAGTCAAGGAAGAAGAGCTGAGTGCTAAGTTCCCGTGACTGTAAGTGATAGTTCATAGGTGCGAAAGTCTGTTTCTTGGATTGATTATTGATTGTGTTAAGTTATCTAGGATTGTCTAACTGTGTGTAAGGCAAAGGAACTGTGTGTTCGTTCCTAGGATAAGCTGTAACCAAAAGAGATAAGAAATCAAGAAGTAGACTTTGAAATCCTTTCGAAAGAAAGATAGTGGTTTTTATCCTGGATTGCGAGTTGGCAATCAAAGGTTTCCACTATAAGGAACTGGTCATTTGTTTGATTGTTTATTTCCGCTGTGAAAGGAACTGAGAATTGATATTCTGAGTTCCTTAAATTTTTTATCTAACAATCACGATCCTACAATTGGTATCAGAGCAGGAAAAACTCTAGATCTTTGTTAAGTTTGCAGATCATGTCTCAACCAAGCAAGTTTGAGCTCAGAATCTCCACCAACAAGCCACATCTCCAAAAGAAAAGAGAAGAAACATGGTGGGAAAAGTGCATGGAAAGCCACATCAAGACCAACGACTACTAATGCTGGAGGATAGTCGAAAATGGAGATGGCTATGTCGATCTTACCATGAAGGAAGAAGATTGGAAACCAGAACACTATGTCATCATGGAGAAGAATGCCAAGGCCAGGCAGTTCATCCTCAATGGATTGGATAGAGAAGACATGGACAAGGTCATAGGCATCAAGACAGCAAAGGAGATGTGGAAAGCTCTCAAGGAGATGCATGAAGGAAGTGAGGAACTAAAGCAAAGCAGAAAGTTTGCTTTGGAAGGAGAATACCACACCTTCAAAATGACGGAAACTGAGACCATCTCAGAGTACTACTCCCGCTTCAACAGATTAATTGGAAAGTTGAAAGCGACGGGAGTTGATCTGGATGAAGTTTCCAAGTCCCTGGTGGTCATCAATGGACTCAACTCCAAGTTCACCCTTCTCAAGGGAATCATGAAGAACACTCCAGGCATCCAATCCCTTCCCTTGACCCAAGTCATAGGGAAACTGGAAGTTGAAGAAGGAGAGCACACCAAAGCCAATGCCGACAAGAAACTGGAGAAAGGAATTGCCCTCAAGATCTCCAAAGCCTTATCTAGGCTCGAGATGGAGGAAGAGAACTCAGACTTAGAAGAAGAGGAGGACGAACTTACGGCCCTCTTCACAAAGAACATCAAAAAATTCTTTGTGAAGGGAAGGTTCCAAAAGGACAGTTCCTCCCACAATGGACCCAGAAGAGATCTCAAGGAAGTCTCATGTTACGAGTGCAAGGAAAAGGGACACTACGCTAAGAATTTTCCCAACAAGGAAGACTCAAAGCAAGAAGAAAAACCTCAGAGAAAGAAGGTTCTCGTAGCCTCATGGGGAGAAGACTCAGATGAGGAACTGGATCTCAGTGGCTTCTCTGGAGGAAGATGTCTCATGGCAAAAGGAGACTCAAGCGACTCAGAAGACCTTGAGGTAACTTCTGACGATCTCTTAAAATCCCTAGTTGATTGTGATAAGAAACAACTTCTTAAGATCATAAAGAAACTAGAAAAGGAAACCAGTTCCCTTCAACAGAAACTAGATGATTGTGAAGATGAAATTTCTTGCTTGACTGTTGAGAATTCTGTTTGGAGTAAGAAACTTGATGAAACTGAGAAAGACCTAGCTGAAACTCACTCCAAACTCATTAATATTAGGAATGTGCATGCTAGTCACCTTAAAACTTGCAAATCTTGTGATGAAACTAGCATAGATTCTGTCAAAGTTCCCTTGCATGCTAATCCACATGGAAATGACATGCTTCAATCCATAATGGACAGGTTAGACATTCTCACTAATTCCATTAATGAAAAAACGATAAATCAAACTGTTTTTGTGAGACAACGACATGGAATAGGATATGTCAATAATAAAGGGAACAATGATGCTGAAGAAGAAAAGGCTAGGCGAGAACTTGTTGAGATGAATGAAAACCTTAGTATTGCTCTGGCCACTTCTCGTGATAGGAATCAATTCCTATCAGAGAAGATCATGGTCCTCGAAAACAAGGCTGAGGTTGCCAAACGTCTCAATGAAGGTTCTCAAAGTCCTAAGAAGGAACCAAAGGGAAAAGAAAAGATGGTTCCTGAAAATCAATGGTTCACCAATTCCTTTGCTCACAAAAGATATATTGACATGACCCATAGCAAGGTTAGAAACAATGTTGATTTTAACAAAAGGAAAACTGAAAAACCTTTTAGGCCAGGAAAAGGAAAATATGGACATGTTGTTTACAATCGTTTGTGTACCTACTACGGTAAGAATGGTCATAACAACACTGAGTGTGCTAAGAAAAGAAACTTTGAAAAAGAGAAAAGTACTCATTACCATGAAAGGAACCAGTTCCCTGGCTACTCACAGACTCAGAATGCTAATCCCCCCAGTAAAGCCAAGCTTCGCTGGGTTCAGAAATCTTAGTTCCCTTGTGTGCAGAAAGAAGAGAGGCAACCCCAACTATGGTACATTGACAGTGGTTACTCATGCCATATGACCGGAAAAAGAAATCAAATGACCTCTCTTCAACCTCTCCAAGGAGGGAACATATCCTTTGGAGACAAAAGCAAAGGGAAAATATGTGGAATAGGAACTGTGAAACTCAACGATCACATTCAGGTAAACAAAGTTCACCTTGTTGATAGACTTGGTTTTGATCTAATAAGTGTGTCACAACTGTGTGATCAAGGAGACAATGAAGTCAGATTTAGATCAAACGAATGCTCAGTTCTTGACTCCTCGGGACAAATCATCCTAAAAGGAAAGAGATTCAACAATGTTTACATTATTGATCCATCCTTCGTCCCCAAGGAGAAACTGTGTCTGTCAACCGTGAATGACCAAGCTGAGTTGTGGCACCAACGCCTCGGTCATGCTAGCACTAAGCTGATTCAAAAGCTACACTCAAAGGAACTAGTCAGAGGATTGCCAAAGCTGAGTGGCACATCTAAGGAACTGTGCTCTGACTGTGTAAAAGGAAAACAGGCTCGTAGTTCCTTCAAATCCAAAAACTGTGGTAAGCACCTCAAGGCCTCTTGAACTTATCCACATGGATCTTTGTGGACCCATGAGAGTTCAAAGCCTAGGAGGGAACAAGTATATCTTTGTTATTGTCGATGACTTCTCTCGTTTTACTTGGACCATATTCATTAAATCTAAAAGTGAAGTTATTGACCGCTTTAAAGATCTGGTTCCCTTGTTAGAAAAATCTCTTGATTGTTCACTAAATGCTATTCGGTCTGACCATGGTACCGAATTCGAAAATGGAGAATTTCTAACCTTTTGCAGTGAGCATGGCATCGATCACAACTTCTCTGCACCATACACTCCTCGACAGAATGGAGTAGTAGAAAGGAAGAACAGGACCTTGGAGGACATGGCTCGAACTATGCTGATCTCAAGTGGACTCTCCCAATCATTTTGGGCTGAGGCGATCAACACAGCGTGCTACATCATCAATAGAGCCATGCTTCGCCCAATCACAGAGAAGACACCCTATGAACTCCTAAGAGGAAGAGTTCCCAACATTTCACATCTGAGGGTGTTCGGATGCAAATGCTTTGTGCACAACAATGGGAAGGACAATCTTGGCAAGTTCGACCCAAGAAGTGATGAAGGAATCTTCATTGGTTATGCCTCAGGCAGTAAGGCATACAAGGTCTTCAAGAAAAGGACTAAAAAGGTAGAAGAAAGTATTCATGTTAGTTTTAATGAAAAATCACTTGGAAAGATTATGCAGAATACCACCAGTTCCTTTGAAGATCCATTTCCCAAGCCATCTCAAGAAGATCCAGATGAAAATGTAACTCCTCCCAGTTCCTGTCCTGCTGATCGGAACCCTCCAATGGCTCCCCCACCAGTTCCCATGGATAATGAACAACAATCCATTTCTGGGAACCATGAGCATGACGACAACAACTGTGGAGACTTCAATGATTCATCTTCCCACATGATCTTCAATGGAGAAGGTGATCCTAACAAGGAAGCTGAATGCTCAACTCAGAATGTCTCCACATCAAATGCTCTGGCTCCCAACAGAGAAAGAAGAGTCGTCAAACCTCCAGTCAGGTATGAACATCTAACCTTCTTTGCTTTTAATGCCTTTCTGTCTATTATGGAACCAAAGAACATAGGTGAGGCACTGAAGGATGCAGACTGGATCCAAGCTATGCAAGAAGAGCTTCATCAGTTTGAATGGAACAAAGTATGGCATCTAGTTCCCCGTCCCAAGGATAAACACATCATAGGAACTAGATGGGTCTTCAGAAACAAGCTGGATGATACAGGAGCTGTGATAAGGAACAAAACAAGACTTGTTGCTCAAGGATACAATCAACAAGAAGGCATCGACTATGATGAAACCTGATAAGCGGTATTTTACATAGCGCAACTAGTAATTATTAGCATATTATTGAGGAGATTTGGATTTGATTTATGGGATATTTCTGTAATCCGGAGAAAAGGTGAGAAGTGGTTAAATCATAGGATTTACAGAGTCTTGGAGGTAAGTTGGTGTTTGAGGTGCGGAGCTGCATTGTGGATGTTTTTGGAAGCACTTACGAGTTGAAGACGGTGCCCGAAGTCATATAGGAAAGCTGGTGATCAGAAGACAGAAGTTGCTGGAGTGGAGACCGCGAGCTGACGCGACTAATGGCGACCAGCGGTTTGCAGATTTCCAGTAGAACCTTGGGGAGCACAAACCGCGATCCCCCGCGATCGCAATTGGTCGCGGTTTTCTGAGCGACTGAACAACTTCCGATTTTCTCCAACTGCTGGGCTGTTTCGTTTTGTTTAATTGAGCAGGTATTTAAGGGGCTCGGATTAGGGTTTAAAATGACGGCCGGGAGAGCTAGCCTGGGGGCTAATCTTCCTTTTTACTCTCAAGAACACTTAGATTTCTTTTCTCTCTTTTGGATTGGAATTGGTTGTGAAGAACTAATTTCCTGTTTTGCCTAGCGTGGAAGCACAAAGTTAACCCGGTTGTAAGGTTCATTTCTCTTGTTCATCCCTTGTTGGATTTGATATTAATTTCGTTGAGCATATTTCAAATTTCTATATTTTTGACTAGATTGATCTCCTGGTTTAAATCTATAGTAATCTAAGTGCTAGAATTGGGATAGACGGTGGAATCCCTAATCACTTGTAGCGATCACAATTGCATGAAATTGGTAAATTGAATTCAATTGTGAAAAGGAAATTGATTTGCATTGCATACTTGTGTTGTTGAGTCTTTGCATGCAATCCATACAATCTTACACTTTATGCTACTAATTGAACCAACCTTAGAAGGTCTTTTAGGTTTTCAGTTAGTAAGTGTTAGCAGGACCGGTTGGCTTGTTAATATAAATAAGATCAGAAGGGGAACAAATAAAAAGGGTGAATATGAACATGAGAGGAATCAATGATCAACTTGGTTAACTGCTGTGTGGAAACTTGCTAGGTGAAACTCCCTTTCTTCTTATTTTCTTAAGCTTGATTTTGGTGTTATTTCATTTGTGTAGTCTTAGTAGAAAACCAACCCCCCCCCCCCCATTTGTTCTTTAAAGTTGATAAATTAGTAATTACATAGAAATTGACGTGTTGATTCCCTTGGGTTCGACTCCTTACTTGCATGCTATACTCTAGTTGCATATTAGGATTACTTTGATAGTGCGCACGACTGAAAATACGTTATCAAATTTGGCGCCATTGCCGGGGAGTTAATAATTGTTCTTTCTCTTTATAATTGTTTGTTTATCAACTTTTGGTGTGAACCTTCTGTATGGTTCACACCCGTGCTACTGATTCTCCCATTCTTGATTTTGATCCTGAAAAATGTCCGCCCAAGACGGAGGTTTGAGTTGAGCACCATTGAGTCGAGCCACGACGTTAAAAAAGGCGCTTCTCGGGAGGCAATCCGAGGTGTATGATGTTTTAATTTTTTTTTGCAATTTTTGTCGTTCTTTTTAATTGCCTTTTCAGTGTGTTTGTGGTTAGGGAAGGAAACCCGAAGCGCAGGTTCAGCTGCTGTCTGTAGTCAAAACCGCGACCTCCCGCGGTTGGCCACGATCGCGGTTTTTCTACTGTAAGTTCCTTCCTTTAAAAAAAAAAAACCGAGGTTCTCTGTCGATAGGTTCCCAGAAGAAGAGCCTGTGATTATAGGTTGCAAACTGCGATCACAGGTATGTGCTCAGAAACCTTTAGGGAGTTGGCGATTTGTTGTATTCGTCATTCATTATCTTCTTTTGTGGATCTATATTTCGGAGTTCTTCTATGTTACCCCTTGTCTTGGATGAGCTGTGCATTATTGGATCATCATTGTTGCTCATCCCACTTCTACCACACCTTGTGCTTTATTGGAGAGAGGCCATCCGGTCTTGTATGTGAGTCTTCTGTTTTCTCTTTCCCCGTGATTCTACTTTGTCTTTCATTACATTGAGGACAATACAATGTTTAAGTCTGGGGGAGAGAATGTATTCACATGTTTTAGGGTGTTGTATATTTGTGTATGGCATATGTATAAATTTTTGAAAAAATTGAAATAGAAAAAGCCAAAAATATGAGAAAAAGACAACCAAAATCCTGGGATGAGCTAAAAACCCGAAAGGGCAGTTCAGGTAAAAAGCAGGTAGTCCGACCGACTCTAGGTTGGTGCAAAAATGGACTTGAGTGATGTGAGCAATATGTGAGATATCTAGCAAAATGAAATGAGTGGCTAGGTGAAAACCCGAAAGGGCGCCTAGGCAGAATGAGTGCAAAGAAAAAAGAGTGAATTTTTAGGATCATTCTGGCGTTGGCGTCATAAGAAGTGGTGTTATAAGGAGATCGGGTAGGATCACTCATGGAGCGATAAGGAGCTAGAGCTAGGATTAGATTATAATGCATTACTCATATTTGGTTGTTGGGAGGCGAAGTGTTTAGTCTTGTAATTGCTAGTATCATTTTTTCTTATACTTTCTGAAACCTGTGTGCTGATTGGAGGAGTGAGTTTTCTTTTAGCTTACTCGAGGACGAGCAAGGTTTAAGTATGGGGGAATTTGATAAGCGGTATTTTACATAGTGCAACTAGTAATTATTAGCATATTATTGAGGAGATTTGAATTTGATTTATGGGATATTTCTGTAATCCGGAGAAAAGGTGAGAAGTGGTTAAATCATAGGATTTACAGAGTTTTGGAGGTAAGTTGGTGTTTGAGGTGCGGAGCTGCATTGTGGATGTTTTTGGAAGCACTTACGAGTTGAAGACGGTGCCCGAAGTCATATAGGAAAGCTGGTGATCAGAAGACAGAAGTTGTTGGAGTGGAGACCGCGAGCTGGCGCGACTAATGGCGACCAGCGGTTAGCAGATTTCCAGTAGAACCTTGGGGAGCACAAACCGCGATCCCCCGCGATCGCGGTTGGTCGCGGTTTTCTGAGCGACTGAACAACTTCCGATTTTCTCCAACTGCTGGGCTGTTTCGTTTTGTTTAATTGAGCAGGTATTTAAGGGGCTCGGATTAGGGTTTAAAATGACGGCCGGGAGAGCTAGCCTGGGGGCTAATCTTCCTTTTTACTCTCAAGAACACTTAGATTTCTTTTCTCTCTTTGGATTGGAATTGGTTGTGAAGAACTAATTTCCTGTTTTGCCTAGCGTGGAAGCACAAAGTTAACCCAATTGTAAGGTTCATTTCTCTTGTTCATCCCTTGTTGGATTTGATATTAATTTCCTTGAGCATATTTCAAATTTCTATATTTTTGACTAGATTGATCTCCTGGTTTAAATCTATAGTAATCTAAGTGCTAGAATTGGGATAGACGGTGGAATCCCTAATCACTTGTAGCGATCACAATTGCATGAAATTGGTAAATTGAATTCAATTGTGAAAAGGAAATTGATTTGCATTGCATACTTGCGTTGTTGAGTCTTTGCATGCAATCCATACAATCTTACACTTTATGCTACTAATTGAACCAACCTTAGAAGGTCTTTTAGGTTATCAGTTAGTAAGTGTTAGCAGGACCGGTTGGCTTGTTAATATAAATAAGATCAAAAGGGGAACAAATCAAAAGGGTGAATATGAACATGAGAGGAATCAATGATCAACTTGGTTAACTGCTGTGTGGAAACTTGCTTGGTGAAACTCCCTTTCTTCTTATTTTCTTAAGCTTGATTTTGGTGTTATTTCATTTGTATAGTCTTAGTAGAAACCCCCCCCCCCCCACCCCATTTGTTCTTTAAAGTTGAAAAATTAGTACTTACATAGAAATTGACGTGTTGATTCCCTTGGGTTCGACTCCTTACTTGCATGCTATACTATAGTTGCATATTAGGATTACTTTGATAGTGCGCACGACTGAAAATACGTTATCAAATTTGGCGCCGTTGCCGGGGAGTTAATAATTGTTCTTTCTCTTTGTAATTGTTTGTTTATCAACTTTGGTGTGAACCTTCTGTATGGTTCACACCCGTGCTACTGATTCTCCCATTCTTGATTTTGATCCTGAAAAATGTCCGCCCAAGACGGAGGTTTGAGTTGAGAACCATTGAGTCGAGCCACGACGTTAAAAAAGGGGCTTCTCGGGAGGCAACCCGAGGTGTGTGATGTTTTAATTTTTTTTTTGCAATTTTTGTCGTTCTTTTTAATTGCCTTTTCAGTGTGTTTGTGGTTAGGGAAGGAAGCCCGAAGCACAGGTTCAGCTGCTGTCTGCAGTCAAAACCGCGACCTCCCGCGGTTGGCCGCGATCGCGGTTTTTCTACTGTAAGTTCCTTCCTTTTAAAAAAAAAAAACAAAAAAAACTGAGGTTCTCTATTGATAGGTTCCCAGAAGAAGAGCCTGTGATTGTAGGTTGCAAACTGCGATCACAAGTATGTGCTCAGAAACCTTTAGGGAGTTGGCGATTTGCTGTATTCGTCATTCATTATCTTCTTTTGTGGATCTATATTTCGGAGTTCTTCTATGTTACCCCTTGTCTTGGATGAGCTGTGCATTATTGGATCATCATTGTTGCTCATCCCACTTCTACCACACCTTGTGCTTCATTGGAGAGAGGCCATCCGGTCTTGTATGTGAGTCTTCTGTTTTCTGTTTCCCCATGATTCTACTTTGTCTTTCATTACATTGAGGATAATGCAATTTTTAAGTCTGGGGGAGATAATGTATTCACATGTTTTAGGGTGTTGTATATTTGTGTATGGCATATGTATAAATTTTTGAAAAATTTGAAATAGAAAAATCCACAAATATGAGAAAAAGGCAACCAAAATCCTCGGATGAGCTAAAAACCCGAAAGGGCAGTTCAGGTAAAAAGCAGGTAGTCCGACCGACTCTAGGTTGGTGCAAAAATGGACTTGAGTGATGTGAGCAATATGTGAGATATCTAGCAAAATGAAATGAGTGGCTAGGTGAAAACCCGAAAGGGCGCCTAGGCAGAATGAGTGCAAAGAAAAAAGAGTGAATTTTAGGATCATTCTGGCGTTGGCGTCATAAGAAGTGGTGTTATAAGGAGATCGGGTAGGATCACTCATGGAGCGATAAGGAGCTAGATAGGAGCTAGGATTAGATTATAATGCATTACTCATATTTGATTGTTGGGAGGCGAAGTGTTTAGTCTTGTAATTGCTAGTATCATTTTTTCTTATACTTTCTGAAACTGATTGGAGGAGTGAGTTTTCTTTTAGCTTACTCGAGGACGAGCAAGGTTTAAGTATGGGGGAATTTGATAAGCGGTATTTTACATAGTGCAACTAGTAATTATTAGCATATTATTGAGGATATTTGGATTTGATTTATGGGATATTTCTGTAATCCGGAGAAAAGGTGAGAAGTGGTTAAATCATAGGATTTACAGAGTCTTGGAGGTAAGTTGGTGTTTGAGGTGCGGAGCTGCATTGTGGATGTTTTTGGAAGCACTTACGAGTTGAAGACGGTGCCCGAAGTCATATAGAAAAGCTGGTGATCAGAAGACAGAAGTTGCTGGAGTGGAGACCGCGAGCTGATGCGACTAATGGCGACCAACGGTTTGCAGATTTCCAGCAGAACCTTGGGGAGCACAAACCGCGATCCCCCGCGATCACGGTTGGTCGCGGTTTTCTGAGCGACTGAACAACTTCCGATTTTCTCCAACTGCTGGGCTGTTTCGTTTTGTTTAATTGAGCAGGTATTTAAGGGGCTCGGATTAGGGTTTAAAATGACGGCCGGGAGAGCTAGCCTGGGGGCTAATCTTCCTTTTTACTCTCAAGAACACTTAGATTTCTTTTCTCTCTTTTGGATTGGAATTGGTTGTGAAGAACTAATTTCCTGTTTTGCCTAGCGTGGAAGCACAAAGTTAACCCGGTTGTAAGGTTCATTTCTCTTGTTCATCCCTTGTTGGATTTGATATTAATTTCCTGTTTTGCCTAGCGTGGAAGCAAAAAGACGGTGGAATCCCTAATCACTTGTAGCGATCACAATTGCATGAAATTGGTAAATTGAATTCAATTGTGAAAAGGAAATTGATTTGCATTGCATACTTGCGTTGTTGAGTCTTTGCATGCAATCCATACAATCTTACACTTTATGCTACTAATTGAACCAACCTTAGAAGGTCTTTTAGGTTATCAGTTAGTAAGTGTTAGCACGACCGGTTGGCTTGTATGGATTGCATGCAAAGACTCAACAACGCAATTGTGATCGCTACAAGTGATTAGGGATTCCAAAACTCTGTAAATCCTATGATTTAACCAACTCCATAGGCGCTTCTCGGGTTGCCTCCCGAGAAGCGCCTTTTTTAACGTCGTGGCTCGACTCAATGGTGCTCAACTCAAACTTCCGTCTTGGGCGGACATTTTTCAGGATCAAAATCAAGAATGGGAGAATCAGTAGCACGGGTGTGAACCATACAGAAGGTTCACACCAAAAGTTGATAAACAAACAGTTACAAAGAGAAAGAACAATTATTAACTCCCAGGCAACGGCGCCAAATTTGATAACGTATTTTCAGTCGTGCGCACTATCAAAGTAATCCTAATATGCAACTAGAGTATAGCATGCAAGTAAGGAGTCGAACCCAAGGGAATCAACACGTCAATTTCTATGTAATTACTAATTTATCAACTTTAAAGAACAAATGGGAGGGGTTGGTTTTCTACTAAGACTACACAAATGAAATAAAACCAAAATCAAGCTTAAGAAAATAAGAAGAAAGGGAGTTTCACCTAGCAAGTTTCCACACAGCAGTTAACCAAGTTGATCATTGATTCCTCTCATGTTCATATTCACCCTTTTGATTTCTTCCCCTTTTGATCTTATTTATATTAACAAGCCAACCGGTCCTGCTAACACTTACTAACTGATAACCTAAAAGACCTTCTAAGGTTGGTTCAATTAGTAGCATAAAGTATAAGATTGTATGGATTGCATGCAAAGACTCAACAACGCAATTGTGATCGCTACAAGTGATTAGGGATTCCAAAACTCTGTAAATCCTTAGATTATAATGCATTACTCATATTTGGTTGTTGGGAGGCGAAGTGTTTAGTCTTGTAATTGCTAGTATCATTTTTTCTTATACTTTCTGAAACCTGTGTGCTGATTGGAGGAGTGAGTTTTCTTTTAGCTTACTCGAGGACGAGCAAGCTTTAAGTATGGGGGAATTTGATAAGCGGTATTTTACATAGCGCAACTAGTAATTATTAGCATATTACTGAGGAGATTTGGATTTGATTTATGGGATATTTCTGTAATCCGGAGAAAAGGTGAGAAGTGGTTAAATCATAGGATTTACAGAGTCTTGGAGGTAAGTTGGTGTTTGAGGTGCGGAGCTGCATTGTGGATGTTTTTGGAAGCACTTACGAGTTGAAGACGGTGCCCGAAGTCATATAGGAAAGCTGGTGATCAGAAGACAGAAGTTGCTGGAGTGGAGACCGCGAGCTGACGCGACTAATGGCGACCAGCGGTTTGCAGATTTCCAGCAGAACCTTGGGGAGCACAAACCGCGATCCCCCGCGATCGCGGTTGGTCGCGATTTTCTGAGCGACTGAACAACTTCCGATTTTCTCCAACTGCTGGGCTGTTTCGTTTTGTTTAATTGAGCAGGTATTTAAGGGGCTCGGATTAGGGTTTAAAATGACGGCCGAGAGAGCTAGCCTGGGGGCTAATCTTCCTTTTTACTCTCAAGAACACTTAGATTTCTTTTCTCTCTTTTGGATTGGAATTGGTTGTGAAGAACTAATTTCCTGTTTTGCCTAGCGTGGAAGCACAAAGTTAACCCGGTTGTAAGGTTCATTTCTCTTGTTCATCCCTTGTTGGATTTGATATTAATTTCCTGTTTTGCCTAGCGTGGAAGCAAAAAGACGGTGGAATCCCTAATCACTTGTAGCGATCACAATTGCATGAAATTGGTAAATTGAATTCAATTGTGAAAAGGAAATTGATTTGCATTGCATACTTGCGTTGTTGAGTCTTTGCATGCAATCCATACAATCTTACACTTTATGCTACTAATTGAACCAACCTTAGAAGGTCTTTTAGGTTATCAGTTAGTAAGTGTTAGCACGACCGGTTGGCTTGTATGGATTGCATGCAAAGACTCAACAACGCAATTGTGATCGCTACAAGTGATTAGGGATTCCAAAACTCTGTAAATCCTATGATTTAACCAACTCCATAGGCGCTTCTCGGGTTGCCTCCCGAGAAGCGCCTTTTTTAACGTCGTGGCTCGACTCAATGGTGCTCAACTCAAACTTCCGTCTTGGGCGGACATTTTTCAGGATCAAAATCAAGAATGGGAGAATCAGTAGCACGGGTGTGAACCATACAGAAGGTTCACACCAAAAGTTGATAAACAAACAGTTACAAAGAGAAAGAACAATTATTAACTCCCAGGCAACGGCGCCAAATTTGATAACGTATTTTCAGTCGTGCGCACTATCAAAGTAATCCTAATATGCAACTAGAGTATAGCATGCAAGTAAGGAGTCGAACCCAAGGGAATCAACACGTCAATTTCTATGTAATTACTAATTTATCAACTTTAAAGAACAAATGGGAGGGGTTGGTTTTCTACTAAGACTACACAAATGAAATAAAACCAAAATCAAGCTTAAGAAAATAAGAAGAAAGGGAGTTTCACCTAGCAAGTTTCCACACAGCAGTTAACCAAGTTGATCATTGATTCCTCTCATGTTCATATTCACCCTTTTGATTTCTTCCCCTTTTGATCTTATTTATATTAACAAGCCAACCGGTCCTGCTAACACTTACTAACTGATAACCTAAAAGACCTTCTAAGGTTGGTTCAATTAGTAGCATAAAGTATAAGATTGTATGGATTGCATGCAAAGACTCAACAACGCAATTGTGATCGCTACAAGTGATTAGGGATTCCAAAACTCTGTAAATCCTTAGATTATAATGCATTACTCATATTTGGTTGTTGGGAGGCGAAGTGTTTAGTCTTGTAATTGCTAGTATCATTTTTTCTTATACTTTCTGAAACCTGTGTGCTGATTGGAGGAGTGAGTTTTCTTTTAGCTTACTCGAGGACGAGCAAGCTTTAAGTATGGGGGAATTTGATAAGCGGTATTTTACATAGCGCAACTAGTAATTATTAGCATATTACTGAGGAGATTTGGATTTGATTTATGGGATATTTCTGTAATCCGGAGAAAAGGTGAGAAGTGGTTAAATCATAGGATTTACAGAGTCTTGGAGGTAAGTTGGTGTTTGAGGTGCGGAGCTGCATTGTGGATGTTTTTGGAAGCACTTACGAGTTGAAGACGGTGCCCGAAGTCATATAGGAAAGCTGGTGATCAGAAGACAGAAGTTGCTGGAGTGGAGACCGCGAGCTGACGCGACTAATGGCGACCAGCGGTTTGCAGATTTCCAGCAGAACCTTGGGGAGCACAAACCGCGATCCCCCGCGATCGCGGTTGGTCGCGATTTTCTGAGCGACTGAACAACTTCCGATTTTCTCCAACTGCTGGGCTGTTTCGTTTTGTTTAATTGAGCAGGTATTTAAGGGGCTCGGATTAGGGTTTAAAATGACGGCCGAGAGAGCTAGCCTGGGGGCTAATCTTCCTTTTTACTCTCAAGAACACTTAGATTTCTTTTCTCTCTTTTGGATTGGAATTGGTTGTGAAGAACTAATTTCCTGTTTTGCCTAGCGTGGAAGCACAAAGTTAACCCGGTTGTAAGGTTCATTTCTCTTGTTCATCCCTTGTTGGATTTGATATTAATTTCCTTGAGCATATTTCAAATTTCTATATTTTTGACTAGATTGATCTCCTGGTTTAAAGCTATTTATGGAAAATTCGCAGGGATAAGGCACGTCTCATCAGTGGCAGAATCTCTCTCTTTCTCTTCTCTGAATGGACAAATTTTCAAAATTGAGTTAGCCGTTCCGAAAAGCTGCAACTTCCATTAATGCTCCGGATTGGCCTTGATCTTCTCAACGGCTGGATTTGATTCAACGGTAACCTCTGCTCTTGATCTTCAGAAATGTTCACCGCCTTTAAAGAGTTGCCCTGTTGATCCAAGCTAATCCCACAACTCGCCATTTCTCTGATCTTCTACTTCTCCCTCTCTCAAACACAGAAATCCTTAAATCCTCAAAAATGGGGAACCAAAACCCTAATGTTATCCTGAATGAGGAAGAGGCTGCCATTCTCAGAGCCTTTCGAGAAAAGAAGGCAACTTCATCTTCTAAGCCCATTTCTGCCACCTCCTCTCAAAAATCCCAACCTAAAGAGAAAGCAGTAGAGAACCCTGTGGAGAAACCAGTGGAGCAACCCGAAGAGAAAATTGAGGAGCCACCAAAGGAACAGGCTGAGGAGAAAGCCATGGCCATCACTCTGGCCTCTGAATCGGCCACCAAATCCGCCTCCGAAGGTGGCTCTCATGACTCCTCGCCTGACAAATCTCTCCAAGAGCTCCTTAGCCCTGAGCCCTCACCAGTAAGCCTCAAATCCAAAACCACTTCTAACCCTGGTCCCTCTGTCGCCACTAGAATGCAACAGAGAAAGAGGAGTTCCCAAGCCATAGTTCCATATGAAACCAAATCCACAAAAAGAGCCAAATCACCACCCTCTCTGCCTCATCCTCCCTGGGTCAGGTCTCCTCCTTCTTCTCTAAGAGGAATATCCTTGCCGATTAAGCCTCTCATAATCGGCAAGGAGTTCTGGACCCAAGAATTGGAAGAAGAAGATGAGGAAATGTTTGGAGAAGCCCTGGATGAGTTCCATTCTCTGCTGCAGTTTCAAGGATGGGACGAGATGCCGTTTGAACCTTTCTCTGCTTCTGATGAGGTTGTCCGCTTGTTTTACCAGTCTATGGAGTTTGTGCCTGCGAAGGAGAACTCTCTCTGTAACGACGCCATTCTTATATGGAAGGGAACCAGCTATCCTCTATCCGCCAACCTTATTGCATCTGCTCTAGGGATCGAGTCAAGGTGTGGGTTTGGCATTCTGCCTCAAAAGAAAGGATGGCCCAAAGGAAAAGGCTACAAATCCAAGGGAGCAGTGGTCAAGAAAATCTATGATGGCGCCTCCCCCTCATCTTTGGAGACAAAGGATCTCTCCATCGCAAACAAGTTGTTACACTTCTAGATCACCCGAAATCTGGTTCCCAGACAGGAGCACCGGAACAATGTTCTCATCACAGATGCCATCTACATGGACAATGTGCTCTCTGGTGTTCAATTGGATCTCCCTCGCATTGTCTTAGCCCACATGCAGTTCTGCTTATCCCATGACTCCCATGCTTTACCCTTCCCTCATATCATCAAAAACATTCTCTCCAACCTTCACCAGTACCCAGTTGATCTGCCTGAGACAGTCTACAGCAAGTGTCTTACCTTGGCCACAGTTCGGAAGTTAAAGACAAAGGAATAACAAGACCCCCCTTCTGAAGCTCAAGCTCAACTGCCTAAGGAAAAGGCCAGTTCCCAGGGCCCTTCTAGTTCCCACCCACAACAAACCCCCTCTTCAGACTCCTCTGTGATCCTTCTTGCTCTGAATCGTATTGAAAAAGCTATCATGGAAGGCTCGACTTCCATACCGGTCGCCATCCATGATCAAGTAAGAGAGTTGGGGCGCATTAGTTCTGCTGTCGAAAGTTTGGTGGAAGTTCTACATAAGGATTGGCAAGGTGCAATCAGTGCTCATTAGGCCGCGGGCCAACATGTAAGAACCAACGACAAGGTTGAAGAAGAGGAGGCCTCTACTACGCCATAGGAACGCTTGTTATGGTTCCCTGTGCTGTAACTCCACAACGAGCTAGTAGTTTTCCTTAGGATCCTACTCCCCTCTTCTATCCCATTATTGTCTTCCCTAAGATTGCTTTTGTTGTTATCCTTGCCGTTTGTTGTTTGTGTTGTTGTCTTTTGTCGACTGTAGTTTTTGTTGGATGTTGTGTGTCTTTGAACAATGATCAGTGAAGCTTTAATGATTATCTTTAGTTTCGTTCCCATAATCGATTTGTCTTTGCCTTAAGTTTTCATTATGCCTTTTATGGGTTTGATGCAATCGCATATTTACTTGGATATCATGTTCTTAACTTGTACTTAATCTTTTCGATGATGTCAAAAGGGGGAAGAAAAGGATAGGAACCTTGAACTTTGAGACTACTGGATTAATAGGAACTCTGAACTAGTTCTACTTCTAAGGGGGAATTTAAAATCAACTCGTTCACTTGCTTAGGGGGAATTTGCAACCATTGAATGTTCAAACACTAATCTGAAATGTTGTAAATCCCTTTATCTCAATATGGTCTCATAAGATTCAAAGTCCTATTATGTTGCCAGGTTCCTTGTATTTGTCATCATCAAAAAGGGGGAAATTATTAGGAAACGGAACTCTGGAACTTAGGTTCCCCTGAGAGTTCCGTTTCTCAGTTTCTCTACTTTTGAAGATGACAAATATTATGATACTAATGTTTTATCTCAAAGATGTGTTTTAAGGAACCACAAGAATTTACCAAAGGCAGGAAAGCCAAACAGAACTAGGGAACCAAAGGAACAAGACAGCTGGAGGAATCCAGAGGAACCCAGGTGTGCCCAGAAATGAAGCTTGCGACATTGCGATTCCCGAGAAATCTGGGGACACACAACCTCGGACAAAAGGAGTCGAAAACGACTTGTCCGAAGCTTCCAAAATCCTGCCAAGGTCCAAGAGCTAAAGAACAAGATGCCTAGAGAACCTCTACCTCGGACAGAAACGATGAAAGCGACAGGACATGAAGACGTCGCTGTCCAGAAGACGGTTCCCAAGCGGCCAGCTTAGTCAACCTCGGACGAAAGCGTTTGGACAATGACATTGCAAGGATCGTCTGAGGTAGTTGACCAACCAAGAGAGATTCAGAGCTGCCTAGGTTGTTTGCACATGCCAAGAACAACGTGAATCAAGGAGAACCACTCAATCTAGGGCAAGCTCAATCTGTGGGAACCCAGAGAGGATCGAGCTGCGAAGAAGCCTTTATAAAAGGAAGACTAACCCAAGGGTTATCTTCGAGCACAAAAACACGACTCACACTCATTAGCAAATATCTAGTGTGAACCTCCAAACAAGATCATCAAAGCAAACCGAGATCAAGAGGAACCAGTCAAGGAAGAAGAGTTGAGTGCTAAGTTCCTGTGACTGTAAGTGATAGTTCCTAGGTGCGAAAGTCTATTTCTTGGATTGAGTATTGATTGTGTTAAGTTATCTAGGATTGTCTAACTGTGTGTAAGGCAAAGGAACTGTGTGTTCGTTCCTAGGATAAGCTGTAACCAAAAGAGATAAGAAATCAAGAAGTAGACTTTGAAATCCTTTCGAAAGAAAGGTAGTGGTTTTTATCCTGGATTGCGAGTTGGCAATCAAAGGTTTTCACTATAAGGAACTGGTCATTTGTTTGATTGTTTATTTCCGCTGCGAAAGGAACTGAGAATTGATATTCTGAGTTCCTTAAATTTTTTATCTAACAATCACGATTCTACAATATATAATATTGTCCTATAGTTATATACTATGGTTATATTTTATAGTTATATCCTATAGTTATATACTATGGTTATATGCTATAGTTATATACTATTGTCCTATAGTTATATCTTATGGTTACATCCTATAGTTATATACTATGGTTATATCCTATAGTTATATACTATTGTCCTATAGTTATATATTATGGTTATATCTTATGATTATATACTATGGTTATATCCTTTAGTTATATACTATAGGATATAACCATAATATATAATCAAATTGGATATAACCATAGTATATAACTATAAGATATAACCAAATTGGATATTACCATAAGATATAACCAAATTGGATATAACTATAATATATAATTATAGGATATAACGATAAGATATAACCAAATTAGATATAACTATAAGATATAACCATAGGATATAACCATAAGATATAACCAAATTGGATATAACTATAGTATATAACTATAAGATATAACCAAATTGGATATAACCATAGTATATAACTAAAGAATATAACCGTAGCATATAACTATAAGATATAACCAAATTGGATATAACTATAAGATATAACCATATTTATATGTGATTTTCGAGAATAATAATAACAAACAGTTAATATCAAATGAATTGGTGGAGAAACGTACATGAATAAAAGTATATTGAAACCTCATGATACAATCGAATTTATTGCCATGTAACCCTAATTACTTGAAAACGTCTATTACTAGAGTCAAATACAGATTTAAAAAAAAATTGTTCACTTGGGTGCGCCTAGAAAAAGAAAAAAGAACTTATTATTATTTTTTTTTAAATCCTACGTATAGAAGATTGTAAAAAATCAAATTTAGAAGTTGGGCCGACCCTAATATGGGCTGGCCCAATCTGTATGCCAGAATCTGGCGTACGCCAGATTCTGGCGTAGAGATTTATACTTTTTTTTATAAAAAAATACGTATAATCTTATAATTATACGTATTTTCACCTGTACGCCAAGACATGTCGTACGCCATGTTTTGGCGTACAGATTGTCGTGTATATAGGTGAAAAATGTCGTGTATATAGTATCAGCCTTAATTTATACTATGTCCATTTTTGTCTTTTCATTTCACTGTTAATCCAAAATTTTCATTGCTTTTCATTCATCTCTCCTTCCTCCTTCTCCTCCTATCAACCCTCATTTCTCCACAACCATGGACGAACTGCTCGAAGTCTCCTCCTCCTTCTCTATTAATGCACTTACTTTTGTTATTTTCAAAAATACATTATTTCAATTTCTTCAAAGCCACAAATGTTGGAATATGGAAGAATCGAATGTAGAGGGTAGAAACTAAACATGGAAGACTCGAAGAGGGAAATTGAAAATTTGAAAGATTTGGTAAAGGGAAGAATCGAACGTGGGCCATTCTTCACCCACTCCGTTTCTATGTTTGCATTTCCAAAACATTCTTACGTTGCATAATGAATCCAACTATTGTTAGTCAAGAAGAGAAGGGGAGAACCATACCGTCTTTGATAAATGTGAAATTCAACCCCCTTAGGGAAGGCGAAACACAACAAACATATCAATTTCCATTAGAGGGGCGTCATTTTTGTCTCGTCTCTCCAATTTTAATTTGACGGCGGGCTATGGTGGTGGACCTAAGGTTTGGTAAGAAGAGAGATCACAGGATTTTATGGTTTCAATGGAGGAAAAAGAAAGGGAAGATATCTGCAAATGTGAAAGAGAGATAGCTGAGAGGATAGAGAATAGGGACGGGAGATAATTTCTTCAAGCCCATTTAGCTCATTTGTTATTTGGGCTTAGGAGGGTACTTAACCATTCTCCCCCTTCCCGACTTAACTTAGGGAGTGTAATGATATTGGTGTCTTGACAACAATCTTCTAACTTTGTGGTCTGTAGTACCTTGGTCATAATGTCTGATCGATTCTCGTGAGTATGTACCTTGTCGAGATGTAGAAGTTTTTATTCAAGAACTTCTCGAATCCAATGGTGTCATATATGATATATCCATGTGCTTTGAGCGAGAGTGCAAGGTTGAATCCTTTGCTAAGTGAATATCACTTTGGTTATCACATAGCAAGACGTGTTTATTGATGACACTCATTTTATACATATTTAGGACATGCATTTAGGCTATAGTTTAGGCATTTTCACGTTTGTTATCTTGCATTTTTAGCTAGTTGCATCAATTTCTTTAGTTTAGAGGTCTACACGAGTCTTTGCACGTTTCAGGTACTTCAGCGGGCAAACGAGGTGCATTATGAGGCATGGGCGTCATAGGAGATGTGCACGGTCGAATACAAAGACGAACGACGACAAATAACTCGCCTTGGCGCGCAAGAGACCTCTGTTTTCTATCCCGTCTTTGAAGAAGTATAACTTTTTCTACGTGACTCCGAATTGAGTGATTTCAACTCCAGATTAAATATCACGATGTCAACTACAACTCCTCCAAATTTTAGGGCGTTTGGACCAGGGAATCAAAAGTTATGACGATTACAAAATCGTGTTGCAGTTCTGCACGGTTTGCAACAAACCGTTCCGGCATGCTGCTAACCATGTGGGCCTCCAGAACAAAGGAAAATGCATTCTATAAAGAGGCATGGTTTGGCACAAACCGTGCCACCTTCTCCTCGCGTTCTGTAAACGTGCACAGTTTGTGACAAACCGTGCGGGTTTTGTCATAAACCGTGTGCTTCTCCCGCGGACTCGAAACATTATTTTTTGACCCCTTTTATTTTAGGACAATAAAAATACTTTCTAGGGTTTTTTTTGGCACGTCTCTTCTGCCTCTTTTGCCACACCATCTAGCCCTAGTTGTGTTTTGGAGTTTCTTTGAAGATATCTGAAGATTGAAAATTGTTTCCATGGATTTGATCAAGTATTTCTCTTCTTCTACTCTAGTTTGATGATTACTATTGTTCAAATGATGTTTTTTATTGCTTCTCCAAGCATGTCTGGCTAAATCCCTTAATTCTAGGGTTGAGGTGATCCCAACATTGGATTGGTAGACTTGTGTATGATATTTGCCTGAATTGAAATCTTAAACCTTGTCTGATTTAATCCTAGAGTTCTTAATGCAATTGATGAATGTTGATTAGGTTTCTATTAGGTTTGAGTTTGAAAGGAGATAACCTTAATAGATAACTCAGATAGGGTATGAGTATGAAAGGAGATTATTTTATCAGATTACTAGGTATTGAACCTGAGTGTTATTTATGCAACAACAACCTAACTACTTTTGTGGAATCCTAAGCTATCATAGAAACCCCAGTTTGATCCTAGATTCTAAGTATCCAAAAGGTCTAGATTTGATTAGCTCTGCATGACAGCGATTGTTAGTTACAATTTAGGCACATCTATTATCGTCTCAAAGGAGTTAGTAGAGACATTAGATAGCTTACCTTCAGACAAGTTCATACTAATTTCAGGCAGATTTCTGTAAGTTTACCAAGACATTATTGTGGGGATCCTCTAGGATCTTCTCCCTAATTTTTTACAACCATCTTTTGTAATTCTGTTTCTTGTTTTCTTATTTCCTTAGTTATTAGACAAACAAATCTTCCTTTCTTACGGCTTAGCTTACCAGTTTAAGTTTACAAAAGATACTACATAGTCCTCGTTGAGAATGACACTTGAAAAGCTACAACTGAACCCATACGCTTGTAGGTAGGTTTTTGTCCTATCATTTATCTTGATATACTTCCAACTCAGGCAAGAAGTTCTTCATCCACAACATATCCTTGCAAGATTCGGTAGTTGTGATGTACTCGCCTTTAGTGGTAGACAAGGTGTTGGAACCTTAACGTTCTCTCTGGTTTTGATGATGATAAACACCATTAGCTTTTATGGTTTATATTGTTCCTATGAGTTTCAGGTTTTATGAAAGAATTAGGGAACAATGAAGCAGAGAAAGCAGAGGATTGCTAAGGAACGTTGTGAAAACATGGAACTGTTACGCGGAAGCAAATTGAAGAATGAAGCGTGCGTATATTTCATATAAGGAAACTTTTATACATGGAAACAACATTTAAGGAACAATGTAGAATGCAAAAATTGCCAGCTGTTACCAGGTGAAGACCGCTACATATGGAAACCATATTTGAAGATCTACTCGGAGAGAGAAGAGCTAAATAGCGTGTCTTAGGAAAGTTTTTACATGGAAACTATGTGATCATGAGCTAAATTGTTTAGTTGGAAAGAAAATCATACATTGTTACCTTATATAGAAACCGATAGATGTTTTAGGTATTTGGTAAGAAGATCTTTGCTACCACTATAAGTAGATGAGTTTACCTTAGGAAAGGTATCTCAACCATCACTAAGGAAGCATACTGAAGAGCTATTGCAGTTGAGATCGAAGGTTCAAGGCAAGGTATGAACTAGTGTTGTGAATACTTGCTTAGAGTCTTTATTGTGTTCTTGTGTTGTTACTAGTTGATTGTACTCAAAGTCTAGAAACCTAGGAACTGTGTGTGAATAGGTGGATAGAAGACTTGTGAGATTGAACAACTTATTATAAATACAAGTACACGTGTTTGAAATCCTCCTAGGGTAACACCTAGAGGTAGAGGTTTTCTCTTTTCAACTAGTTGGTTGATAGAGTTTCCGCTCTAAGGAAATGTCTTTCCGTTACTACTGAATCTCTGTTATTTCCGCTGCCCAGGGAACAGTTTTATTGTTCCCTGTCTAACACACTACGATTCAACAATTGGTATCAGAGCAGGTTCGCTCTAGACTGTGTGTTATTTTTAGATTCACAGGTAACAATGTCTTCCACTCATGAAGTCGGGATTGGGAACAACAAACCACCGTTCCTGCCTATCGGTGGAAAGTTTCAACACTGGAAGGACCTCTTCACCGATTGGATGAAGAGTAACGACTACCAATGCTGGAGATTCATTGAAGTTGGTGATGAGAAAGTTGTTGAAGAAGTACTCAAAGGAACAACACCTTGGAGTCAAGATGATTTCAGAATCATGGAGAAAAACTATAAGGCTCGCATGTTCATCAACAACGCCCTTAGTGCTGAATATGCTTCAAAGTTACAGTCTTGTGCAACCGCTAAAGACATATGGGCTGCTTTGGAACATATGTACATGGGAAGTTCCGATCTTAGAGAGATTGATCGCTTTCAAGCTAAGAAAGACTTCTATAACTTCTCCATGATTGAGGGTGAGTCCGTTTCCTCTTACCAATCTAGATTTGAGGAAATTATGGCTCGACTTGTTTCTCATGAGGTCAAGGATGAAGAAATTCTTCCCAAGGAGAAAGTTCTCATAATCATTGACGCACTTCCTCCAAGACACAAGATGACCAAAGCTATTCTCAAGGAGAATCCCAATACTCTCTCTCTCACACTTCATGAAGTATTTGGAAAAATAAAGAAATATGACGAAGAAGACAAATATGTTAAACCTAAAGGCATAGCCTTGTTGGTTGAAAAGGTTGTCAAGATGATAGAAGATAACAAAGACGAAAACTTGGATGATATAGATCTAGAAACTGCTCTTCTCACCAAGGCTATGCGTTCCCTCTATCGAAAAAGGCAGATCATTCAGAAATGATGGGAACAATGGTGAGAAACGTGATCTCAAGGATGTTACATGCTACAATTGCAAAGACAAGGGTCACTATGCTAACAAGTGTCCCAAAGGGAACAACTCAGACAACACTAATGGTGACAATACTGGGAACGACAAGAAGAAAGCTTTTATTGCTGTCTGGGGTGATGAGTGTGCCAACTCTGATGATGACGAGCCATAGGCATGGGGGAACAAAAGAATGTGTACAATGACTCTAAAGTCATCAAGTGAAGAACAAGAGGTGGATCCTGAAACCTTTTTTGAATCTCTTGTCAATTTTGATAAAAAGTCCTTGATTTCACTTATCAAAAGCATGTATAATGAGAACCTTAAAACTCAAAATAACTTGAGTAATGCTGAGGATAAATGCATCGAATTGAATGAATATCTATCTAGAATTACTAGTTCCTCTATTGTTCCTTGTGTTAAAAGTGATGTTACTCACAGTGAACCTAGTTCCTCTAGCATTGAAAGGGAACTATCTCAGATGAAAGCTCAGATTGACAAAATTCACTCTATTCTAGTTGAGCAGAAGCTTAAGGAAGAAGAGATTACCTTTGTTGAGTCCAAGTATGGTGTGGGGTACAAGGGTGAAAAACAAGAGAGTGAGAAACATGAGTTAACCATACCTGAGCTTAGAGAGTTAAATGATAGGAAATTTCAGAGTACTAAGGATAGGAACTCTTACCTAGAAGAGCGTGTAAAACTCTAGAGAGTGGGCTGAGTGAAAGTCAATCCTAGTACAAAGGTCAACCTGTCCATAAGATGTATCTCATCCAATCCCAGGGAAATTTGCCTAGTACACCTGACCCAGTTAGAGCCAAGCAACGTAGAATGCCTGTCCCAAACCATAAGTACACCTTGGGGGATTACTATAAGATATGTTGGCATTGTGGGAACAACACGCCTGACCCAGTTAGAGCCAAGCAACGTAGAATGCTTGTCCCAAACCGTAAGTACACCTTGGGGGATTACTATAAGATATGTTGGCATTGTGGGAACAACGGCCATGTTGTGAAAAACTGTGCTAAGAAACAAAAGTTCACTGAAGAGCACACTTAGCGAAGGAACAGTAGAAGTAACAATGTTGATTTGAATGATTATGATGCATCTCCTGACATGTGCAATACTAAGCCTAGAGAATATCATTTTGTCTCTAAACGACCAGGTAAAGCTAAGCTTGCTTGGGTCGCTAAACACTAACTCTCTCAATGCAGGGTGAAGTGATGGGGAACAACAAGTGGTTCATCGATAGCGCGTGCTCATGCCATATGACAGGAAATAGAGATCACTTTACCTCACTTCAACAACACTCTAGGGGAACCATTTCCCTTGGAGATAAACGATGCAGATAGATAGTGGGAACATGAGAAGTTGCTTTGAACTCAAACATCAAGATAAAAGAGGTTAGTTTGGTTCATCAACTTGGTTTCAATTTGTTAAGTGTAGCTCAGCTATGTGATCAAGGAGACAACGAGACTGTCTTCACGTCTAAAGATTGCTACGTAAGAAATAGAAAAACCAAGGAAATCGTGTTGAAGGGTGTTCGATTCAATGATGTGTACACTGTTGACACAACATTCAAGCCTTCAAGGAAACTATGCTTTGCGTCCCTAGTTGAAGAGACGGAACTATGGCACAAAAGGCTTGGACATGCTAATCTTCAACTCATTCATAAACTTCATAAGAAGGAACTGATTCGAGGTCTTCCAAATGTCAAACCTGAGATCCATGGAGTTTGTGAAGCCTGTGCAAGAGGGAAGCAAACACGTTCCTCTTTCAAGAGAAAACCTGATGTCACTACTTCACGTCCTCTGGAACTGATCCATATGGATCTCTGTGGTCCCATGAGGATACAAAGTCATACAGGGAACAAGTATGTGTTTGTTATTATTGATGATTACTCTAGATTTACATGGACAATCTTTCTCTTTTCCAAGGAACAGGTATTCGAGACATTTGAGTCTTTCATCAAGGGTGTGGAGAGAAATTTGGGACAAAAGCTAAGCGCCATTCGATCTGACCATGGAACGGAGTTTGAGAATGCAATGTTCCTTGATTACTTCAGGGAACATGGTATTTCTCATAACTTCTCGGCTCCTAGGACACCACATCAAAATGGAGTGGTTGAAAGAAAGAACAGGACATTGGAGGACATGGCTAAAACAATGTTCATAGCAAGCAACCTTCTCGAATATTCTGGGCTAATGCAATCAACACTTTGTACTATATACTTAATCGTGCCATGCTTAGACCCTTGCTCATATAATTGCCTATGAACTAATCATGACCGCAAGCCCAATGTTTCCCACTTGCGTGCTTTTGGTTGCAGGTGTGATGAAGGAAAAGATAACTTGGGGAAATTTGATCCAAGGAGTGATGAAGGAATCTTTCTGGGATATGCTAATACAAGTAAAGCTTACAGAGTCTACAATAAGAGAACCCGGAAGATTGAAGAGAGCATTCATGTTGTCTTTGATGAACACTAAGTTGTGAGTGATGATTCCAACACACCGTTCCCTAACGATAATTTTTCACGCATGCAACGAGAAGACTCAGATGATGATGGTGATGATGGGAATCACCGTGGTAACCCACATACATGGAACAATGCCCCCAATTCTAGTGGGAGTACTACTGGTTCTCTCGGAGTTACCACAAACAGTGGCGATACTAATACCACTACTACACCAACACCTGATGTTCCCACAACATCCATTGGAGAGAAGGAAATGTGCCAACCTGTCATACCAAGCACGGGTGCTTGCTTAAGCAATGAGAAAGGCTGTTTTGATCATTTGAGAATGCTCATTCGGATGATCTCTCTAAACTAAGGAACTCACTATCCACTATTCCCTCCATGATTTGCTAGATTGCTCAATTTTAATCAAGGCATGATATCATGATTATTAATTGCAAAATTTTACTCTTGATCATTTATGCTTTAGGGTTACATGATATCATGATTACTTGCAACTATTAATTGCAAAATTTAGTTTATTATATCTTGCTATGTACTGTGTGTTACATGATATCATGATTACTTGCAACTTTTACTCTTGATCATTTATGCTTTAGGGTTACTTGATAACATCTTATTTCATGCCCAAAGCAACCAATTTGATTATCTGCACCCTTCATTACAAGCCAAAATGATAATTGGTTGCACTGCCATCCCAAGCCTGGATCCAGGTAAACGTTCCCTATAAAGCTTTCTTTGTTTACCAAATTTTACTAGGAATCATTATCTGGATCGTCTTTGTTCCCTACCTTTATTTTTGTTTGGATAGATCATTGCAATTTTGTGTGAACCCAATTTAAGTATCCAAACTAGCCTTTCTATCCACTCAAGTATCTCGGAGTCGTCTTGATGGAGCTTTACCTAAGGGGGAACTGAGAAAGGAACAATGGACAGGAACAGTCTGTTGAACATTGAGATTTGCAGGTGAACGTTGCTCTCTGCGTCGCTTGAATTGAATGTTGATTTGATAGCTCTACAGCGAGGAACGGCCAGTTTTGCGAGAATCGAGAGAAAGTGAGCCGTTACCTGAAGAGAAAGAAAGATTTGGTTGCAGGCTGGATGATATCAATGTCGAGATTTTTGGTAAGTGAATCCCTTATTTTTTCCATAATTACCTCTTCCCAATATCTCACCCTTACTATAAATTCTCCTCTTACCTTTCAATCCGAATTACCTACTCTCTTACCTTCTAATTCTCTCTTGCTCTCTACAATTCTCTCTTTGCTTTCTGACGTCTTTAACCCTAATCACCCTCAATCTCTCCTTTCTCAAACACAACCATACCATAATGTCTACTCTAACCTCTTCCTCTACTCCCACCATTGATGTCTCCGGCTTCACCGAGGAGCAACTGGCCGCGCTCAAGCAATCTATTGAAGCACAACAGGCTGCCAGAACTCCAACCTCTAAGGAAACCACCTACATTGCTGCCGTGGTGGAAATATCCAAAGAGGCCACTTCTTCTATCGCCGAACTTCAGGAGGAATAGTCTCAGGAGGAACAACCTCAGGAAACAGTGGCATCCAAGGAACCGATGGCTGTCACTGATCAAGAGGTCAACTCCCCTCCTAAGACAAAAGAGGATAAAGAGAATGAGGTCATGGCTGAGGTGGAAGGCGAATTAGGTCTTCGCCCTCTTGAAGCTGTTGAGCCTAGTCACAAGCGCAAGCGCACCATCGGTTCTGAGGATGATACGAAGGACCCTGATGTTGAGATTACAGGGGAATAACGCGTGTCCACCGGTTTTTCAACTCCGACAAAGTCCTCCGCCAGTGAGACCACTCCAGGCCCATTGAAGGAACGCTTGCGGTCGGCTAAGAAAATCGAGGTCAAGAAAACTGAGGCGAAGAAGATTGAGTCCAGAAAGAAAGCGAAGGTGGAGGAACAGTCCGTCGAAGGGAAAAAGATCCTTCCCCACCTCTTGATTCCTGAAGGGTTCCTTGCTGACAATGATTTCGAGGACGTCTTGGAACGACTTATATTTCAAGGCTGGGAACATCTTTTCTCAAACTGCATCATGGTCAATCCTCACCAAGTCTGCGAGTTCTACTGTTCCTTCCAACTCAACACCTCCTCCACCATGGTGGGAACGTCATCTGTCGATGGGGAAGATTTGTCATTCACTGTGTCAAAGGTTGCTTGACTGCTGGGTGTCTCTGCTGAAGGGTTCTGTGAAGTTCCTGGCGAGAAGATTACTGATGCTCAAAAGAAGGCCAAGGAGGCTAGTGCTCAAAGGCTCTTCAAGTCCACATCTGGAGCCACTCACGCGTCTACACTCACTCTGCCTCATCGAATAACGCATCATATAATTATGAAGGATGTTGTTCCTAGGCAAGAGAAGAAGAACACGATCACTGCCACCGATCTAATGTTGCTGGATAGATTTTGGCACAAGGAGAAAATTGACCTTCCTAGGGTCATTCTACAACACATGGCGAAGTGCAGTGCCAAGACTCATTCCCTAGCCTACCCGTACGTCATCAAGCTTATTCTATAAGCAGAGCGGGCTTACAGAGCAGAAGGGGAAGTTTCTATGGTCACCGAGTTGGATATGGTGAATGTGAATAAGATGAAGTATTAGGGAGATGACAAGGGAACTATGCCTGTGTCCGAGATTTTGAAGCGAGAAGCTGGTGAGGGAACTTCGAGAGGCGGTTTTGTGCAAAGCCAAATGTTGGCTGAGCTGTGCAAGATAAATAACATTTTGTCGCTGCTTCTTGAACATTTTCTCCAAAAGGACAAAGACCATAAGGAGGATTCCGAGTCTTGAGTGGAACCCCTTTTCTATTCTAGCCCATCTTTCCTATTTCTCTTGAATTTCTTATGTTATCTTGTTTTCTTGCTTGCTCTTTGATCTTTTGTGTTGTTTGTCAAGTTGTCTATGATTTTGTGTAATTATTTCCCTGCTTGATCAATGGACTTTATTTTGTCATTAATTTGCTACAATAATTCTATTGTTCCCTTGTTTATCTTTTGATCTTTTGATGATGCCAAAAAGGGGAAGTGTTAGGATCAAGGATCGCAAGGCAACAGTGCAAGTCCAAGCTCTCTAGGCGCCGGATCTCCAACTGGCGCAGCCCGGAAAGAGCCACGGCGTTGGGGACGATGGAGGCACCTTTGGTAGGCATTCTTATTGTGGAATGGTGGCTCACGAATAGCTCTTCAGGGGAAGGAAATACTCGACGCAGACTTGGTTGAGAAATAAGTTGTGTTGGAGAGATGAACTCACTCGGCAACAAAGGAATTTGACGCAAGAATGTTAGGGAAAAAGAGAGAGAGTTTGAGAAAGTTTTTGATTCAATTCAAGCATGCCTTCATCAGGCCTTGAAAGAGCATTTAAATAGGCTTACAAAAATAGAAAAAACGCCTGTGGAAAATACTAAGAGTCGGTGCAAATTCAAGCCACTATAATCACTAACATAATGGCCTATTTTAGGGAATGTAAGTACTAAAATGAAATAACCACCAGGCAAAGTGGTGACCCTCTCGGCCATGGGCTTGGCCCATAAGAGTAGACATCTTGAGACAACCCATGGTGAAGGAAGCGCCAGTCAAAGAGGTCCAGAAGAGGCGGCGCCTCCCATTGAAATCTCACATGCCGCTAGCGCCGAGCTTCTCGGCGCTTGTTTGAAGGCAGTTGACGAAGGTGGCCTCGGTGTGGCTTAGGGTGGCTTGGCATGCCAAACCCTTGTGGAGGTCTTGGAGAAGCTTCCTGGCCCTATACCTTGTGATGGCACCAGGGATTGCCTTGTCATCTTGGTCGTTGGCCTTGGTGACGCTTGCGGCCGGCGTGGCCGACGCCTTGGCATTGCTTTGGCCAACGCTTGGCGTTGGCATGGCTTTGGCTCCTCCGTCCACACCCTGGTTGGATCTAGCTCCAAGGATGTCATTGTTATGGTCCGCGCCTTGGTCCAGCTCCGGGGCCTCCTTGGCGCCTATGTCCTCGCCTATGTCTTGGCCTTGATGTGGCAGGGTCACATCATCCTCCCTCTCTTGAAAGGGATTCGACCCCGAATCCAGCTCATCATGGTCGTCTTCATCCTGCACACAAAAAGGCATCAAGTCAGAGATATTAAAAACATCATGTACGCCAAAGTTAGGAGGAAGGTCAAGCTTATAGGCGTTGTCATTGATCCTCTCAAGCACTTGAAAGGGTTCGTCGCCTCTTGGCTTGAGTTTGGAGTTGCATAGCAATGGGAAGCGCTCCTTCCTTAGGTGCAACCACACTAGGTAACCCGGTTCAAAGATTACTTCCTTTCGCCCCTTGTCCACATGCTTCTTGTATTGGCCCGTCCTCCTCTCAAGTTGCAACCTTATATCCTCGTGCAACTTCCTAATCCTCGCAGCCTCATCCGCACCCTCTTTGCTTTCTCGCTCCTTGATAGCATAGGGCAAGAGCTCTAGTGGTGTTGTGGGATTGCGCCCATAGACCACTTCAAAGGGTGTCTTCCTTGTTGCCGAATGGACCGTTCTATTGTAGGTGAATTCAATGAAGGACAAGCTATCCTCCCACCTGCGCAATTTAGTCCTCAATATAGTTCTAAGCAAGACACCAAGGGTATGGTTGACCACCTCGGTTTGGCCATCCGTTTGAGGATGACAAGTAGTAGAGAAAAGAAACTTAGTTCCAAGCTTAGCCCAAAGAGTCTTCCAAAAATAGCTTAGGAACTTAACATCTAGGTCCGACACAATGGACCTAGGAACTCCATGCAATCTCACAACATGATCAAAGAAAAGGTTAGCCACATGAGATGCATCATCGGTCTTATGGCATGCAATGAAATGTGCCATTTTGGAGAACCTATCTACTACTACAAAAATGGAGTCTCTCCCTCTCTTAGACCGAGGTAACCCCAAAACAAAGTCCATGGAAATGTCTTCCCAAGGCAGCTTAGGGATTGGCAAGGGAGAGTAGAGATCATGGGGTTGCATTTTGGCCTTAGCACGCATACAAGTAGTACAAGAAGCACAAAGCTTCTCAACCGCTCTTAGCATCTTAGGCCAAAAGAAATGCTCTTTAAGCACATGTAAGGTCTTAAGAACACCAAAGTGTCCCATTAACCCACCCCCATGCACTTCTTGCACAAGTATAGCTCTAATGGAGCCCTTAGGAATGCACAACCTATGACCTTTGAACAAAAATCCATCATGCAAGTAAAATTGACCCTCACTTCCCTTAGACTTACATGCGGCTACTATAGCACTAAAATCAGAATCAAGAGCATATAAGTCTTTCATGAAAGTGAAACCAAGCAACTTAGCATCTAATATGGTCAATAGAGTGTACCTCCTTGATAGGGCATCCGCCACCACATTGTCCTTTCCCTTCTTGTGTTTTATCACGTAGGGGAAAGACTCAATGAAATCCACCCATTTAGCATGCCTCTTGTTGAGCTTGCTTTGGCCCTTCAAGAATTTCAAGGCCTCATGGTCGGAGTGTATGACAAATTCCTTAGGCAATAATTAGTGTTGCCAAACCCTTAGCACACGTACTAAAGCGATAAGTTCTTTGTCATAGGTTTGGTACTTGAGCTCGGCGCCCCCAAGCTTCTCACTATAATAAGCAATGGGTTTGCCCTCTTGTATGAGGACACCTCCAAGGCCTATTCCTGAAGCATCACACTCTATCTCAAAGATTTTGTCAAAATTAGGCAATGATAAAAGTGGGGCTTGGGTGAGTTTGGCTTTAAGGCTAGCAAAGGCCGCCTCTTGTATGGCGCCCCATGAGAACGTCACATCTTTCTTGGTAAGCTCCGTGAGGGGCGCATCCAAGGTGCTAAAGTCCCTCATAAAGCGGCGGTAAAAGCCAGCCAAGCCTAAGAAGCTTCGGACTTGAGTCATAGTAGTAGGTGTAGGCCATTCATGAATAGCTTTCACCTTCTCCTCATCAACTCTCAAGCCCTCCTTACATACCACAAATCCAAGAAATACCACATGATCCGAGAAAAAGTGGCACTTCTTGAAGTTGGCATATAGCTTCTCCTTTCTAAGGACCTCAAGAACTTGTCTAAGGTGGTCAACATGTTCATCAAGATTATGGCTATATACTAGAATATCATCAAAGTACACAACCACAAACTTGCCAATGAAGTGCCTTAGAACATGGTTCATGAGCCTCATGAATGTACTAGGGGCGTTGGTGAGGCCAAAAGGCATAACCAACCACTCGTATAATCCATGCTTGGTCTTAAAAGCGGTTTTCCATTCATCGCCTTCTTTCATGCGAATTTGGTGGTAACCACTCTTAATATCAACCTTGGAAAACACACTCGCCCCATGCAGCTCATCAAGCATATCATTCAATCTTGGTATAGGATGGCGGTACTTAATGGTTATGTTGTTGATCGCTCGACAATCAACACACATCCGCCAAGTACCATCCTTCTTTGGTACCAAGATGACCGGAACGGCACAAGGGCTAAGGCTCTCCCTCACGTAGCCCTTGTCAAGCAATTCTTGTACTTGATGTTGCAATTCTTTTGTTTCTGCGGGATTAGCCCGGTACGCAGCCCTATTAGGTAATGTTGCCTCCGGTATGAAGTCAATTTGATGCTCAATACCTCTTATCGGAGGCAACCCCTTAGGCACTTCCTCTTGAAAGAGATCATCGGACTCTAACAAAAGGCGAGTGATGGGCTGCGGGAGTCCTTCAAGATCATTCAAGTTGAGGAGTATGTCCTTGCGAATGAACAAGAGACAAGACTCTTGATAGGTGCCATTTCAGGCACCCTAACTAGTGATTATTGACATATTTTAGACGGAGTTTTGATATAGATTTAGGCTAAGTCTGTAATCCAGAAGAATAGTTGATAAGCGAAGATATCATAGGATTTACAACTCAGTGGAGAGATGATGGAAGATGGAGGAGAAGATCTGCTCAGAATTCATGGAGGAAGGCTACCATTACTTGGTAGTACAGGAGAGAAGAAGATGAAGACTTGAAGAAGCTGGTCTTGCCGCCCCGCGCCACAAGCCACCGTGACCCGACGATGGATCTAAGATAAGACAGCACAAGCCTAGCCGCCACCCCGCGGTGGAACTCACGGCCCCGCGGTGGAGAACGACGCCTCGCGGCCAGCGTTGAATTATTTTCATTTTAGTATTTTCGACTTTATAATTGTTATTATTTACTTTCCTTATTTGCTAGGTTAGTTTTCTAAAACCTATTTAAGAACTTTTCTTTAGTTTTTGTGAGGAGTTCGGTTCTCTCTATTATTCATTCCAATTCCAGGGTTTGAATGAATGGAGAGCTAAACACCTTTGTTTCGCTAAACAATTGAAGCACTGCAATGAATTGGTTGTGAGACTTCTATTCCTCGTTCTATATCTTATAAAGTTGGATTAATTCTCTTGAGCATATTGTCTATTGGTTTATGTTGATTCTTCTAGCGTAGATAACTAGGTTTTTCGACATCTATCAATTGCTAGGATTTGCATATAGGGGTTCCGAGTGCTTATCTAGTGGCAAACACGATTGTTGCGTATAGGGGTTCCGAGCGCGCAATCGTGAGTGATAATTATTTGCATGCTAAGTAGTAGGGTGTCCTTCTATTTGCATGTATCCTATATCCTTGTGTGAATTGCTATTGCTGTGTTAGTGGTAAAGTTTGCCGACAACTGTGAGAATCGGTGGTACTTTACCAGTGACATAGTAATAAGTCTATAGACAACTGTGAGAATCGATAGTACTTAAGATCAGGGTGGGAACAACTATAAGATTGTAAAAAGAACTTGGAACGATAGTTTTCAGTGATCAACCTATTTCATCTGCTGTGTGGATATTTGTCTAGTGGAATACCTTTCCTCATCATATTCCTTCTCCTGTTAAATCTTGCGTCTTTGTTACTTTTCCATTACTATAAACCCCCCCCCCCCCCCCGTTACTTGTTACTCACACGTTATTGCATACAGATAACTGACTCCCTGTGGGATCGACCCTGCCTTGCTTGCTATACTCTGTAGTAGGTGAATTAGGATTTCTTTGACAGGAAAACGACACCGGTTTCCGGCCTTGTCAACTCTCCACGCTTGAAGGCTTGGAGGACCTCCTTGGGTCGAGCTAAGAGCATATGATTAGAGGCACCTCCTTTGCCCCCAATCGCCATTTTCTTACCTTTGGCTAGCTCCCTAGCTTGGGCCCTACGTTGTTCTTTAGCCACATGGTCGGCCATGATTTCATGAGGAGCTAAGGGATAAAGAGTAATCCTTTTCCCACGTAAATGGAAGGAATACTCATTGCTCGCCCCTTGGTGTATGACGCCCCTATCAAACTGCCATGGCCTCCCCAAAAGAAGGTGACAAGCAGTCATAGGCAACACATCAGACAAGACCTCATCTTCATAGCCACCAATGGTGAACTTGATTATGGCTTGCTCCTTAACCGTTAGAGGGTTATCAGAATTCAACCAACAAAGGGTGTAGGGTTGTGGGTGAGGAGTAGTGCTTAGGTTGAACCTAGACACTACTTCTTGGTCAATGATATTACAACATGACCCCCATCAATTATCATGCTACACACCTTTCCATTAATAGTGCACCTAGTATGGAAGATGGTCTCCCTTTGGCTAGGTACACTAGGTCCCTCCGAGGCTATGAGCACTTTCTTAGCCACAAAACAGTCCCCTTGGGCTGCAACAACATGCATCTCTTCCTCGGCCTCCTCATTCTCAACAACCTCTACTTCATACTCATCCTCGGATTCATATTCTCCTAGAGTATTAAGTAGAACTTGCCTTTTTGAGGGGCAATCCCGGGCAAAGTGCCCTCTTCCTAGATACTTGTAACACTTGATGTCCCTTGCTCGGTTCTTACCCTCCCTTTGTTGGGATTGAACTTGGCTAGGGGGTTCTCGTCTAGGGTGACTAGGATTATCACCCCTAGTTGGTTCCAAGCGTCTAGGTGTAGGTGGTGCTCCTTTGGAGCTTTGCCAAGGGCGTGAGCTATTCCCTTGGGGGCGTCTTGAAGACAATGCTTTATACATACGATTAGTATAATGAAGCACTTCTTCCATAGGCGTCCCACGAGGAAAATGTTGCTTACTCACGACCGCTTTGAGTTCATTATTGAGATGGTTAATGAACTTGGAAATAAGATATCCTTCGGGAACTCTAAGTCCGGACCTAAAGACCAAGGTCCTTAGCTCCATATAGAACTCATCCGGGGTTTTATTCCCTTGTTCAAGTTGTTCCAATCTCTCATGAACCCTCTCGGCATAGTCATCCGGAACAAACCTATCTCTAAGAGCCCGTTTGAGTTCTTGCCATGTGGTCACTTGGGGGTGTCCAAAGTTCTCTCGTTCCTCTTTGTCCCCAAGCCACCATTGATAGGCAAAGCCTTCAAACTTGATTGTAGCTATAGCTACTCGTTGAGCTTCCGAGTAGTTATAATACTGGAATATTTGATCGGTTTTTTGTTCCCAATCAAGATATACCTCAGGCTCACAATTTAAACCAAAAGATTGTACCTCTAACTTTACCCCATGTGGTCGAGTTTGATCAACTTGGGCCGGGTAGTAGTTTCCATAGTCACGTTGCTCATGAGGCACATAGCCGCCTTATGCGCCTTGGCCTGGCCCGGCTCCGCCTCTGCTTGGCGCGTTCCTTAAGGGATGCAGCAAGGGTCCTTGAGAGCTAGGAAGGTCATTGGGCTGCATCCTTGATTGCTCCCCAAGCCTTAGTCCGGAATCTACATGGTTAGTTCTAAAAGGCATGGTAGTAGAAGCAAAAGGTAAGGAGAAGTTAGAAGAGGCATATTCTCCCCTTGTAGTACTCATGTTAGGGACTTGCCCTTGGAAGCCCTCGGCCATGGTGAGGTTTGCCACTCCTGGAGTTGGCAATGGCAAAGTTACCATAGGCACCGTGAGTTGGCCGCCCGGCGGCGCAAGGCCTAGCACGGATGAGGCGCCAGCGCTTGCTTGCAGTTGTGGCCCTCCTTGGCCTTGAATGGATGAATATCCCGACATGGCCCTCCATTTATCCTCCATGGCGCGCATAAAGGCGGCTTGCTCTTCCCTCATGGAGCTCAAGTGCGCACGCGCCCGCTCATCGGCCTCCTCCTTTGAGGCTTGGATTGCTTGGAGGAGTGTCTCCATGGTGATGGAAGACACCTCCTCAGGGTCTTCCTTGTCCTTGGTGGCTTGCTTATCTTTGTCCACCATTGTACCTTCAAGAGAGTCACAAACACGACAGCCAATGCACAAGAAACTAACAAAGGTTCCTAGCTTGCAAGTCTTGACTAAAACTTAAGGAATTAATTCCACAAAAACCTTAGTCCACAAGTTCACTAAGAAGGCTTAAGGTGTTGGCTTCCTATATGCAAAGCTACCTAAGACACAAGAAAAATAGCACCTACAACCTTAATTTAATCCTTATAGTTTGATTCACAATTCAAGGTAAGATGTAAGTACTTGTATTTTTGTATCCTTTGTGGCTTACAATAGATTTTCAATGCTTCGAAGTACTTCAAAACCTTATGATGCCCCAATCTTTCTATGGCTTTCTCTTTTGTATATAGCCGAGTCTTTCTAGGGCATCCAATTTTTCAAGGTTTAATTACAATTGACTTGTTTTTTTTTTGACACTAAAGATGAAATGCAATCGGAAACAACAAGACGAGAAGAAAGATAGAAAATGGCCTAGATACTCAACGTTCCTCCACAACTTATGCTTGATTGTTTAGGAAAAGTTTTAAGGAATTAAATCAGGCCATAAATGCAATTAAAAGAAAGAAATAAAGACTCAATGGACGTCCAAATGGAGTGCTAAAATAGGAAGGTAAAGTGGCTGGTCAACAACTAAATTCAAAGCAAAAAAAAAAGTTACAAAACCAAGCACTTAAGACTTTCCTAATTTGGAGCGGCTAGCAACTAATGCAAAGGATTTAACAACCTGGTTTTTTTTGACGTTTTTGGACTCAACAATGGACGTTCAAACAGCTAAGATGCATGACTCAAAAAAGCAACAAAGACGCAACAATTCCAAACAAACGGCAAGATAACAAGACACAACAATAACAATGCAAGGGCACAAAAGTGTTGAACTTGTAAACTGCAATTTTAATGGAAGAAACTCGTTAAATTTGAGAAAAGGACTTACGTGCTCTGATACCAAATGTTAGGATCAAGGATCGCAAGGCAACGGTGCAAGTCCAAGCTCTCTAGGCGTCGAATCTCCAATTGGCGCAGCCCGGAAAGAGCCATGGCGTTGGGGACGATGGAGGCACCTTTGGTAGACGTTCTTGTTGTGGAATGGTGGCTCACGAATAGCTCTTTAGGGGAAGGGAAGACTCGACGCAGACTTGGTTGAGAAAGAAGTTGTGTTGGAGAGATGAACTCACTCGGCAACAAAGGAATTTGACGCAAGAATGTTAGGGCAAAAGAGAGAGAGTTTGAGAAAGTTTTTTATTCAATTCAAGCGTTCCTTCATTAGGCCTTGAAAGAGCCTTTAAATAGGCTTACAAAAATAGAAAAAAACGTCTATGGAAAATACTAAGAGTCGGTGCAAATTCAAGCCACTATAATCACTAACATAATGGCCTATTTTAGGGAATATAAGTACTAAAATGCAATAACCACCAGGCAAAGTGGTGACCCTCTCGGCCATGGGCTTGGCCTATAAGAGTAGACATCTTGAGACAACCCATGGTGAAGGAAGCGCCGGTCAAAGAGGTACAGAAGAGGCGGCGCCTCCCATTGAAATCTCACATGCCGCTAGCGCCGAGCTTCCCGACGCTTGTTTGAACGCAGTTGACGAAGGTGGCCTCGGCGTGGCTTAGGGTGGCTTGGCATGCCAAACCCTTGTGGAGGTCTTGGAGAAGCTTCCTGGCCCTAGACCTTGTGATGGCACCAGGGATTGCCTTGTCATCTTGGTCATTGGCCTTGGTGACGCTTGCGGCCGGTGTGGCCGGCGCCTTGGCATTGCTTTGGCCAACGCCTGGCGTTGGCGTGGCTTTGGCTCCTCCGTCCACACCCTAGTTGGCTCTAGCTCCAAGGATGTCATTGTTATGGTCCGCACCTTGGTCTAGCTCCGGGGCCTCCTTGGCGCCTATGTCCTCGCCTATGTCTTGGCCTTGATGTGGCAGGGTCACATCAGGAAGTGTGGAAAATTGTGCGTTATACTCAGTAAAGAGAGGTAATAGTCTTATTGTTCCTAATTCTTTATGAATTTTTTGAACGATGCTAGTGCTGAGGGGGAACGATGATGCAACTTGAAGGTATGAACTGTTATGATTCATTTGACATAAAATTTTACTTAACACTTAATCTTAGATCCATGATGATTTATGTCTTTCTGCTTTTTACTCTTTATTTTGATCGAACAATTTTTTGAATGGGTTTGTCATCACCAAAAAAGGGGAAATTGTTGGAACCTTGACGTTCCCTCTGGTTTTGATGATGATAAACACCATTAGCTTTTATGGTTTATATTATTCCTATGAGTTTCAGGTTTTATGAAAGAAATAGGGAACAATAAAGAAGAGAATGCTGATGATTGCTAAGGAACGTTGTGAAAACATGGAACTGTTACGCGGAAGCAAATTGAACAATGAAGCGCGCATATATTTCATATAAGGAAACTTTTATACATGGAAACATCATTTAAGGAACAATGCAGAATGCAAGAATTGCCAGCTGTTACCAAGTGAAGACCGCTACATATGGAAACCATATTTGAAGATCTACTCGGAGAGAGAAGAGCTAAATAGCGTGTCTTAGGAATTTTTTTACATGGAAACTATGTGATCATGAGCTAAATTGTTTAGTTGGAAAGAAAATCTTACATCATTACCTTATATAGAAACCGATAGATGTTTTAGGTATTTGGTAAGAAGATCTTTGCTACCACTATAAGTAGATGAGTTTACCTTAGGAAAGGTATCTCGACCATCACTAAGGAAGCATACTGAAGAGCTATTGTAGTTGAGATCGAAGGTTCAAGGCAAGATACGAACTAGTGTTGTGAGTACTTGCTTAAAGTCTTTATTGTGTTCTTGTGTTGTTACTAGTTGATTGCACTCAAAGTCTAGAAACCTAGGAACTGTGTGTGAATAGGTGGAAAGAAGACTTGTGAGATTGTACAACTTATTAATAATACAAGTATACGTGTTTGAAATCCTCCTAGGGTAACACCTAAAGGTAGAGGTTTTCTCTTTTCAACTAGTTGATTGATAGAGTTTCCTCTCTAAGGAACTGTCTTTCTGTTACTACTGAATCTCTGTTATTTCCGCTGTCCAGGGCACAGTTTCACCGTTTCCTGTCTAACACACTACGATTCAACACAAGGCAACATACTTTTGTAATTTCGATGGTCAATAAACTACTCCCCCTATATAGGTAGTTTAGATAGTCTTTGATTTCTTGGAATAATTGTTTGTGCTAATGTATAGAGAATGCCCTCCTTGTCCCCTAGGCTTGATAGTCTTTGGGGGTTTGACTTCGATTCTCCTCACTCTTACCCTTTGAAGGACCATCGTACCTTAGCTGGGTCCTTGATCTTGCTAAAGAGAGGTTTCTCTATTATATGGCATTTTAAGCATAATCTCATATTAAGCCAACAACTTGTCTTTAGTTGCTCTATCTCTGATTTCCCAACTCTTTCTAAGTTGAGGCTTCATTTGTGGTGTCTTGTTTTTATTCATGTGAAAAAGTTTCCATTCATTTATATTTTGGCCCAGAAGTCGTCTTATACCTCACCTCTCTTGGGGGGTGTACTCAGATTAAATTTGGCACACTTTAATGAAACCCAAAGTTTTTGTGCTCTAAACAACAATTATTCCTTAATAAAAATTAATACCCAGGTTTACTTCTATAAACATGTTATCTTATGAATATCGGTTAATGGAATACTAGAGGCCTTCGACGCCTGGGGTTCTGAGAAGAAATATCATACATAAGAAAATCAAGTAGTTTAAACATTCTAGCACTTGTAGAAACCAAAGCCATTCAGGAACCACAACTTGGTACCATTAGGAAATCGGGTTTCAATGATATTCTACACATCCCCGACCTCTATTGATACGAGAGGGGGTTATGGATCCTATGGAACCATAATGATGAAAACAGAAAATGAAAACTGCTTAAAAGCACATCTAATAAGGCACTATATCAGAAAAATCATGACACCATCCCATATATTCTAATCTTTATATATACCCCGTCAAGGGGACAAAACAAAGCGGACTTTTGGCGGCAACTAGAATATGAAATAGTCTCACATGGACTCCTAATCATTTTGGTTGGGGATTTAAATGAGCTAGAAAATGACATCGAAAAACTTGGTGGGGTGATCACAACTACAAACCAATTTAAGAGATTATTACATTTTCGTAACAATTTAGTATTAATAAACACAGGCACTGTGGGTTTTCCTTTCACCTGGCGACGTAAGAAGATTGAGTTAGATAATTTTTATGAAAAAATATATAGAGTTATCATATACCCGAATATCCTGGAAATTCCACCATCATTAACCATTCGACATCATCCATTCACAACATCGAACCATTACCTTATCACCTTTAATCTAGGAACGACAACATAACGCGCCAACCTGCCGTTTAAATTTGAAAAAGCTTGGGCAAGTTTTGAAGATTACGACAATCTAGTTACAAAGATTTGGAAATACACACTTCGAGATTCTTATATGTACAAATTACAATACAAGCTGACCTTATTAAAGAAATATTCCAAATCATGGGCAAACGACAAAGTTTTCACATAATTTCCACAATTTGCAATAATCGAAAGAAAAATTACAAGTACATAATCAATTACTTACCTCCCCCACACCACAAGGGGTCATACTCACAGCCGCCCCTAAAACGCTTCCTTTTGGGAGCGTTTTCCTTGAAGCCTTCCATGGCCACCGGAGGATTTCGTTCGCCGGAGACTAGCCGCCGCCTCACCGGCACCACTGCTCTGATCGAGCACTTTCCCCCCTGCTCCGACCGAGCCGCTTCCACTGTCTCCTCCAGCCTCCCGCCGCCATCACTCCCGCTCCGTTTTGCCCCCGTCCTCCCTCCTCCACCGAGAACTCCCCCCCCGCCTCCCTCTCCTCTCCGCTCCGACCTCCCCCCCCCCCCCCCCCCCGATCTGCCCCTGACCTCCCTCCTCCTCCAGATCTCCCCCCCGACCTCCCTCCCGCTCCGATCTACCCCCGACCTCCCTCCACCAGATCTCCCCCCGTTCGCCGTCCGCCGTCCTCCTCCTCCGCCTTCTTTCTCGGCCAGCCTAGCCTCCCCTGCCTTCCTCCCCTTTCCCTTCCTCTTTCTCCCTCCTCTGTCCCCGCCTTTGTTTCTTTTGTGGTTTGTTTGTTTGTTGCTGTGGTTTCTTCGGCTGTGCAGGTGACCCTTTGGTTTGACTGGAGACTGTTGTTTCGGTTCGAGATTTGACAGTGGTCGTGTGATCCCTGGTGGTTTATTTTGACGATTTGCCATCAGATTGTGTCTTATCTCTTCTTTCCGGCTGCTTCAAATGACCTTGTTGGAGTTTTTCAACCCCTGTTTGAAGACTTTCTCTTTGTTTAGCATTTTGGTTTGCTTGTTCGGTTGTTGTTGCTTTTGGCTGTGTTTGTTGTTCTTTTTCTTTATTTCGTTCTTTGTTGTTGTGTGTCGTTGTTGTTGGTTTTGCCGTTTAATCGGCCTCTCGAGTTTTCAGGGGTTTGTCCTGAATCTTGAATTCTTACTTTATCTAAAAATAAAAATAAAAAATTACTTACCCCAGAATGTGCTAGAACTATGGAACACCTCAAAAAATTGGCGATACAACACAATTGCATCCTTAATTTTCAACATGTATACTGAAAATAGCGATAAAAAATCAATCATTGTTTACTAACAGACCGTAGTATCAATCAGTATCAAACAATTGCTAAGATACGAAATATTAAACAAACAGTTACTAAATTCTAGTGCTGTGCATCCGGTCCAGACCGGACCGGAATTTTTATAATCCTTGGACCGGACCGGTACGATTCGGTCCGGTCCGGTTCCGGTCTGGTCTGGTTCCGGTCTGGTACGATTCGGTCCGGTCCGGTTCCGATCTGGTCTGGTCTTGGAGCGATAAACATATTTTTTTTTATTTTTTAGTATTATATAAATGAAAAATTAATTATTTTTCCTATTTTTATAACTATTGTGTATAATATTAGACAATATATTTTGTTATTTATTTATATTTATAGTAGAAATTAATTTTTAATAGTGTTATGAGATATTAATATATAAAATTAAATTAAAAATAATAGAAAATCGGTCCATCCGATTCGGATCGAAAACCGACCAAATTTGGACCGGACCGAAACCGAAATCGGAATTTTAAAAATATGTGGACCGGGGACCGGACCGTAATTCCCCCGATCTGGTCCAGTTCGAACTTTTTCGGTTCGGTCCGGTCCGATTTTCCGGTCCGATCCGAATCTTCACACCCCTACTAAATTCCAAACTCATAATGGACTAATCATCTATGACCCACCTAAAATAAAGAAGGAGATTACACGGCTTCAAATTTATAGCTAACACGTCAAGAAATCGTCATATCTTAAATCTGTCCATAAGCCATGCCGAAATAACTCAAGATGACAACCAAAGATTGATTAAAATTCCCACGTGCGGGGAAATCCATATGGCCGTCACGGAATTACCAAACGACAAAACACGTGGCCTAGGCGATTTTCCAATAGATTTTTTCAAACATTACTAGCACATGGTTGAGGACTCGGTAGTCAATGCAACAATAGATTTTATCCATTCTGTCAAAATGTTAAAAGCAACAAATCATGCCTTCATTACACTTATATCAAAAGTGGATGTACCTTTAACTATTAATCATTACATTAGTTTATGTTATACTACTTATAGAATTATCACGAAAATAATTGCGAATAAAACTAAACTGATGCTCCCAAGACCACTTCATCATCTCTAAGGGACTTTTGTGGAAGGTAGACTAATATAAAATAATATTTTAATAGCACATAAAATCTTTCATTCATTCCATAAAGAAAAAAACTTGAAAAGTTGTGTGAATGACCCTTAAAATTGATATTAAAAAAGTTTTATGACAAGATCAAATGGAACTTGATTGATCTCATTCTCAATCATTTTGGCTTTCATAAAAAATTTATCCGTCTCATCATGACATGTATATCCACATCATCATATTAATGAAATAAGGAACATGAAGAAATTATCACCACTACATGTGGTATTAGGCAAGGGGACCCTATGTCCCCCTATAGTTTTGTACTTGTAATAGAATATCTTGCACAAACTTTGGCTTGAAAATTTGAAGATTTATGAAAGTAGTCAAATTAAGTAAATTTAAATCAAATAATAATTTTCGTAAATAATTAAAATTAGGAATTTTTAATGGAAAATCAGAAAATGAATAAAATTTGAAAATTAAATTTGAAAAACCGAGAAAAAAAAGAAAATATAAAAATGAATACAAAGAGAAATCCTAGAACCAGAGTCCATTGTTTTCGTGTGGAAGGTTTTTGAGGGTTCATGATCAATATAGATTCGAATGTGGTGAATTCCTCAATACAGAAGCATAGAGTGTAAAAGATCTTTTTTGTGGAGCGCATAGTTAGAATATGTAAAATAGTTGGAGGAAGAGAAGGTGGAGTTCGAGATTAGAGGTGGAGAAAGAGGTGAAGTCATGTGGAAGCTGGTTGAAAGCGAGTAATAGCCCCAAGGCTTCTCCCCTTAAACCCTTGATGTCCTCGTCAAGGCAAGTAATAGCTCCAAGGCTTCCCGCATGTGGATACTGTTCGCTTTGGACTTCAAAAGGACAAGTTCCGCACACACTTAATGAAGGGATGCTTTGTTCTTGTTTGATGACTCATGGCCTGCGTATGTTTGGAGAGACTTGGAGATGTTGAGTCGAGGGCCCATAGAGGTCAAGAAAACCATGACTTGGTTGGACAAGCCACCTTAGCCACATCTTGGCTCACTCACATGCAAGGGATGTTGCATGCTTATCCATAATTTCAATTTTAGAACTTTCTATAGTGGCCGTTTGTGAGACTGAAAGGTTCTGCTTTGCTATTTTTTGTATTTCCTAGCTACACTTTATTAATCACTTTCTTTAATTATTGTTATACTTAGTAATAGTTTATAAGAGCCAGGTCCGGTCCTAGATGGGGTGTGCCATCACTCTTGTTTTTTTATCTTGTTTTCCTATTTGTACTCTTGTTTTATCTTAATAGAAATATAGATTGAATTTGAGAGTAACTTGGCTAAGTTATCTCGAGTTATTCAGTCCAAAACACTCTTATCTTCCTAGTAATCAAACATTCAAACCTTTAAACCAATCGTGTTCAATCACAATAGGATTTTGGAAACCCTAATTCGCGGGTAGTGCTTTTTCAGCCAACATCAACCGAAACCCTAATTCGCGGTAGCACCTGTGACAAGATTTTAGAATCGCTATAATTTTCCATTCCCTGGTCCAAACGTGCTGAATTTTGGATGAGTCCAAGTAGACTTCCCGATCTTCAATTAGAATTTGGAATCACTCAATTCGGAGTTTAGTAGCAAAAGTTATATACTTTGCCAAAGACGGAAAAAAATACAGAGATCTCTTGCACGCCAAGGCGAAATCTTTCCATCTAAGAACACGACAACCAAGTGATTTCGCATCATTGTTTCTTTCGATGTGGGATACACATTGCTATCCTGGTAATAGTGCATCATGCCCCCTAAAGGGCACTAGCGTCCCCGCTAGATACTGCCACATCAGACCGGGCACCAGACTATGATACCATTTGTAAGGCCCCATGCCTTAAAAGCGGTATCATATGGCAATACGAGGACTTCCGATGACGTCACCCACCCTGGTACTACTCTCTCCCTATCACGCTTAACTTTAGAGTTATTTGTCATCACTTGAACCCTAAAAAAGAAGAACTCTTGTTGGCATGGGTATCACTTTAATCCTTATACATCAATCTCAAATCCGGGCTGATACAAGGGTAGTTTATTAAGAGATTTTGTCATCTATGAAATAATAAATTCAAACAAGAGTGGACAATTTTATTGAATGTGGTGGTAAGGTACAATGTATGTGTAAACGAACTACCAACGACAATGCTAGATAGGATGAAAGATTCATATATAATGTGTATGGGTTTCTATTGATGTTTTAGGTATTATGAAATCTTTAGTCATGTAAATGTGTATGTATTGTTTAGCCTTTTTCTAAGATAACAATATTTGTAATTTGTGCAGCTATATGAGGTTGTGTCGAAGATTGGGGAGCGGTATGCGAGGAAGGTTGACGAATCAAAGATCCCAAGGTTCTTATGGTAAACTGAAAAAGCACTACCCGATCATACATGGTTAGATATTACCCTAGGGGAGGGGCCCGCCGATGTAATGTTGATGCCGAAAACAATTTTAATTGAAGAGGCATAATGTGATTATAGTGATGAAGAGAGTGATGATAGGTTTGTATGATGAAGTATTGTCTTAGGGATGGATGCATAAACGATTCTAAAGTAAGTAATGTAATTTTATTTTAACAATTGAGGTATTCACAATGGCAACCATATATGGAATGATCAGTGGCATGACAAATTATACGCCGTGGAAAAGAAAGATGTAAATGATGAAGTGATCGAGGTTAAAGGTTCTCCACAAGTAGAAGTTTCAACAGAGGGCCATCAAGGGGAGGTAGAACAAGAGGCCACTTTGGTAAGAAAAGTACCTCCTCAGTTATGGAAATATTGTATGTATTAAAAAATATTTTTTACTTGTATGCATTTGGGTGGTATTGAGGTTGAGGATTCTAGTGCCGTGGATAACTCAACTCTTGATGAAACCAAGTCTAGTACATGGCAACAAGTAGAACTACTAAGAGGGAGATAAAATTAATCAGTCTTGGAGAAAATATCTTCAACAAGAAACCGAAAGTTGTGAAGACAGGCGATGATCCTGTTGTGAATGGAATGAAAAAGTTGGAAGCCTTTCTGAAGAACAAGATGTTATTGTTCGATCGGGAAAGATGCATGATGTAAGTGTTAGTAGGTATTATTTATTACCGTTTGAATATGTTGTAGTGGTCCTATAAGGACAATGGTAGACGGTCAAATGTTGGATAAGGAGTTTATCCAGAATTTGAAAAAGGAAACCACTTGGCTTTTAACCCAGTATGTTTGTGTATTATGCACCTACAATGTCATTGCAAAAACAACTGCTTGTGTAGTTTCCTGAATTATGTTGTTTATGTAATGCAACACCTGAAGCAAGCACTTTATTTTATTTGCCGACATGTTCATACAACAGCCAAGCCAATAGTAGTTGTTATAGATCCTTATATCAAGAGGTTGATGTATCAAGAGTGAGAAAGAGTAGAGATGAGTGGAAACAATGCTAATAAAGCTACTGATAAAGCGGTGTTTAAAAGCTTTTTGAGTGAAAGTCTCCAGTACATTATGGCTTTGCATGGGCACATGAAAGTTTCGTGTACATGCCGTACATCCTCCTGGAGAAAGATCATTGGATAAAACTTGAGTTTGACATCCTCAAGTACAAACTAAGAGTGTATGAATCCAATGTGGCTCTAACAAAGGACAATAAGATGGAAGATGCACTAAAACCCGTGAATCATTGTATACCGAGCCTATTTGAGAGGATATGCTCCCTTGGCGCAAAGTCTTGGCAAGTCTGTTATGAAGCCTCTTCCAATTGTTCGTGTGAAGGGCTTGCCACAAAACACACAATCGTAAGAATCATTCACTTTGACCTCTCATAATTTATAACAATGTGTTTAGGTATTTATAGTAATGCAGGAGATTGTTAATATATGAAGTTTGAAATGTGATTGGCATGAGCAGAGGTGACTGTGGGGCATACACGATACGATACATAGACATACTTTCCGGAAGCCCAAGCGGGGAAGCAGACCTCCATTCGGTGGATGATATATTTATAAAGGTGTATCATGAAAAGATTGCAGGGGATATATGCTTGTATGATTAAGAATGCATCGGATTGTAATGGCTACGATTAAGGATAGCAAATATTTTTTGAACATAACGTGTTTACGGTGTCCTGTGGTATGGATGAATAAACCGTGAGCATAACATGTTTACGGTCTACTTAACGAGCAATTCGAGTATGATGCATTTTATTCTAACAAGACTTGGACATTAGTGTCACCTACATCTAATCAAAACCTAGTTGAATGTAAGTGGGTATATCGAATAAAGTACAATCATGATGGTTCCATTGATAGGTTCAAGTCTCGTCTTTTTGCTAAAGGGTTCCATCAATGCCCTAGATTGGACTATAATGAAATGCTCAACCCTATCGTCAAGCTTATTACTATTCATATGGTGCTTGCACTAGCTATTGCCAATGGTTGGGCTCTAAAACAACTCGACATCAGCATCACATTTATCCAACGCACATTGATTGGGACGTTTATGTGAGGCAACCAGTGGGATTTATTAGCAAAGATCATCCATCATTAATCTACAAGTTCAATAAGGCTATTTATGGCCTTAAACAAGCACTAAGGTTGTGGTACAATGAACTTAAGGCTTTTCTTCTACAACTCGGGTTTCTTAATTCAGTTCCAGATGATTCTCTTTTTTTTTTATTGTCATGGACTCAATATGATCTATTTGTTAGTCTATGTAGATGATATTATAATTACATAAGGCAAGCAAAGTCTAGTTGATGATCTCGTTACAAAGTTGTCGGTTAAGTTCTCTTTGAAAGGTCTCGATGCTCTATCCTACTTTCCTGGGGTTGAGGTTATTCCCAAGTCTGATGGATTGTTCTTATCCCAAAGAAAATACATTCAAGAAAATTTGGAATGGAAGACACCAAATTCGTAAGCACACCACTCTCGGCTATAACTTCTTTGGTTTGTGGTTTCGGAGGAGTGTTGCCATCTCCAAAAAATGTTGGGTCCTTATCGATAGCCTGTAGTACCCAGGCCTTACACGTCCAGATGAGGAACACATGATCAAGACAGACAAAAGATAAGAATTATTCTATTTAATGTAAATGGTTATTGGAAGATCACATTCCTCTCTCCTATAATTCATCTTTTATTTTGGCAACCACCTCCTAAATTTTTGGAAATGTATTCTCATCCATTATTATCCCATACATTCCCATCCATACAACCTCTATAGAATCTCAAGATCTATTCATTCATAAATCTTCATCCTACGCTTCTGATTAGTACTTTCATCTAACCACAAAACTCGTTTTTATCATAATCCACCTATTTAATAACATGCACTTTCAATATACATGCATACATACATGCTAATTAAACATGCACATTTACATACTAAACATGCTAAAAATGCACATTATATACTAAACATGTATTTTAGCATAATAAACATGCACATTTATATACTATATGCAAGCAATCAATACATACGTATATTTCTTAATATGTGCGTATATACTAAATATAATGCATTTTGGGTGCTTATATATGCACTTCAAGCATAAATTTATAAGTTTGTTGCAATGCAAAAAAAACCGAACAAAAAAATCATTTTTTCTCACAAAATAATAATTTAAAGTTCGCTATATTTATAATTTTGTCACTGCATGTGGTTTAATATATCATAGCTTTCCATTTTTTTATTCAAGAGTCACCATTGATCCTCACTATTCACCATAAAAATGATATGCACTTTGAACATCACTAATAAATCCAAATCTAAAAACTATGTGTTGAATCGTAGTGTGTTAGATAGGGAACGACGTGACTGTTCCCTGGGCAGCGGAAATAATATAGATTGAAAAGTAGCAATGAACATAGTTCCTTATAGAGGAAACTCTATCAACCAACTAGTTGAAAAGATAAAAACCTCTACCTCTAGGTGTTATCCTAGTAGGATTTCAAACCTTTTATACTTGTATTAGTAAGAAGTTGTACAATCTCACAAGTCTTCTCTCCACCTATTCTCACACAGATCCTAGGTTTCTAGACCTTGAGTGCAATCAACTTACAAAAACATAAAGAAAATCCTAAACAATCAAGTACTATACCCATACCTTGCCTTTCGATCTCCTGATCTCAACTTTGCAATAAGCTCTTCATGGACTTCGGTGTGATAGCTGAGATACCGTTCCCTAAGGTAAACTCATCTATTTATAGTCTCGGACAAGATCCTCTTACCAAATACCTAGATAATCTATCAATCATTATACAAGGTAATAGTGTAAGGTTTTCTTTCCAACTAAACAATTCAGCTTAAGATCACATAGTTTCCATATAAAAACTTTCCTAAGACTCTCTATCTAACTCTTCTCTCTCCAAGTAAATCTTCAAATCTCGTTTCCTTGTGTAGTGATCTTCACCTGGTAACATCTGGCAATATCTGCTTCCTCGCATTGTTCCATAAACGTTGTTTCCATATATAAAAGTTTCCTTCTATGAGATCTACGCGCTTTTCATATTTCCAATTTGCTTCCGCGTAACTATTCCTTGTTTCCACACGTTCCTTTGCATTCCTCTACTTTCTCTTCTTTACATGATTTCCATTGTTCCCTAATTCTTTCATAAAACCTGAAACTCACAGGAACAACAAAAAACATAAAACCTAAGGGTGTTTATCATCATCAAAACCAGAGGGAACGTCAAAGTTCCAATAATTTCCCCCTTTTTGGTGATGACAAACTCATTCAAAAATTGTTCGATCAAAATAGAGTAATAAACAAGTCAATATTAATCATCATGTATCTAAGTTCAGATGTTTCAGCAAAATTTTATATCAAATGAATAATTATAGTTCATAACTTCAAGTTGCATCATCGTTCCCCCTCAGCACTAGCATCCCTCAAAATTCATAAAGAATTAGGAACAATAAGACTATTACCTCTCTTTACTGAGTTCATCGCATAATTTTCCACACTTCCCCCTTTTGGCATCATCAAAAGATCAAAAGTAACCAGTGGAACAATAAGAGCTAAGACAACAAATCACTAGCAAAAGATAAGTCTATTCATCTACCAGGGAATTGATTACAAAATATCAAAAGCAACTTGACAAACATCACAAAAAGATCAAAGAGCAGCCAACTTAACAAAACAACATAGAAAAATCAATAGAAGAGGTTATAACGGGTTAGATAGAACATGGGTCCACTCAAGACTCAGAATCCTCCTTCTGGTCCTTGTCCTTGTTGAGGAAGTGCTCGAGAAACAGCGACAAAATATTCTTTATCTCACACAGCTCAACCAACATCTGGCTTTGTGTAGGGTTGTTCCTCGATGTTACCTCACCAACTTCTCGCTTGATGATCTCGGACACGGGCATAGTTCCCTTATCATCACCCTGATACTTCATCTTGTTGATGTTCACCATGTTTAACTCAGTGATCATGGGAACTTCACCTTCTGCTCTATAAACCTTCTCATTTTGCAGAATTAACTTGATCACATTCAGATAAGCCAATGAATGAGTCTTGGTAGTGCACTTCGCCATGTGTTGCAAAATGACCCTAGGAAGGTCAATCTTCTCCATGTGCCAAAACTTATCCAAGAGCACCAGATCCGTATTGGTGATGGTGTTCCTCTTTTCTTGCCTAGGGATGACAACCTTCATAATGATGTGATGCACTATCCTCTGAGGCAGAGTGAGGACAGATACATGAGTGACTCCAGCAGTGGCTTGAAAGAGCCTTTGAGCACTGGCCTCTTTGGCCTTCTTCTGAGCATCGGTGACCTTGTCACCCAAAATATCATAGAACCCTTCAGTAGTGACACCCAGCAGATGTGCAAGCTTGGAAACATTGAATGAAAGATCTTCCCCAGACACTAAAGTTGTTCCCAACATAGTCAAAGTAGAGTTGAGACGGAAGGAACTGTAAAACTCACGAACCTGATTGGGATTGACCTGGATGCGGTTGGAGAAGAGATGTTCCCAGCCTTGAAACTTGAGTCTCTCCAGGACTTCCTCGAAACCATTCTCCAAGAGGAAGTTCTCTGGGATCAGCAACTGTGGGAGAATCTTCTTCCCGTCAGTAAAGGTGGGAACATGGGGTTGTTCCCCTCTCTTCATCTTCTTCTTCGGCTCGGCTTTCTTCGCCGATCGCAATCTCTCCTTCAAAGTACCAGGAGTGGTCTTACCGACATCGGACTTGGTGGGAGTGGAGAAGGCAATGATGACACGTTCCTCCCCAATGTATAGGACATCTAAGTCATCATCCACGTCCTCGGAGCCAATAGTGTGGTTGCACTTCCTGCTTGGGGGAACCGCTTCGAGTGGTCGAGTTCCCAACTCCTTTTCCACTTCTGCCATGGCCGCCTCCTCGTCGACATGTTTTTCCTTGGGAGGAGAGGTGACTTCTTGGTCGGTGGTAACCACCAAGTCACGAGACGACACCAGAGATCTTTCTTTGGAGGGTGTCGTCGCCGTTCCCTGAGGTTGTTCCTCCTGAGGCTGGTCCTCTTGTAGTTCGGCGATTGAGGAGGTGATTTCCTTGGCAAGCTCTGCCACATCAGCAATGGAGGTGGCCTACTTGGATTGAGGAGTGCGAGCAACCTTTTGCTGATAAAGTGTTCTCTGGAGAGCGGCTAATTGCTCATCGTTCATGGTGCAAATATCAATGGTGGGGACAAAGGTGGAGCTTGTGGTGTCCATGGGGTTGTGTTTGAGAAAAAGGGAGAGATGGAGATGTAGGGTTTGAGGCGGCAAAAAGCAAAGAATGGCGATGAAGTGTTTGAGGTGAGAGAGAATGGAAAAGATTAAGCAACAGTGATTTGGGTGAAAAGGAAAGGGAGGTATATAAAGGAAGGGTAGATAATTGGTAAATGAAATCAGAAGATATGCTTACCAAAACAATCTCGCCGAATAAATCATCCAAATCCTTCAGTCAAATCATTTCTCTTTCCTCTGGTAACGACTCTTTTCTTCTCGTTTCACGCACAACTAGCCATTCCTCTATGCAGAGTCATCAAATCAGCATTCAATTTCTCCTTCTCAGTGAAGCAATGTTCACCTGCAATTCTCAACGTTCCTCCGATTGTTCCCAACAATGATGTTGCTGTTCTCTGTTCCCCCTTAGTCCAAGTTCCATTCAGACGACTCCGAGATACTTGAGTGGTTAAAAAGGCTAGTTTGGATATTTAATGGGGTTCACACAAAATAGCAAAGATATATCCAAACAAAATAGGGTAGGGAACAAAGAAGATCTAGATAATTATACCCAGTAGAATTTGGTAAACAAAGAAAAGTTCATAGGGAACGTTTACCTAGATCAAGGCTTGAGACGGCAGTGTAACCGATTATCCTTTTGGCTTATAATGAGGGTACAGATAATCAAATCGGTCGCTTTGGGCTTGAAAGAAGATGTTGTCATGTAAAATTGAAGCATATTTGATTAAGAATAGAAGTTGTAAGAGATAATGACATTATGTAACACAAAGCACATAGCAAGAATTAACAAATAAATATTTTGCAAATAATAAGCTGCATAGAGGATGTTCCCTAGGTTAAGATTGATCGATCTAGCTAATCATTGAGAGAATAGTGGACAGAGAGTTCCTTAGTTCAGAGAGATCATCCCAAGGAGCATTCTCAAATGCTCAAAGGGTTTTCTATCTAGTGCTTTGGTGAAGATATCTACAACTTGATCTTTTTTCCTGCAATGATCCATTCATATAAAAAAATTCTCAACATTATCACGTAGAAAATGATGACGAATATCGATATGCTTAGTACGTGAATGATGAACAAGATTTTTGGAAATGTTAATAGCTTTAGTATTATCACACATAATGGGAACAATGCCAATAGACATAAAAAATCCTCCAATTGTTGTTTGATCCATAATACCTGGGCACAACATGATGCAGCAACTACGTACTCAACTTCAGCGGTGGAAAGAGCAACATAATTTTGCTTCTTTGATCCCCAAGAGATAAGGCAAGGGCCTAGGAACTGTGTCATCCCTGAAGTGCTTTTGCAATCCACTAAGTGACCCGCAAAATCAGCGTCAGTGAAGCCCACGAGTTCAAACCCACTGTTCCTTGGATACCAAAGACATAGATGGTCGTTTGACTTCAGTTAGGTGTGACTCTTTTGGATTTGCCTGAAATCTAGCACAAAGACATACACTAAACATAATATCTGGCCTACTTGTCATTAGATAGTGTAATGAGCCAATCATTCCTCTATACATTGTAGCATCCACATCTTTGCCATTCAAGTCTGCTTTATCTTGATGTTTGAGTTTAACAAAACTTCTCATGTTCCTACTATTTCTCAACATCTCTTGTCTCCAAGGGAAACGGTTCCCTTAGAGTGTCATTGATGTGAGGTGAGGTGATTTCTATTTCCCGTCATATGGCATGAGCATGCGCTATCAATGAACCACCTGTTGTTCCCCTCACTTCATCCTGCATTTAGAAAGTTAGTGTTTCGCGACCCAAGCAAGCTTGGCTTTACCTGGTCGCTTAGAGACAAAGTGATATTATCTAGGCTTAGCATGGAACATATCAGGAGATGCATCAAAATCATTCAGATCAAACATTGTTACTTCTATTGTTCCTGCGTTGTGTGTGCTCTTCAGTGAACTTTTGTTTCTCACAACATGACCGTTGTTCCCACAATGCCAACAAATCTTATATATAATAATCCCTCAAGGTATACTTATAGTTGGGAACAAGGATCCTACGTTGCTTGGTTCTAACATGGTCAGGTGTACTAGGTAGGTTTCCCTGGGATTAGATGAGATACATCTTATGGGCAGGTTGCCCTTTGTACCAGGATTGACTTTCACTCAGCCCACTCTCTAGAGTTTTCATACGCTCTTCTAGGTAAGAGTTCTGTTGGAACGACGATGTTCCCTCTAGTTTTGATGATGATAAACTCAAATGCTTTTGATGGTTTTTAGTGTGACTATGAGTTTCAGGAAACGATTGAGTCAAAGGAACGATGAAAACCAATGAAGAGTCAAAACAAAGAAGCAAAGGAACAGAGAAGCCAACAATGACAAAACAACACGCTGGAACAAAAGAAAAGAAGGGACGCGTGATGTTGAACAGAACAAGGGAACAACGCAAGGAACGGAGGACGCGCGCTGAAACCCTAGAGGCTGCCGAATATCTGTTTATGGAAACAGATTATGAAGTTGCAACTTAGGCCTCAAGGAAGATCTCGGTAGAGAGATATTGTGGTTAGAATGATTTTAGAAAAGATTGTGTGAGATTTTATTATCTTATTTTCCTTAAGTAAAACTAGGGTAAAATATGAGAATTTCCTAGACTATATATTAGAAAGCTGCAAACTTCATTCAACAAGAGAGATAGAACACGGAACAGAGAGCATCCTCAGTGAGCAGAGCATTCGGAACAAGAGCAGAGCATTCGGAACAAGAGAAGAGCATTCGAAAGAAGAGAAGAGTATTCGAAGGAAGAAGAAGAACACTTACAAGGGACGAGACTTTGGTGAGTTGAGTACTTGTTAGGGTTTTGTTTGTCTTGGGTGTTATTAGGAACGTTACATTGAGAAGTCTAGATATCTAGGAGTAAATTAGATTGAGATAAGACTTGTTTGTTTGTAATTCCAGGATTAATAACATAAGTAGACATTCAAAATCCTACTAGGGAAACCTAGAGGTAGAGGTTTTTCTTAGTCAACTAGTTGGTTGATTAAGTTTTCCTCTCTAAGGAACAGAGTTCGTTACTCTGTTTTTCTGTTACTATTTTCCGCTGCCCAAGGAACGAACTTACCGTTCCTTGATCTAACACACACGATTCAACAATTGGTATCAGAGCAGGTTTGTTCTAGATTGTGTGTTACTTACAGATTTATAGGTAACAATGTCTCCTTTTACCGTCGAAGTTGGTTTGAACTCTTCAAGGCCTCCTCTCTTGCTCGCTGGACAATATCAACATTGGAAGACACTCTTCATCAAGTGGGTGCAAAGCCATGACTACCAATGCTGGTTGGTGATCTCTCTTGGTGATATTGACATTGTTGATCTGGAAAAGAAGAAGAAACTGAAGAAATGAGATCAAGACGATCTCCAGATCATGGAGAAAAATTGCAAAGCAGCCATGCTCATCAACAACGCTCTCAATCAGCAAGATGTGCAAAAACTCCAATCTTGTGAGTCGGCCAATGCTAAATGGATTTCCTTGGAACAGATGTATTTGGGAAGCAAGGATCTGCGTGAAGTTGATCGTTTCACTGCGAAGGACTTTTACAACTTCAAAATGGATGACAAGGAAGATGTGAGTTCCTACCAAGCACGATTTGAGAAGATCACAGCAAATCTCACTGCTCACTCCGTCACCGATAAGGAAATTCTCCCCGATGAGAAAATCCTCATAATCATTGATGGTCTCCCTCATCGTCATGCAATGACCAAAGCTATTCTGAAGGAGAATCCCAACACCGTCAAACTGACGTTCCATGAGGTATTCAGCAAGATACAAAAGTATGACATCGAAGAAAAGGCTGCATGAAACAAGGATTCCAAAGAAAAGGGAATTGCCTTGATGGTTGGAAAGGCTGTCGACAGAATTGAGAACAACCTCGATGACAATGATGGCTCCGATGACCCTGAGGTGGTATTGCTCACTAAAGCCATGCGTTCCCTCTACAACAAAGGAAGAAACAGTAGAGGAGGGAACGGTGAGACTCGTGACATCAAGGATATCACTTGTTACAACTGTAATGAGAAGGGTCACTACTCCAGTTTGTGCCCAAAGCCAAAGAAGGCAAGCAAACCTTCTGGGAACGAAGAAAAGAAAGCTTTCGTTGCTGTCTGGGGCAATGAAGATGACTCAGATAACGAAGATCCTGAATCATGGAGTGGAACGATGTGTGCCATGGCCATCAACAACTCGTCTGAAGAAACCGAGGTAAATCCCGAAGATTTCTTAAAATCTCTTGTGAATTTTGATAAAAAATCTTTAATTGCTCTCATAAGAAATATGTATGCTGAGAACATGAAAACTCAAGAGGAACTAGCTAATTCTGAAGATGAATGTAGTAGTCTAAAAGAAAATATTTCTAGAACTGCTAGTACCTCGACTGTTCCTTGTTCTTCATGTGAGGCTAATAATGAGGAACTTCATAGTCTGAGAAATGAAAAAAGTCTCTTTGCTTATGAATGAAGTCTCTAACAATACTGATGCAAGGAGTATAGCTATTCCAAGTAAGCTTGAAGCACAGCTGTCCGAGATAAAGTCCTATGTGCACAAAATTCATTCTGTCATGATGAAACAGAAGCTTGAAGCTGAAAGCGTCAAGTTTGTCAAAGCAAGGTATGGAATTGGCTATACAGGTCCCAACCAAAAGGAAGAGGACTCATCCATCATGGAACTACGTGAAGCAAGAGATAGAGAACTTCAAGATACTAAAGAGAAGAATCAACATCTCAAGGAACGTATCAAAGTACTTGAAAGCGGCTTGGATGAATCCCAGTCATGGTACATTGGACAACCCGCTCACAAGATCTTCCTCAAGCAATCTCAGGGAACACAATACAATGTTCCATGTCCTGAACGTGCGAAGCAACGCAAAAGCATCGTGCCCAACATGAAGTATGTTCAGATGGAACAGTTCAAGCTGTGTTGGTTTTGTGGGGACAACAGACATGTGCAAAGAGACTGCAAAAAGAAAAAGAAGTTCTCTGAAGAGCACACAAAGAGAAGGAACAGTAGGAGTAACAATGTGAACTTGAATGATTTCTATGATGATTCACATGTGCATAATCATAATCATGCTAAGACTAGGAAGAAATCTATTGTTAATGTTAGAACTATTCCTATGGAACAATTGTATTATGTGTCTCGACCAGGTAAGGGTAAGCTTGCCTGGGTCGCCAAACCTTAACTCTTTCTGTGCAGGTTGAAGTGAGGGGGAACGAGAAGTGGTATATTGACAGTGCTTGTTCATGCCATATGACCGAAAAAGAAGACCAACTCACCTCATTTCACAAACACTCAAGAGGGAGTGTTGCTCTTGGAGCCAAGAGATGCAGAAAAATCATTGGAACAGGCGAAATACAACTAAACTCCAGCATCACGGTAAAAGAAGTTAGTTTAGTTCATGAACTTGGTTTCAGTTTGTTGAGTGTTGCACAGCTTTGCGGCCAAGGGAACAACAAAACGGCACGTAGTAGACCGCAAAAGCACTTCTGGAATGGCATAGTTCCTTGGGCCCTGTCTCGTTTCATGGGGCTCCAAGAAACAAAACTCTGTGGCCCTTTCCACTGCAGAAGCTGAATACGTCGCCGCGGCAAGTTGTTGTGCTCAGGTATTGTGGCTTAAGCAACAACTGGAGGACTTTGGTATGTCTCTTGACACCGTTCCTATTATGTGTGATAATACTAGTGCCATCAACATTTCAAAAAATCCAGTGCATCATTCACGTACTAAGCATATTGACATTCGTCATCATTTTCTACGTGATAATGTTGACATGGGCTTTATTAGAATGGAACATTGCAGGACTGAAAATCAAGTGGCAGACATCTTCACCAAAGCACTAGACAAAGGTCCATTCGAGCATCTTCGATTACTCCTTGGCATGATCTCTCTGAAATGAGGACCTTCACATCCATTATTCCCTCAATGCTTGGCTAATTCGTTCCATAATTTTCATGAAGTTCCTTGTCTGTGTGCCTTTCATGACTTGATTTTCATGACTTTAGCTTATTCGAATTGCTTTGTATTAGGATTTAGATACTTTGTCTTTTGATTTGTGTTGAATTACTTGATTGCATGCTAACATCTTCTTAAAGACCCAAAACAACCAATTTGATGATTGAACCCTCATTACAAGCCCACATGATAATTGGTTGTACAGCCTATCTTAGCTGCGATTCAGGTAAACGTTCCCTATGATCCCTCTTTGCTATACTTTTTACTGGGAATAATTACATGAGTTGTTTTTCTCCCTACCATGAGTTTGGATATACTATATTTTATGTGAACCCAACATTGAAATATCCAGACTAGCCTCGCAAGCACTCTTGGTCTCAGGGGGGAACGAAGCCCATTGGTCAGATTAAGGGGGAACTGATAGTTGTGGAACGCTGAATTTGAATCAGAGGCTGGCATTAATTGAGTTGCAGGTATCCGTTGGAACGGCTCCCTGTGCGATTTGACCGCTCTGCGACTAGAACAGTGATGCGGCAACCGAGCAAAAAGTGACCGTTGCATCAGGAGAGAGAAGAGTTATTGAAGGAAACTTTTGAAAGAAGGAAACTTAGAGACGGTTGAGATCCGAAAGATTTTATTTGGAAAAGATTTTATCTTGAAAAAGATTTTATCTTGTTCCTATATATACGACATATCTTCACAAGTTCCTGCACCGCCACTCCTCTCTCTCTGATATCTCTCAGAATTCAAATACTCTCAAATCTCTAAAGCTCTCTGCCTTTCATGGATTCCCCAAGCAAGAAGATCATCACCGACAAATTAAGGGCAATACCAAGGGAACGGGCACTGTCGTTGCAAAGAAAGCGGTTGGTGAAGGAACGTCTAAGGGAAGCTCAATTCAGCATCAAATTATTGCTGAGCTCAAGCAACTGAACTCCACCATGACATTGCACTTGGATCATTTCTTGAGCAAAGCCGATGATTCTACGGAAGACCCTGAGATCTAAGTGCTCTCCGTTCCTATTCTAGCCCGTCTGACCTTCTGTTCTTGATTTCTTTTAAATGTTTTTATGTCTTTTGTGTGATTGTTCCTTATCTTCTGATCTTAGCTGTCTAGGTCCCTATGCTTTGTACCTCGCATGGCTTTATGAATGAATTATCTTGTTTATGAGTTGCATGTGTGTCAAGTCTTTCTATTTCTTGTGGAACTTTTGATGATGCCAAAAGGGGGAAGTATGGAAAATGTGAAACCCAAGGAAGAGTTGATAATAGAAGCTAGTGCTAAGGGGAACGACAATGCTGCTTGAAGGTAAATTCTCAATGAACTTTCTGAGGGGGAACAATGTTAACATCTTGAACATAGTATCTGTGTGATTAAATGTGAAAATGACTTTACTTGTCTGTTTTGAACTGTGTATTTTGACTTGCACATTTTGAAGGAGTTTGTCATCACCAAAAAGGGGAAAATTGTTGGAACGACGACGTTCCCTCTAGTTTTGATGATGATAAACTCAAATGCTTTTGATGGTTTTTAGTGTGACTATGAGTTTCAGGAAACGATTGAGTCAAAGGAACGATGAAAACCAATGAAGAGTCAAAATAGCGAAGCAAAGGAACAGAGAAGCCAACAATGACAAAACAACACGCTGGAACAGAAGAAAAGAAGGGACGCGTGATGTTGAACAGAACAAGGGAACAACGCAAGGAACGGAGGACGTGCGCTGAAACCCTAGAGGCTGCCGAATATCTGTTTATGGAGACAGGTTATGAAGTTGTAACTTGGGCCTCAAGGAAGATCTCGGTAGAGAGATATCTAGGAGTAAACTAGATTGAGATAAGACTTTCTTGTTTGTAATTCCAGGATTAATAACATAAGTAGACATTCGAAATCCTACTAGGGAAACCTAGAGGTAGAGGTTTTTCTTAGTCAACTAGTTGATTGATTAAGTTTTCCTCTCTAAGGAACTGAGTTCGTTACTCTGTTTTTCTGTTACTATTTTCCGCTGCCCAAGGAACGAACTTACCGTTCCTTGATCTAACACACACGATTCAACAAGTTCCTATCCTTAGTACTCTGAAGTTCCCTATCCTTCAACTCTCTAAGCTCAGGTATGGTTTACTCATGTTCCTCATTGGATGACTTTAGGGTCATGGAACACATCTTGTTGTTCCCCCATGCATTTGGCTCGTCATCATCAGAGTTAGCACCATTATCCCCCTAGACAGCAACGAAAGCTTTCTTCTTGTCGTTCCCAGAATTGTCACCATTGGTGTCTGAGTTGTTCCCCTTGGGACACTTGTTCGCATAGTGACCCTTGTCCTTGCAATTGTAGCACGTAACATCCTTGATATCACGTTTCTCACCATTGTTCCCATCATTCCTGAATGATCTACCCTTGCGATAGAGAGATCGTATGGCCTTGGTGAGAAGGGCGGTTTCTGGATCCATACCATCCAAGTTATCATCTTTGTTGCTTTCTATCAGCTCAACAACTTTTTCAACCATCAAGGCTATGCCTTTAGGCTTACCATACTTGTCTTCTTCATCATACTTTTTGATTTTTCCAAACACCTTATGAAGTGTGAGAGAGAGGGTATTGGGATTCTCCTTGAGAATAGCTTTGGTCATTTTGTGCCTTGGAGGAAGTCCAACAAAAATGATGAGAACTTTCTCATTGGGAAGAATTTCTTCATCTTTGACCTCATGAGCAGTGAGTCGAGCGGTGATTTCCTCAAATCTAGATTGGTAAGAGGATACAGTCTCATCGTCGATCATGACAAAGTTGTAGAAATCCTTCTTGGCTTGAAAGTGATCGATCTCTCGAAGATCAGAACTTCTCATGTACATCTGCTCCAAGGCTGCCCACATCTCTTTGGCTGTTGCACAGGACTGTAACTTAGATGCATCTTCAGCAGTGATGGCGTTGTTGATGAACATCTATGCCTTTGAGTTTTTCTCTATGATTCTAAAATCATCTTGACTCCAGGGCGTTGTTCCCTTGAGCACTCCTTCAGTAACTTTTCCATCACCTACCTCAATGATTCTCTAGCATTGGTAGTCATTACTCTTCATCCAAGCGGTGATGAGATCCTTCCAGTGTTAAAACTTTCCACCGATTGGCAGGAACGGTGGTTTGTTGTTCCCAATTTCGACTTCATGAGTTGACGACATTGTTACCTGTGAATTTGAAAAGAAAACACACAATCTAGAGATAACCTGTTCTGATACCAATTGTTGAATCGTAGTGTGTTAGATTAGGAACGACGTGACTGTTCCCTGGGTAGCGGAACTAGTTGAAAAGAGAACAACCTCTACCTCTAGGTGTTACCCTAGTAGGATTTCAAACCTTGTATACTTGTATTATTAAGAAGTTGTACAATCTCACAAGTCTTCTCTCCACCTCTTCTCACACAAATCCTAGGTTTCTAGACCTTGAGTGCAATCAACTCACAAGAACATAAAGAAAACCCTAAGCAATGAAGTACTATACCCGTACCTTGCCTTTGTATCTCTTGATCTCAACTTTGCAATAAGCTCTTCATGGAATTCGGTGTGATAGCTGAGATACATTTCCCTAAGATAAACTCATCTATTTATAGTCTCGGACAAGATCCTCTTACCAAATACCTAGATAATCTATCAATCATTATACAAGGTAATAGTGTAAGATTTTCTTTCCAACTAAACAATTCAGCTTAAGATCACATAGTTTCCATATAAAAACTTTCTTAATACTCGCTAGCTAACTCTTCTCTCTCTAAGTAAATCTTCAAATCTCGTTTCCTTGTCTAATGATCTTCACCTGGTAACAACTGGCAATATCTGCTTCCATGCATTGTTCCATAAACGTTGTTTCCATATATAAAAGTTTCCTTCTATGAGATCTACGCACTTTGCATATTTCCAATTTGCTTCCGCGTAACTGTTCCTTGTTTGCACACGTTCCTTTGCATTCCTCTGCTTTCTCTTCTTCACATGATTTCCATTGTTTCCTAATTCTTTCATAAAACCTAAAACTCACAGGAACAACAAAAAACATAAAACATAATGGTGTTTATCATCATCAAAACCAAAGAGAACGTCAAGGTTCCACACTATGCATAATCCAATCCAATATTAGTAAAAAGGGAGTGAGGTTCAAATGCATATAGTGCTTAGGGTGAAGCAACGTTGATCCTTAGATCAAGGAAAATGGAGAGTTATGATTAAAAGACATGCAATGACAAAATTGTAAATGTCATAAACTTTAGTGTATATATTTTTTGGCGCCGTAACAACCTCATAGATTTATACTTAAAAGAGGGGTGCAACACAACGACTTCCCATGAGGTCACTCATTCTAATACTACTCTCGCCCAAACACGTAATTTCAGAGTTCTGATGAGATCTGATGCATTAATGTTGTTATGATCGCACCCATATATATGTGCATGTGTATTAAAAGTGAAAATTAATATTAACTCTTCGTTTTTTATCCCGTAATCATCCTAGCTGGCTAGCTCCCCACTATTCACCCTAACCCCATCCTCATCAAAAAAATATAAATCCAACATGAATTAACTGTCGATAAACCATTAGGAAAACAACTGAGCTGTACATTAATTCTAAATGATGGGCCTCATCATTGGATAAGGCATGTCATTATAAAGACCATGCGGCCCATATACTTGGTCCTTTCTTGAATGGATTTTTGGTATTTAACACCAAATTCGGCACCCGACAAGTCCATTTGTGATAGAACTTTCCATCGGTGGCCATTGAATTGATAGTATCTTTTTGTCTAACCTTTGAAGTGATAGTTTTTTTTGTTCTAACCATTGAATTGATAGTTTGGTACCGTTATTGATGTTGTCTAAGGACTTGTTTTCACCCAAATAATAATAATTAAAAAAAGAACATAGAATCAGTTATGACCTAAGTTGTCTTATTAGAACCAGTGGAATTGACAATACCAATAGTAGCAATTAACATACAGTCTTTCATAGTCGGATAATGGTTATTGTTGGAACGGTGATGTTCCCTCTAGTTTTAATGATGATAAATTCAAATACACTTGATGGTTTTATTGTGACTATGAGTTTCAGGAACGAAATGAATGTAAATAAACGATGAAAACCATGTGAGGAATCAAAACAGAGACTACAAGGAACAAATAAGTCAACAATGGAACAACGCGCTTGAGTCAATAGGAGAAAAGAGACGCGCGTTTGTGAAGAGGAAAATGGAAGGGAACAGCGCCAAGGAACGATGAGACGCGCGCGCTGTTTGCCTTGCGATTTGCCGAATCTTCCAATTTTGAAAAGAAATCATCTTAAAACAACTTGGGCCGCAAGGAAGAAGTTTGTTGAAGATATCGTTGTTAGAAAATATTGTAAAAGATTGTTTAGGATTATTTTATTTGATTTTCCTTAAGTAAACCTAGGGTAAATCAATAGGATATTTTAGACTATAATTAAGGGAAGTTGTGAACTTCATTTGATACATACGTGTAGGATCGTGATTGTTAGATAAAAACTTAAGGAACTCAGAATATCAATTCTCAGTTCCTTTCGCAGCGGAAATAAACAATCAAACAAATGACCAGTTCCTTATAGTGGAAACCTGTGATTGCCAACTAGCAATCCAGGATAAAAATCACTACCTTTCTTTCGAAAGGATTTCAAAGTCTACTTCTTGATTTCTTATCTCTTTTGGTTACAGCTTATCCTAGGAACGAACACACAGTTCCTTTGCCTTACACACAGTTAGACAATCCTAGATAACTTAACACAATCAATAATCAATCCAAGAAACAGACTTTCGCACCGAGGAACTATCACTTACAGTCACAGGAACTTAGCACTCAGCTCTTCTTCCTTGACTGGTTCCTCTTGATCTCGGTTTGCTTTGATGATCTTGTTTGGAGGTTCACACTAGATATTTGCTAATGAGTGTGAGTCGTGTTTTAGTGCTTGAAGATAACCCTTGGGTTAGTCTTCCTTTTATAGAGGATTTTTCGCAGCTCGATCCTCTCTGGGTTCCCACAGATTGAGCTTGCCCTAGGATGAGTGGTTCTCCTTGGTCCACGTTGTTCATGGCATGTGAAAACAACCTAGGCAGCTCATAATCCTTCTAGGTTAGTCAACCTCTTCAGCCAAGTCGTTCTCCAGCTTCCTTCTTCCGAGGTTCAACAATCTGGGCACTTGGAAACTGTCTTCTGGACAGCGACAGGTTCCATGTCCTGTCGCTTTCACCTTTTCTGTCCGAGGTTCAGCGTCTCTAGGTTTCTTGTTGTTTTGCTCTTGGACAATGGCAGGCTTTTGGAAGCTTCGGACAAGTCGTTTTCAACAACTTTTGTCCGAGGTTGTGTGTCCCCAGATTTCTCGGGAATCACAAAGTCGCATGTTGCGTTCTGGGCATACCTGGGTTCCTCTGGTTTCCTTCATTTGTCTTGTTCCTTTGGTTCCCTTGTCATGTTTGGCTTTCTTGCCTTCGGTATATTCATGTGGTTCCTTAAAACACATCTTTGAGATAAAACATTAGTATCATAATATTTATCATCGTCAAAAGTAGAGAAACTGAGGAAAGGAACTCTCAGGGGAACCTAAATTCCAGAGTTCCGTTTCCTAACAATTTCCCCCTTTTTGATGATGACAAATACAAGGAACCTGGCAACATAATAGGACTTTGAATTTCATGAGACCAGTTGAGATTAAGGGAGTTACAACATTACAAATTAATGATAGAGCATTCAATGGTTGCAAATTCCCCCTAAGCAAGTGAACGAGTTTATTTCAAATTCCCCCTTAGAAGTAGAACTAGTTCAGAGTTCCTATTAGTTCAGTAGTCTCCAAAGTTCAAGGTTCCTATCCTTTTCTTCCCCCTTTTGACATCATCGAAAAGATTAAGTACGAGTTAAGAACATGATATCCAAGAGAATATACAATTGCATCAAACTCATAACAGAAGCATAATGGAAACTTAAGGCAAAGGCAAATTAATCATAGAAACGAAGCCAAAAGATAATCATTAAAGCTTAAACTGATCATTGTTCAAGGACGGGTACGACACAATACAACCAACATAAGCCAACAACAAAAACAACAAACTGCAAAGACAACAACAAAAGCAATCATTAGGAAAGACGACAAATGGATAGAAGAGGGGAGTAGGATCCTAAGGGAAACTACTAGCACGCTGTGGTGTTTTAGCACTGGGAACCATAACAAGCGTTCCTATGGCAGAGCAGCGGCCTCCTCTTCAGCATCTTTGTCGACAGTTCCTACATTTTGGCCTGTGGCCTGATGGGCACTGATTGCACCTTGCCAATCCTTCTGAAGAACTTCTACCAGAGCCACAACAGCAGAACGTATATGCCCCAACTCTCTTACTTGACCATGGAGGGCGAGCGGGATAGCAGTCGAGCCCACCATGATAGCTTTTTCAATACGATCCAGAGCAGTAAGGATCGTAGAGGAGTCTGGAGAGGGGTTGAGATGTGGCTGGGAACTAGAAGGGGCCTTGGAACTGGCCTTTTCCTTAGGCAGTTGAGCTTGAGCTTCAGAAGGGGGATCTTGTTGTTCCTTTGTCTTCAACTTCTGAACTGTGGCCATGGTAAGACACTTGCTGTAGACTGTATCAGGCAGATCAACTGGGTACTGGTGAAGGTTGTAGAGAATGTTTTTGATGATATGAGGGAAGGGTAAAGCATGGGAGTCATGGGATGAGCAGAACTGCATGTGGGCTAAGACAATGCGAGGGAGATCCAATTGAACACCAGAGAGCACCTTGTCCATGTAGATGGCATCTGTGATGAGAACATTGTTCCGGTGCTCCTGTCTGGGAACCAGATTACGGGTGATCCAGAAGTGTAACAACTTATTTGCGATGGAGAGATCCTTTGTCTCCAAAGATGAGGGGGAGGCGCCATCATAGATTTTCTTGACCACTGCTCCCTTGGATTTGTAGCCCTTTCCTTTGGGCCATCCCTTCTTTTGAGGCAGAATGCCAAACCCAGACCTTGACTCGATCCCTAGAGCAGACGCTATTAGGTTGGCGGACAGAGGATAGTTGGTTCCCTTCTATATAAGAATGGTGTCGTTACAGGGAGAGTTCTCCTTCGCAGGAACAAACTCCATAGACTGGTAAAACAAGCGGACAACCTCATCAGAAGCAGAGAAGGGTTCAAACAGCATCTCGTCCCATCCTTGAAACTGCAGCAGAGAATGGAACTCAGCCAGGGCCTCTCCAAATATTTTCTCATCTTCTTCTTCCAGTTCTTGGGTCCAGAACTCCTTGCCGATTATGAGAGGCTTAAGGATCTTCCTCTTAGAGAAGAAAGAGGAGACCGGACCCAGGGAGGAGGAGGCAGAGAGGGTGGTGATTTTGGCTCTTTTTGAGGATTTGGTTTCATAGGGAACTATGGCTTGGGAACTCCTCTTTCTCTGTTGCATTCTAGTGGCGACAGAGGGACCAGGGTTAGAAGTGGTTTTGGATTTGAGGCTTACTGGTGAGGGCTCAGGGCTGAGGAGCTCTTGGAGAGACTTGTCAGGTGAGGAGTCATGAGAGCCCCCCTCGGAGACGGTTTTGGTAGCCGATTCCGAAGCCAGAGAGATGGCCATGGCTTTCTCCTCACCCTTGGGCTTTGTTGGCTCCTTGGGTTCCTCTTCGGCTTTCTCTTCAGGTTCCTTCACTATTTTCTCCACAGGTTTCTCTTCCGGTTGGGATTTATGAGAAGAGATGGCAGAAACGGATTTAGAGGATGAAGCTGCCTTCTTTTCTCTAAAGGGTTTGAGAAGGGCAGCCTCCTCTTCGTCTTGAACAAGGTTAGGGTTTGGATCGGCCATTTTTGAGGAGCTTAAGGATTTCTGTGTTTGAGAGAAATGAGAGGTAGAGGATCAGAGAGATGGTGAGTTGTGGGATCAGCTTGGAGCAAATGTGCAACTCTTTAAAGGCGGTGAAGGCTGAGATGACCGTAGAAACAAATCCAGTCGTTGAGAAGATCAAGGTAAATCTGGGGCATTGAATACTCTTATAGCTTTTCGGAACGGCTAACCCATTTTCAAAACTTATCCATTTAGAGAAGAGGGATGTCTGCCATCTGATAAGACCGTTCTGAGCCTCTGCAGTTTGCCATAAATAACTTCTGGGAAGTGCCAATCTAGCCGTTGGAGAGACGTTTAATCCTGGTTCCTTTCTGGCGAAGTGTTCAGCGTGCTAGAGGAACATATGGGAACCTTTGATGTGGGTTAACATAATGGAAGCAAAAAGTATGTTCCCATAAAAAGGAATCAGGGTAGGCTCTTTATCGCATTGCACAATAATTCTCAGAGAGGGTTTTAGAGATGGATCATAGAGAATTAACTTGAGCAATGAGGCAAGGATGGGTCTTAGTACACAATCATCATTTCGGCTTGTATCGTTGGGAAAGAAATATGATCAGATTGTGACTTTTGGGCCATGAAGAAAACTTGAACAATGAGGAATTAAAAGAATAATGAGGACCAAAAGGAGACGATCCAGAAAAATTTAATCTAAGCCTTTTTTTTTTTAAGAAACCATTATGACAAGAAGGGTTTGTAGCAAAAGATATAACACAAGGACATCAAGACTCAACAAGTTAAATATCTTAAATTAGTCAATTAGGGGAACTAGAATGAATTCTTTGAACTGAGGTCACTACTGAGTAATAGGAATCATTCCTAGTTCCAATCTAAGGTTATCGAAAGGAACTCTATTCAATGCCTTGGTGAATATATCTGCAACCTGATCTTCAGTTCTATAAAATTTCATAATGATGTTTCCCTTCTCAACATGATCTCTAAGAAAATGATGTCTTATGTCAATATGCTTGGTCCTAGTATGGTGCACAGGATTCTTAGATATGTTTATGGCACTAGTGTTATCACAAAGAATAGTGAGAGGGCCATAAGACATACCAAAGTCCGCGAGTTGTTACTTTAGCCAGAGAAGTTGGGAACAATAGGAGGCAGCCGCAATGTACTCGGATTCTGTGGTGGAGAGGGAGACTGAAACTTGTTTCTTTGATCCCCATGACACAAGGCAAGGGCCTAGGAACTGTGCCATTCCAGAAGTGCTCTTTCTATCCACCAAATATCCAGCATAATCAGCATCAGTGAAACCCATGAGCTCAAAGGGACATTCTTTGGGGTACCAAATGCAGAGATCGTCAGTTCCCTTGAGATATCGAAGTATTCTCTTCACAGCAGCCAAGTGGGTTTCTCTCGGACAAGATTGGAACCTAGCACACAAGCCAACAGCAAAGACAATGTCTGGTCGACTAGCGGTTAGGTACATGAGTGAGCCTATCATACCTCTATAGAGCTTCTCCTCCACTAGAGGACTCGAGTGGTCCTTATCCAGATGGGCAATGGTGGATATGGGAGTGGAGAGAGGCTTGCATGAATCCATTTTGAACTTCTTCAGTAGTTCCCTGACATACTTCTGTTGATGGATTTGAATACCATCTTCCTTTTGAGTGATTTGTAATCCGAGGAAGAATGTGAGTTCCCCAATTAAACTCATTTCAAATTCACTGCTCATCAAGTCTGTGAACTTGTCTACAAGGGACAGGTTAGTGGAACCAAATATAATATCATCAACATAGATTTGAACCACTAAGATGTTACCTTCTTCTTCTAGGATGAAGAGAGTTTTATCAATGACTTCACGCCTGTAGTCATTTGAGAGTAGGAACTGGGCAAGACGATCATACCACGCTCTAGGAGCTTGCTTGAGGACATAGAGTGCCTTGTCTAGAAAGTAGACATGATCTGGATGATCGTCGTCTTCGAAACCAGGAGGTTGTTTGACATAGACTTCTTCTTGAAGAATTCCATTGAGGAAGGCTGTCTTTACATCCATTTGGAACAACTTGAATCCTTTGTGTGAAGCGAAGGCAATCAATAATCTTATTGCCTCAATCCTTGCCACTGGAGCATAGGTTTCATCATAGTCGATGCCTTCTTGTTGATTGTATCCTTGAGCAACAAATCTTGTTTTGTTCCTTAACACAGCTCCTGTATCATCCAGCTTGTTTCTGAAGATCCATCTAGTTCCTATGATGTGTTTATCCTTGGGACGGGGAACTAGATTCCATACTTTGTTCCTTTCAAACTGATGAAGCTCTTCTTGCATAGCTTGGATCCAGTCCGCATCCTTCAGTGCCTCACCTATGTTCTTTGGTTCCACAATAGACAGAAAGGCATTAAAAGCAAAGAAGGTTAGATGCTCATACCTTACTGGAGGCTTGACGACTCTTCTTTCTCTGTTGGGAGCCAGAGCATTTGATGTGGAGACATTCTGAGTTGAGCATTCAGCTTCCTTGTTAGGATCACCTTTTCCATTGAAGATCATGTGGGAAGATGAATCATTGAAGTCTCCACAGATGTTGTCGTCATGCTCATGGTTCCCAGAAATGGATTGTTGTTCATTATCCATGGGAACTGGTGGGGGAGCCATTGGAGGGTTCCGATTAGCGGGACAGGAACTGGGAGGAGTGACATCTTCATCTGGATCTTCAAAGGAACTGGTGGTGTTCTGCACAATCTTTCCAAGTGATTTTTCATTAAAAATAACATGAATACTTTCTTCTACCTTTTTAGTCCTTTTGTTAAGACCTTATATGCCTTACTGCATGAGGCATAACCAATGAAGATTCCTTCATCACTTCTTGGGTTGAACTTGCCAAGATTGTCCTTCCCATTGTTGTGCACAAAGCATTTGCATCCGAACACCCTCAGATGTGAAATATTGGGAACTCTTCCTCTTAGGAGTTCATAGGGTGTCTTCTCTGTGATTGGGCGAAGCATGGCTCTATTGATGATGTAGCATGCTGTGTTGATCGCCTCAGCCCAAAATGATTGGGATAGCCCACTTGAGATCAACATAGTTCGAGCCATGTCCTCCAAGGTCATGTTCTTCCTTTCTACTACTCCATTCTGTTGAGGAGTGTATGGTGCAGAGAAGTTGTGATCGATGCCATGCTCACTGCAAAAGGTTAGAAATTCTCCATTTTCGAATTCGGTACCATGGTCAGACCGGATAGCATTTAGTGAACAATCAAGATATTTTTCTAACAAGGGAACCAGATCTTTAAAGCGGTCAACAACTTCACTTTTAGATTTAATGCAAATGGTCCAAGTAAAACGAGATAAGTCATCGACAATAACAAAGATATACCTGTTCCCTCCTAGGCTTTGAACTCTCATGGGTCCACAAAGATCCATGTGGATGAGTTCAAGAGGCCTTGAGGTGCTTACCATGTTTTTGGACTAGAAGGAACTATGAGCCTGTTTTCCTTTTACACAGTCAGAGCACAGTTCCTTAGATGTGCCACTTAGCTTTGACATCCCTCTGACTAGCTCCTTTGAGTGTAGCTTTTGAATCATCTTGGTGCTAGCATGACTGAGGCGTTGATGCCACAAATCAGCTTGGTCATTCACAGTTGAGAGACAAAGTTTCTCCTTGGGAACAAAGGATGGATCAATTATGTAGACATTGTTGAATCTTTTCCCTTTTAGGATGATTTGTCCCGAGGAGTCAAGGACTGAACATTCGTTTGATCTGAATCTAACTTCATTGTCTCCTTGATCACACAGTTGTGACACACTTATTAGGTCAAAACCAAGATTATCAACAAGGTGAACTTTGTTTACCTGAATGTGATCGTTGTGTTTCACAGTTCCTATTCCATAGATTTTCCCTTTGCTTTTGTCTCCAAAGGATATCTTCCCTCCTTGGAGAAGTTGAAGAGAGGTCATTTGATTTCTTCTTCCGGTCATATGGCATTAGCAACCACTGTCAATGTACCATAGTTGGGGTTGCCTCTCTTCTTTCTGCACACAAGGGAACTAAGATTTCTGAACCCAGCGAAGCTTGGCTTTACTGGGGGGATTAGCATTCGGAGTCTGTGAATAACCAGGGAACTGGTTCCTTTCATGGTAATGAGTACTTTTCTCCTTTTCAAAGTTCCTTTTCTTAGCACAATCAGTGTTGTAATGACCATTCTTACCACAATAGGTACACAAACGATTGTAAACAATATGTCCATATTTTCCTTTTCTTGGCCTAAAAGGTTTTTCCGTTTTCCTTTTGTTAAAATCAACATTGTTTCTAACCTTGCTATGGGCCATGTCAATATATCTTTTGTGAGCAAAGGAATTGGTGAACCATTGGTTTTCAGGAACCATCTTTTCTTTTCCCTTTGGTTCCTTCTTAGGACTTTGAGAACCTTTATTGAGACGTTTGGCAACCTCAGCCTTGTTCTCAAGGACCATGATCTTCTCTGATAGGAATTGATTCCTATCATAAGAAGTGGCCAGAGCAATACTGAGGTTCTCATTCATCTCAACAAGTTCTCGCCTAGCCTTTTCTTCTTCAGCATCATTGTTCCCTTTATTATTGACATATCCTATTCCATGTCGTTGTCTCACAAAAACAGTTTGATTTATCGTTTTTTCATTAATGGAATTAGTGAGAATGTCTAACCTATCAATTATGGATTAAAGCATGTCATTTCCAGGTGGATTAGCATGCAAGGGAACTTTGACAAAATCTATGCTAGTTTCATCACAAGATTTGCAAGTTTTAAGGTGACTAGCATGCACATTCCTAATATCAATGAGTTTGGAGTGAGTTTCAGCTAGGTCTTTCTCAGTTTCATCAAGTTTCTTACTCCAAACAGAATTCTCAACAGTTAAGCAAGCAATTTCATCTTCACAATCATCTAGTTTCTGTTGAAGGGAACTGGTTTCCTTTCCTAGTTTCTTTATGATCTTAAGAAGTTGTTTCTTATCACAATCAACTAGGGATTTTAAGAGATCGTCAGAAGTTACCTCAAGGTCTTCTGAGTCGCTTGAGTCTCCTTTTGCCATGAGACATCTTCCTCCAGAGAAGCTACTGAGATCCAGTTCCTCATCTGAGTCTTCTCCCCATGAGGCTACGAGAGCCTTCTTTCTTTGAGGTCTTTCCTCTTCCTTGGACTCTTATTTGTTGGGACAGTTCTTAGCGTAGTGTCCCTTCTCCTTGCACTCGTAACAGGAAACTTCCTTGAGATTTCTTCTTGGTCCATTGTGAGAGGAACTGCCCTTTTGGAACCTTCCCTTCACAAAGAATTTTTTGATGTTCTTTGTGAAGAGGGCTGTTAGTTCGTCCTCCTCTTCTTCAAGATCTGAGTTGTCTTCCTCCATCTCGAGCCTAGAGAAGGCTTTGGAGATCTTGAGGGCAATTCCTTTCTCCAGTTTCTTGTCGGTATTGGCTTTGGTGTGCTCTCCTTCTTCAACCTCCAGTTTCCCTATGAGTTGTGTCAAGGGAAGGGATTGGATGCCTGGAGTGTTCTTCCTGATTCCCTTCAGAAGGGTGAATTTGGAGTTGAGTCCATTGATGACCACTAGGGACTTGGAGACTTCATCAAGATTGACTCCCGCCGCTGTCAACTTTCCAATCAATCTATTGAAGCGGGAGTAGTACTCTGAGATGGTCTCAGTTTCCATCATTTTGAAGGTGTGGTATTCTCCTTCCAAAGCAAACTTTCTGCTTTGCTTTAGTTCCTCACTTCCTTCATGCATCTCCTTGAGAGCTTTCCACATTTCCTTCACCGTCTTGATGCCTATGACCTTGTCCATGTCTTCTCTGTCCAATCCATTGAGGATGAACTGCCTGGCCTTGGCATTCTTCTCCATGATGACATAGTGTTCTGGTTTCCAATCTTCTTCCTTCATGGTAAGATCGATGTGGCCATCTCCATTTTTGACTATCCTCCAGCATTGATAGTCGTTGGTCTTGATGTGGCTTTCTATGCACTTTTCCCACCATGTTTCTTCTCCTTTCTTTCGGAGATGTGGCTTGTTGGTGGAGATTTCGAGCTCAAACTTGCTTGGTTGAGACATGATATGAAAACTTAACAAAGATCTAGAGCGTTTCCTGCTCTGATACCAATTGTAGGATCGTGATTGTTAGATAAAAACTTAAGGAACTCAGAATATCAATTCTCAGTTCCTTTCGCATCGGAAATAAACAATCAAACGAATGACCAGTTCCTTATAGTGGAAACCTTTGATTGCCAACTAGCAATCCAGGATAAAAACCACTACCTTTCTTTCGAAATGATTTCAAAGTCTACTTCTTGATTTCTTATCTCTTTTGGTTACAGCTTATCCTAGGAACGAACACACAGTTCCTTTGCCTTACACACAGTTAGACAATCCTAGATAACTTAACACAATCAATAATCAATCCAAGAAACAGACTTTCGCACCTAGGAACTATCACTTACAGTCACAGGAACTTAGCACTCAGCTCTTCTTCCTTGACTGGTTCCTCTTGATCTCGGTTTGCTTTGATGATCTTGTTTGGAGGTTCACACTAGATATTTGCTAATGAGTGTGAGTCGTGTTTTAGTACTTGAAGATAACCCTTGGGTTAGTCTTCCTTTTATAGAGGATTCTTCGCAGCTCGATCCTCTCTGGGTTCCCATAGATTGAGCTTGCCCTAGTATGAGTGGTTCTCCTTGGTCCACGTTGTTCTTGGCATGTGCAAACAACCTAGGCAACTCAGAATCCTTCTAGGTTAGTCAACCTCTTCAGCCAAGTCGTTCTCCAGCTTCCTTCTTCCGAGGTTCAACAATTTGGGCATTTGGGAACTGTCTTCTGGACAGCGACAGGTTCCATGTCCTGTCGCTTTCACCTTTTCTGTCCGAGGTTCAGCGTCTCTAGGTTTCTTGTTGTTTTGCTCTTGGACAATGGTAGGCTTTTGGAAGCTTCGGACAAGTCGTTTTAACAACTTTTGTCCAAGGTTGTGTGTCCCCAGATTTCTCGGGAATCACAAAGTCGCATGTTGCGTTCTGGGCACACCTGGGTTCCTCTGGTTTCCTTCATTTGTCTTGTTCCTTTGGTTCCCTTGTCCTGTTTGGCTTTCTTGCCTTCGGTATATTCCTGTGGTTCCTTAAAACACATCTTTGAGATAAAACATTAGTATCATAATATTTGTCATCGTCAAAAGTAGAGAAACTGAGGAAAAGAACTCTTAGGGGAACCTAAATTCCAGAGTTCCATTTCCTAACAATACGACTGTAGCATTTTAGAGAGCTTGAGCATTCAGTGAAGAAGAAGAAAGACTTGCAGGTACGAGACTTTGGTAAGTTGAGTGATTGATAGGGTTGTGAGTGTCTTAGCTGTTGTTAGGAACGTTACACAAAAAGTCTAGATATCTAGGAGTGAACAAGGTTGAGATAAGACTTGCTTGATTGTAATTCCGGGATTAATAACACAAGTAGACATTTGAAATCCTACTAGAGAATCCTAGAGGTAGAGGTTTTTCTCAGTCAACTAGTTGGTTGATTGAGTTTTCCTCTATAAGGAATGTTGCTATTATTACTCTCTTTTCTGTCTTTATATTCCGCTGTCCAAGGAACAGTTTCAACGTTTCTTGCACTAACACACTCGATTTTACAATTGGTATCAGAGTAGGTTTGTTCTAGATTGTGTGTTACTTACAGATTTTCAGGTAACGATGACTGCTACTACTATCGAAGTTGGATTGAACTCTTCAAGGCCTCCCTTGTTGCTCGCTGGTCAATATCAACACTGGAAGACTCTCTTCATCAAGTGGGTCCAAAGTCATAATTTTCAATTTTGGTTGATCATCTCCCTTGGAGATCTTGAGATTGCCGATCTTGAGAAAAAGAAGAAGATGAAGAAATGGGATCAAGAAGATCTTCAAATCATGGAGAAGAATTGCAAGGCGGCTATGCTCATCAACAATGCTCTTAATCAACAGGATGTCCAAAGACTTCAATCTTGTGAGTCTGCCAATGCTAAGTGGATTGCCCTGGAATAGATATACATGGGTGTTGGAACGACGACGTTCCCTCTAGTTTTGATGATGATAAACTCAAATGCTTTTGATGGTTTTAGTGTGACTATGAGTTTCAGGAAACGATGAAAAGGAACGATGAAAACCAGTGAAGAGTCAAAACAGAGAAGCAAAGGAACAGAGAAGCCAACAATGACAAAAACAACACGCTGGAACGAAAGAAAAGAAGAGACGCGTGATGTTGAACAGAACAGAAAAGGGAACACCGCAAGGAACGAAGGACGCGCACTGGAAACCCTAAAGAGCCGCCGAATATCTGTTATGGAAAATAGATTTGGAATTTGCAACTTGGGCCTCAAGGAAGATCTCGTAAAGAGATATTGTGGTTAGAATATGTTTAGAAAAGATTGTATAGGATTTTATTATCTTATTTTCCTTAAGTAAAATTAGGGTAAATCTGAGAGTAAACCTAGACTATATATTAGAAAGCTGCAAACTTCATTTGAGACGACCGAACACGGAACAGAGAGCATCCTCAGTGAGCAGAGCATTCGGAACAAGAGAAGAGCATTCGAAAGAAGAGAAGAGTATTCGAAGGAAGAAGAAGAACACTTACAAGGGATGAGACTTTGGTGAGTTGAGTACTTGTTAGGGTGTTGTTTGTCTTAGGTGTTATTAGGAACGTTACATTGAGAAGTCTAGATATCTAGGAGTAAACTAGATTGAGATAAGACTTGCTTGTTTGTAATTCCGGGATTAATAACACAAGTAGACATTCAAAATCCTACTAGGGAAACCTAGAGGTAGAGGTTTTTCTTAGTCAACTAGTTGGTTGATTAAGTTTTCCTCTCTAAGGAACTGAGCTCGTTACTTTGTTTTTCTGTTGTTATTTTCCACTGCCCAAGGAACAGTTCCACCGTTCCTTGATCTAACACACTCGATTCCATAATTGGTATCAGAGCAGGTGCTCTAGATTTTGTGTTACTTACAGATTTTACAGGTAACAATGGCTCCCAGTACTGTCGAAGTCGGTTTGAACTCCTCAAGGCCTCCTCTCTTGCTCGCTGGACAATATCAACATTGGAAAATACTTTTCATCAAGTGGGTGCAAAGCCATGACTACCAATGCTGGTTGGTGATCTTTCTTGGTGATATTGACATTGCAGATCTAGAAAAAAAGTTGAAACTGAAGAAATGGGATCAAGACGATCTCCAGATCATGGAGAAAAATTGCAAAGCAGCCATGCTCATCAACAACGCTCTCAATCAGCAAGATGTGCAAAAATTCCAATCTTGTGAGTCGGCCAATGCTAAATGGCTTGCCTTGGAACAGATGTATATGGGAAGCAAGGATCTGCATGAAGTTGATCGTTTCACTGCGAATAAGGACTTTTACAACTTCAAAATGGATGACAAGGAAGATGTGAGTTCCTACCAAGCACGATTTGAGAAGATCACAGCAAATCTCACTGCTCACTCCGTCACCGATAAGGAAATTCTCCCCGATGAGAAAATCCTCATAATCATTGATGGTCTCCCTCATCGTCATGCAATGACCAAAGCTATTCTGAAGGAGAATCCCAATACCGTAAAACTGACGTTCCATGAGGTGTTCAGCAAGATCCAGAAGTATGACAATGAAGAGAAGGCTGCAAGAAACAAGGATTCCAAAGAAAAGGGAATCGCTTCAATGGTTGGAAAGGCTGTTGATAGGATTGAAAATGACCTCGATGACAATGATGGCTCCGATGATCCTGAGGTGGTGTTGCTAACCAAAGTCATGCGTTCCCTCTACAACAAAGGAAGAAACAGTAGAGGTGGGAACAGTGAGACTCGTGACATCAGGGATATCACATGCTACAACTGCAATGAAAAGGGTCACTACTCTAGTTCATGCCCAAAGCCCAAGAAACCAAGCACACCTTCTGGGAACGATGAGAAGAGAGCTCTCGTTGCTGTGTGGGGCAATGATGATGACTCAGATGGTGAAGATCCTGAAGCCTGGAGTGGCAAGATGTGTGCAATGGCCATCAACGAGTCCTCTGAGGAACTCGAGGTAAATCCTGAAACGTTCTTGAAATCTCTTGTGAATTATGATAAGAAATCCTTAATTGCTCTCATAAGGGAAATGTATTCTGAAAACTTGAAAACACAAGAGGAACTTGCTAATTCTGAAGATGAGTGTAGTAGTTTAAAAGAAAATCTTTCTAACACTGCTAGTAGCTCAACTGTTCCTTATTCTTCATGTGATGCTAATCATGAGGAACTTCAGAGATTAAGAAATGAAAAGGTCTCTTTGCTTATGAATGAAGTTTCTAACAATACTGATGCAAGGAGTATAGCTAGTCCAAGTAAGTTTGAAGCACAGATATCCGAGATGAAGTCCTATGTGCACAAGATTCATTCTGTTCTGATGGAACAGAAGGCTGAAGCTGAAAGCATCAAGTTCGTCGAAGCAAGGTATGGTATTGGCTATACAGGTTCCAAGCAAACGGAAGATGATCCCTCTATACTGGAAGTACGTGAAGCAAGAGATAGGGAACTTCAAGATGCTAGAGAGAACAATCGCAATCTTGAGGAACGCATCAAGGTCCTTGAGAGTGGTCTGGATGAAACTCAGTCCTGGTACACTGGACAACCTGCCCACAAGATTTTTCTCAAGCAGTCTCAGGGAACGCAACCAAACGTTCCATGTCCTGAACGTACCAAACAACGCAAGAGTATTGTTTCCAACAGAAAGTATGTTCAGATGGAACAGTTCAAGCTATGTTGGTATTGTGGGGACAACAGACATGTGCAAAGAGACTGTAAAAAGAAAAAGAAGTTCTCTGAAGAGCACACAAAGAGAAGGAACAGTAGGAGTAACAATGTGAACTTGAATGATTTCTATGATGATTCACATGTGCATAATCATAATCATGCTAAGACTAGGAAGAAATATGTTGTTAATGTTAGAACTATTCCTATGGAACAATTGCATTATGTGTCTCGACCAGGTAAGGGTAAGCTTGCTTAGGTCGCCAAACCTTAACCTTTTTTTGTGCAGGCTGAAGTGAGGGGGAACGCGAAGTGGTATATTGACAACGCTTATTCATGCCACATGACCGGAAAAGAAGACCAACTCACCTCACTTCACAAACACTCACGAGGGAGTGTTGCTCTTGGAGACAAGAGATGCGGAGAAATCATTGGAACAGGCGAAATACAACTAAACTCCAGTATCACGGTAAATGAAGTTAGTTTAGTTCATGAACTTGGTTTCAGTTTGTTGAGTGTTGCACAGCTTTGCGACCAAGGGAACAACAAAATGGCACGTAGTAGACCGCAAAAGCACTTCTGGAACGGAACAGTTCCTTGGGCCCTGTCTCATTTCATGGGGTTCTAAGAAGCAAAACTCTGTGGCCCTCTCCAATGCAGAAGCTGATACGTTGTCGTGGCAAGCTGTTGTGCTCAGGTATTGTGGCTTAAGCAACAACTGGAAGACTATGGTATGTCTCTTGGCACCGTTCCTATTATGTGTGATAATACTAGTGCCATCAACATTTCAAAAAATTCAGTTCATCATTCACGTACTAAGCATATTGACATTCGTCATCATTTTCTACGTGATAATGTTGACATGGGCTTTATTAGAATGGAACATTGCAGGACTGAAAATCAAGTGGCAGACATCTTCACCAAAGCACTAGACAAAGGCCCATTCGAGTATCTTCGATTACTCTTTGGCATGATCTCTCTGAATTGAGGACCTTCACACCCATTATTCCCTCAATGCTTGGCTAACTTGTTTCACAGATTTCATGAAGTTCCTTGTTTACTGGCTTCTTATGATATGAATGTTCATGATTTTTGTGTGTTCGAATTACCTTGTCTTAGGGTCTAGGTACTTTGTCTTTTGATTTGTGTTAAATTACTTGATTACATGCTAACATCTCTCTTAAAGACCCAAAACAACCAATTTGATGATTGAACCCTCATTACAAGCCCACATGATAATTGGTTGTACAGCCTACCTTAGCCGTGATTCAGGTAAACGCTCCCTATGATCCTTCTTTGTTAAACTTTTTACTGGGAATAATTATTTGAGTTGCTTTTCTCCCTACCATATGTTTGGATATACTATATTTTGCGTGAACCCAACATTGAAACATCCAGACAAGCCTCGCAAGCACTCTTGGTCTCAGGGGGAACGAAGACCGTTGCTCAGATTAATGGGGAACTGATAGGTGTGGAATGTTGAATTTGAATCAGAGGCTCGCATTAATTGAGTTGCAGGTGTCCGTTAGAACGGCTCCCTGTGTGATTTGACTGATCTGAGACAGGAACAGTGACGCGGCTACCAAGCAAAAAGTGACCGTTGCTTTTGGAGAGAGAAGACGCTATTGATGGAAAGTTTTGAAAAGAAGGAAACTTGGAGACGGTTGAGATCCGAAAAGATTTATTTGGAAAAGATTTTATCTTGGAAAAGATTTTATCTTGTTCCTATATATATGGCATATCTCCTCAAGTTCCTTCATCACCACTACTCTCTCTGATATCTCTCAAGCTCTCTGCTTCCATGGATTCCCCAATTAAGATCATCACCGACAAATTGACCGACGCTGAGATGGATGCCTACATCCTTCAACTCCAACAGGCCAAGGAACAGTCACAATGTGGAGAAGATGAAATTTAAAGGCGATACCAAGGGAACGGGCACTGTCGCTGCAAAGAAAGCAGTTGGTGAAGGAACGTCTAAGGGAAGCTCAATTCAGCATCAAATTCTTGCTGGGCTCAAGCAACTGAACTCCACCATGACATTGCACTTGGATCACTTTCTGAGCAAAGCCGAAGACTCTGCTGAAGACCCTGAGATTTGAGTGCTCTCCGTTCCTTTCCATGCCCGTCTGACCCTCTGTTCTTGTTTTTCTTATGTTTTTATGTTCTTTTTGTGATTGTTCCTTATCTTTTGAACTTAGCTGTCTATGCCCCTATGCTTTGTACTTCGTCTAACTTTATGAATGAACTATTTTGCTTATGAGTTGCATGTGTGTCAAGTCTTTCTGTCATTTGTGAAACTTTTGATGATGCCAAAAAGGGGAAGTATGGAAAATGTGAAACCCAAGGAAGAGTTGATAACAGAAGCTAGTGCTAAGGGGAACGACAATGCTGCTTGAAGGTAAATTCTCAATGAACTTTCTGAGGGGGAACAGTGTTAACATCTTGAACATAGTATCTGTGTGATTAAATGTGAAAATGCCTTTACTTGTCTGTTTTGAACTGTGTATTTTGACTTGCACATTTTGAAGGAGTTTGTCATCACCAAAAAGGGGGAAATTAGTTGGAACGACGACGTTCCCTCTAGTTTTGATGATGATAAACTCAAATGCTTTTGATGGTTTTAGTGTGACTATGAGTTTCAGGAAACGATGAAAAGGAACGATGAAAACCAGTGAAGAGTCAAAACAGAGAAGCAAAGGAACAGAGAAGCCAACAATGACAAAAACAACACGCTGGAACGAAAGAAAAGAAGAGACGCGTGATGTTGAACAGAACAGAAAAGGGAACAGCGCAAGGAACGAAGGACGCGCGCTGGAAACCCTAAAGAGCCGCCGAATATCTGTTATGGAAAACATATTTGGAATTTGCAACTTGGGCCTCAAGGAAGATCTCGTAAAGAGATATTGTGGTTAGAATATGTTTAGAAAAGATTGTATAGGATTTTATTATCTTATTTTCCTTAAGTAAAATTAGGGTAAATCTGAGAGTAAACCTAGACTATATATTAGAAAGCTGTGAACTTCATTTGAGACGACCGAACACGGAACAGAGAGCATCCTCAGTGAGCAGAGCATTTGGAACAAGAGAAGAGCATTCGAAAGAAGAGAAGAGTATTCGAAGGAAGAAGAAGAACACTTACAAGGGACGAGACTTTGGTGAGTTGAGTACTTGTTAGGGTTTTAATTGTCTTAGGTGTTATTAGGAACGTTACATTGAGAAGTCTAGATATCTAGGAGTAAACTAGATTGAGATAAGACTTGCTTGTTTGTAATTCCGGGATTAATAACACAAGTAGACATTCAAAATCCTACTAGGGAAACCTAGAGGTAGAAGTGTTTCTTAGTCAACTAGTTGGTTGATTAAGTTTTCCTCTCTAAGGAACTGAGCTCGTTACTTTGTTTTTCTGTTGTTATTTTCCGCAGCCCAAGGAACAGTTCCACCGTTCCTTGATCTAACACACTCGATTCAACAATGGGGAGCAAGGATCTTCGTGAAATTGATCGTTTCACAGCCAAGGACTTCTACAATTTCAGGATGGCTGATAATGAAGAACTGAGTGCTTAACAAGCTAGATTTGAAGTAATCACAGCTAACCTGACTGCTCACTCAATCACTGATGAAGAGATCCTTCCTGATGAAAATATCCTCATCATCATTGATGGTCTTCCTCATCCACATGCGATGACCAAGGCTATCTTAAAGGAGAACCCCAACATTGTCAAGTTGATGTTCCATGAGGTTTTTAGCAAGATTCAGAAGTACGAAAATGAAGAAAAGGTCAGGATAACGACAGACAAAGGCAAGGGAATTGCCTTGATGGTTGTAAAAGCAGTAAACAAGATTAAAAATGAACAAGACAATGATGACACTGTCGATGATCCAGAAACTGCTTTACTCACTAGAGCTATGCGTTCTCTCTACATGAAAGGAAGAAACAAACTAAGGGAGCAATGGTGAAAAGCGTGACATCAAAGACATCACCTGTTACAACTATAACGAGAAGGGTCGCTATGCTAGCTGATAACAGGAATTTGCCGTTCTAATTCCTACTATGCAAAGTATCCAAACAAACCCTAAAACGTAGTCCTAGGTAAGTAAGGGTCGAATCCGCAGGGAAACAAAGTCTATCTTAATATGCAATTTGTATGTCAACCTAAAGTAACCAAATGGGGGGTTTTGTTTGTTTAATTAATCTAAGCATGCAAAAGGTAAACAAGCAAAAGAGTTGTGAAATCAGTGATGGGAAAAGCACTTAGTCAAACAACATCCACTATTCGTATGACAAGTTGATCATAGATACTCACTCAAAATCATATGCAATGGTGATTCCAATTCCTTTTCAGATATAACTAATAGCACAACCAGATACTATTAGCACTAACTAATTAAACAACCCTGAAACTATCAAGATTCAGTTTAACAGCAGCTTTACGGATAGGTATATAGTTGGATACAATTCTAGCATAACACAACCAGATATTATCCTAGAATGTAAATCAATTCTCTTCTGCATAAGACTAGCACAACCAGTTACTAATACGATGCAGTTGCTACTCTGAAATAGATATGCTCAACCAGTAACAATCCAAATCTAGCAATAGATCAATAACAATAAACCCTAGTTGCGTCCAAATAGAGATTATCAATATCAATCATAAACAACTTAAGCAAGAGAAAGATAAAAACCATGCAATAGATTAAGAACAAGAATCTCACAACTTAATCCAAACGAAAGCTTCAGCGTCTGACTAAGCCAGGGAGGCTTAGTTCTTCATAACGTAGAAAAGGAAATTAGGGTTCAAAGAAAAAGATGATGATCCAAGATAGGCTAGCAAGCCTTTTTTCTCAACCCTTAAATACTAAAGGAAAATAAAGCTAAGTTAACCTAAAACGAAATAATAAAAAGTAATAATAAAAATAATAATAAACTAAAACAGGGAATTAATCCCGCAATTCTCTCGGCAAAGCCTCTCGCGAGCAGCTCATCCTCGGCCCACCAGAAAAAGCGGCCCACTCCAAGCAATTCATCTTCTCGCTGATGTCGTGGTGACATCATCACCAATTCACTTTCCGCTTCTTCTCCCGCTCGGCAATTCACGCGGCTTCTCGGTGGGCTGCTTCTCCTTGCTTTGCTTCACGTGGGCCACGACTTCAATTTGGGCCTTCTCCAGCAATCATGCCCGCTGACGTCATGCTCCGTTTCTTCAGCTACAACACGCGGCATTTCACGTGGGCCACTTATTCACTTGGGCCTTTATTTAATTCGGCCCATCAATCACGTGGCTTTTAATTAATTAATTACCAAACTTCGCCCCCAAACGCCATGTACATGAATGTGTTTAAATCTACCCGAATGACACCAATAAAACCTCTAATGACTCTTACTTAAGCCCTACAAAATAGTGCTTATCAAACCACCCCATGCTTAGACCTTTGCTCGTCCACGAGTAAACCAAATAAAGAGTCTACTCCTCCAATGCAGCATCCAAGATCTCAGGAAGCATATCCTCCAACTAAGAGTCACCTAACCCATGCCAAGCTCCTGGCACCAATCTCATTCACAACACATCCACAACTCAACAAGCTTAAGGGCAAGCAGAGTACTTCCCCCAAGCTAACCCGGACATCCAAAAGTGTGAGTAACCTCTAATCCTAGCCTCCATCTATTACTCCTTATGTCTCCCAGAGTGACCTACCCGACAATCCTTCTTTGACTCCTCTTCTTATGACGCCTCGCCAAGAATAATGAGAAATCCTAAAATCACTCTTCTTCTTTTTCACTCGTTTTGCCAAGGCGCCCTTTCGGGTTTTCACCAAGCCACTCATTTCATTTTTCAATAGATGTGCTCACATAAGCTCACGTCACTCTTGACCTCATATTACCCCAGCCTAATGCTGGTCCAAGCCACCTGCTTATTACCTAGGCCGCCCTTTCGGGTTTTCGACCTATCCTAGGATTTTTTATGTATGCCTTTTTTCAAATTTTTGGCTTTTTCTTTATATTCATTTTTCTCCTCAGCAATGTAGCAAGTATAAAACCCCACCCCATGCTTAAACATTGCATTGTCCTCAATGTAATGAAAGACAAAAGAATAAAGCACAGGGAAAAGCAAAAAAATAACTCACAACATTGCCGAGTTGACTTGGACATTTCCTTGTTGCTGGCGGTGTAGTCATAAAAGCTCATGTCCTGGATGTCTGGCATCAACGCCATTATCTTTATCTACCGTGCAACCATAAGAAATCACTGTAGGGTGTGGTGGTGATGTAGGAAATCAGGGCTGCATGGCCTTCAAAAATGGGCCCAGATGTCATCGTGGTCGGGCCTTGGTGTACCTTCTCTCCAACTGTCGACTGCAGGGCCATCATCGTTGCCAAATAAATATAGGGTGAATGTATTCCTCCGTTTAGATATGTCTTTTTTTTTCTTTTTCTTTTTTGATAATTTTTTTTTTTGACTTTTCTCCCCGTTTAAGGTCTTTTCGGGGTATCTTATTTTCGTCTTTTGCTCCCCGTTTAAGGTTTTTTCGGGGCTCATTTTTTTCGAATTTTTTCGAATAGTGCTTATCACTATCTCATGTCCTAAAGAACAGAAACATGGAAACAACTCTGGGAACAGTGACAAGAAGGCTTTCATTTCTATCTAGGGCGATGAGAATGATTCTAATGGTGAAGACCGTGAAGCTTGGGGTGGTGAGATGTGTGCTATGGCTCTTGGTGAATCAACCGTTCCTTCTGAGGAACTTGAGGTAGATCCTGAAACTTTTTAAAATTATCTCGTGATTTATGATAAGAAATCGTTGATTGCTCTTATCAAGGAAATGCATGCTGAAAATTTGAAAACACAAGAGGAATTAGCCAATTCTGAAGATGAGTGTAGTAGTTTAAAAGAAGACATATCTAAAATTGCTAGTAGCTCAATTGTTCCTTTTTCTTCATGTGATGCTAATCGTGAGGAACTTCAAAGGTTAAGAAATGAGAAAGTGTCTATGTTAATGAATGAAGTCTCTAACAATACTGATGCAAGTGTTGTAGCTGGTCAAACTAAGCTTGAAGTACAGATGTCCGAGATGCATGCTTATCTTCGCAAGATTCACTCTATGGTGAATCAACCGTTCCTTCTGAGGAACTTGAGGTAGATCCTGAAACTTTTTAAAATTCTCTCGTGAATTATGATAAGAAATCGTTGATTGCTCTTATCAAGGAAATGCATGCTGAAAATTTGAAAACACAAGAGGAATTAGCCAATTCTGAAGATGAGTGTAGTAGTTTAAAAGAAGACATATCTAAAATTGCTAGTAGCTCAATTGTTCCTTTTTCTTCATGTGATGCTAATCGTGAGGAACTTCAAAGGTTAAGAAATGAGAAAGTGTCTATGTTAATGAATGAAGTCTCTAACAATACTGATGCAAGTGTTGTAGCTGGTCAAACTAAGCTTGAAGTACAGATGTCCGAGATGCATGCTTATCTTCGCAAGATTCACTCTATGATGGTGGAACAGAAAGCTGCAACTGAAGATATACAGTTTGTCGAGGCTAGATATGGCATTGGGTACACAGGGTCGAAGGCAAAGGAAGATGATCCATCCATTCTTGAACTACGAGAAGCTAGAGACAGGGAACTGCAGGATACTAGGGAGAAGAATCGCAACCTTGAGGAACGCGTGAAAGTTCTTGAGAGTGGGTTCAATGAGAACCAGACATGGTACACTGGATAGCCTGCTCATAAAATCTTCCTCAAGCAGTCCCAAGGAAAGCAATCCAATGTTCCTTGCCCGAAGCGAGCTAAGCAACGCAAGAGTGTTGTGCCCAATATGAAGTATGTTCAAATGGATCAATTCAAGTTGTGCTGGTGACGGTGGCTAAAAGATGCACAAGCAAATGTCGTTGATTAGCCTTATCAAAGTAAATTATTCTAATAAACCCACTAAACAGAAGTACAGCAGACAAGTAAGGGTCGATGCCACGGAGAAGGTTTGATGTAGTATGCAACCGTGAATGACAAGTAACACAAATGGGGGGTTTAGTTATCAAGAGAACAAAGCAAACAAAGCAAATGAATTGAGTTGAGTTTAGAAAAAATAATGAGGGAAAAATAGTTCCACTAGAACGAAATCCACAAGTACAGAGATAAAGTTAAATCACTGAAATCTATTTCGTCCAAGTTCTTTAATTATCCTTATAGTCGTTCCCACCCTGATCTTAAGTACTATTGATTCTCACAGTTGTCAATAGACTTATTACTATGCCAATGATAAAATACCACTGATTCTCACAGTTGTCAGCGTACCTTAGCACCAACACAGCAATAGCAATGCACACAAGGATATAGGATACATGCAAGTAGAAAGACGTACAAGTACTCACTCCCCTACTTAACATGCAACTGATTCTCACTCACAATTGTACGCTCGGAACCCCTATACGCACAATTGTTCTTGCCACTAGATATATACTCGGAACCCCTATATGCAATCCTAGCAATTGATAAAAAGCATTCAACCTAGTTGATCAGGCTAAGAAGAACAACAAGAAATCAATATCAATATAACCAAGAGAATCAATCCAACACTTATAAGGATAAGAACAAGGAATAGAAATCTCACAAACACATCAACTGTACTGCTTCAATCGTCTAGCAGAACAAGGGTGAAGTTAGTTCTCCATCAAAGGGGATGAAAAACTCCATAGAAAATAACGTCTGAAAACGGAAGCAATCAAGTGATGATAAGTCTCTCTTTTCTTTTTAACCTAGAAAAGAGGCTTAAATAGTCTTAACAAACTAGGTTAAACTAAAGCTGAAATTAAAGGAAACAGAATAATAATAAAATAAAGTCTCAAACATAAAAGGAAACTAAATCGTCTCTGGCGTGAGGTCATTAAGCACAGCCACCGCGGGGCGGTGAATTCCACCGCGAGGCGTCGAACTTCCACCGCTGGGCGGTGGCATCCTCTGGCACGGGCTTCATCTTCACTGAGAGTCACCGCCGGGCTGCGGTACTTCTGACGCGGGGCGGTGAGCTCATTTCTCCAGCTCTCTTCTTCTCTGCTTCTGCTGCTCTTCAATCCTACCAAGTGTTGGTAGTCTTCTCCATAGATGCTCCAGCAGCTCCATCCATCCTCATGCTCCATCTAAGCTGCAAAACCTTGGATTTCTTCACTTCTCTCCAAAACATTTGGATTGCAGACTTAGCACCAAAACTCATCCAAAACCTCTCCAAATCATGCTAATAATTGCTAGTAAAGGTGTATGAAATAACACCTATCAGCTGGTATTGTGGGGACAATAGACATCTACAGAGAGACTACGAAAATAAAAGGAAGTTCTCCGAAGAGCACACAAAGAGAAGGAACAATAGGAGTAACAATGTGAACTTGAATGACTTCTATGATGATTCACATGTGCATAATCACAATCATGCTATATCTAGGAAGAAAATTGTTGTCATTGATCATGCTATTCCTAGAGAACAACTGCATTATGTGTCTCGACCAGGTAAGGCTAAGCTTGCCTGGGTTGCCAAACCTTAACTTTTTCTGTGTAGGTTGAAGTGAGGAGGAACGAGAAGTGGTACATTGATAGTGCTTGTTCATGCCACATGACCGGAGAAGTACATCAACTCACCTCACTTCACTCCAGAGGGAGTGTAGCCCTTGGAGACAAGACATGCAGATAAATCATAGGAACAGGCGAAACAAAACAAAAGTTCAGCATAACGGTAAAAGAGGTAAGTTTAGTTCATGAACTTGATTTCAGTTTGTTAAGTGTTGCACAACTATGCGACCAAGGGAACAACAAGACAATCTTTACTTCCCAAGACTGCTATGTCAAGGATCGTGAAACCAAGAACATCATTCTTAGAGGAGTCAGATTCAAGGATGTCTACATTGTTGACAAAGATTTCAAGCCAAAGGAGGTTCTATGTTTTGCGTCTTTTGCTAATGAGACGGAACTGTGGCATAGAAGGCTTGGACATGCAAATCTTTGACTGATTCACAAACTGTATGCAAAGGAACATGTTCGTGGACTCCCAAATGTTAGATCTGAGTTCTATGGCATATGTGATGCGTGTGTGAAAGGGAAACATACTTGTTCCTCGTTCAAGCTGAAGCCTGATGTTACGACTTCTCAGCCTCTGGAACTGGTCTTAATGGATCTATGTGGTCCCATAAGGATAAGAAGCCATGCAGGGAACATGTATGTTTTCGTAAATGTCGATGGTTATTCTAGATTTACTTGGACAATTTTTCTTTCTACAAAGGTTGAAGTTTTCTCCGCATTCGAGACGTTCATCAAGAAGGTGGAAACCAGTTTGAGTAAAAAGCTGAAAGCATAAGGTCCGACTATAGAACGGAGTTTGAGAACTCTATGTTTCTCAACTTTTGTGAGGAACGTGGGGTTTTGCATGATTTCTCCGCGCCTAGGACACCACAACAAAATGGCATTGTGGAACGGAAGAACATGACTCTAGAAGATATGATTCGAACTCTCCTCATTGCAAGCAATCTTCTAAGGATTTTCTGGGCAGAAGCTATCAACACTGCATGCTATATCCTCAATTGTGCCATGCTGCATCCCTTATTGAATAAAACTGCTTATGAACTAATAAGGGATCGCAAGCCCAATATCTCCCACTTGCGTGCTTTTGGATGCAAGTGTTACATTCACAACAATGGGAAGGGTAACTTGGGAAAGTTTGACCCACGAAGTGATGAAGGAATCTTTTTAGGATATGCCAAGGAAAGCTAGGCATACAAAGTTTACAATAAGAGCACTCACAAAATTGAGGAAAGCATCCACATTGTCTTTGATGAGAAACCAAAGGTGCAAGTGGTGAGTTGGAGACAACGTTCCATGTTGGCAGTTATCCAAGAATGCATAGAGAGGACTCTGACGATGAAGGAGATGGCCTTCCTCCCAAAGGCGGTCCAAGTGGTGGGAACGGTGGTGCTAATGCTGTTAGTCACCATCATTCTCCTCAAGATTCGTCTAGTCCCAAAAATTCCTCCAACAACAATGAAGATTCCAGTAGCTCTGCACAAGCTACAGATGTTCCTTCAACATCTACTGATGATTCAACAACAATGGAGGCTCTCAACAACACTGAAGTTGTTACCATTGTTCCCTCCGGAACTTCGAGTGGTGATATTATTGATGATTCCCTGAGTAATGCTGAAGGAACGACCCTAAAAGAAGGCGTTTCATTGCCTTTATCTTCGATGAATGATTCTGAGACTCAACCTGACGATCCATCCGTTGTTGTGTCAAAGAGTGTTCGTATCCAAAAGGCTCACCACATTGACAACCTCATCAATCCCTTTGGTGAAAGAGGTTTGCGCTCTAAACTTAATATGTTTTGTGCTTTCCATGCTTTTATTTCTCTTGTAGAACCAAAGACTATCAAGGAAGCATTGAAGGAACCTGACTGGATCGTAGCTATACAAGAAGAGTTACATTAGTTTGAAAGGAACAAAGTCTGGCATCTCGTTCCCTTACCCCGCAACAAGCATGCCATTGGCACTCGCTGGGTGTTTAGGAACAAGTTGGATGATGCAGGTGTTGTCACAAGGAATAAGGCAAGGTTGGTTACTCAAGGATACAATTAACAAGAGGGGATAAACTATGATGAGACTTATTCTCCAGTGGCTCGCATTGAAGCTATTCGTCTTCTCATTGCCTACGCTGCATACAAGGGATTCACATTATACCAAATGGATGTCAAAACCGCTTTCTTGAATGGATATCTTCAGGAGGAAGTATATGTGAAGCAACCCCCGGGTTTTGAAGATGCCAAATGTCCCTCTCATGTGTATGCGTTGGATAAGGCTTTGTATGGTCTTAAGTAAGCCCCCCGTGCTTGGTATGATAGACTTGCACAGTTCCTTCTCTCCAATGGATATGGGCGAGGAACAATTGACAAGACTTTGTTCCTTCTAGAACAAAATGGTGAGATTCTGGTTGTTCAAGTCTATGTTGATGATATTATTTTTGGTTCCACTAACCCTGCTCTTGTAGAGAAGTTCAAAAATCTTATGAGTAGTGAGTTTGAGATGAGTATGATTGGGGAACTGTCCTTTTTCTTCGAATTACAAGTCACACAAACAAATAAGGGAACGAAGATCCGTCAACAAAAATACATCAAGGAGCTGTTGAAGAAATATGGTATGGATTCCGCAAAACCCATTGTGACTCCTATTTCTCCTAACACTCGTTTGGATGCAGACTTGAATGGGACAATAGTTGACCCTACAATGTATAGATGAATGATTGGTTCCCTCCTCTATCTCACGGCAAGTAGGCCAGATATCCTCTTTAGTACTTGTCTCTGTGCTAGATTTCAAGGCAATCCTAAAGACTCACACTTGAAGGAAGTGAAGCAAATCTTTCGATACCTAAAAGGAATGGACATCTATGTCTATGGTATCCCAATAATTGTGATTTCAACCTTGTTAGATTCACTGACGCTGACTTTGTTGGGCACGTAGTTGATCGCAAAAGCACCTCAGGAACGAAACAATTCTCGGTCCCTGTCTTGTCTAATGGAGTTCCAAGAAGCAAAACTCTGTGGCCCTTTCCACTTCAGAAGTTGAGTACGTTGCTGCAGCAAGTTGTTGTGCTCATGTATTGTGGTTAAGGCAATTGGAGGACTTTGGTATGTCTCTTGGCATTGTTCCTATCATGTGTAATAATACTAGTGCTATTAACATTTGGAAAAATCCAGTTCATCATTCACTTACTAAGCAGTTTGAAATTCGTCAACATTTTCTTCATGATAATGTTGGCATTGGTCTCATTAGAATGGAACATTGCAGGACTGAAAATCAAGTAGTTGATATCTTCACCAAGGCACTAGACAAAGGCCCCTTCGAGCATCTTTGGTTGCACCTCGACATGATCTTCCTAAATTGAGGAATTCCATGTCCTCTATTCCCTCAATGCTTGGCTAATTTGATCACATACCTCATGAAGTATCTTACTTAAGTGCTTGTCATGATTTTTCTATTTCATGATTTTTGCCTGTTAGAATTGTGTAGTCTGAGGATCTTCCATCTTTGCCTTTTCATTTGTGTTGAATTACTTGATTGCATACTAACATCTTATTTGAGACCCAAAATGACCGATTTGATGAATTGATCCCTTATTACAATCCCACATGATTCGGTTGTAAAGCTTACCTTAGCCTTGATTCAGGTAAACGTTCCGTATGATATTTCTTTGTTAAACCTTTTACGGGGAATAATTATCTGAGTTGTATTTGTTCCTACCATATGTTTGGATATACTATGTTTTGTGTGAACCCAAATTTGAAATATCCAGACAAGCCTCACATACACTCTTGGTCTCAGAGGGAACGAAGACTGCTGCTCATATTAAGGGGGACCAGTGTGTATGGAACGTTAAATTTGAATCAGTGGTTGGCATTTATGGACTTGCAGGTGAACGTTGAAATGGCTAGTTTTGGGATTTGACTGCTCTGTTGCAGGAACGGCGATGCAGTAATCAAAGTGAATATAGTGAGAAGTGACGCTTTCAGAGGAGAGAGAAAATATTTTGTTGTTGGATTTTGGTAAGTCGGTTATAATTTCCTTGGAAAGATTTTATCCTCTAAAGATTTTCTCTTTCCTATATATACCTACCCATATCTCTCCACACCCTTACCGCCATAATCTCTCTCGCTCTCAACATCTCTAAACTATCCCTACTCTCTGCCGTTACCCTAACCTCTTCACCAACATCCAATGGCATCTCCAAGCAAGATCCCCCCCACTGACAAGATGTCTAACGCCGAGGTCGACGCCTGGATTCTTTAACTCCAATAGGCCAAAGAAGCCTACGCCACCCCTGCAAAATCTGGTGTGTCAGCTTCTGTGGTTGACATTGCTCAGGCCGTTATTCATCAGGCTGTTGATCCCTCTGCTCCGACATCTACTCCAGCGACCACTACTCCATCGCTATTGAAGGCTTAGGACCTCAATCCTGCGCTTGAATTGGTGTCCATGGACGAACAGACTCCTACTGCTCATCATGAGGAACATGAGGTTTCTTCTCCCTCCAAATACAGACTTGAGGAGGAGGAACGATCAATGAAGTCTGTAGAGGAACAATTGGGGGTAAAGGTTGCACCTTTGCCGCCTCCTCCAAGCTGCAAGCGCAAGATGGCCGATCTCGCTGCTATTGCTGAAGAGGAAGGGGGTGATGATGTTCAGTATCTAGAAATGAGGAAGGTTCCCACTGAGCACTCGACTCCTTTAAAGTCGGGTGGTGATGAGACCGCTCCCATGACAATCAAAACTTGTCTTCGTTCTGCCTTCCAAGCCGAGAAGAAGAAGGCGAAATTAGAAGTCTCCACCTCTACAACAATTCTTGATTTTTCTAAGGGTAAGCGCATACTCTCGCCTCTCCTGATTCGAGAAAGTTTCTTTGATGAGCATCATGTGGAAGAAATTCTAGAGCTTCTTCGTTTCCAAGGTTGGGAACAGATCTGTGCAAATAGGGCAATTATGAACGAGGTTGAAGTGCGTGAATTCTACCACTACTATCACTTGTCCAATGCTGATGCAATGTCTAGGTCTTCCAAATATGGTGGCAAAGACATCTCTTTCACTCCCAAGGTACTATATGTTCTCCTCTCTATTTCGTTGGGTGGTTTCTTTAAGGTTCCTGCTAGTGAGGTCAATGAGGAGAAGTTGGCCTGTATGGAAAGGTTGTTTGGTTCGACCACAGGGGAACTGCACACTGAAAGGCTGACTCTGGCTCAACGAATCGCATTCCACATCATCTCAAGGGTTGTTGTACCTCGTCAAGAAAAGTGCAACATCATCACGTTGTGTGATTTGTTCCTCCTTGATCGTTTTCTGAGAAAGGAGAAGATTGATCTTCTGTGTCACATGGAACGATGCAAAGCCAAGTCTCATTCTTTGGCTTATCCTGGGTTGGTAAAGATGTTACTGCTTCGCGATGAGATGTACCGCGAAGAGAATGAAGTTTCTCTGTGTAGTGAGTTGGATTCCTCTGTTGTGGAGAAGATGAAGTTTAAGGGTGATTCGAAGGGAACATGCACTGTTACTGCAAGGAAATCTATTGGCGAAGGAACGTCAAGGGGTAGCTCAGTTCAGCATCAGATTCTGGCGGAGCTCAAACAGTTGAACATTACGATGAAGTTGCTATTGGACCATTTCTTGAGCAAAGATGAAGACGATGTTGAAGACCTTGAGACTTGAGTGTTCCCTATCACTATCCAGCCTGTCTTTCCCTCTGTTCTTGATTTTTAATGTTTTTATGTCTTTTGCGTAGTTTTCCCTTAATTTTTTTTGCTTTGTTTGTCTAGTTCCTTAGCTTTGTAATGCTTTCCTGCTTAATGAATGAAATGCTTTGTCATGACTTGCGAATTGGTTGATGCTTTATGCGCTTACTATGATCTTTTGATGATGCCAAAATGGGGAAGGTAAATCTTTCTATGAACTTTCTAAGGGGGGATTTTGTCAATACTTTGATCATTGAATATGTTTGACTACATGTGATTGACTTCTTACTTGACTATTTTAACATGTACATTTTGAAGGAGTTTGTCATCACCCAAAAGGGGGAAATTGTTGGAACGATGATGTTCCTTCTAGTTTTGATGATGATAAACTCAAATGCACTTGATGGTTTTATTGTGACTATGAGTTTCAGGAACGAAGTGAATGTAAAGGAACGATGAAAACCATATGAGGAATCAAAACAGAGACTACAAGGAACAGAGAAGTCAACAATGGAACAACGCGCTTGAGTCAACAGGTGAAAAGAGACGCGCGTTTGTGAAGAGGAAAATTGAAGGGAACAGCGCCAAGGAACGATGAGAAGTGTGCGCTATTTGCCTTGCGATTTGTCGAATCTTCCAATTTTGAAAAGAAATCTTCTCAAAACAACTTGGGCCGCAAGGAAGAAGTTTGTTGAAGATATTGTTGTTAGAACTAGGGTAAATCAATATGATATTTTATTTGATTTTCCTTAAGTAAAACTAGGGTAAATCAATAGGATATTTTAGACTATAAGTAATGGAAGTTGTGAACTTCATTTGATGCATATGACTGCAGTATTTCCGAGAGCTTGAGCATTCGGTGAAGAAGAAGAAAAGAGAAGAAAGATTTGCAGGTACGAGACTTTGGTAAGTTGAGTGATTGATAGGGTTTTGAGTGTCTTAGGTGTTGTTTGGAACATTACACAAGAAGTCTAGATATCTAGGAGTGAACTAGGTTGACATAAGACTTGCTTGATTGCAATTCCGGGATTAATAACACAAGTAGACATTTGAAATCCTACTAGGGAAACCTAGAGATAGAGATTTTTCTCAGTCAACTAGTTCGTTGATTGAGTTTTTCTCTCTAGGGAACGTTACTATTGTTACTCTGTTTTCTTTCTTTATATTCCGATGTCCACCTTGCACTAACACACTCGATTTTACAGTTACAGTTGCAACAATTTTGTTACTTATTCGGTATTAGGGACATTATGACGATACTTTGTTAAAGCGATAGTAAAGGGGAAAAATAAACCATTGTATTTAGTCATTGAAAGTAAATAGATGGGTGAGATTGATAAGAATAACATCTTCATCTTTAATAGCTGCTATTTTTGGGTGCAAATCTGGTGAGGACATGTATACATGTTAGGACTAAGAACACCTAATAACAGTAGATTGCAAGCAATCCAACGGTTCCTAGCGCGCGTGTTAGTAGAGAAAATAGGGCACGCTCTCCGTCTCGCTTGCACACACGCGCTTTTTAAATCAAAAGAACTCCAAGCAACACAATCAGAAATAGAGCGCGAGACAATTAACGGGAGGGAATGAGGGCGAAATTAGGGCGATTTCAAAGGTTGATTTCAAAGCGATTTCAAGACAAGTTTCCAAAAGCAAGGTAATGTATCGATTTCATCCTTTTTGCAGTACATCTAAGCGATTTCAAGAGCTTCTTCTCATTTTGATGCTTGTTCTCAACATCTAACATACTTCCGCTCGAATTTCAGTTTTTTTCCTACTTTGTTCCGCGCAATTTGGACTCCTTCAAGCAGATTTCAGTTTTTTTCCTACTTTGAACCAAAACAAGTAAAAAATGCGAAAATCGAGCAACGAGAAATCACAACAAGTAGGAAGAAAACTGTAAAACCTATATAAATCTTCTAGTTTAAATTGCTTCCTACAAAATTCATGTGCTTCTATTCTTTAGATTGTGTTTTAAAATGGTTTAAAGTTGTGTGCATACAGTAATAACATGTGTGTACATATGGTTGTAACATCCATTTGAAGATCATTTAACTTCGTTATTGTCTGTAGTGAAATAGATTGTTATAAAATGTTATAGTGTTGTGTGCATATCATAAAAACATGTGTGTGCATATGGTTGTAACATGAGTGTACAGATGATTTAAGTATGTTATTGTCTGTAGTGAAATAGATTGTTGTAAAATGTTAAAGTGTTGTGTGCATATGACAAATAGGATATGCATGCATATGATAAAAACATCTTTGTGCATATGGTTGAAACATGTGTGTGCATATGATGTAATTGAAACTTTTGTGTACATACAATGATAATGTTTGTGTTCATATACTATGAGTTAATGTGTGTTCACATTGTGTGTGCAAACAGTGAGGCAAGTGTATATGTTGTGTGCATGTGATATACCTTATGTGTGCATTAAATAAAAAATTGGTTGTGCATATGAAATTAAATTTAAAATCTTGTGTCCATATGATAGTCTAATTATATTTGTGTGCTCTTGTTTTTATTGCTTGAGTTCCAAAGATGGTGGAATTAAGATATGGAACAATTAAAATTGATCCAAATCAAAGCCCAACATCATCATCTATGAGGGAGTTGAGAACAAAGCAAAGGGACGACAAATCTAGAAAGAACAAAACACCAACTTCTTCACCAACAGAAGGTATATTGTAAATATGTGTGCATTTGAAAACATATTTGTCTTTGAATATATCTAGTTAATAGGTGTGCATATGAAATGTAGGTTTTGAATATATCTAGTTAATAGGTGTGAAGGGAAAAAGCAAGAAGAGCAAAAAAAGGTTGGCCAACAAAAAAATCCAAGATAATGGTTCTGAATCTGAAGGAGAAGAGAGAGTACCCTCCACAGAGCTGAGAGAGATGGATCCATCAGCTTCTATGATGGTTGTATATCAAGGAGGACAAACATCTATACAACAACAAGATCCTAGTTGTGAATTCACTCCTCCAACAAACACTCCCCCTGGTTAGTAAAATAGCTTTCTGTGTGCATATGTCTTTTAACTGTGTGTGCATATGTGTTTAACTGTGTGTGCATATTTCTTATAATTGTATGTGCATATAATAATTATTTTGTGTGCATGTACATAGGTCTTCTGTGTGCATACAAACACACTTGAGTATGCATATGCAAATCTGTGCATAAGTCTTGTGTGTGCATATACACATGTACATATGTCTTTTAATTGTGTGCATATTTCTTTTAACTGTGTGTGCATGTGTTTAACTTGTGTGTGCATATTTCTTATAATTGTATGTGCATATGCACACACTTGTGAGTGCATATGCAAAATGTTAAAGTGTTGTGTGCATATGACAAATAGGATGTGCATGCATATGATAAAAACATCTGTGTGCATATGGTTGAAACATGTGTGTGCATATGATTTAATTGAAGCTTTTGTGTGCATACAATGATAATGTTTGTCTTCATATACTATGAGATAATGTGTGTTCAAACCTTGAGGCAAGTGTATATGTTGTGTGCATTGTGTACAAGTGTGTGCATTATGTGTGTAATGCACACACAAGTTGTATGCATGTATGAATCATTCTGTGTGCATGTACATAGGTCTTCTGTGTGCATGTACATAGGTCTTCTGTGTGCATACAAACACACTTGAGTGTGCATATGACCGCACTTGTGTGTGCATATGCAAAACTGTGCATAACTCTTTTGTGTGCATATACACACATGTGTGTGCATATGTGTGTAATTCACACACAAGTTGTATGCATATATGAATCATTCTGTGTGTGTGTGCATATATTCAAATATGTGTGCGCATAATTCTTCTTCTTTGTGTGCAAACTATAATACTTATGTGCTCATATGTTAAATATTATTGTGTTTCTTTTATTTTGGGCACAGAAACAAGAAGGAAGAAACAAAGGGAAGGAACACAAAAAATCACAAGGAATACAAAGAAGTCAAAGCCAGCACACACTGAAGCAAAAGAGAAGGAAGTTAATGAAAAACAAAAACAAAAAGGCAAGAGGAAGAAAAGCCCTACAGAAGCAGAGGTATCTAAACAAAAGAAACAGAAAAAGGAGGAGAAGGAGACTGAGAAGGTATCAAAGAGAGGGAAAAGGAGGAGAAGGAGACTGTGAATATCACAAAGCAACAATTGAACGAGAAGAAAGGGATAACTGAAGCTAGGAATGAGAACCCTCGGGTGTTATGTAGAAAATCCCCAAGATCACTTGTTCGAATGTTTGCTGATGAACAGAATTTCAGTGCTGCCCAGAGACAAGTTGTTATAGACATGGGATTTGGAGCATTGCTTGAGTGGAAGGTCGAATACTTGCCAGGGAGGCTAGGCCTATATGTTGCTAGCAAATTTGATGAATGTAAATGCACCATCAAGTTAAAGGGTTCTGCAGAGATTTTGGTTACTGAGAATGATGCACATGACTATCTCGACATTCCAAAGGGCAGCATCAGAATTGTGGCTCCCGATAAATTGCGCAACAAAGAAATCCTTGCCAAGTTAGCTGAGGACTTCCCGAAAAAGACAATGAGGAGTATTGTGATCAGTAATATCAAAGACAAGATGTTGACATATCACTTATTTGCAATTGGTATATGTTGACCAAATGGTGTTCAAAGGAAAGCCTTCTGAGAGGAAATTCCCAATAATCAAGAACTAGAACACAAAGACCCTAAAGGAAAGAGAAGACGAAGAGTTAATCCATTGTGGATTTGGGAGAGGGTTTGCAAGGGGAAGACCTCAGTTTCACGATCAAGATGAATCAACAAGGCAGGAAGAGACAGATTCTGCCCAAGATAAACAGAATGATGCTGCTCTAAATGACGATGAACTCAAGACATTCATGAAGGGCTATCTACATGATGCTGAAGAAATGGTTGTCAAGATTAGAAAGTTTGTGAATAAGAACAAGGGGACACCACCACAGCTTGCTCACAATGGTTTACTGAACAAGGTCAACATTGGTTGTGAGAAGATTTTAAATGTTAAGCTGAGAACGGAATCCTTGTCACAAACTAATGATGACGACTTCGACAACCAATCTGAATTCTGGGACGAAGCTGTAAAGTGCTTGGATGAATTGATAAAACTTTGAAGGAAAAAGAGATGCATGAGGGATCTATATGGGTACCCAGACTGTCAGATTTTGTTCAACAAGTATCAAGGGATTACGGTGAAGTAAGTTAATAATGTGTTTTGTTTGCTATATATTTTGTTACAATATAACAAGTACTAATCCATATGTTTACCTTCTAATGAAGAAAATCAATGATGAAGAAAACATGCACGAATCCCAGATTATTGGCAGTGATGATGATAAGGAAGAACGAGAAAACATGGAGGAGGCTCACACTTACGAAGAAAACATGGAGGAGGCCAGCAACATTGAAAAAGAACAAGAAATTGTAAATGATAAGGAAGAAGAAAATGAGGAAGAAAAAAACCAGGTAAACATAGAGGAGCCTCATAATGAAGAAGAAATCATGGAGGAGGTAAATATTAATGACAAAGAAGAAGATGATGGAATTCAGGTAAGAAAATATTTTAACAATAAATTTGTGTGTGCATATGTTGAGTCCTTATGTATGCATATAAATAACTCTTGTGTGTGCATATGTTGAAGTTTAAGGGTTCAAGTGAAATGCCTGGACAAATCATTAAAGAGGAAGATAAGGAGTCATCAGGGGAGAAAGAGGTAAAAATAATAAAAAACATTTGTGTGCATATGTTGATACTTGTGTGTGCATACTAATAACTCTTGTGTGTGCATACTAATAATTCTTGTGTGTGCATATGTTGAAGGTTAAGGGTTCAAGTACAATGCATGTCCAAATAATTGACGACGAAGATAAGGAGGCTTTAGTGGAGAAAGAGGTAAAAATCATGTGCATATCTTAAAACTTGTGTGTTCTTATAAAATGTTATGTGTGTGCATATGTTGATACTTGTGTGTGCATATAAATATCTCTTGTGTGTGCATATGTTGAAGGTTGATGGTTCAAGGGAGATGCCATCCCAAATAATTGAGGAGGAAATTAAGGAGCCATCAGGAGAGAAAGAGATAAAAACCAGAGTAGAACCTACTGTGTGCATATCTTAAAACTTGCGTATGCATATCTTAAAACTTGTGTGTGCATATGTTGAAGGTTGTGTGCATATTGAAGGTTGGGGGTTCTAGTGAAATGCAAGGCCAAATCAATGAGGAAGAGGAGGCATCAGGAGAGAAAGAGGTAAAAATCAGAGAAAACCTACTGTGTGCATATCTTAAAACTTGTGTGTGCATATAAAATGATATGTGTGTGCATAGGTTGATACTTTTGTGTGCATATAAATAACCCTTGTGTGTGCATATTTTGAAGGTTGGATGTTCAAGGGACATGCCATATCTTAAAACTTGTGTGTGCATTTAGTAATTATTGTGTGTGCATATTGAAGGTTGGGGGTTCTAGTGAAATGCAAGGCCAAATCAATGAGGAGTAAGATAAGGAAGCATCAGGAGAGAAAGAGGTAAAAATCAGAATACCTACTATGTGCATATAAATTGCTTATGTGTGTGCATATGATACTTGTGTATGCATATAAATAACTCTTTGTGTGCATATGTTAAAGGTTGAGCGTCCAAGGGAGATGCCTTGTCAAATCATTAAGGAGGCCCAAATCATTGAGGAGGCCTCAGAGAAAGAGGTAAAAATCATAGTACATCCTACTGTGTGACTTGTGTGTGCATTTAGTATTTATTGTGTGTGCGTAAGTTGATACTTGTGTGTTTATATAAATAACTCTTTTGTGTGCATATGTTGAAGGCTGGGAAGGCAGAAAGGGAACATAAGGTGGTAGCAGTAGAAAAAAAGGCTGCAGGAAAATATAAAGGTAAAATCTGAATAGAAATTTTTGTGTGTGCATATGATAAAACTTATGTGTTCATATGATAGTTAATGTGTGTTCATATCTTGTTCCTTGTGTGTGCATATATTAAATCATTTGTGTGCATATAGCAATGCTTTTGTGTGCATACTGCAGATCATTATGGATTTTGATGAAGTTCTATCATTTGACTTGGGGATCTCACCAATTTGTACTCAGGAGAAAGAACTATTGAGGAAACAGGAATTGAAGGAATCAACAACAGTTGAGGCAATAGAATCAACCATTCCAAAGAAGGTACAGAGAAAAAAACTTTGGCTGAATTAGTACCTTTTATAATTTGCAAGACTCTAATGGTTTGTGTGTATTATTAGGTAACATTTGTGGCTGGAAACTCTTATGTGACACCGGTGCAAAATGTACAGAAAAGGATAACTAATCCTTTAGAATATGTGAAATCTTCATTCAAAGCAAGAGAGGTTGATATTAATGAGCATGCAACTACAGAGGAGAAAAATATCTACGATTGGCTGATGAACACAAGAATAAAATCTTGGTAAGTTGATATAAATGTTATTTTCAAATATTATGTGTTCATATGATAGTTAGTGTATATGCATATGTTGATCCTTGTGTGTACATATATTAAAGCTTGTGTGTGCATATACTAAAGCATGTGTGTGCATATTAGAACTTGTGTGTGCATATCTTGATTCTTATGTGTGCATATATTAAAGCTTGTGTGTGCATATCTTGGTTCTTATGTGTGCATATTTTGATTCTTATGTGTGCATATCTAATTTTATTATGTAAGTATGTTAAATAATATTTCTAATGAAATAAGTTTCATGTAGCAATGTGATTTTCAAATTGAATGAATTCTCATACTACAAAAGTGACTTCGCCTTATTAAAGAAAGGACAATGCCTAGACAGTGGTCTTTTTGATGGATATACTGCAATATTAAATGAAAGTAAAATATACAAAGATGCAGCGTCTCCATTGAGGTTCTTCCTACTAACAGTGCATATGGTACATATTACATACTGTAATAAATTATATCATTATTAATGAATTACATTTTCTAACTTTATTTTTCTTAAACATGCAGATGTATACTGTGTTGGCAAAAGAAGTTACAATAGAAGAAAAATCAATATTGTTCAACAAATGCTTAATGGCGAACTTTAACTCTGTTGAAGGTTTCAAGAAAAAGAATTTGAAGATCCAAAACATTGACTTGGTAAGTCATAATTGTTCAACCATATGCACACTGCAGATTTGTGCATAAGTCTTTTGTGTGCATATGACCACACTTTTGTGTGCATATGTGTACACTTATGTGTGCATATATGTCTTGTGTTACATATGAACACTTGTGTGCTTATGTGTGCGTACAAACACACTTGTGTGTGCATATATGTACACTTGTGTGTGCATATATTACTTGTGTTACATATAAACACGTGTGTGCATGTGTGTGCATATTCACAGACAAGTTCTGGATGCATAAGTGTGATGATATTTTCTGGGTGCATATGCACGCACTTGTATTTGTATGCACACAGAAGTGTTGATATGTTCTAACATACATTATTGATTAAACAGTTCTTTTTCCCAATGATTGCCCATGCACACTATTATGTGATTGCAATCAATGTCAAGACACCACGTGTGCACATAATTGACAACTCGTCAGACGGAGGTGATGACAAGTATGGACAAGTCCCCAACGATTTGGTGAGTATAAGTTGACTATAAATGATAAATTTATTAATATTGAATTGGAAAATTATTACTAACTCTTTTTTTTTTGGCAGAGAACTTTATTTGTGAATTTTCTCATGGAAAATCAGATGACAACGAAAGCTCAAAGCATAAAGGATGTAAACAAAGTTCCCAGTGAGAGACTAGAGATGAACTGGAGGGATGGGAAAAACAAGATAGACTGTGAGATTTTTGCCAATAGACACATGGAAACATACAAAGAGAATGGGTTGTCAGATTGGCGCAGTGGCATGTTGAAGGACAACCAGAAGCAGTTGAACAATTTGAGAGTGAAGTACTGCTCTACTTTCCTCAAATGTGAGCACAATGAGCACAAGAAGAAATTTGAGCAGTTGGTTAAAGCCTATCTAAAGAGGAAGAATTATGCAACCAAAAAGAAAAGGCTATGAATGTTGTAAGGTTACATTGTGTTTTGAACAAAACAATTTAAGGTTGTAGTTGCTTGAATGTTAGTAAGACATCTATGGTAGAAGACAATTGAAAGTTTTATTTTGTTTTGTAATGAATAACAATATACTGCTTTTGTGTCTGAATGTATAAAATGATAATATTTTGTGTGCATTTATTCGGTGTTTTGTGTGCAAATGGTAAGCTTACCGTGTGCATATGTATAGCTAGTGTGTGCATATGTTGAATTATTGTGTGTGCATATATGTATTCTTGTTTGTGCATATAAAGGAAGTCTAGGAATGTTGTAATATTTTGTGTGCATATCTTGAAAGCCAGTGTGTGCATATGATGAATTCTTCTGTGTGCATGTGATGATTAATGTGTGTGCATATCATGAAAGCTCTTGTGAGCATATGGTGAGAGCCAGTGTGTGCATATGACATACCTAGTGTGTTCATATAATATATCTAGTTTGTGCATATGAAACAGTGTATGATGATTTCTTATGTGTGCATATGATGAATTCTTCTGTGTGCATATGATGAATTCTTTTGTGTGCATATGTTGAATTCTTCTGTGTGCATGTGATGATTATTGTGTGTGTATATCATGAAAGCTCTTGTGAGCATATGCTGAGAGCCAGTGTGTGCATATGACATACCTAGTGTGTTCATATAATATATCTAGTTTGTGCATATGAAACAAAAAGTGTGTAAAAGTTTGAATAACAAAAGAAAACACAGAATGTTTGAATAACAAAAGCTAACGAAAAAAAATACAACTTGAATTAATATTCCGTTAAAATTTTGAATCTATAACAAGTGTTCGCTAGTCCTCATATTGAGGGCAAGTCTTATAATTGTGTCTAGACTTTTTGCAAATCACACATGTTCTCTTTTGCTTCTTTGAGTTTTCTATCCCGATCTCTTGTCCACTCCTAATGCGTCTCTTCCTGCCCTTGTTGTTTGCTTGTGGAGGAGGATGAACATTAACTTGATCTGGTAAAGCACCTACAAATTTTGAATAATTTCTTGTTGAGGTGGAAGCAGATGTCTCAACTGTTGCTACATTCATAAAAGCTTCATTTTGCTCCTTTATCACACACAAAAACTCCTTCATTTTATCAACATTGTCACCCAAAATATCAACACAATAATGCATCTCTGACAAAAGTTCGGTCACCAATTGCTTCTTCTCATCAATCTGAACACTACCATCATCAACTGAACCATCCACTTCAAAAAGAGGCTGTAAAATTGTTTGCTTCGTCCAACGAGTATTAATGAACTTTGTAGATAATGACTTGATACCAAGATTTTTAAATACCATGAAGATGTGGCAGCAAGGAATATCTACACACTAGTACAGAATTTAACTTAGATATCACTAAAATTAGGGCGCTATAAACAAGCGCAATAAGAAACAAAAACGCTTAGCGGTTTTTTTAAAAAACCGCTAAGACGTACAAAAACGCTTAAAGTTTTCAATTTTATAGCGCTTTTTACAAAAAAGCGCTAAGAGTTCTGAAACACTCATAGAGCTTTTTATAAAAAAGCGCTATAATACATTTCAGTTTTTTTTTTAAATGTAAAATATTCTCTTAGCGCTTTTTTGTAAAAAGCGCTAAGAGTTTTGAAACACTCTTAGCGTTTTTTACCAAAAAACGCTATAATAAATTTCAATTTTTTTATTTTAAAAATGTTAAAACATTTTCTTAGCGCTTTTAAACAAAAAGCGCTATAATAAATTTATCAGTAAAAATTTTGGGGCAAATGTTTTTGCCTTGCCTCTTCCCACTACCCTGTTTCATCTCTCGTGCCCTAATTTTTGCCTTACCACATCTGCGAAGACGACGATCCTTTAGATTCCTCTCTCCCATGGTTTGCCTCTCGCCCCGTAGCCCCTCTTTTTCTCTGTCGTCGGCGGTTTCCTCTCGCGCCCCGTAGCCTCTCTTTTTCTCTGTCGCCGGCCGTTTCCTCTCGACGGCTCATCTCGGTATCGTCTTCGCAAAAGCTTCTTTCGTTGCCTTCTCTTGGTGGCTTCTCTCGCCGGTGCGTTTTCTTGCTGAATTAAACTCAATTAGTTTTCGTTGTTACAATTGCTGAACCAAACCTTGCTCGTTGTTACAATTGCTGAAGCAAGCCCTAATTTTAGTATCAAATACTAATCTGAACTTACATTTCTCAATTCAGATCTGGCTAGACACTTCTGCAGATTCTGCTGTTCTGCTGTTGTTGATTATATTGATTATTTCTTCCGATTCTGCTGTTGTTGTTGCTCACTCTTTTGCATTTGAAGTTGTTCTTATGTTGTTGTTGTTGCTCACTGTTTTTACATTTAATTTGAAGTTGTTCTTAGATGTGATCTCGACCAGTTTCAATCTACACGCTTTTTCTGATTTTTTGTAAGCTCAAATATTTACAAGTCTTTCAAAGTTTTTTGAACTTCTTTCAGTTTAAAATTTTAAAGTATCTGTTGAAAGAAATTTGAATGCACTACATTGAAAGTATATATAATTTCTAGCTTTTTCAGTTTTGAAATATCCGATGCTGTTGAAAGAAATTTTAACTTGTATTTATGATCTCTTTGGTGAGAATTTTATGTTTTGGAGATTTTGAGATTGATTTAATGGGTGAGTGGTAATTTGAATATATATGGGTGCACAGGGGTTTGTTGAAGCACTGGTGCAGTTCCTGAAGTCATCTGTTTATGAAAGGAATGCATTAGCTCAAGAAGTTGGTGCTATGGCTCTATTTAACATTACTGTCAAGAACAACAGGTTATTTTCGTTACTGATATATGTATAACTTTTTACACGCTTACTTGACTACAGAATTGCATGATTAAGAGTCCTTAGCAAATGTGGTGCTTTACTGAATGTTTTCCAACATTGTTTCCTTGATCAATATCATTGAAAGGAAATGTGGTGCTTTACTGCTTTTGTTCATTAAGAGTCATTAGCCAATGTGGTCCTTTTTGTTCAGTAAGAATCAATAGTGCATTGATTCGAACTGTTAGATGTCATAATTTGATGGATTTTAATATTTTGTCATGTGTTTAAATGTAGGCAATTCTTCATAGGTTTTTATCTCTTCTAATGTGATTGTGGTTTGTGTGGTTATCCAAATGTGAAATTGAAGCTGAATGTTTTCAAGCAAAAATACTATGATATTCATAATAGTAGACATATATATAGGTTACTCTCCTCAAGGGATTAAGGAATGCTTGACATATGATTTCTACTACTAGATTATGTTCCCTGTTACTTGTCACTTAATACAAGTTGTTACTCTGATCACTTGTATGATTCAGCTCTAACTTGTTAGAAAATTTTACTGGCATGTTTGTAAACTTGGGCCATTTTCTATAATTAGTGATTAAGTGCGGGTGAGGTTGTTAGGCCATTGCAGAGGCTTATAAGGAGCTCTATCCTTTTCTTCTTTATCTTCTTCCCTCATCTCTTTCATTTCTATCCTTTCTTCCATTGTTATGGAGGATTGAGCTATTGTTGTATCCGGGATACAACACTATTTATCATTGGAATTTATAATTTAGCATGTTTGATTTTGACTATTGACAGTTGTATAGTATGCATTATAAAAACTGAGATCTGTTTGTTACACCTTGTACTTGCTATTGTGAGTTTGACTCATACTAGATTAGATTAATATTATAGATGCGTAGAACATATTCCACTGGACTTCTTGTTGTCTGTCTTACTGGGTTTGTAGCGTAAGTGTTTGATTACCATGTACAGCTCGTGATCCTTCTTGTTGATATAAAAGCTAACATGTACAGCTCAGGTTTTCTTAGTAAAATTTGAGTAGCTATGGTGTAGGCTTTTGAGTTCTCCATTGTGTTTGCATTGGCACTAGCATTCTTCTTTCTGATAGAAACTAGCTAGTTTGTTCAAAGCATGAAAATAATGAAACCAACCATTTATCCAATTCAGCTTCATGTCCTTGTGGAATATGAGACAGTGGAGGCAGCAGAGAAAGCGGTCAGTAGATATGTCTTTTATGTTATAGTTATGCATATTATTGATACTAAGCTTTGATAAATAATAAAGTTCTATCTCCTCTACAATAAAATCTGGCAGGCTGTCACTTTAAATGATGAAAAGGACTGGAGGAATGGCTTGCGTGTTCAACTTCTTCAGAAGCGAATGGTATGGTATTGCATTGCATTGCATTCTTCCTCCTCTGTAACACTAAATAACGTCTTTTCTTTGCTACAAGCATATGGTTTGGGACGAAAAGTATGGAAGGGATCTGATGCTGACAAGGTTAGCCATACCAGGCCAGCTCCTATAGCTAATGAGGATAATAACAAGACAAGTGAAAGCCATGATGACACACAACAAGTTCAAGTATGCATCGCAATTGCTCTGCTTGTGCTCTTTGACTTTATCATTGCAATGACTCAACAAAATTCTCTTTGCACTTTCAGGATGGGGAAGAAGAAAAAGATGGAAAGAGAGGTCAAAACCGTAGATCAAAGGGACATAAACACCGGGTTAACGGCGGGATGGGTATGTAGACGAATATACTTTTGAGTATCTTGTTAACACCAAAGCGCGCATAATTTTAATTTCATTCTCTTGTTTCCTTTGTACATATTTAGGTCATGGAAGCATTACTTCTGCACACATAGAAGCTGCAAAGACGCCTCCTGGCCCTCGCATGCCTGACGGAACAAAAGGGTTTACCATGGGTTGCAGACGCCCTCTGGTGGCAACTCAAGTTTAGTGCAATGTTGGGTGTCACACTAAGGTATGTCAGTTACGTGGCTATGTATGTAGTTTTATAGTAGGGAATGGATTTTTTAGTAAATTGGTCTCAGCTCACAAGGGGAAAACTGTAAATGGCTGCCCTTGGAGTTGTGGGTTTCCAGGATGGATTACAAGCGAAGGTCTTTGTGGAGGAGGTGACGGTGTGTTTTGGTAACTATATGCTCATCATATCGAACTACTATATTTGAATGCACTTTTCTTCTCGTTCTGTTAATTTTCATTTCAATGTTGTTTTCATGAAATTCCATTGCCACATTATTTATAGACTGAGCATCAAGCTTGCATTCCTGTATGAAACTGTGGTGTCGTTATGGTGCATTATTGAATTCTTGCAGAGCTTATCCACCAAAATATAGTGGTGAGAATACTTTTAATTGCTTGAGTGTAAGAAGTTTTGGAGTATCCTGTTGTACACTTCTCTTTTTTGAATTTTAGATAACAGCTATTTTCTAAATCCGTCTTACTAGGTTAGCTGCAATTGCATTTGCTGGGCTTTTTTTTTTAAAATTTGGAACATATATTATAGCGGTTTTTTGTAAAAAAACGTTATAATATATGATAAATTATAGCGGTTTTTTACAAAAGACCGCTTAAAAAAAAAATTTTAAAAAAAATTGGAACATATATTATAGCGGTTTTTTGTAAAAAAACACTATAATATATGAAGGTATTGTAACACCCCTAAATTACCTTAGGAATATTACCGCCAGTGAACTCGAATCACATATCCAAAATCACCCAAGGCTTTACAGTATTGATCGCAAAATACAATTTATAACGAACAATAACAAATATAATATGGAAATCAAGTTATATTATAATTTGACGTTGTAAAATGGCAACCCAATAATGTATATCAAAATATCAGCGTAAGACTTAAATATTCAAAACATAACAAGATCTAAACCTTGTTCGAAAATGATCAAATAACAAAGGAAACTGCAGCTGCCTTCAACGTCTTCGTTCCAGGGCTTCGATCTGGGAAGCTGTACCTGATGTGCCGTATAGGACGGATGACACCAGCAAACCATGCAAGGAAAGAGAAAGGTTGGTTAGTCTAATGAAAGACTAAACAAGGGCTCAAACATAGTAGTTCTGGTGGTTGCATTTGGTTACTATAATTGTCTATCGAATAAAAGCCGATAGACGATACATAACCAAATACTATCACTGAAATGAAAGAATAGGAATGCAAGAAGAAAAGACTCCAAAGGAATGAGTCTTATAGGAATACTTATGATTGTTTGGGAACATTATATTTCACACAAAGGTTGAAAACGACCTTGACTATTTGGGTCCACGACCAACCTCACCGCGTAATGCGAATCCAGATTGGAAAGAGGACTTACTTTAATACAAGAGTCCGGGCGGGTTCCACGTTGTACTTCTCGCCCGAGGGTATATTAATTATGTGCAACAAGGCACTTATCTTATTTAATTTCAAAACGCGCATTTTACGTTGAATCTTTTAATTTCCACAACAGATCTCGCAATGAGATATATGATGGGAATAAATCCCGAAGATTGGGAATAAATCCCGAAGATTGGAACCAGCTAAGTGCACCACCACCTATATTCGGATAGGGGTAGGTCATGACCAAAAGCATTAGGGCAATAATCCTCCTAACGCCAAGTTATAAAGAAACGACTAAACCTCACAAGGAAATAGCGTTCCTACGAATACTCGTGCTAAACTAGCATTTATATTTCCACACCAATGCACAACAAGTCCACACCAATTATAACTAGCACCCTATAATAATAATAATATATATAAGGGTCATAGCTAGCATATTATACAACCTAATAATAAGGTTCAATTAAACACACCATTTATTCACACAAGTTCCCAAACAAGAAAAAAATTATTTATCCCAACTTAATAGCACAACCGATTCATTGGCAATTAAGGTAAAAATGGAATAAATATGCAAGAGCGAACCGCCACTTGCCTTGAATCACAGAAGAGGAGCGGTATCGCGGGGATGGTTGTTTCCGAGTACCAACTTGAATTCCTGCTCTATTTCCGTTCCAGAAGTGAATCCGAGACGTACCCAAATCACACACAAAATAAATTATAATTAGATAATTTATTTAAAACTGAATTTTGAAGGGTATATGTCTCAAGATTGAATTAATACATCTCAAATTAATTCAATTTTTAAGGCTTAATCGGTAGGATGATTATCTATATGATTAAACTTCATTTAATCACATATTCTAAATAATCTTTTCATACATAAATAAATATCACAATTTATTTATAAATCCATAAATTTTACTCCAAAATATTATCTCCATGAAAAGTCAATATTATAACCATTCATAGTCTAAGATAATAAACAAAGTAATTTTAATTACTTTAATTCAGATTTTATAAAGAATCAGAATAATTTCATCTTATTATATAGTAATTAAGATTAATTTATTTAACCTTAATTAAACTATATAATGATGAAATAAAATCAGAAAGCGAATTAAAATTCCAAAATACCCAATTCGGATCGACGTCGCAAGGGAGGTTGCGGTTTTCCGGCTACTGCGGTGGTCGGCGGTGGTTAATCGGAGACGAGACCTTAGGTCTTGGGAAGCTAACTCCCAGGCGCAACTTCTGGCGGTGGTGGCGACTCTAACGGTGGACGGTGATCGATGAATTTCGGCGAAGAACAGGCGCGGCCGAGAGCTAGGGTTCTTGAGCTTTGGAGAATTAGTTGGATGCCGAAATCTCAATGAATGCTGCCCTATTTATAGGGGTTGGAAAGGTCTCTGGGAGATCTTCGTTTCCATATAAAATTTTGACGAAATAGATCCCGGAATGACCCCGATTTCCCCTAGTTTCCATAAAGCCAAAAACGAAAATTTATTTCCATATATACTCAAATTCGATCTCGTCTTTGATCGTTACCATCCGAAACCACTTGGGTTGGGCGAGTATAATCCTCCTCTAAAAAGCCCATGGGTTAGTTAAACCAAACGAGCCCAAATGGAAGCTCGATTCGGCGGAAAACCGCCATTGATGGGCATTGGAGAGCTCGGCTGGGCTGGGGGTTGATGACGATGAACAGTACCCGATCGGGCCCCCAGATTTTGGCTTAATTGCATTTTTGGCCCCAACTTTCCAAATTGGGGCGAAAATGCCCTTGAATAATTCTTGAAAATTACAAAAGTTACCCAAACTTTTCCAAACTTAATTATTTTAATAATTCTAAGTTTCTAATATTATTTTAGCCCAAAATTAATATTAGAAAAATTAACCAAGGCTAAAATAAGCTTAACTTAAGCTAAGACAAGCTTAAGTTACAATTCCTATGGCTTTAACCATATTTAGATCTCTTAACAAACTTGTTAACCTTGATCTAAATATTCTAGGTTAAATGTCATAGTTTTATTTAAATTTAATAATAACATAATGTTACCCAAAAATTTAAATAACACACGACCTTAAGGTTGTAATGGCTTATATTAAAATTCTCCATTTCATTTCTATTTTTGGAATGTGGAAATAAATACCAATATTCCTTTATTATAAATAGACTTAGAAAATTACATAAATACCCTTACTGAAATTGAGGGTTATTACATTACTACCCCCTTAAGAAAAAGTTTCGACCGCGAAACTAAGCCGAAAACAGCTCAGGGAAACGACTACGCATATCAGTCTCGGTCTCCCAGGTTTCCCAAGTTACTTCCTCGGTTCCAGTCTTCGACCAAATAATCATCACCGATGGAACTACTTTGTTCCGCAGGTGTTTCTCTCGACGCTCTAGGATACGCATCGGTCTCTCCTCGTATGTACCATTCGATTGAATCTCGATGTCGTCATAACTCAGAACATGAGACTCATCTGGCACGTACTTCCTCAGCAGAGTGACATAAAACACATTATGCACCGAATGTGCTGAAGGTGGCAATGCCAACCGGTATGCCAAAGATCCGACTCTGTCAAGGATCTCAAATGGTCCGACATAGCGTGGATTGAGCTTCCCATGCTTCCGGAACCTGAACACACCCTTGGTTGGTGACACCCTGACGAAGACCTTATCTCCAACATCGAATTCGACATTCCTTCGCTTTAAATCAGCATAAGACTTATGTCGACTCTGAGCGGTAAGCATTCTTTGCCTGATCAAAGCAATATCTGAGGCAATCCTTTTGACCAACTCAGGTCCTAACAATATCTTGTCAGCATTTTCATCCCAACATATTGGTGATTTGCACTTCCGACCATACAAGGCTTCAAATGGAGCCATCTTGATGGTGGAATGCCAACTATTGTTGTATGTGAATTCTATCAGACTCAGACTGTTCTCCCAACTGGTCGGACGATCCAACACACATGCTCTCAGCATATCTTTGAGTGTCTGGATTGTTCTCTCCGACTGTCCATCCGTTTGAGGATGAAATGCAGTACTGAATCTCAACTCAGTCCCCATTGCCTTGTGCAACTCTTTCCAGAATCTCGACATGAATCGACCACCGCAATCCGAAACAATGGTTTTGGGTGTACCTATGCAGGCGCACAACCTCGTGTAAAAACACTTTAGAGAGCTTCTGCATTCCCCAGGTTGACTTGATGGCCACAAAATGAGCACTTTTCGTGAGTCGGTCAATGATCACCCAAATAGCATCCTTCTGGCCTTGAGTCTTTGGCAAACCCGTCACAAAATCCATTGCAATATCTTCCCACTTCCATTCTGGCACCGAAAGAGGTTGCAATTCGCCACCTGGCCTTCGATGTTCAATCTTCACTTTTTGATAGGTCACCAGAATTTCTGCTACAACCCACTTCATATTGGGCCACCAGAATTTCTTCCGCAGATATTTGTACATCTTACTAGACCCCGGATGTACTAGAATAAGCAGAGGAATGGGCCTCTCTCATGATTAGCTGACGAATGTTGACATCATCAGGCACGCAGATCCGGTCCTGAAACCAAAGGGATCCGTCATCCTGAATCACAAATCATGGAGCTTTCCCATCTGTAACTTCGCTACACAATTTTACCAAAACCACGTCATCGACTTGTCTTTCCTTGACCTGGTCAAGCAACGTAGCCTGAATTTCAAGCATACTCAGACGTCCATGTCGATGATCAAACAAGACCTCTACTTCACACAATCTTTGCTGTAATTCTGTCTGAGCAGTGAGAAGAGATACTATAGTCTCATGCGGCGTCTTTCGGCTCAATGCATCTGCTATCACATTAGCCTTGCCTGGATGATACAACAACTCTATGTCATAATCCTTGAGCAACTCTAACCAGCGTCGTTGCCTCATGTTTAACTCTTTCTGATAGGTGCTATTTCATACACCTTTACTAGCAATTATTAGCATGATTTGGAGAGGTTTTGGATGAGTTTTGGTGCTAAGTCTGCGATCCAGATGTTTTGGAGAGAAGTGAAGAAATCCAAGGTTTTGCAGCTTAGATGGAACATGAGGATGGATGGAGCTGTTGGAGCATCTATGGAGAAGACTACCAACACTTGGTAGGATTGAAGAGCAGCAGAAATAGAGAAGAAGAGAGCTGGAGAAATGAGCTCACCGCCCCGCGTCAGAAGTATCGCGGCCCGGCAGTGACTCTCAGTGAAGATGAAGCCCGCACCTGAGGATACCACCGCCCAGCGGTGGAAGTTCGATGCCTCGCGGTGGAATTCACCGCCCCGCGGTGGTCGTGCTTAATGACCTCGCGCCAGAGACAATTTAGTTTCCTTTTATGTTCGAGACTTTATTTTATTATTATTCTGTTTCCTTTATTATTTGCATTAGTTTAACCTAGTTTCCTAAGACTATTTAAGCCTCTTTTCTAGGTTAAGAAAAGAGAGAGACTTATCATCACTTGAATGCTTCCGTTTTCAGACGTTATTTCCTATAGAGTTTTTCATCCCCTTTGATGGAGAACTAACTTCACCCTTGTTCTGCTAGACGATTGAAGCAGTACAGTTGATGTGTTTGTGAGATCTCTATTCCTTGTTCTTATCCTTATAAGTGTTGGATTGATTCTCTTGGTTATTTTGATATTGATTTCTTGTTGTTCTTCTTAGCCTGATCAACTAGGTTGAATGCTTTTTATCAATTGCTAGGATTGCATATAGGGGTTCCGAGTGCATATCTAGTGGCAAACACAATTATGAGTATAGGGGTTCCGAGCGTACAATTGTGAGTGAGAATCAGTTGCATGTTAAGTAGGGGAGTGAGTACTTGTACGTCTTTCTACTTGCATGTATCCTATATCCTTGTGTGCATTGCTATTGCTATGTTGGTGCTAAGGTACGCTGACAACTGTGAGAATCAGTGGTACTTTATCATTGGCATAGTAATAAGTCTATTGACAACTGTGAGAATCAATAGTACTTAAGATCAGGGTGGGAACGACTATAAGGATAATTAAAGAACTTGGATTGAATAGATTTCCGTGATCAAATTCTATTTCTGTACTTGTGGATTTCGCTCTAGTAGAACTACTTTTCCTTATCATATTTTCTAAACTCAACTCAATTCATTTGCTTTGGTTGCTTTGTTCTCTTGATAACTAAACCCCCATTTGTGTTACTTGTCATTCACGGTTGCATACTACATCAAACCTTCTCTGTGGGATCGACCCTTACTTGTCTGCTATACTTCTGTTTAGTGGGTTTGTTAGGATAATTTACTTTGATACGGCTAATCAACGACATTTGCTTGTGCATCTTTTAGCCGCCGTCAAATTTGGCGCCGTTGTCGGGGAAGGTTTTTGTTTGTTGTGTGTTTTCGTGATTGATTTTTGGTGGAGACCTATCTTATGGTCGACACCCGTAGTACTGACCCTATTCTAGCTCCTTTCGATCCAGAGGTTGACAGATCTTTCCTTAGGAACCTGCGCAATCAAAGGGAAGACAAAGAAGAAGGAATAGAGACAGTTGAGACCGTTGAGACTGAAACCATCGAGACAGAAACCATTGAGACTGCCAATACCCCAGCCGTTGCAATGGCTGGAACTGGAACCCTGAGAGAACTTACTGAGCCGAATATAGGGGCGCAGCCCCTAGCTGTCATCATCCATGTGCTAGGAGAAGGGGTGAACTTTGAATTGAAGTCGGGAGTTATTGCTTATCTCCCTAAATTCCACGGCCTTAGTGGAGAGGATCCGATCTCTCACGTGGGCAAATTCCACAATGTCTGTATGACGATGAAGCCCAGGAATATGACGGAAGACCAGATCAAGATGAGAGCTTTTGGTTTCTCCCTACTCGACTCTGCGAGCGATTGGTATTACCACCTGCCGCCAGGAACCATAGATACATGGACTAAACTGCACAAAGCATTCCTGGACAAGTACTTTCCCACGAAGAAGGCGAATGCTTTGAAAAAGGCAATTGACAACATTGAGCAGGCTGGTGATGAGACGTTGTATGATTATCTGGAGAGGTACAAGAGGCTCTGTTCCAGCTGCCCATTCCACGGATATGCCAAGCAGGACCTTGTCCTTTATCTACACAACGGTCTGTTGGACCAGGAGAGGAGAATGGTTGATGTTGCGTGCGGTGGAAGTATTCTGAACCTGACACCGGATGAGGCTATGGAGAGACTCCAGGAGATGAGTGAGAGTACCAGGAACTTCGGGAAGACGTACGAGAGAAAGGCGGTCAATGCTATGACCCCTGCTGGACCAAGCCCGGTGTTGACTGAGTTGGCCGAGCTGAAAGAGTTGGTGCTGAGGATGGCGAACCAGAATGCCCCTCAACAAGTTAAAGCGTGTGGACTTTGCTCTAACCAGTCCCACCATACCGATACCTGTCCCCAGCTGCAAGAGGAAGGTGTTGCTTAAGTAAACGCTGTAGGAGGTTACAGACCCCCTAGACCACAATATGGTAGATAGCCCAATTACAATCAGAGAGGGCGTGACCACCCAGGCTTTAGATGGAGTGACCCTCAAGGTGGTCTACAGCCAGTGCAGCAACAGCAGTACCAGCCGGCGCAACAACAGTACCAGCAGAGAGCCCCTTATCAACAAAGGCCCCAGGGCCAAACATCTGGAGCTTCCACTGAGGATATGCTAAAGACTCTGACTCAGCACTTTGCCACACATGTGCAGGCTAATGAGTCGAGTATCAAAAACATGGAGAGGCAAATTGGTCAGTTGGCCGATGAGGTGACCAAGATTAACCAAAGGGCATCAAATTCCCTACCATCCCAGACCACTGTGAATCTCAGAGAGAACGTGAGTGCTACCACGCTCAGAAGTGGTAAGAAGTTGATCGTTGCTCCTAATGTTGAAGAGGAGAACAAGTTTGAGAAGGAAGAAATCACCGACCGCCCCGCGGCAAACCCCATCGCGGCTCGGCCAGAAACTAAGGGCGAAACCAGTGAAGGAGTTTCATTGCCACCGCCCCGCGGTGACCCTCGCCGCGACTCGGCGCCTGAATCCAGTAAAGACACCGCGACCCCACCGCCCCGCGGCGTAGTTTCACGCCCCGCGGTGAGCTCGCCACAACCTGGTCCACAAAACTCTGTTGGTGATTCCCTGCTAGATGATGTGGGAAGTTCTATTCCCTCTACTTTGGGCACTAGCCCCCCTGCACCAACCATACAAGGCTGTAAGCCTTTATCTAGTGACGTGCAGCATATTCAGGTTAAGCCATATCAGCCCCCACATCGTTCTAAGTATGGGGGAGACACTCCAAAGGAAGTACAGATGGAGTCAATGGAAAAGAGGGAACATGGTCTAAGGTTTAAACCTTTCCATGAGAGGTCTCCACAAGAAGAGACGAGTAGGAGGATTCCAAGGGGATCCTACTCTAAATGGTGACGGATCTGCACTACGTCGAGCCAACGACGATAACCAAGGCGCTGTCCGGGAGGCAACCCGTGTTAGTCCTTCTTTGATTTTTCCTTTCATTAGATTATTTTCATAGTTTATTTTGCTTTGTTTCGTTCGCCTGTTACTCACATTTCAGGTACGAAAGTAAACCCGAGAAGAGATGTGGTACCCAGCCAGTTTCACCGCCCCGCGGTGAAGGTCAGGTATAACCTCTCGACTTTTTATAAAAAAAAAAGCAAGAATAATGGGCCCCGAAAAAACCTTAAACGGGTGAGTAAAAGCTTATTTCTTAAGTGGTAACTAAGGTTTTGACGGCTTGGGTTCCCTCTGGTGGGCCAAGATTTCTCTTTTGGGCCATGGTACATGACCGGCCCATTACCCCCTTTGTCCTTTCCCTTTCCCTGACCTAACCCCACTTTCTCTCACCATCCCTATTCCAACGCCCCCCTCAAATCCCCCCCAAATCCCTATCGACCTTGAGCCAAATCTAGCCCCAAATCCCCAATTTGGAGTCTAGCCTCACAAACAAGCCCAAACATAACCCCACCGCGTCACGTTCGTCCCGCCACGCCGCTGCTCTGCCTCGCACTGCCCCCGCTTTGCGTCGCTGCTGCCACCGCCCCGCGCCGACTTCGCCGCGACCCGGCCATAGCTCCCAGTTTCTCACCGTGACCCTACCGCCCCGCGCTGAGACTCTCCTGGCTGTGTGATTGTTTGCTTGTAAGTTCTCTAGATTGCCTTGCTTTGAGCACTTCAATTCCCTACTTATGGCATTTAGAGGCAAGAAGAAAGTGTCGACTAGGGATGGGAGTGAGGTTTATAATGTGGTGAAGGAGAGGAAGGTGTTGGCTTCGAAGTTTTTCCATAAGCCGACTTTGGAGCAATTGGGAATGTTGGCATGTGTGTCCATGTGCTTGACACAGTGTGGGTTAGGGAAATTTCTGGAAAAGGCTGCCCATGCGTATCCAGAGTTGTGCTACCAGTTTATTGCCTCTTTCAGGAGGCTCACCAATGACTCGGACGATAGGCATCTGCGCAAGATCATGTTCACCTACAATGGGCGTGATTACTCCTTATCTCTGAAGTTGGTGCATGAAGCCCTGGGTATTACAAAGGACCCAACTGATGGGTGGTCTGGTGGTATTCACGATTCCGAGATGATGGAGTTCTGGCGGGCTGCTACGGGCAGGAGTTTCAGGAAGGGTCAGGAGGTGAATTCCAAGTTGGTGAACCCGTGTCTGCGGTTGATCCACAAGGTGATGATGCGAGATTTCTTTGGCCATGCGGACGATGGGAAGGTGCCTATGAAGGATTTCCAGTGGTTTATGAGCATCTTGGGGACTGTTGAGTATACGCCGTGTTGGGCTACCCTTTTCTTGGGTTCTTGGTGAGGATTTGTGATGGCGAGCCACGTGATATCTGTGGGGGTGGTCTGATTACCCTTATTTGTGCTAGAGCGATTGCTTGTGATTAGATTCCTCGGCCTGTTGCATACACGGTGTGTGATTTAGCACACATGAAGGTGTGCTCGATGCTGAAGCCACTGGGGAAGGATGGTGATTTGGTCTGGTCATCCTATGAGGGCCATATTCTGATTATTCCCCGGGAGTTTACTTATTCGCCTTCTTATGCGGGTTGGTGGATTCCCAGTGATAGCCGGATGCCGACCGATGATGCCCCTGATGTTGCTCCTTCAGATCCGTTTGGGGAGGGCCCTAGTGGTGGTTTTGATGTTGTTGTTGCTGATTCTGTGGGTGGGGATGACCCCATGTCTACCCAGTTTGAGGCGTCTTCGTCTTCATACGGTCCTGTCGCACCCTGGCAGGAGTTGTATTCTAGATGGGACGCATTCTCAGTGCGTCAGGATCAGTGGAACTCCCAGGTAGAGACCGGTCTGCAGACTTGGCAGACCCAGTTCCGTGCTGATATAGATGAGCATCTAGACACCATGGACGCTCATATGAGGAACTACTTTGGGATGTACCCACCACCATCAGACCCGCAGTGAGTTTATTTTCTTCTTCCCCTATTTCATTTGATGTTCTCTTCTACATTGAGGACAATGTTCGGTTTAGGTATGGGGGAGGGATATGTACTTGCTATATTGCTTTCTATCTAGCTAGTGTACATAGCTTTGATTCTGCATTTTTGTTATGCATTTTTGTTATGAGTGGCTAGGTGAAAACCCGAAATGGCGCCTAGGCAAGATGAGCGTAAAAAAAGAAGAGTGATTTTAGGATTTCTCTATATTTCTTGGCGAGGCGTCATAAGAAGGGGAGTCATAAGGAGGACTCGGGTAGGCCACTCTTGGAGCGATAAGGAGCTAGATTGGAGTTAGGATTAGGTTATATTTGCATCACTTGTTTTGGTTGTCTGGAGCTTATTGTTGATATGCTGTAGTTGCTAGTATCATATTGTCTTATACTTCCTGAGGCCTTGGTGTTGATTGAGAGAGTGAGCTTTTCTTTAGTTTACTCGGGACGAGTAAAGGTCTAAGTATGGGGGAATTTGATAGGTGCTATTTCATACACCTTTACTAGCAATTATTAGCATGATTTGGAGAGGTTTTGGATGAGTTTTGGTGCTAAGTCTGCGATCCAGATGTTTTGGAGAGAAGTGAAGAAATCCAAGGTTTTGCAGCTTAGATGGAACATGAGGATGGATGGAGCTGTTGGAGCATCTATGGAGAAGACTATCAACACTTGGTAGGATTGAAGAGCAGCAGAAACAGAGAAGAAGAGAGCTGGAGAAATGAGCTCACCGCCCCGCGTCAGAAGTACCGCGGCCCGGCGGTTACTCTTAGTGAAGATGAAGCCTGCGCCTGAGGATACCACCGCCCAGCGGTGGAAGTTCGACGCCTCACGGTGGAATTCACCGCCCCGCGGTGGTTGTGCTTAATGACCTCGCGCCAGAGACAATTTAGTTTCCTTTTATGTTCGAGACTTTATTTTATTATTATTCTGTTTCCTTTATTATTTGCATTAGTTTAACCTAGTTTCCTAAGACTATTTAAGCCTCTTTTCTAGGTTAAGAAAAGAGAGAGACTTATCATCACTTGAATGCTTCCATTTTTCAGACGTTATTTTCTATAGAGTTTTTCATCCCCTTTGATGGAGAACTAACTTCACCCTTGTTCTGCTAGACGATTGAAGCAGTACAGTTGATGTGTTTGTGAGATTTCTATTCCTTGTTCTTATCCTTATAAGTGTTGGATTGATTCTCTTGGTTATTTTGATATTGATTTCTTGTTGTTCTTCTTAGCCTGATCAACTAGGTTGAATGCTTTTTATCAATTGCTAGGATTACATATAGGGGTTCCGAGTGCATATCTAGTGGAAAACACAATTGTGCGTATAGGGGTTCCGAGCGTACAATTATGAGTGAGAATCAGTTGCATGTTAAGTAGGGGAGTGAGTACTTGTACGTCTTTCTACTTGCATGTATCCTATATCCTTGTGTGCATTGCTATTGTTGTGTTGGTGCTAAGGTACGCTGACAACTGTGAGAATCAGTGGTACTTTATCATTGGCATAGTAATAAGTCTATTGACAACTGTGAGAATCAATAGTACTTAAGATCAGGGTGGGAACGACTATAAGGATAATTAAAAAACTTGGATTGAATAGATTTTCGTGATCAAATTCTATCTATGTACTTGTGGATTTCACTCTAGTAGAACTACTTTTCCTTATCATATTTTCTAAACTCAACTCAATTCATTTGCTTTGGTTGCTTTGTTCTCTTGATAACTAAACCCCCATTTGTGTTACTTGTCATTCACGGTTGCATACTACATCAAACCTTCTCTGTGGGATCGACCCTTACTTGTTTGCTATACTTCTGTTTAGTGGGTTTGTTAGGATAATTTACTTTGATACGGCTAATCAACGACATTTGCTTGTGCATCTTTTAGCCGCCGTCACTTTCTGAGTAAAAACATACTTTAGACTCTTGTGGTCGGTAAAGATCTGACATCTGACACCGTAGAGATAGTGCCTCCAAATCTTTAATGCAAAGACCAAAGCTGCTAACTCCAGATCATGGGTTGGGTAGTTCGTTTCGTAAGGCTTCAACTGTCGAGATGCGTATGCAATAACTTTCCCCTTCTGCATCAATACACATCCCAAACCTTGTTTCGAAGCATCACTGTAGACCACATACCCATCCGATCCTTATGCCAGTGCCAGTACAGGCGCTGACGTCAGGCACTCTTTCAATTTCGTGATCAAATTCTATCTATGTACTTGTGGATTTGACGTGGCCTCGTGCCCTCAGAATACATATACTCTATCCAAGTACGAGGTCTCTTAGTTACCGATGGCTCAGCACTGCCACAAGCGAAGTGTCTTTCCCAAGGTCACACTAGCAACCTGGTCTGTTCGGTCTTCTCAGCTTCTGGGGTAGGCATCCCATCAAGCATCTCCTGAGTGATTGGACCTTCCAGGGGTCGAAGAGGCGGAGAGTCAGAAGAGGGATCCACGACGACTGGTGGTAAAGTCGGGTCATACTCCTCCCGTGCAGCACCAGAAATCCCCATTGTCTCATAAGCAGCTGGAGACAGAGGTGTGCACATGGGAGACAAGGCGCCAACCGGGTGATCTGGCCCGTACCTTTCTTCCCAACTCTCATAATAGGGATCCAGTGGTTCCTCCTTACTCTCTGAATCCTCGATTGGATCCTCATCTTCATCGACGTTCGTGGGGGTTGGGGATTGCTTGGATTGCACTTCCCGTTCTCCCTCACTCACGTACTCAGGATCCTCACTTGGGTTCTCCTCCTCGGTGGTCTCAACTACCACTAAGTGCTCCACGGCTTCTCTAGGTGGAGTGAAATCTACCACTGGGCCATCATTCTCGACCACCTTCACGGAATCAGACTCAGACTTGATCTTCGGAGCGGTCTTAGATTCTTCCTGGGTCCTAAGCTGGGCTCTAGTAAACACCATTGTCTGAAAAGAGACAAGGAGAGGTTATGACTTTTCCGATATAGAAATTATATCTTCTATAGCAAGCATGGATGGTTGGACTACTAGCGTTGGCAGAAGTTTGAAAAAGAAGCTCACACAAAAACTACTAAGACAAATTTCACTCGTTGTTAAACTTGACCTTGTCTTCCATTTCAAACCCGTTATACTATAATATTATATTTTTGAAATAAACCCCACCAAATTACTGTGGTTCAAAAATCATTGAAAGACATTTTTATCTTAAGCCTTACATAGGGCCTATAGTAAATAAAATTCTTACAACAAGTTCTTGTTTTATAAAACTCAAACAAACACTAAACGGTTTAAAAGTTTCGAGTTTTTTTTTAAAAACTTTTAGCTCTGATACCATAAATGTAACACCCCTAAATTACCTTAGGAATATTACCGCCAGTGACCTCGGATCACATATCCAAAATCACCCAAGGCTTTACAGTATTGATCGCAAAATACAATTTAAAACGAACAATAACAAATATAATATCGAAATCAAGTTATATTATAATTCAACGTTGTAAAACGGCAACCCAATAATGTATATCAAAATATCAGCGGAAGACTTAAATATTCAAAACATAACAGGATCTAAACCTTGTTCGAAAATGATCAAATAACAAAGGAAACTACAGCTGCCTTCAACGTCTTCGTTCTAGGGCTTCGATCTGAGAAGTTGTACCTGATGTGCCGTATAGGACGGATGACACCAGCCAACCATGCAAGGAAAGAGAAAGGTTGGTTAGTCTAATGAAAGACTAAACAAGGGCTCAAACAGAGTGGTTCTGGTGGTTGCATTTGGTTACTATCATTGTCTATCAAATAAAAGCCGGTAGACGATACATAACCAGATACTATCACTGAAATGAAAGAATAGGAATGCAAGAAGAGAAGACTCCAAAGGAATGAGTCTTATAGGAATACTTATGATTGTTTGGGAACATTATATTTCACACAAAGGTTGAAAACGACCTTGACTATTTGGGTCCACGACCAACCTCACCGCGTAATGCGAATCCAGATTGGAAAGAGGACTTACTTTAATACAAGAGTCCGGGCGGGTTCCACGTTGTACTTCTCGCCCGAGGGTATATTAATTATCTGCAACAAGGCACTTATCTTATTTAATTTCAAAACGCGCATTTTACGTTGAAACTTTTAATTTCCACAACAGATCTCGCAATGAGATATAGGATGGGAATAAATCCCGAAGATTGGCACTAGCTAAGTGCACCACCACCTATATTCGGATAGGGGTAGGTCATGACCAAAAGCATTAGGGCAATAATCCTCCTAACGCCAAGTTATAAAGAAACGACTAAACCTCGCAAGGAAATAGCGTTCCTACGAATACTCGTGCTAAACTAGCATTTATATTTCCACACCAATGCACAACAAGTCCACACCAATTATAACTAGCACCCTATAATAATAATAATAATATATAAGGGTCATAGCTAGCATATTATACAACCTAATAATAAGGTTCAATTAAACACACCATTTATTCACACAAGTTCCCAAACAAGAAAAGAATTATTTATCCCAACTTAATAGCACAACCGATTCATTGGAAATTAAGGTAAAAATGGAATAAATATGAAAGAGTGAACCGCCACTTGCCTTGAATCACAGAAGAGGAGCGGTATCGTGAGGATGGTTGTTTCCGAGTACCAACTTGAATCCCTGCTCTATTTCCGTTCCAGAAGTGAATCCGAGACGTACCCAAATCACACACAAAATAAATTATAATTAGATAATTTATTTAAAACTGAATTTTGAAGGGTATATGTCTCAAGATTGAATTAATACATCTCAAATTAATTCAATTTTCAAGGCTTAATCGGTATGATGATTATCTATATGATTAAACTTCATTTAATCACATATTCTAAATAATCTTTTCATACATAAATAAATATCACAATTTATTTATAAATCCATAAATCTTACTCCATCTCCATGAAAAGTCAATATTATAATCATTCATAGTCTAAGATAATAAACAAAGTAATTTTAATTACTTTAATTCAGATTTTATAAAGAATCAGAATAATTTCATCTTATTATATAGTAATTAAGATTAATTTATTTAACCTTAATTAAACTATATAATGATGAAACAAAATCAAAAACCGAATTAAAATTCGAAAATAACCAATTCGGATCGACGTCGCAAGGGAGGTTGCGGTTTTCCGGCTACTGCGGTGGTCGGCGGTGGTTAATCGGAGACGAGACCTTAGGGCTTGGGAAGCTAACTCCCAGGCGCAACTTCTGGCGGTGGTGGCGACTCTAACAGTGGACGGTGATCGATGAATTTCGGCGAAGAACAAGCGCGGCCGAGAGCTAGGGTTCTTGAGCTTTGGAGAATTAATTGGATGCCGAAATCTCAATGAATGCTGCCCTATTTTTAGGGGTTAGAAAGGTATCTGAGAGATCTTCGTTTCCATATAAAATTTTGACGAAATAGATTCCGGAATGACCCCGATTTCCCCTAGTTTCCATAAAGCCAAAACCGAAAATTTATTTCCATATATACTCAAATTCGATCTCGTCTTTGATCGTTACCATCCGAAACCACTTGGGTTGGGCGAGTATAATCCTCCTCTAAAAAGCCCATGGGTTAGTTAAACCAAACGAGCCCAAATGGAAGCTCGATTCGGCGGAAAACCGTCATTGATAGGCATTGGAGAGCTCGGCTGGGCTGGGGGTTGATGACGATGAACAGTACCCGATCGGGCCCCCCAGATTTTGGCTTAATTGCATTTTTTGCCCCAACTTTCCAAATTGGGGCAAAAATGTCCTTGAATAATTCTTGAAAATTACAAAAGTTACCCAAACTTTTCCAAACTTAATTATTTTAATAATTCTAAGCTTCTAATATTATTTTAGCCCAAAATTAATATTAGAAAAATTAACCAAGGCTAAAATAAGCTTAACTTAAGCTAAGACAAGCTTAAGTTACAATTTCTATGGCTTTAACCATATTTAGATCTCTTAACAAACTTGTTAACCTTGATCTAAATATTCTAGGTTAAATTTCATAGTTTTATTTAAATTTAATAATAACATAATGTTACCCAAAAATTTAAATAACACACGACCTTAAGGTTGTAATGGCTTATATTAAAATTCTCCATTTCAATTCTATTTTTGGAATGTGGAAATTGATGTGGCGAAAACCTACCCACAAGTGTATGGGGTCAGTTGTAGCTATTCAAGTGTCGTTCCCACGAGGACAATGTAGTACCTTTTGTAACTAAACTGGTAAGCTAAGCCGCAAGAAAGGTTTGTTCAATTAACTAGGAAATAATGATTGCAAATGTAAGTAAATTCAAATGATGGGAAATATCTAGGATTAAGGATCCCCACAATAATGCATTGGTAAACTTATGCGTGTTTATCTCAGAATAGCATGAACTCGTTTGACGGTAAGTTATCAAATATCACTACTAATTCCTTTCAGACAATAGTAGACGTATCTAAACTCCAACTAACAATCGCTGTCGCGCAAAGCTAATCAAATTTAGACCCATTGAGCACTTAGAATCTAGGATAAAACCGGGTTAACATTCACTTTCGTGCTCCGTTAATTCCAGACTAACCTAGGGTTTCTATGATAACTTAGGACTCCGCAAGAACAAACAAGTTTATTCAGGTTCAATTCATAGTAATTCCAACAATAGTAATCTCCTTTCAGACTCATACCTTGTCTAATTCATTCATTAGGAATCTCCTTTCAGACTCAACCTAATAGAATTTCTAATTGATAAATAACCAATAGCAATAAGAACCCTAGAATTGAATCAAGCAAGAATTCATGCTACCAATTCAGACAAACACAAATTGTAAGTCTACCAATACATTATTGGGGTCACCCCAATCCTAGATAAAGGGGATTAGCCTAGCATGCTTGGGGAATCAATCAAAATCATTGTATGAATCAGAGAAATCATTCAAATAGATAGAAAGAAGAGAAATACTTGTTTCGATCCAAGAACAATCTCCAATCTTCAACCAAGAAAAACTCAACAAACACAACTAGGGTTTTTTAGAGAGAGACTAAGTTCAGAGCATGAGAAAAAAGTACATCCCCCAATTAAAACGTCCAGACCTGATAAAAATCAGGAGCAAAAGACGTTTCAGCAGCAGAAAGACATTACGGAAGCTGACTCGGTCCACAACTCGGCCGAGTTGTGGGCCGAGTTGTCGTCTGTCTTCTCTTGTCTTCAGTAACTTCGACCAAGTTCGCTGACTCGGTCCACAACTCGGCCGAGTTGTGGGCCGAGTTGTTCTCTGTTGTTCCTCTCCTATTCGGTGGCTAAGCCGAGTTCGCTGACTCGGTCCACAACTCGGCCGAGTTGTGGGCCGAGTTGTTCTCTGTTGTCTTTGCTCTTCATAGCTTGGCCCTGACGACTCGGTCCTTAACTCAGCCGAGTTGTGGGCCGGGTTGTGGACTGTTGTTCCTTCGTCTTCACTAGCTCGGCCGGGCTTCCATTTTGAACTTTCCTCGTCTGATCTTGGCACTTGTATTTCGACCATGGCGCCATCTCTTCTAGTCGTCCACCCGAACATCTTCACTAGTAGCTCGATTTTCTTGAAAACGCCTCCAAACGATCCTGAAATCACAACTACACAAGAGTAGACTCCGAACACTACAAAATCTATGAAAACCAAATAAAACTAAAATAAAAAGGAGCAAAACAAACCTATTCAAGAGAAATAAACATGATCTAAACTAGCCTAAATGCATGCTATCAGAAATAAATACCAATATTCCTTTATTGTAAACAGACTTGTAAAATTACATAAATACCCTTACTAAAATTGAGGGTTATTACAGGTATCCAGTAACATCTTAGATCAAACATAACTCTCAACCACTCAATCATCTCCAGACCATATTCAGAAATAATAGTAGACCACTGCTCTTCAAACTGAATAGGAGTAAGTTCATCGCTCCAAACAATGCCATTAAACTTCTTATGGAATCCATCAATAGTAGTAGGACATGTCATATGAGGGAATCTCACTTTCAGATTGACCTTCTTCATGATATGCCACATACATAACCGATGAACAGAACCACTAAAAACTTGCTCAACAACAGATTTAACAGCAACATCTTGGTCAGTTAGAATCACATACGGCTCACGGCCCATTGCCTTTTTCAAACTATCAAATAACCACACATAAGAAGGTATATCTTCATTCAAGAGCAAACCAGCAGCAAACGTAATAGACTTTTTATGATTATCAACACCAGTAAATGGAACAAAAACCATGTTATACCTACAACATCAATAAAAAGTAAACACATCAATACTGTGTGCATTTGTTATTGATAATTTGTTCATATGAAATGCATTAATGTGTGCAGATGGTATACCAAATGTGTTCATGTGTAATGAAGAAATTTACAAGTCAGTGTGTTCATATCATATACCTAGTGTGCATATCCCAAGCCTCATGTGTGCATATGTTAAATCATGGATGTGCATATGTTAAATCATGGATGTGCATATGTAATTGATTATTGTGTTCATATGTCTTCCTATTTCAGTGTGCATATGTAATTAACAGATTTTAAGGGTGATGGAAGAAAGTACATACGAATTCAGTTGGTAGGTAGCATCAGCTGAAACAATGTCACCAAAATAAGAGAAATTCTTCCTACTAATAGGATCACACCAAAACAAGCGACATAATTGGTCCTCATTGTTAATAAAATAATCAAAGTAGAACGAATCAGATCATTCCTTCCTCTTGTAGAAGTCATCAAGGACCATTTGTGCATCAAAGCCTACCACATATGAATTGAGACCTCTCAAAAAATTCTTGAAATCAACAACAGTAGCACCTACATTAGCATATAAACCAACTAAATTCTTGTAGACTTTGTAACTCTTGCTAACACCGACATTTGATTTAATGCAGTTCATGATGAAGTCTTGGTGAAATGGTGTGACTTTCCTACTGCTTTTAGAAAACTGCATTTCAGACTTCCATAGCATGGGATGTGTATGTTCACTAACAAAATGTGTCACTCGATAGCCATCATTTCTTGCGAATCTGAACCACATTTTAGCATCACATCCGCACCTGTTGGACACCGTCCTTCTTCTAACAAGATCTCCTTCAGCAAGATTGAACTCAGCATAAGGAGATACATGCTTGAACCCTTCTCTATTGCAAACTAGATACTTCCATATGATAACATTTGATCCATCCTTTGCTTTCTTTGATGAATTCACACGTATAGAAAAACCACATGCTTCTGCATAGATTCGATAAAACTGAATGGTAGCTTCAACCGAAGGGAAAAGTTGTCCAACATATGGCTTCAATTCCTCATCACACACAGGAGAATGATACTCAATAGTACTGCATGGAGAAACAGTACCCTTCTTCTCCTCCATTTCACCCTTTCCTGAAAAAAGTTGTCCAACATAATACAAAAATATAAGTTGCAGAATGTTGTGTGCATATATTAAAACTCATGTGTGCATATGATTAACACTGTTGTGTGCATAACTTAACTTCCAGTGTGTGCAGAGATAATATATGAAAGACTAACTAAATGGAAAGATGAATTAATATTGTATTCATGCCAGGTAAACACATGTGTGCATACATATAAAAAGATGTGTTCATATGTGTGCATATAGTTAACACTGTTGTGTGCATACCTCAACTTCCAGTGTGTGCATATATAATATATGAAACACTAAAACTACATGGAAATATGAAATTAAGATGTGTTCATTTGCTAACACAGATGTGTTCATATGCTAAACACATTTGTGTGCATATGATTAACACTATTGTGTGCATACATCAACTTCCACTGTGTGCATATACAGTATATGAAACACTAAAACTTTATTGTGTGCATATGCAAAATGTAGAGATAATATATGAAAGACTAAATACATGGAAATATGAATTAATAATGTATTAATGACAGGTAAACACATGTGTGCATACATATAGAAAGATGTGTTCATATGCAAAAGCCAAGAGAATGTACGTAAACCTAAAAAACAAAGAGAATATGTTCATATGAACCAGAAAATGTGTTCATATGAGTGTTCATGTGTGAAATACAAAGAGAATGTGTTCATATGTTAAAACAACAAGAAAAACAATAGAAACTATAGAGATTGAAAGCAACACGAAGCAAAATACGATATTATAAACAAAACAAAACAACAACAACAACAACAAAACTGAGAACTTACCTGAATCCATTGAAAACGAGAAAGAAAATCCCCAATTTCAAGGGATCTGCAGGCGAGACTAATTTAGCACCTCAATATCAGTTGAAGCAGGTAATCAACAACAAATTTAGAGCGAATCAAAGGAATAAGATGAATGCGAGATCAAAGAGATGAATGCGAAATCAAACAGCGAACGATTTCAGCAAATCGAGGGAGTGTAGAAGACAACGGAAATGATTTCAGCAAATCGAGAAGAGCCGTACTGTTGGATTGGCGAACAAGAAAGAAGAAGAAAGGAGCACGCGCCAAGGAACGCGCATGAAAGCTACCTTAATGAAGGAGGGTGAAACGAAGAGCACGGATCCATCCTTATTCCTAATACCCTAGCACGTCCTCACGGGATCTTTTCCCGCTATTTTTAGGGTTTCTATGGTTCTACTTTAAGTTTTTAGTTTTCAACCGATATTTGAAAACCATTTTTTCTTTTTCTAGTTTCAATTTAGACGGTGTTACTAGCTAGGATAGTGAAATGCATTAGCTATCGACAAAAAAACATCATCCGTATTTTCTATAATGCATTAAATTGGAGAGTAAGGTTCAAGTACATAATGATCTTAGGGTGAAAAGTGATTAGTAATTAGGGATATTAGATCTAATAGATGGATGGATAATATTGGAGTGACAAAATTATAAATATTATTATTTTCATAATATTTTTTATAAAAAAAATTTCAAAATTAATATTTTAAAAAAATGAAATTTTTTTGTTCGAAAATTATTTATTTTTTCAAATTTATTTATTTTTTGAAAAAAAAAATTGACTTATTTTTTTGAATATTTTTTTCCCGAATTTCTTTTTTTCGAAAATTAATTTTTCCCAAAATTTATTCTTTTCATTTTTTTTCAAAAAATATTTTGCTTAATTGTATTGTATATCAAGTGCATAAATAGCATTAAAAGTGCATCTATAATGAATACAAAGTGCATAATGTAATATGTAAATGTGCATGTTTAACATATATATTAAAAGTGCACATTATAAGTAGTGTATGTTTAATATGTTAAAAGTGAATATCTTAGTATGTTAAAGTGTATATTTATCATGTTAAAGTGCATACTTAACATGTTAAAAAGTGCATATGTAATTATGTTAAAATGGATGCTCAATATTCCAAATTAAGTGCATGCATGTGTAAGTATATTAAAGTGCATGTTTAGTAATCTAAAGTTAAATACATATGTAAATATATTAAAGTGCATAAATAGTATGTTAAAGTGCATGATTAAAATGCTAAAGTGTATGATACTAATTTTTTAAGGAAAATATTCGTGAAAAAATAAGAAAATATTTTTTGGGAAAAATTATTTTAAAAAAAAATATTTTTCGAAACAAAAATATTTTTTGAAAAAAAAATATCCAAAAAAAAAATTGAATTTTTTTCAGAAATTAAAAAATTGATTATATTTACAAGTTTGTCACTTCATGTGTTTTAATCTTAACTCTTCATTCCTATAATCTAATGGCTAAGATTACTCCTCATTTTACTGGCTAAGATTACTCCTAATGGCTAAGAATTAAGTGACCTTTATCGATCCATAGCGTCTAGAGGTGTCAAACGGGTCGGGTCGGGTCATTTAGGGTCGGGTCGATTGCGGGTCGATTGTGGGTCGGGTCGTTGCGGATCAGGTATGGGTTCGGGTCGATCTAGCGGGTCGAGAGCGCCTTGTCAAAATTTTATAAAATGAATATTAAAATAATATTTTAATTAAAACAAAAAATTATTAATATATAATATTTGAATAATAAAATATACACAATTGTATTGACCTAACAGGTCAATGACCCAACCCATAAATTTTCGGGTAGAACGTGTCGGATTTCAATCCAAACAACACGGGTCGGATCGGGTTGGATTTACGGATTGGGTTAAATTTTTACAGCTCTAATAGCGTCTCTTCTTCTTGATAAATTAAAGAATTGATGTTCCTTATTTCGCCAACCAGTAACCTTCACTGTTCCTTGAAATAAACAAATCATTGTATTTGCTATTGTGATCGATCTATATATTATCTAGAGTGCGGTTCCGGTGCGGAGCACTCTTCTCGTGCGGACGTGTGGACATGCACTATAGGGCCTTATTTGTGCACTTTAGAGCCTTATTTGTGCACTTTTGCAAAAAAATTAAAAAATGCTTGGAAAACAATTTGTAAAAGAAATTTTTTTTTTTTGAAAAAGTGCACAAATAAAACATTAAAGTGCACAAATAAGGCCCTAAAGTGCATGCTCCGCACGTCCGCACGGAAAGAGTGCTCCGCATATGATCCAAACTCATATTATCTATATTAGATGTATTACACTATTCCGGACTATTCCTGAAATTATTACATATATATATAAGAACAAACAAAGTTATACATATTATGCACACCATACATTTTGTCAATGTATCCAATTGTCTTGTATGCACATGGATGGTTGCCAACTTGCCATAGCCACCATGCACTTTCTCCACGAAACATACTATTTTTCCCCCATAAAAAGATAAAACTAGTAGTAATTAAGAACTTTTGTTCATAAATTGACCAGGTAGAACTGTAGAACCACCACATTTTTTTTAAAATGGGACCGAATATGTCTGCGTCGAAGGGGTAGATGATGATGGAATGCTAAACCCCAGGGACGTTGCAGAAACCAAAATATCCACATGCATATTACCCCATGTGTGACAACTGACAACCCTTGGTTAGTTCCTCCTCGGGGAACATGTCATGCCAATATGAACAAATGCACAAACAAAAAGGGTCAAGTAAAAAAAAAACCTTCAATTTAAAGTAAATAACACTTATAATTTCATGCAACCGCCCCTTGACACTAGTACAAAACGGGGCTTCCCCTATGGACACATTTACTACGATTTCGTGTTTTTTCGTAGTAATTCTATTATCATAGTTAATTTACCACGGTTGTGAGTAAATCGTAGGTTTTAGGCGTCCATTTAACTACGGTTGTAGAAGAACCGTAGTAAACATGTTGTTTAAAATATCTATTAACCGTAGTAAATGAGTTACATAAGTTATATTACCACGGTTCTAACACAACCGTAGTAAATCAGTCACATAAAAACAACGGTCAATGCGTTTATGCATATATTTTACCACGGTTTTGTGACAATCGTAGTAAAATAGTTGATTAAAATACTACAGTTTATTTATTAACCGTAGTAAATGTGTTACATGAAGGAAGACATTTAGAAATGGAGAAAATCATTATATCACATATTCCTATATATATGATATGTTAAAAGAGCTATCTATATATATTTATATAATATTATATATGTGGCTAGTTGTACTCGTACGTTGCTTCTTATAAGGTGGACAAAAAGCTCTTAACTCTCTAAAATCACCATGCAAAATGTCTGCATATATATATAAAATGGGTCCCAACAAGAGAGACTTTTTAACAATCGTACGTTTCATTGCTTGAAGCCACATGTATACTGACAGGCCAGGCAATATGCATGATGGAAATAGGCTGAAGGACTTGCAAATTGCAAACTCTAGTTTCTAAGCGGTAAGGCTATTTGCCCACCGTGTCAGTGGCGTGCGGCACTCACTGTCGCGCGGCAATTGTCGCGCGGCAATGAGCGCCACACGGCGCTCACTGCCGCGGAGGGGCAGAATTCGCCGTAGGCCGGCGATGGGTGCCCTGGGCGCCAGGCGGAGGGAGTTCGATCTGGCGTCGTCGCGAGGTGATGATACCGGGAGTAAAATCTCGTCGGTGATGGACGATCTCGCCGTTAATGGAAATCGGTTTAGGGTTTAGTGTTTATGGTTTAGGGTAGAATATTCGGTGGATTTCAATCAGAATTATTGTTGCGTCCGTGAACGAATTACTTTCGGTGGATTTCAATCACAATTTTTCGGTGAATTTTAAGAACCCGACTCGACCCGAACCTGACTCGATATTTTTTAAGACTCGATATAATTTTAAATTCAATATTTTTTAAATGTCGAAGAAGAACCCGACTCGACCTAAACCTAACCCAAACTCAACTCGATCGATCCAAACCCGATCCTCCCGACCCAGTTTACGTATAATTTTACGGGCTAATTGTATTCTAACCGAGTTTACGTATCATTTTCTAATACTGATCACCGCATCCACCTCCGACATTCACCGCCGACATCCACCGCCAACACCCACCGTCGGCATCCACCGCCGCGCGGCAGCCGGTGCAAATTGGCGCTCTACAGTCCGGTGCAAATAGTATCTGCCTTTCTAAGTGTTGAAACGATGATGTTCCTGCTAGTTTCGATGATGATAAACTCAATGACATTTGATGGTTTTTATTATGACTATGAGTTTCAGGAATCAGATGAATTAAAGAAACGATGAAAACCATGTGATGAATCAAAACAGAGATTGAAAGGAACAGAGAAGTCAACAATGGAACAACGCGCTGGAACAAACAAGAAATGAAGACGCGCGGTTGTGAACAGGAAAAGGAAGGGAACTGACAGGGCTAAAGTCGTATGCCTAATCAAAGAAATCCTAAAATACCTACTAAAGAGTGTAGCAAGCAAGTCAGGGTCGAACCCAAGGGAATCAGGTTATCAATTCTTGTGTCTTTCAAGTCACCAACTAGGAACTTGGGGGGGGGGGGGGGGTTTGTATGATTTTTGAACCAAGTAATTAAAACAAAGCAAAGCAAAGGATGTGAATATGATGGGGAAAAGCGCCACACTCAACAAATATCCACACAACAAGAGAATGGTCGATCACTGATAGGTGTTATTTCATACACCTTTACTAGCAGTTATTAGCATGATTGAGAGGAGTTTATGAGTGGTTTTTAGGCTAAGTCTGTGATCTAGAAGTTATGGAGAGAAGTGAAGATATCCCAGGATTTACAGCTTAGATGGAGACATGAGGATGGAGATGGAGCTGCTGAAGCATACATGGAGAAGACTACCAACACTTGGTAGTAATGAAGAGCAGCAGACGAGAAGAAGAGCTGAAGAGGAGTGGGCGACGTCACCGCCCCGCGCCAGAATCACCGCGACCCGGCGGTGGTTCTCAGAGAAGATTGAGGGTCGCGCCAAGAGGAAGCCATCACCCCGCGGTGGGAGCCTGACGCCCCGCGGTGGCCGTGTTCAACGCCTCGCGGCCAGAAGACATTTATTTCCTTTTATGCATTTTCGGATTTCCTTAGTTTTATTATTTTGTTTCCTTTGTTATTCTCGTTAGTTTTAACCTAGTTTTCCAAAAACCTATTTAAGTCCTCTTTCTAGGTTAAGAGGCAGAGACTACTTTTCATTTTTACTTCGTACGCAGTTTTACTTTTCATTAGGTTTTCATTCTCATCTGAATGGAGAACTAACTTCCCCTTTGTTCTACTAGACGTTTGAAGCAATACAGCTGATGTGTTTGTGAGATTTCTATTCCTTGTTCTTATTCTTATAAGTGTTGGTTTGATTCTCTTGGTAATATTGAATACTGATTTATTGTTATTCTTCATAGCCTGATCAACTAGGTTGAAGACTTTTTATCAATTGCTAGGATTTGCATATAGTGGAATACGAGTGCATATCTAGTAGCATACACGATTGTTGCGTATAGTGGAATACGAGCGCGCAATCGTGAGTGAGAATCATTTGCATGTTAAGTAGTAAGGAAGCACCTTCTATTTGCATGTATCCTATATCTTTGTGTGCATTGCTATTGCTGTGTTAGTGGTAAAGTACACCGACAACTGTGAGAATCGAAGGTACTTTTCCATTGATGTAGTGATAAGTCTATCAACAACTGTGAGAATTGGTAGTACTTAAGAGCAGGGTGGGAACAACTATAAGAATAGTAAAAGAACTTGGATTGAATAGATTTCTGTGATCAAATTATATCTCTGTATTGTGGATCTCGTTCTGGTAGGACTACTTTCCCAATCATATTTTCTCATCAACTAAACTTGTTTGCTTTGCTCTGCTTGATTACTAAAACCCCTCTTTTATTGTTACTTGTCAATCACAATTGCATACTGCATCAGATCTTCCCTGTGGGTTCAACCCTTACTTGCTTACTCTACATCTGTTTAGTAGGTCTGTTAGGACTTTTATTTTGACTAGGCTAATCAACGATATTTGCATTGCGCATTTCTAGCCTCGTCAATCACAGAATTCTATCAATCTCAAGTTCTTATCATTCCTATAGTTGTTCTTATCCCGATCATAAGTAAATATTAGTTCTACCAGCCCTAATAGTACTTATTACTAAATCAAATCTGAAAACCTTCAAGACTCAATAAAGCAATAGCATTCAACCAAGGATTTAACAAGATACATGCAATAGAAACAACCCGTTACTATAGGCATGCAATTAACTCTCTCTCACGATGAACACTCGTAATCCGCTTATGTAAATCGTGCTCGCTACTAGATATGCAACCCAAACCCAAAATCACAAGTCCTAGCAATCAGGAAGATATCAATAAACCTAGGTGATCAATCTAGATAAATCAACATAGACCAATAAACAATCAAGCGCAAGAGAATTAATCCAACTAGATAGGAAAATGAACAAGAGTAGAAAACTCACAACCAATCAATTGCTGGCTTCAAAATGTCAAGTGCAACAATGGAAGTTTAGTTCTCCATAGGGTTTGTGAGAGCAAAAACGTAGAAAGGTGACAACTAGGATTAAAGAATTGATTCTCTAAAAGAGTCTTAAACTTAACTTAAATACTAAGGAAATAATTCAGAAATAAAGAAAAGAAATAAACAAACTTGGAAACAAAGTCTCAGAAATAAAATAAAACGGGAAATGAAAACTCGGAAATATCTTCAGCGCGTCGCCACCGCTGGGTGCGGTGACACCCACCGCGGGGTGCGGTGGTACTCCAGAATCACGGCCTCTTCTCTGTAAGGTTCGTCGTGGGGTGCGGTCATCCCACCGCGGGGTGCGGTGACGGTGTCTTCTTCAGCTTCTGCGACACTTTAGTAAAAACGCCATAACTTTTTATTCTCAACTTGGATTGCGCTCATATTTTGAGGACTTGCAGTAGACTTCAAGATCTAACTCCTCGAATTGGAATCACTTCATTTGGACATCTGAGTAAAGCGAACGAACAATTTGAATTCAACCCACTGTTCTTCTACTCTTCAATGCACTTCAAACCTCTGTAAATCACATGATTTCTTTACTTCTAGTCTCTAACTCTCAACTCCACAATTGTGCTCTAAACCCATCCAAATGGCACCTCAAATCTGGTAATAACTCCTAGATATGTACTATAAAATAGTGCCGATCAGGAACATTGCCAAGGAACGAAAAGATGCGCGCGATGTCGCCCTTACAATTTGCCAAATCTCATATTTCTGGAAAGATATCTTGAAGAAACAACTTGGGCCGTAAGAGATAAAGTTGTTGAAGATCTTATTGTTAGAAAGGATAAGAAAAGATTGTATAGGATTATTTTATCTGATTTTCCTTAAGTAAAACTAGGGTAAATCATTTAGGATTTCTAGACTATAAGAAAGGAAGTCGTCAACTTCATTTCACAAGCAACTACGTCATTTTGACAGAGCTTTGAGCATTCAGTGAAGGAGAAGAACTTACAAGGATGAAACTTTGGTAAGTTGAGTACTTGTTAGGGTTTTGATTGTCTTAGGTGTTGTTAGGAACGTTACAATAAGAAGTCTAGATATCTAGGGGTAAACTAGATTGAGATACGACTTGCTTGATTGTAATTCCAGGATTAATAACACAAGTAGACATTTGAAATCCTACTAGGGAAACCTAGGGGTAGAGGTTTTTCTCAGTCAACTAGTTGGTTGATTGAATTTTCCTCTTTAAGGAACTCTGTCCGTTACTCTATTTTCTGTTACAATATTCCGCTGCCCAAGGAACAGTTCTACCGTTCCTTGTACTAACACACTCGATTCTACAATTGGTATCAGAGCAGGTTTGTTCTAGATTGTGTGTTACTTACAGATTTTTAGGTAATGATGACTACTACCACTATCGAAGTTGGTTTGAACTCTTCAAGGCCTCCCTTGTTGCTCGCTGGTCAATATCAATATTGGAAGACTCTCTTCATCAAGTGGGTCCAAAGTCATGACTTTCAATGTTGGTTGATCATCTCCCTTGGAGATCTTGAGATTGCTGATCTTGAGAAGAAGAAAAAGCTAAAGAAATGAGATTAAGAGGATCTCCAGATCATGGACAAGAACTGCAAGGCTGCCATGCTCATCAACAATGCTCTTAATCAGCATGATGTGCAAAAACTTCAATCTTGTGAATCTGTCAATGCTAAGTGGCTTGCCTTGGAACAAATGTACATGGCAAGCAAGGACCTTCATGAAATTGATCGTTTCACATCCAAGAAGGACTTCTACAACTTCAAGATGGAAGAAAATGAAGAAGTGAGTTCTTATCAGGCTAGGTTTGAGGCAATCACCGCAAATTTGACTGCTCACTCAATCAAGGATGAAGAAATCCTTCTTGATGAGAAGATCATTATCATCATTGATGGTCTTTCTCATCGTCATGCGATGACCAAGGCCATTCTAAAAGAGAATCCCAACACTGTCAAACTGACGTTCCATGAGGTATTTAGCAAGATTCAGAAGTATGACAATAAAGAAAGGTTGGAAGAAACAAAGATCACAAGAACAAAGGAATTGCTTTGATGGTTGGAAAGCTTGTTGACAGGATTGAGAATGATCTCGATGATGATGATGGCTCCGATGATCCTGAGGTTGTGTTACTAACTAGAGTCATGCGTTCCCTTTACAACAAAGGTAGGAACAACAGAGGTGGGAACCATGGTGAAACTCGTGACATCAAAGACACATGTTACAACTGTAATGAAAAGGGTCACTATTCTAGCTCATGCCCAAAGCCCAAGAAACCAAGCAAAACTTCTCGGAACAATGAGAAGAAAGCTTTCGTTGCTGTGTGGGGAAATGAGGATGACTCGGATGGTGAAGACCCTGAAACCTGGGGTGGTGAGATGTGTGCAATGGCTCTCAATGACTCTACTACTTCGCCTGAGGATCTTGAGGTAAAGAATGCTTTGTCAAAGATCGTGAAATCAAGAATATCATTCTGAGAGGAGTCAGATTCAAGGATGTGTACATTGTGGACAAGAATTTCATGACAAAGAAATTATATGCTTTGCATCTATAGCTGATGAGATGGAATTGTGGTATAGAAGGCTTGGACATGCTAATCTTCGACTAATTCACAAGCTTCATACAAAGGAACATGTTCGATCTGAGTTCCATGGCGTCTGTGATGCCTGTGTGAAAGGGAAACAGACTCATTCCTCATTCAAGTTAAAGCCTGATGTTACAACTTCGCAGCCTCTGGAACTGATCCACATGGATCTCTGTGGTCCTATAAGGATAAGAAGTCATGGAGGGAACATGTATGTTTTCGTAATTATCGATGATTATTCTAGATTCACTTGGACTATTTTTCTGCCTTCAAAGGATGAAGTCTACTCCGCGTTCCCGACGTTCATCAAGAAGGTGGAAACCAGCTTGGGAAAGAAGCTAAAAGCGATAAGGTCAGACCATGGAACGGAGTTTGAAAACTCTACGTTCTTCAACTTCTGTGAAGAAAATGGAGTGTCATATGATTTCTCTGCGCCTAGGACACCACAACAGAATGGGGTTGTGGAACGGAAAAACAAGACTCTAGAAGACATGGCTAGAACTCTCCTCATTGCAAGCAATCTTCCAAGAATTTTCTGGGCAGAAGCCATCAACACTGCTTGCTATATCCTCAATCGTGCCATACTTCATCCCTTATTGAATAAAACTGCTTATGAACTAATAAGGGATCGCAAGCCCAATATTTCCCACTTGCGTGCTTTTGGATGCAGGTGTTACATTCACAATAATGGGAAGGGTAACTTAGGGAAGTTTGACCCACGAAGTGATGAAGGCATTTTTTTGGGATATGCATAGGCAAGCAAGGCTTACAGAGTTTACAACAAAAATTCATGCAAAATCGAAGAAAGCATCCACATTGTCTTTGATGAGAACTCCAAAGGTGCCAGTGGCGAGTTAGAGACAACGTTCCCTAAGGAAAGTTATCCAAGAATGCAAATAGAGGATTCTGATGATGATGGCAATGGTTCCTCATCTAGATCTAGTCCAAGTCGTGGGAACGGTGCTCCTAATGCTGATAATGTTTCCCCATACTCTACAGAATCTTCCAGTCATGATGACTCCCACAATGATGATACTTCAACTAATCTTGCACAAGACGCAGACGTTCCCTCAACATTGACTGATGATTCAATAATTGTTGCGACTCTGATGTGACCCTGCCTTCCATGATGGCCCAAGACGAGGAAGAAGCCATGAGCCATCGCTCAGAGGGCCCAGTAATAAGGTCTAGGTCCAAAGCCATCGCCTCCGCCGTCGCATCACTTGTCGCACGCGTCGTCGCTGGCCAAGGAAGCCCAGACGCCAACCCAAGACTCGTCGTCCTCGCAACCATCGGCATCGGAACAACGCGTTCTTCTCAGTCAGCATCGCGTGCACACACCCGCGAGTCGATCGACCCTTCGTCATCATCTATCGCGATGTTTGACTGCATGCCTTCACCGCGTTAGGAATTTAACGCGTTCTTTTGATACACTTTCTATATTTAGTATTTCCTGCGTGTTTTAGATAGTTTCCTTTTCTAGTCTTTCTATTATTTAGGGTTTGTGCCTTTGCATGCTTGCATGGGCTAGCCCACGAGGCTCGACTCGGCCCATCCGACGTCTCGCCTCTAGTATTTATACCCTACTTTATTATTGTTATTTCCCTACCTTCAATTTAATTCAAGGTTTCAAGTCGAGTGTTGATCCTCCTTCCCTTGATCGGACGTCACCCCTCTATCTTCGCATCCCCATTCCCTCCGCCGCCGACACTACGACAAACGCTTGAACCTTCAAGCCAGTCTTCCTTCGCATCTCCCTTCAACCGCAGTCGACGCTATGACACCCGCAGTCGATGCTACGACACCAATGACTTGTCTCTTCAAGTCATCTATCCCTCATCAAATTGCTTTCGCCAACGCTATCCTTTCGCCCCAACAACCGCTTCCACCGCGTTCACCACCACGTTCATCATCGCATTCATCAACACGTTCGTTGTCTTCTTCACTGCTGTGACGTTCAACGTGACTTCTCACCCAAGACTAGATCCCAAGGCGCCACCTTTTGACAATTGGCTTGTCATCAGAGGCAAGAACACATCAACTGGCATCAGAGCCCAGCAGTCTTGTAAGTCACAAACTCAAGTTTGCATCTTGTTCATAATTTTTTTTTCTTGCCCCCATCGTCTGCTTTCGTAACATCTCGCGAGAAAAGAAAAGAAGAGAAAAAACCAGAATTTCCATCTTTGCAACACCTTCGGTTTCTACAAGATCCTATCTTGGCCGATTTTTTTTTTTCTTTGTTCCCTAAGTTTTGGTGTGTTAGGTAATTTGTTATCTTGCATGCTAAAATATTTTGTTTCCTTATTTCACGCATGGATAGAGTTTTGATAGGTGTCATTTCATGCACCTTAACTAGTGATTATTGACACAATTTAGATGAAGTTTCGGTGTAGAATTAGGCTAAGTCTGTAACCCAGGGAAAGAGTTAAAGCAGTACAAATTTGAAGGTTTTACAGCTTAGTGAAGAGGAAAGAAGATGAAGGAGAAGATATGCCCAGAACTAATGAAGAAAGCTACCTCACTTGGTAGTATAGGAGAGCAGACACAAGGATGAAGAAGCTGGCCAATACAGCCCCGCGCCTGAAGCCACCGCGACCCGGCGGTGATCCTCAGAGAAGTGCAACGCGAAGCCACCGCCTCACGGTGGGATATTACCGCCTCGCGGTGGAAGAGAAGGGTGCGCGGCCAGCGTGTCATTTGTTTCCATTTTAGTATATTTGGATTTTACGTCTTATTATATTTTATTTCCTTATTTTATTTTCTAGGTTAACTTTCTACGAACCTGATTAAGATCTTTTTCGTTAAATTTGAGAGCAGTTCGGTCCTCTCTCTTTTGATTATTCAACTTCTAGGTTTTTGAACTATGGATAGCTAAACACTTTTGTTTCGCTAGACAATTGAAGCACTACAATGAATTGGTTGTGAGATTTCTATTCCGTGTTCTATATCTTATTAAGTTGGATTGATTCTCTTGATTAAACTGTCTATTGATTTATGTTGATTCTTCTGGCGTAGCTAACTAGGTTTATCGACATCTATCATAGTGCTAGGATTTCATATAGGGGTTCCGAGTGCATATCTAGTGACAAACACAATTGTGCGTGTAGGGGTTCCGAGCGTACAATTGTGAGTGAGAATCAGTTGCATGTTAAGTAGGGGAGTGAGTACTTGTACGTCTTTCTACTTGCATGTATCCTATATCCTTGTATGCATTGCTATTGCTGTGTTGATGCTAAGGTACGCTGACAACTGTGAGAATCAGTGGTACTTTATCATTGGCATAGTAATAAGTCTATCGACAACTGTGAGAATCGATAGTACTTAAGATCAGGGTGGGAACAATTATAAGATAGTAAAAGAACTTGGAAATATAGTTTTCAATGATCAACCTATTGCATTTGTGGTATGGATACTTGTCTGGTGGAATACTTTCTCTCATTATATTTCTTCTTCTGTTATTACTTGCACTTTTGTTAATCCTGCGATTATTCCAAAACCCCCCTCGTTACTTGTTAGTCACACGTTATTGCATGCAGATAACCGACTCCCTGTGGGATCGACCCTGACTTACTTGCTATACTCTTTAGTATGTGAATTAGGATTTCTTTGACAGGAAAACGACACCGGTTTCCGGCCTTGTCAAATTTGGCGCCGTTGCCGGGGAATCAAACATTCTGTTTGTGATTATTTGTGATTGACTGCGGTGTGGATCTATCTTACGATCCACACCTTTGCTACTGATTCTCTACTTGTTGAAGTTCATACAGAGACAGGTACGAATGGCTCAGACACTCCGACAATTGACTGCACCAGATCTGATACAGCAGCCGTTGGCTGTAAGCATTCCACCACTTGCTGATGGTGTAACATTTGAGCTCAGAACAAGAGTGATACGATTACCCCCGAGATATTATGGACGAAGTGGCGAGGACCCCATTCTTCATTTGAATAAATTCCACAACGTCATTATGAGCATCAAACCAGCCAACGTCACTGCGGATCAGATTAAAATGAGAGTCTTCGGGTTCACTCTTAAAGACGATGTTGAAGACTAGTATTATCATCTGCCTAGCGGAAGCATAGATTCATGGGCTAAGCTGCATAAGGTTTTCCTCGCATGCTACTTTCCAACCAAAATGGCAAATGCCTTGAAAAGGGAAATTACCAGCATTGAACAAGGTGAGGAGGAGACCCTCTATGACTATTGTGAACGGTTCGAGCGACTCTGCGCTAGTTGCCCGTTCCATGGCTTTGATAAGAAATCACTGGTGCTCTATGTTTACAACAGGCTGATTGATGATGAAAGAAGAATTATTGATGCTACATGTGGTGGTAGTATCCTGAATATGACCCCCGACGCAGCCATGACCACACTTCATGATATGGCTGAGGGTACTAGGGATTTTGATGAACCCCCAAGGACCAGATTTGTTGGCGCTGTCATCGCCTACAAGTCATATGTATCGCAAGAAATTGCTTCTTTGAAGGAGGTCATTGTGGGGATGGGCAAGCAAGAAGAGCCTCAACAGCACGCTGGCTGTGGAGTTTACGCTGGTCCATTTCACAACACCAACGCCTGCCCCCAACTACAGGATACCACTATTGCTGAAGTGTATGAAGCTGAAGGTCACGGGCCTGTTACACTTCAATATGATCAACCGCCACCGCAACAACCACGCTCTGTTGACCCACCAACGACTGGCAGCCCCTCTTCAACCGAAGAAATGCTCAAGGTCCTAACAATGCACTTCACAACGCATGTGCAATCTACTGAGGCCAACATAAAGAGCATAAAGGAGGCCGTGTTCCAATTATCCGATGAGTTTGCTGGGTGGAGAAACGAGGGAACTAAAGAGATTTCAAACGCAGTAACCCTCCGAAGTGGCAAGGAATTACAAGTCGCCCCTACGGCTAAAACGGACGACAATGCTGAAATCGAAATCGAAATTGATGATGAGCAAATTCCACCGCCCCGCGGTGATTCCCACCGCAACCCGGCGACAGCCCCCAGTAATCCCACGCCATTGCCACTGCCCCGTAGTGATCCATACCGCCTCGCGGTGAAAGCCCAGAGCTCGTAGATTTACCTGAGGATGAAGAGGATCCCTACGCACGTCCCAACTTCCCTCCCCTTGGATCTGAGAAGCCACCTGCCCCCTTCCCCGAGGCATTAAAGGAAAGGAGAGTAATTGATGACAAGGATCTCTTCGACACTTTCAGTAATTGTGAGGTAAATATCCCACTCCTCAAGCTTGTCAAGAGTGTACCAAGGTACGCTAAGTTTCTAAAGGAGCTGTGCACTATAAAAAGAAACCAGAAGCTGAAGGGCAAGGAAAAAGTCAAGGTTAGCGAACGTGTATCTGCTGTATTCCAGAGGCGTATGCCAAAGAAGTGCGGAGACCCAGGTATGTGGAGCATTCCTTGTATTATTGGAGACACTAAGTTTGAAAAAGCTATGCTTGATCTTGGTGCATCCATTAATGTGTTACCCTATTCTCTCTACGAATCTCTTGGACTTGGACCTCTGCAGGAAACAGGAATTGTAATTCAATTGGCTGATAGGTCTAGTGTCTACCCTAGGGGAGTAATAGAGGATGTCCTTGTTATGGTTGATAAATTGATATTTCCTGCTGATTTTTATGTCTTAGAATGGAAACAGATACGAAGGCAACTCCTATATTGTTAGGTAGGCCGTTTTTAAAAACTGCTAAGACTAAACTTGATTTGCAAAGTGGGACACTTTCGATGGAATTTGACGGGGAGAAGGTGGAATATAACATTTATAAAGCCATGAAACACCCCGCTGAAGACCATTCTCTATGCTCCATTGATGTGATCGATTCTATTGCATAGGATGTCTTTGATATTTCTGGTCCTGATGAGTTGATGACCATTGTTGAAAATAATTTGGACTTGTCCTATGAGGAATACTCTTTACCCTCTAACATGCAGGAAGCCATCGCTCAGCTGGATGCCCATGGTAAGTACTCTGCAGATCCTTTGAGCGTTGGCCCCATTCTACTAAACCCGAGCGAAACGATCGTTCCTTCTGTTGAATAGGCTCCTGAGATCAAATTGAAGCCGCTGCCAGACCATCTCAAGTTCGCTTTTCTTGGAGCCAACGACACCCTGCCGGTCATTGTGTCTAACAAGCTGACTGCGGACCAGGAAATGAAGCTATTAGGCGTGCTCAGGGAGCATAAAACCGCGATTGGATGGACCATTGTAGACATAAAAGGGATAAGTCCCTCGACTTGTATGCATCGGATTCTCCTTGAAGACGGAGCCAGACCATCCAGGCAGCCACAGAGAAGGCTCAATCCTCCGATGATGGAAGTGGTGAAGAAAGAAGTGCTAAAACTCCTCAAGGCTGATATGATCTTCCCTATTTCGGATAGCCAATGGGTAAGTCCAACCCAGGTGGTCCATAAGAAAGGAGGTATTACTATAGTGGAGAACCAACAAGGAGAGTTAATTCCCACCAGGACCACCACAGGATGGAGAGTGTGCATCGATTACCGTAAGCTGAATGCGGTAACTCGAAAAGACCATTTCCCCCTGCCCTTTATTGATCAAATGCTAGAACGCCTTGCTGGGCGACCCTACTACTGTTTCCTCGATGAATATTCAGGATATTTCCAAGTGGCCATTGCACCAGAAGACCAAGAGAAAACCACTTTTACATGTCCCTTTGGCACCTTTGCATACCGCAGAATGCCATTCAGATTGTGTAACGCACCCGGTACATTTCAACGATGTATGGTTAGTATCTTCTCTGAATATGTTGAGAAATTCATTGAAGTATTTATGGATGACTTTACAGTGCATGGGACTAGCTTTGATTCATGTTTAACCCATTTGGCCCTCGTACTAAAGCGATGTGTTGATACCAATTTGGTTTTAAATTATGAAAAATGTCATTTTATGGTAGAACAGGGAATAGTATTGGGTCATATTGTCTCTGCTAGAGGTATTGAGGTCGATAAGGCGAAGATTGATGTAATTCAGTCTTTGCCTTATCCCACTAATGTGCGTGAAGTGCGCTCCTTTTTAGGTCATGCAGGTTTCTACCGAAGATTTATCAAGGACTTCTCAAAAATCTCCTCACCCCTATGCGAGCTACTAAAGAAGGAAGTGACCTACGCATTCAATGATGAGTGCAAGGAAGCGTTTGATTGCCTGAGAGAACGCCTGACAAGTGCACCCATCATTCAGGCACCTGACTGGTCTCGCCCATTTGAGATCATGTGTGACGCCAACGATTATGCAGTGGGAGCAGTTCTAGGACAGAAAGTGGGACGGGCATCCCATGTGATTCATTATGCCTCCATGACTCTGAATGGAGCCCAGAGGAACTACTCCACTACTGAGAAGGAAATGCTGGCGGTTGTCTTTGCCTTGGAAAAGTTTAGGCAATATCTTTTGGGAGTCAAGGTGATTATCTACACAGATCACGCTGCTCTTCCTTACTAGATGACGAAGAAAGAAGCAAAGCCAAGACTAATCCGATGGGTTCTCCTTCTCACTGAATTTGATGTGGAGATCCGTGATAAGAAGGGAGCAGAGAACCTAGTCGCAGATCACCTAAGTAGGCTCGTCCGTGAGGAAGATAAGCCCGGAGAACAGAGCCCCATTCACGGCACCTTTCCGGATGACACACTTTTTATAATAGAAGGAAGTTCGGAAAACAAGCACCGCCCCGCGTTGCCCACCACCGCGACCCGGCGAGTCATAGCCAGTATGAAGTTGGAGATGCCACCGCCCCGCGGTGGCCACCACCGCGACCCGGCGATAGATTTGTTTGACAACCAGGAGAGCTCACCGCGACCCGCATCGATAGTATCGCCCCGCGGTCACATCTCTGGAGTCACACTTTGCTCTAGAGACACCTCTAACCCTCCCTCTCACATAGCCATGGACGTCTTCAGAATCCGTTCTTTCAGACCTTGGTACGCAGATATCGTAAACTATCTGGTTCGAGAGGAAATACCCCTGGATTACACCAGAGCTCAAAAGGCGAAGATACGGAGAGAAGCTCGCCACTATGTGTGGGATGATCCTTACATGTGGAAGAATTGTGTCGATCAGGTAGTGCGTCGATGCCTCCCAGACAATGAGGTACAATATGTCCTTAACTTTTGTCACTCCGAAGCATGTGGGGGTCATTTTGGAGTGAATAGGACTGCTAGGAAAGTATTGGAGGCAGGATTTTATTGGCCACACATCTTTAAGGATGCTTATGCCTTTTGCAAATCCTGCGATCGATGCCAACGGGTTGGAAACATCACCAGAAGGAATGAAATGCCGCAATCATCATTAATCTTTTGTGAGGTCTTTGATGTTTGGGGCATGGATTTTATGGGACCCTTTCCTAGCTCTCATGGGAATCTATATATATTGCTTCCGGTGGACTACGTTTCCAAGTGGGTGGAAGCAAAGGCCACTAGGTCCGATGATTCTAAGGTTGTGGCAGGGTTTCTCAAGGAAAATATTTTCTCAAGATTTGGAATACCCAAAGCTTTAATTAGTGACAGGGGAACCCATTTTTGCAACAAGACAGTGACTGCCCTACTGAAGAAGTATCACGTCACCCAGAGAATCTCTACAGCCTATCACCCCCAAACTAATGGGCAGGCCGAGAACTCCAACAGAGTGATTAAATCTATACTGGAGAAGACAGTAGCAGCTCATCGGAGGGATTGGAGCACCAAGCTCAATGATGCGCTGTGGGCATACCGTACAGCTTTCAAGACTCCGATAGGAATGTCCCCTTTCCGGCTGGTTTTTGGAAAAGCTTGCCACCTCCCTATAGAGCTTGAGCATAAAGCATGGTGGGCAATAAAGAAATGCAATATACAACTGGATGAAGTGGGGGAATTTCGTAAGCTGCAGCTGTAAGAACTGGAGGAACTACGCCTTGAAGCCTATGAGAACTCAGTTAACTACAAAGCGAAGACCAAGCAATGGCATGACAAGCATATTCTGCGGAAAGATTTTAAGCCAGGAGATAAGGTCCTCCTATTTCAATCCCGGCTCAAGCTCTTTGCTGGGAAACTAAGGTCCAAATGGACGGGTCCTTATGAAGTTGCTGAAGTTCACCCCCATGGTGCCATTGGACTGATAAACCCCAAGACAAGCAACATCTTCACAGTCAATGGCCACAGGCTGAAACCCTATTATGAAGGCTTTGATCCAACCCATGTTGATGCAATAAGTTTCGGAAGCCCTGAGGCTGAAACAGGTTGAGCCATAGCCTACGTCGAGCCACCGACGTTAACCAAGGCGCTGTCCGGGAGGCAACCCGGGTTAGTTCTTTGATATTTCCCTTTCATTAGATTATTTTCGTAGTTTATTTTTGCTTTGTTTCGTCCGCCTCTTACTCATATTTCAGGTACGAAAGTAAATCCGAGACGAGACATGTACCAAGCTCGCGTCCACCGCCTCGCATTGTAACCCCACCGCCCCGCGGTGGATCTCCCTGCCCCGCGGTGGAGGTCTGGTATGATTTCTCAACTAAAAAAAGTTAAGGAAAAAAAAAACAAGAAATAAAGGGCCCCGAAAAAACCTTAAACGGGTGAGTAAATTTTTTATTTCTTGAGTTGGATACGAAGGATTTGACGTTGTCAGTTGGATCGCCCCGCGATCCGGTATTTACTTGTACATTCATCACCCCATAAACACTCCCGCCAAACCCTAATCCCCTTTTCTTTCTCTTCACCGTCTCTCTCTCTCCGCCGTAATCCCATTCCAAGTCTAACCCTTCACTCTAAGCTTTCCCCGCCCCAATCACCCTTGTTCCTAGCCTTAGTAGTGTCAACCTTTCACCCCACTTTGATCCCCTTTACCCAGACCTCCCTTTGCAACGATTTCCGAACGTCCCCGTGGTGGTTCGTAGTTGTAGAGGGTGATATTTTGCTTTGGTGGTGTGATCGGCACAATCTGGGTGATCCTCCGATTGATCGGTGGTGTTGGAGAAGGATTCGCACAGTGACCGCCTCGTGTTGCAGTCCCACCGCCTCGCGCAAGTTGGATTTTGAATTTGGAGAAGAAGGTGAATAGTCGCCGCCCCGCGCCCACTGCACCGCGACCCGGCTACTATGCTCAGTAATTACCACCGCCCCGCGGTGACACTCGTAGTCATTCTTCAGTGGGTTGTAAGTCTTCCTTGCCTAGTTCTTTCGCTTCGAGCACTTACTTTATTATACAATGTCGAGAGCTAAGAAGGTTGGGATGACCGAGGAGGAGTGTCGAATGTATGATGTGGTGTCAGCAAAACATGTCCAGCCGACTCGCTTCTTTGATAGGGGATCGCTAGCTGAGTTGGGTTTGTTGGAGATGACTCACCAATGTCTGGACAGGATGGGATTGGGGGGATTCCTAGACAAATACGCGCCCACATTCCCTGAACTATGCTACCAGTTTATAGCCACTGTATCTCGAAGCCACACGCGACGCATCATCGATGGTAGGGAGCAGAAGTTCATCGCTGGGATCACCTTCAAATATGAGGGTCAGAGTTATGGTATCCCTATTGAGGAAATTAGGGAGCTGCTGGGTGTGTCAAGGCCAGCTACTCAGAAGTGGAGGCAGGGTCCCAACAAGGCGGACCTTAAGGAATTCTGGACCACCGCAACGGGCACGGCTGAATATCAAAAGGGTTGGAGAATAGTAACAAACTTGTCCACCCCTGCCTCCGCTTAGTCTACACAGTGGTGCTTCAGACATTTTGTGGGTGTATGGAGGAAAGAAAGGTTTCTCTGAAGCGCCTTGGTCTCTTCTCCCCGATGATCGATCCTTTAGATGAGGAGACCCCTGCATGGATTGTCATATGGTTGCATGAGCTGCAGCAGATTCGTGAGGGCACCGCGTGAGATATTATTCAGGGTGGGCTGATCACCTTGGTTGCTGTGGCCAGGATTTCGATGGACACCATTCCTCAGCCACTCATGCCCATTCACTACGACATTCCATATCTGCAACGGTGTGGTATACTGACCATATCTCAGGGATAGTATCTGTGGTGCTCCTACGGAGGTCACCTTTTGCGCCTCCCCCGTCCCCTAGCCTACCCGCGAGTCTTCACAGGCTGGTACATTCCGTCTGATGTTGAGATTATTCCTTCCGATGATGAGGCTGATCCGCCGGCTGCTATTTCCATGATTATGGATGTCGATCCCCCTGCTTCTGATGCTGCCCCCACATCCGCATCGCCTTCTGAGTTTTCCTGGGATGACATGTTCATCCGTTTTGATGCCTTCACGTTGCGTCAAGAGGCTGCGAACGAGGCGACGCTGGCTCGGCTGCGAACTATACAGGCTGACACTACACGCGATATTACGGACCAGCTGAGTGTAGCTGAGGCCTTCATGCAGGAGCAGTACTTTGGGCGGCATCCACCTCCATCGAGCTTTCCATCGTATCCACCTTTCTAGTGAGTCTTTGTTCTTTTCTCCATATTTTGCTTTGTTTTCATCTTTACATTGAGGACAATGTATGTTTTAAGTGTGGGGATATTGGGATTTAGACTCACTGCTTATCATAACTAGTGTACAGATTTTATTCTTGCATTTCGTTTTTCTATTAAAAAAAAAAGAAGCAAAAAAGAGGTAAAAAGGCAACCAAAATCCTGGGATAGACTGAAAACCCGAAAGGGCGGTCCAGGTAAAAAGTAGGTAGTCTGGCTGGTATAGACCAGGGCAAAATTGGACTGGAGTGATGCGAGTATATGTGAGATATCTAGCAAAATGAAATGAGTGGCTAGGTGAAAACCCGAAAGGGCGCCTAGGCAAGATGAGCGTAAAAGAAGAAGAGTGATTCTAGGATTTCTCTATATTTCTTGGCGAGGCGTCATAAGAAGGGGAGCCATAAGGAGGACTCGGGTAGGCCACTGTGGAGCAATAAGAAGCTAGACAAGAATTATGAGTAGATTCATCTCGCATCATGTGTTTTGGATGTCTGGGGCTGATTGTTGAGCTGTTGTAGTCATTGGTATCATCTGTTGTCACACTTCCTGAGGCTTTGATATTTGATGAGTGGAGTATGGTTGATTTGATTTACTCGGGACGAGTAAAGGTCTAAGTGTGGGGATATTTGATAGGTGTCATTTCATGCACCTTAACTAGTGATTATTGACACAATTTAGATGAAGTTTCGGTGTAGAATTAGGCTAAGTCTGTAACCCAGGAAAAGAGTTGAAGCAGTACAAATTTGAAGGTTTTACAGCTTAGTGAAGAGGAAAGAAGATGAAGGAGAAGATCTGCCCAGAACTAATGAAGAAAGCTACCTCACTTGGTAGTACAGGAGAGCAGACACAAGGATGAAGAAGCTGGCCAATACCGCCCCGCGCCTGAAGCCACCGTGACCCGGCAGTGATCCTCAGAGAAGTGCAACACGAAGCCACCGCCTCGAGGTGGGATATTACCGCCTCGCGGTGGAAGAGAAGGGTGCGCGGCCAGTGTGTCATTTGTTTCCATTTTAGTATATTTGGATTTTACGTCTTATTATATTTTATTTCCTTATTTTATTTGCTAGGTTAACTTTCTACGAACCTATTTAAGATCTTTTTCGTTAAATTTGAGAGTAGTTCGGTCCTCTCTCTTTTGATTATTCAACTTCTAGGTTTTTGAACTATGGATAGCTAAACACTTTTGTTTAGCTAGACAATTGAAGCACTACAATGAATTGGTTTGAGATTTCTATTCCGTGTTCTATATCTTATTAAGTTGGATTGATTCTCTTGATTAAACTGTCTATTGATTTATGTTGATTCTTCTGGCGTAGCTAACTAGGTTTATCGACATCTATCATAGTGCTAGGATTGCATATAGGGGTTTCGAGTGCATATCTAGTGGCAAACACAATTGTGCGTGTAGGGGTTCCGAGCGTACAATTGTGAGTGAGAATCAGTTGCATGTTAAGTAGGGGAGTGAGTACTTGTACGTCTTTCTACTTGCATGTATCCTATATCCTTGTATGCATTGCTATTGCTGTGTTGATGCTAAGGTACGCTGACAACTGTGAGAATCAGTGGTACTTTATCATTGGCATATTAATAAGTCTATCGACAACTGTGAGAATCGATAGTACTTAAGATCAGGATGGGAACAATTATAAGATAGTAAAAGAACTTGGAAATATAGTTTTCAGTGATCAACCTATTGCATTTGTGGTGTGGATACTTGTCTGGTGGAATACTTTCTCTCATTATATTTCTTCTTCTATTATTACTTGCACTTTTGTTAATCCTGCGATTATTCCAAAACCCCCCTCGTTACTTATTAGTCACACGTTATTGCATGCAGATAACCGACTCCCTGTGGGATCGACCCTGACTTACTTGCTATACTTATTAGTAGGTGAATTAGGATTTCTTTGACAGGAAAACGACACCGGTTTCCGGCCCTGTCAAGTTTCCTTGTTTGCTAGATTTTGCTTTTTAGTTAAGTTAACCGAATTTCCTTATAAGATATAATATCAAATCTTATCTTCTCTCTCCTATCTCTAAGATCACACTTGTGATATTCTTGTTACTTTGACCGATTTTATTTTTTTTTCCTTTTGCAAATCCGAAAAGATCAAAAGATAAGATCTCGGATATTAAAAAAAAAAAAAGAGATATCGAAAAGATATTATTAAAAAAAAAAGTTTCCAAAGTTAGGTAAAGCCAAAATAAGGCAACCCTAACCCACTCTCGGTCTAAGCTCATCTTCTATCTCTCTCCGTCGTCTAGGTCAAGCTTCCTAGAAGGTACTTTCTTGCTTATTAGGTTGCTTTGTTTATATTTTCTTAGGGTTTCAATTTGTTCTTGTTTGTTTGATTGCAACTTGCTTGATACACCATCTCTTGTCAAGCCAAGCCGCCCTCACGGCAATCCAAACTAACCCTACCTACGTGAACTTTATGACTTGAATAGTGATTTGCTTGGTTGTTGTTCTTCGTTGTCTTTTGGTTCGTTTTTACTCCCATGTCTGGCCATATTGTTATAGGTACCATGACGATTGAACACGGTGAAAACCAACCTGGAGTCGACAACAACAACCCACCTCAACCACCGTTGGATCTACCCCAAGACCAACCACTGGTTGACCCCCCACAACAGGACCCTCTCATCGCGTTGTCCGAGGAGCAAAGGGAGATCCAAGCCCTTAGACAGGAGAACGCAACTTTGAGAGCCCAACAACGCGATGCACAACTCATGCCCAACCCAGCTCCCATGAGTACAATGGACGCGCCGACTCAACCACGAGCCACCGACGCCGGTCCATCAAAGACAAGAGTCGACAAAGGCAAAGGAATCATGCCTTCGACATCTCATTATCAACCACAACTCAATCGTATGTAGAGTGTCATCGAGAGTCGCCAAGGCTTCGTTTCCCACGCGGACCACTACGTGCCCAAAGCCACAACCGCTGGCTTCGACAACGGCTCTGACTACGACCGCGACGCCGAGGACACTCAAGGTGAGTTTTCTGAACCATACAACTTTGATGACCGCTATGCCTCTAGGCGAACCCAGAGACACGTACCGGACTCAGTGCTACGTGAAGGCCGCCCTCGCCGAGCCGAGCCAGCCGACGTGACGCCAAGGAGACCCAGTCGCCGACCAAGTGGGCATACGCAACGCGATGAGACCAACTTGAGGACACCAACTACCCAGCCACAGAGCCATGATGTACGCAATCACCTTTGACACCAGAGTGTTCGAACGCCGCATTACGGATCTGATGGCTACGCGTCGATCACACCCAATGTCCACGATGACTTCGACGAGTATGACGACGAGGAGATCGAGGACTCAGGTATGGTCAACCCTAATTTTTTTCACCCCCTCTTGGAGATCCACTAGAATTACAGGATCGCCCTTCGGATTGGATACCTCCACCGCGTCTCCAGCCACAAGGAGAACGCGTTCGTGACATTGGCGGCGAGCGTTGCGATGTTATGCCCAGAGACATTCGACGCAACAACTACGATGCCCAGCCGCGAAGACGTCAATGCGATGATGCCTATGCGCCAAGGGATGAGTACGTCCGTGAAGATCGCCATGACCGTGATAGACGCCAGGTTGGACGCGATAGACCACATGGAGTGTGCGCCTTTGAGAACCCTCTCTACGACGCCACACCAAACAACGCGTTCAACCAAGCACCTGCCCAGACTCGATTCCAACGACACCAAGTCAAGGTAAAAATCGAGCATTTTTATGGTGAATACAACCCCTCTATTTTTCTTGAATGGGTGCAGGCTACGGAGTACACACTTCGATATTGTCGAGTGCCCCCTGAGGAGCATGTCGACGCTGCGACACTTAATTTCCGAGGAGCCGCGAGAGTGTGGTGGCATCGCTTCGAGGATGACTGCGTCCGACGCCAAAGGACCCGGGTCACGGAGTGGCACCAACTCGTGTACGTGATGACAAAGAAATATGTGCCTCCAGACTATAGGAATCAAATGCGAATGGAGATAGCCATGGCTCGCCAAGGGTCGATGTCTCCACTCGAGTTCTTTTCCAAGCTTGAAGACATGTATTACAAAGACAACATCTCCGTTGCACCATCGCCATTGAGGACGAAATTCTTAAGTGGCTTAAACACCAACATCCGTGATCAACTCGAGATTTTTGATGTGATCCGAGCCCACCTGGGTCCGCCTTCCCATGGTCTGCCTCGATCGGCGGTCTGACCCAGCGGCCCAGCCCCCGTGGGAAGGGCCAGGGGGCTGGGCCGCTGGGTCAGACCGCCGATCGAGGCAGACCATGGGAAGGCGGACCCAGGTGGGCTCGGATCACATCAATTTTGCACATCAAATATTTGAACACCCTCACACATACGGCGATACAAATCCATGCACAAATCTCTCGCTGTAAGTCTTACACTTATCCAAGTGGCCCACAAAGGTATTCTTCTAACCCTAGTGGTTTATCTTCTACTAACCCTCGCCCTAGTGCCTCTACCACAACCGCGTCTAGCCAAGCAACCAAGGCGAAGCCTTCGACGCCGAGCACCGCGCCACACCAGACCGCACCCAGACAACCCCGAGTGGGCACAGATCGCGCGCGCGACCTCGAATGCTACAAGTGTGGTGGACGAGGCCACTACAAGAAAGATTGCCCCAATGCTCGCAAGGTGTTGTTCTCCGCCGCCGCCGCCAGCTACGAGTCCTGTGATGACGAGGAGGCCACACTTGACGCGATCGATGAAGGCAACGCAGAAGAGAACGAAGACGCTTATGACTGCGAACCCGCTTCTCTACACGCGGGCACACCATTGAGCTTGGTAAAGCGTCATCTCCTCACAGTCAAGGAAGCAAGCCTACGCGACCAAAGGGGGAATTTGTTCCACACAAGAGCTCTCGTCCAGACGGCTTCCTTGAGTGTCATTGTTGATGGAGGATCATGTGCTAACAATTTCAATGAGAAGGTCGTGACACACTTCAAGTTGCCCACGACGCCTCATCCCCAGCCTTATGCCCTCCAATGGATATCATCTAGTCCAGGTAACACAGTATCTCGCCAATGCTTAATTTCATTTTTCATAGGCCAATACTGTGATTCAGTTTTATGTGATGTCATTGCAATGGACGCCACCCATATTTTACTTAGGCGCCCATGGGAATTTGACAGGCGCGTGCTCCACGATGGCTATTTCAACACTTATGTGTTCAATTACCACGGGAAGCGCGTCACCTTGCATCCAATGTCTCCCTATGAGATCTTGCAGGACCAGGTAGAGCGTGATCGCTAGAAGGCCATTGAGGCCGCCGCCAAGAGGCCAAACGAGTCCCCAGACGCACTCTTAAGGCAAACTTGCTCCGAATCGGGCAACACTTCGTCTCCACCAAGCACTGACAAGAAGAAGAAGATCGCCATAGGTGGGACACCCAGTGCCCATCTGGATCGTCATGGCGCCGCTGCTGGTGCTACTGGAAAGACCAAGAAGGGCACTCTAGAGGCTTGGCCATGATTTCCCACTTCTGGCTCGAGCACTGGCCAACATACACCAGGTGCCCCACAGAAATCGACCAATGCCTCACCATCGACATAGTTTGCCGATTCGTGGCCGTAGATGCCCTCATTGCAAGGCAAATGTGAGCGACGCGTGCTTTTGGCCAGGCTCAGTGACCTCACTGCGTGTTTGACTGGCAAAGCACTATGTTTTCTGCTGGTTCCAACTCCATGTATTCCTACTTCGTCGAATGCCGCGTCCTTGCCGCCAGAGATTGCGACCTTGCTCGTCGCGTTCAACGACGTCTTCCCAGAAGAGTTGCCATCAGGATTACCTCCATTGAGAGGCATTGAGCACCAGATTGACCTTGTGCCAGGTGCTTCCTTGCCCAAATGCGCTGTATATAGAGCTGTCCCGGAAGAGACCAAAGAGCTACAACGCTAGGTGCAAGAGCTGTTGGATTGCGGCTACGTGAGGGAATCTCTCTCCCCTTGCGCTATGCCTGTGATCCTTGTGCCCAAGAAGGATGGCACATGGAGAATGTGTATTGATTGCCGCACGATAAACCAGATCACCGTCAAGTATAGGCATCCTATTCCGCGCCTCGACGATATGCTTGATGAACTACATGGCGCTACACTTTTCTCCAAGATGATTTGAAGAGTGGTTATCACCAGATTCGAATGAAAGAAGGTGATGAGTGGAAGACCGCGTTCAAGACAAAGTATGGGCTCTACGAGTGGCTTGTTATGCCCTTTGGGCTCACGAACACGCCCAACACCTTCATGTGCGTGATGAACCACGTACTGCGAACTTTACTTGGCAAGTTTGTTGTCGTTTATTTTGATGACATCCTTGTGTATTCACGGAGCCTGGAAGACCATGTCGATCACCTTCGCCAAGTGCTCGTGTGCCTTCGATGCGAGAGCCTATTCGCCAATCTGGCCAAGTGTTCATTTTGCTCTGTGTCCACCAATTTTCTGGGCTATGTCGTGAGTAGTAATGGTCTGTGCGTCGACGAAGAGAAGATTGCGGCCATCCAAGAGTGGTCGACGCTGACACATGTGCGAAGCTTTCTCGGCCTCGCTGGATTTTATAGGCGCTTTGTTAGAGATTTCTCCTCCATTGCCGTGCCATTACATGAGTTGACGAAGAAGCGAAGCACAATTGTCTGGCTTGAGTCCCATGAAGAGGCCTTCTCGGCCTTGAAGCGGGCCTTGTGCAACGCGCCATTGCTCCAGCTCCCCGACTTCGCGAAGACATTCGAGGTGGAGTGCGATGCCTCAGACATAGGCATTGGTGGTGTGCTACACCAAGAGAAGTGGTCCATTGCATATTTCAGTGAGAAGCTCATTGGGGCCACACTCAATTACCCCACCTACGACAAAGAGTTATATGCCTTAGTACGCGTGCTGAAGACATGGCAACATTACCTTTGGCCGCGTGAATTTGTCATCTACAGTGACCACGCAGCCTTGAGCTATTTGAAGAGCCAAGCCCACCTCAATCGACGACATGCGCGTTGGGTGGAATTTCTTGAGACATTTCCTTATGTCGTGGTCCACAAAAAGGGAAAGGAGAACATTGTAGTCGACGCGTTATCTCGCAGGTATGTTCTCTTGACTCATGTACAAACTAAAGTTTTGGGCTTTGCTTTGATTAAGGAATTATATGCTAGTGATCCTTTCTTTGCCCCTATAGTCGAGCATTGCCTTACATTTTGAGAGTTTGAGTCATACTTCCTTTCTGAGGGTTATTCATACAAGGTTGGTCGCCTATGCATCCCTAGGTCGTCCATTAGGATCCTTTTGATTCAGGAAGCACACGAAATTCGCAGACACTTTGGGATTAGTAAGACCTTGGCCGCGCTTAGAGAACACTTCTTTTGGCCTAAGATGACCCACCAAGTGACTAGGTTTTGTAGAAGTTGTATGACTTGCCAGAGAGCCAAAGCTCGGTCTAGTCCTCACAGCCTCTACACTCCTTTGCCCATACCGAGTGCCCCCTGGGAAGATTTGTCTATGGATTTCATCACGGGTTTGCCCCTCTCTAGACGAGGTAAAGACTCTATTTTTGTGGTCGTAGATAGGTTTTCTAAGATGGCACATTTTATTGCTTGTAAGACAACCCATAGTGCTAGTGAGATTGCCGATCTATTCTTTGAGCATGTTGTGCGTCTTCATGGAGTCCCACATACTATAGTGAGTGATAGGGATTCTAAGTTCGTTGGTCATTTTTGGAGAACTCTTTGGGGTAAGCTAGGCACCAAACTCTTATTCTCTACTAGCTACCACCCCCAGACCGATGGCCAAACGGAGGTCACGAATAGAACCCTAGGAGCCCTCCTTCGCGCGATGCTTAAAGCCAACCCTAGGCGTTGGGATGACTTACTATCACTTGTCGAGTTTTGTTACAATAGATGCAGGCACACGGCGACCAAATTGACACCGTTCGAAGTGGTGTATGGCATGAACCCTGATAAGCACTACTTTGTAGGGCTTAAGTAAGAGTCTTTAGAGGGTTTATTGGTGCCATTCGGGTAGATTTAGACACATTCATGTGTATGGCGTTTGGCAGGCAAAGTTTGGTGTATTTGGAGGTGTTTGAGCTATTTTGAATATCATAGGAGACACTGAGGAAGAAGTCACCATTAGAAGACGCAAAGGAAGTGAAGAGAAGAGTAGAAGAACAGTGTGCTGAATTCAAATGGTTCGTTCTCTCTACTCAGATGTCCAAATGGAGTGATTTTACTTGCGAATTAGTTTTCTTGCTTTGTTTACTTTGGTTACGAAAAACATTACAAACCCCCCCCTAGTTCTTAGTTGGTGACGTGAATTACAAGAATAGATAACCTGACTCTCTGTGGGATCGACCCTGACTTGCTTGCTATACTTTGTAGTAGGTACTTTAGGATTTCTTTGATAGGCATACGACTTTAGCCCTGTCAAACCCCTTGACACCACTTAATTTGTCGACGCGGCCACTGCGAGACCCAGTGCATGTCTTTGCCGGCAACCACGCCGAGCAAGTGCAGGAGCTTCATCGACGCACCAGGGAGCAACTGGAGAGGAGGGTCGTGCAGTATGCCTCGCAGAAGAATTATGGCTGCCTCCGCGTCATCTTCGCACTAGGAGACCTTGTCTGGGTGCATATGCGAAAAGAAAGGTTCCCCTCGCGGCGCAAGCACAAATTGGCACCACGTGGAGATGGACCCTTCCGCGTGATCAAGGCCTTAGGGGAAAATGCCTATCAACTCGAGCTCCCACCAGATTTTGGAGTCCACGCGTCCTTCAACGTCACGGACTTGACACCATATGTTGAGCCTGAGTTTGATGATGGTGAAGCGGGGACGCTTCACAGCCAAGTGGGGAAGGGTGATGTGACCCTGCCTCCCATGACGGCCCAAGACGAGGAAGAAGCCATGAGCCATCGCTCAGAGGGCCCAGTAACAAGGTCTAGGTCCAAAGCCATCGCCTCCGCCATCCTGTCACTTGTCGCATGCATCATCGCTGGCCAAGGAAGCCCAGACACCAACCCAAGACTCGTCGTCCTCGCAACCATCGGCATCGGAACAACGCGTTCTTCTCAGTCAGCATCGTGTGCACACACCCGCGAGTCGATCGACCCTTCGTCATCATCTATCGTGATGTTTGACTGCATGCCTTCACCGCGTTAGGAATTTAACGCGTTCTTTTGATACACTTTCTATATTTAGTATTTCCTGTGTGTTTTAGATAGTTTCATTTTCTAGTCTTTCTATCTTTTAGGGTTTGTGCCTTTGCATGCTTGCATGGGCTAGCCCACGAGGCTCGACTCGGCCCATCCGACGTCTCGCCTCTAGTATTTATACCCAACTTTGTTATTGTTATTTCCTTATGTTCAATTTAATTCAAGGTTTCAAGTCGAGTGTTTATCCTCCTTCCCTTGATCGGATGTCACCCCTCTATCTTCGCATCCCCATTCCCTTCGCCGCCGACGCTATGGCAAACGCTTGAACCTTAAAGCCAGTCTTCCTTTGCATCTCCCTTCAACCGAGTCGACGCTATGACACCCTTAGTCGACGCTATGACACCAACGACTTGTCTATTCAAGTCATCTATCCCTCATCAAATCGCTTCCGCCAACGCTATCCTTTCGCCCCAACAACCGCTTCCACCGCGTTCACCACCACGTTCATCAATGCGTTCATCAACGCGTTCACTGTCTTCTTCACTGCTGTGACGTTCAACGTGACTTATCACCCAAGACTAGATCCCAAGGCGCCACCTTTTGACAATTGGCTTGTCATCGGAGGCAAGAACACATCAGACTCCAACTAACTCTGAAGCGGTTATCACTGTTCCATCTGGAACTTCTGGTGATGATATTGTTGATGATTCTCTGAGTAGTGCTGAAGGAATGAACCCAGTTTAAGGTGCTCCATTGCCTTCATCTTCGATGAACGACTCTGAGACACAACATGATAATCCATCCCTTCTCGTGTCAAAGAGTGTTCGAATCCAAAAAGCTCACCCCACTCATAATCTCATCACTCCCTTTGGTGAAAGAGGTTTGCGTTCTAAATTGAATATGTTATGTGCTTTCCATGCTTTCATTTCTCTTGTAGAACCCAAGACTATCAAGGAAGCATTGAAGGAACCTGACTGGATCGTAGCTATGCAAGAAGAGCTACATCAGTTCGAAAGGAACAAAGTATGGCATCTCGTTCCTTTACCCCGCAACAAGCATGCCATTGGCACTCACTGGGTATTTAGGAATAAGCTCAATGACTGAGGGGTGGTCACAAGGAAAAAGCAAGGTTGGTTGCTCAAGGCTACAATCAACAAGAGGGGATAGACTATGATGAGACTTATGCTCCAATGGCTTGCATTGAAGCGATTCGTCTTCTCATCGCCTATGTTGCGCACAAGGGATTCACTCTATACCAAATGGATGTAAAGACTGCATTGTTGAATGGATATCTCCAAGAAGAGGTATACGTGAAGCAGCCCCCTGGTTTTGCGGATGCCAATCTTCCCTCGCATGTGTATGCTCTGGATAAGGCACTGTATGGTCTTAAGCAAGCTCCTCGTGCTTGGTATGATAGATTCGCACAGTTCCTTATCTCCAATGGATATCGTCGAGGAACAATTGACCAGACTTTGTTCCTTCTGGAACAAGAAGGTAAAATTCTGGTGGTTCAAGTTTATGTTGATGATATTATTTGTGGTTTCTCTAACCCTGCTCTTGTAGAGAAGTTCAAAAATCTTATGAGTAGTGAGTTTGAGATGAGTATGATTGGGGAACTGTCCTTTTTCCTCGGATTACAAGTAACTCAAACTAAGGAAGGAAGGAAGATCCATCAACAAAAGTACATCAAAGAGTTATTGAAGAAATATGGTATGGATACTGCAAAACCCATCGTTACTCCTATTTCTCCTAACACTCGCTTGGATGCAGATTTGAATGGAACAACTGTTGATCCCACCATGTATAGAGGAATGATTGGTTCTCTCCTCTATCTCATGGCCAGTCGGCCAGATATTCTGTTTAGTGTGTGTCGTTGTGCTAGATTTCAGGCAAATCCTAAGGACTCACACTTGAAGGAAGTAAAGCAAATCTTTTGATACCTCAAAGGAATGGACCATCTCTGTCTATGGTATCCCAAGAATTGTGATTTCAATCTTGTTGGATTCACTGACGCTGACTTTACTGGGCACGTTGTGGATCGCGAAAGCACCTCCGAAACGGCACAGTTCTTTAGTCCCTGTCTTGTCTCATGGGGTTACAAGAAGCAAAACTCTGTGGCACTTTCCACTATAGAAGTCGAGTACGTTTCCGCAACAAGTTGTTTTGCTCAGGTATTGTGGCTCAAACAACAACTAGAGGACTTTGGTATGTCTCTTGGCACCGTTCCTATTATGTGTGATAATACTAGTGCTATTAACATTTCAAAAAATCCAGTTCATCATTCACGTACTAAGCACATTGACATTCGTCATCATTTTCTACGTGATAATGTTGACATGGGCTTCATTAGAATGGAACATTGCAGGACTGAAAATCAAGTGGCCGACATCTTCACCAAAGCACTAGACAAATGCCCATTCGAGCATCTTCGGTTGCTCCTTGGCATGATCTCTCTTAATTGAGGAACTTCACATCCAATATTCCCTCAATGCTTGGCTAATTTGGTTTACGGATATCATGAAATATCTTGCTTAAACTGCCTTTCTTGATCTTGCTATTTCATGATTTTTGTATGCTTGAATTGCTAAGTTTTAGGGTCTAGCTTCTTTGTCTTTTGATTTGTTTTAAATTACTTGATTGCATGCTAACATCTTACTTGAAACCCAAAACAACCGATTTGATGAATTGAACCCTCATTACAAGCCCATATGATAATCGGTTGTACATCCTTCCACAGCCTTGATTCAGGTAAACGTTCCATATGTTCCTTCTTTGATAAACATTTTTACTGGGAATAATTATATGAGTTGTATTTTCTCTACCATATGTTTGGATATACTATACTTTGTGTGAACCCAACTATGAAATATCCAGACAAGCCTCGCAAACATTCTTGGTCTCAGGGGGAACGAAGATCGTTGCTCAAATTAAGGGGGAACAGTGTGATTGGAACATTGAATTTAAATCAGTGGCTGGCATTTATTGAGGTGCAGGTGTACGTTGGAACGGCTCTCTGTGATTTGTTTCTGCTTGACAGATTTCTGAGGATGGAGAAGATTGATCTCCCTCGAGTGATTTTGTGCCACATGGAATGGTGCAAGGCAAAGTCTCACTCTTTGGCTTATCCAGGGTTAGTAAAGATGTTGTTGTTTCGCGATGACTCTTACCGCGAAGAAAATGAGGTCTCTCTGGGTAGTGAATTGGATTCGGATGATGTGGAGAAAATGAAATTTAAGGGTGATTCGAAGGGAACGGGCACTGTGACTACCAAGAAAGTTGTTGGCGAAGGAACATCTAAGGGCTATTCGATGCAGCATCAGATTTTGGCTGAGCTTAAACAGCTAAACACCACCATGAATCTGCTCTTGGATCACTTTCTGAGCAAGGATGAAGAAGATGTTGAAGACCCTGAGACTTGAGTGTTCCCCGTCACTATCTATCCCGTCTGACCATCTATTCTTGCATTTTCATGTTTTTATGTCTTTTGCGTAGTTGTTCCTTATCTTTTGATGATATCTGTCTAGGTTCCTTAGCATTGCACTTCTTTCTACTTAATGAATGAAATATTTTGATCATGATTTGCATGCTAGTCAAGGCTTTGTGCTATTCCTGTGATATTTTGATGATGCCAAAAGGGGGAAGTGTGGAAAATGTGAAACCCATTGAAGGGTTGATAACAGAAGCTAGTGCTAAGGAGAATGAAGACGTCACTTGAAGGTAAATCTTGCTATGTACTTTATGAGGGGGAACTATGTCGATATCTTGATCGTTGTATATGTTTGACTACATGTGATTGATTTCTTACTTGACTGTTTTGAACATGCACATTTTGAAGGAGTTTGTCATCACCAAAAAGGGGGAAATTGTTGGAACGATGATGTTCCCTCTAGTTTTGATGATGATAACCTCAATGACATTTGATGGTTTTTAGTGTGACTATGAGTTTCAGGAATCAGATGAATTAAAGGAACGATGAAAACCATGTGATGAATCAAAACAGAGATTGAAAGGAATAGAGAAGTCAACAATGGAACAACGCGTTGGAACAAACAAGAAATGAAGACGTGCGGTTGTGAACATGAAAATGAAGGGAACAACGCCAATGAACGAAGAGGCACGCACGTTGTCGCCCTTACAATTTGCCGAATCTCATATTTTTGGAAAGATATCTTAAAGAAACAACTTAGGCCGCAAGAGATAAAGTTGTTGAATATCTTATTGTTAGAAAGGATAAGAAAAGATTATATAGGATTATTTTATCTGATTTTCCTTAAGTAAAACTAGGGTAAATCATTTAGGATTTCTAGACTATAAGAAAGGAAGTTGTTAACTTCATTTCACAAGCAACTATGGCATTTTGACAGAGCTTTGAGCATTCGGTGAAGGAGAAGAACTTACAAGGATGAGACTTTGGTAAGTTGAGTACTTGTTAGGGTTTGATTGTCTTAGGTGTTATTAGGAACGTTACAATAAGAAGTCTAGATATCTAGGGATAAACTAGATTGAGATACGACTTGCTTGATTGTAATGTCAGGATTAATAACACAAGTAGACATTTGAAATCCTACTAGGGAAACCTAGAGGTAGAGGTTTTTCCAAAAGTCGGGGTTTGCTGCACATATTAGTTCTAGAATTACTACGGTTATCCGAGTAGCAAGATACCATCAAACAAGCTTTAATTGATTTAATGGACTTGTATGGTGGGCTTGCCTACGGACGGACACATCCCTCCTGATTGGGCCCATGAACTTTAACATGGTATAAAAGTGGGTTCCAGTCTGGGTTTGACTCCTGGTAGATTGGGCTAGCCGGCCTTAAGGCTTGATCGGACTTGTCGTCCTCAAGACACTAATTGGACTTGCCGGCCTTAAGGCATAATGTCAAGTGATAACTAGGCTAGGTAGTTGCCACATGAGGGGCGTGTGGATATGTATCCCACATCTGAAACTGGGAAGAAAATGAGACCACTATATAAGCTCATAAATTACTCCATCCATTGCCAATTAATTTTGGTGGAACCTCATGGACTTGTATGTTGAGTTTTATGTGTGTGTCCTTGCGATTGGCTCACCGGACATTAACACATGCATTCTATCGTTAACTTTACTATTAACTTGCTTGATAAAAATATGGCTTAACGTACCTAATCAAGTATATCAATTAAAATATGCATGGAAAACATCATAGAGTATATGACTATTATTATTAGAAGGATTTGCAAAAACTACCAGAATTCAGTGGGCCGTTTGCATAAATATCAGATTTTAGAAAGTATTGCAAATATGCCATAAAGCTACAACACTTTGGAAAACTAAAAAGGTAAAATAAAATCTGAATAAACCTTTATGAAAATAATTAAAAGTGCTTAAGATGCAGTTAAGTGTAAACGGTTATATGAGTAAGCCTAATTATATACCTGTTCAACCGGTAGCACTTCTCATCTTCCCCAGTTAATGTTCTCCGTTGAAGAACCTTTTTTCCTTTCATCCCTGAACTCTTGAAGCGTATTCCTCACAGCAAATCCTAAATCCCCAAAGGCGAGAAGCCCTTTGTTCAGCCCTTTGTTAAGCCCTTTTTGAAGCCCTTTGTGAAGCCCTTTGTGAAGCCCTAGATCGACAATGGTGAGGACCAGAGGTTTGCAGTCTGCGAAAGCCAGAGTGAAGAAGCAGAAGCCGAATGGTTCTACAGAGTCGAAGAGAAGGGTTGAGGAGAGCGCGTATGCGAAGGCGGCTCCAGTGGCGAGTGGCCGAAAGAAGAGAGCCTGCAGTTCGTCAGAGGAAGAAGAATCACCAAGTCCAGTCGTTTCGATTCAGAAGAAGAAACCGAGAATGGATGAAGAACCAAAAGCCAAGAGGTTGAGGAAGGAGCCATCGAAGTCGGTTGGCGGGGTTAGTGATCTTCTCAAACTCTTAATTTTCTGGAAAAAAACAAACAAAATTTTGTCTGAATGTGATGCATGCTAAAATTAGGCTTATGTGAAAATGAGAGCATGATTTGCTCTGTGATAAACAGAGCACGGAGAGATGTGCAAAATTTATAGTAGCCTAAACTGGTACATCCATATGGCCTGACAAACGAAATTATATTATGACGAAACGAATTATCTTACTTGACAAAGTAAGTTTTAGGGTTTATGTGAATATGAATGTCATGTATTTGTTCTATGGTTAGAATGTTAGACTTATCCTCAACAACTTCCATTTGTTGATACAAAAGTGTAAGTTATACTCTAGGGTAAAGACTTATCCTCAACAACTTCCATTTGTCCTGGCAAACCGCAATGTAGTCTGACAAATTATTTTGTATCCTGAAAACATATATCTTTACCTGACAAAGTAAGATGGTGCCTCTCTTTTATGTGAATATGAAAGTCATTCTTACATGTCATGTATATGTGAATGTCATTCATTACAGATAAGTTACAAGTGGCATTCTGAGGAGTTGTTTTTTGGTCGGATAAATCAGAACTCAAGGCTTCAGTATCTTTCTTGTATCGAGAACACACTAACTCGAACAGACTGGCAAACAGTTATGCAGGGGCCCTTTGGCCCAATAATCAAAATAATGAAAAACATGAAACTGTCTGCACAACTGATTCACCATGTCTTGTTTAGGCAACTGGACACAAAAAAGCAGTTTGAGACATGGTATGATCTTGGTGGAAAACCATATAGGTTTTTAGTAGAGGAGTTTAGGCTAATAACAGGACTGAATTATGGGATGCCCGATGAGGAGGACAGTATGCAGGATAAGAATGCAGTGTTTGAATTTTTTGGTGTGAGGAGTATTACTATTGCTAACCTTTTAACCAAGTTCTTATCCTATCGGGAGGACAATGTATATAAGTTGAAGATGGCCTTGTTGTTAATTCTTGAGGGTGTTGTACTTGGGGGTGATAAGAAGAGGAAGGTCAGACCCTTACATGTGAAATTGACCGAAGACTTAGATCGTTTCAATAATTTCCCATGGGGTAGGAGTGCATATCTTGACCTCCATCAAAGTCTGGCTTCTGCTTTGGACACAAGAATGGAGTCAGTTCAGGCTGCACTTGCAGTTTCAGACAATGCCAGAGCAGGATACACCATACGGGGTTTCCCGATGGTGTTTTAGGTAATGTGTTAGTAGTTGAGTATGTAAAACTGAGAAAGGTTAATGCCTCTGTTCATAATTGTGGATTAATTCCAATTCTGTTTGTTTCAGATATGGTTGTATGAGGAAGTTCCCCATATTGGCAGAACATTTGCCCAAAAGCTGAATAAAGATGTGCAGCCCCGAGGTATGAGGTGGCTTAAATCTAGTAGGCCAAGCTTGGATGCGATTTCTGCTGCCCTAGAGGGGAATTTCCCTGCTAAACAGATCCTTGTTGAGGAGGACGGAGAGGACTTGGGAGAAAGTTGTTATTTCTCGGAGGAGGAAGGACACAAATCCTTGGATGAGATTGTTAAGCACTTGAAGCCCAGAAGGAAAAATGCTGGTAAAAAGGCCAAGGGAGTTGGTAAGGGAGGGCAAGCTGGAAACATTGAGGGTTTCGACCCAAGGCATTTTATGTGTTGTTTGAATGAATTGCATGAAATGATGCATGCTCTAAGGGAGGAATTTATTGAGTTAAACAAGTTCATAAGAGGCAAAGCTCCTAGAACAGGGGCATCTGGGGAGATTAACAGTGATAATGAACCCAACGTCACCCAACACCAGCAGAGCATGAGGGAGGCTAAGACGGAGTCTGAAGCAAATGATGAAGAGGAAAAGATGGAGTCTGAAGATGATGAAGACAATGAGTCCAAAGAGGGAGAGTCCGCAGAGACTGAGACTGATGAGGTATGTATGCCCAAAACTTTCAGTTAGTATATGTACAGTTCAGTCCAGATGTACATATTTCAGTCCATTTTTGCACATTTCAGACCCTATATCATCATTTCAGTAAACAGTTCAGTCCATATATGTATTCAGTCCATATATGCACATTTCAGTCAATTTGAGCACAATTCCAAAAATATTTGCTTATTTCAGACCTTATATCATCGTTTCAGGAGACAATGGATGGAGAGCAAAATACTGGTGAAATAGTTGTGTATGATGCAGTTAATGTAGGTTGTCAGAAAGAGGCGGGTGAAGATGTCGCAATAGTAGATGAGGAAGAAGAGCAAGGGGATGCAACAGATCCACTGTCAGTTCTTGTCCAAACTTGTACAATACTACATGCAGATGAGAAGTTGGTTAATGAGGCAACACCGCAAGATGTGGAGGGACTCATCAAGGAGTTGGTTAATGATGAGTTGGTTAATGATGGGACTGTGGTGGCAACACAAGTTGAGGTGGCAACAAAAGCAGTGTCTGATGAGGGTGTGCATGACGGAGTTATGGAGGAGCTAAAGGAAGTTGTTGTGAAGGGAGGAAGCAAGGTTGATGACGGAGGTGTGGATGTTGAGGAGGTAGCAAAGGGAGTTGATGTGGAGGGAAGGACCAAGGTTGATGACCAAGTTGTGGAGGAACCGAAGAGAGATGTGGAGGGACTAAACCCGGTTGATGAAGGAGTTATGGAGGAATCAATGGGAGATGTTGTGGAGGGAGGGACCAAGGTTGATGAGCTAGGTGTTGAGGCGAGGACTGAAATACAAGGTGAGAAGGTATCACAGGCTGATTTTGATGACGTGGGGGGTGATGAAGGGGAGACCAAGGAGTCCAAAGTGCCGAGGAAGGGCAGACCAAGGAAGGGTAGCCAAGTTCCGAACAAGACATATCCAAGTCGCACTCGCGAGCTTGCTGCCAAGGCAAAATCACCCTACCGCAATATGGATGAGCAGAAATTGGCAAAAAAGATTACCAAAAATAGCAAGGTGGAAGGGATGACAGAGCTGGTAAAGTGGATGCAGAGTGAGAGGTTAGTGACTTAACCATTATACTCAACTTAATAAGGAATTGATGAATTGAATGTCAAAATCTTATCTGGCCTGACTGTTAGAATTCTGACCTGCAATTGATACTTTATGGACTGACTAACTTGTATATAGCCTGTATATGTACTAATACATATATTGCCTTGCATAATATTCAAATGAATATGTACCATCATGCAGTATTGAACCCCGAACTGGACCGGGTGGGCAATCATTGGACAATGAGTTCTTTGAGAGATTGTTTGCCCCAAAGATCTGGTTGCGCGGTGAGGTAATATTCCAATGCATTCTTACAAAATAGTATGCATGTGTAAAATAGTTTCCAGTGGATAAATTAACATTGTTGCACCATTACAGCATCTGGCGCAAATGATGGTCCTCTATCGTCAAAGGATTTTAGAGGATCCACAGCGGTTTTCGAAGGTGGTTGTGCTTGACCCATTTTGGCAAAACTATGTCAAAGGTGAATTCGATCGCTTCCAGAATAATACCCCACTTATTGGTAAGGATGAACTGATATTGTACATGATGGGTTCATGTCCGCAAGATTATGGCAAGAGATGGGATGATGCGGAACGCATATATGCATGCTTCAACATCCCAGAGTACCACTGGTTTGCCTTAGAAATTGATCTATGCGACTGGTGTGTGACAGTTTATGACTGCAATGTGGACCTGCACTCAGACAAGGATATTTTCGATATGATACGCCCCATCGTTGAGATTGTTCCAAGATATGTCAAGATGTACGAGCCACTGGCAAAGAGATGTGAACCGTTCTTGGACAATCCAATGTCGGTGTCCCGTCGTGATAACCTTAAGCAGAACAAGCGCGGGTAAGTATACATGTATTTATGCAATGATAAATCCTTATCAAACTGCAATTGATACACATTCTAACGTGTTTTGTACATCTTGCAGAGGAGATTGTGGGGTCTACACCTTAAAGTACATTGAGTTATTGATTCTCGGCATGTCAAACTTGATCTTGCGTCTGACAAATTCATAGATGCACATAGAAGTCAAATGGCTCATAGTATTTTTAGATGTTGTTGGGATGGTCTTTAAAGACTTTTGATGTAATGTGGTAATTGTATTGTGTTGTTGGGAAACATTCGGCTAGGAACATGCTTGTGATGGTGTTTATGTCAGACAAGATACTGTTTTCAAAGATACTGTTTTCAGCATGTTTACATGCTTGTGATGGTGTTTATGTCAGACAAGATATTGGTTTTACAAGCAGGCACCCCGGTTTGTCAGGTGAATTTCATTTAAAATGGTGGGGTTAGTTTTCGAATAAAACCAAAGCTTTGAAAAAATGTGACTTAAGTCAGGCCAGATTACGGATTTACAGTAAATATTCACATTTGTCAGGTTGTTTTGATATATCTTTTTCAAATTCATCCTTTCCAATGAGTCATGTCATCGTACAAACATCACAATTGAAACCTAATATTTCCTAAATTGTCAAAGACGCTAGAAAAAAAATCCCACATTGAAACCTAATATTTCCTAAATTTAAAGGGTTTTTAAATTGAAAAATAGCCTTTAAAAAGGGGGGGTAAAGTACATATTAACCTAAATTTGTGCTACATTTCAACGGTTATGAAACCGGGAAAAAATGGTACAAAAACGGTTAAAAACGGTTTAAAAACCGTTTAAATTGGCGGGTTTAGTTCTGGAATAAACCAAAGGTTTTTTCTAATTGTTACATACGTCAGGCCATATTACGGCTTTACAGTAAATATTCACATTTGTCAGGTTATTTTGATATATCTTTTTCAAATTCATCCTTTGCAATGAGTCCTGTCATCGTACAAACATCACAATTGTCTTTGAAAAAACTCCCACATTGACACCTAATATTTTCTACATTTAAAGGGTTTTTTAATCGAAAAATATCCTTTAAAACGAGGGGGGAAAGTACACAAAACAGTTAAAAACGGTTTAAACTGTTTTTTACCGCGGGGTTAGTTCTTGAGACCAACGTAGTTATCTAATAGTTACTTACGTCAGTCCACAATAAAGGTTTACAATACATATTTAGCTTTGTCAGGTTATTTTGTAGAATTTTTATTCAAAGTCATCCAATGGCTTATGGTGGATCTGGAAGAAACATCACAATGGTAAATAACCGTAGGAAAATAAAACGTTTGTAAAAGGTTTTGAAACCGAAGCTTTGGCAATAAGCTAGTTAAAAGATGGGGTTAACAAGTTTTCGAATCAAACCAAAGCTTTGGCAATAAGCTTTGGCAATAAGCTTTGTCAGGTGACCTTACTTCCTTACAGTAAGTGATGTACTTTGTCAGGTCATGATGAATAAATCCTATTCAAAGTCATCCTTTCCAATGCATATCCGATTTGACCCCTCTTAAATTTCAATTAAATATCCTGTATTCCCTCAACTACCCGTCATTAACTCCATTATCCACTCATCCTTGTGTATAAATAGCCTTCTTGCCTTGTCCCAACCCCTCACATTTCCTCTCTCAAACTCCTCGCACTCCTCTCTCATTTACTCTCTGAAACTCCTCGCACTCCTCTCTCATTTCCAAAAAACTCTATTGCAACATGGCCGACTCGCGCAAGAAAGTTTTCCTGCAAGTCTACTGGGATGGCCAACTATCGCCATCCAGCGGGGTGATGGCCCTCCTGACTACCCACGAGTACACTGGCGGGAGCACCAAACTCTTGAAACTGCCAGCGAACAAGATGAACATCTGGTACGTGCATGGTATGATAAGCCTGCTCTCTCCCAGTTCAAAATCCTTATTTTTTGAACAGGTCCCATCATCCGGCCAGCGGTTTCTTCAACAGCTGCAGACACATGCCGACTATGCAGACCTTGCCCGCCTCGGCGAGAGGGTCGCCGGAGTGAAGGTGTATGTGGTGCGGGACGATCCAGATCTTTATCTGCCCCAGTGATGATGGCCGTGGGGATGTTTTTTAATGATGCTTCTTTGTTTTTTATGCTATTTGAAGATGGTTGTTTACTTATGTAATGCTAGCGACTGATAATAATATAGATCCTTTGTCCTTATTCTCGCATTTACTACTTTTGACTATTTTCATTTCAGGACAAAACTTATCATGTTCATACTAAATGTACTAATGTTCAGGGCAAAAAGATTAATATTTTAGAGCAATAACATCGATTATGTGTACATGAATATTCAGGACAACTGAAACATATTCAGGAGAATTCGCGTCATATGTCAGAGTACTAACAACATGTGGTAATTGTATTTGAAATTGTGTTGACAATTTCAAGGATGTTTTCAAGCAAATTGGTGCTTAAGTCAGGAAATATTCATGTTTTACCTGCAGAAAACCCTCGTTTTATGAACAAGGAACCAGAATACATTGTCTTGCTAAACATACGGTTATGAGTAGTTATCATAATTTAACCAACAAGGTTACAAATTGGACAACGAAGACAACAAGTAACACCACAAGTACCACCACACCAAGTACAACTTTCAAAACGAAATTTTCTGTTTTGATATTCATAATGTCATTCATTGAAATCGATTGATGCGGGTAAATATTTGGCCGAGAGGTTGTCTCGTGATCTTCAACAACTCTTACGCTTTCAATGGACTCATTGGCTCTAAAATTATAAGCTTGACCATCCACCCATTTGAAGTATTTGCAATCGTGCCCTGCCTAAGGTTTAATACAAAATTAAACCAATCAACTAATTTAATTCTAAATGAAATCCCAATTGAAAAGCATATTTCGCACGAAATTTCACATTCAACAATACCTTCCATAATGGACAGCCATAGAACTGTTTTCCCGAATTTTGAGTGTGTTTGCAAGTTTGTATTGTTGCAGGGAGGCCATGGAAACATTTTTGAGTTGATGATTCACCAGCTTCCGGCCCTCTCCTCCACGAATTTGAATTGGCAGATGATCTTACTTGTGTCCAGCCGTTTTTCATCGTAAAATTTCGGCCAAATTTTCGAAGACAGTGTTCCTCTTTCTACTCTGCGTTGTTCTTTGTTTTTTCTTCGGTGCAAATTTTCGAATTTGGAGATGCAGTTGTTCTTCCTTGTGTCCAGCTTCGTGCCCTCTCCAGAAGATGATCTTCCTTGTGTCCGTACTAGTTTTTTGTTGTTTGTATTAAAGAAAGAGAACTGCACTTGTAGGATTTCAGTCAAAATCTTTTTCTACTCTGCTGATGTGATGTCTGTGAAGGTCAACATCTTTTTCTTATAGAAGGATTTCAGTCAAAAAAATTCAAATTGTTGCAACCGTATACAAATCTTGACCTGACGTCATCCAAATCCTTCTTCCAATTAAGTCTTCTAGGGTAAGTTTTCAGGTTATCACTTAATTATGTATTTCCAATGAGTTTTTTTTAAAAGGTAAAATAATATAATGAGATTAGTTTTTGTTATTTACACAAATTAACGAGGCCAATTTTATTTAATATATTTGATTATCAATAAAAATAATCAAAATTTTTCAATGAAAATAATTAGTATTATTGAATAAAATAATTAATAGTATTCAATTATATAATGAGATTAGCTTTTCCGAGGCTCTGTAGCAAGGTTCTTAAAAAAACTTCGATGCTCTCACTTGCTTCTCTACATACTCAAAATTTTGCCTGACAACGTAGTTATAAGCCTTGCAAACAACCATATGTCGACTGACGATTAATGCTTGTTCTGTTTCTGAGATATGTAGTTTTTCAAGGCTTATTGTTTGTCTGACTCGCGCGTCAAGTCATATTGAAGTCGGATAAATAACAACATAGATAGTTTTTACCTTTTCGGGTTTCTCAGGAATTATAAACATTTTTACAGTACGTATTCAGGTTTGTCAGGTAACATTGAAATAAGTGAGTTCGTTTCAAATTTGTATCCGATTTGACCCCTCTTAATTTTCCCTAAAACACCCATACTTGCCCAAATCTTTTCTACCAAGTCTCTTAAAATACTCACCAGTCCATTACCAAAGTTCTCTACCAAGAATCTCAAAACACTCCCACGCTGTCTACCAAGGTGCTTCAAAAACTCCCACGTTCTTTTGTTAACTCAAATACTCCCACTTTCCCAAATACTCCCACTCCCACGTTCTTCAAATACTCCCTCTCTATACTCTAAATTCATGGCGGGAGAACATCACTTTGTCACTAGGACATACTTTGAAGTAAATGAACTGCTTCAATCTGCTCGGGAAGTGAAGGATCATGTTGGAGGCCGGAAGATGACCGAGGCCGATTTTCAGGAGTACAATCGCAACATTGTGGCCAGAGATTTGGAGTTGGTAAGTTTAGTTAAGGATTTGCGCCGCCTGAGGCAGGAGCTTGCTGCTGTGAGTCCGGAAGGGGCTCAGACCGAAGAAGAAAAGGCCCGGATCAAGCTCAAGCTTAGACTGGTAAGGCTTTTCTTGTATATTTTCTTCCTATGTGCAAGGGACGTGCCTAAGATGCTTAATTTTTGTTTTTGCAGATTGAATGGGACACCACCTTCACTGAGCTAAACATAAAAAGGGTGTTGGACCATGCTCAGTCGCTGGAGGGAAAGCTGAAGTCCCCATATCTATCTTGATGGGATAATGTTTTCATAACAGGGTAGTTTCTGAGTATGTGTGGATAAGTGTTTTTAATGTATGAACTTTGCAATGCTAGTTTTTTTGTTATTTTGTGTGTGGGAATGCCATGCCAAGGGCACGTTTTTTGTAAAGTTGAACAACGTAATATAATGATTGTGTTTATAAGGTTTATACCATGTTGGAGTTTTACAGGACGTATTGTGAATTTACAGGTCGTGTTTATGTATTAGGTTTGTCAGTACAACTTTGTCAGTACAACTTCGCACCTGATTCTAGGGTTCTTATGAATAATTTATAGACTTTGCAACTGAAATGGTTTTGCAGATGTTTGTCAGACCATGTTAGAGTTTTACAGGACGTATTGTGGCTTTACAAGTCGTTTTATGTATTAGGTTTTCCTTTGTCAGACCATGTTAGCGTTTTACAGGACGTATTGTGGCTTTACAGGTCATTTTTATGTACTAGGTTTTCCTCGAGCAAATGAGTATGTCAGGACATATACGTTGTTTTACAGGGTGTTATAGAGTCTTACGGTTTCTCCTTGTGAGGAGTTTAACACTGACTGATGCTGAGAAGTAATCAACTCTTAAGCAAAGATGATGACAGGACAAAATGCAACATTTGCAGAGAACCTGAGAACTTTGTCAGTACAACTTCGCACCTGATTCTAGGGTTGCTGAAGGTTCAAGATGACAAGTAAATCTTAAGCAAAAGCTTTAATTTATCTAGTTTGTATATCATTGATAAGTGCTATTTTGTACCACTTATCTAAGGATTATTACCAGGTTTGAGGCGCCATTTGGTTGGATTTAGAGCACAATTGGAGATTATGGAGTTAGAGTGGAGAAGTGTGGTTTTGGTGGTCTGGAGGAGCTAATTTAAGACATCCAGAGAAAGAGGAGTTGACCACTTGAGAAGACGTTGAAAATCCATGAAGAAACCACAATGAAGAGAGAAGAATGGCACCCCGCGTCAGAGCCACCACGGCCCGGCGATAAATCTCAGAGAAGGATGCCGCCCCGCGGTAGAAAGCACCGCCCTGCGGTGGGAAATCACGCCCCGCGGTCGTTTGCTGGGCGAAACTAATGAATTGAAGGCGCCGCGCGGGCTGATGCTGGGAATTGGAAGGAGATGGGCCGTGAAGATAAAAAGGCCCAAGTTGAAGTTCGGCCCACGTGAGTTGAATGGAAGTGCGTGAATTGAAGAAGCGGAAAGAGAATTGAAGCTGGAGAATGCGGACGCTGACGGAGCATGATGTCAGCGATGATGATTTGAATTGGATGAAGCTAATGTGGAGTGGGCCGTTGCTGAATTATTGTTGGGCCAAGCACGAGAAGGTGGGCCGAGTTGCTGAACGAGAGGAGCTTGCCGAGAGAGAATGCGGGAATTATTTCCCCAAGTCTCGATTGTTTATTTTTGGTATTAGTTTTATAATTGTTATTTTATTTTCCTTGTAAGATAGGGTTTGTGATCTTGGGATTTAGGTTAAGTCTATTTAACCTAATTCCCACAGCCTTCATTCCCTATCTCTATCTAGAGACTCGTTTCTTTCTCTAGGGTTCCAACCCATGGAGAGCTAAACACCTTTGTTCTACTAGACGTTTTAAGCAATACAGTTGATGTGGTTGTGAGATTTCTATTCCTTGTTCTTATTCTTATGTGTGTTGGATTGATTCTCTTGGTTATATTGATATTGATTTATATTGGTTTATCTAGAGTTGCTAACTAGGTTTATCGATATTTATCATATTGCTAGGATTGCATATAGGGGTTCCGAGTGCATATCTAGTGGCAAACACAATTGTGCGTATAGGGGTTCCGAGCGTACAATTGTGTGTGAGAATCAATTGCATGTTAAGTAGGGGAGTGAGTACTTGTACGTCTTTCTACTTGCATGTATCCTATATCCTTGGGTGTATTGCTATTGCTTTGTTGGTGGTAAAGTATCCCGGTCTAGTACCGCGTGACAGGCGTGACTGGCGTATTTTATCATTGGCATAGTAATAAGTCTATCGACAACTGTGAGAATCGGTAGTACTTAAGATCAGGGTGGGAACAACCATAAGAATAGTTAAAGAACTTGGATTTAATAGATTTCAGTGATCGACTTATATCTCTGTATTGTGGATCTCGTTCTAGTAGAACTACTTCCCCATTCATATTTTCTCATCAACTACACTTGTTTGCTTTGCTCTTCTTGATAATCAAAACCCCCCTTTCCTGTTACTTTGCATGCTTATAGACACATAGATTGATTACTTCCTCCATGTGGATTCGACCCTTGCTTGCCTCTACTACTTGTTTAGGTTTGTTTAGGATTTTATTTGTTTAGGTGTCACGACGACAATGCCTATCAAATTGGCGCCGTTGCCGGGGAGGCAAGATTTGACCTATCTTTGTGTTTGTTCGTGTGCGTGTTACTTTGGTGTGGACCTATCTTATGGTCCACACCTGTGCTACTGACTTTTGTTTTTCCTTTTTGATTTTTTGTCACAGATATGGATTTCTGGGGAGAGCCGCACGATAACTCATACCCTTGCTCTTTCTCTCCAGAGAGGGGATACGACCCAACTCCCAGTGCAGCAAGGCCAACTAATGCCTGCAGAATCTGTCGCGATGCGCTGCACACCACTGACGATTGTCCAGGACTTCCCGCATTCAAAGCAGCAGTAAATGCACGTCGAGGTCTGAACTCACAGGGACCGAGGCAGGAGCCATATCCGGACACTTATAGCTCAGGGTGGAGGGAGCACTATAACCCAGTTCCATATGGAAATCAACCACAGTGTTTGCCTGTACCCAATGCTGATGTACTCAGGACCCTGATGCAAAGTATAGCAACTGTGGCCCAGAACGTGATCTCAATGCATACAACCATGGCCCAGAACGTGTCCTCACTGCAAGCAACCATGGCTCAGAGTATCCAACAACAACAAGAGGCGATTTCCAGTCTCCAAAGCCAAGTTGACCAACTGAGTCAAGCGTTGATTGAGTCGAAGTCTGCTGAAAAGGAGAGCGACCGTGAGATGGAGAACATCGCCCACGCCCCGCGTCACCAGTCACCGTGACCCGGCGTGAAGTCCCAGTTATCTCACCGCCCCGCGGCGAGACTGACCGCGACCCGGCGGCGTGCCTCAGTATCTCCACCGCGACCCCATCGCCCCGCGGCAATGACTGCCGCCCCGCGGTGGACGAAGTACCTCCTAGCGCGACCTCGCCGCGGCCCGGTGTCCAAAATTTTAGATATGCTGGTGAGGTTTGGGTAGATCCTTACGGGGTTGCATGGCAGGTGCTTTCTGAGGAGGAGAACTTCTTTGGAGATGAGTGGAGCGACGATGAGGAGGAGTGTTGTGATCGCGAAAATACTCCAGAGACAATCGCCCCGGCAGTCCCCGATCCTCTGGAGGCTGCCTATGATGAGTTTGTGCATCTCAACTCCTTCCCGCTTGTTTCGCTGCAGCCCGTCGCGGCCCTCCTTGAGGCTTCCCGAGTTACTCAAAGGCCGAAGAACAATGAGGATATCTATGAGGCCTTCAGTAACTGCCTAAAAACCGTCCCCTTGGTCACACTGGCAGACAGCACCCCTCGTAGCAAGGAAATGTTAAAGGTGCTGGGTATGATCAAGAAGAAACCGAAGGGGAGGCACAAGAAGGAGAACTTGACTCAAGTGGTGAATTCTTACATGCTGAATACGGGGCAGGACATACATGCAGCCCCAGAGATGCTGGGTAGGCCATTTCTGAAAATGGCAAGTGCGTTCATGGGTATGCACAATGGTCCACCCACAAAGAAGTGCACAAGCATGGGGGAGAGGCTCAACAGGGAGTATACAAAGAGGCATCCCCCTAATATAGATCTCAGGTGCTCAAAAGCTAGGACCAACCCGAGTTGAGGAGGCTGGAGTAGTATGTCAAGCCATGACAATAACTAAGGCGCTGTCCGGGAGGCAACCCGAGGTATGTTTTACTTTCTTTGTTTTTCTTTCTTTATTTCTTGCATTAGTTTTGCTTGTTTTTGCTTTGTTTTTGTTTTGGTTTTTGTTTCCGACTAACCTGTAGGGAAGAGACCCATGCCTATTGAAGAAGGTGTTTACCACCAATGTAAGTCTTCTCTTCCCTACACTAAGTCACCCCCCGAAAAAACCTTAAACGGGGGGGCAAAAAAATAAATAAATTAATTAAAAAAAAAAAAAAACAGAGGTACCCAAGGCGAGCTGTCCAGAGTTCCCCATGGAGATGGTGCGCATCATGTTGTCAAGGAAGAGACATTTACCCCACATTATTTGACAACGATAATGGCCCCTACAATTGGCAGCTGAGGAGGAGGAACACTAGAGCCCCCAACATGATCATATCTGGGCTCCACCATGTGTTCCTAGAAGGCCGTGTGACCCCGCCATACTATGTTTTACCACTATTCACCAAAGTGGTTTCCTATGGTTGCACGGTAGGAGAAGATTATAGAGTTGATGAAGACACCCGCCCAACACCAGAGACATGGGCATTTATTGAGAAGACCGCCAGCGATCACCTACAGTGTCCAAGTAGCTTGGCAACGTTTGTGAGTTATTTTTTTGCTTTTCCCTCTGCTTCTATTCTTTTGTCTTTCATTACATTGAGGACAATGCAATGTTTAAGCATGGGGGAGAGTTCTATACTTGCTACGTTGTTGAGGAGAAAAAAAAATGAAAAAAGCCAAAAAATTGAAAAAAGGCATACATTTGAAATCCTGGGATAGGTAAAAAACTCGAAAGGGCGGCCTAGGTAATAAGCAGGTGGCTTGGACCAGCATTAGGCTGGGGTAATATATGGTCAAGAGTGATGTGAGCTTATGTGAGTACATCTATTGGAAAATGAAATGAGTGGCTTGGTGAAAACCCGAAAAGGCGCCTTGGCAAAATGAGTGAAAAAGAAGAAGAGTGATTCTAGGATTTTTCATTATTCTTGGCGAGGCGTCATAAGAAGAGGAGTCAAAGAAGGATTGTCGGATAGGTCACTCTGGGAGGCATAAGAAGATAGACGGGAGATAGGATTAGAATTATTTTCACTCTTTGGTGTTTGGGATAAGCTTGGGGGAAGTACTCTGCTTTCCTTTTAGCTTGGATGTATGGGTGTTGAGATTTATTGAGTTGATGTTGTGTTGTATTGTGTTGTTGTGCTGTGCGTATAGTTTTGGTTGTCTAGAGTTGATTGTTGAGTTGTTGTAGTCACTGGTATCATGTTTTCTCACACTTCCTGAAACCTTGGGGATTGATTGGAGGAGTAGGTTGACTTTGGCTTACTCGAGGATGAGCAAGGTTTAAGCATAGGGGATTTGATAAGTGCTATTTTCTACCACTTATCTAAGGATTATTACCAGATTTGAGGCGCCATTTGGTTGGATTTAGAGCACAATTGGAGATTATGGAGTTAGAGTGGAGAAGTGTGGTTTTGGTGGTCTGGATGAGCTAATTGAAGACATCCAGAGAAAGAGGAGTTGACCACTTGAGAAGACGTTGAAAATCCATGAAGAAACCACAATGAAGAGAGAAGAATGGCACCCCGTGTCAGAGCCACCACGGCCCGACGATAAATCTCAGAGAAGGATGCCGCCCCGCGGTAGAAAGCACCGCCCCGCGGTGGGAAATCACGCCCCGCGGTCATTTGTTGGGCGAAACTAATGAATTGAAGGCGCCGCGCGGGCTGATGCTGGGAATTGGAAGGAGATGGGCCGTGAAGATAAAAAGGCCCAAGTTGAAGTTCGGCCCACGTGAGTTGAATGGAAGTGCGTGAATTGAAGAAGCGGAAAGCGAATTGAAGTTGGAGAATGCGGACGCTGACGGAGCATGATGTCAGCGATGATGATTTGAATTGGATGAAGCTGATGTGGAGTGGGCCGCTGCTGAATTGTTGTTGGGCCAAGAACGAGAAGGTGGGCCGAGTTGCTGAACGAGAGGAGCTTGCCGAGCGAGAATGCGGGAATTATTTCCCCAAGTCTCGATTGTTTATTTTTTGTATTAGTTTTATTATTGTTATTTTATTTTCCTTGTAAGATAGGGTTTGTGATCTTGGGATTTAGGTTAAGTCTATTTAACCTAATTCCCACAGCCTCCATTCCCTATCTATATCTAGAGACTCGTTTCTTTCTCTAGGGTTCCAACCCATGGAGAGCTAAACACCTTTGTTCCACTAGACGTTTGAAGCAATACAGTTGATGTGGTTGTGAGATTTCTATTCCTTGTTCTTATTCTTATGTGTGTTGGATTGATTCTCTTGGTTATATTGATATTGATTTATGTTGGTTTATCTAGAGTTGCTAACTAGGTTTATCGATATTTATCATATTGCTAGGATTGCATATAGGGGTTCCGAGTGCATATCTAGTGGCAAACACAATTGTGCGTATAGGGGTTTCGAGCGTACAATTGTGTGTGAGAATCAATTGCATGTTAAGTAGGGGAGTGAGTACTTGTACGTCTTTCTACTTGCATGTATCCTATATCATTGTGTGTATTGCTATTGCTTTGTTGGTGGTAAAGTATCCCGGTCTGGTACCGCGTGACATGCGTGACTAGCGTATTTTATCATTGGCATAGTAATAAGTCTATCGACAACTGTGAGAATCGGTAGTACTTAAGATCAGGGTGAGAACAACCATAAGAATAGTTAAAGAACTTGGATTTAATAGATTTCAGTGATCGACTTATATCTCTGTATTGTGGATCTCGTTCTAGTAGAACTACTTCCCCATTCATATTTTCTCATCAACTACACTTGTTTGCTTTGCTCTGCTTGATAATCAAAACCCCCATTTCCTGTTACTTTGCATGCTTATAGACACATAGATTGATTACTTCCTCCCTGTGGATTCGACCCTTGCTTGCCTCTACTACTTGTTTAGGTTTGTTTAGGATTTTATTTGTTTAGGTGTCACGACAACAACGCCTATCAATCATCCAAAAGGGAGCCCCCACAAAAAAGAGGTGTGGTTTACGACTATATAGACTTAAACCATACATCTTTTCACTGAAACACCCAACAACAACATTTACTAGCATAAACACCCAAAAACACCAACATGGTGACAATTCTAAACATACCTAAACTAACCCATTCTCTTCCTATAATCCTTCGTCAGTCCTTCTCCTCCTACAGTACTGCTTGTTGTGGCCTTGGTTGCCGTAATACGAACACCGCCTCTTCCTAGTATAGTTCCCCTCCTACATCGCCCTGTATCGGTTAATTCGTGGCCTTCCAGGAGGACATTTTACATTTGGTGGACAGCATGGAATGGATGACACGGCTTCAGGAATTGACCATCGGCCTGTGGGAGGAACAAGATGCACAGTTTCCTTGTACACTTCTCTCACGCACTCGTTCTTGAACATGGGATGGACGAGATCAGTGAGTCGCACTCCCCTATCACTTGCAACCGCTATGGCATGAGCACAAGGAACTTTATCAATCTGGAACATGTTACAATCACATGTACGCGCATTAAGGTTCACCGAGTATCTACAAGTTCCTACCATGACGTCCGCTTCAAACTGGCTTAGTCTTCGAACACTCATCTTTGCTGCCCTTCTGTAGTTCACCTCTACCAGCGTGTACACAGAGGGTGACCAGTATTGGTCCCAGTTTGAGGCCGCTTCCCTTCTTTGACAAAACCATTTAGAAATGGTCTCAACAATCGCATCAAACAGAGCAAGAATAGGCCACTGACGCTGTGTTTTCCACAAGCCATTAAGACACTCGGCGTTGTTGCTTGTCATGATGTTAAACCTGTTCCTATGAAAATGCGCTCTCGCCCAGTTTTCAACTCCAGCTTCTTTTAGATATTGACCAATCTTTGGAGATGCAGCTGTTATTTGAGCAAACTGATGATTGAACTCAGCTACTGTGTAAGCATGAGCAGCTTTTTTGAATATGCCGAAGAGGTCTTGCCTACCAAACTTCCTCTTGAAGTTTTGGTATATGTGATATATGCAATATCCATGCTTGGCAAAACGATAGCTATTTCTCAGACCCTTCCCAATGCTAAGATGACGATCAAACAAGAAATACAACTCGGGATGATCAGGAACAACAAGCCTCAATTCACTGAAGAAAAATGACCATGCATCATCGTTCTCACTATTAACAACGACAACAGCAAGTGGATATATTTGGCCGTTTCCATCTTGTGCCGTTGCCAAAAGAAGTATCCCTTTGAACTTGGCTGTGAGGTGAGTGCCATCAACTGATATTACCTACACACGCAGAACTATTTTCTCAGATGTTGCCCTGACAAGATATGTATAAGCTTTGAAACTACGTTATATAGCCTGACAAATGATGCATGTTCTGTTTGTCCCATATACAGTCATATAGTAGATTTACCTGACAAAATGACTATATTTCCTGACGTAACAACATCACGACTGAATACTTACCTTTTTCAGATGTGGCGCTGCCCTTATCCATGGACCTAAAGTCCAGAAGACGTACTTGAAGCGTTGATCAGCATCTCTGACTATTCTCGTGTATGTTCCCGGATTACATTTCTGTAACATGTGCATGTAAGAGTACATTGCCTTGTAGCTATCCACACTGTACCATGTGCCATGTCCTGGGCGAAGACCCGCGCTCGATTGGCTTTGTAGTAGCTTGTCCTTATTCCATGCTGTAACATGAAATCCTGAATTTCTGAAGCAAGTAGGCCTTTACGGCCGTTTAAAAACCTGAGATGTAACGAAGTGAATCTATAGATGCATTCATATTGGCCTTTGATCACAAAAACTGTTCAAATGCAAGAAAAACATACTTGTGAAGTACTTTATCGGCAATCAGCCGAGAAGTTGCTCCTTTGTGATGATTGTGGTTTACTCTCATGCCACAGGTATGATCCGCAACATATTGTCGCACCATAAACAACGACGTTTTTCGATACAATGAGCCACGACACAAAAAGGTGCATTTGTCGTCAACGCACTCAACATCATAATTGGACTTATCGGACCTCTTCACACGCATCTCATAGAAGTTTTCCATTGCCAGGGAGAAGAGTGCAACTTTGAACTCTTCCTTAGAATTGAAGAGCTGAGCAACCTTCATTGTTGGATATGAGGACTTGTTTTCACTTGTTTCCTCATCTTCAACTAACATTTCCATCTCCGCTGGATAGTACCTCTTTTCAATCTCTCTAAGCATGTCTTCATCAACATCAATCTCTTCTTCTTTATCCGCCTCTATTTGCTCCTCGTTTTGTGTTCCCTCAATGCCATTTATTTCTTCCCACACATCATCTAGACCAACAGTATTCACATCATCACCTGAAGCATACCCTAACCCTTCCATACCATCAACACGATCATCATCACCTGATTGATAATAGCCCTCATAGTTAAAGCCATCTTCTATTTCATCCTCCAAAGAATCTCCATTGTTGGCATAATCAGTCATTTTCTCCTTCCCTTTGTTTCTTGATGTAGCAGCTTCAATGTCCTCATCATCGCTACTCAATGATATAATGTCTTCCACTATCAGGGGACAATTTATCTTGTCTTTCCCCCTCACTTCATCCCTTTTTAATCTCCTTAACTCTGCTTCGTTGTCAGCTTCAATAATTTCATCAATCGACCTGACATCTATGTGAGGTGCTCTATCTTGTTTAAAAATTGACCTGAAAAAGTCTTTATTATCTTGGCTCTGGCTCTGAGTTGGTGGTGGAGTTGTTGAAGGAAGAGTACGATGTCCAGCCCTTTCACTTCGAATCTCTTCCTTCTTTAAAAGGTTGGTGTACAACTCAATATTCCACTCTGATGAATTTTCTCCACATTTGTTCAAGAACTTGAACGCACCAAGATCGTCGTCATCATTTATAAAGATGGGTGGAAGTTCTGGTTTATTTTCATAAGCGTATTGCACAAACAATTTTTCTTCATCAAATGGATTCTTCTCAGTCCATTTGTTGCGCAGTGTAGCCAAGTCCATGTCAGGGGAAAGCAACATGGCTTTCACTGTTCTATCACCCTCATACAACCACATTTTCCCTTGTTGTTTCCATTCTCCACCACTGATGAACGTCACATACACTAGTTTCGTACCTACAAATAAAGAAGGTTTTTGAACTTCACGTATACAGAGGGGGGAAATCGATTGTTTTTCAGGAGAGTTTACTTACCCATTCAAGCTGTATTTGCATGCGTCAGGTGTTAAATATCAGGTGGGAAATATCTCACGTGTAATAAGTGGTCAGGCTGCTTTGAAGTTCTCCAGGAATATTCAGGGATATTTTCAGGGGAGCTTAGCTGGAGGGATTAAAGGTTGAAGGAGGCCAGATTTTTGGAGGGAAACTTGCCCGCCAGTTTTAATGTGTGGAAATTTAGTCACAGTTCAAGCACCTTGGTTGATGTGATGCCTCTGTCACCGGCGGCTTCAATCTCATTAAGGAGAGATTAACCCTTCTTTTATATTTTTTGGAGATAATATTAGCCAGCTTTTATCCATTTTCTATTTAAAAGAAAAGATAAATTCCACACTCAACAATAGCAATAATACCAGAAACCGTACAGAATTCTGATACTTTTGCAATACTTTTGAAAATCTTGGATTTCTGCAAGTTGCTTTAGCAAATCTGGTATATTTGCTAATGCGCCTTATTATTAAGGATGTTCCTAATATTTGAATAACTCTAATGCTTATAGAGTTTTTCATTATCTTAGGAAATATGATTAAGATGAAAACTTATTGTAAGCACGTGAGGTTTGTTTGGTAAGTATATTTATAAAAAAAAAAATGATTACAAAGTATTTTTTTAAGAAAAATAATATTTTAAATTTGAGTATTATAGGAAATGATAAAAGGAGTAAAAAAGTACTTTTTTTAATAAGTTTTTGATAAATAGTTGGCCAAACAAGGATGTGATGTCAACTAAAACTTTTGTTGGATTATATGTCAAGTACTCTCATCAATTTTTACCAAAAAAAAAAAAAGTACTCTCATCAATTGAGGAATGATACTCTGTAACCACAACATTTGAGATTTAACCAAAATTGAGTTCGATTAAACAAATTTCAATAAAACATCCACGTACGTACATATAGAAGGCTGGCCTTATACCAGACATGTCGGATAGTACGTCTAGTGACTATGTTGTAAATTTCTAAGCAAATAAGTTTGACCCGGTCGGTACGAAACCTATATCTAATCACCGAAATGTGGATAAAGGCATGTTATAAAATTTAGATGGAGGGACAAAAGAGATCGAGCTGGAGAGAGGGCTCAAGGGATATGGGTCCTTTCTAGCTGGTTGAGGGGTAGCCATGTGGGGAGAATGATGGGTGCTAAATCATGTTGTCCTTGTGTGCTTCTTGAATTGAGATATATGTATATATGCTAATATTTAATTTAAGTTCAGGAAAAAAAAGGGAGCTATACTTATATATATAGGATAAGAGAAGAAGTAGCCATAGTATATTGGATGAATGATATCTAACCAAAGAGGGTTGTTCATCGGGCCAAAACCGAACCGAACCGAACAAAATCGAACCGAAACCGAATTTCGGAATTTTGTGGACCGAAAATCGAATCGAACATACTCGGTTCGGTTCGGTTTTGGTCCGAAATAACCGAATATTTTGAAATTATGTTAATTTAGGTTATTGAAGTAGGTTTTAGTGCACAAAACTGAATTAGACCGAACCGAACTTGGACCGAACCGAACTTGGACCGAATATGGACCGAACTGGAACGGACCGAATAAGGTTGAACTAATTTATCTAAAAATTTAGATTTTTTTAATTATTTTTAAAAATAATCGATATTAACCGAACCGAATATTATTTTTATAAAAACCGAAAATCGAACCGAATATAATCAGTTCGGGTTCGGTTTGGTCGGTTCGGTTCGGTCTAAAAAATTGAAAACCGAATCGGATGAACACCCTGTGTGATATATATGTGAGGATGGATACTGAAAGAAAGCGGGAGGTTCTGGATGGCACGAGTAGCTGCATGTGGTTGCAGATATCTATGTACCGTTTTTTTCCTTCTTAAATCACATGAGGTGCGATCTTGTTGCACTTTATATGATATCGCAAGGAGTTTTATATATTTGACTCTTATCCTATAAAATGAGAATTATTATGAGTTATTGGATCAATGAAAAGAAAAGTATAATTAAGTGACACGGTGATGTTTTCGTATATAATATGATTGAACCATAATTTTTATTTTTATTTCTGATCACTTTACGTTGTTATCTTTAGGTTCATATATATGTTATTAGATGTTTATATACTTTATATTAGAAGTTTACAAACTAAAGTAAATTAGAGATATACAAACACATTTTATACTAGAGATTCATTGAGTTTATCAAGTATGGACCCCTATTGTATTAAATTTGAACCTTAAGCATAATGTATAGTTATTAACTCATGCATAACCCTTTACGTTTAGTATATTAAAATACATGTTTATTAAATGTGAACTTTAGTGTATCAATTATGAACCTATAGTGTACTACATATGGACTTAGTCTATCGGGTTCATATGTAACAAGCACATTGATGTTTGAAATTCTTTTTACTTGGTCTATGAGGTTCAGTAGCGGAGCAAAAAATTCTCGCGGGAGAAAACTCAACTTTTTGCTCGTTTGATCTATCTACACTTATATAAACATCTTGAGACTCAATCTTTACTTGAAATTGGCTTCCTCTTACTCCAAATAAAAAATACTTATGAATTTTCCCAAGTATAAACAAATAAAACAATCCACTTCAAACAAAATAAATTAAAATATTCAACTAATGCTTAATATTTCATCAATCTAATTAACTAATAAAAAACTTAACTTTAAACAAAACATTTCAAACTCATACTCGACCAGTACTTAAGACTTTCATTTTTTTTGGAAAAGAAAGACTCAATATTTGAAATTGGACCAATCTATACCATACATGTTTTTTATATCTCCTAAAAAATATTTAAATGATATATGATTTTCAATTCATTTTCATAATTTTTTTTTAAAAATATAGAAAGAAGAATAAAAGAGAAGAGTTGATAGGAACTCAAAACCTATTGTTATCTTTTTATACAAGCTTCAACATAAAAATCACAAAGCCAAGATGTTTTCCTTATTATTTATTCTTTGTTTTATCTTAAACTATAAAATTAAAAAAAATTAAAGAGGCAAAATCCAACGGAGTCTAAGGGGTTCACCGGAGGGGAGCGGGAACTGCATCCCCCTAACTCCGCCCTTGATGAGGTTCATATGTAACATTCAGATGTCATACATTAGTTCTATAAGATTCGTATATAACATACAAACGATCATATATTTAAAATTCTTTTTACTTGATCTTTGAGGTTCATATATAACATGCATTAAAAATTCCACAAAAAAATTGATCTTTGTATGTTGATGTTTATAGAAAATATATGATAATGTAAAGATTCATAAAACTAGAGATTCGGATAAAACTAGAGATTCGGATGTTGTATTTTGACAGATTAAAAATTTCCACAAAAAAATTACATTTTGTCCTCGCTTTCTTTCTCCTAATATTTGGAATTTAAAATCTTCCAAAAAAGAATCACAACAATAAAAATGCGGGGTAATAAGTTAATAGCATTCCCAATATACTAAGAAGTAAGAACTAAGAAGCAAGCATAACGGTGAGCATCGGCTGCAGTAGATCGGCCTTGACACCATCGTCAGCTTTAACAGCCTCATCCCCTCCAGAACCACCGCCTGAATACGTCAACAAGTGGGCCCTCTTTGCCTGCTGCTCCCAGTCGGTGGTCCCCACCACATACAGCATCAGTACAGCACACGTAACCTGGGCCGCTAGAAGCCCAATCCAAAGCCCACAAAACCCAACCCCAACATAAAACGCCATCCCAACCGCCACCGGCGTCCCCACCAGATAAAACGCCCCCAGGTTCACGTTCGCTGCCGTGCCCGGCCTCGCGCTCCCCCTCACCACCCCACACGCCACCGTCTGCGGGCAGTTCCCGAGCTCGCACAGTCCGAGAATTGGCAGCGCTGCCGCTGTCATCCGGAGGATGTCGGAGTCGGTCGTGAACATCCTCCCCCACTGCTCCCTCATCCCGGCCGCGAACGCCGCCGCCGCCATCCCCATCACGGAGGCGATCACGAACGCCGTCGCCGCCGCCGTCCTAGCCCGGAAAGGCCGGTTCGCGCCGAGCTCGTTTCCGACCCGGGTAGAGACGGCGAACCCGAGCGAGCTCGGGAAGTTGTAGATGAGTCCGGTGGTCTGGATTAGGACCCCCATCGACGCCACGGTGGCGGTGGGGTCTACCAAGAGCCCACACAGTATGATCATGATCTCGTACCACCACCACTCGAGGCACACGGATACGCAGCTGGGCCCCGCTAGCCTCACGAGTGGGCCCCAACCGGAGAGGCAATCGCGGGTCGGGCGGGCCCATGTTGGCCCGTGGAGCCCGGCGGCCCATACTTGTCCGACGAGGACGGCTAGGGAGAAGAGGTTGGAGGCGGCGGCCGCAGAAGCGACGCCGGCGACCCCGAGCCCGAGCTGGCGGACGAGGAGGTTGGCGGGGACGTGGAGGAGGGTGCCTGCTAGGGCGGCGGCGGTGAGTGGGCGCGTGATGCCTTGGGCCCGAAGGTAGATCTTGATTGGATGGAAGAAAGAGTTTGTTATGAGTTCCGGTAATGAGAAAAGTATGTAGGTGTGTGCTAGCCTGGCAATGGAAGGGTCTTGGTGAAGGAATCCGAGGACTCTGGGGATCTGCAGCCAGAGGAGGGCGATTGGAAGGGAGGAGGCGAGGAGGAATACGACGGCGCGTTGGAGCGTGAGGGAGAGGAGCTTGGGGCGGCCGGCGCCGAAGGCCTGGGTGCAGAGCGGCTCCATTCCTAGTGAGAGCCCGGAGAGCACGGAGTAGCCGGTGATGTTGGCGAAGGCGATGGCGAGGGCCCCGCCGGCCAGCTCGGCCTCGCCTAGGCGTCCGAGGAAGAGCATCGAGAGGAGGGCACGCGCGTAGAGGATGAGGTTGGTGAGGAGGATGGGGAGGGACAGATGGAACAGCGACTTGGACTCGGCGATCAAAGCCGTAAATGAGAGGTGCTCCGCCGCGTCACTGCCCGCTTGTGTTATGGGCTTGATCAGCAGATTGAGGAATAAATGGGGCTGCGGATTTTGGGGGATTTTATTTGTGGGTATAGGATTACACATTGCTCACCGATCTTATCGGACGACGTCGTATGTCTGCGTACGCTGCTAACTAGCTAAAGATGATGAAGTGGATGGTAGCTTAATTAAATGGCTTTGGGGTTAATGAGTAATTATAATGAAGTGAATTTAATTAGGACAGATTTCTTGGTTTTGGAGGGAGAGAGATGAGTGTGTTAGCGGCAGAGGAGAGCTCTCGTTTTCAGCCTCGATCTTTTTTGTTTTTCTTTTTGTAGTGTCTTTTTGGGTAGTCTCTTTACTCTCTTCTATCTCTTCGGGGGATTTGAGTGATTAAAGAAGAGAGGGGTGGTGATACGGGGGGTTGGTGTTAATTCCAGCAGATGAGGACTAAGTATGGGTGTATAAGTAGAGGCCCTGCATAGCTCGTGGGGTCCAACCAGGACAAATGTGGGGCTCCAATATTGGGTGTATTTCTGTTGGTCAGTATTTATTTTATTACTGGTCCTAGCGAGCAAGATACTTTATAAACTAAGCCGCTATATACACTATCATTTTTCTATTTCGCACTATATTTTTTTATTTCGCACTATATTTTTCTATGTAGATATCTGACGTACGTCAGATATCTGCGTAGATAAGAAAATTTCTCTACGCAAGTATCTTGCGTATGCAAGATACCTGCGTAGAGCTAAAATACGATTATTGGAGATATGAAAGTTGGGGGCATTTTTTAAAATTTGGCTTTTACGCCAGGATCTGGCATAGAAAAAAAATTAATTAAATTTCTTTTTTACGCAACCAAGTGAACAACATATTTTTTTAAATCTGCATTTGACTCTAGTAATAGACGTTATCAAGTAATCAAGGTTACATGACAATTAAATTTGTTTGTATAATGAGGTTTTAATATACTTTTATTCATGTACATTTCTCCACCAATTTGTTTGATATTAACTGTTTGTTATTTTTCTATTCTCGAAAATCACATATAACTATGGTTATATCTTATAGTTATATCCAATTTGGTTATATCTTATGATTATATTCCATAGTTATATACTATGATTATATCCTATATTATATCATATAGTTATATACTATGGTTATATTCTATAGTTATATATTATGGTTATAACCAAATTAGATATAACCAAATTGGATATAACTATAAGATATAATCATAGTATATAAGTTATATAATATGGTTGTATCATATAGTTATATACTATGATTATATCTTATAGTTATATCCAATTTGGTTATATTCTATAGTTATATAATATGGTTATATCATCTATCTTATAGTTATATAACTATATGATATAACCCAATTGGATATAACTATAAGGATATAACCAAATTGGATATAACTATACTATATAATCATAGTATATAACTATATAATATAACCATAGTATATAACTATAGAATATAACCAAATTGGATATAACTACAAAATATAATATATGATATAGCCATAATATATAACTATAAGATATAATTATAGTATATAACTATATGATATAACCATAGTATATAACTATAGAATATAATATAGGATATAACCAAAGTATATAACTATAGGATATAACGATATGATATAACCAAATTGGATATAACTATACGATATAACCATAGTATATAACTATAGGATATACCCATAAGATATAACCAAATTGGATATAACTCTACGATATAACCATAATATATAACTATAGGATATAACCATAGTATATAACTAAATGATATAACCATAGTATATAACTATAGGATATAACCATAAGATATAACCAAATTGGATATAACTATAAGGGAAGAGCTTCACATAAGAACAATATATTAGGAGAGAACTAAGAAATTACCTGGACCGTTGATCATAAATCAATCGGACGGCTGGGATAAAAGAGAACTAAGAAATCCGTTGTCACTCACGATGCCGGAAAATTCGACGGAGAAAACTATGTCGTTGGAGAACGTGATCTCCGGGAGAAGCTACCGTTCATGATCGATGAGTTGAGGAGACTCCGAGTCGAAGAGCTCCGGCGCGAGGTCGAACGTCACGACGTCTCGATCGTGTAAAATTTCTGTTGTAGAAGAACATATCTGAAATCTGACTTCGTGTCTTTCTTCGCTAGAGATCTGATTGATTGGATTTTCGTTTCTTTTTCAGGTCCCTGCAATCGAAAGTGAAGAGATTAGAGGAGAGAGAGAGGAGTTCGTCGAATGGAGCAGATCTGCGAAAGGGAGCGGATCGGAGCGACGCCGGCGACGACTGCAGGGGCAGAGAATCGGACAGATCTACGGCCATTTGAGAGAAAAAGTCCATGAACTGTCATTTAAGTATCCTTGAACGTTTGTACTGATGTCCTTGAACATGCATGTAAAAGGTTGGAAACATTTGAGAGAAAACGTCCATGAACTGTCATTTAAGTATCCTTGAACGTTTGTACTGATGTCCTTGAACATGGATGTAAAAGGCTGGAAACAGTTGAGAGAAAAAGTCCATGAACGGTCATTTAAGTATCCTTGAACGTTTGTACTGATGTCCTTGAACATGGATGTAAAAGGCTGGAAACAATTGAGAGAAAAAGTCCATGAACTGTCATTTAAGTATCCTTGAACGTTTGTATTTATGTCCTTGAACATGGATGTAAAAGGTTGGAAACAGTTGAGAGAAAAAGTCCATGAATTGTTATTTAAGTATCCTTGAACTAATTGTTTACTGTCCATGAACAAACTTGAGCGCTACCTTTCTTTCCTTTTCTTTCTTTTTTTAGGTTTACACGCGCGCGCCTACCATTTGTTAAAGCTAGCTTACGTGGATGGCTGTGATTTGTTCTTAGTTCTCTCTTAGGGAATGGTTCTCACAAGAACCATACCCTAACTATAAGATATAACCATAGTATATAGCTATACGATATAACCATAGTATATAACTAAATAATATAACCACAGTATATAGCTATATGATATAACCATAAGATATAACCAAATTGGATATAACTATAAGATATAATCATAGTATATAGTTATACGATATAACCATAGTATATAACTAAAGAATATAACCATAGTATATAGCTATAGGAAATAACCATAAGATATAACCAAATTTGATATAACTATAAGATATAACCATAATATATAACTATAGGATATAACCATAGTATATAACTAAAGGATATAACCATAGTATATAACTATAGGATATAACCATAAGATATAACCAAATTGGATATAACTAAAGGATATAACCATAGTATATAACTATAGGATATAACCATAAGATATAACCAAATTGGATATAACTATAATATATAATCATAATATATAATTATAGGATATAACGATAAGATATAATCAAATTGGATATAACTATAAGATATAATCATAGTATATAACTATAGGATATAACCACAAGATATAACCAAATTAAATATAACTATAAGATATAACCATAGTATATAACTATAGGATATAACCATATGATATAACCAAATTGGATATAACTATAAGATATAACAATAATATATAACTAAATGATATAACCATAGTCAGAGGCGGATCTACGGGGGGGGGGGCTAGGGGCGACCGCCCCCGCTCACCGCCGGCGAGAAGCTTAGCCGGAGCGATGAGCCCCCCCGATGCCATTGAAGGAGGGAGCCCTTGTTGGCTGCTGCACACGCGAAGAAGTCGCTGAGGCCTGAGGGGAGTGAGGGCGGAGGGCCTAAGTTGCAGACTTGCAGTGGCAGATCTCACTTCTCAGATCTGGCGGACGGAGGGAAGAAGATGACCTATAACCTATTTCAATTTTTTTTGGGGAAATTCCATGTGGTGACCCTCAGTTATTGCATTTTGCGAGTGGTACCTAAAGTTATTTAAAAATCCGAATGGTGCCCTTCTGTTTTGCTGACTTTCCGTCCTGTACCCAAACATCTTATTTCGTCAAAAATATCGTGAACTCTCCAATCTCTTCCACTCTCTGTAAAACAAAAATGAAATACCCAATTTTAAAAAGGGAACAAATAGGGAAAGATACAGTGAATCAACCAATGCTTATAAGATACAGTGAATCAACCCACCGTCTCTCATTTCGTCTAAAAATTGTGAGTTTTAGTTGTTTAGGGTTTAAGAAAATTGAAAATCTTCTATGAATCATATCTATGTATTTGCTTAAAGATTACATATTTACATTGAATCTATAATTATATATTGAATACTAGTTGAAATATTTGTTTATAGACTTATAGTTAATTTTTTGGGGATTGATTAAATTGTTTGAAATGTTGAACATTGGTTAAATACTTGAATATTTTAATTGATGTAGTTTAAATTAAATTGTTTATGTTTAGGAAAATGGACTCGGACTAAGAGAACGGCAAATGCAACTACAAATAATGTTGATATGAATGTGAGTGGATTGAATGAGCCTCAAGTTAATATGAATGTGGGTGGATAGAATATGCCTCGAGTTGATATAAATGTGGGTGGACCAAGTGAGCCTAAAGTTGATATGAATTTGGGTGGACCGAGTGAATCCCAAAATATTGATAACAATGTGGATAAATCTAGTGCCAAAAGAGCTAAAATGAAGACTATATGTGAAGAGGATATTGTTAGTGATCCGACATTACGAAAACCAATCAATGAATATGATCTTCGTATTAGAGATGATGTTACGAGAGAGTATGTTATAAGTCTTTGAGCCCCCCCTTATAATTCGTTCTAGATCCGCCACTGACCATAGTATATAACTATAGGATATAACCATAAGATATAAACAAATTGGATATAACTATAGGATATAAGCATAATATATAAGGAAATGATATAACCATAGTATATAACTATAGGATATAACCATAAGATATAACCAAATTGGATATAACTATAAGATATAACCATAGTATATAACTATAGGATATAATCATAAGATATAAACAAATTGGATATAACTATAGGATATAACCATAATATATAACGAAATGATATAACCATAGTATATAACTATAGGATATAACCATAAGATAAAACCAAATTGGATATAACTATAAGATATAACCATAGTATATAATTATAGGATATAACGATATGATATAACCAAATTGGATATAACTATAAGATATAACCATAGTATATAACTATAGGATATAACCATAAGATATAACCAAATTGGATATAACTATAAGATATAACCATAGCATATAACTATAGGATATAACCATAAGATATAACCAAATTGGATAAAACTATAAGATATAACCATAATATATAACTATAGGATATAACCATAGTATATAACTATAGGATATAACCATAGTATATAACTAAAGGATATAACCATAGTATATAACTATAGGATATAACCATACGCTATAAACAAATTGGATATAACTATAAGATATAACCATAATATATAACGAAATGATATAACCATAGTATATAACTATAAGATATAACCATAAGATATAACCAAATTGGATATAACCATAATATATAACGAAATGATATAACCATAGTATATAACTATAAGATATAACCATAAGATATAACCAAATTGGATATAATTGTAAGATATAACCATAGTATATAACTATAAGATATAACCGTAAGATATAACCAAATTGGAAACTATAAGATATAACCATAGTATATAACTATAGGATATAACCATAAGATATAAGCAAATTTGATATAACTATAAGACATAACCATAATATATAACTATAGGATATAACCATAGTATATAACTAAAGGATATAACCATAGTATATAACTATAGGATATAACCATAGTATATAACTATAGGATATAACCATAAGATATAACCAAATTGGATATAACTATAAGATATAACCATAATATATAACTATAGGATATAACCATAGTATATAACTAAAGGATATAACCATAGTATATAACTATAGGATATAACCATAAGATATAACCAAATTGGATATAACTAAAGGATATAACCATAGTATATAACTATAGGATATAACCATAAGATATAACCAAATTGGATATAACTAAAGGATATAACCATAGTATATAACTATAGGATATAACCATAAGATATAACCAAATTGGATATAACTATAAGATACAATCATATTATATAATTATATGATATAACGATATGATATAATCAAATTGGATATAACTATAAGATATAAACATAGTATATAACTATAGGATATAACCATAAGATATAACCAAATTGGATATAACTATAGGATATAACCATAGTATATAACTAATGGATATAACCATAGTATATAACTATAGGATATAACTATAAGATATAAACAAATTGGATATAACTATAGGATATAATCACAATATATAACGAAATGATATAACCATAGTATATAACTATAGGATATAACCATAGTATATAACTATTGGATATAACCATAAGATATAACCAAATTGGATATAACTATACGATATAACCATAGGATATAACCATAGTATATAACTATAGGATATAACCATATTATATAACTGAAGAATATAACCGTAGTATATAACTATAAGATATAACCAAATTGATAACTATAAGATATAACCATAGTATATAACTATAAGATATAACCATAGTATATAACTAAAGTATATAACCGTAGCACATAACTATAAGACATAACCAAATTAGATATAACTATAAGATATAACCATAGTTATATGTGATTTTCGAGAATAATAATATCAAATAGATAATATCAAACAAACTGGTGGATAAACGTACATGAATAAAAGTATATTGAAACCTCATGATACAAACGATTTATTGCCATGTAACCCTCATTACTCGAAAACGTCTATTACCAGAGACAAATGCAGATTTAAAAAAATATATTGTTCACTTGGTTGCCCCTACAAAAAAGAAAAGAAAAAATTACTTAAAAAAAAAATCATGCGCAAGAATATTCGCCTTTTCGCACTACAATCTTCTACACAAGAATATTGCGTAGAAGATATAACTATAAGATATAACCATAGTATAACTATAAGATATAACCAAATTGGATATAACTATAAGATATAATCATAGTATATAACTATATGATACGACCATAGTATATAACTTATATACTATGATTATATCTTATAGTTTTATCCAATTTGGTTATATCCTTATAGTTATATCCAATTTGGTTATATTCTATAGTTATATAACTATATGATATAACCAAATTGGATATAACTATAAGGTATAATTATAGTATATAACTATATAATATAACCATAGTATATAACTGTATGGTATAATCTAGGATATAACTGATAACAGGTTTTTGTCGTTCTAAAAACTGCTATGCAAAATATCCAAACAAACCCTAAACCGTAGTCCTAGGTAAGTAAAGGTCGAATCCACAGGGAGACGGATCTATCTTAATATGCAATTCGTATGTCAAACTAAAGTAACCAAAGGGGGGTTTTGTGAGTTTAAGTAATCCTAGCATGCAAAAGGGTAAACAAGGTAATAGTTGATGAAATCAGTAATGGGAAAAAGCACTTAGTCAAACAACATCCACTATTCGTATGACAAGTTGATCATAGAAAATCATTCAAAATCTCATGCAATGGAAATTCCAATTCCTTTTCAGATATAACTAATAGCACAACCAGATACTATTAGCACTAACTAATTAAACAACCCTGAAACTATCAAGATTCAGTTTAACAACAGCCTTACGGATAGGAATATAGTTGGATACAATTCTAGCATAAAACAACCAGCTTTTATCCTAAAATGTAAATCAATTCTCTTCTGCATAAGACTAGCACAACCAGATACTAGTACGATGCAGTTGCTACTCTGAAATAGATATGCTCAACCAGTAACAATCTAGATCTAGCAATCAATCAATACCAATAAACCCTAGTTGCGTCCAAATAGAGATTATCAATATCAATCATAAACAACTTAAGCAAGAGAAAGATAAAAACCATGCAATAGATTAAGAACGAGAATCTCACAACTTTATCGAAACGAAAGCTTCAGCGTCTGACTAAGCCAGGGAGGCTTAGTTCTTCATAACAAGGTATGTAGAAATAAATTAGGGTTTCAAGAGATGATTCAAGATTGGCAAACAAGCCTTTTTCTCTACCCTCAATTACTAAAGGGAATAATATCTAAATTAACCTAAAACGGAATAATAATAATAAAATAATAACAATAATAACAAACGAGATTGGGAATTAATCCCGTAATTCTCTCGCAATTCTCGGCAAAGCATCTTCGCTCAGCAGCTCGGTCTCGTTCAGCACTACGCTCCAGCAAAGCATCACCGGCCCACTCCAACCAGCAACAAATCTCGGCCCAATTCAATAAAGCACCAGCGCTGACGTCGTGGCCCATCTCCAATCAGCAGAAGCACGGCCCAACAACAATTCATCAGCTCGCTGATGTCATGCTGCATCATCCTCCAATTTGCTTTCCAGCTTCAATTTCACACTGAACTTCATGTGGTCTCCAGCCTCTCTCTGCAGCATCAACACGGTCCAATTTCAATTCCAAGTGCTCGCCCATGTCACCATGACATCACCTCCAATTCTTCAGCTCACTTTGACGCGGAGGCTTCACGTGGGCCACGCCTTCAATTGGGCCTTTTCCTCTTCACGGGCCTAATTTCATCCAATTCGGCCCATCAATCACGTGGCTTTTAATTAATTACCAAACTTTGCCCCCACACACCATGCACATGAATGTGTCTAAATCTACCCGAATGGCACCAATAAAACCTCTAATGACTCTTACTTAAGCCCTACAAAGTAGTGCTTATCAAACCACCCATGCTTAGACCTTTGCTCGTCCTCGAGTAAACTAATAAAGAGTCTACTCCTCCAATGTAGCATCCAAGGTCTCAGGAAGCATATCCTCCAACTAAGAGTCACCTAACCCATGCCAAAGCTCCTAGCACCAATCTCATTCACAACACAACAAGCTTAAGGGGCAAGCAGAGTACTTCCCCCAAGCTGAACCCGGACATCCAATAGTGTGAGTAACCTCTAATCCTAGCCTCCATCTATTACTCCTTATGTCTCCCAGAGTGACCTACCTGACAATCCTTCTTTGACTCCTCTTCTTATGATGCCTCGCCAAGAATAATGAGAAATCCTAAAATCACTCTTCTTCTTTTTCACTCGTTTTGCCAAGGCGCCCTTTCGGGTTTTCACCAAGCCACTCATTTCATTTTTTAATAGATGCTCACATAAGCTCACGTCACTCTTGACCTCATATTACCCCAGCCTAATGCTGGTCCAAGCCACCTGTTTATTGCCTAGGCCGCCCTTTCGGGTTTTCGACCTATCCCAGGATTTCAATGATAGCCTCTTTTCAAATTTTTGGCCTTTTCTCTTTATATTTATTTTTCTCCTCAGCAACGTAGCAAGTATAAAACCCCACCTCGTGCTTAAACATTGCATTGTCCTCAATGTAATGAAAGACAAAGAATAAAGCACAGGGAAAAGCAAAAAATAACTCACAACGTTGCCGAGTTGGCTTGGACACTTCCTTGTTGCTGGCGGTGTAGTCAGAAAAGTTCATGTCCTGGATGTCTGGCATCAACGTTATTATCTTCATCTACCGTGCAACCATAAGAAACCACTGTAAAGTGCGGTGGTTATACAGGAACTCAGGGCGGCACGGCCTTCAACTCCATCAACTTGTACCATGCAACCAAAAGGAACCACTGTGGGGAGTAGTGGTCAATCAAGGGAACGGGGTTGCAAGGCCTTCAAAAAATGGGCCCAGATGTCATCGTGGTTGGGCCCTGGTGTACCTCCTCTTCAGCTGTCAATTGTAGGGCCATCATCGTTGGCAAATAAATATAGGGTGAATGTATTCCTCCGTTTAGCAACATGGTGCGCACCTCTCCGTGGGAAACTCTGGACAAATGGGTAATTTTTTTTTTTTTTTTTTTTTTCCCCGTTTAAGGTCTTTTCGGGGTATCTTATTTTTGTCTTTTGCTCCCCGTTTAAGGTTTTTTCGGGGCCCATTTTTTTCGATTTTTTTTTAAAAATTAAATTTTTTTTTTTTTACCTGAGAAAGTGCGGCGGTCGCCGTGAAGGGTGTGGCGGTCGCCGTAATTAAACGGCGGTCGCCGTTTTTAGGTCGTGGCCAACTTTCTTGGCGAGGCAATTGCGGCGGTCGCCGTAAGGTTTGCGGCGGGAGCCGTGAACACCATCTTCGTTTTTTCGCGCTTCCTGCAGGTTAGTTCGACACAGAAAAGAAAAACTAAAAGGAAAAACAAAAGAAAAGACTAAGGAAAAGGGAAATAAACTAACTAACCTCGGGTTGCCTCCCGAGTAGCGCCTTAGTTAATGTCGTGGCTCGACATAGTGCTCAACCTCTTCAACTCGGGTTGCTCCTATCACTTGAACTCCTGAGGTCTATATCAGGGGGATGCCGCTTTGTGTGCTCCATGTTGAGCCTTTCCCCCTTGCTTGTGCACTTGCTGATGGGAGGACCGCTGTTCATATCTATGAATGCACTTGCCATCTTCAGGAACGGTCTACCCAACATCTCAAGGGCTGCATGTATGTCCTGCCCCGTATCCAACATGTAAAAATCTGCCACCTGAATTAAGGCTTCCTTCTTGTGCTTCCCCTTTGGTTTCTTCTTTATATTGCCCAGCGCCCTTAAGAACTCTGTGTTGCGAGGGATGCATTTTTCCAGTTCGATCAAGGGAATGGTTGCCTCGCAGATACTGAAGGTTTCATATAGCTCTTTGTCTTCCTTCAGCCTTCGAGTATCTTGTATTGCCTCAGGGAGGGGTGTGACGGGGTGCAGCGAGACAAGTGGAAAGGAGTTGAGATGCACATACTCATCATAGGCAGCCTCAAGAGGGTCGGGGGCTGCCCGTGCGTTTTTTAGAGGAACAAGCGTCGTAGGATCGTTTTCGCGATCGTGGCTCTCCTCCTCTTGGTCGCTGAATTCCTCCAGTCCCAAAAAAATAATCTTCTTCAGAAAGCACAACGCGGTCCAAAATATCATATGGAATTCCCATCTCCTCAGTGGGTGAACCGATGTCAAGGAATACCTCATGCGGTCTCAGAGTTGTCGACTCCTTTGCTTCAAGTTTACTCACCACTTGAGAGATTTGACCAAATTGTCTTTCCAGGTTCTGAATGCTAGCTTGTGTACTTTCCTGGAACTGTATGTGGCTCTTGGTCAACTTAGCAACATTAAGGTTCACGTTGCTCTGCATCAGCATCTTCATCATATCCTCCAAAGAAGGTGAAGGATTACCCTGTTGTTGGTTTGGTTCTGGGTAGAACTCCTGGTAGTCATGATCATATGAAGGGTATTGCAGGTTTCCATAACTCGAATTGGGGTGATTTCTCCACCCTGGAGTGTATGCGTATGAGTATGGGTCATATTGCGGCTCCTGATGGAAGTGGGGAAATCTATCCATCTCTGTAACAAAATCAAAAAGGAAAAACAAAAATCAATAGCACAGGTGTGGACCGTAAGATAGGTTCACACAATAGTTGACACACAAATCGCACACAAAATAGATTATTGCCTCCCCGGCAACGGCGCCAATTTGATAACAGGTTTTTGTCGTTCTAAAAACTGCTATGCAAAATATCCAAACAAACCATAAACCGTAGTCCTAGGTAAGTAAAGGTCGAATCCACAGGGAGACGGATCTATCTTAATATGCAATTCGTATGTCAAACTAAAGTAACCAAAGGGGGGTTTTGTGAGTTTAAGTAATCCTAGCATGCAAAAGGGTAAACAAGGTAATAGTTGATGAAATCAGTAATGGGAAAAAGCACTTAGTCAAACAACATCCACTATTCGTATGACAAGTTGATCATAGAAAATCATTCAAAATCTCATGCAATGGAAATTCCAATTCATTTTCAGATATAACTAATAGCACAACCAGATACTATTAGCACTAACTAATTAAACAACCTTGAAACTATCAAGATTCAGTTTAACAGCAGCCTTACGGATAGGAATATAGTTGGATACAATTCTAGCATAAAACAACCAGCTTTTATCCTAGAATGTAAATCAATTCTCTTCTGTATAAGACTAGCACAACCAGATACTAGTACGATGCAATTGCTACTATGAAATAGATATGCTCAACCCGTAACAATCTAGATCTAGCAATCAATCAATACCAATAAACCCTAGTTGCGTCCAAATAGAGATTATCAATATCAATCATAAACAACTTAAGCAAGAGAAAGATAAAAACCATGTAATAGATTAAGAACGAGAATCTCACAACTTTATCGAAACGAAAGCTTCAGCGTCTGACTAAGCCAGGGAGGCTTAGTTCTTCATAACAAGGTACGTAGAAATAAATTAGGGTTTCAAGAGATGATCCAAGATTGGCAAACAAGCCTTTTTCTCTACCCTCAATTACTAAAGGGAATAATATCTAAATTAACCTAAAACGGAATAATAATAATAAAATAATAACAATAATAACAAACGAGATTGGGAATTAATCCCGTAATTCTCTTGCAATTCTCGGCAGAGCATCTTCGCTCAACAGCTCGGTCTCGTTCAGCACTACGCTCCAGCAAAGCATCACCGACCCACTCCAACCAGCAACAAATCTCGGCCCAATTCAATAAAGCACCAGCGCTGACGTCGTGGCCCATCTCCAATCAGCAGAAGCACGGCCCAACAACAATTCATCAGTTCACTGATGTCATGCTGCATCATACTCCAATTTGCTTTCCAGCTTCAATTTCACACTGAACTTCATGTGGGCTCCAGCCTCTCTCTGCAGCATCAACACGGTCCAATTTCAATTCCACATGCTCGCCCATGTCACCATGACGTCACCTCCAATTCTTCAGCTCACTTTGACGCGGAGGCTTCACGTGGGCCACGCCTTCAATTGGGCCTTTTCCTCTTCACGGGCCTAATTTCATCCAATTCGGCCCATCAATCACGTGGCTTTTAATTAATTACCAAACTTCGCCCCCACACGCCATGCACATGAATGTGTCTAAATCTACCCGAATGGCACCAATAAAACCTCTAATGACTCTTACTTAAGCCCTACAAAGTAGTGCTTATCAATAACCATAGTATATAACTATGGAATATAACCATAAGACATTGTAATAACCCTCAATTTTAGTAAGGGTATTTGTGTAATTTTCAAACTTTCGTTTTGTAAGCAAGACGTGTTAGGCCAGTTCTGTAACCCTGTAAGAACCATATGAATGTGTGGATACGCATTTAATGAAATATATATGGGTTCTAATTATTGGAGGGTTGCTAAAATTAGAATTTAGCAAGACCCGCGATCAAGGCCCGGGAACCGCAGGCGCGGCATTGCCCGTGATCGCGGCTATGCAGCCGTGAGCACAGCATTGCCCGCGACCACGATTTTGAAACCGCGGGCGCGGTTTTGCCCAAAGGCCAAACCGCGATTGCGGCACCAGTGCTCCATCTTCTTCCTTGTCCTTTCTGAGACGCCGGCGTTTCTTCTCCGAGCGGCCGGTGTGAGGAGGGGAATCGGTTGGGTGACCCTCTCATTTAATTAGTATAGGAGCTCACCCTTGCCCTATAAATAGAGGCGGATCCGAGCCACATCCCTCATCCTCTTCCTCTCGATTCTAGCTCGTGTTGGTGTTGTCGTCGGAGTTTGGTCATCGCCGTTCGTTGTCGAAGCCGGAGTTCCATCAAAGAGAAGCTATGAGTGGTAGTGGTGCGTGCTTGTTCAAGGAGCAAGATCCGAGCCTCGTTTTTCCCTCGGTATGGCTCCGATTGTATTCGTTTAGCTTGTCGTTGACAATGGCTCCCACAACCGCGGCATAAAAACCGCGATCGCGGCTGGGCAGAGGCCCGTGATCTCGGCTAGGCATGAAACCGCGGGCGCAGTTATGAAACCGCGAGCCCGGTTTTGCCCAGCAATGCCGCGATCGCGGCTATGCAAACCGCGATCGCGGCACTGCCTTTTCTTCCTCTTTTCGTTCTTTCATACCCGTAACTAATTAGGGGTTTTGTTTCGTCGGTGTTGGATTGTGCTCGTCTCCATGGCTAATGGTACGGATTGGTATCCGACCCTACTGAATGATGATAAATTCCAACGGGAAGTTTAGTAGACAACCGTGCACAAGTTCAAGTTCTCGGATTTCGGACCCAACTCTTCGTTCGTTAGACTAAGGCAAGTGGCGGTTCACTCTTGCTATGTTATTCCATATTTTTCTTAATTGAAAATTAATCTATTGTCTTAATTAAGCTGGGGTAATAATCTTCTTAATCGTCGTTTGGGAACTTATGTGTGTAAAATAATGTGTAAAGTGAACCTTTTTATTAGGTTGTATATATGCTAGTTATAACCCTTATATATATTATTATAGGGTGCTAGATAATAATTGGCGTGGATTGTTGTGCTTTGGTGTGGATAATTATTGCTTAGTTAGCACGAGTATTCGTAGGAACACTATGTACTTTGTGAGGTCTAGTCGTTTCTTTATAACTGGTATTAGGAGGATTTTGCCCTAATACTCTTTTGGTCATGACCGTACCCTTATTCAGATATAAGTGGTAGGTGCACTTAGCTAGTGCCAACATTCGGGATTCATCCCAAAGATAACTCTCGTATCGAGATGATGTGAATTAAAAGCGTTAACGTGAATGTACGTTTTGAAAGTAAGTAAGATAAGTGCTTTTACGCACATAATTAATATACCCTCGGGCGAGAAGTACAACGTGGAACCCGCCCGGACTCTTGTTAGAGTAAGTCCTCTTTCCAATCTAGATTCGCAGTACGCGGTGAGGTTGGATGTGGACCCAAATAATCAAGGTCATTTTTATAAACTTGTGTGAAAACTTAACGTTCCCAAACAATTACATACGTTTCCTATAAGACTCAATTTCGTTGGAGTCTTCTTTTCGATGCATATCTTCATCTATCATTCCGTGTAAGTTACGGGTTATGTATCGTTCCTTCGGTTATTATTCGAGGGACAGTGATAGTAAACGGTTACGATTACTAGGATCATTCTGTTTTCACCCTTGCATAGTCTTTCGTTAGACTAACCAATCGGATTTTATTCCTTGCATGGTTGGTTGGTGTCATCCGTCCTACATCAGAGATTGGTCCCCGACGATTGAAGTAACCAATCGAAGAGAAGGCTTGTAGTTGAAGTTTGCGTTTTAAGAAGTAATATTTCCAAGGCGTGTATGTTTAATTTGGAATAAATGTAATACATAGTCATGTAATTAAAACTACTTTAAAATAGTCTTCCACTGTAATTTAAAAGTCTTCCGCTGTCACTATACTTTGTTGTAAAACTGTCCTTCTCATTTTACGAGAGGAATCTTAATAAAAGGTTGAGTTTTATTCATTCAAATTGTTTTTCGCTGATTATTCTTTCGTTATTTAATATTTATGTATTTATTTAAGCTTAATTGTTCTGATTAAAGTCTAGGGTGACTTTGGACATTAACGTCTGAGGTCACTGGCGTGTGGCACTAGCGACATAAGTCAGGGGTTTTACAATTATGGTATCAGAGCAATGGTTTTAAAATTCTTGGCCTATTGTTAGGTTTGAGAATTTTTCGAAAATTAATTTCGAAACTATTTTCTTTTAAAAAGGGAATTTCGAGGGTCTAAATGTTAGTATCAAACTTAAAGTTCAATGATTTCTTAAAGTTTAATTTAAAAATAATGGGTTAACTATTAGGAATTTATTAGTTATTTTATAGTTGTCTTATAAATGGTGTGTTATAAACGTTTAACATTTACTTCGTGCTATAAATTTTAAAGTGTGATTTTGGTCTTAGTAAGGATTTTAGGTGATAACCGTGTCGTTAGTTTGAGAAACTAACTTTGTAAATAATTATTTTATTAAGTTAAATATATAAGGTTTAAAAGTATAAAGTATAAAGTTTGAAAGAATAGGGTTTAAGTGATTTTCAAACTTCTGCAAGCTTCGGTTTTGTTACTTATTCCTTAGATCCATTCTTAAGGATATCGTCTTTTCTTAGGTTTAATGTCATTTAAAGGTTGACATTTCTCCTAATTGATCCATTCTCAAGTAAGAGAAGAAGATTGTTTTAAGGTTAATGGTGGAGGGTCAGTCAAACTAATATAAAGTTATTTGTTTGAACCTTTACAATTCGTATCATAACGTAATTGATTAAGTATCATGTACAAGTTGGAAGATTTTAATTTGACATTATGGTTCATCAACAGATGGTGAACACGAGGAACACTACCCATGCAGGTGTTGGGCCAAGTAACGACCCTAGGATAAACCTGAGAAGTGCTGCTAATCAAGGGGATGCGAGCGAATCTGCCTCTCACAATAACTCAGCAGGCCATAACAGTGTTCAGGCTGACCCTCGAGTGGAGAAGGAAGGAACTTTCGTCCCACCAACTGCTCTAGTGGTCTTTGATGCTGCGGCCATCGAGGCCATTCGAAGGATCGTTGTGCAGGCTGTCACCGAGATAGTTGGGCCAATTGTACAACAAGGGCAAGGTGTCCCAGTTCCTCAGGTTATTCCTGAATTTGGGGAGCCAATGGACCCTGCACCTCCGATCGATACCATGGGAAATGACGGGAATTACAACCGAGCATTGAAGACGATCCATTCAATGCATTCGGATAGCTATGATGGAACCGGGGAACCAGTCAAGGTTGTCTATTGGTTCTCTCATATGGAGCGACTATTTCGAAACGTGGTATGCACCGAGGCTGAACATGTGCACATTGCTTCGTTACATCTGAAATACGGAGCAAGTGAGTGGTGGGAAGGAACTGGTTTGGACGACCACCCAAATCTGAGCTGGGCAATGTTCAAGGCCAAGCTCATTGATCGGTTCTTCTCTCGTGCTATGAGGGAAGAGAAGCTGAAGGAGTTTCTCTACCCAGAGATAGAGGGACTGAAGGTGACTGAGCTGGCGGCAAAGTTCAATCATTTGCAACATTATGTTGGTTCAGACGTGCATTCCAAAGAACAGAAGATCTGGTACTTCCATGGATGGATGAATCCAGAAATCAAACCTCTGATGGTGCATCACAGATGCTCTACCTTGGAGCCGTATGTGGATGCGGCCTATAAGGTAGAGGTTACGCTAGAAGAATCCACCCGAAAGCGGGGGGAACAGAATAAGGCCAAAGGTGGGCAACAAAACCGGAAGTTTAATGCATTTAAGCGGCCGACATCGCCCACCAAGTTTGAGAAGTCTGGTCGTGCTAAGACTGAGACGACTCAGTCAAGTTTTAATTGCCAAAAGGAGAAGCGAGTATGTTATAATTGTGGGAAGGAAGGCCACATGCAAACATATTGTAGGCAGAAGGGTCAAGGGCCAACACAATCATATCAGGCCTCAAATGTTAGCAGTAGGCAGAACCCAAAGCCGGAAGTGTCCGCTCCTGAGCAATCTGCTGCTCGTAATAGAGGCAAGGCGCCTATCGAATCTTCGGGTCAAAGGCAACGACTCTTTGTTATACGTCACCCCGACGAGAAGGAAACCCTGAACGAGTAGTGGTATTTTGTAAGGCTTTTTAAGAATAAGGAGCGATGACTTGTGTCAATAGCCTCCATAGTTTACTAATCTGTTTGTTCGACATTTTGTCAATTGTTTTAATGTAATGTTTCGAATAACAAAGAAGTGTTTCCTCGTTCCGGAAATTACTAAATTCGTTACTATTGCTAGTTGTTCATTCATGCGAGAATCCTTGAGTGCCAAAAGTAGTACATGTCATGTGTTGATAAATACTGTCTGGGCTCATAAAGGATAGTGTTGGGTTGGGACATCTGTGATTGTTCCCTACCTTGTTAGCACTAGTTTCGAATTCAAAACTATTCATAAGAACCCCTCTATGTTCCAGAAATAATGTCAAGTTGGGCATTGACATTATTTGTTCCCTCTGCTCGAATTCATGAGCATTGTATCGAGAGGTTAATGTTGTAAGGATTCTTTGCCATAAGGATTTGGTGTGTGTAATAATGCTCTATGGAGTTTGAGGTTATTCCTCATGTGCATACTCTGAGCATTAGATGTGGTAATATAAAGCTCAAAGTACTTGAGTTGTATAGATTATATATTTAAGTGAATAAGAGAGATATTTCATAAGGAGTTCGTTTTCTCTAACATGATCGTACTCTAATACGTTCTTGGATAAACTTTAAAACCCAAGAGTTATGGTTATGAGGTTTATAAGTGAGTGTGCCCATTGTAGGACCAGTGGTTAAGGCTTTTTGGAAAAGCTAAGTATGCGAAATCATAAGTATTATTTTGGAAGACCTATTTGAGGCTTCGTTATGAGGCTTTCTTAAGGAAATAATATAATGATATGAGGAGTATTAAGATGATTAAGTCTTGGGTAAATAGTAATTATCGGTAAAGCAAAAAGGTTGCTTAATTTGCGTTGATAAATTGTGTGAGGAAAATTAAGTGTTTAAGGATTTATGGGTGAATAACAAACTCAGTCGGTAAAAGTTTGTTTTAATTTCTAGGGATTAACAGTATGGGATAACGTAAGTGTATGGATTTTATCAAATGGACTTGGTGAAAAAGTGACATATGTCTATTAAGGCAATCTTATGACGTGTTGGATAAATAAGGTGATTGATTATAATCGTGTTAAACGGATTATTAAAATCATGTTTGAGGAAAACATGAATGAGATGTTGTATGATTAATTGTGAAAAATTGAGGAATTCTAAAGGTCTTATGTTAGAGCCTGATTAATGGAAAGATTTTGGGTTAAGAAATAGCATAAGGGCCAACTTTAATTAAGGTAAATAATGAAATAGATGAGATGCATATGTAAGAAGTAAGACGATATGAAAATTGGAGGTACTAAGTTAGGTTATAAGGAGATAAAGTATGGACTTTGGGAGTCATTTATAAAGAGGAAAGTTGAAAGAAAAAGGTGTTTTCTCAAGCTTAAAGTGTATTAAGATCGTGTGATGATTTTGGAGACTATGATTCTAAGGTAATCATGACCTTGAGAGTATATTAAGAGTTGGCACATGAGATAATATATGGAAACGAGACATATGAGGGATGTCATGGTTGAGGAAACAGATCGACTTTCCTAGGATTAAATTTGAGTACGAAATAATTGAGGATACTAAACTCAAGTAGAGAGGTTAATGTGGAAATTGATCCCTCTAACTTGGTAGTGTTAGTTTCGGGGTCGAAACTATTTTTAAGGGGGTAGTAATGTAACAACCCTCAATTTTAGTAAGGGTATTTGTGTAATTTTCAAACTTTCATTTTGTAAGCAAGACGTGTTAGACATGTTCTGTAACCCTGTAAGAACCATATGAATGTGTGGATACGCATTTAATGAAATATATATGGGTTATAATTATTATAGGGTTGCTAAAATTAGAATTTAGCAAGACCCGCGATCAAGGCCCGGGAACCGCAGGCACGACATTGCCCGTGATCGCGGCTATACAGCTGCAAGCGCAGCATTGCCCGCGACCGCGGTTTTGAAACCGCGGGCACGGTTTTGAAACCGCGGGCACGGTTTTGAAACCGCGGGCACGGTTTTGAAACCGCGGGCACGGTTTTGCCCAAAGGCCAAACCGCGATCGCGGCACTAGTGCTCCATCTTCTTCCTCGTCCTTTCTGAGACGCTGACGGTTTGAGTGCTGACGTTTCTTCTCCGAGCGGCCGGTGTGGGGAGGGGAATCGGTTGGGTGACCCTCTCATTTAGTAGAGGAGCTCACCCTTGCCCTATAAATAGAGGCGGATCCGAGCCACATCCCTCATCCTCTTCCTCTCGATTCTAGCTCGTGTTGGTGTTGTCGTCGGAGTTTGGTCGTCGCCGTTAGTTATGGGTACGAAAGAACAAAAAGACGAATAAAAGGCAATGCCGCGATCGCTGGGCAGAGGCCCGCGATCTCGGCTAGGCATGAAACCGCAGGCGCGGTTTTGCCCAGCAAAGCCGCGATCGCGGCTATGCAAACTGCGATCGCGGCACTGCCTTTTCTTCGCCTTTTCGTTCTTTCATACCCATAACTAATTAGGGGTTTGGTTTCATCGGTGTTGGATTGTGCTCGTCTCAATGGCTAATGGTACGGATTGGAATCCGACCCTACTGAATGATGATAAATTCCAACGAGAATTTTAGTAGACAGCCGTGCACAAGTTCAAGTTCCCGGATTAGGGTTATTACATCGTTAGAGTAAGGCAAGTGGTGGTTCGCTCTTGCTATGTTATTCTATATTTTTCTTAATTGACAATTAATCTATTGTCTTAATTAAACTGGGGTAATAATCTTCTTAATTGTCGTTTGGGAACTTGTGTGTGTAAAATAATGTGTAAAGTGAACTTTTTTATTAGGTTGTATATATGCTAGTTATAACCCTTATATATATTATTATAGGGTGCTAGATAATAATTAGGTGTGGATTGTTGTGGATAATAATTGCTTAGTTAGCACGAGTATTCGTAGGAACGCTATGTACCTTACGAGGTCTAGTCGTTTCTTTATAACTGGTATTAGAAGGATTTTGCCCTAATACTCTTTTGGTCATGACCGTACCCTTATTCAGATATAAGTGGTAGGTGCACGTAGCTAGTGCCAACATTCGGGATTCATCCCAAAGATATCTCTCGTATCGAGATGATGTGAATTAAAAGCCTTAACGTGAATGTATGTTTTGAAAGTAAATAAGATAAGTGATTTTACGCACATAATTAATATACCCTCGGGCGAGAAGTACAACGTGGAACCCGCTCGGACTCTTGCTGGAGTAAGTCCTCTTTCCAATCTGAATTCGCAGTACGCGGTGAGGTTGGTCGTGGACCCAAATAATCAAGGTCGTTTTATAAACTTGTGTGAAAACTTAACGTCCTAAACAATTACATACGTTTCCTATAAGACTCAATTTTGTTGGAGTCTTCTTTTCGATGCATATCTTCTTCTATCATTCCGTATAAGTTCCGGGTTATGTATCGTTCCTTCGGTTATTATTCGAGGGACAATGATAGTAAACGGTTACGATCACTAGAACCATTCTGTTTTTAGCCTTGCATAGTCTTTCGTTAGACTAACCAACCTTATTTTATTCCTTGCATGGTTGGCTGGTGTCATCCGTCCTATACGGCACATCAGAGATTGGTCCCCGACGATTGAAGTAACCAATCGAAGATAAGGCTTGCAGTTGAAGTTTGCGTTTTAAGAAGTAATATTTTCAAGGCGTGTATGTTTAATTTGGAATAAATGTAATACATAGTCATGTAATTAGGACTACTTTAAAAGAGTCTTCCGATGTAATTTAAAAGTCTTTCGATGTCACTATACTTTGTTGTAAAACCGTCCTTCTCATTTTACGAGAGAAATCTTAATAAAAGGTTGAGTTTTATTCATTCAAATTGTCTTCCGCTGATTATTCTTTTGTTATTTAATATTTATGTATTTATTTAAGCTTAATTGTTCCGATTAAAGCCTATGGTGACTTTGGACATTAACGTCTGAGGTCACTGGCGTGTGGCACTACCGACATAAGTCGGGGGTGTTACTGACATAACCAAATTGGATATAACTATAAGATATAACCATAGTTATATGTGATTTTCGAGAATAATAATAACAAACAGTTAATATCAAACAAATTGGTGGAGAAATGTACATGAATAAAAATATATCGAAACCTCATGATACAAACAAATTTATTGCCATGTAACCTTGATTACTTGATAATGTCTATTACTAGAGTCAAATGCAGATTTTAAAAAATATGTTATTCACTTTGTTGCGTCCAGAAAAAAAAAAATTTATGTGCCACGATCCTGGCGTAGAAGCCAAATTTCAAAAAAAAACCCCAACTCCCATATCTTCAACAATCATATTTTAGCTCTACGCAAGTATCTTGCGTACGCAAGATACCTGCGTAGGAAAAGTTCCTCCTCTACGCATAAATCTTGCGTACGCAGGATTTCTGCGTAGAGATTTGTAGTGCGAATGGGCGAAAAACGTAGTGCATATAATAGCTGCCATAAACTACGATACATTTTTCGGTACATCACTTAAGTATATATATGATATCAATCGATCTTAAAATATTTTAAAAAAATTATGAATATATTGTAAATGATAAATCTTATATATTCATAAGTTTTTAGTATCAAAATGATTTCATTTATATTTTTTAATAGCTAAAATATGATTTTTATTACAATTTTAATTCAAAATAAAATTTAATTTCAATTTTATGATACTAAAAATTTAGGGATTTATAAGATTTATCATTTACAATATATATAATTTTTTTTAAAATATTTTAAGATTGATTTACATCATATATGCTTAAATGGTATACCGAGGAGTGTACTATAGGTTGTAGAAGATCCTCCCTCATCTCTAGCTATGCTTTTTATCACTTTGAAGAGGAATACTCCAACATATATAGCATTATGTTATTATTATTATACTAGCTTAGTTGTCTGTGTTGTGCACGAGGATCGGATAAATTTTATATTGATTTTTTTTAATTATTTAAAATATATCAATTTTGCTTTTAAAAAATATGAAATACATGAAAATTATATTTAATTAGTGACAATATATATTGAAATTAAGATAAGTACGATAACATAAAAAATATCTACTCATAATCAATTAATAAAAATCAATGTGATTTCGTACATACGTAATATATCAAGTCTTATACCTAAAAATAAATAAGTTAAAAGGAAATTTGCATAAAATGTGACTAACTAAACGGAAAAACTAAAAGAGAATATTCAAAAAATACTTAATATATTCTATCTAATATGGATATCATGATCAAATGTGAAAAATCTATATGTCGAAAAGAAAATCAAAATCATATCTAAAATATTTATATAATAATAATAATAGAAAAAAATATAATTTAGTGACGTAACACGACGTGGAGTTGACACGTGACAATAAATGGCGTAACGCAATGTCAAAACGACAAGTGGTCTTAGCTAGGTTTTACTTTAGTATTATAAAGTATATTAGACACTAAAGCTTCAAACCAATCATATAAATGGTTAACTTGTAAATTTAGAAATATACAGGTATGAAAACTTAGTTAAAAGATATGATAATATAATACTATATAAATTAATTTTGAAAAAAAATGTTGTTCCACATACAATAAATATATACTTAAATTTTTTGAGATATTTGAATACCATTAATTAAAGCAACATTAAAATTATCCTAGTATATATAATATATCATTTAGATGAGATACTTATGATTAGATTGAATTTCAAATCTAGAAAAAATAATCAAAATAACAAAAATGAATTTTGAATTAGATATTGTACTAACAAAAAGAATATTATTTTTTATAAAAAATGCATGATTTTGATATGGGTTTACATGTGGTCGAACTAACAAAAATGAATCTGACCGGTAAACACTCTGCACCGTACAATAACGCTGGTCGAACTACCACTTTATAGAACTTTCCTTTTAGTTTGAGTGGAACTTTCTTGTCACATAAAACGCTTGATGTACCCCTCCATTTTTGCCAACCCATATGTATCCGATGCTTAATATTTGCGTCTATTCCTCCGTCACTCTGCATAACTGACCCTAGATATCTGAAAGCCTCTTTCCTCGTAACGACCTCCCTACCCAGTTGCACTTCTGCCCCATACTCCTCTTCTCCCCCAAGTCTGAACTCAACATACTCTGTCTTTGTCCTACTTAACTTAAGTTCCTTTGAATCAAGCTGCTCCCTCCAAAGTTCTAGCTTAGTGTTAACAACAGACCTACTCTCATCCACTAGCACAATGTCATCAGCAAATAACATACACCACGAGACCTCACCCTGGATTGTCCCTGACAGCATATCCATCACTATTGTAAAAAGGAACGGACTTAAAACCGACCCTTGATGCAAACCTACATCGACCCAAAAGTACTATGTGTCTCCTCATGGGGTACACACGCTGGTCAAAGCACCCTCGTACATGTCTTTTAAAGTTCTAATATAGGAGCCTGGCATCTGCTTCGCCTCCAAGCACCACCAAAGTAATTCTCTTGGCACTCTATCATACGCCTTTTCCAAATCTACAAAGACAATATGTAAATTCTTCTTTCTTTCTCGGTATGCCTCTATCAACCTCCTCAGTAAGTGAATAGCTTCAATGGTCGACCTCTCTGGCATAAATCCAAATTGGTTTTCGGACACGCTAGTAACATTGAAGAGTGATGTGAGCCAATCCAAGCCCTTCCACCCCAAACATTTCCAAACCTCAACGGGGATGTCGTCTGGTCCTACTGCTCTCTTGTTCCTCATTCTGTGGATTGTCTATGACACTTCCTCCTTGGAGATGCGTCTGCAGTAAATGTTTACAGTCCGAACTTCTGCAACCTGGCTATCTACGGGTGCATCATGCCCCTCGTTTAACAGTTTGACAAAGTATCGTTTCCATCTGTGCTTGATCTCATGGTCGTCAACTAACACCTTCCCTTCTTCATCTTTAATACACCTTACAGTTTCTAAATAGAAGATAATAATTTTTTTCCTTCACAGTCTAGTCAACAAAAAATTCAGAAAGTTATTGACATGATACAATAAAAAGAAAAGAAGTAATAGTTTATATAAGGCATACCCCCTTGCTAGCCTGGGGTGAAGGATTCTTGGCAGAGAAATGAACCGCAATCATATGCTCTAGCTGTAGAAGGCTCTTGCCAGCATTACTAACCCTTACGATTGCCAGCAACATGGTTAAGCAGCTATAAGACACATGTGTGACAACCATGATAAAGATAAACCTATACAGTTATTCAAGACCTTCATAAGAAACAAACGGCTCGTAACCCCGGAAAAATAAAACTCCCAACATTCAGTATATCCAAATCCCATAAATAAAGAGGCGGAGCAAAGTGAACGAGTCAAAGAGAGTCCATGCCCTTAGGACACTTATTCAGGTTCAGTGTATTCAGAGACCTCCTTAACACAATTGACAAGGATGTCATCAAGAGCTTACGCTTCCCAGACGCGTTGTCTTCATTCTGTCGTTGACTTCAGATCTACGCTTCATCACGGTAATTTTCCTCTTCATAAATCGTGATATGTAGGAAATGAAATACTCGTGTTATACAGATACAATCCATACAGAAGAAAAGTCAATTAATAGCAGGAGGGGAAAATTAGGGTATTCGCTGTGTTCTTAAGAAGAGCAAAAGAAACCAATCCTATATATATGAAATCGAAAAATAATCAAACATTCTGAACAATGCGTAGCTGAGACACAATAAAAGAAGTAATTCAGTTTTGGCATCAGGAGAAGCTAATTAAGTAAGGCAGTCATAAAGTAAATAAATGGGTGAATTACATCCATATATGCAAATCCCTAATATATCATTAAGAAAAATTGACGAATAATCCTAAACCTATGGTAAGAAGCACATCTTAGAGGTCATATACATTCAAAATTGCATGAAACACCAACTAAGAAGCACATTTTAGAGATCTTGAGGTCAATCTACAACCTCTTATGCTTAACCCTTTTCTGCACCATCTTCTTCATAAGTCATGGGGCAATCATATATAGTTTCTTCTAGACTAACAAAAAACAAGCAATCTATAAAACATAGCAAACCCTAAGTAAGTCAATTTAATTAGATCTCTTAACCCGTAAATTCATCAAGTTACACATATATACATCTTTACACAATGACAAGTCAATAAAATTCTTCAATTTTGAAACCCTAAACCTAACTAAAATCTCCATCCCTCAATTCTTTCAAAGACAAGAGAAGGAATAACTCACAATGGAGTTCGGAAACTAAAAAAAAGTTTACAAAGGCGGTTGTGGTGGTTGACCATAGGTGGTGACGACGCTCGATGGCCGTGGGTGAGAGACGACATTGTTGTCAACAAGATGGACCACCAGAACCTCCTCAACATAGAGAAAGCTCCATGTGCTCGAATGCGGTGGGCGATAGGCGGGGCGACGACGATGCTCGATAGTGGTGGCCAGTGCATCAGAAGACCGATTGGACGGTGGTGGGCAAGAGGAGAGATGTCTGGGAAGAGACAAGATCTTTGGGGGAATGAGGATTGAGGAGATGGGTTGATTTCATTTTATTTTAGTGGACCTCGCACCGCGGTTGTACAAAAAAGCGAGGTGCGATAAAATGTAATTCAGTAAAAAAACACAAAAGTGAGTTACACCGCAGTTTTAATGTAACAATCGAGGTGCAAATCTTATTAGTATAGAGAAAAAAAACAATGATCCATGTTTTTTTTAAAAGTGGGGTGCATGTTTTCACTTTACCGCGGTTGTTGAGTTCCGCTCCAAAGATAGCAAAGTGTATGTCTATATTTGTACTAGTGCGTGTCAGAAGAAGAGGGTATTTCTACGGGTATATCCTATGATTGATGTGGTAAGTCAAAAGCCTATCATTCCTAAGGAAAAAGTTATGAACAGGTTGGCAAAACAGAAGCAACAAGTTTTTGCAGGAAAGAAAGTGACATCGGGTAGCTCTGTCGTTTGTGATATGGAGGGTTTGGGCCCAATGGGCCAAGCAAAAGGATTGGAATTCGCATCTAGCTCCAAGTCTAGAAAAGCCAGGTATAAGAAGAAACACAAGTCGAGCCCACTAATCAAGGGATTCCAGACCTAGTTAAAAGGTCATGCTCCTCCCTTGAGCAAGTGCCCTTTGCCAGTATCAAGCCGGCCCATTCTAGTGATATTCCGTGTACCCATTCTTCCCCAATGGAAGATAAGTCTAAACAAAATCCCTCTTCCTTGATCGTCTCTGTTCTTGCCTCGTTGCAACCGCCTTCCCAAGCCTTTAATGGGAGTAAGAGGCTGGTTATCGGCAACAAGTTGGTGTTACAGGAGCTAACGTTGTGGGTCCGGGAACTTTGCCTGATCCGTCTTCAGTGGAATCAATGGTTGAAGATGATAAAGTGGGTGGGGTTAATACCCCACAGATTTCTGCTTAACTTGGACCTCTGTCCAATCCTCAATTCATTATCAATGAATTGCCTTATGTGGAACTAGCTTGGAGCTGGAAAGGTTGGCTTCGTCCAGAATATTATGTATCTGATCCGACACAATTCTGTTGATGCTTGCGTTCTATTTCAACCTCGTATCTCGGGTCTCTGTGCACAACAAGTGTGTGACAGGATCAAGCTATCCAACTGTATTAGGGTGGAAGTCAGAGGCTTCTCTGGTGGTATTTGGCTACTGTGGGACAACGCCAACGTCGATATCCATATTTTTAAAGCCCATGATCACTTCATTAGTAATTCGCAAGGGTGAGGCTCAATTCCTTTTTTTTTGTTTATGCTCATCCATCTGTTCATAGACAACAATGCTTCTGGAATGCAGTTTAGGGGAAAATAAATGTAGCTATTGGTCCAATTCTAGAGGGAGGAGATTTCAAATGCATTTTGAGAACTTCAGAGAGGCTTGGTGGCTCGGGCCGTCTACATTCCGACTCTAGTGATTTTCAGAATATGATAGATGTTACTGGATTGGTCGATATGGGGCTTACTGGGTAGTCTCATACGTGGTCTAGGGGCTCTTCTGTTGACTCTCGTGTTTCTAAAAGACTGGACATAGTACTCTGCAATTTGGATGCACGCCTCCAATGGCCCGATGTAGGTGTCCTTCACTTGCCAAAATTCTCTTTAGACCATACACCCTTGCTTTTGTCTTTGGATTTTCCAACCAGACAAACCCGTAGTCGTCGTCCTTTCCATTTCGAAATGGCATGGCTCACCCACTAGGGGTTCCATCCCTTCCTTGACAGTGTCTGGCCGAGTAATTGCAATGTGTTCACTACTCTTGATGATGACCAATGGATTAAAGACAAAGTATTTTTCAAAATTCTGATATTCTTGCAATACTTTTCAAAATCTTGGTTTTTTGCAAGTTGCCTTTCCAAATCTGGTATATTTGCTAACGCGCCTTATTAATAACCGATATGCATGTGCGGTGTAATAAACAGGCAAAAGTATTTTTTTTAAGCTAAGGCAATTAGGGGTGGACTTGGGACTAGTGGGGGCCCGTTTCGAACCCTAAATAACTTTTACACTAGCGAGTGGGATGAATCAGCCCCCGGAATCACGAAATTGGTAAACGGAGGCGGCGGAATTGGCAATCCAGAGGGGGGATTTTGGTCGAAGGAGGAGTTGAAGCTCCACCACTCGACGTTGTGGGTCTCGGTACTGCCCTGCGTAGACCCGGAAAACCCCACAAACATGAAATCGCTGACGTACTGTTCCAGGGGAAGATCCAAGGAGAGAAGGGGCGCTTTGGGATTTAAATTCGAGTACGAAACGAAGACTTGGAAGCTCCTGTTGGGGCCGTCGAACTCGATACAGGCATTGATCAGATTGCCACTCTTCAAATCGACCTCGATCACCCCCAAATCGGCTGATTGCGTCGACACCATCCCGTTCAGATCCAGCCCCAAGTGGTTCCCATTCATGTCCTTGAACTCCACATCCATTAGAGTGTCGAATTCCACCACCACAAACCCGGAAGCCCGCCCCAAATCTTTTGTGTCATCAATTCTTGCATCGATATTGACTGTTCATATTCCTTTTACCCTTGACAAATTGTAATTTGTGAACAACGGGTAATAGACTAATAGATAATTTGCTGGTTCTTGCATACAACTGAATATAAAGCACATTTATTGAAATTATCTTTTCTGATTGCGTTCTGATTTAATCTATCGCACATGTAGAGATGTTGTAACTTGAAAGTATTTGCTCTTTGCAGCTTCCTGGTGTTGATCCGAATGATCCTTCAGTCAAAGACTTGCTTGTGTGTGTTGAATTCTTTAGGTTTTGATGGTAACAAACATTCAACTAATCTGGGTACTAAGTGTTTCAGGAACAAAGACAGTTATCTCCGGAAACCATTGCAGCAAAGGATCGCAGATGGAACAAAGCTCTGTTCATGTGCTTTGTTACCTCTCAAGGAACTGTAGTGACGAACAAGATCAAAGCTGCGAATGGAAGGAAGAAATCCAGCGTGACGATTATGGAAACAAATCAAAGGAGATCATGCGGTCAAGGATGGAAGACTTCGGCTGCAAGGACTAAGCCGAAAAGAAGATTTGGAGAGAGAATCCGAATGTGTTATCTTAGGAAAACTTTCCTAAGATAATATATTTGGAGAGAGAAGAATCTTATCTTAATCCGTTAATGTTATCTTAGGAATTATTTCCTAAGATAATATCGGTTGTTAAGATAATATTCTTCAAATCAATTAATATCATCTTGTTACCAAGTTTAGGAAGATAGGATTATCTTGTTATGATTAGGGTTTGGTCGACTTGTATTTATTAGAAGTATGGATTTATTTCTATGTAACCACAAAGAGGAAAAAGAAGAACTGAGAGCGTTCAGTTGAGAAGAAAAAGAGAGTGAAGTGTTTGTAAGTCTTTGAGGGTTGAGTTCGATTCATCGTTGTAGAAGAGGTTTCAAATCTAGGTGGGAAGTCTAGAGGTTGAAGTCCAGGATACAAGTGTAATCGAACAAGAAATCAATAAGACAAGTAGACGCTTCACAATCCTCTCAAGCGGAAGCTTGAAGGTAGTGGTTTTTCCTTGAGAAGTTAGTTTTGCCAATCAGGGTTTCCACTATATATCGTGAGTTCGTTCGTTATCTTTCTTGCTATTTTTAATCCGCTGCATCTTCTGTGGGAACAAAGCTTTTGTTCCCTCAGATGTAACTCTAACGATCCAACAATTGGTATCAGAGCCTGTTGCTCTAGATTGTTTTCGTTTTAGACTTTGCAGGAAAGATGTCGTCAAGCAACGCTATTGGTGATTCATTCTGGAAGCCACCAGTCCTGAAGGGAGGTGAATATGACTGGTGGGTTTGTAACACCCCCAAAACTTAACCCTTTTGGAAATGTATTACCGCCAGTGACCCCAGTGTTCCTTACCGAGATCACCCAAGGCTTTACCGTTTAAATACAATTTATGAAATACAAATGATGCATAATGATCAAAGTATTCAATCCAAAACATAACATTGTCATGGAACAAGAGTTACGGGATTACAACCCAATCCCGAATAGGATAATACATAGTTTAAACCAAACACAACGGAAGTCTCATAAAACACCTTACAACCAAAATCATTGTCCAAAAAATCTCAACCTGATTAAAGAAATACTTAAAACGTTCAAAAACCACCGCCGACTCCATAGTCCTTCTAATCTTCTGGGCTACTTTCGATCTGATGTGCCGAATCGAACGGATGACACTAGCCAACCATGCAAGGGAAAAAATATTGATTGGTTAGTCTAAATGAATAGACTAGCAAGGGTACAAAGCAGAATGGTCCGAAGCAGTCATATTAGGTTAGACTCTTCGTCCCTCGAATAATAATCGAGTACGCTTGTCAACCACCATACTCCTACTGGAATAAACAAGAGGTATGCACAAGAGAAGATTCTGGAAAACTGAATCTTCACAGAAATCGACTCGAAAGAAGACTCCAACGAAAATGAGTCTTTAAGGAAGTATGACAATTCTGGAAAGTTACAGAATCATACCACAATGATTTAAAACTGACTGAGATGCTTCAGTCAACGACCAACCTCACCGCCTTTCAGCAAATCCAGGTCGGAAAGAAGACGTACTACATTCAAGTCAAGGTAGCACTTATCTGAATATGTTTCAAAAACACACATCACATTATAGACTTTTACATGTGTACCCCACCAATGGGACGACACATCTTAGTATACGTTTCGTCGAGAGTGACGTACACCGAAAGGTTTGTGACACCAGCTAAGTGTCCGGTCTCTACACACTTGTGAAAGAGACCGATCATGATCATAGAATAGTACCAGATGGAGACGAGCCACCCCGATACCAGATTATAAAGAAACGACTGGACATAGTCCGAGTAACGTTCCTATTTAACAGTGCTAACTAAACAGTTACAACACCACAATAGTTACAGGATAAATCCACATAAAGGCCCGAAAGGCGATCACAGATAATAGCGTTGTTCTAACAGATATACAACCTATTATATGATTTTCAAAATAGTTTATCAAAACCGTTTCCAGATAAACAGAGTATTCATTCCAAATTAATTACTTAGATAAACTACTGATAATTAATGTAAATATGGAACGAATGAGCAAGAGCGAACCGCCACTTGCCTTAATCCGCAAAATAGTCTAACGACGTCCACTGGATTCCGGGCTCGACACGGGTATAGTTCCCACAGCACAACAACCTTCGAGTCGACCCATAAAAGGAACCCTAAGTTAGATCCGACATAAACAGTATGAATCTAAACACGGCGAAAGAACACGAAAGGAAAGACGCCACGACGACAACCAACCAAGCCAAAGCCATAAAGGCATTCTGGGCACTGGCGGCGGTCGCCGTATTCATCACGGCGGTCGCCGTGAAGAACACGGTCGACAGAGACGATAGAAATCTCACCAAAACAAAGCGCGTTTTGACCCCTTTCCGCCTTGCTTGGGTTCTGACCTCCAAAGGCAACCACAAGGCTTCAAAAGAGCTGCTGGAAACACCACCAAACAACACCGACGAAAGCTTCGAAATTTCCGGCGAAGGCACAACTCCGGCGAGAGGCAAATTTGGCAGAGGTTTGGTGCTGGGATGGACTCAAAACCTCTCCCCCAACACCTCCTTTTATAGCCAAAACATCTGGAGTACGAAGAAGATGGGCCTACAACTAGTTCGGCGCGGTCAGAGCTCACCGGCGACCATCGGACAATGTCCGCTGGGTAATCACGGCGGGCGCCGTGATTTTGCCTACGGCGGGCGCCGTAATTACGGCGGTCGCCGTTCCTAGCTCTAGCGAGCCCAGAGTAGGAGACGACGGCTGGCACTTCGGGCCCAGCGACGGCGGGCGCCGTTACGGTACGACGGTCGCCGTTTCTGCCTTTCCCGCCCATTCAGCTCTTGAACGAACATGGCGTTAAGCCGGGATAAAAATTATCGTACGCGAACGACAATTAAAATCCAAGGCATGTTATCTGTATATTATTTCACTGAGAAAAATATTACAGATACAGAGCACATTACAGAATGTCTCAAGCTACCTGAATTAAATCCGACGTACACAACGGGTACTCGGGAAAATTCCAAAATTCCCAAAATAACCTTACTAAAATACGGGGTATCACATCTCCTCCCCCTTACAAGAAGTTTCGACCCCGAAACTTAGGTCGAGAATAACTCGGGAAAACGCCTGAGCATATCTGACTCGGTTTCCCACGTCTCCCAAGTAACTTCTTCGGTCCCTGACTTGGACCGCAACACTCGTACCAACGGCACGATCTTGTTGCGCAAATGCTTCTCCCGATGCTCCAAAATACGCACGGGCAACTCTTCATAAGTACCATTAGCTTGAATCTCGATGTCTTCATAACTAAGCACGTGAGACTCATCTGGTACATACTTTCTGAGTAAAGATACGTGGAACACGTTATGCACCGGGTGAGCCGATGGCGGTAACGCCAAGCGGTACGCTAGAGATCCTACTTTATCCAGAATCTCGAATGGTCCCACGTAGCGAGGGTTAAGCTTCCCACGCTTACCAAATCTGAAAACTCCTTTGGATGGCGATACCTTGACAAAAACCTTGTCACCGACCTCGAACTCGACAGTCCTGCGCTTCCGATCTGCGTAGGACTTCTGTCGATTCTGAGCGGTCAACATCCTTTGTCTGATCAAAGCAATGTCTGAAGTCGTCCTTTCGACCAACTCTGGTCCAAGTAGAATTTTGTCGGCATTATCATCCCAACAAATCGGAGATCTACATCTGCGACCATACAAAGCTTCAAACGGAGCCATCTTGATTGTAGCATGCCAACTATTATTGTACGTGAACTCAATCAGACTCAAGCTGTCCTCCCAGCTAGTCGGACGATCGAGTACACAAGCTCTAAGCATATCCTCCAGGGTTTGGATGGTCCTTTCAGACTGGCCATCTGTCTGAGGATGAAAAGTTGTACTGAACCTCAACTCGGTTCCCATAGCCTTATTAAGTTCCTTCCAGAATCTTGATATGAAACGGCCATCTCGGTCCGATACAATGGTCTTAGGAATGCCATGTAAGCGGACAATCTCCTTCTGGTAAATGTCTGCTAACTTCTGGGTTTCCCATGTGGTCTTGATGGCTATGAAATGAGCACTCTTCGTAAGCCTATCCACAATTACCCAGATAGCATCTCTCTGACTTCGAGTCTTAGGTAGCCCAGTGACGAAGTCCATGGAAATGTCCTCCCATTTCCATTCTGGTATGGGGAGAGGTAGCATCTCACCACCTGGCCTGCGGTGTTCGATCTTGACCTTCTGGCAAGTTAAGCACTTTGCCACAAAGTCTGCTACGTCCCACTTTATGTTTGGCCACCAAAACTTCTTCCTGAGATCCTTGTACATCTTGCTAGAGCCAGGATGCACAGAATAAGCAGATGAATGAGCTTCTCTCATCACCAACTGACGAAGACCTTCTGTGTCAGGCACACAGATCCGATCCTGAAACCAAAGTGATCCATCATCCTGAACCATAAAACTGGGAGATTTCCCATCCATCACTTCACTGCTTAACTTTACCAAGATGATGTCATCGACTTGCTTTTCTTTGATCTGATCCAGCAGTGTAGCCTGAATTTCCATCATACTCAAGTACCCTCTACGCTGGTCATATAAGACTTCAATGTCGCATGACGCTTGGTTTAGCTTGGTCTGAGCAGTAAGTAGAGCAACTACAGTCTCATGCGTTGTCTTCCGGTTTAGTGCATCAGCTACTACATTAGCCTTGCCCGGATGATACAACAACTCCATGTCATAGTCTTTGAGCAACTCTAGCCAGCGGCGTTGTCTCATATTTAGCTCCTTTTGAGTAAATATATACTTGAGACTTTTGTGGTCGGTGAAGACTTGGCATCTTATACCGTAGAGGTAATGCCTCCAAATCTTCAGCGCAAAGACAACCGCTGCTAACTCAAGATCATGGGTCGGATAGTTTTCTTCGTAAGTCTTGAGTTGTCTAGATGCGTAAGCAATGACTCTGCCCCTTTGCATCAAAATACAACCAAGACCACACTTGGAAGCATCACTATAGACCACATAATCGTCATTCCCCTCTGGGAGTGCTAACACGGGTGCCGAGGTCAACCGTCGCTTTAACTCCTGGAAACTGACCTCGCACTTGTCATTCCAGACAAACTTCTTGTGGACCTTGCGGAGTAGATTGCTCATAGGTAGAGCGATCTTTGAAAATCCTTCTACGAACCTTCTATAATACCCGACAAGTCCAAGAAAACTGCGCACCTCCTTCACATTCTGGGGCTGTGTCCATTTAGCCACCGCTTCAATCTTTTGGGGATCAACCATAACCCCATTTTTATTGATCACGTGGCCTAAGAAAGCCACTTCCTTTATCCAGAATTCACACTTGGACAGTTTAGCATAAAGCTGATGTTGTCTAAGGATTGACAAGGCAATCCGTAGATCAAAATGTTGTCGATGAAGACCACCACGAACTTATCCAAGTACTGGTGAAAACATCGGTTCATCAAATCCATAAAGACACCTGGAGCATTTGTAAGCCCAAAAGGCATCACTATGAACTCGTAATGACCATACCTGGTCCTAAACGCAGTTCTAGGAATGTCCTGCTCACGAATCCTGAGTTGATGATATCCAGATCTCAAGTCGATCTTGGAGAAAACCTTTGCTCCCTGCAACTGGTCCAACAAGTCATCAATCCTAGGCAAAGGATACTTGTTCTTGAATGTCACCTTGTTCAACTCTCGGTAGTCGATACAAAGTCGGAACGATCCGTCCTTCTTTTTGACGAACAATACCGGAGCACCCCACGGCGATGCACTCGGCCTGACATAACCTTTGTCAAGAAGATCTTCAAGTTGATTCTTCAATTCTTGCATCTCAGCTGGAGCCATCCGATACGGTGAGTTGGAAATCGGCGCCGTACCAGGCTGGAGATCAATTGAAAACTCTACGTCACGATTCAGGGGTAATCCAGGAATTTCTTCCGGAAAGACATCCGAAAACTCCCTAACTACAGCAATATCAAGAACCTCAGGTCCATCCTTCGCAGGCGAATCCAAGTAGCAAAGGTACCCAACACATCCTTGTCGTAGTAGCTTAAACGCAGCCATCGCATTGATCAGCTTGCCGTTATCAGCGTCATTTCGACCTTTGAACTTGCACACGAACTGGCCCCCGGATGACACCGTCACCGTTCTTGAACTGAAGTCGATCACCGCCTTGTGACGCGTTAGCCAATCCATATCGAGGATAATGTCGTATGGAGCCATGGCTATGCAGATTAAATCCGCCTCAAATTCCTTACCCTGAATGGTAATTGGAAAGTCGGACAGATGCTTGGTTCCCACCAAATGTTCTCCATTAGGAAGATTAACGACAAAAGGGTCGCACGAATCGTTGCACACTAAATCTAACTTGCTAACACAGCTATCCGAAATAAAGGAATGCGTAGCACCAGAATCAAATAGAATGCACACTGAAGTAGATTGAAGGTATAAAGTACCTTGAGCAATTGGAGCATTGGGTCCATCTGCTTCACGCATCTCATACAAGCGTTGTCCCTGACTTCCAGAAACAGCTGGGGCCTTTCCCCTGTTCTGAGCAGTCGTCTGGACCGAAGGGCTAGGAGTCTCGACAGGCTTAAACCTAGGTCGGTTGCTCTGATGAACTGACCCTTGCTGCGACTCTACTCCCTTCTGTTTCCCCTGCTTGCAGAACTTCTGCAGATGACCGTCACGTCCACACCCAAAGAACGACCTCTTCTCCTTCTGACACTCATTGCTCTTGTGCCCAGCCGTACCACAGTTATAACACTTAACTGAACTCCGGGTCTGCCCTGACTGCTGAGTCGATCCTCCTTGCGTCATCTCCGTCTTAGCTCGGCCAGACTTGGCAAAGATAGACGGTGGCGCAAGGCGCTTAAAACCACCTCCTTGGTTCTGATTCTGCATCGACTTCTGTCGGTTGCGCGTCTTGGTCGACTCCTCAAGAGTTACCTCCAGCTTATAGGCACAATCAACATACTGCTCCAAGGTAGAGCATGTGTGATGCACCATTAATGGCTTGATATCCGGGTTCATCCACTCGTGGAAGTACCAGATCTTTTGGGCCTCGCTGGTAATCTCGGCAGTGGCGTATTGCAAAAGATGATTGAACTTAGACGCCAACTCGGTCACTCTCAGACCATCTGTCTGTGGGTACAAGAACTCTTTATGCTTCTCCTCTCTCATAGCACGAGAGAAAAAGCGATCAACCATCTTGGTCTTGAACATCGACCAAGTTAGCACTGGGCTCTCAGCCAAACCTGTGCTCTCCCACCACTCGCTAGCCTCCTCCTTCAGCTGAAGAGAAGCGATATGGACCTTCTCGGCCTCCGTACACTCCATATTCTGAAACAGCCTCTCCATATGGGAGAGCCAATGTGTCACTGCCATTGGCTCCCCTTTCCCGTTATAGCAATCGGGCCTCATGGAGGTGATGGTCTTTAGAGCGCGACCATAGCTGTCTCTAGCCCTGTCGGCAGTCTCCTGAATCACAGGGTTTCTGGGTTCCACAACATCAGGAACCGCTGGGTGAGTAGGCACTTCTTGCACTTGAGGCGCACTGGGTCTCAATACATCCGCAATTTCCTGCATCATAATCCCGCAAATCGCCTCAACAGCTGCGGCGTCAAACAGCGTCGGCGCTTGGGTCTGATCTTGACCTTCACGCCTCTGCTGGACGCGAGACTCTGACTCGTGCTCATCCTGAACACCTCTTCCTGCTGGCCTGGGATTTTGACTAGTCCCAGCACCGGCTCGAGTCGAGTTCCTCGTGCTTCTTGGGTTCACCATCTATTTACCGATCAAATTCCAAGCATTCAATACATTAATATTATGCAATATACTTATGCAATATACCAACGTAAATAAATTACTCAGAATAGATCAACTTGGCATTTTATAGATGAACCTTCGAACTGTTACACAAGCTATACATAAGTCTATCATTCGAGCGTTAGGACAACATTGCTCGAAGATATAAGTGTTTCACAGAGTACTTGCCGCAATACTGAAATATTACACAAAGTACAACTTGGAATACTAAGAAACGAAACTACTGCGATATGCAACGCCAATCCTCCTCAAGGCGTTCCAAAATGTCTCCCATAAGACTGGCTACTCGTGCATGGTCTCTTCGGGCTAGGCTCACCATCGAGCTCTGGCGATGGGTTTCGCACCCTGTTTGACCCTGAAGCACATGGTCCTATCTCAGTCATCGTAAGGTATGGGTCGTCCATGACTTGTCCTCCTATTCCAACCCTCCTCTGAGTACTGACGATCAACTCATCCCACTAACTCTGCTGTTCTGCAGAGATTACCTCGCTCTGGCGGAGGATCTCCTGCAGCTCGGATTCCCACCTCCATCTTATTGGAGTAGGGATAGGCTGAGATTCTCTGTCACTTCTCCTAATACCGTACTCGGTATACAGTGCCTCCCAATCAGCTTCTAACATGGGTGCGTACTCTGGCACTTGTGGCAATTCTGTATCGGGCTCCTGATTCTGCCCTCCAAGGTCCAACTCCGGGTCCTCTTCTAGATCATCCTCTATGGGATCCTCATCCTCGGGATCATCCTCGATGGGATCCTTATCCTAGGAATCATCCTCAATGGGATCCTCATCCTCGGAATCATCCTCGATCATATCCTCGTCCTCGACAAGATCTTGCTCAAGCATCTCCTCTTCCTCCTCCTCGTACTCGATCTCCTCTGGAATTGGTCCTAGCAGAAAGTCGTCTTGGTAAACCCCTTGTTTATACCTTGATAACTCATCTTCCTGCTCCCATTCCTGTACTTCCTCCACCCTTGGTGGCGGCACAGGTACAGCCTCAGGGACCATAGCATCCCTAGCTACAAGGACAACCGACTCGGGGAGAACGTGCCTGACGTCTTCGGGCGGGCTACTCAGGCCTCTAACCTCGAAACATCGCTGAGGTAACGGAAAATCTAGCCTCGACTGGTCCGACTTGGCGTCTTCCGACCCCCCACCAATAGAAAAGCAGACACCCATCCTATCGAACAATAAGGAAGGAATTAGTCTTTCTAGACATAGAAGCAAGCTTACTACATCAGACTATAAAGAAGAACTATGAAAGTTCAGAGCCCTTTTTAAAGCATTTTTGAAAATGGATAAATGGTTTATAAAAATTCCAAACCCGTTTTAAAACCTTTTGCTCTGATACCACAACTATAACACCCCCAAAACTTAACCCTTTTGGAAAGGTATTACCGCCAGTGACCCAGTGTTCCTTACCGAGATCACCCAAGGCTTTACTGTTTAAATACAATTTATGAAATACAAATGATGCATAATGATCAAAGTATTCAATCCAAAATATAACATTGTCATGGAACAAGAGTTACGGGATTACAACCCAATCCCGAATAGGATAATACATAGTTTAAACCAAACACAGCGGAAGTCTCATAAAACACCTTACAACCAAAATCATTGTCCAAAAAATCTCAACCTGATTAAAGAAATACTTAAAACGTTCAAAAACCACCGCCGACTCCATAGTCCTTCTAATCTTCTGGGCTACTTTCGATCTAATGTGCCGAATCGAACGGATGACACTAGCCAACCATGCAAGGGAAAAAATATTGATTGGTTAGTCTAAATGAATAGACTAGCAAGGGTACAAAGCAGAATGGTCCGAAGCAGTCGTATTAGGTTAGACTCTTCGTCCCTCGAATAATAATCGAGTACGCTTGTCAACCACCATACTCCTACTGGAATAAACAAGAGGTATGCACAAGAGAAGATTCTAGAAAACTGAATCTTCACAGAAATCGACTCGAAAGAAGACTCCAATGGAAATGAGTCTTTAAGGAAGTATGACAATTCTGGAAAGTTACAGAATCATACCACAATGATTTAAAACTGACTGAGATGCTTCAGTCAACGACCAACCTCACCGCCTTTCAGCAAATCCAGGTCGGAAAGAAGACGTACTGCATTCAAGTCAACATGAGTCTTCCTAGCGGCACTATTACCTAGTTGTCCTACTCGCTGAGCGTTCATTAATTATGTGCGTCAAGGTAGCACTTATCTGAATATGTTTCAAAAACACACATCACATTATAGACTTTTACATGTGTACCCCACCAATGGGATGGCACATCTTAGTATACGTTTCGTCGAGAGTGACGTACACCGAAAGGTTTGTGACACCTAGCTAAGTGTCCTGTCTCTACACACTTGTGAAAGAGACCGATCATGATCATAGAATAGTACCAGATGGAGACGAGCCACCCCGATACCAGATTATAAAGAAACGACTGGACATAGTCCGAGTAACGTTCCTATTTAACAGTGCTAACTAAACAGTTATAGCACCACAACAGTTGCAGGATAAATCCACATAAAGGCCCGAAAGGCGATCACAGATAATAGCGTTGTTCTAACAGATATACAACCTATTATATGATTTTCAAAACAGTTTATCAAAACCGTTTCCAGATAAACAGAGTATTCATTCCAAATTAATTACTCAGATAAACTACTGATAATTAATGTAAATATGGAACGACTGAGCAAGAGCGAACCACCACTTGCCTTAATCCGCAGAATAGTCTAACTACGTCCACTAGATTCCGGGCTCGACACGGGTATAGTTCCGACAGCACAACAACCTTCGAGTCGACCCATAAAAGGAACCCTAAGTTAGATCCGACATAAACAGTACGAATCTAAACACGGCGAAAGAACACGAAAGGAAAGACGCCACGACGACAACCAACCAAGCCAAAGCCACGAAGGCATTCTGGGCACTGGCGGCGGTCGCCGTTCTTGGCGGCGGTCGCCGTATTCATCACGACGGTTGATAGGCGTTGTCGTCGTGACACCTAAACAAATAAAATAATCCTAACAAACCTAAACAAGTAGTAGAGGCAAGCAAGGGTCGAATCCACAGGGAGGAAGTGATCTATCTATGTGTTCACAAGCATGCAAAGTAACAAAAGGGGGGTTTTGATTATCAAGCAGAGCAAAGCAAACAAGTTTGGTTTATGAGAAAATATGAATGGGGAAAGTAGTTCCACTAGAACGAGATCCATAATACAGAGATGCAAGTTGATCATAGAATTCTATTCAATCCAAGTTCTTTAACTATTCTTATGGTTGTTCCCACCCTGATCTTAAGTACTACCGATTCTCACAGTTGTCGATAGACTTATTACTATGCCAATGATAAAGCACAACTGATTCTCACAGTTGTCAGCGTACTTTATCACCAACACAGCAATAGCAATGCACACAAGGATATAGGATACATGCAAGTAGAAAGACGTACAAGTACTCACTCCCCTACTTAACATGCAATGATTCTCACTCACAATTGTACGCTCGGAACCCCTATACGCACAATTGTGTTTGCCACTAGATATGCACTCGGAACCCCTATATGCAATCCTAGCAATATGATAGATATCGATAAACCTAGTTAGCAACTCTAGATAAACCAACATAAATCAATAGACAATTTAACCAAGAGAATCAATCCAACACATATAAGAATAAGAACAAGGAATAGAAATCTCACAACATAATCAACTGTATTGCTTCAAACGTCTAGCAGAACAAAGGTGTTTAGCTCTCCATGGGTTGGAAACCCCGGAGGCAAAACGAAACTACGAACTACAAGATTATTCAATTGATCGGGAATGGAGGCTGTGGGAATTAGGTTAAATAGAGTTAACCTAAAGCCCAAGATCACAAACCCCAACTTACAAGGAAATAAAATCATAATAAAATAATAGGAAAGTAAATAAACGGAACATGGAAATTAATCCCGCAATCACGCTCGGCATCGTCCCCTCGCGGCAGCTGCTTCTCGCGCAAGCATCAGCAAATCTCGTCCCAACATAAGCAGCAGCAACACGGCCCAATAAATGCAGCGCTCGGCCCATCTCCAATTCAAACAACACACTGACGTCACCTGACATCATCTTCCGCATCAATCCGCGCTTTCAATTCTTCGGCTTCTTCACGCGCGCCATTCTCTCCTTCGTGGGCTTGTCTCCTCAGCTTCTTCATGGGCTTTCTATCTTCGTTTGGGCCTAATTCATCATTGGGCCTTCTTCCTTCCAATTCCAGCAACACGCGGCTTATAATTAATTCGATTCCGCTTCGCGTGGCCGCGGGGCGTCTCCATCTACCGCGAGGTGGTACTTCTCACCGCGGGGTGCCGTTTTCCCACCGCGGGGTGGTAATTTCTGCCCTCTCCAATGTGGTTCCTTCATAGATTTTTCTTGTCTCCTCAGGTGGTCAACTCCTCTTCCTCTAGATGTCTCCAATTAGCTCCTCCAGACCACCAAAACCACACTTCTCCACTCTAACTCCATAATCTCCAATTGTGCATAAAATCCAACCAAATGGCGCCTCAAACCTGGTAATAATCCTTAGATAAGTGGTACAAAATAGTACTTATCAAATCGCCCATGCTTAAACCTTGCTCGTCCTCGAGTAAGCCAAAGTCAACCTACTCCTCCAATCAATCCCCAAGGTTTCAGGAAGCATAGAAAACTCAATCTCCAAGAATCATACCAAACAATAAACTCCAGGCAACCAATACAATTAAGCTCAGCACAATAAACTACAACATCAATCAATACCCCACACAACCAAGCTAAAAGGAAAGCAGAGTACTTCCCCCAAGCTTATCCCAAATACCATAGAGTAAAAAAAAATATTCTAATCCTATCTCCCATCTATCTTCTTATGCCTCCCAGAGTGACCTACCCGAATCCTCCTTATAACTCCTCTTCTTATGACGCCTCGCCAAAAATAATGAGAAATCCTAGAATCACTCTTCTTCTTTTTCGCTCATTTTGCCAAGGCGTCCTTTCGGGTTTTCACCAAGCCACTCATTTTATTTTTCAATAGATGTACTCACATAAGCTCACATCACTCTTGACCACATATTACCCCAGCCTAATGCTGGTCCAAGCCACCTGCTTATTACCTAGGCCGCCCTTTCGGGTTTTCGACCTATCCCAGGATTTCAAATGTATGCCTTTTTTCAATTTTTTGGCTTTTTTTCATTTTTTAATTTTTCTCCTCAGCGACGTAGCAAGTATAGAACTCTCCCCCATGCTTAAACATTACATTGTCCTCAATGTAATGAAAGACAAAAGAATAAAAGCATAGGGAAAATCAAAAAAATAACTCACAAACGTTACCAAGCTGCTTGGACACTATAGGTGTCGCTGGTGGTAATCTCAGTATACGCCCAGGTCGCTGGTGTTGGGCGGGTGTCTTCATCAACTCTATCGTCTTCTCCTACCGTGCAACCATAATGGAACCACTTAGGTGAATAGTGGTAAAGCAAAGATGTCGGGGTTACACGGCCTTCTAGGAACACATGGTGGAGCCCAGATGTAATCATGGTGGGGGCTCTAGTGTTCCTCCTCCTCAGCTGTCAATTGTAGGGCCATCATCGTTGCCAAATAATGTATAGGGCTAAGGTTTCCTCCTTGACGACATGATGCGCACCATCTCCATGGGAAACTCTGGACAGCTGCTCCAGGCCTTGGTGGATCTCTTTTTTTTTTTCTTTTCGAATTTTTTTTTTTGCCCCCCGTTTAAGGTTTTTTCGGGGGGTGACTTAGTGTAGGGAAGAGAAGACTTACATTGGTTGTAAACACCTTCTTCAATAGGCATGGGTCTCTTCCCTGTAGGTTAGTCGGAAACAAAAACAAGAACAAAAACAAAGCAAAACACACTAAAGAAAATGCAAAAACAAAGAATGAAAAGCAAAGAAAGAAAAACATACCTCGGGTTGCCTCCCGGACAGCGCCTTAATTATTGTCATGGCATGACATAATTCTCAATCTTCTCAACTCGGGTTGCTCAAAGAAACTAAACTCCTGGGATCTTGATCTGGGGGGTGCCTCTTTGTATATTCCCTTTGGAGCCTCTCCCCCATGCTCTTGCACTTCTTTGTGGGTGGACCGCTGTGTATATTCATAAACGCACTTGCCATCTTCATAAATGGCCTACCCAACATCTCAGGGGCTACATGTATGTCTTGCCCCGAATCCAGCATAGAAAAATTCACCATTTGAATCAAAGCCTCCTTCTTGTGCTTCCCCCTCGGCTTCTTCTTGATCAAGCCGAACACCTTTAACATTTCCTTGCTGCGAGGGGTGCTGTCCGCCAGATAGACCAAAGGGGGGGTTGCCTTGCAGCTACTGAAGGTGTCACATAAGCCTTTGTTGCTCTCCACCTTTTGTGTGTCCTTCAGAGCCTCAGGGAATGGTGTAGCAGTTTGCGGCGAGATAAGCGGGAAGGAGTTGAGATGCATAAACTCATCATAAGCAGCCTCTAGAGGGTCGGGGGCTGCCAGGGCGATTGTCTCTGGAGTATATTCACGGTCACAGTTCTCCTCCTCATCGTCGCTCCAATCCTCCTCATATCTCAAAAAGTACTCCTCCTCAGTCAGCACCTCTGGGCAGAAATAAGGATCAACCCAAACCTCATCAGTAAAGCTAGGATTTTGAACGCTGGGTTGCTCTGGTCCCACCGCGGGGCGCTGAGGTCACGGTGGAGAAACTGAGGCATGCCGCCGAGTCGCGGTCAGTCTCGTCGCGGGGCGGTGAGATAACTGGGACTTCACGCCGGGTCGCGGTGAGAGGTGACGCGGGGCGGTGGGCGACGTTCTCCATCTCATATTCGTCCTCCTCAGCAGTAGGAGCGACATGCAATTCCTTGCCATTTCGCAGGGTTACCGCATTTGCAGCCTCTTGCCTTCTCTCTTTTATTAGCTCAACAACCTCCTCCTTGAGGTCGACCATAGCCTCCGTTATGCGCTGGAGGTTAGCATCTGTCTTTTGCGCATATGTTGTAAAGTGTCGTGTTAGGACATTGAGCATCGCTTCGGTTGAATTGCTTGCACGAGAGGAGAAGTGCTGAGTCAAGTTCTTGAGCATCGCTGCAGTTGCGATATTTGGATTGGACTCAGGCGGACTATGCTAATAGGTCGGATTGAATTGTTGGTACCCATAACTCGAATTGGGGTGCTCTCTCCACCCTGGAGTGTATGCGTAGGAGTATGGGTCATATTGCGGTTTTCCCCAGAAATCCATATCTGTATCAAAAGCAAATAGAAAAACACACACACACAAAAAAAAATCAGTAGCACTGGTGTGGACCGTAAGATAGGTCCACACTAAAGTAACAAACACACAAATAAACACACAGAAAAATCAAAACTTGCCCCTCCGGCAACGGCGCCAATTTGATAGGCGTTGTCGTCGTGACACCTAAACAAATAAAATAATCCTAACAAACCTAAACAAGTAGTAGAGGCAAGCAAGGGTCGAATCCACAGGGAGGAAGTGATCTATCTATGTGTTCACAAGCATGCAAAGTAACAAAAGGGGGGTTTTGATTATCAAGCAGAGCAAAGCAAACAAGTTTGGTTTATGAGAAAATATGAATGGGGAAAGTAGTTCCACTAGAACGAGATCCACAATACAGAGATGCAAGTTGATCATAGAAATCTATTCAATCCAAGTTCTTTAACTATTCTTATGATTGTTCCCACCCTGATCTTAAGTACTACCGATTCTCACAGTTGTCGATAGACTTATTACTATGCCAATGATAAAGCACAACTGATTCTCACAGTTGTCAGCGTACTTTATCACCAACACAGCAATAGCAATGCACACAAGGATATAGGATACATGCAAGTAGAAAGACGTACAAGTACTCACTCCCCTACTTAACATGCAATGATTCTCACTCACAATTGTACGCTCGGAACCCCTATACGCACAATTGTGTTTGCCACTAGATATGCACTCGGAACCCCTATATGCAATCCTAGCAATATGATAGATATCGATAAACCTAGTTAGCAACTCTAGATAAACCAACATAAATCAATAGACAATTTAACCAAGAGAATCAATCCAACACATATAAGAATAAGAACAAGGAATAGAAATCTCACAACATAATCAACTGTATTGCTTCAAACGTCTAGCAGAACAAAGGTGTTTAGCTCTCCATGGGTTGGAAACCCCGGAGGCAAAACGAAACTACGAACTAGAAGATTATTCAATTGATCGGGAATGGAGGCTGTGGGAATTAGGTTAAATAGAGTTAACCTAAAGCCCAAGATCACAAACCCCAACTTACAAGAAAATAAAATAATAATAAAATAATAGGAAAGTAAATAAACGAAACATGGAAATTAATCCTGCAATCACGCTCGGCATCGTCCCCTCGCGGCAGCTGCTTCTCGTGCAAGCATCAGCAAATCTCGGCCCAACATAAGTAGCAGCAACACGGCCCAATAAATGCAGCGCTCGGCCCATCTCCAATTCAAACAACTCGCTGACGTCACCTGACATCATCTTCCGCATCAATCTGCGCTTTCAATTCTTCGGCTTCTTCACGCGCGCCATTCTCTCCTTCGTGGGCTTGTCTCCTCAGCTTCTTCATGGGCTTTCTATCTTCGTTTAGGCCTAATTCATCATTGGGCCTTCTTCCTTCCAATTCCAGCAACATGCGGCTTATAATTAATTCGATTCCGCTTCGCGTGGCCGCGGGGCGTCTCCATCTACCGCGAGGCGGTACTTCTCATCGCCGGGTGCCGTTTTCCCACCACGGGGCGGTAATTTCTGCCCTCTCCAATGTGGTTCCTTCATAGATTTTTCTTGTCTCCTCAGGTGGTCAACTCTTCTTCCTCTGGATGTCTCCAATTAGCTCCTCCAGACCACCAAAACCACACTTCTCCACTCTAACTCCATAATCTCCAATTGTGCATAAAATCCAACCAAATGGCGCCTCAAACCTGGTAATAATCCTTAGATAAGTGGTACAAAATAGTACTTATCAGCGGTCGCCGTGAAGAACACGGTCGACAGAGACGAGAGAAATCTCACCAAAACAAAGCGCATTTCGACCCCTTTCCGCCTTGCTTGGTTTCTGACCTCCAAAGGCAACCACAAGGCTTCAAAAGAGCTGCTGGAAACACCACCAAACAACACCGACGAAAGCTTCCAAATTTCCGGCGAAGGCACAACTCCGGCGAGAGGCAAATTTGGCAGAGGTTTGGTGCTGGGATGGCTCAAAACCTCTCCCCCAACACCTCCTTTTATAGCCAAAACATCTGGAGTACGAAGAAGATGGGCCTATAGCTAGTTCGGGCGCCGTGATTTTGCCTACGGCGGGCGCCGTAATTACGTCGGTCGCCGTTCCTAGCTCTGGCGAGCCCAGAGTAGGAGACGACGGCTGGAACTTCGGGCCCAGCGACGGCGGACGCCGTTACGGTACGGCGGTCGCCGTTTCTGCCTTTCCCGCCCATTCAGCTCTTGAACGAACATGGCGTTAAGCCGGGATAAAAATTATCGTACGCGAACGACAATTAAAATCCAAGGCATGTTATCTGTATATTCTTTCACTGAGAAAAATATTACAGATACAGGGCACATTACAGAATGTCTCAAGCTACCTAAATTAAATCCGACGTACACAACGGGTACTCGGGAAAATTCCAAAATTCCCAAAATAACCTTACTAAAATACGGGGTATCACAGGGTTGAGCAAATCGAATCCCATATTTGTTCTCTCGATGGACAGATATGGAGAATCATCGAGGTTGGCCCCATGGCTATCCCAAATGAAAAGGACGCTACAAAGCATAAGCCAAAGATCGACTACACCGATGGAGATTGGAAGAAGCTGGAGAAGAATTGCAGAGCCAAGAAGATCCTTCACATGGCCCTTCTCCCCACGGATCTCAAGAAAATCATCGGCTACAAAACCGCCAAGGAGATTTGGGAAGCTCTAAGACGTCTCCATCATGGAAATGAAGATGTCAAGATAAACAGAATTCTTTCCTTGATGAAGGAGTACGATCAAATTTCTCAAGGAGAGGATGAGCACATTCAAGAGTTCTACTCCAGATTCCAGGGGATCATAGGTCAATTGGAGTTCCTTGATGAAGAGATGCCAGACTGGAAGCTCACTCATCACTTTATGCAAGGCCTCAACTCTCAGTGGGACGCAATTTCTCTCGCTCTGTACTCCCAAACTGACGTCAAGTCTCTCACCATGGAAGAGGTTGTTGCCAAGCTTGAAAGCAACGCCTCTGTATACAACCACAAGATGAACAAAACGGGAGAAGAGAAGGCTCAAAGCATTGCCTTGAAGGTTGAACGTGCCTTTGACTTATCTCAAGTTCAAGACGAAGACGAGGATGGTGATGAAGATGTGGCTCTTATCACTAGAGCAATGAAGAAGATATGGTCTCGAAACAAGGAGATGTTGAGTTCCTCTAAAGGGAACAGAGACATGAGGCATATCGTTTGTTACCACTGTCAGAACAAAGGACATTTCGCCGAAAACTGCTTCAAGAAGAAGGCAAGTCACCTTCCGGTTCGTGAAGGGAAGCAAGCAATGGTCGTAACGTGGGGTGATTCTGACTCAGATGATGAAGATTTGTCACGCTCTAGGGATCTCTGCTTGATGGCCATAGAAGACTATGACAGATCAAAAGGCGGCATACATGGAACTGAGGTAAGTGAATCTGAACTCATCTCAAGCTTGAAAAGTAAATCAAAAGAAAGCTTGATATCTTTTATTAAGAAACTTGTTCATGAGAATAGTCTTTTCAGTGAGCAAATTGAAGAAAAGGATGAATCGATCTCAAGTTTGATCGAAGAAAATCAGGGTTGGGCAGACAAAGTGCTCGAGCTTGAGAAAGGTTCATCTTTTCCTTCAAGTTCATGTGTCAAATGTCCTAAGCTCGCTGAGAAGATTACGTCTCTTGAGTCCTCTGTCTCCTCACTTGAGTCCGAGTCTTTAATGTTAAAACTTGGAAATGCAAAACTGTCTAGTGATCTAACCAAACTCAGTGAGGAACAGAAGGACAAGCCAAAAGGTATTGTCTTTGTTGCAACCAAGAATGAAAAGAAGACTGAGTTAAAGGAAGTACATCATTTTGGGATTGGCTATCAACCAAAACTTCCTGTTGATGGCACCAAGCAAAAAGGCTCTAAAGTCGAAGGAAAGCAGTCTGTAAAAGAAAAAGGGGAAAGTTCCTCCGGAGGGAACAAAGGCAAAAACTGTTCAAACTCGACTGAGGATAGTAAAGCTTGGTACCATGGACAGAAGGCTCATGCCATTTGGTTGAAGCAGTCTCAAAGAAGTAAGTCCAATAATATTGATTGTCATTCAAGGATTGCTAACAAAACAATTTGGCCTGGACAGAGCAAGTATGTTGATCTAAAGTGTCAAAGAGTATGTTGGTATTGTGGGCACTCTGGTCACTACAAACAAGAGTGCCTCCTGAAGAAACACAATGAGGAACTTGCTCGAACCACTAGGGAGAAAATGAATGCTAAACCTCCAGAAATAACATATGTTGCTCCCATACCCAGAAAGCATAAGCTTGTCTGGATTCGCAAAAACTAACTCTTTGTGTGCAGGATAAAGTGAGGAAAGTTCCCGGTATTTCACTCGTATTAAGTTCAGTTACCTGACAGGGAACAAAGCGAGTCTCACCTCACTTCTGCAGGAATGTTTGAGATTCAAAGACCTGGTGACAAAGGTAAAAGAAATGGATATGTGGATAAGGACTTAATGACTGAAGTGTTCCGTGTTTGTATACTCAGGTACCATGTATATCTAGAAAAGACATCACTGTGTGGAGAAAGATTGGCATACAAGGGAATTCTCGTGGAACACAGAATCAAACGCCAGTTTTCTCATTAAGACACCTGTTGGGGAACTCTACATTCAGTTTCATACGAAGCCTGGTTTGTTCCCTTAACCACATGTCTATTTGTTGTGTTCCCTCAATGATTGACTAAATTACATGGTAAAGTGTGAAAGGTTAATCATCATGTCTTGATATGTATTCATTCTCTTGATCATTTGTTGAACGCCTTGCTTAGAATCATGCTAATACTTCACTAATGTGCAAAATTGCATGCATGATTCTCTATGCTATCTTGTTAATACATGATTCAGCTTTCTTTCGGCCCAAAAGAGTCAACTTGATGCATTGATCCCTCATTATAAGCCCAAATGATTGTTGACTCTACAGCTTACCTTAGCCATCAAGCTTGATGCTTCCTATGAGCCCCTCTAATCATCCACATCTGGAAGCCTCTCATTCATGATTAAACATTATTAAAAATTCTCGTATATGTTTATGTGTGATGTTCTTTGTACCCTCTCTGGTAACATTACCCCCGCATCACACTCCTCTACTTTTTCGGAAAGTCGAGAATATGATTTGTCGCCTCTGTGGTCTGTGGCTGGGATTTGACAGGTATGATGTGTAATGATGGCTTGCAACTGCTTGAGAAGTGTTCGTGCATAAAAGGTGATGTGGTGGTTGCGTGATGGTTGTTGCGCTTGAGATTTTGTGGGCTTTGATGGATTTGGACAGAATATTTTACAAGATCTATTTTTGGAAGATATCTTATTGGCTGTGATCTTTGGTAAAAGAAGGAAAGAAGAAGATTGGGATCATTATCCTTAATACTTGAAAAGATATGAAAAAGGATTCTTGTGTTTTCTCCCCTCCTATCTATGGCGTTCTCTGCAAAGTTGTCATGTTACTCCCGTGTGCTGTTTAAAAAAAAAAAAAAAAAATTGGAACACCACAGGGAACACAAAGAGGGGACAAATGAATCTTTCTTCTACCGGCGGTTGGATGCTAGTAAGCTACACAAGAAGCAGTTTGTGTTACAAGAAGGTGTTGGTTGGGTCAAGGTTAGACGTGAGATGGAAGCTGGTGTGGAGGTAGAAGAGTCTGAAGGTGCAGACTCTGAGGGGGAACAAAAGGTGGAATCTGATTTGAGGAAGGACCGTGAGAAGTTTATCTCGCGCAATATCTCTGTTGGCAGAACAACAAAGGCGTCTTACGGAGTAAGTGAATGCCTAAATTGCTATTCATATTTCAGCTCCCTCTGCAGGCACCAGTGGTGCTTGATTCGTCTTTCTCTGGCTAACCAATCCCTCTTTTGTTCCCAACACATCTTCCCCTACTACTTTGCTTTTCTTTGCTTCTGTTTCATGTGTTTGCAATGATTGGCATGTTAATCATATGTGTTACATGTGCTCATTTTGTTGTTGTCTTTACATGCAGTCTATGTTTGTGCGTTTCAATCTAATGCAAAAGGGGTTGTTTTGCTTATCCTACTGTGGTCTTTTTCTCTCTATCTCTTTACTTATGTTTTTGATGATGCCAAAAGGGGGAAAATGACAGGTAGCTTTGGTTAAGGTGGAACAGAACATGGTTTCATATGTTGCTGAGTTGAGGGGGAACTAATACTGCCTTAGTGGGAAGACTTTCTCTCCATAACTGTCTTTATCTCGTACGTGTATGCTTTATTATCAAAGGTGTTTGTCACCATCAAAAAGGGGGAATTTGTTGAATTCTTTAGGTTTTGATGGTAACAAACATTCAACTAATCTGGGTACTAAGTGTTTCAGGAACAAAGACAGTTATCTCAGGAAACAATTGCAGTAAAGGATCGCAGATGGAACAAAGCTCTGTTCATGTGCTTTGTTACCTCTCAAGGAACTGTAGTGACGAACAAGATCAAAGCTGCGAATTGAAGGAAGAAATCCAGCGTGATGATTATGGAAACAAATCAAAGGAGATCACGCGGTCAAGGATGGAAGACTTCGGCTGCAAGGACTAAGCCGAAAAGAAGATTTGGAGAGAGAATCCGAATGTGTTATCTTAGGAAAACTTTCCTAAGATAATATATTTGGAGAGAGAAGAATCTTATCTTAATCCGTTAATGTTATCTTAGGAATTATTTCCTAAGATAATATCGGTTGTTAAGATAATATTCTTCAAATCAATTAATATCATCTTGTTACCAAGTTTAGGAAGATAGGATTATCTTGTTATGATTAGGGTTTGGTCGAGTTGTATTTATTAGAAGTATGGATTTATTTCTATGTAACCACGAAGAGGAAAAAGAAGAACTGAGAGCGTTCAGTTGAGAAGAAAAAGAGAGTGAAGTGTTTGTAAGTCTTTGAGGGTTGAGTTCGATTCATCGTTGTAGAAGAGGTTTCAAATATAGGTGGGAAGTCTAGAGGTTGAAGTCCAGGATACAAGTGTAATCGAACAAGAAATCAATAAGACAAGTAGACGCTTCAAAATCCTCTCAAGCGGAAGCTTGAAGGTAGTGGTTTTTCCTTGAGAAACTAGTTTTGCCAATCAGGGTTTTCACTATATATCGTGAGTTCGTTCGTTATCTTTCTTGCTGTTTTTAATCCGCTGCATCTTCTGTGGGAACAAAGCTTTTGTTCCCTCAGACGTAACTCTAACGATCCAACAGTGTGTATTTCCTTATTCTGAATAAATTTGTTCCTTAGATTAATGCTTTGTATATGATGAAGCCAGAATATTTTATGTAAGAGGATGGCATCTAAAAGATAAACGGGTTGTTTAGCGTAGGTTAAAGATAGATTGCATAGGCCATAGGGTTCCTCATCCTTGCAAGAATATATTCTCAAATGGGTCTTCTTTTCTAGCTTCTGGATTTAAATATCAGTTATGTACATTAAAATGTAAAATTGTCTTTCTAAGGTGTATAGCAACTATATATCGCTTATATCTATAGTTCTAATGTCAAATTGGGGTTTGTACCATACATTGAACCTTGCATAGTAATCCTAATGAAGCAATGTCTTCTTATTTCATAAGATCGTATCCTGGCAATGAAACTTTGAAATGATATATGCTAGGTCACTGATCTCTTTGGTTTCTGATTGTTATGCATCTATTGAAGTACCGAAGTAGTGAGATGTTATAATTTTTAATTTGAAGGGACAGGAAAAGAAGGACGAAGACAAACCCCATGCTGAGGATGAGAAGAAATGATATTGTTACATGCAACCATCGGTAATTTTTACTTTTTAACGCTCTTAAAAGCGTTTCTACATTACCACCATCTCAAATTTGATGAAGATATTCATGTGTGATCTTCATCACTGGCATCATCTTGTATGAATGGAGTCAATCTAGGAACAGCTGGCACATCTCTGCGTTTGCATCGTTCCATAAGCGTTGTTTCCATATATACAAGTTTCCTTGTATGACCTATACGCGCGCTTCATCCTTCAATTTGCTTCCGTGTAACAGTCCCTTGTTTCCACAATGTTCCTTTGCATTCCTCTGCTTTCTCTTCGTCATACGATTTCCATTGTTCCCTAATTCTTTCATAAGACCTGAAACGCATAGGAACAACAAGAAAACATAAAACCTAATGGTGTTTATCATCATCAAAACCAGAGGAAACGTCAAGGTTCCAACAATTTCCCCCTTTTCGGTGATGACAAACCCATTCAAAAATTGTTCGATCAAAACAGAGTAATAAGAGAGGCAATTTTAATCAACATGTATCTCAGTTTAAATGTATAAGCAAAATTTTATGTCAAATGAATAATTGCAATTCATACCTTCAAGTTGCATCATCGTTCCCCCTCATCACTAGCATCGTCCAGAAATTCATAAAGAATTAGGAACAATGTAAACTGTTACCTCATTTAACTGAGTTATCGCACAATTTCCACACTTCCCCCTTTTGGCATCATCAAAAGATCAAAAATAAACAGTGGAACAACATAACTAAGGCAGCATGCAAGAGAAAAAGAAAAGTTCATATATCAAGCAGGGAATTGATTACAACACATCAGAGACAACTTGACAAACAAACACAAAAAGACCAAAAGGCAAACACTTAAACAAGATAACATATTAGAAAGCGAAGAGAAGAGGGTAAGACGGGCTGGATAAGAAAAGGTGTCCACTCAAGACTCAGAGTCTTCCTTCCGTTCCTTGTCCTTGCTGAGAAAGTGTTCAAGAAGTAGTGACATGATATTCTTAATTTCACGCAGTTCAGCCAACATCTGGCTTTGCACAGAGCTGTTCCTTGAAGTTCCTTCACGAGGTTTGCGTTTGAGCACTTCGGAAGGGGGCAACGTTCCCTTATCATCCCCTTGATACTTCATTTTGCTTAAGTTCACCATGTCAAGCTCAGTGACCATGGGAACCTCTTCTTCTTCTCTATAGACCTCTTTTTTTTGTTCTTTCTTTCTTTCTTATATTCCTCCTCCTTTTTTTGTAATACCCCTCATTTTTTAGTAAGGGCATTTGGGTAATTTCCCAAACCCTCGACAATAATTCTGAACGCGTTAGGCGAAGTTCGGATTTCTGTAACTCATATAATCTCTATAAAATTTCCCTGAGTGGTATAAAATACATTCGACGTATTTTCGGGGCTTAGAATATTTGTTTGGGTACAAATATATAATTTCCGGGGTTTAAACCCACGCCAAACCTTTTCCCGGGCAAACAGACAAGAAAAGGGCAATTCCGCGACCGCGGAAAAATGGCTCTCAGAAGAGCTGGGCACAGTAATATTCTGCGACCGCGGAAAAAGTTCCGCGACCGCGGAAAAGTGCAACACGCCAGTGTCACTTCATCTGCAGAGCTCGTCGTCCGTGCCACCGTTGATCGCCTGACTCGCCGTTGATTTGGGCGGGGATGAGCTCCTCTCCTTGGCTATAAATAGAGGCGAGTCTGAAGGGTTTAGGGGCACCGAAATCTGATCTCCTCTCTCTCTCTCGCTCGTTTTCCTTCCCTCGCCGGAGTTTCGAGGTGTCGCCGGAGCTCTCGCCGGTGGTCGTGGCAGCCTTGGAGTGGTGCTTTGGAGGCGCAAGGAGGTCAGGAGTCGAAGCCCCCTCGAATCGAGCCCCGTCGCATCGTCGCCGGTGAGGTTTTCTCCATTTTGGGTCGCCGAAGTTCATGGCCGCAGCCGCGGACATGAACTGCCGCGACCGCGGCAGTGACAAGGCCGGCCGCATCCGCGGCCGCTGTCTTTGACACTCGCGGACGAAGTCTTCGACGGCCGCGACCGCGGATTGCCTTGCCAATCGCGATCGTGGCCTTGGACGATCCGGTCTCGGGCGGGACTTTCGTTCTTTCGGATTCATTCGTTCTTTCTTTGATTCGTATCATTTTATTGTCGAATCTAACCTAGGGTTTCGTTATGGGTCATTGTCATAGGAATCTGTAATCCAATTTCCGTTCCCGTTCCGGACCCAGAAACCCATCGTCGCTCAATCGTTCGTCTAGACTAAGGCAAGTGTCGGTTCACTCTTGCTTAATCACTCCATGTTCCATTAATTAACAATTGCTTTTAATTGTTAATTAAATCGGAGTGAACTGTTATTTTCATTTGGGAACAAATTTTTATAAATAACGTGATTAAAATATGATATTATAGTAGGTTGTATATATTGCTAGAAACAACGCTATTATACTTGTTAATGACCGTAATGGTTTTGTTGTGGATTTAAATGTAAACTTTAATGCTATATTAGCACGAGTATTCGTAGGAACGTTAATTCCTTATGAGGATTAATCGTTTCTTTATAACTCAGTATTAGTGGACCCAGCCTCTAAATGCTTTCCAGATCGTAAACTTTCGTAGTCACTCGAGATCATAAACTTCCGTAGTCATTCAAGACCATAAACTTTCGTAGTCATTCGAGACCATAAACTTTCGTAGTTACTCGAGATCGTAAACTTTCGTAGTCACTCGAGATCGTAAACCTTCATAGTCACTCGATATCGTAAACTTTCGTAGTTACTCGAGATCATATTAAAAAGCTTTAACATGAATATCCGTTTTGAAATTTAGATAAGATAAGTGCGGGTAGGTACATAATTAATGAACCCTCGGGCGAGAAGTACAACTTGGAAACTCGCTTGGACTTCGGTTAGAATAAGTTCTCTTTCCAATCTGAATTCGCATTGTGCGGTGAGGTTGGTCGTGGACCCAAATGATCAAGTCGTTTTTAAACGCTTGTATGAAACTATAATGTTCCCAAACAATTGTCATACTTTTCCATAAGACTCAATTCCTTTGGAATCTTCCTTTCAGAGCATATCTAAATACTAATCATTCCGTGGAAATTCCGGGTTATATATCGTTCCTTCGGTTATTATTCGAGGGACAATGATAGTAAACGGTTGCGATCACTACAACCATTATGTTTTCACCCTTGCATAGTCTTTCATTAGACTAACCAATCGGGTTTTATTCCTTGCATGGTTGGCTGGTGTCATCCGTCCTATACGGCACATCAGTGGTTGGTTCCCGAAGTCAAAGTAACCAGTCGAAGAAGAAGAGGCTTGCAGACGAAGATTTAAGTGTCAGTGTTTTAAGTTGTTAAATATTACTTTAATATATCTTTATAACCTAGTGATGTTATAGGTTGATTCTTACAAGTCTTCCGCTGTGTAATTTGTAATTCTTTCGCTGAAATTTTTACTCTGTTGTAATAACGCTACTCTCGTTTGATGATAGATCTTTTAATAAAAGAGCTGAGTTTCACATACAAATGTCTCCCGCTGTTTAATCTTTCATTTAATATATATACGCATTTAAGTTTAATTGTTCCGATTAAAGCCTAGGGTGGCTTTGGACGGTAACGTCCGAGGTCACTGGCGTGTGGCACTACCGATATAAATCGGGGGTGTTACAATTATGGTATCAGAGCAATGGTTTTTAAAAATTTTGGCATATTGTTAGGTTTGAGAATTTTCAGTTTTTTTTTATTTCCAACCTGTTTTCCTTTAAGAAGGGGTTTTCAGAATCTAAATTTTTTAACTTTAAAAGTTTAATTACCTCTTGAAATTTAATTTAAAATAATGATTTAACTATTTGGGCTTCAAAAGTTATTTATAGTTGGTTTTAAATGGTGTGTATAAGCAACCAAACGGTAGTTTATGATTTTAACTTTAAAAGTGTGATTTTTGTCTTAGTAAGAGTTTTGCGAAAATCATATCACTAGTTTGCGAAACTAATTTTTCTTAAATAATTATTTTATTAAGGTTAATATATAGAGTTTAAAGGTATAAAATTTGAAAGTATAAGGTTTATTAATAAGTGGTTTTCAAACTTCTGCAAGTTTCGAGTGTTACTTATTCCTAGATCCATTCTTAGGAATCTATCTTTGTTCTTGGAGTAATGTCACAACGGTATGCCATTAATTACTCCCTTCGTTGAGCGGACGAGCGTTATCTCGTAAGCTAAGTTTTCCAAAATTTCTTAGGGTGTAGGAACAAATGTGTGTGGTTAATGCTCTATGAGATTTAAGAACTAAATCTCATACGTGTACCCTGAACATTTGCTATGGTAAAAGTATGTAGGGATGGACTAAGGCGAAGTCCAGAATACCTAGTTATGAGGTCATGCTGTAGGCATTGATGTGGATAGATTGTTGAGAAGGGAATGAATGTATAAGAGGGATAGTTCATAGGGAACTCGTTTCCTCTATTACGACCTTGGATAAGACTTTAGAGTCCAGAGTTATGGTTATGAGATTTATAAGTGGGTACGACCAGTGTAGGACCAATGGTTAAAGCTTTTTGAAAAGTCGAATGTACAAAGTCATAGGTATTATTTTGGAAGATCTATTCGAAGTTTCGTTTTGAGGCCCATCAGGAAATGATGTGATTAAGTCTTGGAGAGATAGTAAGTATCCGTAATGCAAAAGGGGTTGCTTTAATTGGGATAGTAGATTGTGTGAAGAGTATAAGGATCTTAAGTTAGAGATAAGTTATTTGAGTCATTTAAACAAACCTTTGGGATGTGAGTCAGGAAAAGGGCGGCTGAGCCAAATCTAAGTGGACCAAATGATTGAAATTGGTAGGTTGTACGATCAGGGAATAAGGAGTTATGATACTTGTAAGGTTGTAAGGTTTGATATTTGGATTTTATGTGAGTTTGTCAGTTAGAAGGCTTATGGTGCAATTCTTTGGAGAAGACTAAGTTGTGAAGTTACTGTATTAGAAGGAGGCCACTTAAATGGAAATATTACAGTTTAAGGATAGGTTATGTTGATGATTCCGATAAATTAAAAGGATTTAGTGGAGAGAATGGTCGTATGTACATTTAAGGAGTAAAGTAATGAATGTTACCCGTATATAGCCATTGGAGGATTTAGGACGTGAAGTGATTAATTGTGATGGCAAGGCATCGTTCATCAATATGGTATTTTTGAGTAAATAGAATTGAGGAACCTTAAAGTCTTAAGTTAGAAATTGAATAATGGAATATGTTAGGGTAATCTTGGATAAATGGTAAATATCCGTAAAGCAAAAGGGTGCTCGATTTGGGATAATAAATCATATGAAGACAACTGGTTACTTAAGGATTTTTGGGTGAATAGCAAACTCGACCGGTAAGAGTTGTTGCGGTTTGGAGGTCAATAATGTGGTATGAAGTAAGTATGTGGATGATATCAAGTGGACTTGAGGAAAAGGTGACCTACGTCTATTAAGGTGATCGTATGACGCATTGAGGTAAAATGAGAGTATAATCCTATGGAGAGGATTAGTAAATCATGTTGAGGTAATTGGACATAGGTTGTGGTGTGAGTAATTGTGGGATCACATGAGTGAAGATTTTGAGTTAAAGATATGGCACAAGGGCCAAATGTGAATAAGGTAACCAATGTAATAGGTGAACCGTGTATGTAAGGAGTAAGGTCTATATGACAAGAGAGGTACTAAGTTGAGGTATAGTTGAATTCTACGTATGTACTCGAGGATTGGATTGTCGAAAGAAAGTTAGTAGAAAGATGTTGTATTCTTCTAATTAAGGACATCAAGGTCTTTAGGAGGAATATGTCATAACAATGAGGTTATATTGGAGATTGTAATGGATACTTTGGTTAAGGTAATGGTAATCTTGTGAATGATCACATCTGTTCTAGCAAGAGTAAGGAATGTAGGCAGTATGTTGTAAGTGGAATCATGATCGAGTAAATAGTTCGATTTTTGGTGGTACAGGTTTCGGAAACCAAATTTATTCAAGGATATCGACTTAAGGAAGATAAGGTACATACTTTAGGAGAAGTTTAGAGAAAGGTGAAAGAGAAATATGTATAATCTCATGCTTAAGGTATAGCGAGACTAGTGCGATGATTTTAGGAGACAATTATCCTAAGATAATTATGACTTTGAGGATGGTCACGAGTTAGTACAAGAATAGTACGTGGTAGTAGGCTATGCGAGGTAATGGTATAATTAAGGAAACATGTCGTCTTCCAGGAACAAGTACATGAATGAAGTAATTAAGGATATTTCAGATAGTAAGATTATGGTAAAACCGGTCCCTTTAGTTTAGTGATGCAAGTTTCGGGGTCGAAACTTTTCTTAAGGGGGTAATGATGTAATACCCCTCATTTTTTAGTAAGGGCATTTGGGTAATTTCCCAAACCCTCGACAATAATTCTGAATGCGTTAGGCGAAGTTCCGATTTCTGTAACTCATATAATCTCTGTAAAACTTCCCTGACTGGTATAAAATACATTCGACGTATTTTCGGGGCTTAGAATATTTGTTTGGGTACAAATATATAATTTCCAGGGTTTAAACCCACGCCAAACCTTTTCCCGGGCAAACAGACGCGAAAAGGGAAATTTCGCGACCGCGGAAAAATGACTCTCAGAAGAGCTGGGCACAAGAATATTCCGCGACCGCGGAAAAAGTTCCGCGACCGCGGAAAAGTGCTCGTCGTCCATGCCACCGTTGATCGCCTGACTCGCCGTTGATCTGGGCGGGGAGGAGCTCCTCTCCTTGGCTATAAATAGAGGCGAGTCTGGAGGGTTTAGGGGCACCGAAATCTGATCTCCTCTCTCTCTCGCTCGTTTTCCTTCCCTCGCCGGAGTTTCGAGGTGTCGCCGGAGCTCTCGCCGGTGGTCGTGGCAGCCTTGGAGTGGTGCTTTGGAGGCGCAAGGAGGTCAGGAGTCGAAGCCCCCTCGAATCGAGCCCCGTCGCGTCGTCGCCGGTGAGGGTTTCTCCATTTTGGGTCGCCGTAGTTCATGGCCGCGACCGCGGACATGACCTGCCGCGATCGCGGCAGTGACAAGGTCGGCCACATCCGCAGCCGCTGTCTTTGACACTCGCGGACTAAGTCTTCGATGGCTGCGACCGCGGAAATCCCAGCCGTGACCGCGGATTGCCTTGGCAATCGCGATCGTGGCCTTGGACGATCCGGTCTCAGGCGGGACTTTCGTTCTTTCGATTTCGTTCGTTCTTTCTTAGATTCGTATCATTTTATTGTCGAATCTAACCTAGGGTTTCGTTATAGGTCATTGTCATAGGAATCTGTAATCCGATTTCCGTTCCCGTTCCGGACCCAGAAACCCGTCGTCGCTCAATCGTTCGTCTAGACTAAGGCAAGTGGCGGTTCGCTCTTGCTTAATCACTCCATGTTCCATTAATTATCAATTGCTTTTAATTGTTAATTAAATCGGAGTGAACTATTATTTTCATTTGGGAACAGATTTTTATAAATAACGTGATTAAAATATGATATTATAGTAGGTTGTATATATTGCTAGAAACAACGCTATTATACTTGTTAATGACCGTAATGGTTTTGTTGTGGATTTAAATGTAAACTTTAATGCTAGATTAGCACGAGTATTCGTAGGAACGTTAATTCCTTATGAGGATTAATCGTTTCTTTATAACTCAGTATTAGTGGACCCAGCCTCTAAATGCTTTCCAGATCGTAAACGTTCGTAGTCACTCTAGATCATAAACTTTCGTAGTCATTCAAGACCATAAACTTTCGTAGTCATTCGAGACCATAAACTTTCATAGTTACTCGAGATCGTAAACTTTCGTAGTCACTCAAGATCGTAAACCGATATCGTAAACTTTCGTAGTTACTCGAGATCATATTAAAAAGCTTTAACATGAATATCCGTTTTGAAATTTAGATAAGATAAGTGCGGGTAGGCACATAATTAATGAACCCTCGGGCAAGAAGTACAACTTGGAAACTCGCCTGGACTTCGGTTAGAATAAGTTCTCTTTCCAATCTGAATTCGCATTGTGCGGTGAGGTTGGTCGTGGACCCAAATGATCAAGTCGTTTTTAAACGCTTGTATGAAACTATAACGTTCCCAAACAATTGTCATACTTTTCCATAAGACTCAATTCCTTTGGAATCTTCCTTTCAGAGCATATCTAAATACTAATCATTCCGTGGAAATTTCGGATTATATATCGTTCCTTCAGTTATTATTCGAGGGACAATGATAGTAAACGGTTGCGATCACTAGAACCATTCTGTTTTCACCCTTGCATAGTCTTTCATTAGACTAACCAACCGGGTTTTATTCCTTGCATGGTTGGCTGGTGGCATCCGTCCTATACGGCACATCTATGGTTGGTTCCCGAAGTCAAAGTAACCAGTCGAAGAAGAAGAGGCTTGCAGACGAAGATTTAAGTGTCAGTGTTTTAAGTTGTTAAATATTACTTTAATATATCTTTATAACCTAGCGATGTTATAGGTTGATTCTTAAAAGTCTTCCGCTGTGTAATTTATAAGTCTTCCGCTGAAATTTTTACTATGTTGTAAAGACGCTACTCTCGTTTGATGAGAGATCTTTTAATAAAAGAGCTGAGTTTCACATACAAATATCTTCTGCTGTTTAATCTTTCATTTAATATATATACGCATTTAAGTTTAATTGTTCCGATTAAAGCCTAGGGTGGCTTTGGACGGTAACGTCCGAGATCACTGGCGTGTGGCACTACCGATAAAATCGGGGGTGTTACATTTTTTAACTCTCTTTGCAGCAAAGTAGTTGTTCCTTTCTGTAGTTCCATCATATCAAAATTTAATTTCTCCTTCTCAGCGAAGTAGTTGTTCCTCTCTGTAGTTCTCAACATTCCTCTCAACATTCCCACCACTAACGTTCCTGTTCACTGTTCCCCCTCAGGCCAAGTCCCATCCAGAAGATTCCAAGATACTTGATGTAACATCCCAGACCAAGCTACCCCAGCCACCAAGCCGCCCAGCCACCCAACGGTGCCGGCGCCGGTACTGGTGCTGCCTGGTTGTCCAAGGGCATGCAGCCCACACACCCAACCCTTCCCCCATTTAAATGGGTAGGTTGTTGCCCGTGGGGATCGAACTCGGGACCTTTAGATACAAGGGCATTACCTTGCCACTTATATCACCAATTGTGCTGCAGCGCAATTGGTGATATAAGTGGCAAGATAATGCCCTTGTATCTAAAGGTCCCGGGTTCGATCCCCGCGGGCAACAACCTACCCATTTAAATGGTGGAAGGGTTGGGTGTGTGGGCTGCATGCCCTTGGACAACCAGGCGGCACCAGTACCGGCGCCGGCACCGTTGGGTGGCTGGGCGGCTGGGGTAGCTTGGTCTGGGATGTTACAAAAAAGTATACTTTTATGTGAGTGCTCAAGCCACGGGCCTAGCCCAACATGAGACACTCGCATGGGCCGCAGCCCATGTACCCCAACCCTTCCTTATTGGCTACTCCAAATTAATGGAAGCCATTTCCAAGAGGTTGTTGGGAGTGCTCGAACTCGAGACCTCTCCCTTTTATCCCCTCCCCGCAAGGAGTGGATACCAATTGTGCTGCAGCGTAATTGGTAACAAGTGGGCGTTTGGCCGCTTGTTAAAGCGTGAGGTCTCGTGTTCGAGTCTCACGAACAACCTCCCAGCCATGGGGATTTGGTTGGGGTACATGGGCTGCGGCCCATGGATAGAGAAATGGCTGGCCCAGTAAGGTCGGAGCCCCTCTCATTCAAAGTGTACTTTTTTGTAATACCTACACCATATTGGGCCGGCTCATCACAGGGCTGCAGCCCATACACCCCAACCCATCACTAGTAGCTCCAAGTCCCAAGGCCTAGCTATTTCTAGCAGGTTATTGGGTGCGCTCGAACTCGAGACCTCTCCCTTTATCCACTCCCCACAAGGATTGAATACCAATTGTGCTGCAGCACAATTGGTATTCACTCCTTGTAGGGAGTGGATAAAGGGGAGAGGTCTCGAGTTCGAGCGCTCCCAACAACCTGCTAGAAATAGCTGGGCCTTGGGGCTTAGAGCTACTAGTGATGGGTTGGGGTGTATGGGCTACAGTCCTATGATGGGCCGGCCCAATGTGGTGTAGGTATTACACTTGAGTGGATGGAAAGGCCGGTTTGGATATTTTATGGGGTTCACACAAAATATCAAAGATATATCCAAACAAAAATAGGTAGGGAACAATGACGATCCAGATAATGATTCCCAGTAAAATATGGCAAATAAAGAGAGGTGCATAGGGAACGTTTACCTGGATCGAAGCTTAGGACGACAGTGCAACCAATTATCATTTTGGCTTGTAATGAGGGTGCAGATAATCAAATCGGTCGCTTTGGGCTTGAAAGAAAATGTTATCATGTAAAAATGAAGCACATATGATCAAGAATAGATGTTGCAAGAAGTTTTGAACAATTGTAACACAAAGCACATAGCAAGAGTAAATAAACAAGTCATTTGCAAATAACATGCGACAAATAGGTTGTTCCCTAGTTTAAGATTGATCGATCTAGCCAATCACTGAGGGAATAGTGGAAGTGGAGTTCCTCAATTTAGAGAGATCATCCCAAGGAGCATTCTCAAATACTCAAAGGGTTTTCTATCTAGTGCTTTGGTGAAGATATCTAAAACTTGATCTTCTGTCCTGCAATGATCCACTCTAATGAATTTTTTCTCAACATTATCACGAAGAAAATGATGATGAATATCAATATGCTTAGTACGTGAGTGATGAACAAGATTTTTGGAAATGTTGATAGCACTAGTTTTATCACACATAATGGGAACGGTGCCAAAAGACATACCAAAATCCTCCAATTATTGTTTGAGCCATAATACCTGGGCACAACAAGAGGCAGCAGCTACGTACTCAGCTTCGGCGGTGGAGAGAGCAACATAATTTTGCTTCTTTGATGCCCAAAAGACAAGACATGGGCCAAGGAACTGTGCCGTCCCTGAAGTGCTTTTGCGATCCACTAGGTGGCCGGCAAAATCAGCATCAGTGAAGCCCACGATTTCAGACCCACTGTTCCTTGGATACCAAAGACAGAGATGATCGTTCCCTTTCAAGTACCGCAGTATTCGTTTGACTTCAATTAGGTGTGACTCCTTAGGATTTGCCTGAAATCTAGCACAAAGACACACACTAAACATAATATCTGGCCTATTTGTCGTTAGATAAGGTAATGACCCCATCATTTCTCATGTTCCTACTATTTCTCAGCATCTCTTGTCTCCAAGGGAAATGGTTCTCTTAGAGTGTTGTTGAAGTGAGGTGAGGTGATCTCTAGTTCCCGTCATATGGAATGAGCATGCACTATCAATGAACCACCTGTTGTTCCCCCTCACTTCATCCTGCATTTAGAAAGTTAGTGTTTCGCGACCCAGGCAAGCTTGGCTTTACCTGGTCGCTTAGAGACAAAGTGATATTCTCTAGGCTTAGCATGGAACATATTAGGAGATGCATCAAAATCATTCAAATTAACATTGTTACTTTGACTGTTCCTGCGTTGAGTGTGCTCTTTAGTGAACTTTTGTTTCTTAGCACAGTTTCTCACAACATGGCCGTTGTTCCCACAATGCCAACAAATCTTATAATAGTCCCCCAAGGTGTACTTACAGTTTTGGACATGCATTCTACGTTGCTTGGCTCTAATTGGGTCAGGTGTACTAGGCAAATTACCCTGAGATTGGATGAGGTACATCTTATGGGCAGGTTGACCTTTGTACCATGATTGATTTTCACTCAACCCACTCTCCAGAGTTTTCACACGCTCTTCTAGGTAAGAGTTCCTATCCTTAGTACTCTGAAGTTCTCTATCTTTTAACTCTCTAAGCTCAGGTATGATTAACTCATGTTCCTTACTTTCTTGTTTTTCTCCTTTGTACCCCAGACCATACTTGGGCGCAACAAAAGTAATTTCTTCTTCCTTAAGCTTTTGCTCAACTAAGATAGAGTGAATTTTATCAATTTGAGCTTTCATCTGAGACAGTTCCCTAACAGTGCTAAAGGAACTAGGTTCACTGTGAGTAGCATTACTTTTAACACAAGGAACATCAGAGGAACTAGCCATTCTAGATAAAGATTCATTCAATTCAATGCATTTATCCTCAGCATTAGTCAAATCATTTTGGGTTTTAAGATTCTCATTATACATGCTTTTGATAAGAGAAGTCAAGGACTTTTTATCCAAATTAACAAGAGATTCAAAGAAGGTTTCAGGATCTACCTCTTGTTCTTCAATTGATGACTTTAGAGTCATTGCACACATTCTGTTGTTCCCCCATGACTCTGGCTCGTCATCATCAGAGTTGGTAAACTCATCACCCCAGACAGCAACGAAAGCTTTTTTCTTGTTGTTCCCAGTATTGTCACCGTTGGTGTTGTCTGAGTTGTTCCCTTTGGGGCACTTGTTAGCATAGTGACCTTTGTCTTTGCAGTTGTAGCATGTAACATATTTGAGATCATGTTTCTCACCATTGTTCCCATCATTCCTGAATGATATGCCCTTTCGATAGAGGGAACGCATGGCCTTGGTGAGAATGGCAGTTTCTGGATCCATATCATCCAAGTTTTCATCTTTGTTGTCTTCTATCATCTGGATAGCTTTTTCAACCATCAAGGCAATGCCTTTAGGTTTAACATATTTGTCTTCTTCATCATACTTTTTAATTTTCCCAAATACCTCATGAAGTGTGAGTTTGAGAGTATTGGGATTCTCCTTGAGAATTGCTTTAGTCATCTTGTGCCTTGGAGGAAGTCCATCAATAATGATGAAAATCTTCTCCTTGGGAAGAATTTCCTTTTCATCTACATCATGAGCAGCAAGTCTAGTGGTAATTTCCTCAAATCTGGATTGATAGGAGGAAACAGTCTCACCATCGATCATGGCGAAGTTGTAGAAATCTTTCTTTGCTTGGAAACATTCAAGCTCTCTAAGATCAGAACTTCCCATGTACATCTGTTCCAAGGCTGCCCATATATCTTTGGCAGTTGCACAAGAGTGTAATTTGGATGCATCTTCAATGCTGATAGCGTTGTTGATAAACATACGAGCCTTAGAATTTTTCTCCATGATTCTGAAATCATCTTGGCTCCAAGGTGTTGTTCCTTTGATTACATCTTCAGCAACTTTTTCTTCACCAACCTCAATGACTCTCCAGCATTGGTAGTCATTACTCTTCATCTAGTCCGTGAATAGGTCCTTCCAGTGTTGAAACTTTCCACCGATAGGCAGGAACGGAGGTTTGTGTTCCCAAGCCCAACTTCATGAGTGGAAGCCATTGTTACCTGTGAATCTAAAAAGAACACACAATCTAGAGCAAACCTGCTCTGATGCCAATTGTTGAATCATAGTGTGTTAGACAGGGAACGGTGTGACTGTTCCCTGGGCAGCGAAAATAAACAAAGATTCAAAGTAACAACAAAGTTCCCAAACGTATACTTGTATTATTAAGAATTGTACAATCTCACAAGTCTTCTCTCCACCTATACCCTAGGTTACAAGACTTTGAGTGCAATCAACTCTCAATGACACAAGAACAGAACAAGACCCTAAGTTGTACAATCTCACAAGTCTTATCTCCACATACTCATACACAGTTCCTAGGCTTCTACACTTTGAGTGCAATCAACTAGTAACAACACAAGAACATAAGAAAACCCTAAGCAATAAAGTACATACCCGTACCTTGCCTTGGATCTCTGATCTCAACTTTGCAATAAGCTCCTTGTAGTCTTCAATGGGATAGCTGAGATACCTTTCCCCAAGGTAAACTCATCTATATATAGTGGTAGAAAAGATCTCTTACCAAATTACCAAATAGTTAGCAACCCCACTATATAAGGTAACGGTGAAAGATTTTCTTTCCAACTAAACAATTCAGCTCACAAACACATAGTTTCCATCTATAAACTTTCCTAAGACTCATTATCTTTCACTTCTTTTCCAAGTAAAACTCAAAATCTCATTTCCTTGTATAATGGAGTCAATCTGGGAACAGCTGGCACATCCTTGCGTTTGCATCGTTCCATAAATGTTGTTTTCATATATAAAAGTTTCCTTGTATGAACTATACGCGCGCTTTATCCTTCAATTTGCTTTCGCGTAACAGTTCCTTATTTCCACAATGTTCCTTTGCATTCCTCTGCTTTCTCTTCGTCATACGATTTTCATTATTCCCTAATTCTTTCATAAGACCTGAAACGCATAGGAACAACAAGAAAACATAAAACCTAATGGTGTTTATCATCATCAAAACAAGAGGGAACGTCAAGGTTCCAACACTATGTGTATCAGTAAAATAATAAATTGCATATCATAATTAAATGATTTGTCCGTACTATAATAAATTGTGCATCATAAATGTACATTCATATATTAAAAGCATGTGTATTAGTATATAAAACTTGTATGTACCAATGTGTAAGAATATATATCATATATAATAAAACATGTATTTATTATATCATATGTAATAAATATATATTGATATGTGCGCCACCAAAAGTATTGTTTAATTTGAACGTTCACATGAAAACATGCGTTCGTATTGATGCTATAGACTGAAGAACTAATTTTTTATGGTTTTCCAGTCTAATTTTTATCTTATAAAAAAAAGGTGCATTATCCTCCGAAATTATATATATAAAAGACCAATTACTTCAATACGAACATATAAACTCAACATGAATCCATTGCTAATTAGTGAGAGTAATTATTTGACAAAAGTAATAGTATTTTGGGAAAAGATACGGTGAGGATGATGGCTTAGGAGATGAGTCAGGACGCTCTAAGACCGTCAGATTAAAAAATAAAGCGCGTAAATCAGACAAGGAACTAATTCAGATATGATTCGGCACGGCCGAATTTTTCGCGAAAAAAACACGTCCTGCATGCACATGCATTTTGCTTCGTATGCACACATACGTTGTTTTGCATGCACACACGTTGTTTTCATGTGCACACACATGTCATTTCCGTATGCACACGTAGATTATTTTTGTTGGTTTTCATACGTATGCACACATGTTATTTTGTACGTGTTTTGGGTCATTTTCAGATGTATATATATGTTATTTTTTTGTGCACACCTACGTTGTTTCACATGCACACATAGCACGTAATGCATTTAATATGCACAAACATGTCATTTTCACATGTACACGGTAGTGTACTTCGCATACACACGATAGTATATTTCGCATGCACACAGTCGTGTTTTCATGTGCACACGTTTTGTTCATTCCATATGAACGCACGCGTTTTATGTATGCACACAAAAATGAATTTCACGTGCACACCGTAGTGTATTTGGCATGCACACAACAATATATTTGGCATGCACATAAATCTGCACTTCACGTGCACGCGAATCCGTCTTTTTCGCGAATAATTCGGTCGTGCCGAATTTTTGCCGAATCTTTTCCGAATTTTTAAAAAGTAATATGGACCCTCCATTTGTTTTTAATCCGACGACTCTAATGCTTCCTCATTCCTCTTATACCTTCCCATCTTCACCGGATCTCAACCATAGTATTTTAATCTGGAAGTGGCCTATCGGATTTATTATGTGATATTTCATGTTTAGATAAGCAAAGTGCTTTTCAAATGTTTGGTTAGCGTATTAGAACTTATTACATGATAATATTATATATTTTAGAGCTTCCCCCTAGCAAACATTAGTTTATGTGTCCCACCTACTAGGCAAATTAAATTTTGGTTTGTTTTCCACATGTCAAGGCCGGACATATCATGCAACCTTAATTTATATCTCCGGCCATCAACTATCGATATTCATGTATATTTCACTTTTATTCCGGGTAATGCTTTAGATTGCTTCTTACATGAAACATATATATTGACAAACCTAATGTAGTTGTTGATGAATTAGTCTGAAAGAGTAATTAATCTTGACTGAAAGAATAATTAATTAGTTCGAAAGAAGATACTAGTAGGGAGGCCAAATGACTCGTAACTGCTAACTTATACGTTACCTTCTTCTTCTCCTTCTTCTATCGATCATTCCAAGAGCGTGATCAATCTTGACTTCTATAAAATACTGCAAATCCAAGTTAATATCTTTTAATATTGTTGTGTTTTCCAATTATATTTGAAGGAAGAAGCCGTTATTTTTTTAATGGGTTTTTAATGTCATTTGAAAGACTCAAATAATGCCCCACTTGTGGGAAGTCTTATCCTAATTGGCTCTCATATTTAAGGAAAAGAAATTGACCTTTAGAGGTAAGAGAGAAACCAAAAAGAGACACAAAAGGAGAGCTGGAAAGTGGAGGAGAAAAGGGTGAGTTTGGAACTCGTAGGTGTTGATACACCCAAATCTGATCTGCCCCGATCGACGTCAAGATCATCTCCGATTGGGACGAAATTTCAGAGTGTTGCCATCAAGACCTTCACATCCAACGATTGGATTGTGTTTTGGTGCCCTCTAAGTCAGGTTCTTAAAAATTTGTCTCCTTGTTCTTCTTCTTGTTGTTCCACCTTGTTAGGTGAAGATTGAACCAAGGTTGTAGCCTTGATGGTTGTGTATTCCTCTAGTGTTATCTAGAGATATTGTACCCACTTGTAATCCTTGTTGATAGTGGAAGTTTTGGTACTCAAAGGGTCCCGTGATTTTTCCCCTAGTTTGGGGTTTCCACGTAAAATTTTGGTGTTCGGTTCTCGTTGCTTTTATTTCCTGAAGTTTGCATATTTATCCTGAAAATCTCATTGCTTCCTGACATTGCTGTTGGTAGCCCATTTAAACTTGTCGGGGCTGTTTGTAGACATCTATTTGTTTGTCTGTATTTGACTTATGCACTTCAGACTAGTATCAGAGCTTAAGGTTCCAATGGATGAAAAGAACAGTAGCTTTCAGGGAATGATTGTGTTGAACTCCGATAACTATATAGACTAGAAGATTAAGATGGAAGATCTCTTGTATGTGAAAGATCTTTATGAGCCAATTGCAAGGAAGGAAGTACCGACGGGAGCAATAGATTCAGAGTGGAAGATTCTAAATAGAAAATTTGTCGCAATGATGAGACAATTTGTTGATGTGAGTGTACTTCAACATGTGGCCAATGACACAAATGCTTATGAGCTGTGGCATAAGCTTGTGGGTATGTATGAGCGAAAGAATGCCCTGAACAAGGCATCATTGATGAGAAAGCTTGTGAGGTTGAAGTACTCATATGGTGAGAGCACTGTGGTGCACAACAGTACATTTATGGGCTTGGTGAATCAGTTAGATACAGCTAAGATGACATTAGATGATGAGCTGCAGGCTCTGCTGTTACTTTCCTCCCTATCAGACAGTTGGGAAACTCTTGTTGTGTCACTGAGTAATTCTTGTCAGGAGGACATGTTGTCCTTAGAGGCGGTAAAAGCAAGTCTTTTGAATGAAGAGACAAGAAGAAAGGAGATGGGTTCCTCCTTACAGTCTCATTCAGAAGCAAATGTGGCATAAGATTCCAATAGAGGAAGGATCAGGCAGAGGGGTACTCAGAACCGAGACAAGTCCAAGGGGAGATTGAAGTCCAGAGGTAAACTCACATGCTTCTATTGTGGGAAACCAGGTCACTTCCAAAAGAAATTGCCGAAAGTTCAAGAAGGAAAAGGGCAATTGTAATAATTTAGAGACTCAGAGAAAACCTCAAGAGAAAATGGACACCACTACTATTACGACTAGTGACGAGGAGTTGTTGTTCATTGGTGAACAAGGTTGCTTGAACCTTGCTAGTGATGAGTGCACTTGTAACACCCTCGACTTATGTCGGTAGTGTGATACCCCGTATTTTGTAAGGTCATTTTGGGAATTTTGGAATTTTCCCGAGTACCCGTTGTGTACGTCGGATTTAATACAGAGAGTTTGAGACATTCTGTAATGTGCTCTGTATCTGTAATATTTTTATCAGTGAAATAATATACAGACAACATGCCTTGGATTTTAATTGTCATTCGCGTACGATAATTTTTATCCCGGTTTAACGTCATGTACGTTCGAAGCTGAACGGGCGGGAAAAGCCTATCACGGCGACCGCCGTCGCTGGATCCAAGAACGGCGACCGCCGTAAAGTCACGGCGCCCGCCATCCCAATGCTCGAGGAGGAAAGGCAGCTGGTGTGCCAGACCGCGGCGACCGCCGTAAATTACGGCGCCCGCCGTAATTGCCACCTTCGTTGTCCGGCAGTCCTTGCCCGTTGGTCGCCGGCGCGATTTCTGGCGAGCGCCGAACTAGCTTTAGGCCCATTGTTTTGGAGCTCCAGATGCTTTGGCTATAAAAGGAGGTGTTGGGGGAGAGATTTGAGCCATCCCAAACACCGAACCTCTGCCAAATTTTCCTCTCGCCGGAGTTGTGCCTTCGCCGGAAATTCTGAAGCTTTCGTCGGTGTTGTTTGGTGGTGTTTCCAGAAGCCCTTTAGAATCCTTTTGGTTGCCTTTGGAGGTCAGAACCCAAGCAAAGCGAAAAGGGGTCGAAACGCGCATCGTTTTGGTGAGATTTCTCTCGTCTCTGTCGTCCGTGTTCTTCACGGCGACCGCCGTGATGAATGCAGCGACCGCCGCCAAGAACAGCGACCGCTGCCAGTGCCCAGAATGCCTTTGTGGCTTTGGCTTGGTTGGTTGTCGTCGTGGCGTCTTTCCTTTCGTGTTCTTTCGCCGTGTTTAGATTCGTACTGTTGTTATGTCGGATCTAACTTAGGATTCCTTTTATGGGTCGACTCGAAGGTTGTTGTGCTGTCAGAGCTATACCCGTGTCGAGCCCGGAATCCAGTTGTCGTCATTAGACTATTCTGTGGATTAAGGCAAGTGGCGGTTCGCTCTTGCTCATTCGTTCCATATTTACATTAATTATTAGTAGTTTATCCGAGTAATTAATTTGGAATGAATACTCTGTTTGTCTGGAAACGGTTTTGATAAACTGTTTTGAAAATCATATAATAGGTTGTATATCTGTTAGAACAACGCTATTATCTGTGATCGCCTTTCGGGCCTTTATGTGGATTTATCCTGTAACTGTTGTTGTGCTATAACTGTTTAGTTAGCACTGTTAAATAGGAACGTTACTCGGACTCTGTCCAGTCGTTTCTTTATAATCTGGTATCGGGGTGGCTCGTCTCCATCTGGTACTATTCTAAGATCATGATCGGTCTCTTTCACAAGTGTGTAGAGACAAGACACTTAGCTGGTGTCACAAACATTTCGGTGTACGTCACTCTCGGCGAAACGTATACTAAGATGTGTCGTCCCATTGGTGGGGTACACATGTAAAAGTCTATAATGTGATGTGTGTTTTTGTAACATAATCAGATAAGTGCTACCTTGACGCACATAATTAATGAACGCTCAGCGAGTAGGACAGCTAGGTAATAGTGCCGCTAGGAAGACTCGTATTGACTTGAATGTAGTACGTCTTCTTTCCGATCTGGATTCGCTGAAAGGCGGTGAGGTTGGTCGTTGACTGAAGCATCTCAGTCAGTTTTAAATCATTGTTGTATGATTCTGTAATTTTCCAGAATTGTCATACTTCCTTAAAGACTCAATCTCTTGGAGTCTCTTTTCGAGTCGATTTCTGTGAAGATTCAGTCTTCCAGAATCTTCTCTTGTGCATACCTCTTGTTTATTCCAGTAGGAGTATGGTGGTTGACAAGCGTACTCGATTATTATTCGAGGGACGAGGAGTCTAACCTAATACGACTGCTTCGAACCATTCTGCTTTGTACCCTTGCTAGTCTATTCATTTAGACTAACCAACCAATATTTTCCATTGCATGGTTGGATGGTGTCATCCGTTCGATTCGGCACATCAGATCGAAAGTAGCTCAGAAGATTAGAAGGACTATGGAGTCGGCGGTGGTTTTTGAACGTTTTAATTATTTCTTTAATTAGGTTGAGATCTTTGGACAATGACTTTGGTTGTAAGGTGTTTTATGAGACTTCCGCTGTGTTTGGTTTAAACTCTGTATTATCCTATTCGGGATTGGGTTGTAATCTCGTAACTCTTGTTCCTTGACAATGTTATGTTTTGGAATTGAATGCTTTGATCATTATGCATCATTTGTATTTCTTAAATTGTATTTAAACGGTAAAGCCTTGGGTGATCTCGGTAAGGAACACTGGGGTCACTGGCGGTAATACCTTTCCAAAAAGGGTTATGTTTTGGGGATGTTACAGGTAGTGCCACACGCCAGTGACATCAGACGTTACTGTCCAAAGTCACCCTAGGCTTTAATCGAAATAATTAAGCTTAAATAAATATATTAAATAACAAAAGATTAATCAGCGGAAGACATTTTTAAATGAAACTCAACCTTTTATTGACAGATCTCTCATTAAATGAGAGAGACGATTTTACAACAGAGTGAAATTACAGCGGAATACTTTTATAATAAACCCTATTACATGACTCTTCTTCGATTGGTTACTTCAAGTCTTCGGGGACCAACCACTGATGTACCATATAGGACGGATGACACCAGCCAACCATGCAAGGAATAAAACCCGGTTGGTTAGTCTAATGAAAGACTATGCAAGGGTACAAACAGAATGGTTCAAGTGATCGTAACCGTTTACTATCATTGTCCCTCGAATAATAACCGAAGGGACGATACATAACCCGAAACTTTCACGGAATGATTAGAATTAGACATGCACTGAAAAGAAGACTCCAAAGGAATTGAGTCTTATGGAAAACGTATGACAAATGTTTGGGAACGTTAAGTTTTCACACAACTTTTAAAAACACAACCTTGACAATTTGGGTCAACGACCAACCTCACCGTGCAATGCGAATCCAGATTGGAAAGAAGACTTACTCTAGCAAGAGTCCGGGCGGTTTCCACGCTGTACTCCTCGCCCGAGGGTTTATTAATTATGTGCATAACCGCACTTATCTTATTTACTTCCAAAATGCATGTTAATGTTGAAGCTTTTAATTTCACATCTCGTAATGAGACATTGGGAATAAATCCCTTAAGATTGGGAATACATCCCGAATATTGGCACCAACTGAGTGCACCACCCCTATACTTAGATAGGGGTAGGTCATGACCAAGAGAGTGTTAGGTCACTTCCTAACACCGACGTTATAAAGAAACGACTAATCCTCGTAAGGAGTTAACGTTCTTACGAATACTCATGCTAAACTAGCATTTAAGCTTACATTTAAATCCACACCAAAATTCATTACAGTAATAACATATAAGACTATATAATAGCGTTGTTTCTAGCAATATATACAACCTATTATAAAGTCATATTTTAACACATCGTTTAATTAAATCTGTTCTCAAACTGAAAACAACAACTTTTATCCCATCTTAATTAACAATCAATTAATTGATAATCAAGGGAAACATGGCATAATGAGCAAGAGCGAACCGCCACTTGCCTTAATCTAGACGAACGAAGATGTCGGGTTCCGGGATCTGGAAACTGGAATCTGTAAATGGATTCCTACGACGACGTCGAGACAAAAGACGGAACCCTTAAGTTAGATTCAATACGAATGAAACGATACAAACGTATAAACGATACGAACGAAAAGAAACAAGGCTAAGCCATGGATGTGGATGCCCAAGCCACGATCGCGCTTGCTAAGGCAAGCCGCGGTCGTGGTTTGCATATCCGCGGTCGCGGAAATCTGGGCAGAGCCGCGGTCGCGGAATTCATCCCCGCGGTCGCGGATCTCCCTTCCGACGCGGCTCCAGCACGGCTTTGAGGTTTACCAACGACGACGATGACTTCACCACTGCGAACACCACCACCATGACGCTTCCAGCACACCTCCGGCGAACTCGAAAACTCCGGCGAAAAACTTAAAACGAGAGAGAGGAAGATTTGAGAAGGTGTGGATGATAAACTCCGAGGCTGAAGACCCCTATTTATAGGGTAGGGAGGAGCTCAACGCCGGCAACCCAACCGTTCGGCCTCCCCTATCGACGAAACGGCGGCACACGAATTGGCGAAACGCGAAAAGAACGAAGGAGACGAAGAACAGTGTTTCCGCGGTCGCGGAAATGCCGCGAGCGCGTCCTTTGGTCGCGGATCTCATTCAATGGGCATGCTAAATCTATATTTTTAGCACTCCAAAAATTAATCCAAGGCCCAATACACACTAAACGTATATTATTACGTTCAAGAGAGTTATTACAAAGATTACAGAGGTTACATAAATTGTCCATTATGTCTTTCTTACAAACGACAGTTCGGGACTTTTTAAGGTTATTACAACACTTGGGTGATTGATTCTGGTGCATCGTTCCACTTGACACCGAGAAGAGAATACTTCTCATCCTACACATTTGGTGACTATGGCTATGTTAGGATGGGAGATGATGGTTCACGTAATATTGTAGGCATGGACAATGTTTGTTTGATGACATCCACTGGTTGTAGATTGATCTTGAGAGATGTTCGTCATGTTCCTGATGTTAGGTTGATTTCCATTGTTCCCTAATTCTTTCATAAGACCTGAAACGCATAGGAACAACAAGAAAATATAAAACCTAATGGTGTTTATCATCATCAAAACCAGAGGGAACGTCAAGGTTCCAACACTATGTGTATCAGTAAAATAATAAATTGCATATCATAATTAAATGATTTGTCCGTACTATAATAAATTGTGCATCATAAATGTACATTCATATATTAAAAGCATGTATATTAGTATATAAAACATAGGGGTGTTCATGGGTGGACCGGATCGGATTTTCGGACCGGACCGGACCGGAAATGATCGGACCGGACCGGTAAAATTCTGGTCCGGTCTCCGGTCCACCATTTCCCCAAAATCGGTTTCCGGTCCGGTCCGGTCCAAACCCGGAAAAAATCCGATCTGGACCGGAAGACCGGAATTTAAAAAAAAAATTATTTTGTAATTTATATGTTTTATATATTTTTTTTAGAGATTTATATGTATTTTGTTGTAGATATTTTTTTAAATTTAATAAGTTAGGAGTATATATGTTTTGTAAATATTTTTTTAGATATTTTTTTATAGATTTTAAATAAGAATTTAATTTTTTTATTTTTTAAAATTAAATCCGGTCCAAGATCGGACCGGATTAAGACCGGACCGGACCTATCCGGTCCGGTCCGGTCTTCGGTCCACATATGCCCAAAAATCCGGTCCGAACCGGATGAACACCCCTAATAAAACATGTATGTACCAATGTGTAAGAATATATATATCATATATAATAAAACATGTATTTATTATATCATATGTAATAAATATATATTGATATGTGCGCCACCAAAAGTATTTTTTAATTTGAACGTTCACATGAAAAATGCGTTAGTACTGATGCTATAGACTGAGGAACTAACTTTTTGTGGTTTTTCAGTGTAATTTTTACCTTATAAAAAAAAAGTGCATTCGTACTGATGAATCCTCCGAAATTATATATATGAAAGACCAATTACTTCCATACGAACATATAAACTCAACATGAATCCATTGCTAATTAGTGAGAGTAATTATTTGACAAAAGTAATAGTATTTTGGGAAAAGATACGGTGAGGATGATGGCTTAGGAGAGGAGTCGGAACGCTCTAAGACCGACAGATTAAGAAATAAAGCGCGCAAATCAGACAAGGAAATAATTCAGATATGATTCGGCACGGCCGGATTTTTCGCGAAAAAAACACGTCCTGCGTGCACATGCATTTTGTTTTGCATGCACACACACGTTGTTTTCATGTGCACACACATGTCATTTTCGTATGTACACGTAGGTTATTTTTGTTGGTTTTCATACATATGCGCACATGTTATTTTGTACGTGTTTTAGGTCATTTTCAGATGCATATATATGTTATTTTTTTGTGCACACATGCACACCTACGTTGTTTCACATGCACACATAGCACGTAATGCATTTAATATGCACAAACATGCCATTTTCACATGTACACGGTAGTATACTTCGCATACACACGATAGTATATTTCGCATGCACACAATCGTGTTTTCATATGCACACGTTTTGTTCATTCCATATGAACGCACGCGTTTTATGTATGTACACAAAAATGAATTTCACGTGCACACCAGTAGTGTATTTGGCATGCACACAACAATATATTTGGCATGCACATAAATCTGCACTTCACAGTGCACGCGAATCCGTCTTTTTCGCAAATAATTCGGTCGTGCCGAATTTTTGCCGAATCTTTTCCGAATTTTTAAAAAGTAATATGGACCCTCCATTTGTTTTTAATCCGACGGCTCTAATGATTCCTCATTCCTCTCATACCTTACCATCTTCACCGGATCTCAACCATAGTATTTTAATCTGGAAGTGGCCTATCGGATTTATTATGTGATATTTCATGTTTAGATAAGCAAAGTGCTTTTCAAATGTTTGGTTAGCGTATTAGAACTTATTACATGATAATATTATATATTTTAGAGCTTCCCCCTAGCAAACATTAGTTTATGTGTCCCACCTACTAGGCAAATTAAATTTTGGTTTGTTTTCCACATGTCAAGGCCGGACATATCATGCAACCTTAATTTATATCTCCGGCCATCAACTATCGATATTCATGTACATTTCACTTTTATTCCGGGTAATGCTTTAGATTGCTTCTTACATGAAACATATATATTGACAAACCTAATGTAGTTGTTGATGAATTAGTCTGAAAGAGTAATTAATCTTGACTGAAAGAATAATTAATTAGTTCGAAAGAATATACTAGTAGGGAGGCCAAATGACTCGTAACTGCTAACTTATACGTTACCTTCTTCTTCTCCTTCTTCTATCGATCATTCCAAGAGCGTGATCAATCTTGACTTCTATAAAATACTGCAAATCCAAGTTAATATCTTTTAATATTGTTGTGTTTTCCTATTATATTTGAAGGAATAAGCCATTACTTTTTTAATGGGTTTTTAATGTCATTTGAAACACTCAAATAATGCCCCACTTGTGGGAAGTCTTACCCTAATTGGCTCTCATATTTAATAAAAAGAAATTGACTTTTAGAGGTAAGAGAGAAACCAAAAAGAGACACAAAAGGAGAGCAGGAAAGCAGAGGAGAAAATGGTGAGTTTGGAACTCGTAGGTGTTGATACACCCAAATCTGATATGCCCCGATCGACGTCAAGATCATCTCCGATTGGGACGAAATTTCAGAGTGTTGCCATCAAGACCTTCACATCCAACGGTTGGATTGTGTTTTGGTGCCCTCTAAGTCAGGTTCTTAAGAAGTTGTCTCCTTATTCTTCTTCTTGTTGTTCCACCTTGTTGGGTGAAGATTGAACCAAGGTTGTAGCCTTGATGGTTGTGTATTCCTCTAGTGCTATCTAGAGATATTGTACTCACTTGTAATCCTTGTTGATAGTGGAAATTTTGGTACTCAAAGGGTCCCGTGATTTTTCCCCTAGTTTGGGGTTTCCACGTAAAGTTTTGGTGTTCGGTTCTCGTTGCTTTTATTTCATGAAGCTTGCATATTTATCCTGAAACATCTCATTGCTTCCTGACATTGTTGTTGGTAGCCCATTTGATCCTGTCGGGGCTGTTTGTAGACAGCTATTTGTTTGTCTGTATTTGACTTCTACACTTCAGACTGGTATCAGAGCTTAAGGTTCCGATGGATGAAAAGAACAGTAGCTTTCAGGGAATGATTGTGTTGAACTCCGATAACTATACAGACTGGAAGATTAAGATGGAAGATCTCTTGTATGTGAAAGATCTTTATGATCCAATTGCAAGGAAGGAAGTACCGACGGGAGCAATAGATTCAGAGTGGAAGATTCTAAATAGAAAAGTTGTTGCGACGATGAGACAGTTTGTTGATGTGAGTGTACTTCAACATGTGGCCAATGACACAAATGCTTATGAGCTGTGGCATAAGCTTGCGGGTATGTATGAGCGAAAGAATGCCCTGAACAAGGCTTCATTGATGAGAAAGCTTGTGAGGTTGAAGTACTCAGATGGTGAGAGCATTGTGGTGCACATCAGTACGTTTATGGGCTTGGTGAATCAGTTAGACGTAGCTAAGATGACATTAGATGATGAGCTGCATGCTCTGCTCTTACTTTTCTCCTTGCCAGACAGTTGGGAAACTCTTGTTGTGTCACTGAGTAATTCTTGTCAGGAGGACATGTTGTCCTTAGAGGCGGTAAAAGAAAGTCTTTTGAATGAAGAGACAAGAAGAAAGGAGATGGGTTCCTCCTTACAGTCTCATTCAGAAGCAAATGTGGCACAAGATTCCAATAGAGGAAGGAGCAGGCAGAGGGGTACTCAGAACCGAGACAAGTCCAAGGGGAGATTGAAGTCCAGAGGTAAACTCACATGCTTCTATTGTGGGAAACCGAGTCACTTCCAAAAGAATTGCCGAAAGTTCAAGAAGGAAAAGGGACACCATTGCTATTGCGACTAGTGACGAGGAGTTGTTGTTCATTGGTGAACAAGGTTGCTTGAACCTTGCTAGTGATGAGTGCACTTGTAACACCCCCGACTTATGTCGGTAGTGCCACACGCTAGTGACCTCAGACGTTACTGTCCAAAGTCACCCTAGGCTTTAATCGGAACAATTAAGCTTAAATAAATATATTAAATAACAAAAGATTAATCAGCGGAAGACATTTTTAAATGAAACTCAACCTTTTATTAACAGATCTCTCATTAAATGAGAGAGACAATTTTACAACAGAGTGAAATTACAGCGGAATACTTTTATAATAAACCCTATTACAAGACTCGTTTATAGGAACACATGTTAAAATAATACATAATAACCTTAAAACACTGCCACTTAAATATTCAACTGTAAGCCTCTTCTTCGATTGGTTACTTCAAGTCTTCGGGGACCAACCACTGATGTGCCGTATAGGACGGATGACACCAGCCAACCATGCAAGGAATAAAACCCGGTTGGTTAGTCTAATGAAAGACTATGCAAGGGTACAAACAGAATGGTTCAAGTGGTCGTAACCGTTTACTATCATTGTCCCTCAAATAATAACCGAAGGGAGGATACATAACCCGGAACTTTCACGGAATGATTAGAATTAGACATGCAGTGAAAAGAAGACTCCAAAGGAATGGAGTCTTATGGAAAACGTATGACAAATGTTTGGGAACGTTAAGTTTTCACACAACTTTTAAAAACACAACCTTGACAATTTGGGTCAACGACCAACCTCACCGTGCAATGCGAATCCAGATTGGAAAGAAGACTTACTCTAGCAAGAGTCCGGGCGGTTTCCACGTTGTACTCCTCGCCCGAGGGTTTATTAATTATGTGCATAACCGCACTTATCTTATTTACTTCCAAAATGCATGTTAACGTTGAAGCTTTTAATTTCACATCTCGTAATGAGACATTGGGAATAAATCCATTAAGATTGGGAATACATCCCGAATATTGGCAACAACTGAGTGCACCACCCCTATACTTAGATAAGGGTAGGTCATGACCAAGAGAGTGTTAGGGCACTTACTTCCTAACACCGACGTTATAAAAAAACGACTAATCCTCGTAAGGAGTTAATGTTCCTACGAATACTCGTGCTAAACTAGCATTTAAGCTTACATTTAAATCCACACCAAAATTCATTAAAGTAATAACATGTAAGACTATATAATAGCGTTGTTTCTAGCAATATATACAACCTATTATAAAGTCATATTTTAACACATCGTTTAATTAAATCTGTTCCCAAACTGAAAACAACAACTTTTATCCCATCTTTAATTAACAATCAATTAATTGATAATCAAGGGAAACATGGAATAATGAGCAAGAGCGAACGGCCACTTGCCTTAATCTAGATGAACGAAGATGTCGGGTTCCGGGATCTGGAAACTAGAATCTGTAAATGGATTCCTACGACGACGTCGAGACAAAAGACAGAACCCTTAAGTTAGATTCGATACGAATGAAACAATATGAACGTATAAACGATACGAACGAAAATAAACAAGGCTAAGCCATGGCCGTTGATGCCCAAGCCACGATCGCGCTTGCTAAGGCAAGCCGCGGTCGCGGTTTGCACATCCGCGGTCGCGGAAATCTGGGCAGAGCCGCGGTCGCGGAATTCATCCCCGCGGTCGCGGATCTTCCGACGCAGCTCCAACACGGCTTTGAGGCTTACCGATGACGACAATGACTTCACCACTGCGAACACCACCACCACGACGCTTCCAGCACACCTCCGACGACACCAAAAACTCCGGCGAACTCGAAAACCCCGGCAAAACACTTAAAACGAGAGAGAGGAAGATATGAGAAGTTATGGATGATAAACTCCGAGGCTGAAGACCCCTATTTATAGGGTAGGGAGGAGCTCAACGCCGGCAACCCAACCGTTCGGCCTCCCCCATCGACGAAACGGCGGCACACGAACCGGCGAAACGCGGAAAGAATGAAGGAGATGAAGAACAGTGTTTCCGCGGTCGCGGAAATGCCGCGAGCGCGTCCTTTGGCCTTTGGTCGCGGATCTCGTTCAATGGGCATGCTAAATCTTTAATTTTAGCACTCCAAAAATTAATCCAAGGCCCAATACACACTAAACGTATATTATTACGTTCAAGAGAGTTATTACAAAGATTACAGAGGTTACAGAAATTGCCCATTATGTCTTTCTTACAAATGACAGTTCGGGACTTTTAGGGGTTATTACATTACCTCCCCCTTAAAAGAAGTTTCGACCCCAAAACTTGGCCGATAACAGCTCGGAGAAGCGACCTTATTTTAAGTTACCCAACCTTATAAGTTTAACCATGCCTAACCTATTTAACACTTTGTAAATTGGTTCAAGCATTTCTAAGTTAAAATTTATAAGTTGGTTCCAATTACAGTTAACGTAAGGTTAACCATAATTTAGACCTTTCATAACTTAAGGGAATTTTATAACCAATATACATTTACCAGATTACCCTTATGGAAATCCTGAGGGTTATTACATTACTACCCCCTTAAAAATAGTTTCGACCCTGAAACTAACATCACTAAGGTAGAGGGACCGGTTTCACCATTAACCTCACTACCCGAACTTAGTATCCTTAATCATTTCATCCTTGAAATTGCTCCTAGGAACACGATATGTTTTCTCAACCATACCATTATCTTGCATATCTTATCTCCATGTGCTACACCTATAATAACTCGTGACTATATCCACAAGGTCATAATTATCTTAGGCTAATAGTCTCCAAAATCATCGCAATAGACTTGCTATACCTTAAGCATGAGAACACACATTTCTATTTCAATTTTTCTCTTTATAACCACTCTCAAAGTTCATACCTTATCTTCCTTAAATTGATATCCTTAAATAAATTTGGTCTTCGTAACCTATATCACCAAGGTCGAACTATTATTCGGTCATGAATCCACCTACTACATCCTACCTTCGTTCCTTACCCTCGTTGGATTCGATATGATCATCCACATGATTATGATTACCTTAAACCGAGTATCCATTATAGTCTCTAATATAATCTCGCTTTTATGCCCTATTCATCATAAAGATTTTGATGTCCTCCAGCAGAAGAATACAACATTTTTCTACCAACTTCCTTTCGATGATCAGATCCTCAAAGTACATCCATAAACTCACTTATACTTCCAAACTTAGTACCTCCAATTGTCATATCGGCTTACTCTCTTACATATGCACCTCATCTATCTCATTATTTACCTTAATTAAATTTGGCCCTTATGCCATCTTCTTAAATGATTCCTTAATTTTCCACAATTAACTGCATCCTATTCCTGTTTACCTCAACATGATTTAATAACCCATTCCACAAGATTATAACCTCGTTTTACCCCAAACGTGTCATACGATCACCTTAATAGATGTAGGTCACTTTTTCCTCAAGTCCAGTCGATAACATCCACATACTTATTCTATGCCACACTATTGATCTTCAAAAATCATAACAAACTTTTACCGGTTGAGTTTGTTATTCACCCATAAATCCTTACACAACCAGTTGTCCTCGTACGATTTATTATCCCAAATCAAGCACCTTTTGCTTTACTGATATTTACTATTTACTCAAGACTTAATTGTCTTAACACTCCTCATATCATTAACTCACTTCCTTAAGAAGGCCTCATAAAGAATCTCAAATAGGTATTCCAAAACCGTACTTATGATTTCACACACTTAGCTTTTCCAAAAAGCTTTTAACATTGGTCCCATAATGGACACACTCATTTATAAACCTCATAAACATAACTCCTGGGTTCTAATGTTTACTCAAGATCGTATTAGAGTACGATCATCTTAGAGAAAATGTCTCCTTATGAAATATCTCTCTTATACATTTATTCACTTAAATATATAATTTATACAACTCGCCCCATCTAATGCTCAAAGTATACACATGAGGAATAGCCTCAAACTCCACAGAGCATTACTACACACACCAAATCCTTCTAGCAAGGAATCGTTTCAACATTATCCTCTCGAGACAATGCTCATGACTTTGAGCAAGGGAATAGAAAATGCCGATGCCCAACCTTACATTATTTCAGGAAAATGGAGGGGTTCTTATGAATAGTTTTGACCTCGAAACTCAGGCTAACAAGGTAGGGAACAACCACACATGTCCCAACCCAACACTATCCTTTATGAGTCCAAACAGTCTTTATCAACACATGACATGTACTACTCTTAGCACTCAAGGATTCTCGTATGAACAATCAACCTGCAATAGTAACGAATTTAGTAATTTCCGGAATAAGGAAACACTTCTTTATTATTCGAAACATTACATTAAAACAATTGACAGAAAGTCGAATAGACAGATTACTAAACTATGGAGACTTTCGACCCAAGTCATCGCTCCCTATTCTTAAAAAGGCTCAATAAAATACAACTACTCATTCAGGGTCTCATTCTCATTGGAGTGACGAGTCACAAAGAGTCGTTTCCCCCGACCCGAAGACTCCATAGGCGCCTTGCCTTTATTACGAGCAATAGATTGCTCTGGAGCGGACACCTCTGGCTTTGGGTTCTGCCCATTGCCAACATTTGAGGCTTGATATGATTGCGTTGGTCCTTGACCCTTCTGCCTACAGTATGTTTTCATGTGGCCTTATTTCCCACAATTGTAACATACCCGCTTCTCCTTATGGCAATTAAAACTTTTATGCCCAGCCCCACCACAGTTGTGGCATTGAACCACTCCGCTACTCCAACCTGAGCCTCTGGCGGAGTCAGACTGAGTCGTCTTAGTCTTAGCACGAGCAGACTTCTCAAACTTGGTGGGCGATGTCGGTCGCTTGAATGTACCAACCTGGCAGTTATGTTGCCCACCCCTTCCTTTATTCTGTTTCTCCCGCTTTCGGGTAGATTCTTCCAGTGTGGCCTCTATTTTGTAGGCCGCATCCACATATTGCTCTAACGTAGAACAATTGTGACGCACCATCAGAGGTTTGATTTCCGGATTCATCCATCCATGGAAGTTCCAGATCTTTTGTTCTTCACTCGACACTTCCGGACCAACATATTGCAACATGTGATTGAACTTGGCTGCAAGCTCAGTCACCTTCAACCCATCGGTCTTAGGGTAAAGGAACTCCTTATGCTTCTCCTCTCTCATAGCACGGGAAAATAAACGATCATGCATCTTTGTTTTGAACATACCTAAGGCTCAGCCTGGGATGATCAGCTAAACCAACTGATGCGGGAGCATCCGAGGCTTCACCCAAGACACACACAAGCGAGGATGGTCTGCTCACAAGAGCTCAAGCTAACGCATGCAAGAGGAGCTCGAGAACTTGGCAAGCCTCCACGTCTCAAGGGAGCCCACCCTCGTCGAGGACTTCACCGAACCCATGCTAAGGACCTTGGTGACCTTCCGAGCCAAGCCATGCGATGAGGGAGGAAGACGAGCTACAGAATTGCCCTCGGGAGGAGTGCACGGTTTGGTGCACGGTTTGTCACAAACCGTGCACCCCATCAGAACCCAATATTTGCTCTCAGATAGAGTGCACGGTTTGTGACAAACCGTGCATGGTTGTTCATAAACGGTGCACCCCCTTAGAATGGCTTTTTCTTGGCTGGGAAGAGCCTTCACGTGGGAGCCACCTAGGGTCTTGCTTTCTTGCTATGTTATGTGTATTTTAAGACTATTTTAAGAGGCCTTTGTGTGGGCCTTTGTGGGCTTGTTTTGCCTTTGACTCTAGGTAGTATTTAAGTCATTTTTGTTGTCTTCTTCACAAGACTTTGATGATATGAATGTTTCTTTAAGCACAATGAATATTGAGAGCTCCATGGGAGTGCTTCTCAAGTGTTGATTCGAACTAGCTTGGTTGCCTTGCGTTGTGTCAATTTCCTCCATAAGATTGGGGCTCGTAGGCCTCACTCGCCTCCTCCTCGTGCTCCTTGGATTCGTCCATTGTTGTGTAAGGTTGTAGAAGGAAGGGTTGGTTGATATTTGGTTTTGGTTCTTGGGAGACATCTTAGGGCTCCAAGGGTCTTGCCTCTATTCAATTCGGTTCTTTCTATATCCCTTTTGTTTATCTTGTTCGTTTTTAGTTTTCTAACCTTGTGTTGTTTCATCTCTTTCATCTTCATCTTCTATCGAGTCCTTGGCGTCAAGATCGGGCACTCGCGGCTAATCCCCACATCAAATTGGTATCAGAGCTCCGGTGAGACACCGAGCCACCTCCTCTACCTCAGCCGACCATCCTTGGTTAGCTCTTTGAGTCTTTCTTTCCATTTTCTTCTTTGTGTTCTTCTTCGTGTTCTTCTTGCTTTGTTGTTTTTAGTTTGTTATTGCTTGTGCTTGTGAATGTGTGAACTTGTTGCCACCACCTCTTTGTCACCACCAACAAGCCACCATCACCTCCTAAAATTGCCACCAACAAGCCACCATCACCTCCTAAAATTGCCACCAACAAGCCACCACCACCACCACCTTTCAGCCACCACCCAACCACCACCTAAACCCCTACAAGCTGCACGAAATTCCAGCCCCAAAAACCCTCACCAACTCCCTGAGACCCTCACCAACTCTAGCCCCAAAAATCCCACCAACTCTTTTACTATCCTAGGCTTTACTAGTCCTATCATCTCTTTTGCTTTGAAAGTCAAGAAAAGGGGCAGCCAACACTACTTGTAGCTCCTATATATTGCATATGCACGTGTGACTACAAGGAAAAGGCCAAGAAATTTGTGACTTGCTTCATATCATCCTTTTTCTTCAAAGTCAAGTAGGAAGCAAGGCATATTTGTATTTCTATTGTAGTTACTAAGTCTTGCACGTTTTTATTCAAAAAAAATAATTCAGAAAAGAAAAAGAAAAACAGAATTCAAAAAAAAAAGGGAGAAAGAAAGAAAGGGCAAGGAAGACAAGTGCATGAAGATCATGGTGTTCTTGATTATTGTTGATCTTGTGTTGTTATCTTCAAGTGTTTGTTTATCTCTACAAGCCCCATCCCAAGCTTGATATCCTACTCACCTTGCCTAAACACATTCCATATCATTGGCAACTTGATCATGTGTTCATGAGTATTGGTAAAACAAGCTAGGAGTGACATTGCTTTGTTGAGTCTTCTAAACACATTTCCTTTGTGTCTTAATTGTGTGTCCTTGTTGTGACTTCTTTCTTGTTATTTTGAGTCCCAATTGTGTGCCTTCTTTTGAGTCTATTTCCGAGCTTAAACACATATCTTAGCTCAACCAAATTGAACTGCCATTATCTAAGTCCAAGAGTTACTCACATTGGTTTGTGTTGTCTAAGTTCACCAATGCTTATATGAAGTTTTTGTCCCTCTCAAGGCAGCTCCACACTCCATAATCTTGTATCGACATCAACAAGAGAGTGAGTGATCAAACACATGAGTGTAAACACTTGTGAGGATGTTTTGATTTCACTAACCTTAACTTGTTTCTTGGAGTTTGTTGATCATGTCTCATATCGGGAGTCCATCACATGAAGGAGGGTCCGACACCGTGTCACCCGAGTTGTTCAACATGCTTAAGGCAATGTCGAACAACATTGCTATCTTGTCCAATCGGATGGTAGCATTGGAGACAAGGGTGCCCAAGCCCGTATCCGTGCCCCAAGAGACGCGCCGAGTGCCCATAGCCACCAACTTCCCCCGACGTAGGGATAAGCCTAATGCTCCTAACCATTTTAATGAATTTCAGGGAATTCCAAGGCGTGCCTATCATGAGGAGCCAAGGCGAGCCTATGAAGATGAAGAATGGGAGCAAGTGCCACATCGAGGCTACCAAGCAAGAGAAAAATGGCATTGACAAGATCAAGGCGAAGATCCCATCCTTTGAAGGAAAATGTGATTCGTATGTCTACATGGAATGGGAGACTAAGATTGAGCAAATATGGAGTTGCCACGACTTTCCCGAGCACAAAAAGGTACAACTCGCCGCCCTTGAATTCAATGGTTATGCACTAATATGGTGGGATAATATTGTGAAAGAAAGGAGAAGAACCTTAGATGCAGTCGTGACAACTTGGAATCAAATGAAGGCCTTGATGAGAGCTCGCTTTGTGTCTCGACACCACACACAATTGCTTCCCTTAGCCAACAAAATTGAAAGAAAAAACTAAGGCTAGGAATCAAGGAGGAAGAGTGAGAAGTGGGATGCCCAACTCTTGGAAGAATCCTACTCAAAACCGAGGCTACCAATCTTATGGAAGAGAGGCATCTCAAGATAAGGACAAGGGGCAATCATCAAACCCTCATTGGGAGCAAGGAGGGCCGAAGAGGAGTGCTCAGCCGACACCCTCCACACCGAGCCCAAGGCAGCCAGCCGTGGCCCCTAAAGGTCCCAAGGGGAGTGATGAAGAGCTCAAGGATGAATCAAGTCAACCTTCCACTCTAATGGGAGAGGAGTTCAAGCCAAAAAGAAAAGAGGAGGAAATTGAAGCACCTACTATAAGAGGCAATCGATTGCCCATCATTGTGCGTAGTTCATTCAAATCCTTGGCTACTCCATGGACGGACCGGACCCACATGGTTCCTTCAATCTTGCCCTTCCTACCCCATGAAGAGGTTGAAGCCAATAAATCAATCTTCAACCAAGAGAAGAAGGATGTGCCAATGGAGACTAATGCAAGGGAAGTACCACTTATCTCCACCTTTTCAATTCCATCTCTTGAGTTTGAAAATGAGCATGTCATTCCATATAGGGCAATACACATGAAGAAATCAGTCCTTGCATGTAAAACTAGATATTCTTGTGTGCACCAAAGTTCTCTAGCACAATACATGTCTTGTGGAATGCATCTTGTTCATAATATGATCCTTATGTCCATACATGTGTGTTATGTTGTTAGTTGCACTCCTAAGCTTGAACATAGAACTAGGAAGAAGTGTGGAATACTATTTGCATGCTTGTTTGGATATCATGTAGTTATTGGAAGATTTGTGCTTACATTCTTACTATTGTGTAGACGTGCTAGAGGGCCTTATTTTGCCATTGTAGTTATGCCTAAGCCCTCTAAGGAAGCTGAATTCATTGCATGCCCTAAACATCATAATGCATCTTATGTGACTAACCCTTGTATTGACCAAGTTGTGGAGTTGCATGGAGTTTCTAGTGCTTTGATTTCAGGACAAGAAGTGAAGTGTGTGCTCTACTCAAAGCTGAAATCCAGAGAAGTGCCCTTTGAGCCTGGAGATCATGGTGTCCTTAATGTGGCTGATTTGGTTCATTCCTTGGTGGAGTGCATTCGGGAATTGCATGAGCGCACAAGGAACAAGCGTCATGCCAAGGCGGAGCACAATGCATCCAAGGCCAACAAAGAGCACCGCCGCTTGGTGTTTCACCCCGGAGAGGAGATGGGCCTTCCAAAAGGCGCAAGTCCAAGCTTTCCCAAAAGGCGAAGTACAAGGCATACAAGCTTAGATTCGAGGTCGAATCTTCTTCAAGAAGGGGAGAATGATGTGGGAGAATCTGAGGCTTCACCCAAGATGCACACAAGCGAAGATGGTCCGCTCACAAGAGCTCAAGCTAAGCGTATGCAAGAGGAGCTCGAGAACTTGGCAAGCCTCCACGTCTCAAGGGAGCCCACCCTCGTCGAGGACTTCACCGAACCCATGCTAAGGACCTTGGTGACCTTCCGAGCCAAGCCATGTGACGAGGGAGGAAGACGAGCCACATAATTGCCCTCAGGAGGAGTGCACGGTTTGGTGCACGGTTTGTCACAAACCGTGCACCCTATCAGAACCCAATATTTGCTCTCAGATAGAGTGCACGGTTTGTGACAAACCGTGCATGGTTGTTCATAGACCGTGCACCCGCTCAGAATGGCTTTTTCTTGGCTGGGAAGAGCCTTCACGTGGGAGCCACCTAGGGTCTTGCTTTCTTGCTATGTTATGTGTATTTTAAGACTATTTTAAGAGGCCTTTGTGTGGGCCTTTGTGGGCTTGTTTTGCCTTTGACTCTAGGTAGTATTTAAGTCATTTTTGTTGTCTTCTTCACAAGACTTTGATGATATGAATGTTGCTTTAAGCACAATGAAGATTGAGAGCTCCATGGGAGTGCTTCTCAAGTGTTGATTCGAACTAGCTTAGTTGCCTTGCGTTGTGTCAATTTCCTCCTATAAGATTGGTGCTCGTAGGCCTCACTCGCCTCCTCCTCGTGCTCCTTGGATTTGTCCATTGTTGTGTGAGGTTGTAGAAGGAAGGGTTGGTTGATATTTGATTTTGGTTCTTGGGAGACATCTTAGGGTTCCAAGGGTCTTGCCTCTATTCAATTCGGTTCTTTCTATATCCCTTTTGTTTATCTTTGTTCATTCTTCATTTGCTAACGTCCATTGTTGTTGTTTCTCTTTGTGCTTCATCTTCCATCTTCCTTTGAGTCACTTGGCGTCAAAATCGGGCCACTCGCGGCTAATCCCCGCATCACCAACGCTCTCCCACGATTCGCTAGCCACATCCTTAAGTTGAAGGGAGGCGATGTGCACTTTCTCAGCCTCAGTGCACTCGATATTCCTAAACAGTCGTTCCATATGCGAGAACCAATACACCACTCTGACTGGTTCTCCAGTACCATCATAACTGTCAGGCCTCATTGAGTTTATGGCCTTCACAGCCCGATCGTAACTTCCTTTGTTCCTGATGGCATCGACCTGAGGTACATGATCCACTGGCTCCTCAAATTCAGGAATAACCTGAGGAACTGGACCACCTTGTGCTTGCGGTGCGACTGGCCGAATTATATCGGTAATCGCCTGCATAACAATCCCACGAATGGCCTCTATGGCCGTAGCATCGAACACCACCTGAGGGTTAGCCTGAACTTGGCCAATGCCTGTGGGGTTATTGTGAGAGACAGAATCACTCTCATCCCCTTGATTAGCGGCGTTTCTCAGATTCCGCCTTGGGTTGTTACTCGGCCCAGCTCCAGCACAGATTGTGTTTCTTGTGTTCACCATCTGTTGATGAACCATAACATCAGTTTAGAACTTTTCCGATTTGCACAAGACACTTAGTCAATTATGTTACGATACGAATTATAAGGTCCAAACTAATAACTTTATATCAGTCTGACTGACCCTCCACCATTAACCGTAAAATGATCCTCTTCCCTTTACTTTGAGAATGGATACATTAGGAGAAATGTCAACCTTTAAATGACATTAACCTAAAGAGAGACATTATCCCTAAGAATGGATCTAAGGAATAAGTAATAACTCGAAGCTTGCAGAAGTTTGAAAAACCACTTGTTATTAAACCTTATACTTATATGTATAAAACCTTTATACTTAACTTGGCAAAACTATTATATAGTTATTTCCTTGAAATAAAGACATTATTATTCCTTTGTAAACTCTTACCGAAATCCAAACCACACCTTCTGAAGTTATAACATAACTTAATTTTTAAACGTTTATAATATGATTTTATAAAAGTACTATGAAAATTAACGCTTAACACAAGAGAGTTTAAACATTACTTTTATAACCATCTTGAACCTTATTTTATTCAATAAATATTAGGACACTATTACTTTTAAATTTCATAAACCTTAAGCAATTTGAAAATCTTAAATTTAGTACTAACATTAGAACTCTTGAAGTTCCATTTTAAAAGAAAATAGGTTGAAAATAGTTTCGAAATTAATTTTCGAAAATTCTCAAACCTAACAATAGGCCAAGAATTTTAAAACCTCACTCTAATACCATAATTGTAAAACCCCCGACTAATGTCGGTAGTGCCACACGCCAGTGACCTCAGACGTTACTGTCCAAAGTCACCCTAGGCTTTAATCGGAATAATTAAGCTTAAATAAATATATTAAATAACAAAAGATTAATCAGCGGAAGACATTTTTAAATGAAACTCAACCTTTTATTAACAGATCTCTCATTAAATGAGAGAGACGATTTTACAACAGAGTGAAATTACAGCGGAATACTTTTATAATAAACCCTATTACAGGACTCGTTTATAGGAACACATGTTAAAATAATACTTAATAACCTTAAAACACTGCCACTTAAATCTTCAACTGCAAGCCTCTTCTTTGATTGGTTACTTTAAGTCTTCGGGGACCAACCACTGATGTGCCGTATAGGAGGGATGACACCAGCCAACCATGCAAGGAATAAAATCCGGTTGGTTAGTCTAATGAAAGACTATGCAAGGGTACAAACAGAATGGTTCAAGTGATCGTAACCGTTTACTATCATTGTCCCTCGAATAATAACCGAAGGGACGATACATAACCCGGAACTTTCACGGAATGATTAGAATTAGACATATATGCACTGAAAATAAGACTCCAAAGGAATTGAGTCTTATGGAAAACGTATGACAAATATTTGGGAACGTTAAGTTTTCACACAACTTTTAAAAACACAACCTTGACAATTTGGGTCAATGACCAACCTCACCGTGCAATGCGAATCCAGATTGGAAAGAAGACTTACTCTAGCAAGAGTCCGGACGGTTTCCACGTTGTACTCATCGCCCGATGGTTTATTAATTATGTGCATAACCGCACTTATCTTATTTACTTACAAAATGCATATTAACGTTGAAGCTTTTAATTTCACATCTCGTAATGAGAAATTGGGAACAAATCCCTTAAGATTGGGAATACATCCCGAATATTGGCACCAGCTGAGTGCACCACCCCTATACTTAGATAGGGGTAGGTCATGACCAAGAGAGTGTTAGGGAACTTACTTCTTAACACTGACGTTATAAAGAAACGACTAATCCTTGTAAGGAGTTAACGTTCCTACGAATACTCGTGCTAAACTAGCATTTAAGCTTACATTTAAATCCACACCAAAATTCATTACAATAATAACATATAAGATTATATAATAGCGTTGTTTCTAGCAATATATACAACCTATTATAAAGTCATATTTTAACACATCGTTTAATTAAATCTATTCCCAAACTGAAAACAACAACTTTTATCCCATCTTATTTAACAATCAATTAATTGATAATCAAGGGAAACATGGAATAATGAGCAAGAGTGAACCGCCACTTGCCTTAATCTAGACGAACGAAGATGTCAGGTTCCGGGATCTGGAAACTGGAATCTGTAAATGGATTCCTACGACGACATCGAGACAAAAGACGGAACCCTTAAGTTAGATTCAATACGAATGAAACGATACGAACGTATAAACAATACGAACGAAAAGAAACAAGGCTAAGCCATGGCTGTGGATGCCCAAGCCACGATCGCGCTTGCTAAGGCAAGCCGCGGTCGCGGTTTGCACATCCGCGGTCGCGGAAATCTGGGCAGAGCCGTGGTCGCGGAATTCATCCACGCGGTCGCGAATCTCTCTTCCAACGCGGCTCCAACACGGCTTTGGGGTTTACCAACGACGACGATGACTTCACCACTGCGAACACCACCACCACGACGCTTCCAGCACACCTCCAGCGACACCAAAAACTCCGACAAACTCAAAAACTCCGGCGAAACACTTAAAACGAGAGAGAGGAAGATTTGATAAGCTGTGGATGATAAACTCCGAGGCTGAAGACCCCTATTTATAGGGTAGGGAGGAGCTCAACGCCGGCAACCCAACCGTTCGGCCTCCCCCATCGACGAAACGGCGGCACACGAACCGGCAAAATGTGGAAAGAACGAAGGAGACGAAGAACAGTGTTTCCGCGGTCACGGAAACACTTCCGCGGTTGCGGAAATGCCACGAGCGCGTCCTTTGGTCGCGGATCTCGTTCAATGGGCATGATAAATCTTTATTTTTAGCACTCTAAAAATTAATCCAAGGCCCAATACACACTAAACGTATATTATTACGTTCAAGAGAGTTATTACAGAGATTACAGAGGTTACAGAAATTGCCCATTATGTCTTTCTTACAAACGACAGTTCGGGACTTTTAGAGGTTATTACAGCACTTGGGTGATTGATTATGGTGCATCGTTCCACTTGACACCGAGAAGAGAATACTTCTCATCCTACACATCTTATGACTATGGATATGTTAGGATGGGGGATGATGGTTCACGTAATATTGTGGGCATGGACAATGTCTGTTTGATGACATCCACTGGTTGTAGATTGATCTTGAGAGATGTTCGTCATGTTTCTGATGTTAGGTTGAATCTGATATCTACTGGAAAACTTGTTGATGAAGGCTATCGTGGTAGCTTCTATAGTGGTGTATGGAAGGTCTCTATGGGAAGTTTGATTGTTGCCCGAGCAAAGAAGCAGAATTCGTTGTACGTGATGCAAGCAAAGTTGTACAGAGATGAAGCAAATGTGGTGGCTGACTCAGCTGGCGAGTTATGGCACAAGAGGCTTGGTCACATGAGTGAGAGGGGGTTGTAGACGCTAGCCAAGAAGGACATCCTCCCAGAAGTGAAAGGTATAAGTCTAAAACCTTGTGTTGATTGCTTAGCTGGAAAGAAAAAAGAGCATCCTTTCATTATCGTCCTCCAGTTAGGAGAAGACATGCATTAGATCTTGTTCATACTGATGTGTGTTCAATGGATACTAAGTCACATCGTGGTGCACAATACTTTGTCACATTTATTGATGATTACTCCAGAAAATTGTGGGCTTTTGTGTTGAAAAGCAAAGACCAAGTATTGTCAGTGTTTAAGGAATTTCATGCCAGATCTGAGAGAGAGTTAGGGAAGAAATTGAAGGTTGTCAGGTCAAATAATGGTGGAGAGTATAGGGGTCCGTTTGAGGAATATTGCAAGAGTCAAGGAATCAAGCTTGAGTATACACTTCCCAAGACACCTCAACTGAATGGGCTTGCAGAGAGGATGAACAGAACCATAGCAGAGAGAGTGAGAAGCATGTTGTTGCATGCTAAGCTGCCAAAGTCATATTAGGTGGAGGCAATGTTGATTGATGTGTATCTCATCAACAGATCTCCTTCAGTTCCTTTGGATGGTGATGTTCCACAGAGGGTTTGGACTGGAAGAGATGTTTCCTACAAGCATTTGAGGGTGTTTGGATGCCTGGCATACATGCATATTGCTAGAGATAAGAGAGCAAAGCTTGACAGTAAGACGAAGCCATGCTTCTTCCTAGGGTATTCAGAGGATGAGTTTGGGTACAGATTGTGGGATTTGCTAGAAAAGAAAGTGGTCAGAAGCAGAGATGTTGTGTTCATGGAAGATATGACGATTGAAGACTGGAAGTAGAAACAACCAGAGTCGTCTTCCAAGCCTGCCACTGTCACCTATCCAGTGTTTCCTAACAACAGTCGTGTACATCTTGACAATGTACAACAGTCAGATGAAGTTCAGCAGTAAGATGTGCATGATGTTGGTGATGATGGTGATGTTGAGCCGCCAGAAACTGTTGAGATGTCCAGCCGATCTACGTCAGGTTACTTGATATGGATGAGAGCAGCATGGCTTTGTCAACCACAGAGGCTATATCATGGCTATCGAGACTGCAAAAGTGTGTGGCTTTGTCAACCACAGAGGCTGAGTATATGGTTGCAGTTGAGGCCAGTAAGGAGCTGATATGGATGAGAGATTTCCTGGCTGAGTTAGGAGTGGAACAAGAGACGTTCCCACTTCATTATGACAACCAGAGTGCCATCCACCTTGCCAAGAATGCCGCCTACCATTCTCGAACCAAACATATACGGAGGAGGTATCATTGGTTGCAAGAGAGGGTAGAAGATGGAGATTTTGATTTGGTGAAGATCCACACCAATGACAACGTGTCAGATATGCTGACGAAGACCTTGCCTAAGGAGAAGCTTGTTGCTTGTCGCTTGAGAGCGGCTTGGTTGATTTCCCCATATAGGAGTGAAGGGGGAGTTTGTTGTGTTTCCCTCCTATATTTGGAGGAAGAAGCCATTACTTTTTTAATGGGCTTTTAATGCCATTTGGAAGACCCAAATGATGTCCCACGTGTGGGAAGTCTTATCCTAATTGGCATAATTAAGGGAAAGAAAGTGACTTTTAGAGGTAAGAGAGAGAAACCAAAAAGAGACACCCAAATCTGATATATGCCGATCGACATCAAGATCATCTCCGATTGGGACGAAATTTCAGAGTGTTGTTGCTGCCATCAAGACCTTCACATCCAACGGTTGGATTGTGTTTTGGTGCCCTCTAAGTCAGGTTCTTAAGAAGTTGTCTCCTTGTTCTTCTTCTTGTTGTTCCACCTTGTTGGGTGAAGATTGAACCAAGGTTGTAGCCTTGATGGTTGTGTATTCCTCTAGTGTTATCTAGAGAGATTGTACCCACTTGTAATCCTTGTTGATAGTGGAAGTTTTGGTACCCAAAGGGTCCCGTGGTTTTTCCCCTAGTTTGGGGTTTCCACGTAAAATTTTGGTGTTTGGTTCTCGTTGCTTTTATTTCCTGAAGTGTGCATATTTATCCTGAAATATCTCATTGCTTTCTGACATTGTTGTTGGTAGCCCATTTGATCATGTCGGGGCTGTTTGTGGACAGCTATTTGTTTGTCTGAATTTGACTTCTGCACTTCAAATATAAGATAATTAACTTTGATTCCACAAAAGTCGCCTCTGTTTATTTGTAACAACATCCTGATCAAGTGTCAGCTGCCTTGCTTCCTTTACTTTGGTTGTCAAAATACAATTAGCCATATGATGACATTAATTTTTTTTAGGAGGATGACATGCATGCATTATGTAGTATGCCTCCAAACTAATTTTTCCCTAAAAGCATGCATATCGAGATTACCCCTCCCGTGTGGATAATGCCTCCCGTGCGAAGTGTGAACTAATCCTAGTTTGTTGGGTTATGGAGCCTCATGGACTGTACACCGAAAGCTCAGTTTACAGCGATCCAACTCACTGTTGAGTTGGTCGGGGGTACGGGGGCTCCCTCCCTCGTTGCTTCGCAATAGGTCAGGGCCGCAGGCTCGGGGAAAAATTTGGGCCCGTTCGCATGGAGAAAACCTTGAAAGGAACTCCTCAGGAGAATGGCGTGGCAAAACGTATGAACAAGACCTTGAATGAACGTGCTAGGAGCATGAGGCTGAAGTGTGGGCTTCTGGAGATGTTTTGGGCGGATGCAGTTAACACTGCTGCATTCTTGATTAACAGAGGGCCATCAACTCCCTTGGAGAATGGCATTCTAGAGGAGGCTTGGAGTGGCAAAGAGGTAAATATGTCCTTTCTTCGGATATTTGGGTGCGTTTCATATGTTCATGTAGCTTCTGTTGAGAGAAGTAAACTGGATGCTAGGTCTGTCAAATACACGTTTATTGGATATGGCGGTGATGATTTCGGATACCGGTTTTGGGGTGAATAGAACAGGAAGGTTATTCATAGTCGAGACATTGTGTTTAATGAGCATGTATTGTATAAGGATAGGCTAGGTGCATCAGAAATTGCTAGTTCAGAACCTGAGGTTGTGGAGTTAGACATCTCGAACTCAAGTGGGAGCAAGGTGGTTCAAAATGACTAGGAGGTTTGATACACACGATTATGTTGTGCATATTGACGGAGTTTTAGCGTTGTTTTAGGGGTGTTTTAGGATGCTTTGGAGATGATTTGGAGACTTGGCGAGGAGGTACGGAAGACACAATTTTGGAGGTTTTGGGAGCTGAAGAGAAGAAGCTGGAGAAGCAATCACGGCGACCGCCGCGGAATTACGGCGACCGCCGCCAATTCCATTCCCGCGACCGTAGCTACGACTTGTCCACGGCGACCACCGTGGAAAGACGGCGACCGCCGCAATTACGGCGCCCGCCGTGAAGGATGCAGCGGCCGCCGCCCGTGTCAGAAGACTGCCGAGCTGAATTTTCCTGAGGCTATATTTTTTGGATTATTTTATTACGTTTTACTATTTTGTTTTAGGTTAATTTCAGAATTATTTCCTTTAGTACTTAAGGGTAGAGAAAGACTTGTTTCTATTATCTCGGAACCCTAATTTCACTTTTCTATTCAACGTATTTGCTATGAAGAACTAAGCCTCTCTTGCTTAGTCAGACGCTGAAGCTTCCGTTGTGATTTAGTTGTGAGACTCTTACTCTTAATCTATTGCATGGAATTTATCTTCTCTCTCGCTTGATTGCTTATGATTGATATTGATATTCTTTAGTCTGATCAACTAGGGTTTGTTGTTATTGGTCTATTGCTAGATCTAGATTGTTACTGGTTGAGCATATCTATTTCAGAGTAGCAACTGCATCGTACTAGTGTCTGGTTGTGCTAGTCTTATACAGGAGAGATTTGATTTACATTCTAGAATAAAAGCTGGTTGTTTTATGCTAGAATTGTATCCAACTATATTCCTATCCGTAAAGCTGCTATTAAACTAAATCTTGATAGTTTCAGGGTTGTTTAATTAGTTAGTGCTAATAGTATCTGGTTGTGCTATTAGTTATATCTGAAAAGGAATTGGAATTTCCATTGCATGAGATTTTGAATGAGTTTCTATGATCAACTTGTCATACGAATAGTGGATGTTGTTTGACTAAGTACTTTTTCCCATCACTGATTTCATCATATTTTACTTTGTTTACTTTTGCATACTTAGGTTACTAAAACTCACAAAACCCCCCTTTTGGTTACTTTGCTTTGACACATAATTTGCATATTAAGATAGAATTCGTATCCCTGTGGATTCGACCTTTACTTACCTAGGACTACGGTTTAGGGTTTGTTTGGATATTTTGCATAGCAGTTTTTAGAACGATAAAAACCTGTTATCAAGGTTGTTGAGGAAGAACCGCACACCCTGGTAGTTCCGCTACGAAGGTCCACTAGAGAGTGTGGATCGCCTGATAGATTTACGCCTTCAAACTACTATCTATTGTTGACTGATGGTGGTGAGTCAGAGAATTATGCAGAGGCATCTCGTGGTGAGCATGTGAGCAAGTGGAAGCTTGCAATGGATGATAAGTTAGATTTGTTGATGACCAACGAAACTTGGGAACTAGTTGAGCTTCCAAAGGGCAAGAAGGCTTTGCATAACAAGTGGGTTTATAGAATCAAAGAGGAGGCAAATGGAAGCAAGCGTTACAAGGCAAGTGATGTGTTGTCGTCTCCTAAACGCATCGTCGGGGTGGATCTAGGTAGAAGGCGGATCGGACTTGGCAATCTCTCCGGGAACGAAGGCGAACCAAGCCAAAAGGCGTGGCTTCGGTGGCTGTCAAATTGGTCTCGTCAATGGCCGAGGTTCGTGTGGGTGAAGGCTGGCACGCAAGGAACGAAGAGGCTTAAACGGGGCGCGCACGCAAGGGAAAGGGATGGTCGGCAATCACGGCAGCGAGAGATGGCTCGGTTGAGCTTGAGTAGGCCTGGGCGGGAGCGGAGCTCTAAGGCAGCAAGGCTGTTCTCAAATTCAACTTAAAAAATTAGGTTACAAAGTTTTTGGCTATAAGAAGCCAAGTGCTCGGCCATGGGCCGTAAACCATAACTTGGGCCGGCTCTCTTAGGCACAAGAGAGGCCCGTACCCCAAAATAGACACCTGCCAAAAGTAGCAACTTCTAAACATAGAAAATACTAAAAATAGAAACATTCTACAATTAGAAACATACTAAAAATGGAAACTGCTAAGAAAGAAAACCGCTAAGAAAGGAAACTACTACAAATAGCAAGTGTCTCGAAATGTCTCAAAACTGGCACGTGAACCTCAGAATGCCAAAAATAGTCGAACAACTCAAAGTGTGTCGAGGCAAAGTCAAGGAGCCTTGCAGTTGGCCGCAGCTTGGCCCATGATGGCACAGAGGTCGGCCCTTGGCGCGCCGAGGAAGGCGCGGCTGTCACGCGCCATGCCCTTGGTCGTGATGGACTATGTGGCCTAGGCAATGGCCCTGGCTTTGGTGATCGGGCCTTCGGTTTGACACTCAGCATGTCATCCTCTTGGGCCTCTGTCAATGTCACGACCGGGGGTGTATCAGCAAGGCTGGTTGTGAAAGGATTTCAGCAGAAATACGGTATTGATTATACTGACGTTTTTACTCCTGTGGTAAAACTGACTACTATTCGTTTAGTGCTGAGTATGGTGGCTGCAGAAAACTTAGAGTTATAGCAGCTGGATGTAAAAATGGAATTTCTTCATGGTGATTTAGATAAAGACATCTATATGAAACAACCTGAGGGCTATGTGTCAGAAGGTAACATTGAGCTTGTGTGCAAGTTGAAGAACAACTTGTATGGTATGAAACAAGCTTCTAGACAGTGGTACAAGAAGTTTGATGGATTCATGCACGAAATTGAGTTCGTGAGAAGTAAAGTTAACCATTGTTGCTACTTCAAGAAGTCTGACAACGGCTACATCATATTGCTGTTATATGTTGATGACATGCTGATAGCAGGCTCTAGTGCTCAAGAATTGAGCAAGTTGAAGAAGCAGTTGTCTAAACGGTTTGCTATGTAGGATCTTGGAGAGGCTAAGCAGATTCTGGGTATGTAGATTGATCGAGATAGGAAGGCTGAAAAGTTGTATCTGTCGCAGGCTGAGTACATCAAGAAGGTCTTGAAGAGGTTCAATATGCAAGATGCAAAGCCAACTAAAGTCCCATTGGGTAGCCACTTCAAGCTATCTAATAGGGACTCGCCTAAGAGTGAAGAAGAATGTGTCCAGATGTAGAGGACTCCATACGCTTCAGCAATTGGCAGTTTGATGTATGCAATGATGTGTACGAGGCCAGACATTGCACATGCGATGGGAGTAGTTAGTCGATTCATGGGCAATCCGGGGAAGGAGCATTGGGAAGCAGTGAAGTGGATCTTGAGATACTTGAGGGGTACTACTAATCAGGCCTTCTGTTTTGAAGGCAAGAAAGTAGTGTTAGCAAGGTATGTTGATGCAGATTTGGCATCAAGTGATCTCGACAAGAGAAAAAGTACAATCGGGTATGTCTTTACATTGGGTGGTACTGCTGTCTCTTGGGCTTCTAAGTTGCAGAAAATCGTGGCTTTGTCTACTGCGGAAGCTGATCATGTTGCAGTGACTGAGGCTAGTAAGGAGATGGTATGGTTGTAGAATTTCTTGTGTGAATTGGGGAAGGAGCAAGGGGATACCATTCTATACAGTGATAGTCAGAGTGCCATTCACTTGGCTAAGAATCCAGCTTTTCACTCAAGGACTAAGCACAAAGAGCTAAAGTATCATTACATACGCCATCTTCTGGAGAGAAAGGTTCTGCAGCTGATGAAGATTCGAAGGAGTGAGAATCCTGCAGACATGTTGACTAAGGTTGTGACCTTAGAGAAGTTGAAGCTCTGTATGGCTTCAACTGGCCTTGGTAACTGAGTTGAAGGCCTGGCGCTACTGTCGGACGTGGGTTGTTGTTGAAGACGAATATTATTGGAATCAGTCTCCAGGTGGGAAATTGTTGGGTTATGGAAAAAATTTGGGCTCGTCCGTACAAGGGTCTTTTGGGCCTGATTAGGGTTCCGCTAATTAGGTTAAATACCCGCTTCATTATTGTAATTGTTATCACAAAAAATAAGGGAAGAAAAAACCTTGGATTGGCAGCACCCCCAGACGTAGTCAATTTCTTGACGAACTAGGTTAGCAATTCTCGTGTTCTTTCTTTCAAATTCTCTCATTACTGCGTTTGAATCCTATCATAGTCGTACATCTTGCCCGCGTATCCAGCCATTATATTTATTTTGCCTCCTAAATAAAACAGATAAATATAAAGTGCTTGGTCTAGTTGGTTTTGGAGTGTGGGAGGGAAAGAAAGGTCATGAGTTCAACCCCCCAACAACACGCCTATTATCCTTTTTTCCACTTTTACTTAATTACGTAGAGCACAAATCCTACAAGTTGTTTTAAACTAAATGTGGGAGGAAGGGGACGTTATCATATATGAACATTAAATGACAATATATGAATATCAACACACAACACATGCACCTCTAGTTTATGAACCTTAGAAAATTAATATATGATCAGCATGTGCATGTAATTACATATGAACCTTGATGTTATCATATATGTATATCAACACACAAAGACCAAGTAAAAAGAATTTCAAATATACAAACATGTGCATGTTACATATGAACCTTAGAGAATTTATATATGAACATGTGCATGTTACATATGAACCTCAAAGACCAACTAAAAGGAAATTCATACATGAACATGTATATGTTACATATATATGAACCTTAGAGTACTATATATGATCATGTGCATATTAACCTCAAAGACCAAGTAAAAGAAAATAAACTTAAAGGGTGATAGGTTAATAACTATACACTATGCTTAAGTTCTAACCGGTGTTAGAGCCAGCCTAATTTTTTCATCATAAAAACAATACACTATGCTTAAGGTTCACATTTAACTCAATGAATCTCTAGTATAAAGTGTGTTTGTATATCTCTAGTTTACTTTAGTTTGTAAACTTTTAATATATAGTATGAACCTTATTGTACAAATATATGAACCTTATTGTACAAATATATGAACATCTAGTTTATATATGTGAACCTAAAGATAACAACTTAGAGCGAACATTGGAAAAAATATTATGGAAAATAAGGTTTAAGATATTTACAAAAATGCCACTTAATCTCACCCCTGTTTTACTTCTTATTATGTGTATAACATACTACATATGCATGATATTTACGAAAATGCCACTTAATCTGCATATCGATATAGTATTTCTAATTCCGGAAGATCCAAAATGCCCTACGGAATACCAATATATAAATATATAGGAAAAGCATCGGGTGAGAATAAGTTCCCGGGCGAGAATAAGGCTTAACGTGAGAATAAGGGGTAAGGGCCACACAGTGGCATTTTAGTAATTCTGGCAAACTTTTTATAAAAAAAAGACACAATAGAAATGGGCCATTTTCAAAACACAAAGTGAAGCTAGTGGAGTTGGTATAACACGTTGGGGATTGTTTCAACCCGGGTTTGAATCACCCCCACTCCTACCATCTTGTTTTTTATACTTTCTTTAATTATCAAAATGCACGCATTTGTACATTAATCGCACTTTCAAATCAAATATTTTTATTTCCATCCAAAATAATTACGTATTAGGTTATAAAGTCCAAATATAATTATTTTAATCTTGAATTATGTAGTATTTTATACATATATACATAATAAATTCCAAATTCACATAGTGTGCACTCCAAATGCACATCATGTACAATCAAAATGCATATATAGTTCAATTATGACTTTTTTCCCCACCCAACTTGTGTTTGTCTTAGAAATTCAAAATGCACATACGGTATACTCTAAATGCATTAAGGATGGGAATCTGGTCCGGACCGGCGCACCGTAAACATTTTAATGTATGGACCGTGGACCGGACCGATACGGTCCGGATCGGGAAGACCAGATTTCATAATTTTCGGCATTTAAATTGTTTGATTACGGACCGGACCGTAAAAATTAAGCCAAAAAATGTTTTAATCCTTTTTTTTAATTTTTACGGTCCGACTGATCCGGACCGTAAAAATTACGGTTCAGACCGGACCGTAAGACCGGAAATGTAAAATTCTCGGACCGTGGACCGGACCGTAAATTTCCGGTCCGGTCTTACGGTCCGGTCTACTTTTGCCCATCCTTAAAATGCATATAATGTACTCTCCAAATGCACATATTATAGAATCCAAATGCACATGTTCAATCGAGACTTTTCCCACCGCCCAACTTGTATATGTCTTTGAAATTCAAAATGCACATACGGTACACTTCAAATGCACAGTACACCCCAAATGCATATAGTGTACAATCCAAATGCATATATAGTTTAATTATGACTTTTCCCTTCGTCCAACTTGTGTTTGTCATAGAAATTCAAAATGCACATATGTACACTCGAAATGCACATAGTCTACCATCCAAATGCACATTGTCAATCAACACTCCAAATGCACATAGTATGCAATACAAAAGCACAAATAGTTCAACCGATATTTTTAACTCTGATCAACTTGTGTTTGTCTTAGAATGCACATAGTGCACGCTCCAAATGCACATTATGTACAATCCAAATACACAGTGTACATTCAAAATGCACAAGTCATTTACCTTCAACCAACTTGTGTTGGTCTTCAAAATGCATATAAGGTACGCGCCAAATGCACATAGTGTACATTACAAAAGGACATTTAAGTTATATGTGCATTTTTAACTATATTTGCATTTGGAGTTGCTTGTGTATATGCATTTGGTTATAAGGTAATGTGCATTTTGGATTTTATAGGATGTGCAAGTGAATATAATTGGATGTGCATTTGTATGTAACAATATGTGTATTTATATTTAATTGGTTGTGCATTTGGATATAACATGGTGTGTTCTTAAGAAGTATACGTGCATTTGAGTAATGCTAAATATGCATTTAAACTGTATGTGTATTTGAGCATAATTGTATATACATTTGGAAATCACAAGATGAGATTTTTTTGCATTTTGGATTTGCATTTCACAATGAATTGCACTTTATGTGCATTTTATAATGTACAGTATGTGCAAATGATTGTATGTGCATGTGGAAGATATAATGTGTCGTGAACAAAAACTGCCTAGAAAAAAAAACAAGTGAATAGCACTCCATGTGTAACTCAGAATATACAGTATATGCTTTTTAGAATAGACTATATGTATTTCAAAGATGTAATGTGTAGTAGAAAAATAAACTGCCTAGGGAAAAAAATTAACACGTGGAATGCAACGTGTTAGCGTGAGATGGTGGATCGTTATCACCTAAACGCTCCCCTAGATATTATATATATATATAGAATTTGGTTCTAGTGAAACAACCCTTTAGGGTAAAACGGAAGTACAAATAAGGGCCTTTAGATTAGAACCAAATCAATGGCCCGGATCGGATCTAAAAAGGTGTAAATTTGTATTGTGGAATGCACACACCTACTTAATTCTATTCACGTTATTTATGAGATCTCCTCTCTCCATATCCTCATATCTCTCTCCCAATTTCCAATTTCCATAACCGATCTTCTCTTCATCTCTCTGCCTTTTCATCTCCCTCTGACGGTGGAATGCGGGTTGAGTATTGCGGTGGGCGAGTGGTGGCTCGTCGGTGAGATCGGTGGTCGCGAGCAGCAACAGGGGCGGAAGTCGGGGCGGCGGAAATGGCGTGAACGTTCATGTCCAATTAAACTCACCTTGTAGAAATTCCTCCCGAGTTTGCTATAATTACGGTACTTTTCCATTCAATTTGCGATCGATTGGTCAAGGAATCAACCGATCAATCGGCAGAAACTCCTAACGGTTATAAGAGGGAGAATCGATATCAAGGTGTATACTCTGTGATGTGACCCTGCCGTCCTTGTCACATCCGCCTTGAGACTTCCCTACAGTTACATCCAGTCCGATCGAGACATTAATTACTTAGCACGTTTTATGAATAATATTTCTATTTTTAGTAGCTGCTATTTCTGGGTGGTTGCCATTTATGTTAAATGGGCCGCCAGAATTAGTAACTAGAGAGTCTGGCCCATTAGGTCAACTCTCTAGTATAAATACTCTCTAGTACAAATACTCTCTTTTGTCTTCATTTTCAATTACGTCGAAATAGAGCTTGTTTTCCAGTCGAGTAATCTCCTGCAAACCCGGGCCCTGACGTCACACAAATTAACGCGTTTCTAGTTGAATTATCCTGGCGCGTTAATTCGGTTCCAACTATCCAGTTACTATCCGTTTTCCCACAACAAGAATTAACCCTAATTCGTGTCGCCCCACAAACCCTAATAGCCACCATCGTTCCCTTGCTCCACACGACTACCGCCGCACCACCACTCCACCACGCGTCTTCACCCACTTCCGCCGTCAGTCACCACCATCACTGCCGTATCTCCGACCACCCTCCATCCAGCCGCTACGCCTCTAAAGTCCCACAGTCCGTCTACAACACGTCTCCCCCTTTCCGACGAGTTGGTTCGCCCCAATACGGATTCAATCGATCCTTGACAGCGAATCGTGGCCTTTTCATCGGACAAGGTCACATCAACTGGTATCAGAGCCTTCGAATCACGTAAGTCGTTCCAACTCTTCATTCAAATCACTCCTTCGCTTCCGCAAATCCATTCCTGCATATCAAAAAAAAAACGACGAACCTTTCTGCCCAGATTTCGTCAAAAAAAATTTCATTTCCGCAATTTTCTTCCATATTCCTGTAGAGAATCTCGAAACGATTCCGGGCATATAAAATTCGCTCAAAACGGACATCGTTTGACCCCTCAAAAGGCCAAAATACGAACACAAAAAAAAAACTGCCCAGATCCGAACCCTGCTCACTGATTTTCTGCAAATTCACTGGTTTTTGCTTGGTTTTGGATAGTGTATGTGGTAGATACGCTTGCATATAGGCTTAGATACTTCGTTGCGACTTCGTTTGCCTTGTGTGCGCCACAAATCTACATCTTCGCAATCTCCTTCTGTCGGATCATTAGAGTTACGTCTGAGGGAACAAAAGCTTTGTTCCCACAAAAGTTGCAGCGGATAAATATAGCAAGAAAGATAATAGAACGAACTCACGATGTATAGTGGAAACCCTGATTGGCAAAACTAGCTTCTCAAGGAAAAACCACTACCTTCAAGCTTCCGCTTGAGAGGATTTTGAAGTGTGTACTTGTCTTATTGATTTCTTGTTCGATTACACTTGTAGCATGGACTCCAAAACACTAGACTTCATTTTCAATTACGTCGAAATAGAACTTGTTTTCCAGTCGTGTAATCTCCTGCAAACCTGGGCCCTGACGTCACACAAATTAACGCGTTTCTAGTTGAATTATCCTGGCGCGTTAATTCGGTTCCAACTATCCAGTTACTATCCGTTTTCCCGCAACAAGAATTAACCTTAATTCTTTTCGCCCCACAAACCCTAATAGCCATCATCGTTCCCTTGCTCCACACGACTACCACCGCACCACCACACGTCTCCACCCACTTCCTCCATCGGTCACCACCATCACCGCCGCATCTCCGACCACCCTCCATCCAGCCGCTGCGCCTCCACAGTCCCACAGTCCGTCTACAACACGTCTCCCCCTTTCCGACGAGTTGGTTCGCCCCAATACGGATTCAATCGATCCTTGACAGCGAATCGTGGTCTTTCCATCGGACAAGGTCACATCAACTGGTATCAGAGCCTTCGAATCACGTAAGTCATTCCAACTCTTCATTCAAATCACTCCTTCGCTTCCGCAAATCCATTCATGCATATCAAAAAAAAAACCACGAACCTTTCTGCCCAGATTTCGTCAAAACAATTTTTTTCCTTTCCGCAATTTTCTTCCATATTCCTGTAGAGCATCTCGAGACGATTCCGGGCATATAAAATTCGCTCAAAACGGACATCGTTTGACCCCTCAAAAGGCCAAATAACGAACACAAAAAAAAAAACTGCCCAGATCCGAACCATGCTCACTGATTTTCTGCAAATTTACTGGTTTTTGCTTGGTTTTGGATAGTGTTTGTGGTAGATACGCTTGCATATAGGCTTAGATAGTTCGTTGCGACTTCGTTTTCCTTGTGTGCGCCACAAATCTACATCTTCGCAATCTCCTTCTTCTCCCACTTGAATCACAACAAAAATTTTATTTTTTCTGCTGCGTTTCTGTCATTTTGCTAAACATTTTGTGCGTTTGCTGCTTTTTGTGCACAGATTTGTGCGTTTCTGTGCATTTCTGCTGAACATTCTGTGTGTTTTGCTGAAGTTCTGTGTGCAGAATCTATAGCTGTTCACATATTTAAAAAAAAATCGAGACCACACAAGCCAAAATAAGGCAAGTGCATCTCTCGCAGCAGGAAGGGAGAACCCGGTCTTGATTCCGGCACCTTCACCCCCGTTATCGCAGTGATTCATTTACCGTCTTCTCTATCTCTCACTATATGGGTTGCATATCTTGGTTGACTGTGTTGTGCTTACTTCTGTGCTTATATCCTTGCATATCTACTTTTGACATTTCTTTTGCTGAGCATTGCCTTGATTTTATTGATTGTTGTGTGAGTTTATTGGATCGTTAGAGTTACGTCTGAGGGAACAAAAGCTTTGTTCCCACAGAAGTTGCAGCGGATAAATATAGCAAGAAAGATAATAGAACGAACTCACGATGTATAGTGGAAACCCTGATTGGCAAAACTAGCTTCTCAAGGAAAAACCACTACCTTCAAGCTTCCGCTTGAGAGGATTTTGAAGTGTGTACTTGTCTTATTGATTTCTTGTTCGATTACACTTGTAGCATGGACTCCAAAACACTAGACTTCCCACCAAGATTCGAAGATCACTCCTACAACGATGAATCCAAACTCAACCCTCAAAGACTTACATACACCTCACTCCTTTTCTATCTCAATTTTCGTTCTCTCTGTTTTTCCCGTCGTCGTGGTTACATAGACATGAATCCACACATCTATTAAATACAACTCCACAAACCCTAAATGTAACAAGATAAGATTTATTCAAATATGGTAACAAGAAGATATGTTGTGCTGGAGGAATAATATCCCTAGCCGTATATATTAATAAAAGGAGAGGATTCCCTTAAATTAATATAAACGGATGTGATAAGATTCTTCTCTCTCCAATCCGCTTATCTAAGGAAAGAATCCCTAAGATAAGGAATCGAGCTTCTCTCTCCATATCTCCTCCAACGGCTAGATCCTTCCAGCCGATTTCTTCAATCCTTTACCGCGTGTGCGCCTTGATTTGTTTCCATAAATAACACGCTGGATTTATTCCTTCCATTCGCAGCTTTGATCTTGTTCGTCACTGTTGTTCCTTCAGAGGTAACAAAGCACAAGAACAGAGCTTTGTTCGCTCTTCAATCCTTTACTGCGAAGGTTCCCTAAGACAACTGTCTTTGTTCCTGAAACACTTAGTACCCAGATTAGTTGAATGTTTGTAACCATCAAAACTTAAGGAATCCAACAAATTCCCCCTTTTTTATGGTGACAAACATCCTTGACAATGAAGCATATACATACGAGATAAAGACGGTTGTATGGGGAAGGGTCTCCACACAAGACCATAATAGTTCCCCCTCAATACAGCAACATATGAAACCATGTGCTGTTCCCCCTCAACCAAGGCTACCTGTTATTTTCCCCCTTTTGGCATCATCAAAAACATAGCGAAGAGTTAGAGATGAAGGATCACAGCCAGATGAACATTATTCCCAATCGCATTAGATTGAAACGCACGAACGCGGACAGCATGTTAAGACAACAACAAGATATGCAAAGATACCATTTATGATCAACATGCCAGTAAATGTTCACACACGAATCAGAGACAAGGAAGTTCGAAAAGTAGAGGGATAGATGTGCTAGGGAACAAAAGAGGTATTGGTTAGCCAGAGAAATACGAATTAAGTACCACTGGGGCCAGCAGTAGAACTGAAGTATGACTAGCAATGGAGTTCATCTTTTGTTCCCACTCAAAGCTTGAGCTTCCTTATTGTCGTCAGCATCCATCATAGGCTCAGCTAATGGAGGAGAGAATCTTTGGTTCCTTCATTTCCCTTCTTTGTGTATCTTGTGATGTTCCCCTTTTTTTTTTTTTTTTTGAACATCACAACCTTCAGCTTGCCTTCTTTCACCAGGGATCCATTCGGAGCCCACTACTTCTCACGTGCACCATCAGCTTTTAAGCACGAACCCTCCTTAGGCAGTTGGAAGCCAGCATCACAAATCATACATGTCGAATCCTATCCACAGACCATAGTGGCAACAATTCGTATTCTCGACTTTCCGAAAAAGTAGAAGAGTGTGATGCGGGGGTAATGTTACCAGAGAGGGTACAAAGAACATCACATAAAACATATATGAGAATTTTTCAATAATGTGTAATCATGAATGAGAGACTCCCAGATGTGGATGATTAGAGGGGCTCATAGGGAGCATCAAACATGATGGCTAAGGTAAGCTGTAGAGTCAACAATCATTTGGGCTTATAATGAGGGATCAAATCATCAAGTTGACTCCTTTGGGCCGAAATAAATCTGAGTCGTGTATAAACAAGATAGCATAGAGAATCATGCATGAAATTTTGCATATAAGTGAGGTATTAGCATGAGTCTAAGCAAGTCGTTCAACTAATGATCAAGAGAATAGATGCAGACCAAGACATGATGATTAACCCTTCATACTTTACCATGTAAAATAGCCAATCATCGAGGGAACACAACAAGTAGACAGTCAGTTTAGAGAAATCATACCTAGTTCCATACGAAACTGTTCGAATGGTTCCCTGTTTAGTGCCTTGGTGAAAATGTCGGCGATTTGATCCTTAGTTCCACAGAAATCCATTATCACCAACCCTTTCTCCACACAGTCACGTAAGAAGTGATGTCTTATCTCGATGTGCTTGGTACATGAGTGTTGTACCGGATTCTTGGAGATGTTTATGGCACTTGTATTGTCACAGAGAATGGGAATGGAGTTAAGAAGAATACCGTAGTCGCTGAGTTGTTGTTTGAGCCATAGGAGTTGAGTGCAACAAGCAGCAGCGGCAATGTATTCAGCTTCTGCAGTGGAGAGAGCCACAGAGTTCTGCTTCTTTGACCCCCAGGAAACCAAACACGGCCCAAGGAACTGAGCCATTCTTGAGGTAGATTTTCTGTCCACTTTGTTCCCTGCGAAGTCAGCATCTGTGTATCCGACAAGATCAAGACTTCCTCCTCTTGGGTACCACAGACAAAGATCATCTGTTCCCTTCAAGTATCTCAGAATCCTTTTTACTGCTTTGAGATGTGTTTCTTTGGGATCGGCCTGAAAGCGAGCACAAAGACATACACTATACATAATATCAGGTCTACTAGCAATGAGATAGAGAAGCGAACCTATGATTCCTCGGTAGAGGGATGGATCAATTCCTTGTTCATGTTTGTCTTTTCCCATTGGATTGTTTGGAGATATGGGAGTGGTGAAGGATTTTGCATCATTCATACCAAACTTTTTGACACACTCCTTGAGATACTTCTGTTGGTGCACTTTAGTTCCCTCATCCCCCTGAGAGACTTGCAGACCTAAGATGAACTTGAGTTCTCCAACCATGCTCATCTCGAATTCACTGGCCATCAGCTTAGAGAATTTCTGAACCAGTTTATCATCAGTGGATCCAAAGATGATATCATCCACATAGACCTGAACCACCAGAATTTGCTTCCCTTCCTTCAAAAGGAACAAAGTCTTGTCGACCTTTCCACGAACGTATCCGTGCGTCAGAAGGAACTGAGAGAGCCTTTCATACCAGGCCCTCGAGGCTTGCTTGAGACCATACAGAGCTTTGTCTAGAATGTAGACATGGTCAGGTTGAGTGGTGTCTTCAAAACCGGGTGTTTGCTCCATATATACTTCCTCCTTGAGAACCCCATTCAAGAAGGCGGTCTTGACATCCATCTGGTGTAGCTTGAATCCATGGAAAGAAGAATAAGCAATTAGGAGTCTTATTGCTTCTAACCTGGCAACTGGAGCAAAGGTCTCATCATAGTCGATGCCCTCCTGCTAGTTGTAGCCTTTCACCACCACCCGAGCTTTGTTCCTTGTGACCTGACCTTGATCATCCAGCTTGTTTCTGAACACCCATTTGGTTCCAATCACTGTTCTGTTCCTTGGACGGGGAACTAACCTCCAAACCTTGTTTCTTTCGAACTGATGGAGTTCTTCTTGCATGGCGTTTATCCAGTCAGGATCCTTCAATGCTTCTCCTACAGTTTTGGGTTCTTGCAAGGAAAGAAAGGCATTGAAAGCACAAAAAATTTGTAGGGAAGAACGAGTGCTCTGTGGTGCTCCCTTTCTATAGTCTGTGACGATCAGTTTGACTGGATGAGCCCACTTTTGCTGGTAGTTTGGAACTTGGAGTTTGTTGATGTCGAACTCCTCTGAATCAGCATTGCCAACATTTGAGCTTTCACCACCTGTCCCATCAGCATTAGGGCAAACTCCCCCCGTTCCCTCAGCAGTAGGGCAGTCCTCAGAGGGCTCCGCTGTGTCGTGACTTGGGCTCTGTTCCCCCTGAGGTGCCTGAGACGTATCCGGCTGGTTAGCATTCTCTTCATTGTCCCCTGAGTTTGTGGAGTTGGGAGTTCTCGATGTTGAGGGATCATTTTGAGTTTCTTGATCTTGAGAGGTCTCACCACCGACACTGCTTTCGACAAGCTGAAAGAAGTCATCTTCGGATGGCTCGATATTGGAGGGAACTCTATCGGATTGTTCCTGCACATTGTTACCAGCCATGACAGATTCATCAAAAACAACATGAATACTTTCTTCTACCTTTCTGGTTCTCTTGTTGAAAACTTTGTAGGCTTTGCTTTGCTGAGAATATCCTACAAAGGTTCCTTCATCACTTATGGGATCAAACTTCCCAAGAGAATCTTTCCCGTTGTTGTGGACGAAGCACTTGCAACCAAATGTGCGTAAATGAGACACATTAGGTTTCCTTCCCTTCAGAAGCTCATAGGCAGTTTTGTTCAGAAGAGGACGAATGGTTGCCCTGTTCAGAACGTAGCACGCGGCATTCAAGGCTTCGGCCCAGAAACTCCTTGGAAGACCACTTGAGATGAGGAGAGTACGCGTCATGTCTTCCAGAGTTCTGTTCTTCCTTTCCACAACACCGTTTTGCTGTGGGGTCCTGGGAGCAGAGAAGTTGTGGTTGATACCTCTGTTCCTACAGAGGGATATGAACTGAGAGTTCTCGAATTCAGTTCCATGATCGGTGCAAATAGACCCCAAGGTATGACCACTGCTTCTCTCAGTTGCCTTAAGCCAGGACTCAAACTCAACGAACACTTCATCCTTTGTTGAGATGAAAATCGTCCATGTGTACCTGGAATAGTCATCCACAATAACAAAGACATATGCATTTCCCCCACGGCTCTTCGTGCGCATAAGCCCACAAAGATCCATGTGGACTAATTCCAGAGGACGTGTTGTACTTACATCCCTTTTGGACTTGAAGGAAGACCTCACTTGTTTTCCTTTAATGCATGCGTCGCACACGTCACTTCTCATTGCTTCAACCTTGGGAAGACCATTCACCAACTCTTGTCTATGAAGTTTGGAGAGGAGTTGAAGGCTAGCATGTCCAAAGCGTTTGTGCCACAAGTATGTCGTCTCAGCAATAGACGACAGACATAGGTCCTTGCCAGGGATGAAAGCAGGGTCAATCTTATAAACGTTGTTGTCGCAAATCCCTTTGAGTAAGATTTTCCCTATACTTAGACACTCAACATGACAATCATCAGTGGTAAAGACTACCCTATTTTTTCTGTTTTGACATAGTTGAGCCACACTAAATAGATCAAACTTGAGATTATTCACTAGATTCACATTATTCACGGTGATGTGTTTAGAGAGTCTTACCATACCGATACCACAAACCTCACCCTTACTCTTGTTTCCAAAAGTTATCGATGCCCCTGAGGCTGGCTGAAGAGAGGTGAACCATTCACTGTTCCCTGTCATGTGACTTGAGCATGCACTGTCAAGGTGCCAAGAGCCTTTCCTTGCTTCCTCCTCGGATTTATGGGAATCACCTTCTGATACGTTGTGACCTTTTGAGCTCACCAAACAGATATCCTTTGAGAGAGGAGAAGCTTCATCATCTGAGCTGCAGTCACCCCACTTCGCAATCCTCGTTTGTTCCTCGTTGAGGACCTGAGAAGAACCTGCCGCTTTGTTGAGGCAATTTTTTGCGAAGTGTCCGTTGTCATAGCAGTGAGAGCAGACGACCTCCTTCATGTCATTGTGAACTATGACCGAACCTTTAGTGCCTTTGCTTCGAGACCATATCTTCTTCATGGCTTGAGTGATGAGAGCCACATCTACATCACCTTCTTGAGAGTCTCTATCCAAGGCAATTCCTGACGACATCTTTCCTGCAGAATCTGTAACTAAAACAAACAATCTAGAGCACCAGGCTTTGATACTGTTGGACTGGAACTTTTGGAATTTCAGTTCCCATGAAGTTCCCTTCCTCTGTTTCTCTTGTTTTGACGATGATAAACACTTGAACTTAATTGTCTACTCTAGTGTCTTATCCACAGCTGAAAAGATAAGGGAAACAAGTCCATTGTGAGCGAAGATCAAGATCGAGGGAACTGGATGGGAACCGCATCTGTGTATTCCCAGCGCTAGCAACAGAATCTTTGAAGAAGATTTTCTCACCAAATCTGGAAGCTAACAACTGAAGATCTTTAGCCGGTTTACATATAGAGTATCTTTATATGATTATGTAAATTAGGATTAGGGTGAGAGGATATTTTATATCTTATTTGAGGAAAGAGATAAAATATCTCATCACTGATTTATGGAATTTGTTCGTTCAAGGAATATCACATCCGAGATCTTTCCTTGACAAACAAGTTGTATAAATACGTGATGATGCTGGTACTTTTAGGTTATGCATTTTACGAGCTCTAAAGTGAATCAGAAAGAAGAAGAAGAAGAAGAAGAAGAAGAAGAAGAAGAAGAAGAAGAAGAAGAAGAAGAAGAAGAAGAAGAAGAAGAAGAAGAAGAAGAAGAAGAAGAAGAAGAAGAAGAAGAAGAAGAAGAAGAAGAAGAAGAAGAAGAAGAAGAAGAAGAAGAAGAAGAAGAAGAAGAAGAAAGTGCTTGAGTCGAAGTAAGTCTATTGTGTGTTGAATTGTGATTGGCTAGGGAACTAGGTTTAGTCTGAAGTGAGTTAGACTGAAACGCTTAAAGTTCGGAAGTTGTAATCACGATTAATATACAAGTAGACTTTTGAATCCTCGCAAGAGGGGTGGTTTTTATCCTAGATAACTAGTTGGTTATCAAAGGTTTCCACCTTAAGTAATTTGTCTTGATAACTTGCTTATTTGTTTTTCCGTTGCCCATAGGAACTGAACACCTTAGTGTCTCAGTTCCCTTGTTTCTAACGCACAGATCCTACAGATACCAATTATTGGATCGTTAGAGTTACGTCTGAGGGAACAAAAGCTTTGTTCCCACAGAAGTTGCAGCGGATAAATATAGAAAGAAAGATAATAGAACGAACTCACGATGTATAGTGGAAACCCTGATTGGCAAAACTAGCTTCTCAAGGAAAAACCACTACCTTCAAGCTTCCGCTTGAGAGGATTTTGAAGTGTGTACTTGTCTTATTGATTTCTTGTTCGATTACACTTGTAGCATGGACTCCAAAACACTAGACTTCCCACCTAGATTCGAAGATCACTCCTACAACGATGAATCCAAACTCAACCCTTGAAGACTTACACACACCTCACTCCTTTTCTATCTCAATTTTCGTTCTCTCTGTTTTTCCCGTCGTTGTGGTTACATAGACATGAATCCACACATCTATTAAATACAACTCGACAAACCCTAAATGTAACAAGATAAGATTTATTCAAATATGGTAATAAGAAGATATGTTGTGCTGGATGAATAATATCCCTAGCCGTATATATTAATAAAAGGAGAGGATTCCCTTAAATTAATATAAACGGATGTGATAAGATTCTTCTCTCTCCAATCCGCTTATCCAAGGAAAGAATCCCTAAGATAAGGAATCGAGCTTCTCTCTCCATATCTCCTCCAACGGCTAGATCCTTCCAGCCGATTTCTTCAATCCTTGACCGCGTGTGCGCCTTGATTTGTTTCCATAAATAACATGCTGGATTTCTTCCTTCCATTCGCAGCTTCGATCTTGTTCGTCACTGTTGTTCCTTCAGAGGTAACAAAGCACAAGAACAGAGCTTTGTTCCCTCTTCAATCCTTTGATGCGAAGGTTCCCTGAGACAACTGTCTTTGTTCCTGAAACACTTAGTACCCAGATTAGTTGAATGTTTGTAACCATCAAAACCTAAGGAATCCAACACCTTCTTCTCCCACTTGAATCACATCAAATTTTTTATTTTTTCTCTTGTGTTTCTGTCATTTTGCTGAACATTCTGTGCGTTTGCTGCTTTCTATGCACAGATGTGCGTTTCTGTGCATTTCTGCTGAAAATTCTGTGTGTTTTGCTAAAGTTCTGTGTGCAGAATCTGTAGTTGTTCACAGATTTAAAAAAAAAATTGAGACCACACAAGCCAAAAGAACAAGGGAAGGAGACGATTTATCTTCGCCCCGGGCGACTTGGTTTGGCTTCACTTACGGAAGGAGCGATTCCCTTCCATCTGCAAGTCTAAGCTCAACCAACGGGGTGATGGTCCATTCAGAGTCGTCACGAACATTGGCGACAACACATTCCAGCTCGAGCTACCGGACAAGTACGGGGTGCGTGAGACGTTCGACGTCGCGGACTTTGCACCATATGTTGAGCCTGAGCCTAATGAGGGTGAAGCGGGGACGCTTCACAACCAAGTGGGGGAGGGTGATGTGACCCTGCCATCCTTGTCACATCCACCTTGAGACTCCCCTACAGTTACATCCAGTCCGATCGAGACATTTATTGCTTAGCACGTTTTATGAATAATATTTCTATTTTTAGTAGCTGCTATTTCTGGGTGGTTGTCATTTATGTTAAATGGGCCGCCAGAATTAGTAACTAGAGAGTCTGGCCCATTAGGTCAACTCTCTAGTATAAATACTCTCTTTTGTCTTCATTTTCAATTACGTCGAAATAGAGCTTGTTTTCCAGTCGAGTAATCTCCTGCAAACTCGGGCCCTGACGTCACACAAATTAACGCGTTTCTAGTTGAATTATCCTGGCGCGTTAATTCGGTTCCAACTATCCAGTTACTATCCGTTTTCCCGCAATAAGAATTAACCATAATTCTTGTCGCCCCACAAACCCTAATAGCCACCATCGTTCCCTTGCTCCACACGACTACCGCCGCACCACCACTCCACCACGCGTCTCCACCCACTTCCGCCGTCGGTCACCACCATCACCGCCGCATCTCCGACCACCCTCCATCCAGCCGCTGTGCCTCCACAGTCCCACAGTCCGTCTACAACACTCTCCCCCTTTCCGACGAGTTGGTTCGCCCCAATACGGATTCAATCGATCCTTGACAGCGAATCGTGGTCTTTCCATCAGACAAGGTCACATCACTCTGCCGCATCTTTCAAGTTCCTATTCTTACTATAATTCTTACTATAACACTGTATTGTACTCTTTAATTTGTCCATTAAACAAATTATGTTTTTTAGGTGCTTAACGTGCCTTTCCTACTTTGATGCTCTTTTTCATTTACTTGTAGGCTTTGAAATGGATGTTCTTTGTAAAGCTATTGGGTTCTTTTTGTTGAACAAAATCTTGCTTTTGCCTGTTGTTGCAAATAACAGGTGATGGGTTTTTGATACAGAATGGATCTGGTGGCCGCTATTCGAGGATCCCTAATTCAAAAAAACCCTAATTTTTTTTGGTTTTTTACTCTAATGTTGATGTTCATATTTCGCGTTATGATATTCATGTTAACAGTATTGTTATTCACAGTGTTACAATTTGTGTGTTTTGATATTTATGTTTCGTATATTGTATATTTGATATTCAGTTTCTCTGTGGTGTTATTCATTATAATAATATTAATATTCACGTGGATTCAGATTTTGCTTGATGATGGTGTTGTATGAGTTGTTGGTCAATATTCACGTTAATTACGTACTGTCCATTTCACGATATTGGGGGTGATATTCGTGTAATATTCACGATATTACAATCAATTAGGTTATTCAAAATTCGATATGCGATATTCACCAAATACAAAGAAAAAGTTTTGAAGATCATGAATCTATTCCAAAAGATTGAAATTAACACACGAATATCAATACAGTTTGTATGAATATTGCCTAATTCCTATAACCGATAATCATCATGTGCGAGTTAAACTCTGAATATCGATATTGTTTTAATAAATATCGACTACTGTTTTTATGAATATCGATTAAAAAAGTACGTGAATATCATAACATTTTGAATGAATATCGACTACTGTATTTACTATCAAACGGGTTGCAGGCTTGCAGTATTTTAGGAAAAATAAAATATTGTGTTTTCTCTCACATCTAACAACCTCATTATTATATTTTTCTAATTAAAAATTCAATAACTGCCTTATTATTGTAGATTTGGTGGTTACACCCCTACCATATCCATTATAAGGCCTAATCATCCAATCATCCATCACCATCAATCCAACGCTCCAGATTAATACTTCAATTTTACCATAACTCTCGTTTTACCGGAGCGTTCCTCTATATATATAAATATAACTTCTTCCTTTTTGAGCCACTAGAACAATTCTAATTGTCTGAACCAAGGAAAATCATTCATTCATATATAGATTAAACATCTAATTCCGTCAGAGAAATGATTCCATGTGGAAAGTTCGAGCCATAAATATGCTTAAAATCAGACTTCGGGCGCAACCGAGCCATAAAATGAGCAACAGTATTTCCCGTTATACCAATGTAAATACAAGAAGTCGAAGAAAATAAAGACAATAAATGACAAATTTCTGCTAAAAGAACACCAAAATAAGAGAGGTTCGGGGAGAGTTGCTAGACGCCTAAAACCACCATAAGGGAGTCGGTTTCGGCGACAATTTGCGACACACCAACGGCCATAGCAAGTCGGAGGCCAAAAATAATTGCCATAGCTTCCGCGTGCAATTTCAGCAGACCACAACTGAGCTTGGTGGTGTCGAACAACAGTGTCATAATCAACCCGTAGGAGTCGCGCAAGATCACGTCTAAGCCAACACCATCCACACCGAGAATGGTTGCATCTGAATTCAGCTTACAGAAGCCAGAAGCAGGGGTGACCAAGCAGAAGAAACAAGCGGAGGTGGGCAAGAAGTAGTAAACCCCATATATGTTGCCAAAGGCAGTTCGAACTCAAGGGAAAAGACATAACCATTCTTGGTATGGGGCCACATACAGACATCCGGGTAAGAATAATGGCCAGTGAGCGTAATATTCTAGATCAGGTGAAAAAACAGAATTCAACATATAAATTCTCCACTCACCTGACACGTGATCAAAAAGGTCACTCACCCTCATATTCAAATCAACACAAACAAGATCGAGGAGACAGGGCCCTATCTGTATCGCCATCATGGAGCCACACATCGTCCCAAATATAGACAATAGGACCTATTCCCAATCCTCCAAATTAGACCTTCCTTAAGTAATGATTTTGCGCCCCATATGCTGGCCCAAGAGTAGCTGGGATTAGTACCCCGATAAGCCCCTAGTACATCAGTTTGTTTAAAATATTTTGCCTTCAAAACCCTTTCAGCAAAGGAATCAGGAAAGTGTAGCAATCTCCATGCTTGCTTGGCTAAAAGAGCATGATTACAAACTTTAAGGTCCCTAAAACCCATACCCCATTGTTTTTTTTGCCTACAAAGAGAATCCCAACACTTCCAATGAATCTTAAGCTCATGATCCCTAGCTCCCCACCAAAAAATGAGCAAGCATAGAATGGAGTTCGTCAACTAACGTGTCAGGAAGACGAAACTGTTCTAGATGACTTAAAATCAAGAAATACTGCAAGGGGCTCCTACTTGAGCAAGCAGGAGCTAAGCCCCGGGCCGCGAAAGTCTTAGGATTGTATTTACTTATCCACATAATCAGTAAAAGGAAACCCTGAAAGGGCCATTTGATCCAAACTCGTTTCTTTCTTCTTCGCTTTACTGTTCATTGAAATTACCCGAAATTCTCAACATAAACACACTCATCACATAAAGGGGAATGGATTGAAGAAATGATTTTATCAAGGTTTCCCAACCTGCTTCAGATAATAGCTTCTCCTTCCAACCATGAAGCTTCTTCCACATCCTCTCCTTAATGTCAGCAAAAACCACTTACTTAGAACGCCCAATAATAGTCGGTAGCCCTAGATGCTTAGAATGTTGATAGGTGCAATTTAGTGCACCTTAACTAGCGACTATTGACACATTTTAGATGGAGTTTTGGTATAAGAAGAGGCTAAGTCTGTAATCCAGGAGAAGAGTTGAAGAAGTACAGATATGAAGGTTTTTACAGCTTAGTGAAGAAGATAGAGGATTGATGGAGAAGTCTGCTCAGAACTAAAGGAGAAAATTACCTCACTTGGTAGTACTTAGGAGCAGATGAAGGATGAAGAAGCTGGACAGTGCCGCCCCGCGCCATTGTCGCCGCCCCGCGCCAACGTCACCGCGACCCGGCGAAGATCCTCAGAGAAGAGCCTCGCGGTGGAACCATCACCGCCCCGCGGTGGGAGTGAAGACCGCGCGGCTGACGTGTTTTATTATTCCTATTTTAGTATATTTTATTTCCTTATTTTGTTTGCTAGGTTAACTTTCTGAAAACCTATTTAAGGTCTTGTTAATAGTTCGTAGAGGAGAGTTCCTCTCCTTTTTTACAATACAATTTTCTAGGTTCTTAAACAATGGATAGCTAAACACTTTTGTTTCGCTAGACGATTGAAGCACTACAATGAATTGGTTGTGAGATTTCTATTCCTTGTTCTATATCTTATTAAATTGGATTGATTCTCTTGATTGAACTTTCTATTGATTTATGTTGATTCTTCTAGCGTAGCTAACTAGGTTTTTCGGCATCTATCATATTGCTAGGATTGCATGTAGGGGTTCCGAGTGCATATCTAGTGACAAACACAATTGTGCGTATAGGGGTTCCGAGCGTACAATTGTGTGTGAGAATCAATTGCATGTTAAGTAGGGGAGTGAGTACTTGTACGTCTTTCTACTTGCATGTATCCTATATCCTTGTGTGCATTGATATTGCTGTGTTGGTGCTAGAGTACGCTGACAACTGTGAGAATCAGTTGTACTTTATCATTAGCATCGTAATAAGTCTATCGACAACTGTGAGAATCGATAGTATTCACGATTAGGGTGGGAACAATAATAAGATAGTAAAAGAACTTGGAAAGATAGTTTTCAGTGATCAACCGATTGCATTGTGGTGTGGATATTTGTCTGGTGGAATACCTTCTCTCATTATATTTTGTCACTTGTCATAATTGAATCTTTGGTTACATTGCGATTATTCCAACAAAACAACCCCCTGTTACTTGTTAGTCACACGTTATTGCATGCAGATAACCGACTCCCTGTGGGATCGACCCTGACTTACTTGCTATACTCTTTAGTGGGTGAATTAGGATTATTTTGACAGGAAAACGACACCGGATTCCGGCCTTGTCAAATTTGGCGCCGTTGCCGGGGAGTCAAATTTTCTGTTTGTGATTATTTGTGATTGACTATCGTGTGGATCTATCTTACGATCCATACTTTTGCTACTGATTCGCTACTTGTTGAAGTTCATACAGAGACAGGTACGAATGGTGCAGACACTCCGTCAATTGACGGAACCAACCTTGATACAGCAGCCATTGGCTGTAGTCATTTCACCCCTTGCTGATAGGGTAACTTTTGAGCTTAGATCAGGAGTAATACGGTTACTCCCGAGATTTTATGGACGAAGTGGAGAGGATCCCATTCTTCATTTGAATAAATTCCACAGCGTCCTTATGAGCATTAAGCCAGCCGATGTCACTGAGGAACAACTTAAAATGAGAGCCTTCGGGTTCACTCTTAAAGACGAGGCTGAAGACTGGTATTATCATCTGCCTGGAGGGAGCATAGATTCCTGGACTAAGATGCATAAGGTTTTCCTTGCACGTTATTTTCCAGCTCAGATGGCAAACGCCTTGAAAAGGGAAATCACCAGCATTGAACAAGGTGAGGATGAGACCCTCTATGACTATTGTGAGCGGTTCGAGCGACTCTGCACTAGTTGCCCGTTCCATGGTTTTGATAAGAAATCTCTGGTGCTCTATGTCTACAACGAGCTGAATGACGATGAACGAAGAATGATTGATGCTACATGTGGTGGTAGTATCCTAAATATGACTCTCGGTGTCGCCATGACCACACTTCAAGATATGGCTGAAGGTACAAGGGATTTTAATGAACCCCCGAGGACCAGACTAGTGAGTGCTATTATCTCCAGCGAGTCACATGTGTCGCAAGAAATTGCTTCTTTGAAGGAGGTCATGGTGGGGATAGGCAAGCAATTGCAGGATACCACGATTGTTGAAGTTCATGATGCTGAAGGCTACAGGCCTGTTATAACGCAACAACCTTGCTTTGATGACCCACCAACTACCAGCAACCCCTCCTCAACCGAAGCAATGCTCAATGCCCTAACGATGCATTTTACAACGCATGTGCGCGAGACTGCGGCTGACATAAAGAGCATAAAGGAGTCCGTGAGCAGTCTAATCGATGAGGTTAGGGGCAGCAAAGAGGCCAGGAAAGAAACTTCGAATGCAGTAACCCTACGGAGTGGCAAGGAATTACATGTCGCTCCTACTGCTGAAGAGGACGACAACGCTGAGATCGACATTGCCAATGAGCCACTGTCACCGCCCTGCGGCGATTCTCACCGCGACCCGGCGACAGCTCTCAGTAATCCTACGCCATCAATACCGCCTCGCGGTGATCCACACCGCCCCGCGTTGAACCTACCGCCCCGCGGTGAGAGCCCAGAACTCGCAGATTTTCCTGACGAGGAAGAAGATCCCTATGTACGCCCCAATTTCCCTCCCCTTGGATCTGAGAAACCACCTGCCCCATTTCCAGAGGCACTCAAGGAAAGGAGAGTCATTGATGACAAGGATCTCTTTGACACTTTCAGTAAGTGTGAGGTGAACATCCCACTCCTCAAGCTAGTCAAGAGTGTACCAAGGTACGCTAAGTTTCTCAAGGAGCTGTGCACTGTAAAAAGAAACCAGAAGCTGAAGGGAAAGGAAAAAGTCAAGGTCAGCGAACGCGTATCTGCTGTATTTCATAGGCGCATGCCAAAGAAGTGCGGAGACCCAGGTATGTGGAGCATTCCCTGTATTATCGGAGATACTGAATTTGAAAAAGCTATGCTCGACCTTGGGGCCTCCATTAATGTGCTGCCCTATTCTCTCTATGAATCCCTTGGACTTGGACCACTGTAGGAAACAGGTATTGTAATACAATTAGCTGATAGGTCTAGTGTCTACCCTAGGGGAGTAATAGAAGATGTCCTTGTTATGGTCGATAAATTGATATTCTCTGTAGATTTTTATGTCTTAGATATGGAAACAGATACAAAGGCAACTCCTATACTGTTAGGTATGCCATTTTTGAAAACTGCTAAGACCAAACTTGATTTCCAAAGTGGGACACTTTCCATGGAATTTGATGGGGAGAAGGTGGAATATAATATTTATGAAGCCATGAAATACCCCAAGGAAGACCATTCTTTGTGTTCCGTTGATGTGATCGATTCTATTGCACAAGATGTCTTCGATATTTCTGGTCCTGACGAGTTGATGTCTATTGTTGAAAAATAATTTGGATTCGTCCTATGAGGAATACTCTTTACCCTCTAACATGCAGGAAGCCATCGCTCAGCTGGACACTCATGGTAAGTATTCTACAGATCCTTTAGGAATTGGCCCCATCTTACTAAACCCGAGCGAAAGGCTCGTTCCTTTTGTTGAACAGGCCCTAAAGATCGAATTGAAGCCGATGCCGGACCATCTCAAGTACGCCTTTCTTGGAGCCAAAGACACTTTGCCAGTCATTGTGTCTAGTAAGCTTTTTGCAGATCAAGAATTGAAGTTGTTGGACGTGCTCAGGGAGCACAAAACCGCAATTGGATGGACCATTGCAGACATAAAAGGGATAAGCCCCTCCACTTGTATGCATCGTATTCTACTCGAGGACGGAGCCAAACCATCTAGGCAGCCACAGAGAAGGTTGAATCCTCCAATGATGGAAGTGGTGAAGAAAGAGGTGCTTAAACTCCTCAAGGCTGACATGATCTTCCCTATTTCGGACAGCCAATGGGTGAGTCCAACCCAGGTTGTCCCTAAGAAAGGAGGAATTACTATAGTGGAGAATCAACACGGAGATTTAGTTCCCACCAGGACCACCACAGGATGGAGGGTATGCATCGATTACCGTAAGCTGAATGCGGTAACTCGGAAAGACCACTTCCTCCTACCCTTCATTGATCAAATGCTAGAACGCCTTGCTGGGCGGCCCTACTATTGTTTTCTCGACGGATATTCAGGATACTTCCAGGTAGCCATTGCACTAGAGGACCAAGAGAAAATCACTTTTACATGTCCCTTTGGCACTTTTGCATACCGCAGAATGCCATTCGGATTGTGTAACACGCCCGTTACATTTTAACGATGTATGGTTAGTATCTTCTCTGACTATGTTGAGAAATTCATTGAGGTCTTTATGGATGACTTTACGGTGCATGGAACTAGCTTTGATTCATGTTTAGACCATTTGGCGCTTGTACTTAGAAGATGTGTTGAAACCAATTTGGTTTTAAATTATGAAAAGTGTCATTTCATGGTGGAACAGGGGATAGTCCTGGGTCATATTGTCTCTGCTAGGGGTATTGAGGTCGATAAAGCAAAGATTGATGTAATTCAGTCTTTGCCTTATCCTACTAATGTGCGTGAAGTGTGTTCCTTTTTAGGTCATGCAGGTTTCTACCGAAGATTTATCAAGGATTTCTCAAAAATTTCTTCACCCCTATGCGAGCTCTTGAAGAAGGAAGTGACCTACGTATTCACGGATGAATGCAAGAAAGCATTTGATTGCCTGAGAGAACGCCTGACAAGTGCACCCATCATTCAGGCACCTGACTGGTCTCGCCCATTTGAGATCATGTGTGACACCAGCGATTATGCAGTTGGAGCAGTTCTAGGACAGAAAGTGGGACGGGCATCCCACGTGATTCATTATGCCTCCATGACTCTGAATGGAGCCCAGAGGAACTACTCCACCACTGAGAAAGAAATGATGGCAGTTGTCTTTGCCTTGGAAAAGTTTAGGCAGTACCTCTTGGGAGTCAAGGTGATTATCTACATGGATCACGCAGCTCTTCGTTACCTGATGACGAAGAAAGAAGCAAAGCCAAGATTAATCTGATGGGTTCTCCTTCTCACTGAATTTGATGTGGAAATGCGTGATAAGAAGGGAGCAGAGAACCTCGTAGCGGATCACCTGAGTAGGCTCGTCCATGAGGAAGATAAACCCGGAGAGCAGAGCCCCATACATGGCACCTTCCCAGATGACACACTTTTTACACTCGAGGGCAGCTCAGAGAACACTCACCGCCCCGCGGTCACCACCACCGCGACCCGGCGAGTCGTAGCCAGTATGAAGTTGAAGATACCACCGCCCAGCGGCGATGACTACCGCGACCCGGCGGTTGGATTACTTGAGAACCAGGAAAGCTCACCGCGACCCCCAGAGACATCACCGCCCCGCGGTCACATCTCTGGAGTCACACTTTGCCCTGGAGATATTTATGGCTCCTCCTTTCATATTGCCATGGACCTCTTCGGAATCCAGTCTTACAGACCCTGGTACGCAGACATAGTCAATTACCTGGTTCGAGAGGAATTTCCCCCAGACTACACCAGAGCCCAGAAAGCAAAGGTACGCAGAGAAGCTCGCCACTATGTTTGGGATGATCCCTACCTGTGGAAGCATTGCGTCGATCAGGTAGTCCGCCGATGTCTCCCAGACAATGAGGTACAATCTGTCCTTAACTTCTGTCATTCTGAAGCATGTGGGGGTCATTTTGGAGCAAATAGGACTGCTAGGAAAGTATTGGAAGCAGGATTTTATTGGCCGCACCTCTTTAGGGATGCTTACAGTTTTTGTAAATCTTGCGACCGATGCCAACGGGTTGGCAACATCACCAGAAGGAATGAAATGCCGCAATCATCATTGATCTTCTGTGAGGTCTTTGATGTTTGGGGCATGGATTTTATGGGACCATTTCCTAACTCTCATGGGAATCTTTATATATTACTTGCGGTGGACTATGTTTCCAAGTGGGTGGAAGTGAAGGCCACCAGGACTGATGATTCTAAAGTTGTGGCAAGTTTCCTCAAAGAAAACATTTTCTCAAGATTTGGAATACCCAAAGCTTTAATTAGTGACAGGGGAACCCATTTCTGCAACAAGACAGTGACTGCCCTGCTGAAGAAGTATCACGTCACTCAGAGAATCTCCACGGCCTACCATCCTCAGACCAATGGGCAGGCCGAGAACTCCAACAGAATAATTAAGGCTATATTGGAGAAGACAGTAGCAGCCAACCGGAGAGATTAGAGTATCAAGCTTAATGATGCACTGTGGGCATACCGTACAGCTTTCAAAACTCCGATAGGGATGTCTCCGTTCCGGCTGGTATTTGGAAAAGCTTGTCACCTCCCCGTCGAACTTGAACATAAGGCGTGGTAGGCAATAAAGAAATGCAACTTGCAACTGGATGAAGCAGGCGAACTCTGCAAGTTACAAATGCAAGAACTGGAGGAATTACGCCTTGATGCCTACGAGAACTCAGTTAACTACAAGGCGAAGACCAAGTAGTGGCATGACAAGCATATTTTGCGAAAGGATTTCAAGCCAGGAGATAAAGTTCTTCTATTCCAATCTCGGCTCAAGCTCTTTGCTGGAAAGCTGAAATCCAAATGGTCAGGCCCGTATGAAATCGTTGAGGTGCATCCCCATGGCACCATAGGCCTAATTAATCCCAAGACCGGCACCATCTTCAAGGTGAACGGCCACAGATGCAAGCCTTACCACGAGGGGTTCGATCCAAACCAGGACGAGACACTACTCCTCGAACACCCTGACACTGAAGCAGGATGAGCCACATCCCACGTCGAGCCAACGACGTTAACCAAGGCTCTATCCGGGAGGCAACCCGGGTTAGTTCTTTTCTCTTCTTTTCCCTAGATTATTTTTGTAGTTTATTTTTGCTTTGTTTCGTTCGCCTGTTACTCACATTTTAGGTACGAAAGTAAATCCGAGAAGAGATGGGTACTCAGCGTAACCCACCGCCCCGCGGTGGATCTCTGGTATAATGTCTCTACTCTAAAAAAAAAGGGCCCCGAAAAAATCTTAAACGGGTGAGTAATATTTTTATTTCTTGAGTTGGATACGAAGGAATTGACGGTGTCAGTTGAAAACCACGACTCGGTACCTACCTTCTCCACTTATTACCCCATTAGCTCTCCCGCCAAACCCTATTCCCCCTTCTCCTTCCCCGTCTCTCTCTCCGCCAAACCCTATTCCACGATATCCAACACCTTAGCCCACAACCCTCTCTACCGAAATCGGCCTCCCCCCTCACCTTGGTAGTGGAAGCCCGTAACCCAACCTTGTTTCTTCTCTACCCAGACCTTCTCTTGTGACGATTTCCAACCCTGTGGTGGTTCGTAGTTGCAAGGGGGCGCCTTTTGCTTATTGGTGCTCTCGGAACAAATTTGGGGTGCTCTTCCGGTGGTTTGGTGGTGTTTGAGGAGGAATAGCACATAGACCGCCTCGCGTGCAGTATCGCCGCCTCGCGCGAGTCAGATTTTTGAATTTGGAGAAGAAGGTGAACAGTCGCCGCCCCGCATCAACACCACCGCGACCCGGCCCCTGTGCTCAGTTATCATCACCGCCCCGCGGTGACACTCGCGGTCTGTCCTCGGTCGATTGTAAGTGCCCTTTGCTTAGCCTTGTGTCTCAAGAACCTCATTTTTTTACAATGTCAAGGGCTAGGAAGGTGGGGATGACTGAGGAGGAGTTGGAAATATATGATGTGGTGTCGGCGAGACACGTACAGCCGACTCGTTTCTTTGATCGGGGAGCGCTAGCTGAATTGGGTTTGTTAGAAATGACCCAACAATGTCTGGACCGGATGGGATTGGGGGGATTCTTAGACAAATGCGCGCCCACATTCCCTGACCTCTGCTACCAGTTTATAGCCACTTTGTCTCGAAACCACACGCGATGAATCATTGATGGTAGGGAGCAGAAACTCATAGCGGGAATCACCTTCAAATATGAGGGTCGGAGTTATGGTATTCCTATAGAGGAAATCCGAGAGCTGCTGGGTGTGTCGAAACCAGCTAGTGAGAAGTGGAGGCAGGGTCCCGACAAGGCGGACCTTAAGTAATTCTGGACCACCGCAACGGGAATGGCTGAATATCAAAAGAGGATGGAGAGTAGTAACAAGATTGTCCACCCATGCCTCCGCTTGGTCTACACTGTCTTGCTTCGGACATTTTGTGGGTGTATGGAAGAGAGAAAGGTTTCTTTGAAGCGCCTTGGTCTCTTCTCCCCGATGATTGATCCTTTGGATGCGATGACCCCTGGATGGGTTGTCATATGGCTGCATGAGCTGCAGCGGATTCGCGAAGGCGTCGCACAAGATATTGTTCAGGGTGGGCTGATCACCTTGGTTGCGGCAGCCAGGATTTCGATGGACACCATTCCTCAGCCACTCATGCCTATTCGCTACGACATTCCATATCTGCGACGGTGTGGTATGCTGACCATTTCTCAAGGGCAGTATCTGTGGTGCTCCTACGGAGGCCACCTATTGCGCCTCCCTCGTCTTTTGGTCTACCCGCGAGATTTCACAGGCTGGTACATCCCGTCTGATGCTGAGCTTATTACTTCCGACGATGAGGCTGATCCACCGGCTATTATTCCCATGATTATGGATGTCGATCCCCCTGCCTCTGACGTTGCCTCCACATCTGCATCGCCTTCTGAGTTTTCTTGGGACGAGATGTTCATCCGTTTTGATGCCTTCACGCTGCGTCAGGAGGCTGCGAACGAGGCGACAATGGCTCGGCTGCGGACTATCCAGGCCGAGATTACATGGGACATCACCGGCCAACTGAGTACAGCCGAGGCATTTATCCAGGAGCAGTACTTTGGGAGGCACCCATCTCCGCCGCGCCATCCATGGTATCCACCGTTCCAGTGAGTTTTTCTTCTCTCTTCCCTATTTCTTTGTCTTCGTCTCTACATTGAGGACAATGTGTATTTCAAGTGTGGGGAGGGATTTAGACTCACTGTCTATCATATCTAGTGTACAAATTTATTTCATGCATTTCGTACTTGCATTTTCTATTCTAAAAAAAAAAGCCACAAAAATTTGAGAAGGCAATCAAAATCCTGGGATGAGCTGAAAACCCGTAAGGGCGGCTCGGGCAAGAAGCAGGTAGTCCGACTGGTATAGACCAGGGCAAAAGTGGACTGGAGTGATGTGAGGACATGTGAGACGTCTAGTAAAATGAAATGAGTGGCTTGGTGAAAACCCGAAAGGGCACCTCGGCAAGATGAGCGAAAACGAAGAAGAGTGATTCTAGGATTTCTCTCTATCTATTGGCGAGGCATCATAAGAAGAGGCGGTATAAGGAGTTTGGGTAGGTCACTTTGGAGCAATAAGAAGCTAGACAAGAGTTAGGAATAGATTCTCTCGCATCATTCGTTTTGGTTGTTTGAGGGCTGATTGTTGAGTTGTTGTAGTCGTTAGTATCGTATGTTGTCACACTTCCTGAGGCCTTGATATTTGATATAGAGGAGTATGTTTGAGCTGATTTACTCGGGACGAGTAAAGGTCTAAGTGTGGGGATATTTGATAGGTGCAATTTAGTGCACCTTAACTAGCGACTATTGACACATTTTAGATGGAGTTTTGGTATAAGAAGAGGCTAAGTCTGTAATCCAGGAGAAGAGTTGAAGAAGTACATATATGAAGGTTTTTACAGCTTAGTGAAGAAGATAGAGGATTGATGGAGAAGTCTGCTCGGAACTAAAGGAGAAAACTACCTCACTTGGTAGTACTTAGGAGCAGATGAAGGATGAAGAAGCTGGACAGTGCCGCCCCGCGCCATTGTCGCCGCCCCGCGCCAACGTCACCGCGACCCGGCGAAGATCCTCAGAGAAGAGCCTCGCGATGGAACCATCACCGCCCCGCGGTGGGAGTGAAGACCGCGCGGCTGACGTGTTTTACTATTCCTATTTTAGTATATTTTATTTCCTTATTTTGTTTGCTAGGTTAACTTTCTGAAAACCTATTTAAGGTCTTGTTAATAGTTCGTAGAGGAGAGTTCCTCTCCCTTTTTACAATACAATTTTCTAGGTTCTTAAACAATGGATAGCTAAACACTTTTGTTTCGCTAGACGATTGAAGCACTACAATGAATTGGTTGTGAGATTTCTATTCCTTGTTCTATATCTTATTAAATTGGATTGATTCTCTTGATTGAACTGTCTATTGATTTATGTTGATTCTTCTAACGTAGCTAACTAGGTTTTTCGGCATCTATCATATTGCTAGGATTGCATGTAGGGGTTCCGAGTGCATATCTAGTGGCAAACACAATTGTGCGTATAGGGGTTCCGAGCGTACAATTGTGTGTGAGAATCAATTGCATGTTAAGTAGGGGAGTGAGTACTTGTACGTCTTTCTACTTGCATGTATCCTATATCCTTGTGTGCATTGATATTGCTGTGTTGGTGCTAGAGTACGCTGACAACTGTGAGAATCAGTTGTACTTTATCATTAGCATCGTAATAAGTCTATCGACAACTGTGAGAATCGATAGTATTCACGATTAGGGTGGGAACAATAATAAGATAGTAAAAGAACTTGGAAAGATAGTTTTCAGTGATCAACCGATTGCATTGTGGTGTGGATATTTGTCTGGTGGAATACCTTCTCTCATTATATTTTGTCACTTGTCATAATTGAATCTTTGGTTACATTGCGATTATTCCAACAAAACAACCCCCTGTTACTTGTTAGTCACACGTTATTGTATGCAGATAACCGACTCCCTGTGGGATCGACCCTGACTTACTTGCTATACTCTTTAGTGGGTGAATTAGGATTATTTTGACAGGAAAACAACACCGGATTCCGGCCTTGTCAAATGTCGATCAACCTCACGAACGTGCAGACATTGAATAATTTGTGCTTGTTGAGAAGGGGGGACATTTTTACTGAATCAAATTTCAAATTTAGACATATTGACTTTCTGGCTAGATGATCTCTCGTACACGCTGAGAATGTTTGCAATTTTTTAGCATTCCTGAACATTTGCTCTTGCAAAAAGAAGACTATCATCTGCAAAAAACAGATGTGATAGCTTCAGGGCGTCCCGACAAACTTGAACACCGTGAATATGGGGCAAAGAAACAGCACGTCATAGCAACGAAGACAAGCTTTCCGCACACAAAATAAACAGTTACGAAGAAAGTAGATAACCTTGTCGATGTAATAACCCTCGTTTTTACATAAGGGTATATTTTTTTAGTAAAAGCTATGGCAATTGTTATTTTATTTTTAATAGTGTAAATAAATTAATAAATTCCTACCCTAAGTATGTTACATCTTTAAGTCATGTTCATTTAAATTTATTTTAACATTATGTTAATTTAAATTTATATAAACTTATCAATTTAACCTAATGTATTCAAATTGAGATTAACAATATGTTAATTATGAGTTGAACATGGTTAAACTTGTGAGAAAATGTGACTTAAGCTTAGGACTAGCCTACTTTAAAATGTTCTCTCATCTTAAATTTGGTTAAGAAGTATTATTAAACTTAAGTTAATTTCATAAAATATGTTTGGAATTTTTTTTATAATTTTCGAAATTTAAAATAGGAATATTTTTGCCACAACTTAAAAAGTTGGGCAAAAATTTGTAATTAAGCCAAAAAGAATGGGCCCAGATCGTGAAACAGAGCAGCCTTCTTCCTCCTCTGCCAGCCGCGCGTCTGAGCTTTCTTCCATGGCAGATTTGGACCTAAATTTTAACTCGGTTGTTCAAATTAATCCATAGGCATTAAAGATAAGGATGTCACACATCTAGTCCCGCAATTATCGGTTAGAAATTCCTCCTGATTTGCTCGAATATAAGCCGGTAAGGAAGACACGTCGAAATTACGTGGTTTTCGTATTTTTGGAAATTGGCATTGATTAAGATCAAATAAATCACATGATTTATGGGATTATGTCATGGGCATTTCAAGCTACAATAACCCTATAAATACCCCTTCAATCGTCCGCCAAATTCATCCAGTTTCAAGCTTTAGGTTTCGATTAAATTTCAAAGACTTCGTGCGGTGTTTGGTGAAATTATCCAATCTCGGTGCATCTCTGACAATGATTCCAGTGTTCAGATCTTCCTCTTGAAGTCATGAACCCAATGCCACCAACCATGAGCCATTTGGTTCCCGATCGAGCCCGAATCGAGCCATTTCTCCAACTGACGCCCCCGACCCCTGTTTTGGGTATAACCGAATTCGATTTTTTTGTGTTTTTTTAGTTTAATCTTGATTATATGGCTAATTAAGACTACTTAGTGGTAATTTGAGTTAATCATTTTATTGATACTAGTGTAATTCCCGTGCCACGCACGGGTTTTTACGTTATATACATTGAATCAAAAATATTAATAATTATTAAAATCAATTTATGTATTAAAAAATAGATCTAGATAATATTGATATTAAAATCAATTTCTAATCATAAATTCGTATCTCAATCATCCATATAATTAGAAGATATTAAATTTGTATATAATTAGGAAATTTTGAATTTGTATATAATTAGGAAATTTTGGATTTGTAATCTTTGTGATTAACTTGTAATCTTTGTGCTTGATTTGTATTTAGATTAGGATAAAATGAGTAATAGGTTTAGGATAATATTTTTTGATTTATAATTAGATTTATTTTAAAAAATTGAAAAAAAGCATAAAATGACATGTGACGGTTTTAATGAGGGAGTGTCATGTGGCGGTTTTAGTGAAGGAGTGCCATGTGGCGTAATTAGGTTCTAGTTTAGTAGATATATAGTAGATTATGAAATTTTGGAATTATATATAATTAGGAAATTTTGGATTTGTATGTAGTTCGAAAATTTTGGATTTGTAATCTTTGTGCTTGATTTGTATTTAAATTACGAAAAAATGAGTGATAGGTTTAGGATAATAATCTTTTATTTATAATTAGATTAATTTAAGAAAAAATGAAAAAGCAGAAAATGACATGTGGCGATTTTAATGAGAGAGTGTTACGTGCCGGTTTTAATGAGGGAGTGTCCATGTGTCGTATTTAGGTTCTAGTTTAGTAGATTAGGAAATTTTGGATTTGTAATTAACTTGTAATATTTGTGTTTGATTTGTATTTAAATTAGGAAAAAATGAGTGTTAGGTTTATGATAATAATCTTTTACTTATAATTAGATTTAATTTAAAAAATAGAAGAAAAAAAATAAAAAATGGCATGTGGCGGTTTAATGAGGGAGTGTCATATGACGATTTTAATGAGGGAGTGTCATGTAGCGTAATTAGATTCTAGTTTAGTAGATATATAGTAGATTATAAAATTTTGAATTTGTATATAATTCAAAAAAATGGATTTGTATATAATTATGAATTTTTGGATTTATAATCTTTGTGATTATCTTGTAATCTTTGTGCTTGATTTGTATTTAAATTAGGAAAAAAATGAGTGATAGGTTTAGGTCCTTTAGGATAATAATCTTTTATTTATAATTATATTTATTTAAAAAAATAGAAAATGACATGTGACAGTTTTAATGAGAAAGTGTCATGTGGCGGTTTTAATGAGGGGTGTCATGTGGCGTAATTAGGTTCTAGTTTAGTAGATATATATAGTAGATTAGAAAATTTTGAATTTGTATATAATTAGAAAATTTTGGATTTGGGTATAATTAGAAAATTTTAGATTTGTAATCTTTGTGATTAACTTGTAATCTTTGTGCTTGATTTATATTTAAATTAGGAAGAAATGAGTGATAGGTTTATGATAATAATCTTTGATTTATAATAAGATTTTTTTTAAATGAAAAAACCAGAAAATGACATGTGACAGTTTTAATAAGAGAGTGTCATGTGACAGTTTTAATGATGAAGTGCCATATAGCGTAATTAAGTTCTAATTTAGTAGATATATAGTAGATTGTTTAGTATTCTTGCAATTTACAATACTTAATTTCACTTCATGGTTGAGTCATGGATGTTATATCAAATGTCTGGTAATTTTTATTTAGGCATAAAATAATTTAATTTCTTGCAGAAAACTCTATCGTAGCCTACAATATCTTTTAATTTAAACTCCTTGCAGAAAGTAAACCCCGTACGTTTCTTATTAGGGCACCTTTAACGGAGGGCCCATAGATGGGTCTCATGAATATTTTACATTAAAATATTTTAATTCCTCTAAAAGCCCCTACCAAAGTCCCTTAAAAAGTGGAAAAGATGGGACCGTCCCATACATAAATGAATTAAGGGCTGTTTGATGGGTTAAAATTTTTTGCCTAAAATTCCCTCGAAAACGGTGCCATTTTGATCCCCCTCCAAACGCGTCTCAAACAAAAAAAGCTATAGGAAGTGCCACGCGTGGCCAACTGATTGGTGCGCATTAAAATTTTTAGATTAATTTTTTTTTTTAAATGGACGGTTAAAAAAAATACCATAATTCAAATTACATTTTTCTCTATTTATAGATATCCTTTTTGGATATATTTGATAGACTTTAATATTTTTTTGTAAAATTTATGTATGATTTTTTTTTTAAATGTTAATTTTTTAATTTAATATATAATAAGAGTACAATTATAGTTTAATATAATAAAGAATTTATTGATAATTTAATATAAATAAATAGATATAATTATAATTTTAACTAAAGCTAAAAGCCCCTTCTAAAAGCCTCATTAAATTCCAACATATCACTTAGGGGCTTTTAGCAAATAATTCTACCAAAAATCTTCTATAAGACCCACCCTTAAAGCCCCCATTAAAGTTGCTCTTAGATAGAGCACTAAAAGAGAAGAAAGGGTAAAGATTATAAGATAATTAATAAGATAGCATTTATCAAAAATATAATCACTTAATAGTTAATAGGGATAATGACCAATAATTAGCTAAGATTTCCTATGATCTGAATGTAATATTTCCAAAAAAGAGATGTATGATGTATCTAATTATTTTACACAGAAATAATCCCTTAGAGATCTTGTAAATAGATTATTATGTCAATATGTTTTTTTAATCAAATAAACTTATGTGAATCCATTACCTTTTTAATGATTTTTCTATACCGAAATAAAATCTTAAATAACCTTAAATAAATTAACCTAATTCAATATTTCAAGATAAAGATTCTTAACCTGTCCCGAGATATATGTTACAAAAATAATTTTTTTTATAACTACCGAGATTTAATGAGTGTTGAGCATTCTTAAAGAGTAAGGTTAGTATAAATTTAACATTATTAGTATAAAACGTGAAAGAAGACAAAGGTTGATAACCTGAGAAAAGACTACTTATCAGTTATTAGGATCTCATGCTCCAATCAAATTTATAGTTGACTATATTTTATCCTTTGACTAAAAACAGACTATTTTTGAGAAATTGAGGGAGGATGATTGGGTGACTTTAAGATCTCTAATTCTCTAGTTTTCACTTTGTTTTTTTATATTTGAAATAATAAATTTTAAATCTTATATTTTAATTATTAAAATATTTACATGTTTTTTAAAGGAGGGTTAGTGCCAAACCAATTCCGAAATTGATCAGTGTTGAGCATATTTCTCTTCAAGGATTCAGCTAATCTAAATTCAACATCTCTTGATGAATTCTAATTAATCTAAATAAACAGAATCTTCTGATCCATATAATAACAGCTGTGTATGGGGGAATGCATTGAAGTGGATGTGCCAATTTTAAACAGAGGAAGATCGTCCTCACCATTTATTCAAAAGAGCACACATAATATATATATATAGGAGAAGCATCAAATGAGAATAGTAAAATAGGAGAGAAATGAGAATAAAAGTAGATCGTCGGATCGGAGTGAAATCAACGCTCCAGATTAGACTTTCATTAAAAGCCGTATAATTCGGGCGTGCCGAATTTTTCGGCCGTATTATTCGCGTTTTATTGGCGAATAATACGGATTTTGCCTTTTTTTTTTGCTGGGTACTTTTTTTGTTCGCTGGCATTGAACAATTATGTTCAACGCCTTGAACACTTGCATCCAGGACCATGAACACTGATGTTTCAAGCCTTGAACACTTGTGATTTTGCTTATTTTTTTGTTGGGCACTTTTTTTGTTCGCTGTCATTGAACAACGCCTTGAACATATTTTTGATGTTCATCGTTGTTCTCATAAATGTTCATCACTTTCATACAAGATGTTCAATATTCTAGCCGAATTTTACCCGTATTTCCCCCCAATTTTGACCGAAGTTTTTCCGTATTATACGCGTTTTGGGGGGGGGGGGATATTTTTCACTCGTTGTGCACATATTTTGGAATGTTCATCACTTTTTCCATAAATGTTCACCACTTTCATACAATATGTTCACTGTTTCAGTCGAATTTTATCCGTATTTTCCCCCAATTTTACCCAAATTTTTATTAAGCGCATTTTTTTTTGGAAAAACGCTTTCACTCGTTGTGAACATATTTTTGATATTCATCACTTTATCCATAAATGTTCACCACTTTTAATCCAGATGTTTTATACTAGTATACTGTGATGAACATCTACGAGCAAAACAGTGAACATCTATGTTCACTGAAGGGTTGTGAACAAATTTTTGTTCATCACTTTGTCCATAATTTTTCACCACTTTCATTCTAGATGCTCACTATATTGTGATGAACATTTACGAATAAAATAACGAACATTTGTGCTCACTGAGGGGTTGTGAATATTTTTTTGATGTCCATCATTTGTTTTACACAAACATGTGAACAACTATGCCTACATGTGCATCACAAAATACATACAAGAAAAAAAGTACATTTTACTTACTTTAAACTTGATTTTATATTAAAGATTACTAATATTGCGTCATATAAACATGCAGTGAACATTAAATAATTATTTTTATAAAGATTTGAGAGTTTAGAAAGGAAAAAAAAAAGAATAAAAACACTAGAAAATTCAATATTTTTTAGTGTAAAGTGGTGAACATCGTTGTATACTACGATGAACATATACGAACAAAACAGTGAACATCCGTGTTAACTGGGAACAGACACGCGCGCGAGGGAGGAAACGCTGCTGTTACGTACGTTCTCAGTTCTCTCCTAGAATTTGGTTCTCACCGGAACCGGATCCTATATATATATATATATATATATATATATATATATATATATATATATATATATATATATATATACATTAATTAGCATAGCATAACTACTCCATAGTCTCAGCTGAAAGAGGATGGGTGATCAGCTGCACATTTACAATGCCAATTACAACTACAACATCTTCATTTTCATGGTTGGTTTATTCTTCTTAGCACTGAAAACCGCCTTGTGAATTGTAGCAGCTCCAATCTCAAGCTCCACGGATAAGGTCACGGAGATATATATTCAATATCAAAATCATTAAAATTGTTTGTTTTAACTAAGGATTTCTTGCTTTATAAAATATTCCATTATGATTTCTTGTAGAAAATTCTATCTTGCCCTACAATATCTTCTGATTATAACTCCTTTCTTAAATCATATTGATCCCCTAGCATCCTGCAGCCGTACATAAATTAATGTAATAACTTCCTTTAACATTGAAGAACTCGATCTTTTTTTTTTGAAGCACCAAGCTTTTATTTGGTATATTTTTAGAAAGATTAGAGTATAAAAAAATTTCATATTGTATGCATATCCGACTAATATAGGCAGTGATTTGTTTTTCTTTGATTTTATTAGATTTTTGAAAAAACAACCGAAAAAATGGGAGCTTGACACGTGGCAAATTCAATGTCGTGCTGCCATGTGGCAGTAGAGGGATATGGTTCATTTTCGGAGCGCCATGTGACGCAGTTGGTATTCTACTTTAGTAATTATATAGTAGATTAAAATTAAATAAAACTTTTTTATATGGTATAATCCTAGGTTGCTTAATGTTAATTTTTAACATTACAAGTAGATAATATGTATGGTTAAGTAATTAATTGGTGTTGTAAATAAATTAAAAAAATATTTATTTTTTATATTAGGATATACGACTAGAGGATTTTTGATATCTTATAAAGAATCGTTATAATTAGGTAACCTCAACATTTGATTTATTCGGACTTAAATCAATCCAATTAGAAATCGATACGAGTAACGTTCAATTTCCGTTTATGAATAAATTATCTAATTATAATTTATTTTTTGTAAATTGGATACGTCTCGAAATCGCTATTAGGAAGGAGAACGAACCAGGAATCGAGTTTGTTAGTGATAAGCGCTACTTTGTAGTGCGTAACTAGAAGCTGTTACTAGTATTTGGGTGCCATTTATGTGTGTTTAGGACACAATATAGGAGAATGGAGTTTTGGACAAGAAGTGTTGATTTGGTGGTTTTGAGTGCTTAAATGAAGACTTAAGGAGATGAAGGAAGCCACCGAGTGAATGCCGCGATCGCGGTTTACAAAGGAGCGGAAGGAGAGCGACAGTGAACAGTACCGTGAGTGAACAGTACCACGGGCGCGGAAGATTTTCCGCGGTCGCGGATTTCCCTTCTGACGCGGCATCGACGATTCGTCCGAGATCTTTGTTATTTTATTTCTTTTTATTCCGGTTATTATGTTTTAGGAGATTATTGTTATTTTTAGAAAATTAGATTTTGCAAAGTCTTTATATTCTTCCCTTAAAACATCAGTTTTGTAAGTTGGGGTAGAACCCCAAGTTGGGTTTTACATTTCTTCCTCTTTTCCCTTTTCTTAGTTTAGTTCTTTGTTTTGTTTTTTGCTAGACAATTGAAGCCTTGGTTTGAAGTTGATATTGAGATTATTCCTTTATTTATCCTTGAATGTTATGATTCTCTTGTGCTTCATCCCATTGAGTTTTATTGATTTCTCTAGCCTGATCACCTAGTTTTATTGGTATTATTCATACTGCAGGATTAGGGTTTTGAATTCTATTGGTTTATCTAGTTCACCGTTTCATTATGATTAGTATTGGTTTCCCTAGCCTGACAAACTAGTTGAGATTGGTATTATCTATAGTACTGGTTCCCCTAATCTGGTTAACTTGTTGAGATTAATATTGTTCATCTCTAATTCAGAGTAGCAACTACGATATTCTAGAACTGGTTGGAATAGTTTATTGTAGAGAGAATTGATTGCATGTCGAGTACTGACTGATTGTTAAGTATTGCATGAGCATATCTATTCCTGAGCTTACTGCTGCTGTTAAATTGAATCTTGATGGTTTCTTGATTGTTTAATAGTTAGGATTATCAGGACTGATTGGACTGGTAATTAATTTAGAACAAGGATTAGGACATTCATGAGAATTGAGAACTAGGGATAATCAATGATCGATCAACCAAGCTGAATGTGGATATTTGTCTAGCCAAGCTATTTATGTTTTATCTATTTGTTTTCTTAGTTAGGTTCATATAAACTCCCCCCTTTGTCTTTGTTATCAATTGGTGAACGTTTTGGCAAACATGATATATAGCTTGAGTCTCTGTGAGATTCGACCCTTACTTACCAGACTACATTAGTTAGGTTTTTAAGGTTTACTTTGTTAGGTGCATGCGACAAAGCGCCTATCAAATTTTTCTTCCATACCACGTTACGCCGTTCAACCGACATCTTAACTCGAGGCAAGTGATATTTTGCTTCTGCATTTATCCCATATTTTCCTTAATTGACTATTAATTAATTGTTCTAAATAAGTCGGGATAAATAGTGTCATATTGTGTTTGAGAACTTGTGTGATATAATGGTGTGGAAAAATTAAAATTATATACTAGGTTGTGTATATTGCTAGTGATGACCCTTGTGTATATATTATTATTACGGTAGGGTGCTAGTTGGACTTTGGTGTGAATTTGGTGTCGACATGTATGCTTAGTTAGCCCGAGTATTTGTAGGAACGCTATATACCTCGCGATGTTTGGTTGTTTCTTTATAACATTATTAGGAGGATTTTGCCCTAATAATTTTGTTCATGACCGTACCCTTATTCAAATATAAGTGGTGGTGCTTACCTAGTGTCGTTATTCGGGATTCGCCCCATGATCTTTCTCGTATCGAGATGTTGTGGATTAAAAACTTTAACATAATTGCACGTTTTGAAATTAAATAAGATAAGTGTTTTAATGCACATAATTAATAAACTTCGGGCGAGAAGTACAACGTGGAAACTGTTCGGGCTCGTGTCTAAGCAAGTCATCTTTCCAATCTGAATTTTCACAACACGCATGCGGTGAGGTTGGTTGAGGACTCAATTAGTCAATGGAGTCGTTTTAAAAATCTTGGTGTTATAATTGTAAATATTCTTACACAAATACATGAAATTCCCAAAAGACTCTGTTTCATTAGAGTCTTCTCTTGAATCATGTCTCTTCCTATGTTTCAGTGGACCCATAAGACCCATTGATTTTCGAGTCGGGTCTCCACCCAAAAAACACGGGTCGGATTAGGTCGGATTTGCGGGTCAGGTTAAGTTTTGACAAGCCTAGGTGTAGGTGATCTTGAGCAAGGTAATGAGAGCTTAATTGAGAAAATTAGTATTAATGTGGATACTAATCATACTAGTGAGCATGGGGATGGTATGAATGAGGAAATTAGCCATATGAGCGAGCATGATATTGTGCCTAATGAGGACACCATCCCGTTGTTTGATATTTTTTATCCTAGTAATTAGGATAATATTGACAACACAAAAAGAGACATTTTAGTTGAAAAGGGACCTCAAAGAGAATTAGATCTCGTATTTCCATTAGATGATATATTTAGGCATTTTTCATATGCTTATTATTCTACAAAGTTAAGCAATGGAAAGAAAAGTAATAGAAAATTGTTAGTTTATTCTAAGCATGTAAATAAAGTTTATTGCTTTTGCTGTAAGTTGTTCAAGTCTAAAGGTAACACAAGTTTATTAGCGAATGATGGAATGAAGGATTGTAAGCGTCTTAGTGATAGACTTTGAGTACATGAGAATAGTATGGAGCATATGAATAACATGAAAACTTGGAATGAATTGAGAGTGCGATTCGAAAAAAAAAAACTGATAAAGAATTACAAAAGAGAAAGAGAGCCAAAAACATGTTTTAAGAAGAATAATTTATGTTCTAAAATGTCTTGCCAAAATTAATTTGCCTTTTCCTGGATCTCATGAAAAACTTTACCAAGAAAGTAACGGCAATTTTTTAGGATTGATTGAGATAATTGTTGAATTTGATGTTATAATGCAGAATCATGTTAGACGAATTTAGAATGACGAGATTCATCATCATTATTTGGGTCATAATATTCAGAATGGGTTGATATCTTTTTCGGCTAGTAGAATTAGAAGTTCAATCATAAAAACCATTCAAGAGGCAAAGTATTTCTCTAAAATTCTTGATTGTACTCTAGATTTGAGTCACAAAGAACATATGTCTCTAGAAGTACGAGTTGTAAACATGGACAACAATAAATTTCAAATAGAGGAGTATTTTCTAGAGTTTCTAATTATAGATGATATATCTGGATTAGGACTTATCAATGTTTTACTTAATGCGTTTAATTCTCTAGACCTTAATATTGAAAATGTGCGAGGTCAAGGTTATGACATTGGTTCAATTATGAAGGGAAAACACCAAGGGGTACAAAAAAGATTACTTGATATAAATCTAAGAGCATTGTATATGCCATGTTCTTGTCATAATCGTAATCTTACTCTTCGTTATATGGCACATCCTTGAATCAAAGTTGTTTCATTTTTTGGAGCTATACAACGCATCTATCTATTATTTTCTAGCTCTCTTAAAAGATGAAAGGTTCTACTTAATCATGTTCCAAGCTTAACTATGAAATCTTTGTGTAATACTCGATGGGAGAGTCGAATAAAAAGTGTCAAAGTCATTAGATATCAAGCCTCTTAGATAATTTCATCTTTGTGACAGGGCTAAAGTCGTATGCCTAATCAAAGAAATCCTAAAGTACCTACTAAAGAGTATAACAAACAAGTCAGGGTCGAACCCAAGGGAATCAGGTTATCTATTCTTGTGTTTCGTAAACTATCAACTAGGAACTAGGGGGGGTTGTTGTATGAGTTTCTTAGTAACCAAGTAAATAAAGCAAGAAAACAAGTAAACAAATTCGCAAGTAAAGGTTGTGAATATGGTGGGGAAAAACGTCACACCTGACAAAGATCCACACAACAAGAGATATGGTTGATCACTGAATTCTATTAGCCTCAAGTTCTTATCTTTCCTATAGCTGTCCTTATCCCGATCTTAGGTAACTATTAGTTCTACCAGCCCTAATAGTACTTATTACTAGGTCAAATCCGAAAACCTTCAAGACTCAACAAAGCAATAGCATTCAACCAAAGATTTAACAAGATACATGCAATAGAAACAACCCGTTACTATAACATGCAATTAACTCTCTCTCACGATGAACACTCGCAACCCGCTTATGTAAATCGTATTTGCTACTAGATATGCAACCCGAACCCGGAATCACAAGTCCTAGCTATATGGATAATATCAATAAACCTAGGTGATCAGTCTAGATAAATCAACATAGACCAATAAACAATCAAGCACAAGAGAATTAATCCAACTCGATAGGAAAATGAACAAGAGTAGAAAACTCACAACCAATCAATTGCTGGCTTCAAACTGTCAAGTGCAACAATGGAGGTTTAGTTCTCCATAGGGTTTTTGAGAGACAAAACATAAAAGGTGGCAACTAGGGTTTTAGAGAATGGATCATCTAAAAGAGTCTTAAACTTAACTTAAATACTAAGGAAATAATTCAGAAATAAAGAAAAGAAATAAACAAACTTGGAAACAAAGTCTCGGAAATAAAATAAAACGGGAAATAAAAACTCGGAAATATCTTCAGCGCGTCGCCACCGCTGGGTGCGGTGACACCCACCGCGGGGTGCGGTGGTACTCCAGAATCATGGCCTCTTCTCTGTAAGGTTCGCCGCGGGGTGCGGTCATCCCACCGCGGGGTGCGGTGACGGTGTCTTCTTCAGCTTCTGCGACACTTTAGTAAAAATGCCATAACTTTTGATTCCCAACTCGGATTGCGCTCATATTTTGAGGACTTGTAGTAGACTTCAAGATCTAACTCATCGAATTGGAATCACTCCATTTGGACATCTGAGTAAAGAGAACGAACAATTTAAATTCAACCCATTGTTCTTCTACTCTTCAATGCACTTCAAACCTCTGTAAATCCCATGATTTCTTTACTTCTAGTCTCTAACTCTGAACTCCACAATTGTGCTCTAAATCCATCCAAATGGCACCTCAAAACTGGTAACAACCCCTAGAAATACACTATAAAATAGTGCTGATCACTTTGTTATCATGTGGATCTTCTAATGATGCCAAGTCAGCTAGTGAAGCTGAAAGTTTAAAACTGCAAATGAGAGTTTTTACTTGGTATGTCATCTTATTTGCCATTAATATGGTGAGTATGAAGTTGCAAGATAAATCTATGTGTATTGACACTACTATGATGCAAGTGGAAATGAATGATTTGTTTAAGTATGAATGTTGCCAAATTTTTTGCATGACAGGAATGCGGAGCCTATTTTTCAAACAAAACGTCTAATTTTAGGAAAAAAAATTTCATAAAAAATATCATGATGAATAAATACAATCACTTGAGAGTCCATTAGAGTTAATGATTTTCTTATGATTGTTGATATGGCGATTGCTTCATTGAAAAATAGGTTTGAGCAATTAAAGATGTTTGAAAAATTAATTCAAAGAATATCAAGTATGTGGATGATAAGGAGCTTAGAGAATCTTGAATTAAATTTTATGCAACCTTTTCTCATGAAAATATGTCGGATGTTGATTTAGATGATTTGTTTTCTGAATTGAAGGTATTGCAATTCCATTTCCAAATGTGTTAATGCTAACAATTGAAATTCTTGAGTTTGTCAAAGCAGCAGATTGTTATCCAAATGTTTCAATTGTTTATCGTATCCTATTAACTATACATGTGACTCTAGCATGGGCTTAAAGAAGTTTTTGTTGGATTCCAGGTTTTGATGCACTAGTAGAAAAATGGGTTTTGGCTACGGTTGATTTTACCACGGTTGCGTGTTTTTTCGTGGTAATTGTGTTAGTTCGACATATTTACCGCGGTTGCTCAAACTGTAACACCCCGTAATTTTTAAGGGTATTTTTGAGCTTTACTCGTATGAAATATTGTTGCAAAATAATTATATAAGATATTGTTGTAAAATATTTATATAAGATATTCGTGTAGGATAATTGTGGACTCAGGCGGGCACCAGTACCGGCACCGACATCATGTAAGATGGGTGGGTGGCTTGGTAGCTGTGTTAGCTTGGCCTGGAGTGTTACAAATATATGCAGGATAATTATGTAAAGTATTTGTGCAAGATATTTATATAAGATATTTGTGCACGGTAATTGTGCGAGGTAATTGCTTGAGATGTTTGTGCTAGATGATGTACGAATATATTTAACCCGGGTTTAAGGAAATTAACCCAAGTTGAGTTCGGATAAGAATTTACGAAGTCGGCCTTAAAACCGCGACTCACCGCGATTGACCGCGATCAACCGCGATTCACCGCGACCGGCCGCGATCACGGTAATGCCAAGATCTGGGCAGTGTCGTCTTCCTCCCGAGGCGGCCACTGTAGCGTCTGTGGGCAGGCCAAGTGGGCTTGCAACTTGCCCTTTTGCCTTTGTCCCCTTGTCCCCGGCTTGTTCCCCCTGAGGTGGTTCGGATTTGTGCTATAAAAGGAGGTGAAGACCGAACCCTTTCTTTCTCTCTTCTTCTTCTCTCTTTCTCCTCTGTTTTCCCCTGTTTCGCCATTGATGCACGAGCTGTGAGCTCGGTTTTGGGCTTGAATCGAGAGGCTTCGTGGGTTGGAGAAGGTTGCCAAGGTGTTAGGTGAAGCTTAGAGGTGCTTTGTGATCAATTCGAATGCAAGACGAAGCTTGAATCGAGGTGGGTATTTTTCTCCCGCCATGGAAGTTGTCGAAACTTTGCCACTGTTGATGAACCGCGACTGGCCACGACTCACCGCGATCGCGGTATTGGCGTCCGAGTTGTGTGTCTTGTGGTTTGACTTTGAGGGATTTTTATTCCAGATCTGTCCCCGTTTTGGATTCAGGAACCCATTCTTAAGCTTTGTTTGAGCTCGTCTTTCCAGGGAAGTGGTTATGAATTAATTTGAAATAATTAAAATCTGATATTATATTAGGTTGTATATTCTGCTAGAATCAACGCTAATATAAGAGATATGTTGTAAACATGTGACTTGAGATTGTGATGTGATTTGTGATATGTGGAATTGCTTGTGATGTGTTTGTGTGAATTATTGGTGAATTATTGGTGAAGCCCTTGCTTAGTCTATTCGAAGAGACCGTGTATGAGGAGTTGAGATTACAGGAAATGTTTCAGGGCGCCATGATTAGGGCCAATGCTGAATTAGCAGTTTCCTTCCTAGTATTTCAGTGTTCGTTTTGATGGAACGGTAATCTCCGAGCAATTTTGTCTTGTCGCTCGGGAGACCCCTTTTGTAGAACCTAGTAACTCAGTTTGAGTTCATCAATGAAAATTACCAAGTTTGATCAATTCTAAGTTGATTTTATTACATTGAGTATATTGGAATAATATTAATGTAATAAAATACTTGGAATTTGATCGGTAAACAGATGGTGAACACAAGGAACACCATTCGTGCTGGTGCTGGGCCAAGCAATGACCCCAGACCAAATGTTAGAAATGTCGCGAACCCTGTGGAGGAACATGAGTCGGTTTCTCACAACAATCCTGGAGGCAGTGACCAAGTTTTGGTCAAAGCTCCAGTGGTATTTGATGCCGCAACAATAGAAGCTATTCGGGGAATTATAATGCAGACATTCACCGATATCATACGACCAATTGCGCCTCAGGCACAAGCTGTGCCAATTCCTCCAGCGGTTCCTAGATTTGAAGAGCCTAATATCCATGTACCCCAAGAGGAAGCGGTCAGGAATAGAGGCAACTGTGGCCAAGCACTAAAGGCCATAAGCTCTATGAGGCCTGACTGTTATGATGGAAAAGGAGAGCCAGTCAGGGTGGCATATTGGTTCTCACACATGGAGCGATTGTTCTGCAATGTCGAGTGCACTGAAGCTGAGAATGTGCACATTGCTTCCCTTCAGTTGAAGGAAGTGGCTAGTGAATGGTGGGAAGGTACATGTCTTGCTGGTCACCCTGGTTTGAACTGGGGGATGTTCAAGGCCAAGATGACTGATCGTTTCTTCTCTCAAGCTATGAGGGAGGAGAAACATAAGGAATTTCTCTATCCAAAGACGGATGGTTTGAGAGTGACTGAGCTTGCGGCCAAATTCAATCATCTATTGCAGTATGCTGGGCCGGAGGTGTCCAGCGAAGAGCAAAAGATCTGGCATTTCCATGAGTGGATGAATCTAGATATTAAGCCGTTGATGGTACGTCACAGATGCTCTACTTTGGAGCAGTACGTGGACGCTGCCTATAAGTTGAAAGTGACTCTGGAGGAGTCAACAAAGAAGCGTAGTCGCCAGAGGTCAATGCAGGACCAGTCTCAGGTGAGTGGATTTAAGCGTCCCGCACAACCGTCTAATTTTGCCAAGTCTGGCAAAGCAAAAACGGATATGACTCATGGAGGGTCTATGCAACAGTCGGGTCAGAGCAAGAATCCGATCCAGTGCTACAATTGTGGTACACCCGGGCACAAGAGCAATGCGTGTCCGAAGGAAAAGAAGATATGCTATGGCTGTGGAAAGGAGGGCCATGTACAGACGTTCTGTCCGCAGAGAAGGCAGAAATGAGCTGAATCACAACAAGGGTTTGTTAATCAGAACAATCGACCCAGTTTCAGACCAGTGGAAGCTCTTAGTCCTTCGACGCAGACAACTGTACAGAATAAGGGGAAAGCCACAGCTGCTTCTAGAGGTCAAGGTCAACGCCTTTACGAGATGTGTGAGGCGGATGGACCCAATGCTCCAATTGCTTAAGGTACTTTATATACTTCATTCTACTTCAGTATGTATATTGTTTGATTCGGGTGCTACCCATTCTTTTATTTCGGAGAATTGTGTTAGTAAGTTAGACTTAGTATGCAACGAGGTTGTGAGCCTTTCGTTACGAATCTTCCTAAGGGTTTCGTTATGGGTCGTTCCGTAGGGATCTGAAATCTAAGATCTGACCTCGTTTCGGACCCGGAAACCCGTTGTCGTTGAGCTTTGTTAAGCTTCGTCTAATCTAAGGCAAGCGGTTCGCTCTTGCTTATCATTCCATATTTATATTGATTATCAATTGTTTAATTGTTAATTAATTTGGGATGAATATTGTTTTCGTCTGGAAACAGTTTTGATAACTGTATGTGATTTAAAAAGGAATATTATAATAGGTTGTGTATACTGCTAGAAACAACGCTATTATATATATATATATGATTGAAATTCAGATATTATAATAGGTTGTATATATTGCTAGAAACAACGCTATTATATCTGTTATTACCGTGATGGTATTGTTGTGGATTTTTATGCAAACTTGAAATATAGTTAGCAGTGGATTTTATGTGCACTTGAGATATAGTTAGCACGAGTATTTGTAGGAGCGCTGCTTACCTTGAGAGGTAGCCGTTTCTTTATAACCCGGTGGATAGGATGTTCAAGCCCTAACACCGTTTCTCTAGTCATGACTATCCCCTATCCGAATATAGGGGAGGTGCGCTTAGCCGGCGTCAAACCTTTAGGGATTTATTCCCGACTATATATCTCTATATCCTGAGGGATGAGATGATTATGATAAAAACTTATAACGTGAATATACGTTTTGGAATTAAATAAGATAAGTGTTTTAGTGCACATAATTAATGAACCTTGGACGAGAAGTACAACGTGGAAACTCGTCTGGGCTTCGATTAGAGTAAGTCCACCTTTCGAATCTGAATTCGCATTATGCGGTGAGGTTGATCGTGGACCCAAATAGTCAAGTCGCTTTTAAACGTTTGCGTGAAACTTTAATGTTCCCAAACACTTGTCATACTTTCCGGTAAGACTCAACCTTTTGGAGTCTTCTCTTCATATGTTTCCGTAAGACTCATTCTTTCAGAGTCTTTTCTCTTGATCATACCTTTTCGTATATTTCAGTAGGAGTATGATGGTTGACTATCGTCATCGACTTTTATTCGAGAAGCGATGAGTCTAACCTAATACGACTACTTAGAACCTTTCTGTTTTACCCTTGCATAGTCTTTCATTAGACTAATCAACCGGTTATATTCCTTTGCATGATTGGCTGGTGTCATACGTCTCATACGGCACATCTGATAAACTGCAGATCTATGAAGGCTAGAAACGACGGTGAAGGCAGATGGAAATTTTTAAGTGTTTTATCAAGGTTGAGATCCTAGGTGTGTGATCGCTAGATCAAGACTTTTGTGTCATTTATTTCTAAAGACTTCCGTTGTGTTAAACATATTTTATATCAAGACTACTCTGTAATTCAGTTGTATTTCGGATTATGGATGTAATGCCGAGTCAATGATTTTAATCGAAAGTTATGATATTTTGTATTATAACTGTTGTTTGATGAATTATATCAACTGGTAAAGCCTGGGGTGGCTTTGGATGTGGAATCCGAGGTCACTGGCTGTAATACCTTTCAAGGATATATATTTGGGGGTGTTACAGATTTGGTATCAGAGCCAAATTTTTTTAAAACGGGTGGGTTTTAAAACATTTTCTTGGAACAATTTTTTTTATAAACCGTTTACTCGTTTGAAACTGAGAAATGTTTTCGAAGGCTCTGAATTTCCAAGTAAAATTTTTATTCTGCCGATCTAGTCGTGCCTTTTTTTAGTCTGATATGGAAGCGAACTTCTATATTTAGAAAGACTAAACTCTCTTCTCGTCGCCCGTAGTTATGGGTGTATTCTGTTCTCTTCAAAGGAACTCGGAAGAAGCCGAGGTGGCTCCGCCATCTCCAGTGAGGCTTGAATTCCCGATTCCCCTGCGATGCTTTAAGGTCAGGGAACCCAGTAGTCCACCTGAGGAGGTGAAGACCGTACTCCCTGAGTCGGTAGTGTTAGTGTCCGATAATACCGAGGTTCCTGTGGCAGAGCCCGAAGAGGAGCCAAGGGAGGACACTGAGGATGAAGAGGAGTTGTCAAGGTATGCAAGAGGGTACTACGGCGATGACTTCATGATCGAGTCTATTCCCAAAGAGGATCCGGAAGAGGATCCTGAGGAAAATCCGGAGGAGGAGTACCTCGAGGGTCAGGGCTACGAGTCCAATGGCCTAGAACACTTGCTGGTAGACTATGAGGACCCAGGGGTGCAGTTCGTTCCCCCTAGTCCGGAGTTGCCACCTGAGCGGGAGAATTTACCATTAGCTCCTGCCACTTGGGAGGCGATTAGTGCTGAAGCACATCGCCAGGTGGATGAGACGATAGAACGTACTCGTTTGAGGGCAAGGCCATGGGAGTCGATGGGTACACCAGTTGTAGTCCCGACTCAACAGACCAGGCCAAGACCCCAATTGCAGGAGGGACGATTGGAGGAGTGGTCGAACGCCCTAAATGACATGGAGGAGAGGACCTTCGAGACTGAGGTCGGTCTCACCCGAATGATCGGGGACGTCCGCGAACTCTAAGAGTACATCCGCCAAGCAAGATTGCTACTCGATCCTTTGTACGAGGTGATTAGGGCAGACTTCCAACCAAGATTTCTGGAGGAGTTTTTCCAATCACCGGGATCTGATGAGATTGGTCAGTGTGTTTCTGTGCCTAGAGTAAGGCCGAGGACACCAGGAACAAGGGATGAGCCGTGTGCTCCAGGATCGAGCAGGATGAGAAGTCCATCGCCAGACTCCGATGGTAAACCCCGTTCGAAGAGACCGTCTATGAGGAGTTGAGATTACAGGAAATGTTTCAGGGTGCCATGATTAGGGCCAATGCTGAATTAGCAGTTTCCTTCCTAGTATTTCAGTGTTCGTTTTGATGGAACGGTAATCTCTGATCAATTTTGTCTTGTCGCTCGGGAGATCCCTTTTGTAGAACCTAGTAACTCAGTTTGAGTTCATCAATGAAAATTACCAAGTTTGATCAATTCTAAGTTGATTTTATTACATTGAGTATATTGGAATAATATTAATGTAATAAAATACTTGGAATTTGATCGGTAAACAGATGGTGAACACAAGGAACACCATTCGTGCTGGTGCTGGGCCAAGCAATGACCCCAGACCAAATGTTAGAAATGTCGCGAACCCTGTGGAGGAACATGAGTCGGTTTCTCACAACAATCCTGGAGGCAGTGACCAAGTTCTGGTCAACGCTCCAGTGGTATTTGACGCCGCAACAATAGAAGCTATTCGGGGAATTGTAATGCAGACATTCACCGATATCATGCGACCAATTGCGCCTCAGGCACAAGTTGTGCCAATTCCTCCAACGGTTCCTAGATTTGAAGAGCCTAATATCCATGTACCCCAAGAGGAAGCGGTCAGGAATAGAGGCAACTATGGCCAAGCACTAAAGGCCATAAGCTCTATGAGGCCTGACTGTTATGATGGAAAAGGAGAGCCAGTCAGGGTGGCATATTGGTTCTCACACATGGAGCGATTGTTCCGCAATGTCGAGTGCACTGAAGCTGAGAAGGTGCACATTGCTTCCCTTCAGTTGAAGGAAGTGGCTAGTGAATGGTGGGAAGGTACATGTCTTGCTGGTCACCCTGGTTTGAACTGGGGGATGTTCAAGGCCAAGATGACTGATCGTTTCTTATCTCAAGCTATGAGGGAGGAGAAACATAAGGAATTTCTCTATCCAAAGACGGATGGTTTGAGAGTGACTGAGCTTGCGGCCAAATTCAATCATCTATTGCAGTATGCTGGGCCGGAGGTGTCCAGCGAAGAGCAAAATATCTTGCATTTCCATGAGTGGATGAATCTAGATATTAAGCCGTTGATGGTACGTCATAGATGCTCTACTTTAGAGCAGTACGTGGACGCTGCCTATAAGTTGAAAGTGACTCTGGAGGAGTCAACAAAGAAGCGTAGTCGCCAGAGGTCAATGCAGGACCAGTCTCAGGTGAGTGGATTTAAGCGTCCCGCGCCACCGTCTAATTTTGCCAAGTCTGGCAAAGCAAAAACGGATATGACTCATGGAGGGTCTATGCAACAGTCGGGTCAGGGCAAGAATCCGATCCAGTGCTACAATTGTGGTACACCCAGGCACAAGAGCAATGCGTGTCCGAAGGAAAAGAAGATATGCTATGACTGTGGAAAGGAGGGCCATGTGCAGACGTTTTGTCCGCAGAGAAGGCAGAAATGAGCTGAATCACAACAAGGGTCTGTTAATCAGAACAATCTACCCAGTTTCAGACCAGTGGAAGCTCTTAGTCCTTTGACGCAGACAACTGTACAGAATAAGGGGAAAGCCACAGCTGCTTCTAGAGGTCAAGGTCAACGCCTTTACGAGATGTGTGAGGCGGATGGACCCAATGCTCCAATTGCTTAAGGTACTTTATATACTTCATTCTACTTCAGTATGTATATTGTTTGATTCGGGTGCTACCCATTCTTTTATTTCGGAGAATTGTGTTAGTAAGTTAGACTTAGTATGCAACGAGGTTGTGAGCCTTTCGTTACGAATCTTCCTAAGGGTTTCGTTATGGGTCGTTCCGTAGGGATCTGAAATCTAAGATCTGATCTCGTTTCGGACCCGGAAACCCGTTGTCGTTGAGCTTTGTTAAGCTTCGTCTAATCTAAGGCAAGCGGTTCGCTCTTGCTTATCATTCCATATTTATATTGATTATCAATTGTTTAATTGTTAATTAATTTGGGATGAATATTGTTTTCGTCTGGAAATAGTTTTGATAACTGTATGTGATTTAAAAAGGAATATTATAATAGGTTGTGTATACTGCTAGAAACAACGCTATTATATATATATATGATTGAAATTCAGATATTATAATAGGTTGTATATATTGCTAGAAACAACGCTATTATATCTGTTATTACCGTGATGGTATTGTTGTGGATTTTTATGCAAACTTGAAATATAGTTAGCAGTGGATTTTATGTGCACTTGAGATATAGTTAGCACGAGTATTTGTAGGAGCGCTGCTTACCTTGAGAGGTAGCCGTTTCTTTATAACCCGGTGGATAGGATGTTCAAGCCCTAACACCGTTTCTCTAGTCATGACTATCCCCTATCCGAATATAGGGGAGGTGCGCTTAGCCGGCGTCAAACCTTTAGGGATTTATTCCCGACTATATATCTCTATATCCTGAGGGATGAGATGATTATGATAAAAACTTATAACGTGAATATACGTTTTGGAATTAAATAAGATAAGTGTTTTAGTGCACATAATTAATGAACCTTGGGCGAGAAGTACAACGTGGAAACTCGTCTGGGCTTCGATTAGAGTAAGTCCACCTTTCGAATCTGAATTCGCATTATGCGGTGAGGTTGATCGTGGACCCAAATAGTCAAGTCGCTTTTAAACGTTTGCGTGAAACTTTAATGTTCCCAAACACTTGTCATACTTTCCGGTAAGACTCAACCTTTTGGAGTCTTCTCTTCATATGTTTCCGTAAGACTCATTCTTTCAGAGTCTTTTCTCTTGATCATACCTTTTCGTATATTTCAGTAGGAGTATGATGGTTGACTATCGTCATCGACTTTTATTCGAGAAGCGATGAGTCTAACCTAATACGACTACTTAGAACCTTTCTGTTTTACCCTTGCATAGTCTTTCATTAGACTAACCAACCGGTTATATTCCTTTGCATGATTGGCTGGTGTCATACGTCTCATACGGCACATCTGATAAACTGTAGATCTATAAAGGCTAGAAACGACGGTGAAGGCAGATGGAAATTTTGAAGTGTTTTATCAAGGTTGAGATCCTAGGCGTGTGATCGCTAGATCAAGACTTTTGTGTCATTTATTTCTAAAGACTTCCGCTGTGTTAAACATATTTTATATCAAGACTACTCTGTAGTTCAGTTGTATTTCGGATTATGGACGTAATGCCGAGACAATGATTTTAATCGAAAGTTATGATATTTTGTATTATAACTGTTGTTTGATGAATTATATCAACTGGTAAAGCCTGGGGTGGATTTGGATGTGGAATCCGAGGTCACTGGCGGTAATACCTTTCAAGGATATATATTTGGGGGTGTTACAGATACGGCCAAATTTACCATGGTCACAACCGTGGTAACCTTTGCAAAATAACCGTGGTAAAAAGCCTTTTTTCCACTAGTGATGGTTCCAAAACTCCAAGCTTAATGTGTGTTAAGTGTTGCAAGGAAAGGTATCGGACTTGTCACTTTGATTACATGTAAATGTCTTTCGGAAAAATATTGGAAGTAATGGTCATGATTGAGAATGTTTAAAGCACTGATCATGATCGAGATCAATAGAGTGATCGAGAGAACGAGCATATTCTCTAAAGGTACAAGTCTTCCAAGACATAGAGGTCGTCCGTACAAGACAGTTGGAGCATAAGACAATAAGTACAAAAAAATTTGTAACAGATGAGACAACTCTTACAAGAGTTATGCGTCTCAGTTCGTACAAGAGTTATGCGCCTTAGTTTGTACAAAAGCCATACGCCTCAGTTCGTACAAAAGTCATGTGCTTAGAGAACTACCAGTGTCAGGACACACCTCAGAGAAAGAAGACAATTGACCATTATGAGCAATAGCCTTTAGAAGTGTCTAAGCAAGTATGCGCTCAGAAGGCATGCGTTTACAAGGAAGGCTAATCTGGTAAACTTGGAGAAGACGAAATATCTAAGTGTGGATGGTTGTAATGTCTATATAAATGGAAGGATTGCACTTAGAGAGACATTCAAGCTTGAAGAGAAAAAATGAGAGGAAAAAGAATCGAAGGAGGAGTTCAAGTGTTTTGTATCTTTAAGAGTGAGAGAAATTACAAGTGTTGAAAGAGAGTTAATCTAGGTGGGAAGTCTAGATTTAACGTCCAGGTCGTCATTGTAATCGCTCAAGAAATCACTAAGATAAGTACACTAGTAAATCCTTCAAGTGGGAAGCTTGAATGTAGTGATTTTTGCTTGATTAACTAGTTGGTTAATTGGGATTTCCACTCTAAATATTTGCGTTCAAATAGTCATTACTTTCTGCTTTACATTTCTGACGCGTATTCTCTGAAGGTTACCTTCAGAACAGAACACTAACGATCCAAAATTTATCAAAGTTGAAATTATTGAAAACCTATTTAAGGTCCTCTATGTCACAAAAAAGGTTGAATGGTCTAGCTATTTTGAGCATTAAAAAGGATATGTTGAAAAACGTTGATGTTGATACTATTGTGGATAATTTTGCTTCAAAAAGTGCTTGAAGCAACCGTTGCACATAATTGGTTTTGTGATGTGTTTCTTTTGCACGTGGTAGATCTTGGTTCTTGAAGACAAATAGTGATTGTTAATTCAAGGGTGTTCAAGCTCAAATTTGTGTCTTTTTGTTATTGTTGTTAAAAATTCACCCTAGCTATATATTGTAAGTTAATGGTGTTTTTTGGTCAAATGTAAGCTATTTAAGTTGAAATGACAATCTATTCATATTTTAAGTTTAGTTGTAAGACACTTTTTCTATCAATATAATAATATTCAAAGTTATTGTCCTTATTTATTATATTCAGGGCGCTTAATTTTTATTTTACCAAGAGCCTGCTAAATCTCAGGACCAGACCAGCTTATACTTCCTGAAACACTCAACAAATGTATTGGTTAGGTTTGTTACTAGTGTAATACCTGTGCCTTGCACGAGAATTGTTTATATTTTTTTACATTTGTAAAAATAGTATTTTTTAAATTATCGATGAGTCATTTGTTCAATATTTATTTGATTAGTTATTTAAATAAAACATGACTAATCGAAAAAAATATATTCAAGATATACCAAAAACTAAATTATATGAAGACTTTATCGAATAACATAACAATTCCCATTTGAAATGTCGAACATGGGGAAACGACCACTACCGAATGAGTTAGGACTAACTCCATGCATACATCCTGCATAATACCTATTTATATTCAAGTTCATATTTCAAATTATCGGGAAAAATGTGAAAGAATTTAATGCAATTTTTTTACCTGATCCATTTGAAATTGTCCGTTGTCGTTTATCTCTAATAACAGCCAATCTCAATGCTCTATTATGTCGAGTTATTTCATCCATAACAAAACCATCCTTCAAAATCATACATATATTTAAATTAAAACTTATATATTTATTCCAGTGTAATCACATGTAATACACAAATTGCATAAAATATATTTATGATTTTTTTCAAAAAATTATGTACATACTTAATGAGATGTTTATATTTTTTTTGTTACATGGGCTTATAGGCCTAAAACAGAGATCGTTGGCATGGTTTCAGATTATAGGCCTAATACATACCAAAATAGATATTATGTACTTATTAAAAATATAATAAATAAACATAATATAATTTCTTTGTATTATTAAATTATAATACAAAATTATAAGTAATGAATGCACAGATGGGCCCAAATTATATTTTTAATAGGTTGTAACTTTTTCATGCAACATTAAATAGGTTTGTGGGCAGGACCAAGTATAAAAAATGAGGAAGTGAAATATAGGGCCAATTCCAAAAGATCGATTTATGTAACAATATATTATTTGTATTCAATTGAATTTATTCGTTGTCGTTTATCTATAATAGCAACTAATCTCAACATTATATTATGTTGGGTTACAACCGATATAACACAATCACGGTCAAATTTTATATATTCCAAATAAATTAACAAAATTACCAAAATAATCAATTAATTTAATTTTATAATCTAGTATATAACACATGTTAATACTTATTTAAAGTGTTTAAAATTTAATTTAATTAATAAATGTTCATATTAATTCTTTATTTTTCATAATCAAATAAAATGATGGGCCTAACATTTAAGTTGCTTTTAGTATGAGATAACTTGACTTATGACTAAAGGAGATGGGCCGTTTATGTGATTGGTATCAAACGGCCCAAATGAAGCCCAGTCCATACGAAGACATATCATCTCCGGATACGCTAACCCTACCACGTACATTTCCACTTTGGGATCATTTTACCGTTTCCATTCTCTCTCTCTTCATCTGTCACTCTCGAAACCCTACATCTCCATTTCTCTCCTTTTCCAGATCTATGACGTATTTGAGTTCCTAATTCAAGCTTCATCACTCTATTTCATTTCCTATCTTAATCCAGACAAAGCTGTGTAATTCTTTTTCCAAAAGATGAGATCGATTTTTTTATTTCAAGATCTAGTTTAGATATATACCACAAACAACCTCTCTGTTTCAGATCCACAACAATAATCGCTTCTTCTCCAAAATTTACATTCAAATCTGACACCAGACTGTTTATGAGAAGATAATCGCAAAGAAATCGAAGGATATGGAAGATGGAGGTTCTGGAGAGCTCCATAAATCAGAAAGGTTGATTTGTATCTCTTTGTGACTCTCTCTGTCTCTCTTTATCTATTTCTCTCGATTTCCCTTTCGATTAAATGCTAGGTTGCCTTGATTTGAAATAAACTTGTCTGTCAAACTCTAGCATGAATCTTGAAGAATTTGTTTCTATGCTTTTATATACCTTCAGCTATATGTTCTGTGTGTGTCTATCTTGCTCTCTCTGGCTTACTATGTATGTCTTTTTTTTTGTTTCTATCTTTCTCTGGAAACATATGCAATCTCAAACCCTAAAATCCTTCGATTCAATAAAACATATTATTAACCTGTACTACTAATCGTTTTCTTGTTGTTCACTGCTTGGTTGGTTTGGAAAAAAACATGTGATTCAGAAATAGCAAACAATAAGAACATAACATAATCCAGATATGTTTTTTTTTTGTTTAAGTGTGAAAATTAATAAGCATCTAGACTCTTCATGACGAATCGTTTCATCTAATGTTCTTCGTTTATTATATTATATATATATATATATATTATAAGAGTTTGGATCATATGCGGAGCACTCTTCCCGTGCGGACGTGCGGAACATGCACTTTTGGGTCTTATTTGTGCACTTTAACGTCTTATTTGTGCACTTTTTTTCAAAAAAAAAAAATCTTTTTCAAATTTTTTTCCAAGCATTTTTCAAATTTTTTGTAAAAGTGCACAAATAAGGCCCAAAAGTGCACAAATAAGGCCCTATAGTGCATGTCCGTACGTCCGCACGAGAAGAGTGCTCCGCACCGGAACCGCACTCTATATTATAATGTGTTAAAATGTAAATAATATATTCATAGTATATGAAACTGGATGGAATTTATGATAAAGATAAAATGTTATAGTTAAGATTATGAGTAGGTTATTTATTTGACTTATTAATTGAAATATTTGATTATTTAATAGCATTAATACTAAAATTCGTATAAAAGAAACATCAGTTAGTGGACTTATAAATTTTACTTTTTTGTCCTTATTGCTTTATGTAATACACCGAACCCATTAAAGGCCCAAATTCAAAATTTGTATCGACAACTATAAATGGGCTTAATGGGCTTCATTGGTTTAATCTGGCTTAATTGGCTTAATGGACTTCATTAAACTTAATGAGACTGTAACACTTTAATGGGATGATGGGCCGAATATGAAACTTGCCCAAGTAGGGCCACAAGCCCGCTTCCTGTGTTTAGGTTAGAGCTTTCCAGATGAGCCAATGTATCTTAATATCTGCATCTTGTCGACAACAACTTCTATCTGTTTATATCTGTTTCTTTCTCTCTTTTTCTTTTTGTAAACACCGACGAACATTTTATCTTCCCTTCTTCAACGTTCTAAATTAGATTACTTTGAACACATGAGTTTACAAATGTAATTTTATTGTTCAACTTCTTTGTCTGCAAGGGTTAAACCAAAATCGATTAAGTCCACCGCAAGAGGATCTAGATCCAACGACATGCTGAAGAATATCTACAGCTGCGACTCTACATCTTCAATTAACATGCAAAGCCACAAAATAGTGTAAGTTCCTTAATTTCTCTCTCTCTCTCTCTCTCTCTCTCTCTCTCTCTCTCTCTCTCTCTCTCTCTCTCTCTCTCTCTCTCTCTCTCTCTCTCTCTCTCTCTCTCTCTCTCTCTCTCGTCCTCTCTGCATATACCTTAAGCTAAATATTCTTTGTGTCTCTATCGCTCTATCTAGCTCACCATGGATCTGTATTTTTATGTCTTTTTCTCTTTCTCTGGAGATACCTTTAGTTTCAAACCCTTAAATCTATCGATTGAATAAACTTGTTATTAACCTCTTGTACTAATCGTTTTCTGTTGTTCACTGCTTGGTTGGTTTGGAAAATAATCCAATTTCAGCTATAGCAACACATAAGAACATATTTTAATATCAGATCTCTTTGTTTATTTGATTTTTTTTGGGTTTAAGTGTGAAAAGTATTACTCATCTAGACTCTTATTGACGAAGACTATTTTCATCTAATGTTTTTCGTCTAGTATATGATATATATATATTATAATGTGTTAAAATGTAAATAATATATTGATATTATATGATAGCCCATTACAACTTACATATACGAATTCTCTGATGTGCTTATTGGGCCAAAACAATTATAACACATATTTATGAACTTGAATAATTATAATGGGCTTATTTATACACCTGATAACCTTGAATGTGCATTTAAGCCCATATCATCTTTATGAACTTGCATCATTTTTATATAGCTACCACTCAGTCACTCACTCTCTCTTTCTCACTCAATCCAATTTCAGCTATAGCAACACATAAGAACTCTCTCTCTCTCTCTGTATATCTCTCTCTAAATAAGTCACTCACTCTCTCTTTCCCACTATCTGTTTCTAACTATTTAACATTGATGTACTCACTATATATCTCTAACTTTCTATAACTCTATCTATTTATCTTAGTTTATCTCTCTTTGTTTCAGATTTTGTGATATCTTATTTTTTAACTTCTTTCTCTGCCGGGGTTTAAACCAGATACACTTTCCACCAACGAAAGTCTTTAGATAACAAATACAGTCTTGCCATTGACATTCAAAAAGAAGACCTTCAAGCAGGAAGTTATGCAGGTATCTCCCTAACCTAATCAACTGAAAAAAGTGATATAATATCTTTCTGGCTCTGTTTTATTATGCTACTTCTGTTTCATTAATTATACATAGATTACCTTTGTTTTAAACTACATGTTGGTGTACATTTGTTCATTTTTTGATTTGTTTTTGGGTCAATATGATATCTGTTTGAAATGTCTTAAATCAATCTTAGGTCATTCATACTGCATGGTAACTGCCTGTAACATATTAATTTAGATATCTTTATATTTCATCAGGAATTATGTTTAATGAGTTAAAATAGGATTCTATAAATACATAATACTCTCTCCGTCCCGAAATGTTTGTCCTGTTTTGACCGAACACACTTGCCGAGGCGAGTTTTGTATCGTTAATATCTCTAATTACATAACTCTAAAAATTATAATTTTTTGATATTATCAAAGTACTCGTTGAGACGAATCAAACAAGACCCCACATGACTATGTTTTTTCTTATATATTGGGAGAAATCTTGAAGATTCTCCGCAACGGTGAACAGTGCCCAAAAGTCAAATAAGACAAACATTGTGGGACGGAGGGAGTAGTATTTAATAGATTAGTTTGTAATGATAGTTTGCATGTAGTATTTAGTATTGTCAAGTTGTATCACAAACATTGAGTAACCCTAAATTAAAAAATTGAACACATATAGATCTAGTTCTAAATGAATATAATGACTACTATACTGTTATTTTCCTATCTGGATAAGTTTTATATAGCTCCCACTCAGTCACTCACTCTCTCTTTCCCACTCAATCCAATTTCAGCTATAGCAACACATAAGAACTCTCTCTCTTTGTATATCTCTCTCTCAATAAGTCACTCATTCTCTCTTTCCTACTATCTGTTTCTAACTATTTAACATTTATGTAATCAGTATATATCTCAATCTTTCTACAACTCTATCTAGTTATCTCAGTTTATCTCTCTTTGTTTCAGATTTTGTGATATCTTATTTTTTTAACTTCTTTCTCTGCCAGAGTTTAAACCAAATACACTTTCCACCAACGAAAGTCTTCATATAACAAATACATTTTTGCCATAAAGGATACAAAAAGAAGACCTTCAAGCAGGAAGTTATGCAGGTATCTCCCTAACCTAATCAACTGAAAAAAGTGATATAATATCTTTTTGGCTCTGTTTTATTATTCTACTTCTGTTTCATTAATTATACATAGATTACCTTTGTTTTAAACTACATGTTGGTGTACATCTGTGCATTTTTTTATTTGTTTTTGGGTCAATATGATATCTGTTTGAAATGACTTAAATCAATCTTAGGTCATTCATACTGCATGGTAACTGCCTGTAACATATAAATTTAGATATCTTTATATATAAAAAATGATTATGTTTAATGAGTTAAAATAGGATTCTATAAATACATAATAGTATTTAATAGATTAGTTTGTAATGATATTTTGCATGTAGTATTTAGTATTGTCAAGTTGTATCGCAAACATTGAGTAACCCTAAATTAAAAAACTAAACACATATAGATCTAGTTCTAAATGAATATAATGACTACTATACTGTTATTTTCCTATCTGGATAAGTTCATTAAATATACAATGAGGTCATGGTTTAATCAATTTATTATTTATAGGTTCTGAATTACTACCTTGTAACTCATATCATTAAACTGTAGAAAATATTTGCATATAGGTCATTGAAAGACAAACAAAATATCATTAAACTGTAGAAAATATTTGCATATAGGTTCTGAATTATTACCTTGTAACTGATTACTGAATTTCCTGAATAAAACTAAAAGACAAACAAAATATCATAATCTGCCAAATGTTAAATATGAATCCATACAAAACATAAACTGAAGTTCTGGTTGGAATGATTTAAGCATTAAAAATGGTATATGAATCCGTACAAAATATTTGCATATAGGTTCTGAATTATTACCTTGTAACTGATTTCTGAATTTCCTGAATAAAACTGAAAGACAAACAAAATAACATAATCTGCCAAATGTTAAATATGAATCCGTACAAAACATAAACTGAAGTTCTGGTTGGAATGATTTAAGCATTATAAAATATATGCAATGAGGTCATTGAAAGACAAACAAAATATCATTAAACTGCTTTAGTTATTATATAGTAGATTACTTTTAAAAAAAATGAACAATTAAACCGGATCTTCCTTGTAAATTGAATTTTCTTGACCCAATTATTACACGTAGCGTTGTATAGTATAGAAACCGGGTATCCAAATCCACAAACGAAACATTAGACAAGTAAAAAAAATCACGCGGTATAACTATCATACCTTCATGTGCAACCACATCATCCTTATTTAATTATCTGCTTGTATTTGATGATACAACATTACTCCTGAATACCTTTCGCGCGTTTCTAAGATCATTTATCGCGTAAAGCTCTCCCATGTGGTCCTATCGTTACTTGGCAAAGACATTAAATGGCTTCGGAGCAAACCTCGCGGAATACCTTCATCGCGACAAGACACAATGACCGCGTGCAACATCATCAACCATTCAACCCTACGCCCTAAACAGTTTGACCGCGTGCAACATCATCACAAACACATCGCGTGGAATCTCATCGACATCACCCGTGTCATCTCAAACGCTTTCAACCCATTCAAGCATGCCAACGGTGCCTCTCCCCGATTCGACACGTGGCCTCCCATTTTACTGGTTTAATCTCAGCCCTACATCCGCTCACCGACGTCTGCAGCCTCGCACGACACGTGGTATCCCATCTTGCTGGTTCAATCCCAACCCTACATGAGTCTGCCGACGTCTGTCATCAAAAGCACCGGGAGAAGACACATGGCATGGTACAGTGATCAAATTTGTACGGATACTCTCCTATAAGTAGCCCAAGGTCCCCTCATTAGAAGGGGTCGAGAAAAAGGGAAAAAACTCTTTTATAGGCTTTTTCTGGTTTTCTTAAGATCTGTGGTGGATCTGAAATATTTGTAAGAAGGTGAGAGACTTCGAGTGTGCTTCTTCGTCAATACACCGTGTTGTTTGTTCTTTGGAATTCATACATTGTCACGGCATACATTTATCGCGTTCATTCTAAGGATCAAGTTTTTTCTATAAAGCTCGATCATGTTTACTTAGAGAATTTGAGAATCATCACTGGCGCCGTCCGTGGGGACTTCCTCACACTAGGGCACCTTGATCCTATCAGGTTGAACGCGAAGAAGGATGTCAAATCAGGACTTCAACTGGCCCGGATATGCGGCGGATGCCCCCGTACCCAGTTGGCCCGGATATGAAGCGGACGCCCCCGTTCCAAGTTGGCCACCTCATCCCCCCCGGGGGCATGGTGGCCTCATTACCCGGCCCCGAACCCAAGTTATCAACCTTGGGTCAATGCACCATACGCAGCTCCCGCCCCGGTCTTTCATCAGTTCATGCCTCAACCCGACTTCACCGCCGCGCAAGCTCCCCCAGGAGCCGCCTTCATCGCGGGTCATCAAGGACCCATGGCGGGTCACGAGATGCCTCACCTGCCGCATCAGCATTCAGGGTCCTCCGGGGGGTCAATGTTAGTATCTCAAGGAAGTTCATCGCGGTCATACAGTCAAGATAAAATGGTCCCCGAGCAAGAGGAGGTGTTAGACGGGGAATTACAAAGCCTCTCCATCTTTTCCGAGGCTGTGAGACATTCCCCCGTACTCAAAAGGTTCCGCCAGCCAACTATGGAGCCATATGATGGAACCTCCGACCCTGATGAACATGTGCATGCGTTTCTAAGCCAAATGGAGATCAACACTTTCAATAACGCGATGTTCTGCCGTTCATTCCCTTCAACACTTAAAGGGATCGCGCTCTCCTGGATGATGAACCAACCAGGGAGCATCTGTTCTTTCTCCAGAATGATCCAAACCTTCAAAACCCACTTCAGCGATGCCAAGAGAAGAAAGAAATCAATCCAAGACTTGTTTTCAGTAGGTCAGGGGGCAGAAGAGTCTCTCGGCGAGTTCTTCAAACGGTTCACCAACATCGCCGCCCAAATCACCAATCTGGAGTCCGCTATGGCACGCGAGGTTCTAATGAATAACCTTGCTGATGGGCAATTCAAGCTATCCGCATATCGTGAACAGCCGGCTACTTATGACGCACTGAGAAACTATATCTCACGACAAGTCTATGCAGAAGAGGCAGTAAGAGGAAAGAGGGGTAAATCCTAGCAGATCAAGTGGGACCGCGTTCACGCATCTAAAGACAAAGATAGATGTGGAGCCAAACCACCGACATCGGACCAGGACCGGGCCCGAGCGAGCCACCCCCCGGTTAAAGATGCTTACGGGGTTAGCCGGTCAGAAAGACGAAGTCATCCCGCGGAACATAGACATCAGACAAGGGACCATCGCGTTCACCAACATGACTACTCTCAAGAAGGCTATGACAGTTACAAGAACACTCGCCGGGAGCCAAGCATGCACGGTAAAGGATCAAGTGGGGGAGACCCATAACTAACATGCCGACCCAAGTGGCGCGACATCAACATCTTGACCCTACGCCTCGTCCTGATGGTTATATAAATACTATTGCGGGAGGGCCTACCTTGGCAGGTTCTAGTAATCAGGAAAGGAAGAGATATGTGCGGAAAAGTCACCAGTCCCCCTCAGTATTCAGTATCGCCCAGTCATCCCGGCCACATCCTGGCCTCACATTTACGGAAGAAGATGCGGAAGGGCTCCACATGCCTCATACTGACCCTCTGGTAATCCATGCTCAACTAGGTACTAAGATGGTTAGACGCGTCCTGGTAGATACTGGCGCCTCACTAGACATTCTTTACTATGACGCGTTTGAACAACTTGGAATATCTCCCGGTGCGCTCAAACCATTCGCAGGAAAACTCGTAACCTTCTCTGGAGAGGAGATCGACGTCGCGGGCACCATTGAGCTGAAAATGACACTGGGGACCAGCCCTATGCGACGCGTAGAAGATGTCGAATTCACCGTCGTCCGACTTTCGGCTTCATACAATGTGATTATGGGTCGTGTCTCGCTCATGAAGTTCCAAGCGGCCCTCTCCATCTACCACTTAAAGTTGAAATTCCCCGTGGGTGACAAGATAGGAGAATCCAAAGGCCATCAAGAGGAAGCGCATAGTTGTTATCTGACCTCTCTCAAGTCAAGGTCTCAAAATCTGGTGTATGTAATAAGCAAGGAGGGTGCGGCACCAGAGACAAAAGTACCTGAATCAGAAGAAGCTCCGGAATTCAAGAGAACCACGATTAAACCATATGAGAACCAGGAAGAAAAACTGTTTGTGGGGGACTGTATGACAGGGGACCTTGCGCAGAGATTGGAGAATCTGTTGGCCGCGTCAAGAGACGTCTTTGCGTGGACTATTGAGGATCTGAAAGGCGTCCCTTCATCTGTGATAGTCCTACTCGCTAAACATCGACCAAGAAGCCCGACCTGTTGTTCAAAGAAAAAGGAAGATGAACGATGAGCGCGCCAAAGCTGCTAATGCTGAAGTCGATAAGCTGCTCCAGGCGGGTTTTGTCCGCGAAGTGTTATATCCGAAATGGCTATCGAATGTAGTTCTTGTAAAGAAGGCTAGTGGAAAGTGGAGGATGTGTGTGGACTTTAAGGATGTTAACAAGGCTTGCCCCAAGGATAGCTACCCTCTCCCTTACATTGACGACCTGGAACCGCGGGGAACATGGCATTGAGCTTCTTAGATGCCTACTCAGGATACAATCAAATTCAGATGGATCCACGCGACGAAGAAAATACGGCCTTCATCACCGGCCAAGGCACTTTCTGCTACAGAGTCATGCCCTTCGGTTTAAAAAACGCGAGAGCCACGTTTCAACGGTTGATAGATCGCGTGTTCAAGAGTCAGTTGGGAAGGAGTGTTTCAGCATACGTAGATGACATTGTTGTGAAAAGCGCGACAAACGAGCAACACCTGATAGATTTACAAGAGGTATTTATGACCCTGAGGAAGTACAGATTGAGCCTAAACCCCGAGAAATGTGTCTTTGGAGTCACCTCGGGCAAATTTCTGGGATTCATGATCAGCGCTGGAGGAATTGATGTTAATCCTGAGAAGGTAGCTGCGGTTATTGCCATGAAATCCCCAAGATCCAGAAATGAGATATAAAGATTGAATGGCGCGGTCAATTACTTGAGCCGGTTCTACTCGCGACTAGCTGACAGAGCTCTCCCTTTCTTTACCACTCTGAGAAGAAACCAGAAGTTTGTGTGGACGGGAGAATTGGAACGAGCCTTCCAGGACCTTAAAACCTACCTCGCTCAACTACCCACTCTCTCTCCCCCTGTCCACGGTGAAGATCTCTAGTTATACCTCGCCGTCGGTCCCACCACAATCAGCGCAGTACTGTCTAGGGAAAGCAGCTACCCCGTGTACTTTGTCAGCAAAATGTTACAACCCGTTGAGCAAAGGTATTCTCCCGCGGAAAAGGTGGCATTGGCAGTAATATCTGCGGCACGACGCCTGAGGCCTTATTTCCAAGCACATCCCATCCAGGTCTTGTCTGACTTCCCGTTGAGACAAATCCTGCATCAGCCCGCGTTATCTGGCCGCATGACCAAGTGGGTTGTTGAACTGTCAGAATTCGATATCTCTTATTTACCACGCACCGCCATTAAAGCACAAGCTTTGGCTGACTTCATGGTAGAGACTAGCTTTGCTGTCACAGAAGAACCGAGCCTCGAGAGCTGGAGGGTCTTCGTAGATGTGTCCAAGTGCGAAGCGGGAGGTGGAACGGGAGTAGTTCTGGAAGGTCCCGCGTCATTTGAAGCCCAATACGCTCTCAATTTCGCGTTCCCTGTCACTAATAATGAAGCAGAATACGAAGCTTTGATTGCTGGCTTGGAGATTGCCCTCCTGAATGGCGCAAGGCGGGTACAAGTCTTCACTGATTCCGAAGTAATAGCGCGACAGGTTATGGGGCAATATGAGGCAAGGACCGGATCACTTCCAGATTATTGTTCAAAAGTCAAGAACATGGCGTCATGCTTAGATGCATTCTGGGTGGAACCCATACCCCGTACCTCGAACACCAGGACAGACTCCCTAGCTAAGTTGGGATCGAGCTTACCGCTAGAGCTGGGAAATAGCGTATTGATATAGAGGAGGATGATCAAGGGAGTCGCAGACCGAGTGTTGAGCATCGAGCCGAGAGGGAGTTGGGTCGATCCGATCTTACGATATATTAAATACGGCGATCTTCCAGACAGTGTCCTAGAGGCAAGAAAGGTAAAGACAAAGTCCGCGAGATATTGTATCAGGGGGGACATGCTGTACAGAAAAGGGTTCGTCGAGGCTGACCTCTTGTGTGTCGATCCGCAAACAGCCGCAACGATACTAAGGAAGGTCCATGAAGGGATTTGTGGAGGGCATCACGGCTGGAGAGCGATGGCCCAAAAAATCGTTCGAAAAGGATACTTTTGGCCCACACTGAAAGCTGATACAACCGAGTATGTGAAGCGATGCGATAAATGTCAGAGGCACGCCAATATCCTCCACCAACCTGCATCCCTCCTCAAGACAATTCACTCGGCATGCCCGTTTGCTCTTTGGGGGATGGATATCTTGGGCCCTTTTCCCAAAGCACCGGGGCAGGTTCGCTACATTCTGGTAATTGTAGACTACTTCACTAAGTGGATTGAAGCTGAAGCAATGGCCAAGATAACCGCTGCAAAAGTATGCTCCTTCCTATGGAAAACTCTCATATGTCGTTTTGGAGTCCCCTGGTCCATCATCACGGACCATGGTCCTCAATTCGATTGTCGAGAAGTCCGCGATCTTTGTTCGTCCCTTAACATTACTTTGAAGTTTTCATCTGTCGCTCATCCTCAGTCCAATGGACAAGTTGAAAATGTCAACGCAAGAATACTTGATGACTTAAAAAGAAGGCTAACTGGGATACAGGGGAGATGGGCTGAGCTTCTGCCTTTGGCGCTCTAGACTTACCGCACTACTGCACGAAGAGCAACTGGAGAAACCCCCTTCGCCATGGCTTATGGTACGGAAGCCGTTGTTCCCGTGGAGACTCTAGTACCATCAACATGTATATTTGACTTCGACCCCGAGGACAACGAGGAATATCTCAGACTAGATATGTATCTTAGAGAGGAGTTACGTGATGTTGCCTCCCTAAGATCAGGAGAATACAAGCGACGCACCGCGGCACACGACAACAAAAAGGTAAAACCTCGATCGCTCAAGAAAGGTGACCTGGTGCTACGACGTATGGACGGCGGGAAACTCGATCCAAAATGGGAGTCCATATCTTCTCGGAGACGAAGTCCATGAAGGCGCTTTCAAGTTATGCAATGAGAATGGAACAGTTCTGTCTAAGACTTGGAACGTGGCACGTTTGAAGAAGTATTACCCTTAGAGTTTAACTCAAAACAATGTAATATAAGTGTAAGATAAGCAGAGAGACTTTCGTAAGAATTCCCCATGTAAAAAAGTGGTATGAATCTTTGAAAGTTATTTTACTTTGCTTGTTGAGCCTGACACAACAAAAATCCAAAAGACGGGTGAGATCCCCCGAATCTAGGCTTGGGGCTGCCACCGCGTTCTCTCTCCAAAAGACGGGTGAGATCCCCCGAGTCTAGGCTTGGGGCTGCCACCGCGTTCTCTCTCCAAAAGACGGGTGAGATCCCCCGAGTCTAGGCTTGGGGCTGCCACCGCGTTCTCTCTCCAAAAGACGGGTGAGATCCCCCGAGTCTAGGCTTGGGGCTGCCACCGCGTTCTCTCTCCAAAAGACGGGTGAGATCCCCCGAGTCTAGGCTTGGGGTTGTCACCGCGTTCTCTCTCCAAAAGACGGGTGAGATCCCTCGAGTCTAGGCTTGGGGCTGCCACCGCGTTCTCTCTCCAAAAGACGAGTGAGATCCCCCGAGTCTAGGCTTGGGGCTGCCACCGCGTTCTCTCTCCAAAAGACGGGTGATATCCCCCGAGTCTAGGCTTAGGGCTGCCACCGCGTTCTCTCTCCAAAAGACGGGTGAAATCCCCCGAGTCTAGGCTTAGGGCTGCCACCGCGTTCCCTCTCCAAAAGACGGGTGAGATCCCTCGAGTATAGGCTTGGGGCTGCCATCGCGTTCTCTCTCCAAAGATCGAGTAAGGAGCAGAAAAGTTCGGAAGTCGTAAAAAAGAAAGAAAAAAAAGAAAGAACACTACTCAAAACAAGCGACTGGTTACATGAAAATGTTCTACATGAGAATTACATTGTTTCTGCCACCACACCACCTTGCAAAATACAAACAAAAGACACCCACCACATGCAACCTAAAACAAGATAAAATTACTACACAACACGCTCCTCCTCCATCGCGTCCTCTGCTCCATCTGGTACTTAATCTCTGGCTCTCCCCAAAGATTCGTGTACTCCGGGACAAAGTAAGAAATTCTAGCGTCAAATTCACTGAACTTCGCCACCGCCTGCCTAACCCCAATCCGAATACCTTGTTTCCAATGCGGCAGAATCTCATCCGCCCGCCTCGACTTATACGCCTCTGAAGAATGGTAAGCCTTGATCCCGGCCTGCACTCTGGCCTCTTCGCCCTTAATACGCTCCTCAGAGGTCCGAAGCTTCTCCTCAGTGGCCCGAAGTTGCCTCTCAAGCTTATCCATCTCCTTCCCCTTCTTCACAACGGCTTTCTTCAAAACTTCCGACTCATTCATCACCGCGGCAACCTCCTGCTTAGCCTCAACGGCTTCCTTCTGAGCAGCTTCAAGGCTAGATTTGAGCTCTTCACTTTTCTTCTTGTACTCCTCCAAACGCGCTTCCCCACCACGCCCTTCAAGAGTAGAACAACTGGCCTCCAGAGTCTTACAATACGACACCGTGGCGAGGAATCCCATACGCGCCATCTCTAAATACTTCAGAGTTTCAAATTCCAAAGAGGGAGCAGGTAGAGAGTGGAACCACGACCTCTCCGCCAGGCACGCATCTGACGGGATGGACAACTTCCTTAGCTCCTTTGACACCGGGACTGGAGCAGAATAACGACGTGTGGTTTCCATGTCAAGATCATCATGGTGCCTCAGCAAGGTAGTTTGCACCGGCACGATCTGCTTGGCTCTTTTCACGACAGCCCCTCCTTGTTGCGAATCGTGTTGTTCCTTACTTCTCTTTTCAGTCCCAACAGTAACTACAAGAGGACGCGAGGAACTTACCGCATCAACTATGGCAGTCTTCATTAGGGTTTTCTTCCCCACAGACGAAGTAGGAGCAATTTCAGCAGGAGATACCGCGGCAGGAAGAGAAGACCCTTCATCTTTTGTTTGACACGCTACACTCCCCAGTAAGCGCAAGGAACTCACCATATCTGTAAAAAAAAGAGTACGATCAGACCAGCAAGAAAGAAAAGCAGAACATAAATGTAAGTTCGGCACGATGATCGGGACCACTACCCTGCCCTCCATCGCCTACTCTCAGAGGAAGACTCAAACCCGCCCGCTCCAAATTTTCTTGTGTAATTAACCTCTTAAAATCTGGGACGCTCGAATCATTGCAGAATCTTGCTTTACACGCGTCTATTTCCCGCGACGAAGGCTTTTTAGGTCTCTGGAAGACCGCAGGATATATTCTACAGTTGAACACGTCCTCAGACAACCCACGTACCAGGAACCACCTGTCTTTCCACTTCCCCACATTCGAAGGCTTGCTGATGACATTCAAAGTGGGTAAACTAAAATTGCACATTCCCTTCTCATACTTCATAGTAAATAGACAATGCATGTGTTGCGCGTCTGGAGTTATCCCTTCCCTATAGCATCGCATAGTATATCCGCTGAAATACCTCCAAGCGTTTGGATAAAGTTGCGAAGGACATAGGTTGGACATAGCTAAATAGTCGCGATAATGATCGGCCAAGGGCAAGCGAAATCCTCCTTCCAAGCTATACAAATTCACCACCAAACAGTCCGCGTAACACGCTAGAGAGGTACCTACGCATTCAGGAAGACATAACTCTACGCCGTTAGGCCAGGGGATCTCCAATGCTAAACGCTCTAGAGTCTGGATGGAAACCGTGGTGTATGAGCCAAGGTCGCGCATGTCTTCACTTCTAGAAAACGGCATCATCAGAACCTCTCGGGGGTTTACTCTGGCCGGGGGTGGGGGTTCTACCCTTAATCTATGACTAGGGAAGTCCATATCACTAGTTGCTTTCCCTTCATCCCGAGAAGATACTTCCCCAAGAGTCATGGCAGACAAACGCATCCCCACTCTTGACGGAATCAACACGCCTTGGGGCTCGACATCCAAAGTTTCTTCAGAATCTACTGGAATGGTTTCAACACCACCATAAGCTACCGCGCTCCCTCTAGTTTTATATAGATGCGATCTTTTTTGTATAGGAGAGGATGACGAGGAAGCAGATGATTCCTCCGGACTCGTCCCCGAATCACCTTCCAGGTAGGCCGCGTCCCGAGCATGTCCCAATAGGTCTCGACTCCTTGAGTCAGTCTCATCTCCGGACATCTTAGAAAGGGCAACTTGGGGATCGACAAAGCGTTTTCTCACCTCTGAGAACAAGTTAAAGACAAAAGAAGACTTAGCACGGTGAAAGTAGTATGGAGCCACCCAAAAAGAGAAATATGAGAGAAGGCAACATCAATCACCGCGCCATTGGCCAAAAGGAAAGGAAAAGAATTAAGGAAGCGGAGCGGCCAAACTCCGTAGTCACATGAGTGAAGAAGCCAGAAGACGGAGTGGTCCAAGAAAGAAAATAAAGCCGGTTCGAGGGCAAACCGGAGTGGCTCCACATTCATCCCTGTGCACTCACGACGGGCCTGTGACCTTTCAAATTCCAGGTTAGCCGAAACCCTCATCCGAAACAGATCGTCAGAGAAAAGGTCAGATGAACAACCCTCCCACCACCGAGAAACCCCCCGACAACCCCGTAACCACCCCAGACGTTTTACTCCGGCGGCCGCACTTTTCCCCCACCCGAGTCAGTAACCCCACAAAGAACGAGGAGGGTTTTTCCCCTCATTCTCTCCAAAACCCACATCGTTCGCATCCGACCAGTCAACAAAAGTAACGATCTCACTAAAGGAAAGATAGAAGATGAGCCTTTACCTGAGAAATTCACAAAGAGGTCCGCTGAAGACGAAGGAGAAGCCGAAGATGTCGCCGAAAACCGCTGTTGCCTGGGCGGAAGGAGGAGAAAATGGAGGAGAGGAGGGAGGAGAGGAGATAGGAGAGAGATGGAAAAGTAACTTCCCGCCCACCAGACGGCTCTTATTTATGGAGGAATAAGTGGGCCCCCACTTAGTAAAGCCCAAAAGGCGCAAAAAGCGACGGCCCAGAGGCCCACCAAGCAGGTCAACCCCAGGCCCACCAAGGAAGATTTCAACCCAGGGCCCACCAAGGTACCACTGAAACACGCTCAGTTGTAGTAATGTGTCGTTTCTAGTTTTTGTTTTGACAGAGCCAGGTATAACTCGCCAAAACAAGGGGCTGTGATGATACACCATTACTCCTGAATACCTTTCGCGCGTTTCTAAGATCATTTATCGCATAAAGCTCTCCCACGTGGTCCTATCGTTACTTGGCAAAGACATTAAATGGCTTCGGAGCAAACCTCGCGGAATACCTTCATCGCGACAAGACACAATGACCGCGTGCAACATCATCAACCATTCAACCCTACGCCCTAAACGGTTTGACCGCGTGCAACATCATCACAAACACATCGCGTGGAATCTCATCGACATCACCCATGTCATCTCAAACGCTTTCAACCCATTCAAGCATGCCAACGGTGCCTCTCCCCGATTCGACATGTGGCCTCCCATTTTACTGGTTTAATCTCAGCCCTACATCCGCTCACCGACGTCTGTAGCCCCGCACGACACGTGGTATCCCATCTTGCTGGTTCAATCCCAGCCCTACATGAGTCTGCCGACGTCTGTCATCAAAAGCACCGGGAGAAGACACGTGGCATGGTACAATGATCAACTTTGTACGGATACTCTCCTATAAGTAGCCCAAGGTCCCCTCATTAGAAGGGGTCGAGAAAAAGGGAAAAAACTCTTCTATAGGCTTTTTCTGGTTTTCTTAAGATCTGTGGTGATTCTGAAATATTTGTAAGAAGGTGAGAGACTTCGAGTGTGCTTCTTCGTCAATACACCGCGTTTTTTGTTCTTTGGAATTCATACATTGTCACAGCATACGTTTATCGCATTCATTCTAAGGATCAAGTTTTTTCTATAAAGCTCGATCCTGTTTACTTAGAGAATTTGAGAATCATCAGTATTGTCTACGTAAGAGATGACGTATGGAAGCTGCAAGTTTCGATCGACCCCGTACGTGTTTACTATTTTTGTAGCTAGCTTAAATTCAGCTGACATATCTTATCATTTGCATACAGTATGTTATACTTGTGTACGTGTAGGCTATACACGATTCGATTATATTGTCCCTCTTCATTAAGACTCTCGGCGCATACCTTAGCCCGTGCGTTCTCGCTAATTTCCAAGAGCATCCTATGATTTGCCTCTTCATCAGTCCTTAGGGCCCCTGCGGCGAGAGTGTAGAAACCCTTAAGATGGGACGGGGGTTGGGTTCCATCTTCTACCAATCATGAATTGAATCATATTTTAATTGTACGATCGTCACCATATAATCGTCAGAATCGTATGCAGGATCGGGACTGTACACAAGATCATACTAATTTTATATTAAAATATTAAGATTTTACTTTCAATAGGATTCTACCTAGAATCGGGATTGTTATGTGTAATGATCCTGAGATTGGATTAGTTAATCTCCATAGCTAGGGAGATTCAGGATAGAATTAGAATAGAGAAAGAGAAAGATAGAGAAAAGGAAAGAGAGAGAGATAGTCGAAATGTGTTGTTGATTTCATACCTCACCTGAATTCTGTTACACACCTATAACACCAAACAGAACACTTCTGTTCAATTACACAACTGGCCCCCTTATTTCCTGATTTATACAAATGTGACAATACTTCCCCCCAAAGAAAAATCTTATCCTCAAGGTTATGCTAAAGAAAAATTAGGAAATTGAGTAAGAAGGTGAGCAGCTGGTTCCCATGTAGCCTCTACCACTGGTAAATTGACCCACTTGATAAGCCACTCTAAAACATGTTCACCATTAGCCAAATAACGCACTCTGGAGTCCAGCACAGTTTCAAGAGCAACAACAATCTCACCCTCCGTAGAGACTGAAGGAGGATCAGATGACACAGCAATGACAGAGCCCACCCGTTTCTTAAGTTGAGAAACATGAAAAACAGGATGAATGCGAGCATGAGTTGGCAAAGCAAGACGATAGGCTACCTGACCAACACGCTGAAGAACTTGGTATGGTCCATAGAAGCAAACACTCAACTTCAAATTGCGATGCAAAGCCACTGAAGATTGACGATAAGGTTGTAACTTTAAGTAAACCCAATCACCCACTTCAAATGATCTATCCGATCGTTGCCTATCGGCAAAATGTTTCATCCTAGATTGAGCCTGCTGCAAGTGAAGTCTACACTGCTCAAGAACATGATTATGCTCATGAAGCCATTCTGTCACTGAAGCTGTAGTGACCCCAACATCAGAAATACCCAACTGAGGTGGCACATACCTATAAAACACTTGAAAAGGAGTAAACCCAAGAGCATAATGGTAGTTTGTATTATACCACCATTCAGCCAAATGCAACCACCTAACCCAATGTGAAGGTTTTCTTGAAGTCATACAGCGAAGATAACTTTCTAGACATTGATTTACCCGCTCTGTTTGGCCATCACTCTGCGGATGGTAGGCAGTGGACATATGCAGTGAAGTGCCAAGATACCTAAAGAGTTCTTGCCAAAATGGCTAAGGAACACTTTATCCCTATCAGAAACAATACTAGTAGGCAGGCCGTGCAGTTTATAAATGTGCAACATAAACTCATGAGCAACTTTGGCAGCAGTAAAGGGATGAGATAAAGGAATGAAATGAGCATATTTGCTAAACTTGTCCACCACCACTAAAATAACATCCTTACCATTAGACTTAGGTAACCCTTCAATGAAATCCATGGAAATATGAGACCAAGCTTGCTCAGGTATAGGAAGAGGCTGTAGTAATCCTGAAACATGAATATTCTCATGTTTGTGCCTCTGACAGACATCACAAGCCTGAATAAACTGTGTTACCAAGGTCTTCATATTAGGCCAATAGAAGATAGATTTCAGCCTCTGATATGTGGCTTGAATACCTGAATGCCCTCCTATAGGATCTGTATGCATTGCTTCAATCAATGAAGATTTCAAAAGCTCATCTGCACCAATATACAATCTACCTTTGTATCGCAATACTCCCTGCTTAAACTGGAATGGAGAGGCAGTATCCAACAAACTCTGAGCAATTAATTCAGCAGCCTTAGCATCATTAGCATAGCTAGCAACAACCTATTTAACCCAAGTAGGCTCCACTGTCATATGCACAGAACAAGAAGCATTCTTAAACTGTCAAGACAAGGTATTAGCGGCCTTATTTTCCTTGCCTTTCTTGTAAGAAATTGAATAAGACAAACCCAACAACTTCCTAATGGCCTTCTTCTGTAAGTGTGTAGTCAATTGCTGCTCCAAAAGATGTCGTAAAGGCTGATGATCAGTGCGAATACAAAAATGAAAAGGCTTCAAATAGTGGCGCTATTTATCCACTGCTAGCAAAATAGCCAATAGCTCTTTTTCATAGGTAGATAACAACAGATTTTGCCCATGAAGAGCCTTGCTAATTTAGTCTAAAGGTCGACCATGCTGCATCAACACAGCCCCAATGCCAGAATCACAAGCATCTGTTTCAATTTCAAAAGGCAATGTGAAATCCGGAAGACCTAAGATAGGAGGTGTAGACAACATGCATTTAAGCTTCTGAAAGGCAACATCACAGTCAGCACTCCAGGAAAAGGCATCCTTCTTCAATAGTTCAGTAAGAGGACGACTAATACTGCCATAATCCTTAATAAACCTCCTATAATATCCTATCAACCCCAAAAATGCTCTCAAATCTTTAACTGTCTTAGGTCGAGGCCAATTCAACATAGCTGTTACCTTGGTAGGGTTAGTAGCCACCCCTTTCCCCGAAATAATATGGCCAAGATATTCCACTTGAGGTTGTGCAAAAGCACACTTAGATTGTTTAGCAAACAAGCTGTGCTTCCTAAGACAGTCCAAGACCATAGATAGATGTTGCACATGCTTAGGTAAATCCTTGCTGTAGACCAAAATATCATCAAAGAAAACAAGCACAAATCTCCTAAAAAATAGCCCACACACATCATTAATCAATGCTTGAAAAGTGGCTGGAGCATTGGTCAGCCCAAAAGGCATGACTCTGAACTCAAAATGTCCATGATGAGTTCTAAAGATTGTCTTAGATATATCCTCCTCAGCCATCCTCACTTGAAAAGTGGTTGGAGCATTGGGCTTTGAGTATAGGAAATGGTTGCATACTGATGGTCATTAAGAGGCATCCTTTTTGCTTCAGATTGAGTATATTTCCTTGCTTGAGTGGTGCCACTGATTGTTTGATTGGCTGCTGGACATTGCTATAGCTTCTCAGTTTGTAACAATCATTTCTGAGTTTGCTTGAGGGGTATACCTCAAATTTCATTGACTTTATATGTTGAAGGGGGCTGCATATATGTAGACACACTAGGCAACTTGAGGTTGTCTAGCTATGCGAAGTACTTCAGCAAGTCAAGTTCTTCATTGTCCAAGTTATGACCAGAGTCTTGAAGCAGCCAAGCTGTGTACATGGAGATGCAAATTGATGCAAGTGGTTGCTGATTTTTTTTTGTTGGAATCAGTTTCAGTTAAGGCAATTGTAGGGGCTTCATTTGATATAAGGATAGAACTTCATGACTTTGTTGAGATCATTTTTGGGAGCTTATGGGCTGCTATTCTAGAATGGCACTACATGTATGGATTTCACTCATTAGTCATTGGATGGCATGACATGAGGCCTTGTGCTTATGTTGAATTGCAAGTGGAAAGGAGTTAGTTGAGCTACTGAATTTCTGCTCAACAGCTGCAACTTGGCATATGTTGACAAATAAAGGATTAAAAACCAATATAACAGTGACACAATTTGTAAGAGAAGATTGGAGAAGAACAGAGAAAACAGAGAGTTTCAGAAACTGCACTTGTTCTGATTTTCCTTGATATTTTTCTCATACTCCAAACGAGTATTTCATGGAACAAAGATACTAACTGCTATCCCACTAATCACAACTAACACAAGCCTAGGATCGTGGGAACTAACTCTAACTGAAATACTGAGATAAACTAGCCTAAACATAGGCTCACACATAACTGAAAATATGCTAAAAATAGACTAAGTGTTTGAATTATATTTCAACACCTCCCCTTAATTCAAATTTGCGCATTCCAATTCTCTCCATGAAGAAGTTGTGCTTTGCTGGATTCAATGCCTTCGTGAATAAGTCTGCATTCTGCTCATTGGTTCCACAGAACTTCAGCACCACCTTTTCATCCATCACAAGCTTTCTAATGTAGTGATGCTGCACTTCTATGTGTTTGGTTCTTGCATGGAATACTGGATTCTTTGTCATAGCTATAGCTGATTTGTTGTCACACCAAATCTCAGTAGCTACCTCCTGCTTGCTACACAGATCAACCAACAATTTCCTTAGCCAACTGGCTTGCCTTGCAGCTGCACCAGCTGCAACATATTCTGCCTCAGATGAGGACAGAGCCACAGTGTCCTACTTCTTTGAGCTCCAAGTGATAGCTCCAGATCCTAAGTTGAAAGTTGATCCTGATGTGCTCTTCCTATCATCCAGAAATCCAGCCCAATCACTATCTGTGTGTCCCACAAGCCTGAAGCCTTCAGTTCTTTCATACCAAAGTCCAAACTCAACTGTGCCTGACACATACTTTAGAATTCTTCTTGCTGCACCAAAATGTTGCTTAGTTGGACTGTGCATGTACCTGGACACAACACTCACACAATATGCTATATCTGGCCTTGTGTGTGTAAGATAATTCAGTCCTCCTACAAGACTTCTGAATATCTTCTCATCAGCTTGTCCAGTTCCATCATTTCTCTGCAGTTTCTCATTGGCATTCATTGGTGTTGTTGCAACATCATTCTTCTCTATGCCAAACTTCTTCAGGAGATCACTTGCATACTTCTTCTGGCATACAAAGATGCCACTCTTCCTTTGCTTCACTTCCAAGCCAAGAAAATGTTGTAGCAGCCCCAGATCAGTCATCTCAAACTCCTGTGTCATTGCTTGTTTGAACTCATCTAACAATGCTTGTGAGGAGCTGAAATAGATGATATCATCAACATACAAGCATACCACAATGAACTCTTGCTCACCTTGTCTCTTTACATACAAGGTAGGTTCATTTTCACTCCTTGCAAAGCTGTTGTTGATGAAGAATGTGTCGATTCTGCTGTACCAAGCCCTTGGAGCCTGCTTCAATCCATAGAGAGCCTTATGCAGTTTATAGACCTTGTCCTCTTCTCCTGCCTTGACAAAGCCTTGAGGTTGCTCAACAAATACTTCCTCTTGCAACTCTCCATTCAGAAATGCAGATTTTACATCAAATTGGAACACAGGCAATCCTTGTTGAGCAGCCAATGCCAAGACTATTCTCACAGTTTCAAACCTTGTAACTGGTGAGAATGTTTCCTCATAATCTATGCCTTCCTGCTGTGCATACCCCTTAGCCACTAGCCTTGCCTTGTGCTTCTGTATACTGCCATCAATGTTGTGTTTTGTCCTGAACACCCACTTCAGGCCAATCACATTTTTCTCTTCAGGAAGATCAACTAGCTCCCAGGTTCTGTTTCTTACAATGGCATTCATTTCTTCCTTCATTGCTACTTGCCATTCTGCTTTTGATTCAGCCTCATCAAAGCTCGCAGGTTCAGTAGCAACAAGAGCAAAGTCACAAGTTTCATAGATCTCAGATAAAGACCTCATTCCCCTTGGTGGTGTTCCACTTGATGAGCTTGAGGAGCTGTTGGACTAACTTGAAGATGACTCACTTTGGCTTGAATTAGATGTGGATGGAGAACTTACTGGACTGACATTCTGGATTGGTGGCTGAGAGTCATCATCACCAGACTCTATCACAATTGTCTTTCCCTTGATGTCAAGGGCCTTCTCACCTTCACACTTCTTCCAGTTCCAGACTCCTTCCTCATTGAATACAACATTCCTGCTTATAATCACCTTTCCACTTTCAGGACTGTACAATCTATAAGCTTTAGATTGTGCTGAATATCCAATGAAGACCACCTTCTCTGACTTTTCATCTAGCTTACCTCTCATGTTGATCAAGGTGTAAGTTGTGCAACCAAAAATTCTCAAGTGACTCACACTTGGTTGCTTTCCTCTCCATGCTTCAAAAGGTGTCTTATTGAGGACTGCTTTAGTAGGGGAAATATTCATAATGTACACAGCTGTAGCCACTGCTTCACACCACAGTTCATTAGGAACATCTTTTGCCTTGAGCATGCTCCTAGCCATCTCCACTACAGTCCTATTCTTTCTCTCAGCAATTCCATTTTGCTCTGGAGTGTAGGGTGCAGTTAGATCCCTTCTTATACCATACTCATCACAAAAATCAGTGAATTCCATTGACATGAACTCACCTCCTCTATCAGTTCTTAATGCCTTCACTTGCTTCCCACTTTGCTTCTCCACCATTGCTTTGAACTTCTTAAAGTTCTCGAAGGCCTCAGACTTAGCCTTTTGGAAATACACCCAACTCATCCTGCTGTAGTCATCTGTGATAAGTAGAAAGTACTTGCTTCTACCTAGGGATTCAGTCTGCATTGGACCACACAGGTCAGCATGAAGGAGCTCAAGGCACTCACTTGCTCTCCATGCTTTTCCTATTGGAAATGACCCATTTGACTGCTTGCCATATATACAACCTTCACACAGCTCTAGCTCTCCTATCTTGGGAAGACCATTCACCATCTCTTTGGCACTTAACAGTCTCAGGCCCTGCACATTCAAGTGTCCATATATCAAATGCCACAGTCTTGCATTTTCTTCTCCTTTGACTAGCAGAAGTTTGCTTTCTCTTGCAGGCAGTGCCAAGGGAAATACTTTGTTCTTTCCCATGGCCACTTTCATGATCACTTCCTTGGACTTTCTGTCTCTGATCAAGCACAGATTATCTTCAAACAGCACTGAGTACCCTGAACACATGAGCTGACCAACACTAAGCAAATTATGGGCCAACTGAGGAACATACTGAACTTCTTGCAGCAGCTTTGCCTTCCCTTGCTCAGTCTTGACTGAGATGGTGCCTTTCCCAGCAACTTCAAGCTGCTTATCATCACCCAGTCTTACAGTGCTCTTCTTGGTCTCATCTAGCTCTTGAAACATGGCCTTAACTCCTGACATGTGGTTTGAACAACCACTATCAATATACCAAAGATCACTAGCACTCGAGCTTACAGATCCTTGTGCTATGAACATTTTCTCTTCTTGCTCCACAAGTTGTGCTAAAAACAACTTGTCCTCTTGCTCAGCAAAGTTGGACTTTTGATCATGCTTTTGCTCACCATGATCTCTTTCCTTCTTCCAACACTGAGCTTCCTTGTGTCCTTGTTTCTTGCAGTAGTAACACTTGATCATGTTTCTGTTCTAATTCTGTTCTCTGCCTTCAGTACTTTGACCAGATCTTCCACGACCTCTACCTCTGAAACCTCCTCGACCTCTTCCTCTAAAGCCATGTTGTCCAGTTCTATCCTTGCTTGAGTCATCTTTACCCATGAAAGCTTTCTCCTCTCTCTTTTCACCAGGTCTGTTCAGCCTCTCTTCATGTGCTTGCAGGGAACCCATTAGTTCTTCAAAGGAGTAGTTCTCCATATCCTTTGACTCCTCAATAGCAGCCACAACATGGTCAAACTGCTTAGTAAGGCTTCTTAAAACCTTACCAACAACATGTTCATCAGTGATCTTTTCTCCATAAGATCTCATCTGATGCACTATGTTTGAAACTCTTGAAAGATACTCTTGCACTGATTCCTTATCTTTCATTAAAGAAGTTTCAAATTCTCTTCTTAAGGACTGAAGTCTGACTGTAATTACCTTCTTATCACCAAGGTATTCTTGCCTCAAAATCGTCCATGCTCCATGTGAAGTTGTGGCTGATGCAATTCTGGGAAACACTTCATCATCAAGAGCTTGTTGAATCATGAATAGGGCTTTGGCATCCTTTTTCCTCTTTTCTCTCAACGGCTGATCCGGCTCCTCTGAGCCATCATCTGTGAACCCAGCCTCCACAAGACTCCACAACTCATGAGATTTGAAGAGAGTCTTCATTTTCAACTCCCAAAAATGATAATTCACATCTTTGAAAATGGGTAACTGCGATGTCCCATTGTTGTGTGATCCGTTGTTCTGCATTGTGAACACTCACTCTCTTTCCCGTGTTTCCCTTGTGTTTCCTCTCAATTCTCTCCCTCAAAACCTTGGATCGAAACCCAAATACGCTCTGATACCAAATGTTGACAAATAAAGGATTAAAAACCAATATAACAGTGACACAATTTGTAAGAGAAGATTGGAGAAGAACAGAGAAAACAGAGAGTTTCAGAAACTGCACTTGTTCTGATTTTCCTTGATATTTTTCTCATACTCCAAACGAGTATTTCATGGAACAAAGATACTAACTGCTATCCCACTAATCACGACTAACACAAGCCTAGGATCATGGGCACTAACTCTAACTGAAATACTGAGATAAACTAGCCTAAACATAGGCTCACACATAACTGAAAATATGCTAAAAATAGACTAAGTGTTTGAATTATATTTCAACAGCATACATGTTAATGCAAATAGCTATGTCATTGATAGTTGTGTAGTAGTTATTTCAATTCAATAAGCCTTGGGGACAAGGCTTTATAAGGGGTGAGTATTGTCATGTATGTGTATATGGGATTAGTATATCACTACTAGAAAATGCATGAATAGCAACGAAAATTGCGTCGGCCGTAGCGATAGATACGGATGACAGTTAGCAACAGTTGTAGCGACGGATGTTGATTGCATTGTTATACGTGGCGTAGCAATCCAGCGACCAACTTTAGCGACGGATTTGACGTACGTCGTTGGAGTCGTCACTAATGTGACGAATGCTTCGACCCCGTCTCAGCAACACCATAAGCAATGAATGTACATCCGTCGCTATAGAGGTTGCTAAGGTCATCGCTATTGTCGTAGCTAGAGTCATTCTACTGTGGTTGTTGTTGTCGTCGCTACTGTGGTTGCTTTCGTGGTTGATATGGTTATCGCTATGGTCGTCGCTATGGTCGTTGCTATGGTCGTTGATAGAGTCGATGCTATTGTCGTTGCTATTATCGTTACTATCTCTCTTAGAAGTTGCTATGGTCGTTGCTAGAATCGATGCTATTGCCGATGCTATTATCGTTACTATGGGTTGTGGCTTATAGCGTTGCTATGGTGGTTGCTAGTGCTAGTATCGTTGCTATGGTGGTTGCTAGCATCCGTTGCTATTTTCGTTGCTATGGTGGTTGCTAGCATCCGTTGCTATTTTCGTTGCCATGGATGTTGCTAAGATCGTTTCTATTGTTGTTGCTATGTTCGTTGCTATACCGCTACTATATTATTCTTTGACGTCGTTGCTATTTGTATGTCATTGCTATATCCGTAGCTAGCTATGGTGGTTGCTAGAATCCGTTGCTAGTATCGTTGCTATGGTGGTTGCTAGCATCCATTGCTATTTTCATTGCTATGGTGGTTGCTAGCATCCGTTGCTATTTTCGTTGCCATGGATGTTGCTAAGATCGTTTCTATTGTTGTTGCTATGTTCGTTGCTATACCGCTACTATATTATTCTTTGACGTCGTTGCTATTTGTATGTCATTGCTATATCCGTAGCTAGCTATTTATGGGTCGTGGCTATGGTAATCGCTAACTGGCATTGCTATTAGATCCTAAAGTTATTTCGTACCTAAAGTCATTGCTAATTTATAGGTTTAGCTACAATTATAGGTAGATACACGGCTATGATTAAACATGTATATACAACACATTTATATAGTATATTATGTAATTTAAGATGATAATAAAGAATTATAGTAGACGAATATTAATTAAATCTAAAACATCAAACATGACTAAACCAAATCATCAAAAAGTTTCTGCAACAAACCTAAAACATAATATCCTAGAATATCAAACAAACAAAAAGTTTGAATCACACATGTCTAAGAAGACTTCTTAAACAAGTCCTTAACACTGGAGAAGAACGAAGTTTGATTTCCCAATATTTGATCAAGAGCTAGTTCCACCTTACTGTTGTTTTCTATCATTCTGAGTCTAGACTTCCTCAACAGTAATGTGCATCTCCTCCACTTTATCCTCCAAGTTTGTCACTTTTTCTCCAAAGTCTTTATTCATCCTTTCTTCCAATTGTGTTAGTTTGTTGTCCATTGCCATTTTAATCTTCTCCAATTCAGTTGCCAGTCCCAACCTCATCTCCTCCCTAAGAGAATCAACACTATGATGTATAGAAATTAGTGGTTCATCATTACCCCTTGAAGGATGGTTTGAGACTCAGATCTCATGCCAAATATTCTTCCTTTATAAACTCCGCGAGTTACCTCGATCCACAAGAGGCTCCCATCTACAACAGTCCCGTTGATGGCAGCTTCTTGAGTAGCTTTCTCAAGCAAATCATTAAACTTGTCCTATAAGCAGAAATGTGAAGTAAATTATCAACAATCGAATTTTAAACACACAAACACATCCCAAGGATATACAAAAGCAAATGCAAACAAGGAAAATAAAAATTAGACCAAATAAACTAAACTCTTCATTTAATTGTCATTTCGAGTATATGGAAAATTTTCTACGTATAAATTGGATAAAACCATGTGAACATCCACATCCTACCATGTGAAAATTAATCAACTATTGTTTGATGGCATTCATGATTCGCCAGAGTACATAAGTATAAAAATGTCACCTTTCAAAGGTTACCTGAAGAAGTATAGCAACTAGTCTACCAAAGTCCAATAGCCAGGCTCATTCAGTAAGAATGAGAAAACAAGCAAGTAATACATAATCAAAATCCAAGTATTTTCTTATGCATAAACAGTAAATTAGGCATGTTAACTACTAATCTATATTTATAACCATAAACAATTATATCCTATTATAAAGGTGAGAGACTAAATTGAGTGTCTATATAGGTCAAATTTTGAAGCATAGTCTTATACTATCAGCAACTCAGTAAGCCATCCTCTATCTGCTGCAAACTATTATACTAAGCTAACAGTTATGACTTCCCAAAATCTGAGGCAAACAACACAGTCTATGTCGTTGATAACGCCGTCGCAAATTAGCGACCACCATAGCGACGTGTAGTACAATCCACGACAAGTTTGGTATGACCATTGCAACAAGGGGAACATGTGTCGCTATGTCCGTCGCAAATAGCGACGACGAGGGCATCGACGTTTGTTCCGTTGCAAAGTTTTGCGATGACACGGACGACATACTTACATCTGTTGCTATCAATTACGGATATACCAACATCCTATGTTTTTTGTCGCTGATTTTGCAACGAGTTGATTCCGTTGCTATGGTCGTTGCTAAGTTAGCGACGGATGGCAGTCGTCGCTAATGGCCATCGCTATTTTGGCGTTTTCTAGTAGTGTATGTGGATTTAGTATAAATACATAGGAATGTAATTGGATAAGGCATTCAGAAAATATTAACCAATCACTTTCCTTACCTAATCTCTCTTTTCCTGAACTCCTTTCTTTCTCCCTTATCCTACTCTTCTCTTCTCTGCGTACTTCATTCTTCCTCTGTAATTCTCTTCTTTTTCCCTTAATTATCTTCCCTTTTCTTTAATTCCATATTCTAGTTATCAAATCCTTTAAGATCATGACATTATGCCACTTCTGGATCGTAGGATCATTAGAATCGTAGAATGGAATCGGAAATTTAACAACAATGCTTGTATGCAATGTACAAGTTAGATGTAGTAGCATAAATCTGTATCACAATAATTATCCTCCATTTCACCTTCGACGTTCAAGTCGCATATACCCAATTATCAATGGAAATGGGGGCTTCGATTTCAGGTAGATAGAATTCAATGATAATAGTATGAATCTTTTCTTGCTAGGGTTAATAAAATACCTTTAAATATCATATCTCTTTCTTGGTAACAATTATTTATCTCGGCCTTAATAGGCCTTTGCTATTATAAATAAATAAATAAATAATAGTAAATATACAATAAAATAAAAATATTGATTTTACCTCACACTAGAATATTAATTTTGTATATGTAGCTCTCTGAACTCCCGCTAAATTAAATTTTGCAAAACTCCTTCCAGAACCTATCCCTACCAACCGGAAAATATAAAATTCTAAATTCCTAATTTATAATCGCACTTATCTAAATAAATTCTCTTTATAGGAATTTGTGAATAACCATTTTGCACAATTTTCACTCCTCAAATGCTTTCATTGAGTATTAGTATAAATTTTGTTATTATTTAATAAATAAATAAATAAAAGTTTTTTGACATGTCATGTTGTAGGTTAATAAAAAAAGTACGTGAAATTGACAGAGAAACGTATATATATATTTACATGACATCTACGTTGTTTCTATTGGCCGGTGATTTTGATCGAGCATACTGCAGCTCAATAATTTAAATTTTTTTCTAAATAGAATGAGCGGTAATTTATTCCATAGACCTTAATTGAACTATCTGTTCTATAAGTTCGTATCTTTGTATTTCTGAGTTTCAAAATTATTAGTATACATTTTGTACCATTAGGTCCAATAAATCGTACGCCAACGTCACCAAGCACTTCTTATATGTTTCAAGTTTAAAGAAGTATCGAACTCAATATCTCTAATGAGAGCAAACTAATTATAGTCACTTATCGATCTCACCTTGCTGTATTAGGATAGCTCGTAAATTAATACAATTTTTTTTAGCAGCGTAAATTAATACAAATTAAATAATAAAAAATGAGTCGGTTCTCTTCCCTATAAATACCCAGGCAAACAAGGTAAGCCAGCATATATATGCAGCTTATAATGTAGCCAGAAATGAGTCTAGTGTGCATTATGGAGATCACAGAGAAGATCTTAATTTTGCAAATTTCTTATCCTTTCACTATCCTTACTCTCATTTTCTTCTGTCTCTTCCTATACAAACGCCTAATTCAACCAAACACCACCGCCACAAAAACCAACCTTCCACCTTCCCCGCCAGGTCTTCCGATCATCGGAAACCTCCACCAACTAACCGCATTCCCCCATCGCGGCCTCTTTGACCTCTCCCGCCAATACGGCGACACCATGCTCCTCCGCCTGGGGGCCAAGCGCGTGTTGGTCGTCTCCTCCTCCAGTGCAGCGTGCCACATCATGAAGACCCATGACGTGGCGTTCACCAGCCGGCCCCAATCGGGCATCTTCCACCGCCTCCTCTATGACGGAAGGGAAGTCGCTTCCTCCCCATACGGCGAGTACTGGCGCCAGATTAAAAGTGTTTGTGTGCTCCAACTTCTCAACAACTCAAGAGTTAGGTCTTACAGTAAAGTGAGGAAGGAAGAAGTTTCTTCGATGGTTAAAAAAGTTGAAGGTTTGTTGGGGAAGAAGGTGAATTTGAGTGAATTATTCATGGGGATGATGAACGACGTCGTTTGCAGGGTGGCGTTTGAGAAGAAGTATGGGGAGAAGTCGGAGTTTGGGAGGCTATTGAGGGAGGTAGTGGTGTTAGGATTAAACTTGTTTAGATTAAGCTTTGTTATTTTTCTGATGTTATTTATCTTTGTAACTAATCCCTTGTGCACGTGTGGTGTCATAAGGATTAGATTGAATTCAGTTTGATAGTAATTAGTTTAAGGTTGAACGAGTCTCAAGGGAAGTGCAGGTAATGCACTGAGAAGGTAGAGATCGTTGGCTTTCAGTTTCCTAGTTTGTAGCTAGCTTTGTTCTTTGAATTATAAAAGGAAAGTAGTGGCTTGCAGTTGTTGCACCACGCCAGAAAAAATTGAGAACAATTTCTCCTGTTCTTCATTGCTTCTCTGTTTTTTGATCGACACAAAGTGGAGGGTTCAAAATCAACATTTGGTATCAGAGCTGGAGTGAAATTCAGATCCACAAACAATGCCAAACACAGAATCAGAAACGAGTGATGGCATCCGGGTCCAAAGTAAGAATGGATCAATCACCTTGAATTACCCTATGTTGACTAGGAGTAATTATGCAGCCTGGGCTATCAAAATGGAGGTCTTCATGATGGCTCAAGGAGTGTGGGAGGCGGTTGTGGCAGAGGACACTGTCGACAACACCAAAGACAAGATGGCATTGGCAGCCATCTATCAAGGAATTGGCGAAGATACCTTGCTCCAGTTGGGCACGAAGAAGACGACAAAAGAAGCATGGAACATGCTGAAGACGATGAACCTAGGTGCATACAAGGTGAAGGAGGTGAGGACTCAAACTTTGTGGAGAGAATTCGAGGCACTGAAGATGAGTGATTCGGATTCGATTGATGAGTTTTCTGGGAAACTCACGATCGTGGTGAACAAATTAAGAGGGCTTGGGAACACAGTGGATGAAGAGCAGGTGGTGAAGAAACTCCTTCGATCCACTTCACCCAAGTTCCTGCAGATTGCATCCACCATTGAAGAATTTAGTGATCTGAAGACCAAGACCACTGATGAAGTGATCGGATCGCTGAAAGCTCATGAAGAAAGAATCCAAGGCTTCAAAGTCAAGTCTGATGACACCCTGCTCCTCACGCATGAAGAGTGGAGGGCCAAGGAAGAAGCCAAGTCTTCCAAGAAAAACTCCAAGGACCAGTCCTATGCAAGAGGAGGCAGGGGACGTGGTCGTGGATGTGGAAGAGGCAGAGGCAATGGTGGTGAATCAAGTCGAGGTAGTGATGATGGCTCACAATCTCAGAAGAGGAAGTTTGACAAGAGTAAAATCAAGTGCTATAAGTGTGGTCAGATAGGGCATTTTGCATCAGAATGCTCATCAAAAGAGAAGGAAGAAAAGGCACACTTTTCAGCAAAACAGGAAGAAGAGGAGCCTGCCCTACTGTTGCTGGAAGCTTGTGAGTTAGACAACTTACAAGCACCAAAGTCTGACTTGATGCTCCATGAAGAGAAGCTTCAAAAGTCAACTGAAGCTAAGGGATGCAGCGTGTGGTACCTTGATACAGGAGCTAGCAACCACATGTCTGGAGACAAGTCACATTTTGCAAATCTGGATCAATCCATCCTTGGGAAAGTCAGGTTTGGAGATGGTTCATTTGTTGATATATGTGGGCAAGGATCAGTGTTGTTCAAGTGCAGGAGTGGAGAGCACCTGCCTCTATCTGGAGTGTACTACATTCCAAGACTCAAGAGTAACATTGTGAGTCTTGGACAGCTAGAGGAAGGAGGGAGCAAAATTGTCATAGAGGAAGGATGCTTGAGGCTCTATGACAAGTCTAAGAAGCTGATTGTCAAGGTCGAGAGACAGTCAAACAAGTTATATGTTGCCAACTTTCAGCTAGCAAAGCAGGTGTGCCTCATGTCCAAAATCAATGATGAAGCATGGTTGTGGCATGCTAGATATGGTCACCTAAACTTCCACTCTCTAAGGAAGCTAGGTAGCCAAGCAATGGCTCAGGGAGTGCCCAAGATCGAGCAGGTGAATCAGCTATGTGATGGGTGCATGGTGGGCAAGCAACACATACTCTCCTTCCCTCAGAAAGCAACCTACATAGCATGTAACACCCCCAAAACTTAACCCTTTTGGAAAGGTATTACCGCCAGTGACCCCAGTGTTCCTTACCAAGATCACCCAAGGATTTACCAAATAAATACAATTTATGAAATGCAATTGATACACAAAGATCAAGCATTAAATTCCAAAACGTAACATTGTTGAGGAAACAAGAGTTACGGGATTACAACCCAATCCCGAATAGGTCAAAACATAGTTTAAACCAAACACATCGGAAGACTAAGAAAACACATTACAAACGGAGTTATTGTCCAAAGGATCATAACCTGATTAAAGAAATAATTAAAACATTCAAAAACCACCGCCGACTCCATAGTCCTTCTAATCTTCTGAGCTACTTCTTAACTGATGTGCCGAATCAAACGGATGACACCAGCCAACCATGCAAGGGAAAATATTGGTTGGTTAGTCTAAATGAATAGACTAGCAAGGGAACAAAGCAGAATGGTTCGAAGTAGTTGTATTAGGTTAGACTCTTCGTCCCTCGAATAATAATCGAGTATGCTTGTCAACCACCATACTCCTACTGGAATAAACAAGAGGTATGCACAAGAGAAGATTCTGGAAGACTGAATCTTCACAGAAATCGACTCGAAAGAAGACTCCAACTGAAATGAGTCTTTAAGGAAGAATGACAAATCTAGAAAGTTACAGAATCATTCAACAATGATTTAAAACTGACTGAGATGCTTCGGTTCACGACCAACCTCATCGCCTACAGCGAATCCAGATTGGAAAGAGAACGTACTACAGTCAAGTCAAGATGAGTTTTCCTAGCTGCACTGAACTTAGCTGCACTACTCGCCCAAGGTGTATTAATTATGTGCGTCAAGGTAGCACTTATCTGATTTATGTTTCAAAAACACACATCACGTTATAGACTTTTACATGTGTACCCCACCAATGGGATGACACATCTTAGTATACGTTTCGTCGAGAGTGACGTATACCGAAAGGTTTGTGACACCAGCTAAGTGTCCTGTCTCTACACACATGTGTAAGAGACCGATCATGATCATAGAATAGTACCAGATGGGGACGAGCCATCCCGATACCAGATTATAAAGAAACGACTGGACAGAGTCCGAGTAACGTTCCTATCTAACAGTGCTAACTAAACAGTTACAGCACCACAACATTTACAGGATAAATCCACATAAAGGCCCGAAAGGCGATCACAGATAATAGCGTTGTTCTAACAGATATACAACCTATTATATGATTTTCAAAAGAGTTTATCAAAACCGTTTCCAGACAAATAGAATATTCATTCCAAATTAATTACTCAGATAAACTACTGATAATTAATGTAAATATGGAACGAATGAGCAAGAGCGAACCGCCACTTGCCTTACTCCGCAGAATAGTCTAAAGACGTCACTGGATTCCGGGCTCGACACGGTATAGTTCCGACAGCACAACAACCTTCGAGTCGACCCATAAAAGGAACCCTAAGTTAGATCCGACATAAACAGTACGAATCTAAACACGGCGAAAGAACACGAAAGGAAAGACGCCACGACGACAACCGACCAAGCCAAAGCCACGAAGGCGTTCTGGGCACTGGCGGCGGTCGCCGTGAAGAACACGGCCGACTGAAACGAGAGAAAACTCACCCCAAAACACGAGCGGTTTGGCCTCCTTCGACTTGCTTTGGCTTCTAACCTCCAAGGCTAACCAAAAGCTTCACAAAGGCACTCTGGAAACACACCACGACACCTCCGGCGAGCACAAGAAAACCGACGAAAACACAACTCACTTTGAGGGAGAGTTTTGGCAGCGATTCGGGGTTGTAGATGACCCAAAACCCATGCCCAAGCTCGTCTATTTATAGGCAAATCCCAAGGAGTGATCTGCAAACCCTCAGACGCGGAAAACGACGCAACGGCGCGCCTCGAACGACGCCGGCGACCGGCGGGCAATGCCCACTGGACAATCACGGCGGTCGCCGTAATTTTGCCTACGGCGGGCACGCGGCGGTCGCCATCGCTATGCCTGTCGCGGCCAGCTAGAAGCTGACACGTTGACTCTTCGGGCCCAACCACGGCGGTCTCCGTTTCTGAACGGCGGTCGCCGTTTCCCCCTTTTCCCGCCCATTCGGCTTTGAACGAGCATGACGATAAACCGGGATAAAAATTATCGTACGCGAACGACAATTTAAAATTCAAGGCACCTTGTCTGTATATTATTTCACTGAGAAAAATATTACAGATATAGAGAACATTACAGAATGTCTCAAGCTACCTGAATTAAATCCGACGTACACAACGGGTACTCGGGAAAATTCCATAATTCCCAAAATAACCTTACAAAAAAATACGGGGTATCACATCTCCTCCCCCTTACAAGAAGTTTCGACCCCGAAACTTAGGTTGAGAATAACTCGGGAAAATGCCTGAGCATATCTGACTCGGTTTCCCACGTCTCCCAAGTAACTTCTTCGGTCCCTGACTTGGACCACAACACTCGTACCAACGGCACGATCTTGTTGCGCAAATGCTTCTCCCGACGCTCCAAAATGCGCACGGGCAACTCTTTGTAAGTACCATTAGCTTGAATCTCGATGTCCTCATAACTAAGCACATGAGACTCATCTGGCACATACTTTCTGAGTAAAGACACGTGGAACACGTTATGCACCGGGTGAGCCGATGGTGGCAACGCCAAACGGTACGCTAGAGATCCCACTCTATCCAGAATCTCGAATGGTCCCACGTAGCGAGGGTTAAGCTTCCCACGCTTACCAAATCTGAAAACTCATTTGGATGGCGATACCTTGACAAAAACCTTGTCGCCGACCTCGAACTCGACAGTCATGCGCTTCCGATCTGCGTAGGACTTCTGTCGACTCTGAGCGGTCAACATTCTTTGTCTGATCAAAGCAATGTCTGAAGCCGTCCTTTCGACCAACTCTGGTCCAAGCAGAATTTTGTCGGCATTATCGTCCCAACAAATCGGAGATCTGCATCTGCGACCATACAAAGCTTCAAACGGAGCCATCTTGATTGTAGCATGCCAGCTATTATTGTACGTGAACTCAATCAGACTCAAGCTGTCCTCCCAACTAGTCGGACGATCGAGCACACAAGCTCTAAGCATATCCTCCAGAGTCTGGATGGTCCTTTCAGACTGGCCATCTGTCTGAGGATGAAACGCTGTACTGAACCTCAACTCGGTTCCCATAGCCTTATGAAGTTCCTTCCAGAAGCTTGACATGAAACGGCCATCTCGGTCCGATACAATGGTCTTAGGAATGCCATGTAAGCGGACAATCTCCTTCTGGTAAACTTCGGCTAGCTTCTGGGTTTCCCATGTGGTCTTGATGGCTATGAAATGAGCACTCTTCGTAAGCCTATCCACAATTACCCAGATAGCATCTCTCTGACTTCGAGTCTTGGGTAGCCCAGTGACGAAGTCCATGGAAATGTCCTCCCATTTCCATTCTGGCACGGGGAGAGGTAGCATCTCACCACCTGGTCTGATGTGTTCGATCTTGACTTTTTGGTAAGTTAAGCACTTTGCCACAAAGTCTGCTACGTCCCACTTCATGTTTGGCCACCAAAACTTCTTCCTGAGATCCTTGTACATATTGCTAGAGCCAGGATGCACAGAATAAACAGATGAATGAGCTTCTCTCATCACCAACTGACGAAGACCTTCTGTGTCAGGTACACAGATCCGATCCTGAAACCAAAGTGATCCATCATCCTGAACCACAAAACTGGGAGCTTTCCCATCCATCACTTCACTTCTTAACTTTACCAAGATGATGTCATCGACTTGCTTTTCTTTGATTTGATCCAGCAGTGTAGCCTGAATTTCCATCATACTCAGGTACCCTCTACGCTGGTCATACAAGACTTCGATGTCGCATGACTCTTGGTTTAGCTTGGTCTGAGCAGTAAGTAGAGCAACTACAGTCTCGTGCGTTGTCTTCCGGCTTAGTGCATCAGCTACTACATTAGCCTTGCCCGGATGATACAACAACTTCATGTCATAGTCCTTGAGCAACTCTAGCCAGCGGCATTGTCTCATATTTAACTCCTTCTGAGTAAATATATACTTGAGACTTTTGCGGTCAGTGAAGACTTGGCATCTTATACCGTAGAGGTAATGCCTCCAAATCTTCAGCGCAAATACAACCGCTGCTAACTCGAGATCGTGGGTCGGATAGTTTTCTTCGTAAGTCTTGAGTTGTCTAGATGCGTAAGCAATGACTTTTCCCCTTTGCATCAAAACACAACCAAGACCACACTTGGAAGCATCACTATAGACCACATAATCGTCATTCCCCTCTGGGAGTGCTAACACGGGTGCCGAGGTCAACCGTCGCTTCAACTCCTGGAAACTGACCTCGCACTTGTCATTCCAGACAAACTTCTTGTGGACCTTGCAGAGTAGATTGGTCATAGGTAGAGCGATCTTTGAAAATCCTTCTACAAACCTTCTATAATACCCGGCAAGTCCAAGAAAACTGCGCACCTCCTTCACATTCTGGGGCTGTGTCCATTTAGCCACCGCTTCAATCTTTTGGGGATCAACCATAACCCCATTTTTATTGATCACGTGGCCTAAGAAAGCCACTTCCTTCATCCAGAATTCACATTTAGACAATTTAGCATAAAGCTGATGTTGTCTAAGGATCGACAAGGAAATCCGTAGATGTTCCTCGTGGACTTCTTCATTCGGAGAATATATCAAGATGTCGTCGATGAAAACCACCACGAACTTATCCAAGTACTGATGAAAACATCGGTTCATCAAATCCATAAAGACAGCTGGAGCATTTGTAAGCCCAAAAGGCATCACTACGAACTCATAATGACCATATCTGGTCCTAAACGCAGTTCTAGGAATGTCCTGCTCCCGAATCCTGAGTTGATGATATCCAGATCTCAAGTCGATCTTGGAGAAAACCTTTGCTCCCTGCAATTGGTCCAACAAGTCATCAATCCTAGGCAAAGGATACTTGTTCTTGATCGTCACCTTATTCAACTCTCGATAGTCGATACAAAGTCGGAACGATCCGTCCTTCTTTTTGACGAATAATACCGGAGCACCCCACGACGATGCACTCGGCCTGACATAACCTTTGTCAAGAAGATCTTCAAGTTGATTCTTCAACTCTTGCATCTCAGCTAGAGCCATCCGATACGGGGATTTGGAAATCGGCGCCGTACCAGGCTCGAGATCAATTGAAAACTCTATGTCACGATTTGGGGGTAATCTTGGAATTTCTTCCGTAAAGACATCCGAAAATTCCCTAACTATAGGAATATCAAGAACCTCAGGTCCATCCTTCTCAGGCGAATCCAAGTAGCAAAGGTACCCGACACATCCTTGTCGTAGTAGCTTAAACGCAGCCATCGCATTGATCAGCTTGCCGTTATCAGCGTCATTTCGACCTTTGAACTTGCACACGAATTGGCCCCCGGATGACACCGTCACCATTCTTGAACTGAAGTCGATCACCGCCTTGTGATGCGTCAGCCAATCCATACCGAGAATAATGTCGTATGGAGTCATGGCTATGTAGATTAAATCTGCCCCGAATTCCTTACCCTGAATGGTAATCGGAAAGTCGGACAGATGCTTGGTTCCCACCAAACGTTCTCCATTAGGAAGATTAACGACGAAAGGGTCGCACGAATCATTGCACACTAAGTCTAACTTGCTAACACAGCTATCCGAAATAAAGGAATGCGTAGCACCAGAATCAAACAGAATGCACACTGAAGTAGAGTGAAGGTATAGAGTACCTTGAGCAATCGGAGCGTTGGGTCCATCTGCCTCACGCATCTCGTACAAGCGTTGACCCTGACTTCCAGAAACAGCTGGGGCCTTTCCCCTGTTCTGAGCAGTCGTCTGCACTGAAGGGCTAGGAGTCTCGGCAGGCTTAAACCTAGGTCGGTTGCTCTGATGAACTGACCCTTGCTGCGACTCTACTCCCTTCTGCTTCCCCTGCTTGCAGAACTTTTGCAGATGACCATCACGTCCACACCCAAAGCATGGCCTCCTCTCCTTCCGACACTCAGTGCTCTTGTGCCCAGCAGTACCACAGTTATAACACTGAACGGAACTCCTAGTATGCCCTGACTGCTGAGTCGACCCCCCTTGCGTCATCTCCGTCTTAGCTCTGCCGGATTTGGCGAAGTTAGACGGTGGCGCAGGGCGCTTAAAACCACCTCCCTGGTTCTGATTCTGCATCGACTTCTGTCGGTTGCGCCTCTTGGTCGACTCATCGAGAGTTACCTCTAGCTTATAGGCACAATCCACATACTGCTCCAAGGTATAGCATGTGTGGTGCACCATTAATGGCTTGATATCCGGGTTCCTCCACTCGTGGAAGTACCAGATCTTTTGAGCCTCGCTGGTGATCTCGGCAGTGGCGTACTGTAGAAGATGGTTGAACTTAGATGCCAACTCGGTCACTCTCAGACCATCAGTCTGAGGGTACAAGAACTCTTTATGCTTCTCCTCTCTCATAGCACGAGAGAAAAAGCAATCAACCATCTTGGTCTTGAACATCGACCAAGTCAACACTGGGCTCTCAGCCAAACCAGTGCTCTCCCACCACTCGCTAGCCTCCTCCTTCAGCTGAAGAGAAGCGATATGGACCTTCTCGGCCTCCGTACACTCCACGTTCCTGAACAACCTCTCCATATGGGAGAACCAATGAGTCACTGCCACTGGCTCCCCTTTCCCGTTATAGTAGTCGGGTCTCATGGAAGTAATGGTCTTAAGAGCGCGACCATAGCTGTCCCTCGCCCTAACGACAGTCTCCTGAATCACAGGGTTTCTGGGTTCTACAACATCAGGAACCGCTGCATGAATAGGCACTTCTTGTGCTTGAGGCGCACTTGGTCTCAAGACATCTGTAATAGCCTACATCACGATCCCATGGATTGCCTCAACAGCTGCAGCGTCAAACAGCGTCGGCGCCTGGGTCTGATCCTGACCTTCACGCCTCTGCTGGACGCGAGACTCAGACTCGTGTTCATCCTGAACACCTCTTCCTGCTGGTCTGGGGTTTTGGCTAGTCCCAGCACCGGCTCGAGTCGAGTTTCTCGTGCTTCTTGGGTTCACCATCTGTTTACCGATCCAATTCCAAGCATTCAATACATTAATATTATGCAACATACTTATGCAATATATCAATGTAAATAAATCACTCAGAATAGATCAACTTGGCATTTAATAGATGAACCTTCGAATTCTTACACAAGTTACACATAAGTTTATCATTCGAGCGTTAGGACAACATTGCTCGAAGATATAAGTGTTTCTCAAAGTACTTGCCGCAATACTGAAATATTACACAAAGTACAACTTGGAATACTAAGAAATGAAACTACTACGATAGGCAACGCCACTCCTCCTCAAGGCGTTACAAAATGTCTCCCATATGACTGGCTACTCGTGCATGGTCTCTTCGGGCTAGGCTCACCATCGAGCTCTGGCGATGGGTTTCGCACCCTGCTTGACCCTGAAGCACATAGTCCTAGCTCAGCCATAGAAAAGTATGGGTCGTTCATGACTGGTCCTCCTATTCCAGCCCTCCTCTGAGTACTGGCGATCAGCTCATCCCTATGACGCTGCTGTTCTGCAGAGATTACCTCGCTCTGGCGGAGAATCTCCTGTAGCTCGGATTCCGACCTCCATCTCCTTGGAGTAGGGATAGGCTGAGATTCCCTGTCACTTCTCCCAATACCGTACTCGGTATACAGTGCCTCCCAATCAGCTTCTGACATGGGTGCGTACTCTGGCACTGGTGACAATCCTGTACCGGGCTCCTGATTCTGCCCTCCAAGGTCCAACTCTGGATCCTCTTCTGGATCATCCTCCATGGGATCCTCATCCTCGGGATCATCCTCGATGGGATCCTCATCCTCGGGATCATCCTCGATGGGATCCTCATCCTCGGAATCATCCTCGATCATATCCTCGTCCTCGACAGGATCTTGCTCAAGCATCTCCTCTTCCTTCTCGTACTCGATCTCCTCGGGAATTGGTCCCAGCAGAAAGTCGTCTTGGTAAACCCCTTGTTCATACCTTGACAACTCGTCTTCCTGCTCCCATTCCTGTACTCCCTCCACCCTTGGTGGCGGCACAGGTGCATGTCTAGGGACCATAGCATTCCTGGCTACAAGGACAACTGACTCGGGGAGAACGTGCTTGACGTCTTCGGGTGGGCTACTCGGGCCTCCAACCTCGAAACATCGTTGAGGTAACGGAAAATCTAGCCTCGGCTGATCCGACTTGGCGTCTTCCGACCCCCTACCAATAGAAAAGCAGACACCCATCCTATCGAACAATAAGGAAGGAATTAGTCTTTCTAGACATAGAAGCAAGCTTACTATATCAGACTATAAAGAAGACATGACTATGAACGGTGTTTTTAAATTCTTTTCAGAATGAAAATTCAGAGCCCTCTTTAAAGCATTTTGAAAATGAATAAATGGTTTATAAAAATTCCAAACCCGTTTTAAAACCTTTGGCTCTGATACCACAACTGTAACATCCCCAAAACTTAACCCTTTTGGAAAGGTATTACCGCCAGTGACCCTAGTGTTCCTTACCGAGATCACCCAAGGCTTTACCAAATAAATACAATTTATGAAATGCAATTGATACACAAAGATCAAGCATTAAATTCCAAAACATAACATTGTTGAGGAAACAAGAGTTACGGGATTACAACCCAATCCCGAATAGGTCAAAACATAGTTTAAACCAAACACAGCGGAAGACTAAGAAAACACATTACAAACGGAGTTATTGTCCAAAGGATCATAACCTGATTAAAGAAATAATTAAAACATTCAAAAACCACCGCCGACTCCATAGTCCTTCTAATCTTCTGAGCTACTTCTTAACTGATGTGCCGAATCAAACGGATGACACCAACCAACCATGCAAGGGAAAATATTGGTTGGTTAGTCTAAATGAATAGACTAGCAAGGGAACAAAGCAGAATGGTTCGAAGTAGTTGTATTAGGTTAGACTCTTCGTCCCTCGAATAATAATCGAGTACGCTTGTCAACCACCATACTCCTACTGGAATAAACAAGAGGTATGCACAAGAGAAGATTCTGGAAGACTGAATCTTCACAGAAATCGACTCGAAAGAAGACTCCAACTGAAATGAGTCTTTAAGGAAGAATGACAAATCTAGAAAGTTACAGAATCATTCAACAATGATTTAAAACTGACTGGGTTGCTTCGGTTCACGACCAACCTCATCGCCTACAGCGAATCCAGATTGGAAAGAGAACGTACTACATTCAAGTCAAGACGAGTTTTCCTAGCTGCACTGAACTTAGCTGCACTACTCGCCCAAGGTGTATTAATTATGTGCGTCAAGGTAGCACTTATCTGATTTATGTTTCAAAAACACACATCACGTTATAGACTTTTACATGTGTACCCCACCAATGGGACGACACATCTTAGTATACGTTTCGTCGAGAGTGACGTATACCGAAAGGTTTGTGACACCAGCTAAGTGTCCTGTCTCTACACACATGTGTAAGAGACCGATCATGATCATAGAATAGTACCAGATGGGGACGAGCCATCCCGATACCAGATTATAAAGAAACGACTGGACAGAGTCCGAGTAACGTTCCTATCTAACAGTGCTAACTAAACAGTTACAGCACCACAACATTTACAGGATAAATCCACATAAAGGCCCGAAAGGCGATCACAGATAATAGCATTGTTCTAACAGATATACAACCTATTATATGATTTTCAAAAGAGTTTATCAAAACCGTTTCCAGACAAACAGAATATTCATTCCAAATTAATTACTCAGATAAACTACTGATAATTAATGTAAATATGGAACGAATGAGCAAGAGCGAACCGCCACTTGCCTTACTCCGCAGAATAGTCTAAAGACGTCACTGGATTCCGGGCTCGACACGGTATAGTTCCGACAGCACAACAACCTTCGAGTCGACCCATAAAAGGAACCCTAAGTTAGATCCGACATAAACAGTACGAATCTAAACACGGCGAAAGAACACGAAAGGAAAGATGTCACGACGACAACCGACCAAGCCAAAGCCACGAAGGCGTTCTGGGCACTGGCGACGGTCGCCGTTCTTGGCGGCGGTCGCCGTATTCATCACGGCGGTCGCCGTGAAGAACACGGCCGACTGAAACGAGAGAAAACTCACCCCAAAACACGAGTGGTTTGGCCTCCTTCGACTTGCTTTGGCTTCTAACCTCCAAGGCTAACCAAAAGCTTCACAAAGGCACTCTGGAAACACACCACGACACCTCCGGCGAGCACAAGAAAACCGACGAAAACACAACTCACTTTGAGGGAGAGTTTTGGCAGCGATTCGGGGTTATAGATGACCCAAAACCCATGCCCAAGCTCGTCTATTTATAGGCAAACCCCAAGGAGTGATCTGCAAACCCTCAGACGCGGCAAACGACGCAACGGCGCGCCTCGAACGACGCCGGCGACCGGCGGGCAATGCCCACTGGACAATCACGGCGGTCGCCGTAATTTTGCCTGCGGCGGTCGCCGTAAATGCGGCGGTCGCCGTCGCTAGGCCTGTCGCGGCCAGCTAGAAGCTGACACATTGACTCTTCGGGCCCAACCACGGCGGTCGCCGTTTCTGAACGGCGGTCGCCGTTTCTGAACGGCGGTCGCCGTTTCCCCCTTTTTCCCGCCCATTCGGCTTTGAACGAGCATGACGATAAACCGGGATAAAAATTATCGTACGCGAACGACAATTTAAAATTCAAGGCACCTTGTCTGTATATTATTTCACTGAGAAAAATATTACAGATATAGAGCACATTACAGAATGTCTCAAGCTACCTGAATTAAATCTGACGTACACAACGGGTACTCGGGAAAATTCCATAATTCCCAAAATAACCTTACAAAAAAATACGGGGTATCACAGAGCTTGCAGTCTAGTGGTGATCAAGGAGGAAGTGAGCCTTGCTGGTCACAACTTTGGAGGCTCCACACCCTCATCCTCACCACCCTCAACACCTCACAGCTCTAGCAGCTCAAGTCCTAGCTCAGGAAGTTCAAGCTCAAGCAGTAACAGCTCAAGTTCAAGCAGCAATCAGAATTATAGATCACTGCAAGAGATCTATGATTCCACTCGAGAGATAGAGGAAGAAGCAGGACTTTGCTTCCTCGTAGCAGATGAGCCACTTTCATATGAAGAGGCCTCAGTGAATGAGAACTGGAGACAGGCTATGGACCAAGAGATCACATCCATAAGGAAGAATGGTACTTGGGAGCTTGCAGAGCTGCCTAAGAACCACAAGGCAATTGGTCTCAAGTGGGTGTTCAAGCTGAAGAAAAGTCCAGATGGAGAGATTGTCAAGCACAAAGCCGGGTTGGTAGCAAAGGGATATGTGCAGAGACATGGTATAGATTACAATGAGGTATTTTCACCTGTAGCAAGGCTAGAAACAATCAGGACACTGCTGGCCTTTGCAGCTCAGAGAGACTGGGAAGTGCATCACATGGATGTGAAGACAGCTTTCTTGAATGGAGAGCTGGAAGAGGAGGTCTATGTCGCTCAACCAGAAGGCTTCATCGACAAGAAATATCCATACAAAGTCTTGAAGCTTCATAAAGCTTTGTATGGGTTAAAACAAACCCCCAGAGCTTGGAACTTCAAGCTAGATATGTGTCTGCAGTCCCTTGGTTTCAAGAGATGTCCACACGAGCATGCATTGTACAAAAGAGAGCAAGAAGGCAATGTCATGATCGTGGGAGTGTATGTGGATGATCTCATATTAACTGGAGTAAACAGAGAGACCATTTAGAATTTCAAGCTGGAAATGAAGAAGAAATTCGAGATGAGTGACCTTGGGCTGCTTAGCTACTACTTGGGGATTGAAGTGAAGCAAGAATCAGATTCAATCTCATTGTGCCAGTCTGGATATGCTAAGAAAATCTTGGAGAAAATGGGAATGGAATATTGCAACCCTTGCCAAGTTCCTATGGAGCCGAGAACCAAGATGAGCAAATATGGAAGTGGAGAACCACCAGTGGATGAGACACTATACAGAAGTGTGATAGGAAGCTTGAGGTACTTGGTGCACACAAGGCCAGACATCACCTATTCAGTGGGAGTCATGAGTAGATATATGGAGGCCCCTACAACAACACACATGACTGCAGTGAAGCAAATTTTTAGGTATGTAAAGGGAACCTTAGAATTTGGGTGTGTTTATGTGAAGAGGCAATCAAAGGAAGAATTGATTGGCTATAGTGATAGTGATCTAGCTGGAGATACGGATGATAGGAAGAGCACCACTGGAGTTGTGTACTTTCTAGGAAAGAATCCTATAACCTGGGTATCACAGAAGCAAAGAGTGGTGGCACTGTCCTCTTGTGAAGCTGAGTATATAGCTGGTACTGCAGGGGCATGCCAAGGTATCTGGCTTGGAAGGATTCTGAGTAATCTAAGGGGAAATGATCAATTGAGGGCAAAGTTGAGAATAGATAACAAGTCCGCAATTGCTTTGGCGAAGAATCCAGTCCATCATGACAGGAGCAAACACATTGACACCAGGTACCACTTCATCCGTGAGAGTGTGCAGAATGGAGACATTGAGGTGGAGTATGTCAACACAGAAGTTCAGCTAGCAGACATGCTAACCAAGCCACTTGGTCGCCAAAGGTTCATGGAGCTCCGAGAGAAGATCGGTATGAAGAAGATCAAGTAAGATTTTAAGCAAACAAGTTTAAGGGAGTGAATGTTAGGATTAAACTTGTTTAGATTAAGCCTTGTTATTTTTCTGATGTTATTTATCTTTGTAACTAATCCCTTATGCACGTGTGGTGTCATAAGGATTAGATTGAATTCAGTTTGATAGTAATTAGTTTAAGGTTGAACGAGTCTCAAGAGAAGTGCAGGTAATGCACTGAGAAGGTGGAGATCGTTGGCTTTCAGTTTCCTAGTTTGTAGCTAGCTTTGTTCTTTGAATTATAAAAGGAAAGTAGTGGCTTGCAGTTGTTGCACCACGCCAGAAAAAATTGAGAACAATTTCTCCTGTTCTTCATTGCTTCTCTGTTTTTTGATCGACACAAAGTGGAGGGTTCGAAACCAACAAGTGGAGCTGCTAGGTGGGTTTAATTTAATGTGGGTGACTTTATACCCTGGTTGAGTTGGTTTAACCGGGTGAGTGGGTTGGGTGCGCGTGTGGATAGGCTTAGAGGAGAGTTCGACGAGTTCCTCGAGGGGATCGTTCGAGAACACGAGGATCGGGTGATGAAAGCAGACAATATTAATGGAGACGCAAACAAGGATTTTGTGGATGTATTGCTGGAGGTTCAGAGAGATGAAGCTACCGGCCTTCCCTTAGAAACAGAGTCCATCAAGGAACTCATTTTGGTTAGTACGTAATTACTAATTAGGGCCCGTTCTGATTTTTTTTTCAATCGGATCCTTAGCTTATTGATACTATTGTGTTTTCTTGTAGGATACCTTTGCGGGTGGGACAGACACGAGTAACACCGTGCTAGAATGGGCCATGTCCGAGCTCTTAAGGCATCCAAAAGCCATGAAAGCCCTCCAAGACGAGGTTCGATGAATCATCAGATTAGCTCGCGTCATTACCGAGGAAGATCTAGACAAAATGAAGTACCTAAAAGCAACAATCAAGTCAACCCAAAAAAAAAAAGCAACAATCAAGGAGACCATGAGATTGCACCCTTCACTCCCCATCTTGATCCCAAGAGAGTCGACTTGTGACGTTAAGCTTATGAACGGGTACACCATTCCCGCTAGAACCCTAGTTATCACGAATGCGTGGGCCATCCAAAGAGACCCGGCCCGATGGGACGGGCCAGATGAGTTCTGACCCGAGAGGTTCTTGGACTCTCGAGTTGATTATAAAGGACAAGATTTTGAGTTGATCCCGTTTGGGGCAGGAAGAAGAGGTTGTCCTGGGATATCATTTGCGGTCGCCAGCATTGAGCTCGCGCTCGCAAGCTTGGTGTGGAAGTTTGATTGGAGTTTGGCTGGAGGTGAGGAGGCAGATTCTTTGGATATGAAAGAAACTAATTCAATTACCATACACAGGGAAAATCCGCTTATCGTTGTGGCTACTCTTCCTAATAATGTTATGTAAGCATGCATGAATATATCGTAGAACTAAGGGTTTAAAACCTTACTATATACGAAGTATCTCTTTTCTAGCTTTATTGTCTAGTTTATGCATTCAACACAATTAAGTACTCCTTTGCTATTATAACTAGAATATACGCATAGGTTTTTTTTAAATTTTTTCTGATATTTATATTTAACTAAATAAATAACTTTTATTATTTGTTGTGTACATGTTATGAATGTGATATGGTTATCCCAATCACCATTATTTTCAAAAAAAATTATGTTAAAAGTTGAATAAAACTAGTCGATTTTAATACTATAGTTAAACATTGTTATGACTTTCCATAATACAATACACTTTTCTTATCTTATATTTGTTTTGATATCCATAACTAAAAAGAATTTTATTATAAAACAGTTTTATCAATTTTGAACTAAAATATTTATATTTAATTTTATTTAGTATTCACCATTTTTGCGATTTTGTAGGTTTCTAGCTAATCTTAAATCAATTGATTTACCTCTTTTCATTTTTTATTAAATTTGTTTTTTGTTCTTTTAAACAATCAAGTAATCAATTACAAAATATTTGAATATACAATTGTTAATATATCACTATATATTCTACGATAATTACACTTTATTATTTTTCAATACTAATTTGTTATCTTGTCATATTTTGATCAATTACCCATTAAGCTCAATGTTTGTGGTACTATGTCATATTTTATTCAAATATAATAAAAATTACAGGAATATCCATGGTTTTACTTGGAAATTACACTGAAACTTTATTAGGCAATCAACTGTAGCATATTTTTGCATTGCAAGACGCAATTAGCTATCATGCTTATAAGAACAATTGTCATCTTAACAAATAAATTAAATCCTAGAGAAATAAACCTCAATTGCCAACTTAACAAATGATATATCATAAATTGATGAATGTCCATACGTACATATGGTCCATATCTATATTTTAAAAGAAAACAGCTCAAGCATTAAAGGCTAAAAATAGTTTCAAATTTCAATCCATGTATTCTTGTAAATATAAGTATGTTTAGGTTTTTTTGTTCAGAATATATAAGTATATAGGTGCATTACTATTTATAATACTGTTTGTCTAATGTATGCCCATGGGCACATGTTAAGAGCCTAAATTTCAAAAAAAAATCTAAAATATTCCCTAAAGTAGAAGGGGTGAACCCTTGGAAAAAAAAAATTATTGACTAAAAGGAATTGTTACTAAATATGAGATTTTTATTGTGTGTCCATGGGCACACATAGAAAAATCCTTTATAACTATTCAAATTTTAGAATTTGTGATCATTCCGTTCTTGGATATGAATGAATGAACAACTCCATATTAACTTGATGTGTGATCATTCTGCTATTGAATAGGATTTTCTAAGTAGATGCATTTTACTATTGCTTAACTTAGGACTCAAAACGCATGCTCCTAACTATTAAACCATTATCAAAGAATGATATTCTCATTACATATATAAAACCACAAAATTAAAAAGCTAAGATTATATCAATTACATTCATATTCACTACGTAAAATGAACCGATGAAAAATGTCGAACTTCAATATAATAACATACAAAGATTGAAACAAAACCTAATATTCGCATGGCAAATGATCTTCTCGTTACATCTTTTAAACCACCCCATTTAGAAAATCATTAACATGACATCAAATTGCACAACAACAAAAATTAGCATAATATCTCACAAATTCAAAAATATAAAGATACAAATATTGCAAGAAACATAGATTATGCCAAGTCATCATAGAATTTTTAGAAAAAATCTATAATAATAAAAGATGGGTGAGATGATTTTTGTTTGAGAAGCTATATAGCATTTTCTTTTCTGTTTATATACCTTCAGTGTTCCAGTAATGCAGATCTCTCAATTGATCCAAACAATGAGTTCATCTTCATATTCATGATAAAGAGAGAACGTAAAAGGAAGGCATAAAATAGTGATTATTTGTCTACAAATATAGAAAAAAGAATTGCATATTAGAATTATGGGTAGAGCATAGATACTGTAATGGGAAGGCATTATTTACACTCCTTTCTCTTTTTAATCAAGAGGATTTATAAAACGATATGAAGCTTGAATTATAAATAAGAAAATTTATTATGTGTGAGTTGTAACCGATTTTCTCAAAAAATAGACCATACATGGATGTAACCGATGTATATACTTTATTGCAATAATATTCTCAAGCAAAAAAATATTTAACTTAATGATGGATTTATTTTCTAGGTTGTAACGTATATGCATTTATGTAGAAGATATTAAGTGTTGTAACTGATGCTTTTGAACCATTCACGTTTATTTGATGTCATGATAAACTTCTATTGGTTGGAGTTCTTTCGAATTAATTGCAAATTACGTTTTAGGTCAAATAGTTGTCTTTTCATTTACAACTTTTCTTATACAGAGGCTTGTTGGTGTAATTATTTGAGAGAAAGTTTGATCAATCCTACCGTGATATAATAATAATGTTAATTTAAATTTTAAATGTTAAATGTTAATTTTTTACCATTTTAACTTTACAATCTAGTGAATGTGATTGCCAAAATATAGAGTACTACATGATATAAGAAATATATAAAAGATACGATGCTATAATCATCTATATTTTGTTTTCAAAAGACTTTGTATTATATTATATAATATAAATAAGATGCTTATAAATGTTTACAGATGATAAATGTTTATAAAGGTAATACAATAATAATTATAATATAGATATAGAATATGTATTTTTTTTCTAATTCTAAGCTTGTATGAATTGATTGTCATAAAAACTTTTTTTTTAAGATCATAATAGAGATAATATAGATTAATTTAAGATTAAATTAAAAATAATTTAAAATTTTGTATCATTTAAGAGGAGGGACATTAATTGTCAAGAACTCTATTTTATATTATATATAGATATAGATAGATTTATAAATATACATATATAACATATTAATTATGTATCAGTTTTTAATATATTATACAATAATTTTTTTTATATTTTTTATAATATATCATACAATTAGTGATTGATTTGCATGTATGATAGATTTTAAAAAAAATCAAAGCAAATATATAATAGAGTTTTATAACAAAGTTATTCTAATTCTATAATTAATGAGATGGGCATTGATTGCTCAAGACTCTATTTTACATTATATATAGATACTTGTCTTTGTAATTTTTATTTTTTTTATTTTAATATACATCTTTTTAGTATTTTTTGTCATCTTTTTTCCAATTCTACCCTTAATTAATAAATTGATGAATTAAGTGAATGTTTTATTTACCGAAAAAAATTAAGATTCATTCATTTAAACTCCTCTCCATTTTTTTAGTCCTTAATATAAGTTGTTTATGATCAGTGCAATTAAAAATTATTTTTTAAATAATTAAAGAGAGATTTTAAACTAGATTTTTATTTCTTTAAATATTATACCCATGATTATAAGGACAAGTAACGATACAAAGGGAGTACATTATAACTTAATAAAGCACATTTTTTTTCTTTGATACAAAAAGATTTCAAGATTCCAGAACAACCAAACTTGGAAACTCGAGAGGCCGAAAAATCGGCATCAGAACACCCGACATAATCAAGCAACAACAAGCAAACAACAAAACAAACTAAAAAACAACAAACACAACAAAAGTTTCAGGAAACCAAACACAACCGAGCAAAAAAAATCCAAAAAGGCTAAATCGACGAGAAAGGCTTTAAACATGGGTTGGAAATCACCAACAAGACGTTGAAGCAGCCGAAAAGCAGAAACAAGACACAATCTGAGGGCACTTCGTCGATAGAAGCCACTAGGGATCACACGATCATTATCTTGATCGCAACCTGGAACAACAGTCTCCAATCAAACCTAAAAGCAAATCTGCATCAGTAATGAATGAATCACAAAGGTCACAAGTATGTTGACAAAGGGGAACGAGGGGAACCTTCAAATGTTTATTTTTTGTGGATCTTCTCGATCGGTAGTGTTCGGAGCTACTGGCTCGGGGTGGCAGGAAATACTTGCTCGGGGGTGGTCGGAGCTTCTTCTTGAAGATCTCAAAACCCTTTGAAAGGAATGAATTTCCGGGATCGGTCTAGCCTTGGATCGCCGAGATGGGTCCAAATCAAGAAAGGACTACAACACCTCATCGTTGTTGCTCTTCCCGATCGGTTTTTGAGGCCGGGATATTGAAATACTTCTTCTCCCGGGGGTTGATGGCGTAGAAAAAAAACGCCGAGATGGGTCGAATACTGGACCAGCGCGGTGGCCGGAGAAACGGCGGAAGCGCAACTTCGATTGAAGTGAAAGTGGGTCGAGGTATGCTCGATGGACGCGATAAAAGCCGAGGTGGGTCGAGGTCTGCTCGATGGTCGCCGGAGTGTTGCTCAGTGGATGGTACAGGCATGGCTCTTCTCGGAGTGTTGCTCGGTGGTCGGTACAAGGATGGCTCTTCTCGTGTTGCTCGGTGGTCGCCGGGGCCGATCTAAGCAAGTAAAGCTTCGATGGAGGCTTAAACCGGAGGGGTGTGGCGATCAAACTAGATTATAGATGGATTATAAAGTTTGGATTTGGCATAAGGACTTGTATGGATGTGGCGGTGGGGTAGAAGAAAAATAAAGCACATTTGAATTCACATGCATGGTCGATCACATCGATTTCAGTTTATTATATTATTTCGGATTTAAAGGTTATGAAAATGAGAAAGTTCGTAAAAATAAAAGAGATAATTCGGCAATTTAAGTGAGTTAACACAATTGACGTTTTTTCGGATTATAATAAAAAACAATTTTTTTATTTTTTATAAACACATCTTTTAAAAAAAATTATTAAATTCTTTCTTCAGAAAAATTTAAAATTAATAATGTATATTAAAAAAAATTATTTAAGATTTGTAATGTATAATTCTAAAAAATACTCAAAATATATAACTCCATCCAAATTTGCACACAAATCCTTCAATAAAAATGCATTATTTCCCTTATATCTATCTTTATTTGTTCTAATTTTTTAAAAAAATTAGAATTTATGGGCATGTAAATTTTGAAATGTTGTGGCATTGGCCGACCACACTAAAATAGCATCCTCTTTATCCTGCAAATTGAACAAGGGTTGTTGCTAGCTACTTACCTTGGCCTCCCGCGTACTCCACTCTAGGAAGCTTCTAGGCCTTGTTTGAGGTAATATCTTTAGGGCTCAACTATTCGGCGCATAGGCATTTTTGCCTTTTGACGCATAGGGCCGCGTGTAACGTGAGAATAGACTTCCACGTTACGCGTCGATACTGACCCATTCAAGACCCACACGTAACGTGTGAATTGGCTCCACACGTTACGTGTGGGATCGGTTCACACGTTACGTGTGACATTGTATCACACGTAACGTGTGAGAATCTGGCTATAAAAGCCAGATTCGGCTCCTCCTCTTCATTCATCACCATCACTCAGCCGTTGCGCCTCCTTGCCCCTCCCGCGTAACGTCTCCTTGCCCCTCCCACGTAACGCCTCCTTGCCCCTCCCGCGTAAGGTTAGTTCCTAGAAATAATTATTTGATTTTGTTTTTAATAAATTTAAAGTGTTTGGTTAGGAATTGTAGATCCACACAAAATGTTTGGTTAGGTAGATCTAGGTTTGGATGGTAGATCTACGATGTGGAGATGATTTGGATGGTAGATCTAGGTTTTATAGAAGTTTTTGTGATGTTTATGAATTTGGTTAGGTAGATCTAGGTTTGTTGACATTTTGTGTGGAAAAATGAAAGTGGAAGTGATGATATTGTTAGATTGGTAAAAATTGTGGATTTGTTGTTGAATTTTGGGTATATTTGATAAAAAAAATAAAAAAAAATTGGATTGTCTCGTCGGAGAAGACGACCGGAAAGTTGCCGGAATATCGCCGGAAAGTCGCTGGCGGCTTACCGATGAAATTGGAATGTGCACATTCACACGTAACGTGTGAATGTGCACCACGCGTTACGTGTGAGAGCAAGTCACACGTAACGTGTGAATGTGCACCACGCGTTACGTGTGAGAGCAAGTCACACGTAACGTGTGAATTTGCATTTTTTTTGATATCTTGAACGTTGATTTTCTGTTTGTTGATTTTTGTTGATTAAAATGTGTTGATATGTAACCGCAGATGGAACCTGGGGAAAGAAATGAACGCAGGATACGTCGCAACCTTGTACGCCAACAGTCGTATGTGACTGGCGAAGAGGTCAAAAGGTCGGAAAGGAGGCAACGGAGGGATGTGTGCTACCGGGATGATGAGACCGGCGCATACCAGATTGGAGCAGGTAGCAGTACTGGGGCTGGTTTAGGGTTTCAAACTGGAGTCGGTAGCAGTAGTGGGGCTGCTGGCAGTACTGGCATGATAGGAGTGCATAGCCTAATGGCAGTGCCGTCGTTTATTGGGGGTAGAGCAGGCTCTGAGCCTCCGAGGGACCCAGACTATGAAGGAAGTCCGCTGCATTGTTATTCTGATACAATAGATCAGAATAACTATTACGGGCGGAATTTTAGTCTGCCGGTACTACCGCCGCATGTGAGCCCTCATCATAGCCCGAGGGATTATTATCAGGGAGATGAGGAGCAGGACAACCCGTGGGAGAACCCGGCAGTGTACCCGAACGCTGCATATCATCAGCCTATGGTAAGTACATTTAGTATAATATGCATTTGTTTACAATTCATTATTGCATCTGATCTATTTAATAAATGTAGGATCATGCCTGTACATGGGGGACTCAGGACCAGGGGACTCAGGACCAGTCCAGCAATGCCTGGATTCCAAGAGAAGACGCCCCAAACACGGCGGGCGAGGAGCCGGGCGAGGAGCCTCAGGAAGCCTCTTCTTCGTGGGGAAAACCACCCCGGTCAAAGAAGAATGTCAGATACGACCCTGAACTGGTGGTGAGCGTTCCTGGAGGTCCGGAGAGACCTGAACTCCTAAAGAGTTTTGTAAACCACGTGGCGTACCTCCTTTACCAGCGCGTTGTAAGTTACACGTAACGCAATTTTTTTAATTATTAATCTTGTTTTAAATAAGTCTGTATGATTGCTTAATTATGTTCATATACAGTCGGTGCAACCCAGAACGGATGCAACGAGCTAGGTTCAATTGGGGTCTCGCTCCGAACATTTTGCGCCATGTCATGAACGCAAGGCAAGCCATCTCTGACCCTCATCTGGCATCTGCATATAGTGCTCCACACTGGAGCTTCTCCTTTCCTGTATTCCTCAATCAAACGAGCTAGTGCAACCGCAGACACCTTGAAATGCAGCTTACGAAAAAGATGTGCGTCTGTTAGCAGCGTATATCTCTTCCCAATGCTCTCATTCAATGCCCCCCGAATCTCAGTAATATGACTGCGCAACCGTGTATCATATTGATCGAACACAGTGCAAAGGTTGCCATCGTTGCTTGTGAAGAAGCTTTTCAGACTGGAATGGGCCCCTTCAACCCTGTATTACAATCAAGAATCCAAAAATTAGTTTGATTGTTGTAAAGGTCTAACTAAGTTCAAATAACTAGCTAAATTTAGATAAATCATTGATGCACATACCTGTTAGTGGTGGTAGTATCGAGCGTGAACACTGTATCTGTCCATACAGAGACGATTCTTTCCTTGTAGGGGTCAAGCCAGTTTTTTTGTAGGTACTGAACACATTTTGGAGCTTTCTTCCAATCACACTTCAGCTTCCAGAGTGATCTTTCGTACCCTTGTATGGTCGTTTCCTTGAAGAGCTTCATGCAGTCGTTGGAAAACGTTGTGCCCCTAAACTTGCCCATGGCCTTCTTCCCGAAGTCTTCAATATTCTTTCTCACATGCCGCCTACATAGGAGGAATTTTGCTTCTGGAAACTGCTTCTCTAATGCGTTCATCAACGCCTTCTCCCGATCAGTGACCGCACATGTGGGTGCTCGTTGCACCTTGGCAAACATCTTAGCAAGTTGCTCTATGGCCCATTTATAACTGTCTTCGTCCTCCTTCTCCAGAAACGCCCCGGCAATATTGTAGTTTTTCCAAACTGATGTGATGCCGATAATTTCAAGGAAGGGCAAATTGTAGCTGCACACATAATCATATATAAAATACAATGGCGTCCTAACCTTGACATGAACAAATGAAGAGTATAATTCATATGTTTGTTACTAACCAGTTAGTTGCATATGTAGAGTCCAACAACACAATGTACGGAAATGCCTTCAGCAACCGCAACTGATCCTGGCTTGCAAAGAAGATATCCGTTATCTTGTTGGTCTCCTTGTTGAATCTATACTCCATGAAGTACCCCTTCTCATTGCACTCATAGAAGAACTGTTGTATAATTGTTCTTCCTTCCATGCCCTTCTTTCTTATCTCGTGCATGATGTTGTATACTTGCTTCATCTTGGTCAAATTTCCAGGAGACGACTGGATTATAGTATGAATCTTCTGAGGCTTGCAATGATTGACCGTCATCACCCTTATAATCTCCTTCTCTTCAGCAGTTGGTCGTCCAGCTAATGCACTACCATACAAATTGTCTCCTATGACATGGTTGTGAGTTCCATGTTGTACAGTGATCCTCCACAATCCCTTCGGCCTTTCTTTCAGCCTCAACATGAAGGGACACCCATATTTCTTCGACCTTGTGATGTCTCTCACTTGGTCAGCTCCTTTAGGGACGTTTTGTCCATGCCTATCACATGGTAACCAAGTCCCCCCGAGGGTCGAAGGGGTGGAAGCTTTATTCCTCTACTTTTTGATGCAGAATTGCTGATTCATAGCAATCTCCCACGCCCACAAAAAGGCTTCTTCTCTAGACTCCCAAATTTGATCAGATGTGAAGAACCTTGAATAATCGGCCGACACGTACATATCCTCCTCCGGTAGTACACTGAACTGAGGCTGTGTGTGTAGGGATGGAAAGCACAACTGTGGGGTAGCATGAGATGAAGATGCTTCTGGATGAAACGGTATCCCAACATCAAATGATGGTATATCAATAACTGGTTGAGGCGTGTTCCAATCTTGCAGTTTTTCCGGTGTTTCCCAAACCGGAAATGTCTTCTGAGGCGTGCTCCAATCCTGCAGTTTTTCAGGCGTTTCCCAAACCGGAAATGTCTTCTGTGGAGTGCTCCAGTCATTGAGGGAGATATTGTTTAACCCCTTGTATAAATGATAGTTCGTCTGCATACACGAAATCATGTCATCAATTAGTGCACTGATTATAAAAAAGCACGTTTATTGTCAAACCGTGCCATATTACAGAATGAAACCTGGTTTCGGGTGGTGATTACACACGTAACGTGTGAAGAGTGTCCACACGTTACGTGTGAAACACACCCACACGTAACGTGTTGAACACCTTCACACGTTATGTGTGAACATTCTTCACACGTAACGTGTGAAACTGTTCTTCAATGTAACAGCAAATTCGTAGCCCTAAACCCTAAACAACGCTCAATCTTTGTTTCTAATACCCTAAACAATAAAATGAGATCTTTAATATTAAACAATAAGTATCAAAAATAGCTTCCCTAAATCCTAAACAACAAATATAATGGGCCATCAAAAATAACTTCTCTAAACCCTAACCATGAAGCTAAGAACTTTAAACATTTTCAAAACAAGAAAAAAAAAAGACAACTTTAGGGTTACTTATAGAAATTACCTCGTTCCACAGTGGAATATCTTCCCCATTGTTGCTCCAATACTCGTTGTTGTTCGGATTGTCCATTTTTTGTACAAAAAATGTGAGTGAAAATCAAGACTTTGGGAGTGTTTAGGATGAAGGTTTAGGTTCGAAATGGATTCGAAATGGGTTGTTAGCGGGGAAAGAAGATGGGTCATTATTACAGTTAGGTGGGGACAAGACGGTTAATTCAATGTGTTTTGCAACAGACTGAACCACACGTTACGTGTCAAACCGTGCCACACGTTACGAGTGAAGTAGATTGGCACGTTATGTGTGAAACACACCCACACGTAACGTGTGATTACTAGGGTTTAGGGTTTAGGCGTATGTAGGGTAGGGTAGGGTAGGATGGATAGGGGTAGGGTTTAGGTTGTGTGGTTTAGGGTTATGGCATTTCGGTAGAGTTTAGAATAATGAGTTTTAAGTTTAGGGTTTAGGGTTAGGGTTAGGGTTAGGGTTAGGGTTCGGGTTTAGGGCTTAGGGTTAGTGTTATGATTAGGGTTTAGGGTTTGAGTTTAGAGTTTATCTTTAATTATTAAGGGTGAATTTGGGTATGCGAGTTACATTGTTTATGAGAGTGGTTGACGTTTAGGGTTATTAGGGTAAGAGTGGTTGAGGTCCTTAATGCTAGTGGTTGAGGTCTTTAATGCTAGTGGTTGAGGTCTTTAATTCTTGTGGTTGTGGTCTTTAATTACTACAGTTGTATATATCATTTCACTATATAAGAGGCATTAGGGTTGTTTGTTCACTACAACACTTCCAACACAAGCGGGATTGAAGATTCATTTGTGGGTAAGCTTCTTCTTTCAGTTTCTTTCGATTTAGTAACCCTAATTGGCCTTTTCATATTAATGGATTTGTAGGAAACCAAGCACTACATCAAATAATGACATCTTCATCCGAATCATCATCAAACCTAAATAGGCACCATCAACAAATAAGTGCTCCACAATGCGAGTGTAATTTGAAAACCATTGTCCGTACTTGGGATTTGCAGTGGAACTACGGAAGGAGGTATTGGGGATGCCCAAGACTAGGGTGTTTATACAGGAATTGGATTGATCCTGTGTACGAGGAGAGGGCACACGCGGTTATTCGACAACAATGGCGGGAAAAACAAGATCTTATTAAGGGGAATCAAGATGTTGTTAAGCAAGAACTTTTACAAGATATGGATAAGATGCGTAGGTATAACCTCAATCTATATAATGATGTATATCATATAATGCCTTGATGTCGTATCTTTTGTGTAATATTGTTTACGTACTATCAACCTTTGTAGGGAGCAAGCAATTTTATCAAAGCAGAGACATGATATGTCGCGAAGTTTTACAAGAGACTATTCTAATTTTTTCAAACGCAACTAGGCGATGTCATTTATTTTGTGCTAGGTTTTCTAAGTTTATGAAGAACTTGTATTATTTCTTGTATTGTGAGCTAAATGTGATTGTATTCATCCAACGTAATGAATAATTCTATTCTATCTTCTATGTTGATTATTTTGGGGTGTTTTTTGTAGGATTTTAGATAAACAAATAAATACTATAAATAAACAATAATATGATACAACATTCATACATGTAACATTATAATATGTATAAAATAAATAATAATTTAACATTGAACAACAAATAAATACCACAAAATATACAATAATATGACATACACAAATACCCTAAACCCTATAACCATTCTAAACCCTATTGACTAACCCACACGTAACGTGTGGGTACAAACCACACATAACGTGTGAAATGGTCCCACACGTAACGTGTGGAGAACTGTCACACGTAACGTGTGGTTTGTACCCTCACGTTACGTGCGAGCCTATGCGCCAAACGGCAAAATGCCTATGCGCCGAAAAGTAATCGTGTATCTTTATTATTTATCAAGACTTATTTTTAAAAATACTCTTATGAGTTTCGATAAATGTGTAATGAAATTATTTTATTTTATTTTTTTATGAAACACACTTCTAAACAAAATTTTATACATACCAATAAAACAAAAAAATTTAGCAAATACACTTATTTTACATACCCTACTTTTGACCTATTTATCAATAAAAAAAATCTTTATAAATATATCAACCAAACAAACCCCTAATTAATGAATATAGTGCTCTTACATAAAAGATCCGTAGAAAATTCAATTCATGATATGCCAAGACCTTGTCGTATGCAGGACGCGTCCAGTTGATCAAGTTAGTGTTGATGAGTATTTTGAATTTATGGGCTAAAGTGCTTTTTCTACCAAGCAAGGTTATTAGAGTAATCCAGGAATGCTTCACAACTTTCTTTCGAGTGGTACCAGCAGCTCTCGCTAATCCCTAGTGGCATGGAAAGAAGTCGCAAGGCCAAAAGCTTAAGGTGGCCTTGACTTTAAGGAGTTACTCGCTTGGAATTGTGCACTCATGACAAACCTCGTTCACGACATCAATCACAGCATACCCAATATCTGGACCGAATAAGCTTCAGCTAGTATCCTCAAAAGGAAGAAGCATATGGGACATCACAGCGAGAAAGAACGACAATTGGGCTTGGTGTAAGGGCTAACAATGAACTCGGGTTACTGGGACCGAATATGGAATGACGATCACAAGGCCCGGATGTGTTGAACACTTTATGATGCGTGGAGAACCCTGGGACAACAAATTGAATGGGGGTGAATTCATATGGTCTGCTTCCAATACTTCAAGGTGCTCCTTTGTCACATGGCTAGCAGCAAAGAATAGAGCCCCTACAATGTAGCAACTTTATCTTCTCGGCCACGTAGACAATGATGCTTGCGTGATATGCAGCGAGGAGGTGGAATCCAACGAGCATAAATGGTTCAGATGTGCATTCTCTAAGGAAGTGATCGCCCTTGTCATGAAATGGACATGGATCAGCCAAAGTAAAGACACTTTGAAGGATTGGCTCCACTAATTTTCTTGCAATACCACAAAGGATTCCACAGTTTTCAAAATCAGGATCTCAGCCTTCACTTGTGCAACGTATAACATTTGGAAAGGTGAATACTATTTGCACCGGGCAAATAGTGTCCTGACACACGCCTGCAGGCGCACAGCAGGGACTTCTGCGCGGCAGTGGGTGCCGCGCGGCGGTGGGTGCCGGTGTGGCCGGCGGTGACCGATGGTGGGTGTCGGAGGTGGTCGGCGATGGATCGATCGAGTCGTACAAATTTTTGGGTTGAGTTTGGGTCGGGTTTAGGTCGAGTCAGGTTCGGGTCGAGTCAGGTTCTTAAAATTCACCGAAAAATTGTGATTGAAATCCACCGAAAGTAATTCATTCACAGACGCAACAATAATTCTGATTGAAATCCACCGAATATTCTACCCTAAATCCTTAACCCTAAACCCTGAACCCTAGACCCTAGACCCTAAACCCATCACCGACGTCCATTAACAACGAGATCGTCCATCACCGGCGAGATCGAACTCTCGGTACCACCACCGCGTGACGGCGCCAGATCGAACTCCCTCCACGCGGAGCCCGTCGCCGGACCCACCGCCGACACCCACTGCCGGCCAGCACCCACCACCGGACCCACCGCCGGCACTCACTGCCGGCCGGCACTCACTGCCGCGCGCCTGACACGGAATTGCAGGGCGCAATTAGCCTTCCCGTTTGGAAAGAAAGAAATGAAAGGTGTTGGAAAGGTATTGTTGTTACCAAGGAAGATTGCGCAATAAAAGCAATCAAAGAAGTGAAGATGCGGCAGGCTCAAAGGGAAGGACAAGAGAACAAGAATATGGCTTGAATCATTGGAAATTTAGTAAATATCTCAGTGCAGTGCAACTTTCTTTGCATTCTCCTATCCAGTACGGTCAATTTAATTGATTTTTTGCTTTGTGTATGTGAATCCATTGCTAAAGGTGAACTGAGCACGACTCATTGTTCGTAGCTCTCTCATGTAATTAAACACTTGCCTACCGGTTAGGCCGGTGTTTTTTGTACTTTAGTACACACAGAAATATATTAACCATTTATTAATAATGAATTTAATTTTTTATACAAATTTGTTGAAATTATGCATAAAAGTAGTAAGTAATGGTAAAATTTGTTTAAAAAGTGTAATTTTTTGATCAATTTTGAGCAAAATTAATCTAGGTAGACAGTAAAATTTGAAATTAGGGTTGCTTGTGTAAGGTAGATGGTAGACTTTTGCTCTTTAGGATTTCAGCTTCCACTGGATTAAAATCATGCGTCCGTCCCTAGGGGTGGGCATGGTCGGTTAATCGAGTTTTCGGTTAGTGCATTCATCATACCGTTAACCCCGGCTAACCATAGATCGGTTAACCATCGGTTTCGATATGGTTATTCGGTTTACCAAAAAAACATAATGTTAAAAAATAAAGGTATTTTAGTACTCTAGTGAAGCTTACTATTATTAGTTGTTTCTTCAACTTTCTTAATATTGCAACTTGTTGTACAACACATATAAGTAACTAACCATTACCATACCAAAAAAATCACTAACCATTACCATAAAAAATACCTTTATATAATATCGGTTAGTCGGTTAACCGAGACCAAAAAAATCACTAACCATTACCATACCAAATAACCAAAAGTTAGTTCGGTCGGTTAACCGGAACCGGAAGTCGGTTTTCTTCGATAAGGTTAACCAAAAAAATGGTCGATTTTTCGGTTTTTTTGTTCGGTTTTTCGTACCCACCCCTTTCCGTCCATGTACATTGACTATTATACAACTATAGTTTTTAAGGTAATACAAGTATATTTCTAAGGTAGTAAAAGAATAGTTCTATGAAAATACAATTATACTCTAAGATAATACAAGTATATTATACTCTAATACTCTATAATCTGTTATACGTTAGAGTTCTAAGGTAATACAATTATACTTTACTTTCTTTTATTATAACATTATATCAAGAATAGTTTATTTTGTCTAATCCACTAATTAATTACTATATTAAGCTAATTTATTTTTTCAAATCCATTAAAACACTATATCAAGTTAATAAACTACATTTTCACACATAGTTTAATATTTTTACCATTACAATAAGACTACATCTACTTATTAAATGTCTAATTTTTTTACCAGTATACATTTTATTATATATTTGTTCTGACATTTCTTTCATTTTTAACTTTTTGAAAATTTATATTTGTAGCCTTGTAGTGATTTTAATTAGGCTTTACTTGTTAGATGATAAATCATAATTGGGGCAAAACCGAATCAATTTACGTGTTCATCTTGTAGTAATTAATGTTAGACTTTATATGTTTGTTTTGTATTGCCGTAATTAAGTATGTACTTACATGTCTCCATCCTTAGAATTGAATATTGAACAAAACCATTTGTTTTAAATCAGTCAACAAAACCAATTAGAAAATAGAAAATTCGGCCCAAAAAATTAAAACAATTCGACTAGGGTTAAGGTTAAGAGTTTTCTAGGGTACGTTTCTAAGGTTAAGATGTCTAGGTTAGGGTTTAGGGTTTGAACTTTATAGGATTCCTTGTGTTAGGGTTTCTAAGGTTTAGGGTTTCTAGGATTAAAGTTTCCTAGGGTTTCTTGGGTTAGGATTTCTAGGATTTCTTGATTTGGGGTTTCCAGGGTTTAGGGATTCTAGGGTCAAGGTTTCCTAAGATTTTCTTGGGTTAGGGTTTCTAGGGTTAGAGTTTCATAGGGTTAGAGATTCATTGGGTTTCTTAGGCTAGGGTTTCTAGGGTTACATTTTCCTAGGGTTTTCTAGTGTTTCTAGGGTTACTATTTTTAGGGTTTCTTGGGTTATAAATTTCTAGGGTTTCTAGTTTCGTTTCTAAGGATAGGGTTTTCTAAGGTTTCTTGGGTTAGGGTTTTTAGGGTTTAGGTTTCCTAAGTTTAGGGTTTCCTACTAGGGTTTAGGTTTTAACGGTATCCATCCTCAATGAGCAATGAAAATGTGTGGAGGTCGATTGGGTCCACATTCACAATGGGTAGCGGAAGTGTGTGAAGGTCGTCATCCCTAATGTACAGTAGAAGAGTGTAGAGGTACTCATCCCCAATGGATAAGGGAAGGGTGTAGAGGTCCACATCCTTAGTGGGCATCTGTATGTAAGTGCGTTTAACAAAAAAAAAGATGAGATTATGGGATTATTTAGGATTCAGTGCATTTTCCAGCAGTTGACATCAAGAGTTATCCCTCCTCGACTTGAACTTCACCCTCCCAAGAAGGCAGGTTTTGGCCATAAAGATAGCTTTCCTTGCACATACAATTGAGGTGAAAGACTCAATAGTATGTGCTAGGAAGGTTTCATGTTTCTAGTGTTCTAGATTGCATACACTATTGAGGTGAAAAGCTCATGCAAATCTTTAATATGAGGGAGTTAAGGCAGTAGTTAGGGACGAACCATGATAGCTAGTCATCAAGGTCGTTCACATAAAATATGAAACCAACCTTTCTCATGACACGACGGATGACGACTCTGGATAACGGACATCAAAACAACACATGAGAGGCGGTTTTAGTTTTTGTGTTGCATAGGTATCGAGTAGGATTGATGGAGGGAATGTATCGTGATAGTCTGTCTTTGGTGAGAGTGCATCCAAGGCCTTCTAGCCAAGTGAAAAATATGCATCTAGGGGTGCACGGGTTGATCCAAATCATCTAGGCCTATAGCAAGGCATCTATGTGCGCCTTCTAGTGGTCATACAAGGATTTTGCTAACAGTCGTTGCAGCGAGTTCATCCAAATCTGGTTCCACTTAATAGGGCCAAGGAGGAATTTAAGTGTTTGTATGGGGTCTCGCACCTAGAAAAGTCACATCTTGGCCCAAGTATCATGGTTAGCTGCGGAGGTCTCCCAAATGGAGGGTCCTTACAAGATAGATCGACCCACCTAGAGGTTATGGCAAGAACGTTTGCAGACAAAGATCTACTTCCCATAGGAGTTTAGCTTTCTCGGATAGATTCCAGAACAAGATATCTTTAATATCGAGGCCCCCTCAGCTAGAGGTATGCGGATGTCACGCCAGGCAACAAAGCTCATTCATGATTGGTAGATGTCACTCTATATGAAGCTTCAAAGCATGCTTTGGATGTGTTTTACCACATTCTTTGGGAGAGAGAAGGTATGGCTCCAGAAGTCAATAATCCCATTCAAGACAATGTGAGTGAACTCAATTCATCCCGAATATGCAAGAGATTTTGCCACCCATGATTGGATTTTCCTTCCAATGTTATCGGTGAGGGAGCTAAAATTAGATAAATTCAATTTTTGAAATGCACGGGGGAGGCCGAGATACCTGAATAAAAGATTGCCCTCTTGAATGTGAGCAGCCATAAAAATCTGGCTTGTGACTACCTAGTTCACGTTGCGAAGAAGATGCTCGATTTGGTCAAGTTGTGGTAGAGCGCAAAATAATTGGAGAAATTAATCATTGTCGTGTTCACAACAGATATTGAAGCCATGTTGCCTTTACATAAGATGGTGACATCGTTGGTGAATGCAAAATGGATCAGTCAGGACTCCGTACATCGGGGATGGAAAAACAATCCATTAGTGGAGGCCATAAGATCAAGTCTACGGTTCAAGTATTCCATGTAGAGGGACAAGAGGTAGGGTGTCACACGATCGCCCTGCCTAATTTTCTCACGATATAAAACGGCCAACCAATCTATCATTGAGGTTGATAGAGAAAGAAGTCATAGAGATGCACGGCCAAAATAGATTGCAGGACTGAGAGGGGAAACCAAACCCATGGAGGGTGCTTACAATGAAGTTCCCGTTGACCGAGTAATAGGATTTGAAGATGTCAAGTTTGATGGTGCATCTGGCAGATTCATGGACTATGGAGTAGTGCCTCATAACTTCTTTACAAACTAGTAGGTTGTGGGATATGTTTATGTCAGAGAAGAATGTGCTTTTTTCATGTCAACCAGGTGTTCAACATCCGACTTTAGGCGGTTCGTGATAACCTTGGAGACGATCTTGTATGGAATAAAGCATGATGCAATCAGACGATATCCTTTAATTGGGTCAGGGAGTCAAACATAGGGATGAGGTGTAGGATGGTTGAGTTTATTTCCCTCAAGATTCTTCCATCCTGTAAGAAGTCCTTGACGATTGTAAGATATGTGAATTCCCGTATGTGGTGTCCATTGTATTGATATAGATATATACATGTAGGATTACAAGTGTAAACAAGATAATGAAAAGAATATCACAAATATACATGTATCCTATAATTATGGAAACTATCGTATACTATCATCCTCCTGTAGTCGTAGCGGTAGATTCCTGGATTTAAGATTGGATCTGAAGTCGAGAAACAACAGAGAGGGTAACCCTTTTGTAAGAACGTCAGCTTTTTGTTGGGAAGAAGGTAAGTGATGAACTCGGATGATACCCAATGTGACCTTGTCGCGCACAAAGTGGAGGTCAATCTCAATATGCTTTGTTCGTTGATGCTGGACGGGATTGGAAGCTAAGTAGACTGCGCTGACGTTGTCACAGAAAATAAGTGTTGCAGTATCAAGCGGACGATGCAACTCAGCTAGAGGGCTACGTACCCAACGTGACTCGGCTACAGCGTTGGCAACCGCTCAATACTCAACTTCTGCCCTTGAACAATGCATTGTGGTTTGGAATTTGGAAGACCACAAATAAGGTGATGGCCGAGATAGATGCAATACCTAGAGGTGGAGGGGTGGGAATCCGGGCATCCCGCCCAATTTGCATCGGAATAAGCCATCAAATGATTTGTGGAACTCGGATAAAGGATAGATGTGTAGGCCGAGAGTTGTTGTACCCTAAGGTAGCGAATGATATGCTTGAGGGTATGAAAGTGTTTCTCTTTGGGGTCATGCATGAACAAGCAACATTGTTGGACGACGTAGATGATATTTGGTCGAGTAAAGGTCAAGTATTGTAGAACACTGGTGAGAGAGCGGTACATAGTCGGATCATGAAACTTAGGACATGCATCTTGACCCAACTTAGCACTTGTATCAACAGGTGAACGAGCAAGATTACAGTATGACATATTTGCTTTCTGAATGATGTATGCAACATACTAATTGACTCAGATGGAGGCCATAACTGGTTCATGTGACTACTATGCCTTAAAAATAATGAAGTTCTCCCATATTTGTCATAGAGAATTTAGCGGAAAGAGCAGTAATAATTTTTGAAACAAACAAACTTGAAGAGGCAGTATGGACGATGTCGTCCATGTATACCACTAGATGAGCTTCGTTGGGGCCGTGTTTGTACACATACAACGAAGCATTAGAACGACTTGTTGAAAAGCCTAGACGAAGAAGGTGAGATACAAAGCTTTGAAACCAAGCTCGCGGGGCTTGATTGAGACCATACAACGCCTTTTCGAGTCGATAGAAATGGTTGGGAAATCGCGGATCAACAAAACCAAGAGGCTGCTGACAATAGACCACCATATTCAGATTGCCATGTAGAAAGGCATTTTTCACATCCAACTGATGTATCAGCCAAAAACTAAATAAAGCCAATGAGAGAACAGTACGAACGGTTGTGGGTTTGACCACAAGATAGAACGTCTCTTCAAAGTCAATACCATGTGTTTTAGGCATATTTCATATCGTGCCTCTATCCGCCTATTTGTGGAGTATAGGGTCAAGGGTTACATACTGAATAAAGAAATAATGAGTTGATTGTGAGAAAAGTAGGAATTACTGTAATACCCACACCACATTGGGCCGGCCCATCACAGGGCTGTAACCCATACACCCCAACCCATCCCATGTTGGCCCATACCCTTAAGGCAGGAAACCACACCATGGAGGTTGTTCGTGAGTCTCGAACTCGAGACCTCATGCTTTAACAAGAAGTCTAACGCCCTCTGGTTACCAATTGCGATGCAGCACAATTGGTAACAAGAGGGCGTTGGACTTCTTGTTAAAGCGTGAGGTCTCGAGTTCGAGACTCACGAACAACCTCCATGGTGTGGTTTCCTGCCTTAAGGGTATGGGCCAACATGGGATGGGTTGGGGTGTATGGGCTGCAGCCCTGTGATGGGCCGGCCCAATGTGGTGTGGGTATTACAAAAAAGTATACTTTTATGTTGGATAGGGGCCTCCGAGCGCATTGGCCCAGCCATTTCTATCCCCCATGGGCCGCATCCCATGTACCCCAACCCATCCCCCAAACTGGGGAGGTTGTTCGTGAGACTCGAACTCGAGACCTCCCACTTTAACAAGTGGCCTAACGCCCACTTGTTACCAATTGCTGTAACACCCCCAAATCTTAACCCATTTGGAAAGGTATTACCGCCAGTGACATCGGTTTTCCTCACCGAAGCCACCCAAGGCTTTACCGTTTAAATACAATCCATGAAACACTTATGATACAAAATCATCATAATATTCGATTAAAGCATGAGTCCCGGAATTACATCTCAATTCCGAATAGGACTAAATACAGAGGTAAACAAAATACAGCTGAAGTCTTTCTTAAAATATACAAAAAGGGGTTGTGATCGCCATGATCACCTGCCCAAGGTTCTCAACCTGATTAAAACATTAAAAATATCCAAAAACCACCGTCGTCTTCATAGTCATTCTAGTCTCCTCATCTGCTGTAACACCCCCAAATCATAACCCATTTGAAAGGCATTACCGCCAGTGATGTCGGAATCTCACCTCCGAAACCACCCAAGGCTAAACCGGATTATTCAAATCATACATAACATTTATATAATCCATAAACCAACGGTTCAAACATAAGTCAGGGGATTACAACCCAATCCCCGTAGGATAAAACATTGTTTCAGAGTAAATACATAACAGAAGTCTTTAAAGGTAAAACAAGTTTTGACCATAGCGATCAACGCCAATGATCTCAACCTGAATAAACTTATCAAAAACATTGTCCGTCATAGTCGTTCTTAGCCTTCACTGGGTGGCAACTTGTCTGATGTGCCGAATCGAACGGATGAAACCAGCCCACATGCAAAGAACAATGTTCGTGGGTTAGTCTAATGAAAGACTACGCAAGGGTACAAAGCAGAGTGGTTCTAAGTAGTCGTATTAGGTTAGACTCATCGTTTCTCGGATAATAACCGATAACGATAGCCAACCACCATACTGCTACTGGAATATATCAAAAGACATGATCGAGAAAAGACTCCAACATAAATGAGTCTTATAGGAATTAATCCAAGAGAAGACTCCAAAAGGACGAGTCTTATCGAAAGCATGATAAATGTCTGGAAGATTATAAGTTCATATATATATATATACATATACATTTAAAGACTGACTGAGATGCTTCGGTCCATGACCAACCTCACCGTATAATGCGAATCACCGCATGATACTGAATCCAGATCGAAAAGAGAACGTACTACATTCAAGTCATGGCGAATCTTCTAGTTGCACTATCACCTAGTTGCACTACTCGCCGGAGGTAAATTAATTATGTGCACTCGGGCACTTATCTTATTTAATTTCAAAACGCTCATTCACGTTTCAAGCTTTTAAAATCTCATCCTCGGCGGATATTGAGATATAGAGAGTTGGGACTAAATCCCAGAGATTGGCACCAGCTGTTGTGCACATCCCCTATACTCGGATAGGAGAAGGTCATGACCAAAGAAAAGTGTTGGGGCCTGGACATCCCATCCACTTGGTTATAAAGAAACGACTAGTACTCACTGAGAGATACCGAGTAGCGTTCCTACGAATACTCGTTCTAACTAAACAGTTCAGAACAAGCAAATAATAATTTCAAAGCCATCAAGGCTAACATCCTAGATATATTTCAATCTAGATCATATATATATAATAGTGTTGTTCTAGCAGATATACAACCTATTATAATATTCATTTTATCTTTCCAAAGATATTTCATAAAATGATTCCAGACATGAACAATAATCAATCCAAATTAATTAACAATTAAGCAATTGATAATTAATAGAAATATGGAATGATAAGCAAGAGCGAACCGCCACTTGCCTTGGATCTGACGAAAGCTCCGAAAGCTTAGAATAAAAGGGTTTTCGAGTCCGGAACGGGAACAGATCCTGGATAAAAATCCATATGGAACGACCCATAACAAGACCTCAATTTAGATTCAATATCTATATACGAATCTAATGGAATACGAATCAAAGAACGGGGCCTTAGCCCATGCCCAACACCACAACACTCAACCGGCATGGCTGCCGCGGGGGCGGCAGGCTCATTACCGCCGGGTGCGGTGCACATGCAGGGGCGGAGGCCAGAGGCGGCAACAAGCACAACTCACCCAAATCGAACCCCTTTGGCTTCAATTCTCCTTTGCTCGATTCGACCACCTTATTAAGCTTCCAACAAGCTTCAAAAGCCTCCTGAGAACGGATCAAAACAACGCCCAAACAACCACGAAAATCGGATTCAAAGTTCAGCAATAGTCACAAAATTTAAAGGTGAAATCAGTGGCTTGTAAGGGTTTTCTTACCAACTTTCGATCGACCTCTAGTTCGAATCGAGCTTGGATATTTTTCTCACCCTTTTGAGCAACACCTCACCTTCAATATGGAACTTTGATCTCGCCAAACGAATGACAGAATCGATCAGAAATCGATCTCAAAGTTCAGCTCAGGAACACGTTTTCTGGTTTTTGACAGAAAAGAGGAGGACGAAAATGGTGAGGAGTGATTTTCCAGCTTCTCCCATGGCGTCTCCTCTTCTTTTATAGCCAAAACACGAAGAGCCCTTGATGGACAGGTATACCAGGAGGTGGACAAGCTAGTCCCCCTAGCCTTGGCGAGTCAACACGGCCAATTTCCAAGCCCGCCAAGTTGCCTGCAGGTGCTGATGTCCGTGCTTCTGGCAGCGGCCGCGGGGCGCGGTAATGGCCTTAACGCCGGGTGCGGTGAGGGCCTTGGCCGACTCTTTTGGCTTTTGTCGTCACTTACCATAAGTGGTAAATTTTACTTAACCCCGGGTTAAATATATTTGTACACGAACGAGCTTTTAAGCCAGAAATACCTTAACTGTATTTTATATTGCTCAGAAAAATATTACAGAGGCCAAACATTATACAGAATGTTCATACGTCTCCGAATTTAATCTGACTTGCAATATGGGCTTAAGAAAATTCGAAATTTATTCGTACAAATATACGGGATATTACATCTGCGCTCTATTTGATGTGCCGAATCGAACGGATGACACCAGCCAACCATGCAGAGAACAATTTTGGTTGGTTAGTCTAATGAAAGACTATGCAAGGGCACAAAGCAGAAGGTTCTAAGTAGTCGTATTAGGTTAGACTCATCGTCCCTCGAATAACAATCGAGTACGCTAGTCAACCACCATACTCTACTGAATATATGAAAAGGCATGATCAAGAGAAGATTCCAACTGAAATGAATCTTATCGGAATATCCAAGAGAAGACTCCAAAAGATTGAGTCTTTTAGGAAGCATGACAAAGTCTGGAACATTTAAAGAATCACAGAATTACAGTATCGCATTCGAGCGACTAAAAGTTAAGACAAGCTTTCCTAGCTGCACTAGCGCCTAGCTATACTACTCGCCCATGGTATATTAATTATGTGTGACAACGGCACTTATCTTATGATATTCTCAAACGCACAACACGTTATAAGCTTTTAAATGTATATATCCCATGGATCCTATACATATAGTATTAGGTGGGGCTTAGCCACCTCTCTACTAGATTCTGAGATTTGTGATACCAGCTAAGTGCACCCCCTCTATACTCGTGTATCAGAGGTTAGGTCATGACCGTCCATATGGTATTAGGTGGGGCTTAGCCACCTCTCTACCAAATTATAAAGAAACGACTGGATCCCAACGAATCCAACGTTCCTAACTACTAGTGCTAACTAAACAGTTCACACACAACAATAGTTCACAATAAATCCACATAAATGCCCTCAAGGCTATCAACATAAATATATATTCATAATAGCGTTGTTCTAACAAATATACAACCTATTATAATATCATATTTTAGTTCTCCAAAACAATTAACAAAACTGTTTCCAGACGAACACAATATTCATTCCAAATTAATTACTCAATTAAACAACTGATAATTAATGGAAACATGGAATGATGAGCAAGAGCGAACCGCCACTTGCCTTAAATCCGCTGAAGCTTAAACGAAGCTAGGTACGACGACAACTGGTTTCCGGGCTCGAAGCAGGGACATATCTGGAAACACAGATTCCTTCAGATCGACCCATAAAGAAACCCTAAGTTAGATTCTACAACAACGAGTACGAATCTAAAGAATAACGAAAGAAATCGAAAGGAACGAAGCCCGATCGAAACCACAGAAGCCAAGGCTGAAACAAGCCAAAATCTTCTGGGCGGCGGTCGCTGTCTGCCTTACGGCGGGCGCCGCTGTTCGTGGCGGCGGTCGCCGCCTGCCTTACGGCGGGCGCTGCTATGAATATCAGAAATATACACGAGAGGCAAAAACTCACCGACTTCGATTATTTTGCTTCTCCTTTCCTTTGGTTTGGATTCTAAGCTTCTAAGGGCCTCCAAAGCTTCACTTTGCAACTGGAATAACACCAAATGGAGCCCCGGCGATCGATATCGAAAACTCCGACGAGAGCTTAATTCCGACGAGATGATTTAAGTGAGATTTGAGCTTCGTTTCTGTGCTCAATTCGATCCCAATCCATCTCCTTTTATAGCCTCAAGCCAAGGGAACAAGAAATGACAAGCCATGCACGTGGAGGGCCGAGATCAAGCCGTCCCCTGGTCGTCGGCAAGCCCATGCAACTAGCCTTGCAACAGTGGCGGTGGTCGCCGCTGTCGGCAAGAGGTCGCCGCTTTGAAAGGTCTCTTGCGGCGGTCGCCATTTTTCTGGCGGCGGTCGCCACATCCTAGGCCACTTGCACAAGATGATGAGGATGACATCGGCTACTTGGCGGTGGTCGTCGCTAGCCTTACGGCGGTCGCCGCCAAGGCCATTTTGCATCCGATTAGCCTTGGATTAGCTTTGGCCTTAGCCCGGGATAAATAATAATCGTACACGAACGAGTATTAAGTCCCAAAATACGTCGACTGTATATTATTTCACTTAGAAAAATATTACAGAGATTAAGAACATTACAGAATGTCTTTCTGTCTCCGAAATTAAATCGACGTACACAACAGACGTTCGGGTAATTTCCAAAATACCCTTACAGAAATACGGGGTATCACATCACCTCCTCCTTAAAAGAAGTTTCGACCCCGAAACTTAGGTCGCAAATAACTCGGGAAAACGTCTGAGCATATCTGCTTCAGTTTCCCATGTTTCCCAAGTAACTTCTTCAGTCCCTGACTTGGACCACAGAATTTGTACCAACGGTACGATCTTGTTGCGTAATTGCTTCTCACGACGCTCGAGAATGCGCACAGGCATCCCTTCGTAGGTACCATTTGCTTGAATCTTAATGTCTTCATAGCTCAGCACATGATATTCATCTGGCACATATTTCCTTAGCAAGGATACGTGAAACACATTATGCACTGGGTGTGCCGATGGCGGCAATGCCAAGCGATACGCTAGAGATCCCACTCTATCAAGAATCTCGAATGGTCCCACGTAGCGAGGGTTAAGCTTCCCACGCTTACCAAATCTGAACACACCCTTGGATGGGGATACTTTGACAAATACTTTGTCACCAACCTCGAACTCGACAGTTCTACGCTTCCAATCCGTGTAAGAATTCTGTCGACTCTGGGCGGTCAACATTCTTTGTCTAATCAAAACAATGTCCGAAGCTATTCTCTCGACCAACTCTGGTCCGAGCAGAATCTTGTCGGCATTCTCATCCCAACAAATCGGAGATCTGCATCTGCGACCATACAAAGCTTTGAACGGAGCCATCTTGATAGTAGCATGCCAGCTATTATTGTATGTGAACTCAATCAGACTCAGGCTGTCCCTCCAGCTAGTCGGACGATCGAGTACACAAGTTCTCAGCATATCCTATCGCCATATGCTATACTTGTACTAACTCGTGACCATTCTCAAAGTTATGATCACCACAATAGATTCGCTATACTAATCATGAGAATACATGTTCTCTTACTCTTACTTCTAAACTTCTCTCGAAGTAAATACCCTAACCTCCTTAGGTTGGTATCCTTAACCAATTTGGTCTACAATCCTTACTCTCGATAGAATAGATGTAATCATCTACATGATTACCATTGCCTTAACCAGAGTATCCTTACAAAAATCTCCAATGTAACCTTGCTGTCATGCATTCTTCCTCCGGAAGACCTTAATGTCCTTTCATAGAAGAATACAACATCTTTCTACTAACCTTCTTTCGACAGTTCGATCCTCGAATATATACTTAGAAATCAACAGTACTACAACTTAGTACTTCCACTTGTCATACAGACCTTACATAAACGATTCACTTGTTACTTTTATCATATCCGACCCTTATGCCATATATTTATCTCACAATCTATACTCATGTGATCCCATAATTAGCAATACCACAATCTATGCCTGATTACCACAACATGATTCACTAATCCATTCCATAGGATTATACTCTTGTCTCACCCGAACGTTTTATAAGATTACCTTAACCAACGTGGGTTGCCCCTTTTTCTCAAGTCCACTTGATCTCATCCGCAACCTCATCTCTATATATTATACCTTTAATAGGAGAACACACATCTCCCTCACAATTTCCTTATATGCAAAATCCCAAGGTTCACATCTAATTCCTTATAATCCAATTGTCAACTCTTAGTAACCTCAAAACATTACATCCTCAATTTCCTTAAAGTACCTCTTACTATTCCATCAATTATCTAGAAGTAAGTTTGACCTTATGTCAATTCTAACTTAAATCCTTTAAGATTCCCATACTTTCTCCAAGAAAATCACAATATTTATTCGTATGCTCCTCAACCCAATCACATGAGAGGTTACTCCTATTTTCTCAAAGTATCGAATTGCTAAATGATTCATTACCAACCGAATCAATCACTTGCGTCTTAATCCTTCAATAGATGTACACGAGTAACATTGTTACTTTACTTCTTAAGCATACATAAACTTAATATATGTACTAAATCCTTCAGTTTATCGAAATCATCAACATGATCGATCCCTAAACTGAAATCCTTCCAATTAAGTGGACTCTTCCTTAATACAGTAACTTCACAACCTGATCTTTCCAATAAGGGTTGTACCATACGCCTTATGGATGGCCCAATCACATAAGGTCCAAATATCGAATCTTGTAAATTCCCAAGTGTCATAACTCTTTATTCCTCGAAAGGACAACATTCTAACTCCAATCCTTTGGCCTACTTAAATTTGGCCCTAAAATTCACTGCCAACTCAGGCCTCTAGTTTCTTCAAAACAGGATCGCAATCAATCAATTAGCACAGTTGTGCCTAATCACTTATTTCCTTAATCGTGACATCAAATCGCCATAATAGACATCAATCATTGTCTGTCTAATCCTTATATTGCTTCTCTAAAGGAAGTCTCATAACAGACCCCAAAACGAAACTTCGAATAGATCTTCCAAGATAATACTTATGACTTTGCACACTTGGCTTTTCAAAAGCAACCCTTAACCATTGGTCCTACACCGGTTGTATCCACAACTCTGAACTCTAAAGTCCTACTCAAGGTCATAATAGAGGAAACTAGTTCCCTATGAACTATCTCTCTTATACATTTCCCTTTAGTAGCGCTAATACTGGTGCAGAGGTCAGATACTGTTTCAATTCCTAAAAAATGGCCTCGCACTTGTCATTCCAGACAAATTTCTTATGGACCTTGCGGAGCAGACCGGTCATAGGTAGAGCGATCTTCGAAAATCCCTCTATGAATCGTCTATAATATCCGGCAAGTCTAAGAAAACTGCGCACCTCTTTCACGTTCTGAGGCTGCTTCCAATTAGCCACCGCTTCAATTTTCTGGGGATCAACCATAACCCCATTCGCATTGATCACATGGCCTAAGAAAGCCACTTCTCTCATCCAAAAGTTACACTTAGACAATTTAGCATACAACTCATTTTGTCTAAGGACTGATAAGGCAATCCGCAGATGTTCCTCGTGAACCTCTTCATTCGGAGAATAGATCAGAATGTCGTCGATGAAGACCACCACGAACTTATCCAAGTACTGGTGAAAACCTCGATTCATCAGATCCATGAAGACTGTTGGAGCATTCGTAAGTCCAAAAGGCATTACTACGAACTCGAAATGACCATATCTGGTCCGGAACGCAGTTCTAGGAATGTCTTCCTTACGAATTATCAGCTGATGATAACCCGATCTCAGGTCGATCTTGGAGAAAACTTTTGCTCCTTGTAACTTGTGCAATTAGAGCGTTAGGTCCATCTGCCTCACGCATCTCGTACAGGCGTTGACCGTGACCTCCAGAAGCAGCTGAGGCTTTCCCCTTATTCTGAGCAGTTGTTTGCATTGACGGACTAGGAGTCTTAGCTGGCTTGAACCTGGGCCGGTTATTCTGATTAACTAACCCATATTGTGACTCCATTCCCTTCTGCTTTCCCTGCTGACAGAATTTCTGCATATGGCCTCCACGACCACATTCAAAGCATAACTTCTTCTCCTTTGGGCACACAATGCTCTTGTGCCCCGCAGCACCACAATTATAGCACTGGACTGGATTCTTGCTCCGGCCCGTCTGTTGCGTTGACCCTCCTTGAGTCGTGTCTGTCTTTGCTCGACCAGACTTAGCAAGGGTAGACGGTGGCGCAGGTCGCTTGAATCCACTCCCTTGATTCTGCATCGATCTTTTCCGATTGCGTCTTTGGTTGACTCCTCCAGAGTCACCTCCAATTTTTAGGCTGCATCCACATACTGCTCCAGAGTAGAGCATGTGTGGTGCACCATCATTGGCTTGATATCTGGGCTCATCCACTCATGGAAATACCAGATTTTCAGTGCCTCGCTGGATATCTCAGGTCCAGCGTACTATAACAGATGATTGAACTTGGTCGCAAGCTCGGTTACCTTCAATCCATCTATTTTAGGGTACAGAAACTCCTTGTGTTTCTCCTTCCTCATAGCACGAGAGAAGAAACGGTCTGTCATCTTTGTCTTGAACATCTCCCAGTTCAAAACAGGACTTTCAGCTAAGCCGGTACTCTCCCACCACTCGCTAGCCTCTTTCTTCAACTGAAGAGAAGCTATATATACTTTCTCAACTTCAGTACAATCCACATTGCGGAACAGCCACTCCATGTGGGAAAACCAATGGGTCACCCTGACCGGTTCTCCTTTTCTGTTGTAGCTGTCAGGCCTCATGGAATCAATGGTCTTCAGCGCACGACCATAATTGTCCCGAGTCCTGACTGCATTCTCTTGGAATACACAGTTCACTGGCTCCTCAAATCTGGGAACTGGTGGAGGTATTAGCACACCTGGTCGTAGTATATCAGTTACTGCCTGCATAACCATTCCTCGAAATGCTTCCATTACAGCAGCATCTAATACTATTGGAGCATTGGTCTGACCTTGACCATTGCCCCCAGGATGATTGTTGGAACCTGACTCCTGCTCGTCTTGTCCAACATTTCCTACAGTTGGTCTGGGATCATTGCTTGTCCCAGCACCAGCTCGAATTGTGTTCCTCGTGTTCACCATCTGTTTACCGATCCAGTTCCAAGTATTTTATACATTAATATTATTCAATATACTTAATGTAGCAAAATCACTCAGAGTAGATCAACTTGGTATTTTCCATTGATGAACTCAAATCGAGTTACTAGGTTCTACAACCTTAATTCTTAACGAGGGAACTGGGAATTCAAGCCTTACTGGAGATGGCGAAACCACCTCGGCTTCTTCCGAGTCCTCTGAAGAGAAACTAAAGCACCCAAAACTACGGGCGACGAGAAGAGAGTTAGTCTTTCTAGACATAGAAGCAAGCTTACTACATCAGACTATATAGAAGACATGACTATGAACGGTTTGGATTTAAAAACACCGTTTTTATTTTTGAAACTCATAGCCTTTCTAAAACACTTTTCAATCAAGACGAGTAAATGGTTTTCAAATACCCAACCCATTTTAAAACTTTAGGCTCTGATACCACAACTGTAACACCCCCAAATCTTAACCCATTTGGAAAGGTATTACCGCCAGTGACATCGGTTTTCCTCACCGAAGCCACCCAAGGCTTTACCGTTTAAATACAATCCATGAAACACTTATGATACAAAATCATCATAATATTCGATTAAAGCATGAGTCCCGGAATTACATCCCAATTCCGAATAGGACTAAATACAGAGTTAAACAAAATACAGCGGAAGTCTTTCTTAAAATATACAAAAAGGGGTTGTGATCTCCATGATCACTTGCCCAAGGTTCTCAACCTGATTAAAACATTACAAACATCCAAAAACCACCGTCGTCTTCATAGTCATTCTAGTCTCCTCATATGCACTCTATTTGATGTGCCGAATCGAACGGATGACACCAGCCAACCATGCAGAGAACAATTTTCATTGGTTAGTCTAATGAAAGACTATGCAAGGGCACAAAGCAGAAGGTTCTAAGTAGTCGTATTAGGTTAGACTCATCGTCCCTCGAATAACAGTCGAGTACGCTAGTCAACCACCATACTCTACTGAATATATGAAAATGCATGATCAAGAGAAGATTCCAACTGAAATGAATCTTATCGGAATATCCAAGAGAAGACTCCAAAAGATTGAGTCTTTTAGGAAGCATGACAAAGTCTGGAACATTTACAGAATTACAGTATCGCATTCGAGCGACTAAAAGTTAAGACGAGCTTTCCTAGCTGCACTAGCGCCTAGCTGCACTACTCGCCCAAGGTATATTAATTATGTGCGACAACGGCACTTATTTTATGATATTCTCAAACGCACAACACGTTATAAACTTTTAATTGTATATATCTCATGGATCCTATACATATAGTATTAGGTGGGGCTTAGCCACCTCTCTACTATATTCCGAGATTTGTGACACCAGCTAAGTGCACCCCCTCTATACTCGTGTATCAGAGGTTAGGTCATGACCGTCCATATGGTATTAGGTGGGGCTTAGCCACCTCTCTACCAAATTATAAAGAAACGACTGGATCCCAACGAATCCAATGTTCCTAACTACTAGTGCTAACTAAACAGTTCACACACAACAATAGTTCACAATAAATCCACATAAATGCCCTCAAGTTAGATTCTACAACAACGAGTACGAATCTAAAGAATAACGAAAGGAACGAAGCCCGATCGAAACCACATAAGCCAAGGCTGAAACAAGCCAAAAGCTTCTGGGCGGCGTTCGCCGCCTGCCTTACGGCGGGCGCCGCTACGAACATCAGAAATATACACGAGAGGCAAAAACTCACCGACTTTGATTGTTTTGCTTCTCCTTTCCTTTGCTTTGGATTCTAAGCTTCTAAGGGCCTCCAAAGCTTCACTTTGCAACTGGAATAACACCAAATGGCACTCCGGCGATCGATATCGAAAACTCCGGCGAGAGCTTAATTCCGACGAGATGATTTAAGTGAGATTTGAGCTTCGTTTTTGTGCTCAATTCGATCCCAATCCATCTCCTTTTATAGCCTCAAGCCAAGGGAACAAGAAATGACAAGCCATGCACGTGGAGGGCCGAGATCAAGCCGTCCCCCGGTCGCCGGCAAGCCCCTACAACTAGCCCTGCAACAGTGGCGGCGGTCGCCGCTGTCGGCAAGAGGTCGCCGCTTTGAAAGGTCTCTTGTGGCGGTCGCCGTTTTTCTGGCGGCGGTCGCCGCATCCTAGGCCACTTGCACAGGATGATGAGGATGACATCGGCTACTTGACGGCGGTCGCTGCTAGCCTTACTGCGGTCTCCGCCAAGGCCATTTTGCATCCGATTAGCCTTGGATTAGCTTTGGCCTTAGCCCGGGATAAATAATAATCGTACACGAACGAGTATTAAGTCCCAAAATATGTCGACTGTATATTATTTCACTTAGAAAAATATTACAGAGATTAAGAACATTACAGAATGTCTTTCTGTCTCCGAAATTAAATCGACGTACACAACAGACGTTCAGGTAATTTCCAAAATACCCTTACAGAAATACGGGGTATCACAATTACATTAGCTTGAGAGCGTATGTTTGTATTTGGGTGTATATGATTGCGTATGATTGTGTATATCTTACAAGTAGACCTGTTAAACGGGTCGGGTTTGGTTTAAGCACACCGGGTCGAGTCATTTACGGTTTGGGTCGATTGCGGGTCAAAATTGCAGGTCGATTGTGGGTCGGGTCATTGCGGGTCAGGTACGTGTTTGGGTCGACCCAACAAGTCGAGAGCGCCATGTCAATGTTTTATAAAATGATTATTAAAATAATATTTTAATTAAATCAAAAAATAATAAATCAATATTTTATTATTATATAATATTTTAATAATAAAATATGTTATAATACTTCATGTATAAAATATAAACACATTTGTAATGACCCAACCCAGAAATTTTCGGGTCAAACGAGTTGGGTTACTTTTGAGCTAATACTTTTCGGGTCGGGTCTCAACCCAGAAAACACGGGTCGGGTCGGGTCAAATTTTGACAGCTCTACTTACAAGGTATTGGCACCCCTTTATATAGGAGTCCAAGAATAGTTCTACAAGAAATAGAATCTTACTATAAGGATAGAAAGATAATTTATCTTGGAACCTAAGATAAGATAAATATACATGGTACAAGATATTTCCTTTAATCAAATAAGGAAAGCATATCTCTAACGGGCGTAAGTCTTGACGCGCAAACCATGCCAGCTGTTACGATCTTCCGGAATTAGAACGCACTATATTAGGAAATAATATCTTCCTCTATGCGTCGTGACAGGCAGATTTTAGTCATGTTACCTGGTCAAAATAAATCCTAACAAACCTAAACTAGTAGTCTAGGTAAGCAGGGTCGATCCCACAGGGAGGAGTTGTTTATCTTTATGTGAATTAGCATGCAAAGTAACAAGGGGGGTTTTGGTTGTTGATTGTTGAACAAGTAAACAAAGAAAACAAAGCAAAGAGTTTGTATTCAATAAAAGGGAAACACTTAGCCAAACAAATATCCACCATTCATATGATTGATTGGTCCTAGGTTATCTCTATTCCTTCCTTTGATTTTTCCTGTCCCTATTCTTAAATAGTCACTAGTCCAACTAGTCCTAGCAGCCCTTACTATTGAACGCACGAGAAACTATCAAGATTTAGAACAATAGCAGCATAGAGCATAAGATCAAACCAGGATACATACAACACCGATGTTTCGCAGCATTTAGCACATAATCAATTCTCTTTCATAATACTCTAGTCCAACTAGTCCTAGAATATCATGGATGCTACAATAGTTAAGGAATCTCAACTCAAAATATCCAAACCCTAGCAATAGATAATTACTAATATCAACTAGGTGATCAAGCTAGTCAAATCAATAACAATCAATAGGAATAAGCTCAAAAGAAAAGATATAATCCAAAGGAACAGGGAATAGAGTTGTAACCTCACAATCAAGTCATACGAAAAGCTTCAATTGTCGGACTAAGCAAAAGGGTGCTTAGCTCCTCATAGTCTTGGAAACAAAATTCTTCAAAGGGAAAAACTGATGAATACTAAAACGTGGTCATGTATAATGAATGGGAAAACTAGGTTAAATAAGCTAACCCTTAAACGAAAGGAAAAAGATAACAAAAGTAATCTAGAAAGGAAATAACATAAAGTCCGAAATAAAATAATAGAAAAGAAATCGAAAAAGGAAAAATAAATAAAACTTTGAAAAATCTCCAGCGGCTCGCCTCCCGTGCTTCCGCGACCGTGGCCAGAAATCCGCGGTCGCGGAAATTGATTCCTCGCTCTCGACTTTCAGCTCTGAATTTTCCGCGATCGCGGGCGTGGCCTTCCTTCGCTCCGCGTCTCGTTCTTGACCGCGGACGCTCCTTGGCTCTCCTCTTGATCGCGGCAGCCTCTTCTCCTCTTCATTTGTGTGGTTCTTCCTCCTATTCTTCTTATCTCCTCAGGTGGTCTACTCTTCGTCTTCTGGATGTCTTCAATTAGCTCCTCCAAACCACCATATCCACATTCCTCTCTCCATCTCCATATTCCACAGTTGTGCTCTAAATCCCTACAAATGATACCCTAAACACCGATAACAACTCCTAGATAAGCACTATAAAATAGTGCTGATCAAATCCCCCATGCTTAAACCTTGCTCGTCCTCGAGTACGCTAAAATAAACCTACTCCTCCAATCAAATCCCCAAGGTCTCAGGAAGCATAGAAAAATCATCTCCTCTAAGAATTTCACCTAACAATAAACTTCAGGCACCAATACAATAAGCATAGCACAGCACAACATACAATAACACCAATCAACACCACACACAACCAAGCTAAAAGGAAAGCAGAGTACTTCCCCCAAGCTTATCCCAAACACCATAGAGTGAATAAAATCTAATCCTAGTCTCCCATCTATCTTCTTATACCTCCCAGAGTGACCTACCCGAATCCTCCTTATATCACCTCTTCTTATGTCACCACGCCAGGTAAAATGATGATTCCTAATAATCACTCTTCTTTTTTCCACTCATTTTGCCAAGGCGCCCTTTCGGGTTTTCACCAAGCCACTCATTTCATTTTTCAATAGATGGGCTCACATAAAACTCACATCACTCTTGACCTCATATTACCCCGGCCTAATGCTAGTCCAAGCCATCTGCTTATTGCATAAGCCGCCCTTTCGGGTTTTCGACTTATCCCAGGATTTCTATTTTTGCCTTTTTTCGAGTTTTTGGTTTTTTTCTTCCTTTTTTTCTCCTTAGCGACTTAGCAAGTATAGAATCATCCCCCATGCTTAAACATTGCATTGTCCTCAATGTAATGAAAGACAAAAAAAGAATGAAGCACAAGGAAGGGGGAAAAGTACTCACAACCATCGCCGAGTTGGTCTGGACACGTACGTTGTTGCTGGCGGTAAACCATATAAGCTCAGGTCTCTTGTGTTGCAGCGTCTTCAAATTCAACTCCTACCGTGCAACCAAAAGGAACCACTGTGGTGAGTAGTGATCTAGCAAGGATGGCGGAGTTGCACGTCCTTCAATGAACACATGGTGGAGCCCAGATGTAATCGTGGTGGGGGCTCTAGTGTTCATCCTCCTCAGCTGTCAATTGTAGGGCCATCATCGTTGACAAATCAAGTATGTGGCTAATGTTTCCTCCCTGGCAACATGATGCGCACCATCTCTCCAGGGATAACTCGGGACAGCTGGCCTTCGGTAGAACTTTTTTTTTTTAATTCCGTTTAAGGTTTTTTTGGATTTTTTTTGTTTTTGTTTTTTTTTCGATCTTTTTTTTTCGGGCAGGGCAATAGGAGGACTTATATTGGTGTGGTAAACACCGTCTTCTTTATGGTTCGGGCCTCCTCCCTGCAGGTTAGTTCGAAGCAAAAACAAAAACAAAAGCAAAACACACTAAAACAAATGCAAAAACAAGGAATGAAAAGACAAGAAAAAGAAGTACATACCTCGGGTTGCCTCCCGGATAGCGCCTTAGTTATTGTTGTGGCTCGACATACTACTCGACCTCCTCAACTTGGTTCGCTCACCTCCAATGAGCACTCGGGGTTCCCATCTGGAGGGTGTCTCTTGGAATCATCAATGTTGAATCCGACCCTCTCCCCGTCGAATTCCATTGTGAGCGAACCGCTGCTCACATCGATCTTTGTTCCTGTCGTATTCATAAACGGCCTCCCTAGCATCACTGGCGCTGCATCCTTGTCCTGCCCCGTGTCCATCACAAAAAAGTCTACAGGGAACACCAACTTGCCTACCTCGACTAGCACGTCCTGCACCACTCCCTTGGGGTAGACGTAGGAATTATCCGCCAGTTGGATGACAATCCCCGTCTTCTCTAATGGGCCCAACTCCAAGGACTCGTAATGTGAGAGAGGCAGCACATTGATGGAGGCACCCAAATCAAGTAAAGCCTTGTCGAACAAGGTACCCCCAATCTTACAGGGAATGGTGAACATCCCTGGATCGCTTGCCTTCTTAGGTATCCGCTTTTGCAGCATAGCGGACACGTTCTCACTGACTACCACCTTCTTCTTCTTCTCCTTCACAGCCCTCTTCCTCTTAAACGTGCAGAGCTCCTTTAAAAATTTAGCATAGCGAGGAATACTATTAATCAACTTAAGTAACAGAATGTTTACCTCACAGTTGCTAAATGTTTCGAACAACTCCTTATCATTAGCTGGCCTCCTTGTGTCCGCCAGAGCTTCAGGGAAAGGTGCGGGAGGCTTTTCGGATCCGAGCGGAGGGAAATAGGGCCTCACATAATCATCATATGGATCCTTGTAGCGAGAGGCCGCGTCTGGGGTAGATCCGCGGTCGCGGATTAGTGACCGCGATCGCGGAAAATCCTCGACCTGTTCGTTTTCTTCAGCCCTTTTTCCGCGGTCGCGGATTTCGTTCCGCGGTCGCGGAAATTCTCCGATTTTCTCCTTCTTCTCCGTGATGCATCTGCGATCGTGGTTTTCTTCTTCGCGGTCGCGGACGTCCTTCTCCTTGGCTCTCTTAGCTTCCACCTCAGCCCCGCTCCTTAGCGTCATAGCGCATACATTCTCCTTCGAGTTGACTACCGTTTGAGATGGTAGCTTCCCCGATTCCCGTGCTTCCAACCTGCTCACAGCTATAGAGATCTGCCCCATTTGTTTCTCCAGGTTTTGAATACTGGACTTCGTCTCTTGCTGATTTTGGGCCACAATGTTTGCCAGTGCGTTCACATTGCTAGCCATGGTTGTCATGCCCTGGACAAGGGCATTAATCTTATCCTCACTGGACGTATGGGCACTGGAGCTCTGGCCTTGGGGTCTCTGGTCATAGGGAGCTCTAAATGGTTGTTGACCCCCAGGCTGTTGGTACTGTTATGGGCGGGGGAGAAACTGTGGCGGCCCCTGTTGGTAATCTTGGTTCTCCTGGCCATGATGAGTGTTCTACTGGTTCCCGTACCTCAAATTAGGGTGATCTCTCCACCCTGGATTATAGGTATTGGAGTACGGGTCATATCTTGGCCTTTGAGGGCTATATCCGCCAATTGCGTTCACTTCAGCAGTGGGCTCCTGCAGCGTGGGACATGCATCAGTTGGATGCATCGTATCTTGGCATATCCCACATGATTTGACCTGCTGCTGGCCACCATTCATCATGCACCGCCTCATCATCTCTTTCATCTCAGCCACCTCAGCAAGAAGAGTGGAATTGGGCTGAGACTCTACAGCTCTCATGGATTGGGCGCCCGTCCTCTTGCTGAACTATCTTGAGCCCTCAAATAGCTCAAACAAGACCTCATAGGCCTGGTCTGAAGTCTTATTCAGGATGTTTCCTCCACATGTAGCGTTCACAATCCGACGCTCGTCATCAAGTAAACCTTCGTACAAATAAAGTACGAGGTCCTGGTCGGAGTAGCCATGATAGGGGCAACTAGAAATCAGCTTCTTGAAGCGCTCGTAGTACTCGTAGAGCGACTCAGCAGCCTGTTGTTCGATGTTGCTAATACTCCTCTTCAGGTTGTTCAGCTTCATCGTTGGGAAGTACTTCGCCAGGAAGGCCTTCTTCATTTTGGCCCACGTGTCTATGCTCCATGGAGTTAGGTAATAGAACCAGTCATCGGCCGCATCCTTCAAGGAGAAAGGAAAGGCCCTCAGCTTGATCTGGTCTTCCGTCACACCCTTCGGCTTCATGCTCATGCAGACTGCATGGAACTCTGACAGATGCTTGTTAGGGTCTTCACCACTCATCACATGGAAGTGAGGGAGTAAGTGGATCAACCCAGACTTGAGCTCGAAGTTGACTCCGTCAACAAGCTCAGGAAACCGCACAGCTAGCGGTTGCTATTGCAGATTAGGAGCATTCAGCTGTCTCAGCGTTTGTTGGTCGTCTGCCATCTCAAAAGTGGGGTTGTCAAATATCAAAGATCGGTTTACTTTGCGGCTCTGGGAGAGAGTCCTCTCAATTTCTGAATCCAAAGCTAAAATTGGGGAATTAGTAGCACGAGTGTGGACCATAAGATAGGTCCACACAATATTAACAAGCACACAAACACACACAGAGAAAAAACAAAACTTGCCTCCCCGGCAACGGCGCCAATTTGACAAGCAGGTAGTCTGGGTAAGCAGGGTCGATCCCACAGGGAGGAGTTGTTTATATTTATGTGAATTAGCATGCAAAGTAACAAGGGGGGTTTTGGTTGTTGATTGTTGAACAAGTAAACAAAGCAAACAAAGCAAAGAGTTTGTATTCAATAAAAGGGAAACACTTAGCCAAACAAATATCCACCATTCATATGATTGATTGGTCCTAGGTTATCTCTATTCCTTCCTTTGATTATTCTTGTCCCTATTCTTAAATAGTCACTAGTCCAACTAGTTCTAGCAGCCCTTACTATTGAACGCACGAGAAACTATCAAGATTTAGAACAATAGCAGCATAGAGCATAGGATCAAATCATGATACATACAACACCGATGTTTCGTAGCATTTAGCACATAATCAATTCTCTTTCATAAAACTCTAGTCCAACTAGTCCTAGATTATCATGGATGCTACAATAGATAAGGAATCTCAACTCGAAATATCCAAACCCTAGCAATAGATAATTACTAATATCAACTAGGTGATCAAGCTAGTCAAATCAATAACAATCAATAGGAATAAGCTCAAGAGAAAAGATATAATCCAAAGGAACAGGGAATAGAGTTGTAACCTCACAATCAAGTCATACGAAAAGCTTCAATTGTCGGACTAAGCAAAAGGGTGCGTAGCTCCTCATAGTCTTGGAAACAAAATTCTTCAAAGGGAAAAAATTGCTGAATACTAAAACATGGTCATGTATAATGAATGGGAAAACTAGGTTAAATAAGCTAACCCTCAAACGAAAGGAAAAAGATAACAAAAGTAATCTAGAAAGGAAATAACATAAAGTCCGGAATAAAATAATAGAAAAGAAATCAAAAAAGGAAAAATAAATAAAACTTCAAACAATCTCCAGCGGCTCGCCTCCCGTGCTTCCGCGACCGCGGCCAGAAATCCGCGGTCGCGGAAATTGATTCCTCGCTCTCGACTTTCAGCTCTGAATTTTCCGCAGGCGCGGTGGGAATTCCGCGGTCGCGGGCGTGGCCTTCCTTCGCTCCGCGTCTCGTTCTTCACCGCGGACGCTCCTTAGCTCTCCTCTTGATCGCGGCAGCCTCTTCTCCTCTTCTCCTCTTCATTTGTGCGGTTCTTCCTCCTATTCTTCTTATCTCCTCAGGTGGTCTACTCCTCGTCTCCTGGATGTCTTCAATTAGCTCCTCCAAACCACCATATCCACATTTTTCTCTCCATCTCCATATTCCACAGTTGTGCTCTAAATCCCTACAAATGGCACCCTAAACACAGGTAACAACTCCTAGATAAGCACTATAAAATAGTGTTGATCACGTCGCGTAGCGCTCAGCCTTTTCGGTCTTGTATGACAGTCATGGCCACACTGTCTTCCATTAATTGGCATCAAGCTCAATCCATGTCTCCCCATATCAACGCGTCTGAACCTTGCACGTCGACACGATCTTAGGGCCCTAACAGGAGGCATCCTGGGCGGATGCACAAGGGATTATAGGCTGTCTGAGGCTTATACAAGTACGATGAGTTGTGTTTAACCTTTTATAAATCTCCCGCATTTTATTTTACTAACGACCCTGAATTTTATTGTAGTCATGGATATGGAAGACAATGATGTACTGGCACACCCACGAGCAGTTGCAAGTGACAACTCGAGGCCACCCCGAGCGCATGACAGGGTTAGGCTCGCCATGATCCGACGGGTCCTTGATAGGATTATTGCATCACAATTTTCAATGATGTTTATATATAATTGTAAAAGACTTACTAAAATGACTGAAATGCAGGTAATTTGGACGCCTTGGGGATCATTAGACTTCGAGCATAGGTACAGAGGGTCCAAGTTCACTCGTCTCATTTGATGTCTCGATATCGTGGATCCGTATATGCCCATCCGGGTCTTATGATAGTTCAAGCTCAAATAGGACCATCCTCCCCTGCCGATCGAGCCTAGTCGGGCAGTTAGGCCTCTAGACATATTAGTTGGCTCATACGTCGCCGAGTTTTGTGGGGATGATATGCTCATGTGGTTAGATCGCGATACCCACCCGTTTGACATGGCTGCATATCAGCCATGTCGAGATGCAAGGGACATGAACATCCACTACTTGGGTTACTTTCTACAGATCACTCACCCATTAGTGGATCCCGCATTCCCGCCGCATGATTGTCTGCGGGATGGGCCCCTTATCCACCGGCCGCCACTTGTTGACATCGTTATTGTACATCTTCTCTATTTATTCATTTTATTGGACTTTATTATTCTAACAGTGTAGCCAATAACCAAATAATTCTTCTTTATGCAACGAAACCAAATGGTACTCAGCATGGTCCAATCGCGTTTAGAGGAAGACGGGATCACTGATTCAGAGAGAGACTTTCTCGTCAATGTCATTCTAGTCTTGGTGGGAGACACTCAACTAGTGTCGGAGCCATCAAAGCGCTTTTCTCAGTTGTTTGTGGGTTACTAATACAAGCGTGGCGAGGGCAGCGGTCATGCACGGAATGCCCATGAGGATGGGAGTAGTCAGCCACCGCTTGGCGATGGGAGTGATGTCCCATAGATTTAGGGCCACATGATGTATATATGTTTTTATTTGGATGTTTAGGGGATAATAGATTGTGTTTTCCGAATATTTTTGTATGAATTGTATTGTTGCGGTTCTCCCCCCCCCCCCCCCCCCCCCCCCCTCCCCCCCCCCCCCCCTCTCTCTCTCTCTCTCTCTCTCTCTCTCTCTCTCTCTCTCTCTCTCTCTCTCTCTCTCTCACTCAATAGAAAGGCCATCTCATTTTCTCAAGAGCATGTATGTAGTTGTTGGCAAAAACCCTTGCTTTTGCTACAAGTTCAGGAAAATGGCTAAGCATCAAACCCAAACAACCCATAAACTTAACTTAAAGTAGAAAACAATCCATAAATATTAATGTCAATAATACATTCTAAACTAGCAAGTTTTACATCATCAAACTCAAACAGTCCATAAACTCAACTATACTAGGGAATATTGTATGCCCTGCCTACACACAATAATCTCGCCACTGTGCAATCCTTGTCTCGTAGAAGTTGTCCCAACCTTCAACACTCCGGTGTTTGAATTACCGCCATGCTCTTGGAGAGGGCAGTAGTGGAGCAATATAATTGATCCACACCTGCAATAAGATAAACGTACACAATTAATAAGGGGAACTGTATGCCCAAACATAATTCCAATGCATTCACAAATTCAAAAAGTACCTACTGGTATGAAGTGGTTAAGAGCCCCAACTAAAGATACTGTCATGATATTCATTAGAGGTTTAGTGTTGCCATTAGACATCGTCATCGATAAACATAGGCACGGGCCATACCATGAAAGTATTACAAAGGCCACATGAAATCTAATGGAAAACGTTAAATCAACCATGGGCATCTCCATCTAGTATTTTGGGGGGCATGGAATTTCAGTGTAGTTAATGTTGGATGAGATCATCAGCCTTGGTCTCCATAGGATTTACCCTATCGTATATTGCATTGCTTTCCACAAGCTCTTCTACCACCTCCATGCAAACTCTATAGTAATCAGTCTCCTCCCGTCCCAATAACACAGCTAGGCTCCGATAACCACAATGTATGTCTGCCCCTATGTCTTTAGCCCGGGTAATGTAGGGAAAAATGAAGTAGTCTACATTCTCAACTCCAAATCTCACCCCTTTATGGATCATGTCTTTATTCGGGACGTGTGTAATTGCTTCTGTATCGGGCCCATTCTCGGTCAAATCATTGGTACGTGTCATGTTGCTTCGGCCACGTCCTTGGTTACCGTTGGATGGTCACAAAGGCTTCTTCTCCAAATTGACAACCTCGGTGTCATTCTTCTTGCTCTTAATCGGATCTTGGTACACAGCCCTCCAGTGCTAAAAAAAGCTCAGATCCTTCTTCGTGGGGAACTTTGTGTCGGTTGAGCCCTTTGGCCTTCCTTTTGGAGCAGCGGCTCTCGGCTCCTTAAACGAAGATTGACGCGGACTCTTCAAGTCATTGTACAACTCTGAGAGTTGGTATATCCAGTCTTCATTCAATTCACGCTTTCTAAATCTCTCGCCCATCTCCCTTAAATTCACTTCATGAATAGACAAGGGTATAATATCATCTACCTCCATTGTTTCGTTAGTAACGCCTTCCCACACCACTTGCTACCAAAAGTGGTGTATCTCACTCGACATGATCATATGTGGCAGTAAGAATGGCATTTGCAATTCTATGGATGCATGGAAGCCCACAACAATTTATCCATCAATTATCATCACAATATCTTGGGATCAGTCTGTCCTCTATAGCATAATACATATCCAACATCTTGAAGCATTTCTCCGTCACTCTATAGTGTAGTTTGGAAAATATGGAGGCTACTTGGGGTGGCAGATCAAACACCTCTGTTGGAATTTTACAATGTGGCATCTCCATTGTTTCTCTAACCTTTTCTACTTGAGTTTTCATGCCATGGTCGATCCTCACAACCAATGCGTTGAAACCATACCGTGAAGATTCCAAAATATCTTTCAAGTTTTTGTGGACACCCTCAACCCTAGTACAAAAACATACCATCATAAAGTAACATGTGCGTATAATATTAACTGTACTGATGAGGGTTACAATTTACCTTTTTGTGGTTCTAGTGAAGAAATGAAGATGAACATCTGTCCAAGATCTGACTATATTCTCTTTGTAAGGATTGAGCCATGTCCTCTCCACGCAGGACACGAGGCCGCTGTGCCATTTTTCCCTTAATACTTGGAGTCTCATTTCATATGTTTCTTTTGTGCTTGACAAAAACAAACCCCAAGATTTGTTAGCAAAAGAATCAATACTCTCTTTTTTCTTCATGACACCGAGAGCATATGATTCGATGTTGTGTTTAACATGTATCCAACATAGAAGGTGTTTCACCGTATCTCCGAAAACTTCATCGATTGCATTGATGAGAGCGGTTTCTCGATCGGTCACAATGGCCATAGGATATTCTCCCACTATATTAAACAATTTCAGCAACTTTTTCATCACAAAGTGGTAATGACTTGTGTCCTCCCCTTTAGTAAATGCAAAGCCAATGTTGAACGTCTTACCAGTGGATGAATAACCAACAATCTCCACTTAAGACATGGAATACATGTAAATATTTCAAAACTTAATAAGATAACATAAACAACAAAAATGATGACATAATTAATTTCAATAAACACCAACCTATTCGTCTTGTACGTGTTGTCGTTAACAACTACGTAAAGGAAAAAATCTTCAGCATGTGCAATGACTTTGAGTGGGCAAAGAATAGGATATCCACTTCATTGGTAGCCACCTCCCTCCGAGTATACACTCTGTGCTCCTTAGATTTCAGGTACTTTAGCATCCACTGAGTAACAGACAATTCCCCACGATCCTTGTATTGAATCTTTGGCCGAAAGTTAGTTATTTGTTTGGTGGATGTCACATTTCCGGGGTATAGAGTGCGTAACTCGAAAATAATGTTTCTTGGCGCCATAAACATAGCAGTCCACCTCCTAACCAAGGCCTCCTACTCTTTGGTCATTTGATCTGTATATGCATACCCAGGGAAACTAGTTGGAAGGACATGGTTGTGGTATTCGTTAACGACCAAAAGCTTCCATCTTTTTGTATCTATTTTAGATTTTTTTTCAAGCGAACCCTAACTAGTAACCAATTGAAATGGAAATTGCTTTTTTTGTGTTGCTTCTCCGCCCCTCGATATTTCTAGGTCTATACTTACCGAAATTCTCATAAGTTAGCTTCACTGATAAGCGTTGTCGTGACACCTAAACAAAATTATCCTTAAAAACCTAACTAATGTAGTCTGGTAAGCAAGGATCGAATCCCACCGAGAATCAAGTTATATATCTTGTTTGCACAATCATTCACCAATTGATAACAAAGACAAAAGGGGGGTTTTGCATGAATCTAACTAAGAAAACGATAAATAAAACATAGAAAGCTTGGTTAGACAAATATCCACCTTTAGTTTGGTTGATGAATCATTGATTATCCCTAGTTCTCAATCCTCATAAATGTCTTAATCCCTGTTCTAAATTAGTTATCAGTCCAACTAGTCTTGATAACCCTAACTATTAAACAATCAAGAAACTATCAAGATAAATCTAACAACAGCAGTAAGCTCATGAATAGATAAGCTCGTGCAATACTTAACAACTCGTCAGTACTCGACATGTAATCAATTCTCTTCACAATAAATATTCACAACTCGTTCCAGTAAATCGTGGTTGCTACTCTGAATTAGGGATGAACAATATTAATTTCAACAAGTTAACCAGATTAGAGGAACTAGCACTATAGATAATATCAATCTCAACTAGTTTGTCACGCTAGGGAAACCAATATTAATAATACTAATCACAACAATTGATGAACTAGATCAACTAATAGAATTCAAAACCCTAATCCTGCAATATGAATAATACCAATAAAACTAGGTGATCATGCTAGAGAAATCAATAAAACTCAATGGGATGAAGCATAAGAGAATCATAACATTCAAGGATAAAGAAATGAATAATCTCAATATCAAATTCAAACAAAGGCTTCAATTGTCCAGTAAAAAACAAAACAAAACAAAAAACTAAACTAAGAAAAAGGAAAAAGATGAAGAAAGGTAGAACCCAACTTAGGGAGCACCAAACTTACTAAATTAATGTTATAAAGAAAGAATATATAGACTTAGCTAAACATAATTTCCAAAAGATAGGAAATAAAATCTAAAAGGAAATAACAATAACCGGAATAAAAGAAATAAAATAAAATAAATCTTCGAAAAACTTCGAACGCGCGCCTGATGCATATTTTCGAGACCGCGGAAGGATTTCCGCGATCACGGAAAATTCAATCCTCCACATGCTTGCTCTCGAATTAGCCGCGACCAACTTCCGCGACCACCCGCGCCCGCGGCCACACTTCCGCGATCGCGGCTCCATATTCGGCGCCCGCGGTTTGCTTTCGTAGACCCACTCGGGTCTATTCTTCGTCTTCTTGGGTCGCTTCCTTCTCTCTTCAATATATCTTCATTTAAGCTTGTCCAAACCACCATATCTACACTTTTATTCCTCAACTCCAATCTCCACAATAACGTTCTAAACATCTCCAAATGGTACCCAAAACACCGGTAACAACTCCTAGTTAAATCCTACAAAGTAGCGCTCATCAAACTCCCCCATGCTTAAACCTTGCTCGTCCTCGAGTAAGCTAAAATAAACCTACTCCTCCAATCAAATCCCCAAGGTCTCAGGAAGCATAGAAAAACCATCTCCACTAAGAATTGCACCTAACCATGAAACTCCAAGCCACCAAAGCAATAAACTCAACACAACAATACACATATCACAACACCAATCAAGCTAAAAGGAAAGTAGAGTACTTCCCCTAAGCTTATCTCGAACACCATAGAGTGAAAAACAATCTAATCCTAGCCTCCATCTATCTTCTTATGCCTCCCAGAGTGACCTACCTGAATCCTCCTTATATCACATCTTCTTATGTCACCACGCCAGGAAAAATGATGATTCCTAAAAATCACTCTTCTTCTTTTCACTCATTTTGCCAAGGCGCCCTTTCGGGTTTTCACCAAGCCACTCATTTCATTTTTCAATAGATGGGCTCACATAAAACTCACATCACTCTTCGGAAAACTTCGAACGCGCGCCTGATGCATATTTCCGAGACCGCGGAAGGATTTCCGCGATCGCGGAAAATTCAGTCCTCCACATGCTTGCTCTCGAATTAGCCGCGACCAACTTCCGCGACCACCCGCGCCCGCGGCCACTCTTCCGCGATCGCGGCTCCATATTCCACGCCCGCAGTTTGGTTTCGTAGACCCAGTAGGGTCTATTCTTCGTCTTCTTGGGTGGCTTCCTTCTCTCTTCAATATATCTTCATTTAAGCTTCTCCAAACCACCATATCTACACTTCTATTCCTTAACTCCAATCTCCACAATAACGCTCTAAACATCTTCAAATGGTACCCAAAACACCGGTAACAACTTCTAGTTAAACTCTACAAAGTTGCGCTGATCAAACTCCCCCATGCTTAAACATTACTCGTCCTCGAGTAAGCTAAAATAAACCTAGTCCTCCAATCAAATCCCCAAGGTCTCAGAAAGCATAGAAAAACCATCTCCACTAAGAATTGCACCTAACCATGAAACTCCAAGGCACCAAAACAATAAACTCAACACAACAATACACATATCACAACACCAATCAAGCTAAAAGGAAAGCAGAGTACTTCCCCCAAGCTTATCCCGAACACCATAGAGTGAAAAACAATCTAATCCCAGCCTCCATCTATCTTCTTATGCCTCCCAGAGTGACATACCCGAATCCACCTTATATCACCTCTTCTTATGTCACCACGCCAGGAAAAATGATAATTCCTAAAAATCACTCTTCTTTTTTTCACTCATTTCGCCAAGGCGCCCTTTCGGGTTTTCACCAAGCCACTAATTTCATTTTTCAATAGATGGGCTTACATAAAACTCACATCACTCTTGACAAATTATTACCCCAGCCTAATGCCGGTCCAAGCAACCTACTTATTGCCTAAGCCGCCCTTTCGGCGTTTTGACTTATCCCAGGATTTCTATTTTTGCCTTTTTCGATTTTTTGGCTTTTTCTTTTTCTTTTTTTTCTCCTTAAACGACTAGCAAGTATAGAACACTCTCCCATGCTTAAACATTGCATTGTCCTCAATGTAATGAAAGACAAAAAAGAATGAAGCACAAGGAAAAGCGGAAAGGTACTCACAACCGTCGCCGAGTTGGCTTGGACATGGAAGTTGTTGCTAGCGGTAAATCAATATAAGCACAGGTCTCTGGTGTGTTGCGCCGGTCTTCAAACTCAAACTCTACCGTGCAACCAAATAAATCCACTATAAGGTGTAGTGGTACATCAAAGAAACGGGTTACACGGCCTTCAATGAACACATAATGGAGCCCAGATGTAATCGTGGTGTGGGCTCTAGTGTTCCTCCTCCTCCACAGCTGTCAAATGTCGGGCCATCATCGTTGCCAAAATAAAGATGTGGGGCGAAAGACTCCTCCTTGGCAGCATGATGCGCAACATCTCTCCATGGTAAAATCGGACAGTTGGCCTTCGGTAAAACTTTTTTTTTTTATGAACAGTACCGCGGTCGCGGAAACTTTTCCGCGATCGCGGTTTTTTTTTTAGTAACCCTAAAATCGCTGCGGCGGCCGCGATCGCGGAAAATTTTCCGCGATCGCGGATTCTTCTCGAATTGTTTGTCGCGGCCGCAGTGGCCAAGCCGCGGTCGCGGTTTTTTTTCTGTTCTTCCTGCGGGTTAGTCGAAACACGAAACAAAAATACAAAAACACAACAAAGAGGAAAAATAAACGATAAAGATAGTGTCTTGTTATCAAATCAGTAAACAAACAAACAAGAAAATACGTACCTTAGATTCCCCGGCAACAGCGCCAATTTGATAAGTGTTGTCGTGACACCTAAACAAAATTATCCTTAAAAACCTAACTAATGTAGTCTGGTAAGCAAGGGTCGAATCCCAGAGAGAATCAAGTTATATATCATGTTTGACCAATCATTCACCAATTGATAACAAAGACAAAAGGGGGGAGGGGGGGGGGTTGCATGAATCTAACTAAGAAAACGATAAATAAAACATAGAAAGCTTGGTTAGACAAATATCCACCTTTAGTTTGGTTGATGAATCATTGATTATTCTTAGTTCTCAATCCTCATAAATGTCCTAATCCCTGTTCTAAATTAGTTATCAGTCCAACTAGTCCTGATAACCCTAACTATTAAACAATCAAGAAACTATCAAGATAAATCTAACAGCAGCAGTAAGCTCATGAATATATAGGCTCATGCAATACTTAACAACTCGTCAGTACTCGACATGCAATCAATTATCTTCACAATAAACATTCACAACTTGTTCCAGTAAATCGTGGTTGCTACTCTGAATTAGGGATGAACAATATTAATCTCAACAAGTTAACCAGATTAGAGGAACTAGCACTATAGATAATACCAATCTCAACTAGTTTGTCACGCTAGGGAAACCAATATTAATAATACTAATCACAATAATTGATGAACTAGATCAACTAATAGAATTCAAAACCATAATCCTGCAATATGAATAATACCAATAAAACTAGGTGATCATGCTAGAGAAATCAATAAAACTCAATGGGATGAAGCATTAGAGAATCATAACATTCAAAGATAAAGAAAGGAATAATCTCAATATCAAATTCAAACAAAGGCTTCAATTGTCCAGTCAAAAACAAAACAAAGAACTAAACTAAGAAAAGAGAAAAAGACGAAGAAAGGTAGAACCCAACTTGGGAAACACCCAACTTAGGGAGCACCAAACTTACTAAACTAATGTTATAAAGAAAGAATAATCTTCCAAAAGATAGGAAATAAAATCTAAAAGGAAATAACAATAATCGGAATAAAAGAAATAAAAGAAAAAGAAAAAAATAAAATAAATCTTCGAAAAACTTCGAACGCGCGCCTAATGCATATTTCCGCGACCGCGGAAGGATTTCCGCGATCGCGGAAAATTCAATCCTCCACATGCTTGCTCTCGAATTAGCCGCGACCAACTTCCGCGACCACCCGCGCCCGCGGCCCCACTTCCGCGATCGCGACTCCATATTCCGCGACCGTGGTTTGCTTCCGTAGACCCGGTGGGGTCTATTCTTCGTCTTCTTGGGTGGCTTCCTTCTCTCTTCAATATATCTTCATTTAAGCTTCTTCAAACCACCATATCTACACTTTTATTCCTCAACTCCAATCTCCACAATAACGTTCTAAACATCTCCAAATGGTACCTAAAACACCGGTAACAACTCCTAGTTAAACCCTACAAAGTAGCGCTGATCAAACTCCCCCAAGCTTAAACCTTGTTTGTCCTCGTGTAAACTAAAATAAACCTACTCCTCCAATCAAATCCCCAAGGTCTCAGGAAGCATAGAAAAACCATCTCCACTAAGAATTGCACCTAACCATGAAACTCCAAGGCCCCAAAACAATAAACTCAACACAACAATACACATATCACAACACCAATCAAGCTAAAAGGAAAGCAGAGTACTTCCCCCAAGCTTATCCCGAACACCATAGAGTGAAAAACAATTTAATCCTAGCCTCCATCTATCTTCTTATGCCTCCTAGAGTGACCTACCCGAACCCTCCTTATATCACCTCTTCTTATGTCACAACGCCAGGAAAAATAATGATTCCTAAAAATCACTCTTCTTCTTTTCACTCATTTTGCCAAGGCGCCCTTTCGGGTTTTCACCAAGCCACTCATTTCATTTTTTAATAGATGGGCTCACATAAAACTCACATCACTCTTGACCAATTATTACCCCAGCCTAATGTTGGTCCAAGCCACCTGCTTATTGCCTAAGCCGCCCATTTGGGTTTTTGACTTATCCTAGGATTTCTGTTTTTGCCTTTTTCGAATTTTTGGCTTTTTCTTTTTCTTTTTTTTCTCCTCAAAAGACTAGCAAGTATAGAACACTCCCCCATGCTTAAACATTGCATTGTCCTCAATGTAATGAAAGACAAAAAAGAATGAAGCACAGGGAAAAGCGGAAAGGTACTCACAATCGTCGCCGAGTTGGCTTGGACTTGGAAGTTGTTGCTAGCGGTAAATCAATATAAGCACAGGTCTCTGGTGTTGCGCCGGTCTCCAAACTCAAACTCTACCGTGCAACCAAATAAATCCACTATAAGGTGTAGTGGTACATCAAAGAAACGGGTTACACGGCCTTCAATGAACACATAATAGAGCCCAGATGTAATCGTGGTATGGGCTCTAGTGTTCCTCCTCCTCCACAGCTGTCAAATGTCGGGCCATCATCGTTGCCAAAATATAGATGTGGGGCGAAATACTCCTCATTGGCAGCATGATGCGCACCATCTCTCCATAGTAAAATCGGGCAGCTGGCCTTCGGTAAAAAAAAAATTCCCGATTTTTTTTTTAGTAACCCTAAAGTCGCCGCGGCGGCCGCGATCGCGGAAAATTTTCCGCGATCGCGGATTCTTCTCGAATTGTTTGTCGCGGCCGCGGTGGCCAGGCCGCGGCTTGGTTTTTCTTCTGTTCTTCCTGCGGGTTAGTCGAAACACGAAACAAAATTACGAAAACACAACAAAGAGGAAGAATAAACGATAAAGATAGTGTCTTGTTATCAAATCGGTAAACAAACAAACAAGAAAATACGTACCTTAGATTCCCCGGCAACGGTGCCAATTTGATAAGCGTTGTCGTGACACCTAAACAAAATTATCCTTAAAAACCTAACTAATGTAGTCTGGTAAGCAAGGGTCGAATCCCAGAGGGAATGAAGTTATATATCATGTTTGCACAATCATTCACCAATTGATAAGAGAGACAAAAGGGGGGGGTTTTGCATGAATCTAACTAAGAAAACGATAAATAAAACATAGAAAGCTTGGTTAGACAAATATCCACCTTTAGTTTGGTTGATGAATCATTGATTATCCATAGTTCTCAATCCTCATAAATGTCCTAATCCCTGTTCTAAATTAGTTATCAGTCCAACGAGTCCTGATAACCCTAACTATTAAACAATCAAGAAACTATCAAGTTAAATCTAACAGCAGCAGTAAGCTCATGAATAGATAGGCTCATGCAATACTTAACAACTCGTCAGTACTCGATATGCAATCAATTCTCTTCACAATAAACATTCACAACTCGTTCCAGTAAATCGTGGTTGCTACTCTGAATTAGGGATGAACAATATTAATCTCAACAAGTTAACCAGATTAGAGGAACTAGCACTATAGATAATACCAATCTCAACTAGTTTGTCACGCTAGGGAAACCAATATTAATAACACTAATCACAACAATTGATGAACTAGATCAACTAATAGAATTCAAAACCCTAATCCTGCAATATGAATAATACCAATAAAACTAGGTGATCAGGCTAGAGAAATCAATAAAACTCAATGGGATGAAGAATAAGAGAATCATAACATTCAAGGATAAAGAAAAGAATAATCTCATTATCAAATTCAAACAAAGGCTTCAATTGTCCAGCCAAAAACAAAACAAAGAACTAAACTAAGAAAAGGGAGAAGATGAAGAAAGGTAGAACCCAACTTGGGAAACATCCAACTTAGGGAGCACCAAACTTACTAAACTAATGTTATAAAGAAGAATATATAGACTTAGCTAAACCTAATTTCCAAAAGATAGGAAATAAAATCTAAAAGGAAATAACAATAACCGGAATAAAAGAAATAAAAGAAAAAAATAAAATAAATCTTCGGAAAACTTCGAACGCGCGCCTGATGCATATTTCTGCGACCGCGGAAGGATTTCCGCGATCGCGGAAAATTCAATCCTCCACATGCTTGCTCTCGAATTAGCCGCGACCAACTTCCAAGACCACCCGCGCCCGCGGCCACATTTCCGCGATCGCGGCTCCATATTCCGCACCCGCGGTTTGCTTCCGTAGACCCAGTGGGGTCTATTCTCCGTCTTCTTGGGTGGCTTCCTTCTCTCTTCAATATATCTTCATTTAAACTTCTCCAAACCACCATATCTACACTTTTATTCCTCAACTCCAATCTCCACAATAACGCTCTAAACATCTCCAAATGGTACCCAAAACACCGGTAACAACTCCTAGTTAAACCCTACAAAGTAGCGCTGATCAAACTCCCCCATGCTTAAACCTTACTCGTCCTCGAGTAAGCTAAAATAAACCTACTCCTCCAATCAAATCCCCAAGGTCTCAGGAAGCATAGAAAAACCATCTCCACTAAGAATTGCACCTAACCATGAAACTCCAAGGCACCAAAACAATAAACTCAACACAACAATACACATATCACAACACCAATCAAGCTAAAAGGAAAGCAGAGTACTTTCCCCAAGCTTATCCCGAACACCGTAGAGTGAAAAACAATATAATCCTAGCCTCCATCTATCTTCTTATGCCTCCCAAAGTGACCTACCCGAATCCTCCTTATATCACCTCTTCTTATGTCACCACGCCACGAAAAATGATGATTCCTAAAAAGCACTCTTCTTCTTTTCACTCATTTTGCCAAGGCGCCCTTTCGGGTTTTCACCAAACCACTCGTTTCATTTTTCAATAGATGGGCTCACATAAAACTCACATCACTCTTGACCAATTATTACCCCAGCCTAATGCTGGTCCAAGCCACCTGCTTATTGCCTAAGTCGCCCTTTCAGGTTTTTGACTTATCTCAGGATTTCTATTTTTGCTTTTTTCGAATTTTTGGCTTTTTCTTTTTCCTTTTTTCTCCTCAAACGACTAACAAGTATATAGAACGCTCCCCCATGGTTAAACATTGCATTGTCCTCAATGTAATGAAAGACAAAAAAGAATAAAGCACAGGGAAAAGCGGAAAGGTACTCACAACCGTCGCCGAGTTGGCTTGGACTTGGAAGTTGTTGCTAGCGGTAAATCAATATAAGCACAGGTCTCTGGTGTTAGGCCGGTCTTCAAACTCAAACTCTACCGTGCAACCAAATAAATCCACTGTAAGGTGTAGTGGTACATCAAAGAAACGGGTTGCACGGCCTTCAATGAACAAATAATGGAGCCCAGATGTAATCGTGGTGTGGGCTCTAGTGTTCCTCCTCCTCCACAGCTGTCAAATATCGGGCCATCATCGTTGCCAAAATAAAGATGTGGGGCGAAAGACTCCTCCTTGGCATAATTATACGCACCATCTCTCCATGGTAAAATCGGACAGCTGGCCTTCGGTTAAACTTTTTTTTTCCCAATTTTTTTTTTTGATTTTTTTTTCACGAACAGTACCGCGGTCGCGGATTATTATTTTTTTTTGCGATTTTTTTTTACTAACCCTAAAATCGCCACGGCGGCCGCGATCGCGGAAAATTTTCCGCGATCGCGGATTCTTCTCGAATTGTTTGCCGCGGCCGCGGTGGCCATGCCGCGATCACGGTTTTTCTTCTGTTCTTCCTGCGGGTTAGTCGAAACACGAAACAAAAATACAAAAACACAACAAAGAGGAAAAATAAACGATAAAGATAGTGTCTTGTTATCAAATCGGTAAACAAACAAACAAGAAAATACGTACCTTAGATTCCCCGGCAACGGCGCCAATTTGATAAGCGTTTTCGTGATACCTAAACAAAATTATCCTTAAAAACCTAACTAATGTAGTGTGGTAAGCAAGGGCGAATCCCACAGAGAATCAAGTTATATATCCTGTTTGCACAATCATTCACCAATTGATAAGAAAGACAAAACGGGGGGTTTTGCATGAATCTAACTAAGAAAACGATAAATAAAACATAGAAAGCTTAGTTAGACAAATATCCACCTTTAGTTTGGTTGATGAATCATTGATTATCCCTAGTTCTCAATCCTCATAAATGTCATAATCCCTGTTCTAAATTAGTTACCATTCGAACTAGTCTTGATAACCCTAACTATTAAACAATCAAGAAACTATCAAGATAAATCTAACAGCAACAGTAAGCTCATGAATAGATAGGCTCATGCAATACTTAACAACTCATCAATACTCGACATGCAATCAATTCTCTTCACAATAAACATTCACACCTCGTTCCAGTAAATCGTGGTTGCTACTCTGAATTAGGAATGAACAATATTAATCTCAACAAGTTAACCAGATTAGAGGAACTAGCACTATAGATAATACAAATCTCAACTAGTTTGTCACGCTAGGGAAACCAATATTAATAATACTAATCACAACAATTGATGAACTAGATCAACTAATAGAATTCAAAACCCTAATCCTGCAATATGAATAATACCAATAAAACTAGGTGATCAGGCTAGAGAAATCAATAAAACTCAATGGGATGAAGCATTAGAGAATCATAACATTCAAAGATAAAGAAAGGAATAATCTCAATATCAAATTCAAACAAAGGCTTCAATTGTCCAGCCAAAAACAAAACAAAGAACTAAACTAAGAAAAGGAAAAAGATGAAGAAAGGTAGAACCCAACTTGGGGAACACCCAACTTAGGGAGCACCAAACTTACTAAACTAATGTTATAAAGAAAATAATATATAGACTTAGCTAAACCTAATTTTCAAAAGATAGGAAATAAAATCTAAAAGAAAATAACAATAACCGGAATAAAAGAAATAAAAGAAAAAGAAAAGAATAAAATAAAATAAAATAAATCTTCGGAAAACTTCGAACGCGCGCCTGATGCATATTTCCGCGACCGTGGAAGGATTTCTGCGATCACGGAAAATTCAATCCTCCACATGCTTGCTCTCGAATTAGTCGCGACCAATTTCCGCGACCACCCGCGCCCGCGGCCACACTTCCGCGATCGCGGCTCCATATTCCGCGCCCGCGGTTTGCTTTCGTAGACCCAGTTGGGTCTATTCTTCGTCTTCTTGGGTGGCTTCCTTCTCTCTTCAATATATCTTCATTTAAGCTTCTCCAAACCACCATATCTACACTTTTATTCCTCAACTCCAATCTCCACAATAACGCTCTAAACATCTCCAAATGGTACCCAAAATACCGGTAACAACTCCTAGTTAAACCCTATAAAATATCGTTGATCATTCACCCTTCGGGGTTTTGAGTTTCAAATGGCTATAACCATCATCAAATCCCGACCCCTCTCTTTAGCCCACTTAATTATTTGTTCTCGACTATCCCACACCAAGTTTACAGAAAACTAATCGGAATAATCTCTCGTGCATACCTATTTACAACGGGTCTAATTTAATATATATTTAAAATGCAATGTACTAAAACAACTACAAATATCTATTCAAAACGAAATGTGCTACATATATCACTCATACAAATAAACTACATGACATCATTTAATGTAATATTTAAATAAACTGAAGCATTTAATATAATATTTAAATACACTTAAGCATTTAATGTAATATTCAAATAAACTACATAATATCTTATAATGTTTTTGTTACTACTCTAATTTCAAATTAATATTATTCTTCATATTTAAATACACTTAAACATATCATATTGAACTAAAATTTCAAGTAATACATACCTCTACAGGTTCTGGTTGCCGAATATCTTCTCCGGCTACTGACTTTTCATGTACTGATTCTCTATCAGTGTCTCCATGTACATTCGTTTTTCTAAACGTATACTTAAGTGGACTGAAAAATTTGGGAGAGGATTTAGTTGTTATGAAAATGGTAGTGTGATATCGGTATTTGTAGAGCCGAAATTGGACCGTTGGAAAAGGTACGGTATGTATATTGGACGCATACCATACCCTTCCCAACGGTTCAATTTGAACAGATGTGATACATAGGATACGCGCCCAGAAAGCGTACCTCTGAGATACGCGTTCCAAGCGCGTAGCCTCTTCCACCAGGTACGTGCCTGTTAATACTTTTTGGGTATGTACCCAGGTATATATACGCGTTGCGTACGCGTACTCCTGGTATAAATACGTACCGCGTATGCATATCAATTGAGAGTAAAAAAAGAAGAAAAAAAGGTGGAGTATATTTCTTCAATATATGAGAAACTTAGTCTAAATATGCCGTTTGATCAATATTAATGGCATTTTGTCAATTTTATAAAGAAAAAGTTGTTTTGAAATGACACTTTTTCTGTGGTGGCCAGATGTGTTAGCCAGAGCAGTAGAAAGTGGTGACACTTTTCATTAGCTTTGTAATAACTAATGAAAGTATTGTAAGAAAATCACATTTGGCCTTCGGTTGAGACATTCAATAGTTACTTGATCGAATCGAGTTAATCTGGTCCACCAAATCCATGCCAATTTAGCAAAGCGTTAACTCAGTGCTCCACAATTAAAAATGGATCGGATGATGGATGGATAAAACTATTTCATCATTTAATATGCGAAATTAAATGCTCCACCCGACCCACTTGTCAACCGCTCATCCATCAACCGTGAGTCCGTGAGTGATTTAAGTAGGTCGAGTCATCCGTTATTTTTTATTTATTTTTGCAATAGTTTATATGTAACAAAATATATTTTGAAATACGAAAATTAATAGATTTTCTTCCATATATGAAAAAACTTAGAACAAATGTACGAATAATTCAAAGTCAATGATTGACCGCCACTCACCCATCACCCAGTTTTCACCCGACCGTCACCCACCAGTCACTCGGTTTTCACCCGACCATCACCCACCCGTCACTCAGTTTTCACCCACCCGTCCAAATACGAGAATTAATAGATTTTCACCCGACCGTCACCCACCCTTCACCCGGTTTGTTTTAGATTATCATCCATATACTCGGATCGGGTGTTCCGGGTGGGTCGGTCACCCACGGGTAATTTTTCGCCCTACTTAACCTTTGTATGTATGCTACAGTACCATAACACACGCCCCAGGACAATAAGAGTACATGAAGACAATAGATTGAAAACTAAAACTGTCTAGTAAAAACGAGCAGGATAGGCACATGATTTGACCAATGGATGGTTCGAGGTTTAGAGCCATTGCTTGTGTCTCATAAGCAGCCGTTGGTCCTCTCCCATACAATGGTTCAACACTATGAAGTGTAAACATAAACAAATAAACAACTATCAAGCAATAGCTCTACAATTTATAAGATTATCTCGAAAATCATAATAACGAGACTTAAAGGAACCATGAAAAAATTAATCAACCCCCTATAGGGTGCCTTTGTTGCTAACAGAGCCATTCAAGATAATATCTTGATTGCCCATGAAATCTTTCACTCATTTAAATCGAAAAAAGGAACTGAAAGCTTCGTTGCCCTAAAATTAGATATGGAAAAAGCTTATGATAGAATTGAATGGAACTTCATTCTTAAAATTATGGAAAAGTTTGGATTCCATGAAAAATTTATCAACTGGATAAAAAAATGCATTACAACGGTAGCTTTTTCGGTGCTTGTAAACAACGGACCCACATAAATATTTAAGCCATCAAGAGGACTTCGACAGGGTGACCCCCTTTCCCCTTTCTTGTTCATTTTAGGATATGAAATCCTTGCTAGAAAACTCCAAAAAGCTACAGAAAGACCTCGTAATCCTCTAGGATTTTAAATCACTCAACAAGGAACACGAATTCTTTGCGGATGACATTGTGATCTTCTCAAAAGCTAAACAGGAAAACTGTAAGGAAATCAAGGATATTATTGATGAATATTGCAAAATTTCAGGACAAAAAGTAAATTTTCATAAATCAGTTTTTCAAGTCACAAAAAAGGTTACCAACCAAAAGAAATTAGCAATACAAGGTATTCTCACAATCACAAATATGATATCTCTCGAAAAATATCTTGATTGCCCTATCATTAATGGTAGAGTCAACTCGAATACCTTTGCTGATCTCTTAATTAGCACACAACAACAACTGTCTAAATGGAAAACAAACTCTCTTTCCCAAACAGGAAGAACAACACTAATAAAAACCAATCTGGCATCAAGACCAAACTATCTTATGTAAAGTTTTATGTTACCCACACACACATATAATGAACTTGACAAGTTAAATAGATCTTTTTTTTGGAACAAAGACAGCTCCTATAAACCTCTTATAGGCTGGGAAAAAATATGTAAACCGACACAACAATGAGGTCTTGGATTGAGAAAATCAAAGGACATGAATAAAGCTCTACAATTCAAATTACTATGGAAAATCTTAGCAGATCCGAATAACTATTGGGTCAGAGTTGTTACTGAAAAATACTTGAAAACAATCCATATATTTCATTATGAGAAAAAAGGAAATTGCTCTTGGCAATGGTCCAAAATTATTGAACTCATGGATGAATTCAAATCTGGACTAATTTGGCAAGTTGGTAATGGCAGAACAATCAAATTCTGATCGGATAATTGGGTCTTGAACACCCCTTTATATGATATCATAAACACACAATCAATCCTGAATAAGGATGGACTAGTAGCTGATTTTATGTTGCCAAATAAAATCTGGAATAAGGACCTAATAGAACAATGTTTACCAAATGATTTAGCCAAAAAAATAACCTCTATCCCGATACCTTTAAATGATATTCATGATAGAATGTACTGGGAAACTAGCAAAAATGGTTGATTTTCTACGAACTCTGCTATGGAATTAATTAACAGAAACAAGAGATATACGACTTATGATTCTTCATGGATCTGGAAGATGGACACATATCCCAAAGTTAAAAACTTTGTCTGGAAAATAATGAAAAACGGACTACCAACAAAAGCTAGATTAGCAGAAAAAGGTGTAGCAATCCCCCAGGGTTGTATCTGCTGCAATGCTTAATTGAAAGATCTGAATCATCTCCTATTCCAATGTAACCACACTATAAAAACAATAGAGAAAATGAATTATCATACCTATGGTATCATTACATCCCTAAACATAGGAAACAAAAAAATCAATGAAATCATTGAGGAAATTCGACAAAAAACTGATAGATCACAATTTATAGAATTAATGGTCTCTTGGTGGGAAATTTGGTTTTATAGAAACCAACAAAGTTTTGAAAGAACAAACGATGATGCCGATTCCATAAAGGATGTACCAATTTATATTAAAAAACAAATTGAGAATTGGAATAAGACGAAGAGTTGGAACCCCGACTGCTTAGCAGATAACAGACTAAAAACACATAGAATGAACAATGTTAGACGACCAATAAAGAAATGGAAAAAACCACCGGATAACATTATTAAAATCAATACAGATGGATCCACCAAAACCAATGGTGAATCTAGCTTTGGCTATATTTTCAGGAACAACACGGGTAAACCAATCTTCTTCTTTGGGGATAAATGTGGTATCTCGACCCCTTTAAAAACAGAAACACTTGCAGTAAGAAATGTCCTGGTAAAGGCCTATGAATTAGGCATTACCGACATTCAACTTGAATGCGATAACCTTACCATTGTGAATGTTCTTAATCAAATCCGGCACTGTCCATGGGATATTGAAATTTTAATTTCTGATATCCTGTGTGTTTTACAACTGTTTTCCTCAGTGCAGATTTTCCATGTCTTCCGAGAAACAAATGTGGTGGCCGACTTCATCACAAAGACGGTTCATCGGAGTTCCTTGGAAGATATTCGAGCTAGTTTAGAATTTGTAATTCTCATCCGAAAGGATGCTATAGACTGAGAAACCGTATCATTTGTGGTTTCCAATCTAATTTTTACCTAATAATAATAATAAAAAGTCACAAAGTGTAAAGACTTGTAACTAATAAGAACATAAAGGAAAAGGAACCGGTGACAGACAAATAAGAAGAAACATATAACGAGGTTTGACTAGTAGTTTAAGGGTGACATTAAGCACAAAGCAATGCATAATCAATGGTTATTATCTTATGCTCAAGTGCTCAACCAATCAAGTACACACGAGTACAAGCATACATTGATATCTGTTTAATAAATAATAAGGTTAGTAATATGGTAATCATTTGTGTCACCATTACAAATAATTCGTTTCAAGGTAGCCACAGAAACATCAAGCTATGAGATGCAAGGTGAACTTAGGCCTAATGAAATGCATCCCAAATAATGATAATTTTTACAATCTAAACCTCCCAGCATCACAACAGTTGGAAAACCTGAGCATTATCCAATTGATTACATGACAGCAAGAAACCATCATTCTTTCCTTTCATTTAGGGGGTGAAACACTTCTCTAATCAGTGACTCTGTATTCATACAATCATGAATAGGGCAGGCACACCTTTCGGATGCACTTACAAATGCAAATAAATCCAATCTAAAATTTATCGTATTCAATTTAGTCTTGCTAAAGTAGACTTCCCAAAAGAGTGTAAAACACATCAATACAGCTACCTATAGATATCAAATGCATCAAACAAGGAGACTTCTGACAAATTATGACATGATATTGTACTTTATGATTCATTAGAAAACATAGCAAATACTCCTCTGCTGAGTGCTGTCATTACCAAAAACCATTCTTTTTCTAGATTTTAAATTTCCGGCAGGAAGAATCTCGCTGAAGGAATAAAGGTAGCACACCTTGAATGATCTAGTCATAACAAACAATTAATAGTGCAAGAAAATAAACTCTATTTTTAGTTGTATTGTATAATTTATCAGTCATTACACAGAAAAAAAAACACCTCTTTGATTGCTATTCATTGTTATGGCAAACATGATCAGCACCAAAGGCCACAGAAGACTCCAGTAGCAATGTTTTGGTTACAAAATCATGATCTCTCTACAGAAATGAATGGCTCCAACCAGGAACTTTGGCCAGCTTCCTCTGTTTCATAACTTCTCTCGTTCTCCCAACCTCTGCCCACATATTTCCGCTTGCATATATATTTGATAATACAACATAAACTCCATCATTCCAAGGTTCTAGCTCAAGTACATGCTCAGCAACCCACTCTCCCAACTTCACATTGCCATATTTTTCACAAGCACCCATCAAACAGCCCCAGATAGCCGCATGTGGCTCCATGGGCATATTTTGAACCACGTTTCTTGCTTCTTCGAGCAACCCTACACGGCCAAGCAAGCCCACCATGCATCCGTAGTGCTTCATTTGGGGTTGTATTCCATAAACATCACTCATCAAGTTGAAGTAATGCTTACCTTCTTCTACCAACCCTCCATGCACGCAAGCACATAGAACCCCAAGAAAAGTCACATGATTTGGCGCCACCTGAGCCTCTATCATATCATGAAAGCATTCAATCGCTTCTTTTACATGCCCATGTGTGGCGTAGCCCACAATCATTGATGTCCACGAAGATACGTTTCTATTATCCATCTTAGAGAACACCTTATGAGCTAAGTCCATCCTTCCACATTTACCATACATATCCATAACCGAATTCATCATCAACACATCCTCTCCTGTACAGCTCTTCACCTGAAGAACACATTTATGTAGTTGAAGGGCTAAATTCAAGTCACCCAACCTCCCACAACCCAACATTACACTCAACATCATCACATCATCTGGCATAAACCCCTCCCTCATCATCGTCACAAACATCTCCACAGCATCCTTGGCACACCCAGCCCGAGAAAGCCCCCCTATCAGTGCATTCCAGGAACCCAACTTTCTCTCAGGATTTCCATCGAACACCTTCCGGGCACTCTCAATATCTCCCGCTTTCACATACATACTAATGAACCCGCTTTCACAAAACTCATCTAACTCAACCCCTCGACGAACTGCGACTGCGTGGAACTGGCGCCCAGTCCGGATCGAGTAGATTTGAGCGGCCGCCTTCAGAGTGATAGGAAGCGTGTACCGATCCGGCGCAAACCCAGCTTGTAGCATATCAAGGTAACCTTGGACTGCCTCTTGAAATGCACATACTCTAGTGTAAGATCTGATAAGGTTGTTCCAATGAAGTGTATTGTCCTGAGATTCAAGGAAGCGTGTTTTGATGAAGTGGGAATGAGTTCTGGTGATATGCCCTGAGCTGGTGAAATTTGGAGATTGAGTCGGAAGGGACGTAACATCAGCCTTGGCACCCGGAATGTGGGAGGTGATCGTAGAGAACATAAAGCAGGAGGTAGCAGTGACAGAGGGAATGCGTTTCAACTGTTTTACGAAATGTCTTGCAGGCATTGATCACGACATGCTAAAGGAAATTAATAAATTGCATGAGCAACTACAATGGACAATCAACGGAGCTCTTCATCAATTTGAGGAACTAGGCGGCACTTCACTGAAGTTCCAGCATCGGCTTTTGTACCAAAGTTTTAGTAATTGTAGTCAGATATAAAATTAGTGGAACAAAGGAAGGGAGACAGCAATCTCTGGGCCAGCAGCGAAGCGAACAAACCAAGACAGACAAAATTGATCCAATATGTGAAGAATTTCAACATCCAAAGGGGAATGGAAAGCTTCAACAGCGAAAGGGGGACGGAGTTGTTGAATTAGGGTATCTGTTTTAGAACGGAGGGATATGGTGGAGGAGAAAGACATACAACGGAGACGGCAAGAACTAGGGCGTCTGTTTTCGAATTTCATGAAGTTTTGGTTTTTGTTAGATGGTGAAGTTAAAAGATCAGCGGCGCCTTTTCCTAATAATATTAAAAATATATAATAAAAATCTCATTGCGACTTGAGGGGGGTCCGTACTCAGTTGAGTAGAAGTCTTCTTTTCCCGTCGTCGCCTTCACAGAACTCTCATCAAAACCCTGCGATCTTCTCCTTCTATCATCTTCGAACTCTATCTGGTCATCAATGGAGGTCTCAGAGACCGCCAAAAGATCGTCTCTGAGGCACGCATTTGGGAATGTTTTCTCCTTCTTTATCCTCATCTTGATTGGAGTTCTCGCATTCTCGATCCGGCTCTTTTCTGTGAGTCTTCTTACTCCAAGATCTTTTTTTCCCAATCTACTAGATCTGATAATCTTTTAGGATTTACAAGTCAGTTTGACCTTGTACTTGTGCGATTCTTAATTACAACTATAATATCTTATTATCGTGATTTTTTTGTGGCAGTTGATTTTTTCTCACAGGCTACTGAATTTTGGATTTCTAACTTCTATTTAATTATGTGTTGGCAGGTTATCAAATACGAGAGTGTCATCCATGAGTTTGATCCTTACTTTAATTATCGAGTTACTCAGGTCAGAATCTCACTCTTGATTGCTTTGCGTTTCCTTTTATGCGAATATGGCCTGGTATCTTGTTGGAGCACACAGTAATAATTCTAATGGATTTGTGGTGAAAGAGGTGTATGTGGTTAGTAATGTGCATGATTTGAAGCTAGCTTAGTAGGGCGAGCATGAGGGGAGGAGGCTTTGTCTCTTTAGTTTGAGGATTACCAGAGAAGATGCGTTTGAGTGATGAGTTTTCAGCTATTTTGATGATCTTAGCCAAATAAACTTTATTTGCTCATTCAGTTGTATTGTCAAATGAAAGCGCCGGGTTACAGCTTTTAGGACATTGAACCTTTCAAATAGTTGTCTGAGGTAAAATAGACAACTTGAGAAGAAACAATCAGAGGTTAAAATTGTAGCTACTGTGCTGAGTTTCAGCATTTGTGTCTTGAATCTGAGCTCAATAACTCAGGTTGCTCGTATAAAAGAACCTGAATAGGAGAATAGAATTCGGGAATCTGATTATTGCATCTTGAATCTCAGGGAAGTATTGGTAGTGTGATAGTGTCTTGTTTACTAAGCTCATGTCTTGGGCCCTAAAATTTGGACTTTTTGTCAGAGTTAAGTTTGCCCTTTAACATTGTTGTCTTCATCTCGGTATTAAAAAATTAACATAGCTGCCAATTTATGTCGGTCAAATTGCCTTTTGACATATAGCAATCTACATATATGATGTTGAATAATCAGAACCTTGAAAATTGAAGTAGCATAGAACTGTTTCCAGTTAAGCTATTAAAATATCTTTTTATTTCCCTGCCTATGTATCTGGCATCATAATTGCTTATTGCTGTATTTCTTTTTTTATATGAATTTTAAATGAGTGCTTTCTGACAACTAGCTAAATTTCGGTCAGAAGATAGTAGGGCATATGCATTGATTTAGGGTTCATGCTCCAATTTCTAGTTTATGATTCCTTAATTTTTTCCAGCTCTTTAGGAAAGCTATAATTAGGGGACGTTTATACTTTATAGTGTAGCATTGCTTCGTTTGTCCATCTGTCCTGCAATTTTTAGTTGGTTTGTCCTTAAGGTGAAACTGGTCATCGTTTGTAACTTCGGTGAATTATGCTACATGCTAATACTGTTCAATTGCCAGTTTTAGCTCGTTAAAACGTGATACAATCAAATACAGTTCTCTTTGAAACAATTATTTTTATTAATCATTTCATTCCTCGTCAACTGGTAATCATTTGTAATCATTTCATTCCTAAGAATTGCATGCTTCATACTTATCAGCTACAAAGAGGACTTATACCATTACTTTTGATTTCAGTTCTTGACGAAGAAAGGAATATATGACTTTTGGAACTGGTTTGACGACAGGACCTGGTAAATATCATTTGTGAATTGGAATAACATATCAGATCCTTAATATGAGATTTGCTTATTTATTGTGATTTTTTACTTATTGGTGCACTTGCTGCATTGCACGTGTCAAGGTATCCACTAGGTCGCGTGATTGGTGGAACTGTGTATCCTGGATTAACATTAACAGCAGGGACCATTTGGCGGTAGGTTTTTACGTGCAGTGCATTTCTGATGTTTTCTCAATGGTTCAAGTTACATGGTTTATTTATTTATTTCAAAGATATAATGATTCCTTACATTATGATTTGTTTGATTCTATAAATGTGTGCTGTTGACAGGGTTCTCAATTCTCTCAACATTCCTTTGTCTGTGGAAACTGTTTGTGTGTTTACTGCTCCAATATTTTCTGCTAATGCTGCTTGGGCTACCTACCTTCTTACAAAGGTTGATGTTTCTGAATCCTTTTGTTGCTTTTTCTGCTCTTCTACTTTCCCCCGCCTTTAGACAGAACAAAACAACAGAAGGACAGGTTACTATATTTTTCTTTCACATATTTTTTAAATTGAACTATCATTTAATGTAGGAAGTGAAGGGTACAGGTGCAGGCCTGACAGCAGCAGCTCTTTTAGCAATGGTAATTATGCAATTGCTTATATATAAAATTTTGTTGGATTCTTGTAACAAAAGTTAACTGTTTCGGCACATCCTTTCAGTTATTGTTTTTCAAGTACAAGTTAACTGTCTTTAGGTACATAAAGATTTTTGAGAAATCAGACTTGTAAATCTAGTCAAACACAATGCATACACGAAAAGATTGTACTGAAATAAGAGAGTAAAGCTTATCCAATAATTCCTATAGGTTGGTTAGATTCTCTCTTTCTTCTTTTAGTTTTCTACGTGATGTAGTGATGTACAAGTTGACAATTTCCCATTAAGATTTTTAGTGATCAGGATTAAAGACAATCATCTTAATTTTTTTTGTAACTCTATATATTGGAGCCATAGATACTTTAATTTTGATATTGTCAACAGAATCATAAATGGTTCAGACTAGAGCATTGCATCTCTTTGTTTACTGCTGACAATCACTTTTGATTTCTCTACTTCAAAAGAAACTAGTTTAATAAGCTACTCTATTTGCAGGTCCCATCTTATATTTCTAGATCCGTGGCTGGAAGCTATGATAATGAAGCTGTAGCAATATTTGCCTTGATCTTCACATTTTATCTCTACGTGAAGGTGCGTTTAATAAAATGCTGTAGTGTATCTTGACACTTTCATTAGGTAGGTGACATAAGGTGAAATGAATTTCCTTTTATTTTTCTAATGTTTCCTGTTTTATGCCTGTGGAATTGTCTGTTAGACGTGATGGATGGGGCCTATCTTTCTAAGATTTTTAGATGTGATGGAAAGGGGTTTTCTTCTTAAATGGGCTTTTCATATATTGAAATCTTTGTACGTGTAGTCAGGGTAACCACCTCTTGTGGGTCATTCATTATAGGAAGCCATTTTACAGATTATTAAAAGTTTTTCAAATAACGTCTCTGTAAGAGCTCCCCTCTACAGATGTAGTTGCCCTCGGATTGGTTATTTCTGCTATCTGTCGCTTATTACGGAATTCCTTCTTTGAAAATTTTGTCCCTGGTGTCCCACTGTCCCAGCAGCAACTATTTGCTTCCTATATTTTTTCACATGTCTGTACTTATATTTTGACACTTTTTACCAAGTGCAGACATTGAACACGGGATCTCTATTTTATGCCACTTTGAATGCTGTAGCGTACTTCTACATGGTAAGTTCACGTTCAATTTCTCCTTATATGTTTTCATTTCAGCCGACTAACTTATAAGTCCATTTTATTTTCTATTTGTGTATAATTCGTCTTTCATTATTCTAGGTATGCTCTTGGGGAGGGTATACCTTCATTATTAATCTTATTCCCATGCATGTGCTCCTCTGCATCGTAACTGGTCGGTATTCGTCTCGGCTATACATCGCATATGCTCCTTTTGTGAGTATCTATAACCTCCTTGTGTTTCAAAATCTGATGCGATTTTATGTAGTACTGGATGATGAAAGCACTTCTTTCATGCATATAAAGGCTTGTAATTTTGTCATTTAACAGTACATTCTGTTGGCCTAATATCTTATGTACACTAACCTGTGTATGTGGAAAACTTTGCACTTTCTTCTCTTTTCTGGATTTCTTGTTGATGCAATAACTGTCATCTGAAATTAGCTTGAACATTGTAGGTTGTCCTGGGTACACTGTTAGCAGCGTTGGTTCCAGTTGTTGGATTTAATGCAGTTATGACATCTGAACATTTTGGATCCTTTTTGGTAAGTTGTAAATACCTTCATGTCACATTGTCACTCCTATCATAATTCAGTGACCAATTTTTTCATTGCGTTGTATTTGAAGAATTTATGTTCCTGCCTTGGCTGCATGGGCTCATGGAGAATTTTTATACCTCCTACTCCAGCATTCCTTTTATGGCTTATCCAATAGGTTCTATGTCTTTCTAGAATCTAGCATGGCCAGATGCTTCTACCTTTTCTTTCATAAAAATGAGGGAGAATGTATGGCCTATCTTGTAACACACTTTGGTTGAATACTACATAATCATATTACATAATTCTTTTCTATATCCTAACGGCCAAATAGCCATTGGAGGCAAGCCATAACATTGAAAGTCAGTTAAACATAGGGATAGTAGTAAATGGACTCGTTAAAAGCCCCTCTACCTGTTTGCTTTTAGTTACATTTTGTTTTTGTTTCTGCTTTTATTTCCTGGAGTGTAACACTACAGGTTTATTTATTAACTGGAGTATCATCTATTTTTTGATGCAGGTGTTTATTATTCTGCATGTGGTTGCTCTTGTGTATTACATTAAGGGTATTCTTTCTCCAAAAATGTTCAAAGTTGCTGTTAGCGTTGTGCTTTCTCTTGGCCTGTAAGATGTCATTGCCTTCTGCCTACTGTTACAACATTATTTTATTAATTCCAGCTGCTGAGTTATTATCACTTCCATCTAGTTGCTTCTACATATATAATATTTGGTTTAGGCTGGAAAGTTATAGCTCTTTACTAAATGTATTCCTGATGTGGGTTACACAGGATTGTATGTGCAGCTGTGGTGGTTGCACTTGCTATGTTAGTGGCTTCTAGCCCGACTATGGGCTGGAGCGGGAGAAGTCTAAGTCTTCTTGATCCGTATGTTGCTCCTTTGCGGTTTTTTTATTACATTCTACTCTTCTTGTGGTCATTCTTAACGTTGGAAGTAGATTTTTGTGTTCTCATAGTTCAGCTGATGAATTTCATGACATCATTAACTGTCAATGAATCGCATTCATGGTTGGAGCTGGTCTTTCTGTTATTTTTTCACTTTGGGACATGTGAACTTCAGTAATAATTATATATACATTTGCAACTGAACTATTAGTGAGCAGCATTTATGAACAAAATTGAAACGACTCTTGGCATTATGGGAAGAAGATTAACTTCAATATTCAATAGGCCTTTGATGCACTAAGTGGTCTCATCCGTTTGAATCCACTCTGGACCATTTTCCCAGATACCGAAGACTGCTCTCTCTCTTCAACCAGCTTCGTGATTCTTTTGTTGTTGTGCTTCTGGTTCCCTTGGATCTATCAGCTCTTATGGCTTATCAACTGATAGGTGTCTGCCACTTTCCTGTCACTCCCTCTGCCTTCCCTCTTCTTGTACTCTCCTGTTACCTCTTGAGCATTTTAAGCTCCATCTGTTTCATGTTTCCCTTGATCTTTCAAGTTGAATCGACTTATAAGCATCGGTGTTCATTACCCACTTTTTTTCATTTTGTCCCACTCCATGAGACAATTCCATGGAAAAATTAAAAAATTCATTGTCAAACCTTATATTGATTTACCAGCATTAGGTGGTGTATCTTACACTCCTTTTGCTTTGGGCAACCTGCTCCCAACCATTTTATTTGGATGCTTTCAAAAGTTTCCACTTTTTTTTTTTTTTTATCTTCTTTAGATGCCTTGTTTCACTCCGATAGTATCATAGGTCGCGTCGATGCAGAGGAAGACATATTTTGATTCTCAGTGAAATATCATAATTGGAGTTTCATCATCATCACAACAATAATAATAATAATAATATATGTATTATAGATGTACATACAATCATGTTTTCGTATTGTATTTTATAAAAAACGAAAGTTTTGGCCTACAGCACAAGATTGTACGGATCGAGACCTACTTCTCCATTTTCTTTGTACCTACTCTTACTTTTCTTACTGCAGATAGCTTCCCGAACATTGTTCATAAATCTTGTCCTAACATATTTGGATTTGTGAATATATCAGTATGCTTTGCTTTATTTTATTTTTTTGGTTGTGTTGAACTCCTTGAGAAGCTTTAAATGTTTCTTCTCATTAGCAAGGTTATTCCCATTTCCATTTGACAATAATTTCTTGGTTTCATGTGATAGAACGTATGCAAGCAAGTATATACCTATCATTGCTAGTGTTAGTGAACATCAACCACCTACTTGGCCATCATACTTTATGGACATCAATGTGTTAGCATTCTTGGTTCCTGCTGGAATAATTGTAAGTTCTTCAACTGCTATTCTAGAACCTGTAGCTATCACCCTTTTCTTTTTAATACTTTCGGGAATTTTGTGACTGAGAATGTCTTTCCTCATTTGGTTACTATCTCTTGTAGGCATGTTTTTTTCCGCTGACTGATGCAAGCACTTTTGTGGTCCTCTACATTGTAACATCAGTGTATTTTTCAGGGGTTATGGTGAGGAGATCATATTAGATCACTGATTCGACTTTCTTCCTTCTTCTTACAGTAATCTCTTCTCAACTCTCTTTGTGGATTCACTTGCAGGTTAGGCTTATGCTTGTATTTGCACCGGCAGCATGCATTATGTCTGGAATTGCCCTTTCTGAAGCTTTTGATGTTCTTACACGATCTTTCAAGTTTCAGCTGCTTGGAGCATCTGAAACTTTGGATAATGATGTGAGATATGTTTTTTTCTTAATTATGTTTGTTAGGATATTTCTGATCCAAATTATTGAAGAGTAAAAATATCATATTGAGACTAAATGATATGCTGTTTTGATTGCCAAGGCTGGGGAGGCTAGTTCAGGCAGCATAAAGACACATAATGTTGTAGCTAAGACTGATACCAATGAAGACATGGCAAAGGAGCGGCCTTCAAAGAAGAACAAGAAAAAGGATAAAGAGAAGGATTCCGTCGAGAAGCCTAAGTTGAAGTCCCAGATGGCGAAAAGACTACTTGTTTTACCATTAGAGGCGTCTATTCTTGCTCTATTGTTCCTTCTTACATTATGTGGATTCTATGTGGTATGTAAAACTGTTCTTTGTTTCTTGTACTCCTGCTGCATAGCCTGCATGGTATAGTAACTGGAGATTAACTCCTAGTGTAGACTTAGTTATAAGCATGGAGATTTAACAGATGTTTCCTTTCCCTGACAGAGAGGCAGGATCTGCTGCCACATAATATTTGGGTATTGCTGAAAAAAAATTGAAATATCTGGATTACTGATGTGGTGGATGCCTAATTGCCTATTGCAATTAGCCAACTATTATGTTAGCAGTAGAATGTATCTAGCTTAACCTACGCAAATTGATAATTTTGTAGCTAGGAAACATGTCAACTGGAAAAGTATTTCAAGTTTAACTTACGCAAATTGATAATGCTGTATGGCCTTTAAGGCTTAGCTTTTGGGTTACTCACGTATGAGGGAGAATTCATGAACTGATATCATGCCTCTTTATCCTTGTAACGAATTTGTTTCTGACTTTATGTGCAGGTTCACTGTGTCTGGGCAGCAGCAGAAGCTTACTCTGCCCCTTCTATTGTTTTAACCTCTCATTCTCAAGATGGCCTGCATGTTTTTGATGACTTCCGAGAGGCTTATGCTTGGTTAAGTCATAACACTGAGGTTGATGATAAGGTCTGTTGCCTATGTCCCCACTCCCATAAAAAGTCCAATAACAGCTCATGTTCCTTCTATGTTGTAGTTCTGTTGTTTATAGTTCACTTTCTTGAATTTCTGGAAAATAAGAGCGGGCCAATTGGGCCAGTCCACTCCAGTGTTAATAGGTTACTTGTGATATTATAATCTCTGAATGAAGTGGTCAGTGGACCACGACCACCTGACCCAAACATATGAAGAGGTTGTGACTATAGATTTAAGTTTATAACAGTGCTTCACCAATGTCTTTTCTTGTATGGATTAAGAATTTCTATGAACTATCCATAGAATCTTACAGCAGTTTACTGCAAACACTTCCTAACATGAATCTTATCTGCAGGTGGCATCTTGGTGGGATTACGGTTACCAGACAACTGCCATGGCTAATCGTACCGTCATTGTTGATAACAATACCTGGAATAATACTCACATTGCCACTGTTGGGACTGCCATGTCATCTCCTGAGAAGGCAGCCTGGGAAATTTTCAACTCTATGGATGTAAAATATGTCCTCGTTGTATTTGGAGGTTGGTTTCTCAGCAGATGATTACACTAGAGTGTCACTCTCATTTAGATTAAATAATTACAGTTTCTCAGCATATGGTGATATTTAGTAGATGCAAAGACGTGGATTATCTTTTGACATGTTTTCTGCAGGGCTTGTTGGTTACCCAAGTGATGACATCAACAAATTCCTATGGATGGTTCGTATAGGAGGCGGCGAATTTCCTCACATCAAAGAGCCTGATTATTTGGTAAGGGCCAAGGATCAAATTGTGATATTGATGGTGCTCTATTTACATTACAAGAATTAGAAGTTTTTCAGCCACCCCCTTATAGGTTAGTGAGTGCACACATCATTCATCATTTCATACCCACTTCCCTGGACCCTGATTTCAGAAGATATTTTTGGAAATGGCTGTAGTGCATCTTGTATTGTTTCTCTATTTAAGTTCCAAATCTTCATGTTTTTTTTTACCCCAACCCTCATAAAGATAAAGAAAATCTCCATGCTCTAGTCTTCACTACAATTTATTTTTCTCCCCAAGTTTGGTAATTTCACACTGGTCCAATTAACTAAGAAATCTTCATCTTCTGCACTATTCAAATCCTTTTTCCTCTAATGCTTATGTTTTTACCCTACGGGCTATTCCTCTAATGCTTATGTTTTTACCCTACGGGCTACGGGTGACATAGGTATTTTAGCTAGTTTGTTTATTTCAACTAAATGTTTCTCTTGGACCTCTTGGTTAGCAAATTGTTCTTATTAATCTGTTTCCATTGTCTTCTGCAGAAGGCAACTGCTTGTCATTAAAATCATCACAGCAGATTGAATCCTAAATGAGCTGTTATAAATTATAATTAAGCCTATTATGATTACCTTAATTTATTCATAGATGACAAGTTTGACCTAATGTGTCTTTATCTTCTGGCATTCAAAAGAGAGATGGACAGTACCGGATTGACCACAGTAGATTGAATCCTAAATGAGCTGTTATAAACTATAATTAAGGCTATTATGATTACATTAATTTATTCATAGATGACAAATTTGACCTAATGTGTCCTTATCTTTTGGCATTCAAAAGAGAGATGGACAGTACCGGATTGACTCTCAGGCAACTCCAACCATGTTGAACAGCCTAATGTACAAGCTCTCATATTACAGGTACGATGGAGTGACTTGGATTACAACTATGCCATTTCTGTGTAGTAGTGCCATATGCCATTATAATAATAAACAAACATAATTAATATCCCTCTACTTCAACATACTCACATGGAAATTGCGGGGGTTAGATTTGTGGAGACAGATGGTAAAGGCTTCGACAGAGTAAGACGGACTGAGATTGGGAAGAAACATTTCAAGCTCACACATTTTGAGGAGGTCAGATTACTCAATGTCTTGTATATCATAGATACTATGATCTTGATTTGTGAAACCTGCATAAATTTAATCCTACAGAGATGTTGGAGAATTCTGAAACTTGATCCATATATATTGTGTACTATGATCTTGATTTGGCCTCAAGGATTCAGTTGGGGCTAACAATATCTTCAGTGATGAAAAACATCAATAGCAAAGCCAATTTACATCCCTGTCACTAAATGGATTAATAAACTGGCAGCTTATGTTAAATATGGTTTGTATATGACTGAAGAAGCCTGATACTGAAGGGATGGTGCTGAGTTGCTGACATCGGTTTGCTCTGACTAGGGACTCTAAAATGTGCTTCCTTTTTTGGCAACGTATGATGCAGGTATTCACTTCTCACCATTGGATGGTCCGGCTCTACAAACTGAAGCCTCAAAAGAACAGGATCCGGGGGAAAATAAAGAAATCAAAACTTGTAAGCTTACATTTATAACTTACATTTATAACATGTCCATTTATCATAGTCATATTTACCGAAGCTGGTTTGTTCCTAACTTTCGGTTTCTTTGTCCTTGTACACTGACAGAAGTCAAGCTCAAAACAAAGTGGTTTCAAGAAACAGAATCCTTGGCATTAGCTTCTTCTCTTTGCTTATTATACTTTTGTTTCTTCTTGCTATGTTTGTTATCAATTAGGTGACTCTTTTCAGATCCTGTAGCCTTGAAACCCCAATAGACATTTTTGTATCCATAACTTCATTATAGATTTTGACGATAGCTTTCTTTTCTAATTACAAGAGAATACACCTTGTTAGTTCACATAAAAATATTCAGATGTTTGGTGAGGCTGACGACACAAAAGCACGTTCAACCATGATCTTTAACATGGGTTCATAAGTCTCAGAGATCATCTAAGCTATGATTCGGCGGTTTACGCAATACGGGTGTTTGCTGTGGAGAGGAATAAATATGGGTAATACATTTATAGTCTCTGAATCTTTTTTTGTCATTCAAAGTCTTCATTTATAAGATTTTATCAACATACAAATAAAAAAATCAGGGATCTTTGTAATTCAATTTTCAAAGTTTAGAGACCAAAGATGGATTTTAATTTGAAGTCCGTCCATCAATCCTGAACTCAATAACAATTAACAAGTTATAAATGACCCTTGAAGATATTTAGACAAAAGCCACTAATCAAAGAGGCTTTCATTTAAATGTGATTCATTATTCATATCAAATAAAAACAGCTACGAGCCTACGATTCATGAATTAATCTATCTAGTATACCGTGATTTTGTGACTTTTAAACCTTCTTCGTGTCATTTCATTATGAACAAGCATACTTAATAATATTTTCAATATACAATACAAGTTTAGGACTTTAATTAACAATGATATTATCATTGTTTAAATTTAGAAACATCTCTTACAAGAAGATAAATATCAAAATAGATTTATGCTCTAGTAAAACAAGCTCTTATAGTGAAACGGGTGAATGATTCTAGTACGTTGGATGTTGATGAGATTGACGGACAAGATTTAATGGAAGGAGGTACACAATAATTTAAATAGAAGACACACACTAGATTACCTAATTTTATGGGATTTGTTTTCCCCAATTTACTCTCTCTCTCCAATCCACCGATTCACTTTCCCATTAAATCGTCTCTCCCTTTCTCCTTCCAAAAACCGTTCATCGTCTCCCTCAATACTCTCTCTCTCTCTCTCTCTGTCGAAAATTCTTCCACCTCCATTGATTTCTAAGCAGCGGTGATGAGAAAGCGCCGGCTGAGATTTTCATCGATTCGTTTGATTTAGGTACGGATTCTGGATTTTAGTTCGCTGTGTTGTTTGAATGGGTGATTTCTTTGGTTGAATTGATATTTCTGATATTTCCCTTTTCTTTTTCTTCCTTCCTCTGTTTCTTTTCCTGTAATCACCGCCGCCTGGTACCCCGATTTCCCTTCTCCCTCATCTCGACCTCCACCTCTCCCGATTTCACTTCACCATCTCACCATCCAAGCCTCCTCCGTGCAGCCCGCCAACACCGAACCCATCTCGCCATCTCTCCCTCCCACCTAATCCACCGGCTCTTCCCACCACCGCACCCAACCACGCCACCGCTGAACCTCCGCTCGAACCACCAACCGAGCCGCACCAGCCCCGGATCAACCTCGACCCTGTCCACCAGACCCGCTCGCCGGCCTCGCCCATGCACGACCCTCGCGCCTAGATCCTCCTCATCCCGCCGCGAGCCACCGCGCCCAACCAATGCCTCGCGCGCCATCCTGCTGAACTCTCCACACCACTACTCTTCCTCTTCCTGAGCCCAGATCATCGGCGACCAATACCGTCGACCACCATCCTCCGGTCCGACTCCACCCACCTCGACCACCATCTTCCTGGTTAGGCCACATATGGTAAAACATGCCAATTTTCAGAACTCCGGCTCTGTAATGTCCTCATCCTGTTCTAATTCATCCATGTCTTTGTATGAATGATTCATGTGAAAAGTGGAGGAGTGGAAGCCTGGAAATGGTTTCTTTTTTTACTGTTAAAGTTTATTCTTTGGTGATGAGAAAGCGTCGGCTGAGAAGAAAGCGGCGATGAGAAAGTTTCATGGGATTTCAGTTTCGATGCTTTCGGGGATTTCGATATGAAAGGGATATGCATTTTCTATGCATTGATATGCAGATAATACTTGTATGATATGCAATTTGTTATTATAGAATATTTCACTGGCCGTGATTGTGATATTCATTTGTGTGTATGTGATATGCATTTCCCATACATTGATATGCAGAATATACTTGTATGATATGCAATTTTTTATGATAGATTATTTCATTGGCCGTGAATGTGATATTCATTTGTGTGGATGGGATATGCCTTTTCTATACATTGATATGCAGAATAAGCCGCGGGCGCGGAAAGGAAGCCGCAGGCGCGGCCAAGGAAGATCTCGCTAAGTGCTAGGAAAGAACAAGTCGCGGGCGCGGTTCAAAGACAACGATCGCGGCCATGCAATTATGTGGATGGGATATGCATTTTTTGTACAGTGATATACAGAATATACTTGTATGATATGCAATTTGTAATTATGGATTATTTCATTGGCCGTGAATATGATATTCATTTGTGTGGATGAGATTAGACCTGTACAAGTTTGGGCCCGGGCCGGGCTTTAGGGACGATTCCAGCCCGGTTGACCGGGCCGGGCTAAGCCTGCTCGGTCCAAACGGGCTGAAATCGTTGTCCAAGCCCGCCTGGGAAACCGGGCCGGGTAGCCCGACGGGCCGGCCCGGTTTGTAGTATATAATATATAAGTATGTTTTATAGTATATAATTATGTTTTATATTATATAGTATATGTAATTATATATATTATATACTAAATAGACTAAAAAAATGAAATATTATATAATAAGGGTTGAAAATTTAATAACTATACATATTTAGAATAATATATATTATATATATAAATATATTATATATATAAATATATTTATATTTTTTAAATTTTAACCGGGTACCGGGCCGGGCCTCTAGGCCCGTTTGGGCCTAGAGGAGTGTCCGTGCCCGGCCCGTTCATGCACCGGGCCGGGTCGGGCCCGGCCCGACGGGCCACTATTATTGTCCAAGTCCGGTTTTTAAACCGGGCGGACGGGCTGACCCGGACTTGTACAGGTCTAGATGAGATATGCATTTTTTGTACAGTGATATACAGAATATACTTGTATGATATGCAATTTTTCTCTCTCCAATCTCTTTCTCCTTGTACAATGATATGCAGAATATACTTGTATGTTTTAAATTGGAATATCAATTACCACAATGTGCATATTTGTTCAATGTTTTTGAATATCAGTATATATATGATTGACCATGATCATGAATAACAGTTATTCAATAATACTTGAACGATATTCAGATAATGTGCTTTGATATTCACACATTGTATTTCAATTCAGTCAATGCATTATATACGATGGAACTTGAACAAGATTAACATATATGCAAATTATATATAACAATATTCATCTTTTTCATGTCGATATGCAGAACGGTTTAGAAATTTCTGGATCGAAGCTCTGCGTGAAAGATGGTGGTGAATAACTGCCTATTTTGGAAGATCTACGTTTTCTCTCTCCAATCTTCTTCTAACTGCCTATTTTAAAGGTTTTTAATTTTTTAAAATTTAGAAAATCAGTAGGGATATTCTATCCCATGAAAACTGCCCCATACACCCTTATTATACTCTCCAAATCCAATCATCCAATACTCTCAATCTGATACTCTATAATTATACACTCGTTTCACCATAAGAGTCGTTTTACCTGAGCGTGCCTCTATCAAAATAATATCCTAAATGTGAATCATGTGATACTCCAAAATTAAATCACCAGAAAATTCCTAATAACTTGTGTGCACTGACGCAGTATGATGTCAGGCTTGTCAGCTCTCCATCATCCTTTGTGCAAAGTTGACGCAAAACGGATAATGCGATCCGATTTTTGCTCCAGACGGTTCCGGTTGAAGAAGAAAAATGAATAGAATGCAAATTAGAGAAAGCAACTCGTGGCAGACGATTAATTTCGTCTTGGGACATTTTGCAATCATGCGTACAAACGAGTATGTAAGCAATGAACTTGTGTTGATCCAACCGCTTCGTTGAGCTAACGTGCACACCACATGTACCTTTCCGTCATACCTTCAAACTAGACGACCCAACTCGTGGCAAACCGTTAATTTTCGTCTTGGGACTCTTTATGATTCCGGCGGAATATTGGGATTTTTTTTATCATTAAAGGATCTAGCCCTTTATTAATTTTTTATATTGAACAAAATAATACAAATTATTATATTTATATTTAAAATAAGAGTGGCGATTATGATGAGATTTTCTATAGTAAATAAGAGGGAGCTTTATGGAGCGTAGATATTTTTAATCCTAAGGATAATATAGTGGCGATTATGTTTGTTACAATAGGACTTATTCACACAATAAAACCTGTAGCAAAATATAAAAAATCTTATTAAGGAAATAAATATTAGATTTCCTTAAATCACTCCCCTAATTTACTTCTCAATTTTTTTTACCCAAGCTTTTACGCTCCTCCGTCTTCTAGTCTTCTCCGTCATCTAGTCTTATCCGCCATTGTTGGCGCTTCGACCGAGGTTGTTCAAGGTAATTAATCATCCAGTTTGACTAAACGAAGCCAATTAATGTACACCTACAACGAATTTGTTCATAGATGAACAAATTACATATTAGATATAATGAACAAGACGCATTTCTTAATTGTTCATGACTAGTATTACAAATTAAACGTTATGAACGATGCAGATAAGCGTAATGGATAAGATATACATACAATGAACAAGATGCACTAGATGGAAATACTATGCGTATTTCTTAATTGTTCATACCAACACTGATGCGAACAACCCCTGAAGTGTCGTTGCAAACACAGGATCTTCGTTTCCTCAAGCTTGTAATCGAATTTCCTCTTGCGTAGCCAAAGAGATGGCTTTCCTAGGGCTAAAGAGATAGCCAAACTCGTCCAAAGAGATGAACGTAGGGATCAACATGATGATCGCGAAATACCGAAGAAACGGAGTTTGATTGCTCGAAGCGACGAGCTACGAGATAATTTGATCTGTGGGATCGTAGAGAAGATGCAAGGGATTTTGGAAAGGAGATAAACTCAACTTAATTCTCAAAATCTGCATAAGATTACAAACTAGGGTTTTCTGGTTTTAAATAACGACAAAAAGTAATATTAAAATAATAATAAGTTTTCGGAAATAAAGACGAAACAACGAACGCTCGGGCCCGTTTTCGCGGTCGCAAAAATACTTCCGCGGTCGCGGAAAAGTTTCTGTAAAGACTCGAGCGTCCGTGTCAATTTCGCGGTCGCGGAAAAGTTTCTGTAAAAGTCTCGTAAATCAGCGACATTTCCGCGGTCGCGGAAAACTTCCTGTAGAGCCATTCGTCAGTGGATTTTCCGCGGTCGCGGAAACATTGATGTTCGGCGTCTGGCTCTTCTTGGCGGGGGCAACTAAGGCGGGACCTCACCCCCCCTTTCATAGGTCAAGAGAAGGACCCATTTAGGACTAGGTAAACCTGCGTCACTTGCGTACGCCCGTGAGACTAATGATTGAGTTGCTCGCTCCATTGCCCTTGCGCGAGCTCTTGTTATCGGGCCATTCGAGCGCACCTTCATTGCTTCCTCTTCGTCCTTCGCCGTCATCGAGGGGATCATGGAGCTATCAATCTCCCCTTCTTGGCTGTGAAGCGTCCCCGCTTCGTCCTCATCGTCAAAAGCAGGAAGCGTATAAGGAGAAAGGTTAGCAACGTTGAAAGTCGGATGCGCACCATAGCCATCGGGTAAATCCAAGTGGTAGGCGTTGTAGCACCTGGAAAGGACCATCACCTCTCGCGTCCAGCTTGTGGCATCGCTTCAATGGAAAGCGGTCCTTGCGCAAGTGTAGCCACACCAAGTCGCCTGGCTCATAGGCAACCGAGCGGCGGTTTTTGTTGCGTTGTGCGGTTACTTGCTCGGACCTCCGCTCCAGCTGCTACCTCGTCCTCTCATGCAGGGCCTTGACCTGGTCCGCACGCTCCAATCCCTTGATGCTTTCCTTTTCCTTCATTGGCCGCGGTACTAGATCCAAAGGGGTGAGCGGATTGAGGCCGTAGACTACCTGGAAGGGAGTCTGCTGCGTAGCCGAGTGCATGGACCTGTTATAAGCAAATTCAACAAAAAGCAAGCACTCTTCCCAATTGCGGAGGTTAGACTTTAACATAGTACGCAATAAAGCACCTAAAGTCCTATTAGTAACCTCCGTCTGGCCATCCGTTTGGGGGTGATAGCTAGTAGAAAACAACAACTTAGTCCCCAGCTTGGACCATAAAGATTTCCAAAAATAACTCACAAATTTAGCATCACGATCCGACACTATACTTCTAGGGATACCATGCAATCTAACAACATGCTCAAAAAATAAAAAAAGCAATCTCAAAAGCATTGTTAGTAGTCTTACATGCAATGAAGTGAGCCATCTTAGAAAACCTATCAACTACCATAAATATCGAGTCCCTCCCCTTCTTAGACATGAGCAACCCAGTGATAAAATCCATACTAATATCTTCCCATGGGACGTTCGAAATAAGCAAAGGGGTATACAATCCTTGGGGACTCGATCTAGACTTAGCATGCACACAAGTAACACAAGCCTTGCAAAAACGTGTAACATGATGCAACATTTTAGGCCAAAAGAAATGTTCCTTTAATGCAGCTAAAGTCTTAGGAATACCAAAATGTCCTCTACCTTCATGAGCTTCTTGAATTAGCAACCTACGTATAGACGTTTTAGGGATACATAGTTTCCCGGCCTTAAATAGGTAGCTATTATCAACATAGAATCCATTAGACTCTCCTTTTTCCATGCATGTTTGAAAATTTTCAGCAAAGTCATCATCATGCATATACACATCTTTAATCAAGAAGAAGCCTAAGATAGAAGCATCAAGATGGGTAAGTAACACATACCTGCGAGAAAGAGCATCAGCAACCACATTCTCCTTACCTTTCTTGTATTTGACCACATAGGGGAAGGTCTCCATGAACTCCACCCATCGTGCATGGCGTTGGCTGAGGTTGTACTGGCTCTTCAAGTACTTCAACGCCTCATGGTCCGAGTGAATGACAAACTCCTTAGGCCATAGATAGTGCTGCCAAGTCTTCAACACCCGAATAAGAGCATACAACTCCTTGTCATAAGTTGGGTAGTTGAGTTGGGCGCTTGTGAGCTTCTCGCTAAAGTAAGCAATGGGATGCCTATCCTACAGCAAGACCCCTCTAATTCCATGATGAGAGGCGTCACACTCTACCTCAAAAGTCTTGGAGAAGTCCGGTAATTTCAGCAAAGGAGTGTGGCACAACCGGTCATTCAAGGTGGTGAATGCAGTCTCGTGTGCGGTCGTCCACTCAATTGACGCAACCTTCTTTGTAAGCTCATGCAATGGGGCTGCAATGGTGGAGAAATCACGCACAAATCGGCGGTAGAAGCCAGCCAAGCCCGGGAAAGACCGAACCATGGTTGGAGTTGTGGGACGTGGCCATTCCTCTATGGCGCGGACCTTCTCTTGGTCAACTTTCAGCCCATCCTTGTATACAACAAAACCAAGAAAAATAGTGGAATCCGAGCAAAAGGAACATTTACCAAGGTTAGCATAAAGTTTCTCATTTCGAAGACACTCTAAGACCTTCCTAAGATGCTCAACATGCTCATCTAACGACCTACTGTAAACAAGGATATCATCAAAGTAGACAACTATAAATTTTCCTAAGTAATCCCTTAAAACATGATTCATTAATCTCATAAAAGTGCTAGGAGCATTGGTCAAACCAAAAGGCATAACCAACCACTCATAAAGGCCATACTTAGTCTTAAAAGCAGTTTTTCACTCATCACCCTCATGCATCCTAATTTGATGATAACCACTCTTAAGGTCAATTTTAGAAAATAAAGTAGCATCATGCAATTCATCAAGCATATCATCAAGTCTAGGAATAGGGTGTCGATACTTCACTGTAATTTGGTTGATTGCCCGACAATCAACACACATGCGCCAACTACCGTCCTTCTTAGGCACTAGAATGACCGGTACTGCACAGGGGCTTAAGCTCTCTCGAATGTGGCCCTTATCCATCAACTCTTGCACTTGACGCTGCAATTTATTGGTTTCTTCCGGGCTCGCGCGGTATGCATCTCGGTTAGGAAGAGAGGCGTCGGGTACAAAGTCGATTTGATGCTCAATTCCACGAATAGAGGCGCCCGACAATCCTTTGGGCAACTCGTCGGGCATCACATCCTCAAATTCCTGCAAAAGAGAAGTCACTGCAGGGGGTAAATCAACAAGATCTTTAACATTTAAAAGACACGCGAAAGGAACAAGTAAAAAGCAAGGAAGACGTCCCTGAATGATTGGAGAGACATCCCGAGACCTAGCCAAGAGAATCTGGTTTTCACACGATCCTTGAATGCCGTTGTGAGCTGGCTTAGGGGTTGTTTTGGTGCTGATTTTGGTGGCTTTTCACGGTCAGCTGAGGGCAGTGGATGTCCCTTGGCTTGTTCAAGTGCCTTGACGCGGTTCCTTTCAACATGATCTTGCATAATCTCCTAAGGGCTCATAGGAAGTAATGTCACCTTTCTTCCATTATGCATGAAGACGTAGTTGTTGAGAAATCCATCATGAAGAGCTCTCTTGTCAAATTGCCAAGGTCGCCCTAAGAGAAGATGAGTTGCATCCATGAGCACTACGTCACAAAGCACCGAATCCTTGTAATGGCCAATGCTGAAATTGATAGTGCATTGTCGCTTCACAACATTGGAATCATCACCCTCGGAGATCCATTGTAGACTATAGGGTTGTGGGTGTGGAGTTGTGTCAAACTTGAAGTGCTTGATCACCTTTTCGTTGATGATATTGCAACAACTTCCACCATCTATAATAACACTCAAAGAAGCACCCTAGACCGCACACTTAGTATGAAACAAATTCTCACGTTGGTCAAGTAAGGTACCTTCTTTGGCGGTAAGTACGCGGCGTGTAACCAAGCTAAGGGGCACGTTGCCTTGCTCATCCATAGAGCTGTAGATGTAATCGTCCAACTCCTCCTCCTCATTCTGGCCGTACCTGTCAAATACCGGCCCGATGTCGGGGGTGTCCTCGTCAAAAGACTCGTATCTGGAGGTGTTCGAGAAGAGGACTCGCTTGTTGTTTGGGCAGTCCCGCTGCATGTGGCCACGCCCTTGGCACTTAAAACAGACCTTGTCCCTGGCCCTATCATCGGTAGGAGGCGCTCGACGTTGCGGTGGCTCGTTGACGCGCACCGGTGTGTTTCTCGGCCGAGTGGCCGGAGCCGGCATTGTAGTCGCGGGAGCGGGCTGCGAAGAGGAGCACGCATTAGACGTAAATGAACCTGAATTAGGGGAAGGAGCATACCGTGTATTAGTGCGAGACCAAGACGCTCTCTTAGCCGCTTGAGCTTGTGACTATATCTCTTGTGCCGTATGTGCGCACTTTTGGAGGTCTCGTATGTTAAGCACCCAAAGTTGGTTTCTAATAGGTTCATGCAGGCCACGAAGGAACATGCTCCAAAATTCCTCGTCAGTGTGATGGATACTTGCCTTATGGGATAATTCTTCAAGTTCAGCATAAAAATCAAGGGGAGAACGGTTACCTTGGGCCGCTAGTTGAATCTTGAGGCACATTTCGAAAGTAAAGTCCTCGGGGACATACTTCTTTCGCATGATCCACATAAGATGGCGCCATGAAGTGACTGGACGCTCTTGGCGACGCTCAAGGTCAGCGCGGAAACGATGCCACCAAGCCTTGGCGGCGCCGTCGAAGTGCAAAGCGGCGGTTTCAACCCGTTCGTCATCCGGGTAGCGGTAATGATCCAAAATATATTCCGTGGACTGCTGCCAATCAAGAAATTTAATGGGATCAAATTCACCAAAAAAGTTTGCAAGTTTTACCTTGATGTCGAGGCGACGCGGTCCATGGCGCCCAGGGCTCGGCCGGCGCCGTTCCGATGTGTGTCGGCGGTTGCCGCGGCACGCGGGGTGCATCTCCGCCTGGCGTTCCATCTCATACGCCTCATCGTCATCAAATCTGTCCCGGGAGTAGTCCGAGGCACGGTCATCATCATCATCAAGCTCGGATTCGGGATCGTCATACCGCGTATGTTATCGGCTTCTTTCCTGACGACGACGACGGGAGCGATCCAAGGAGTAATCCTCATCTCTAGGAGCAAAAACGTAGGATTATACCTAACGCTGGGGTCACCACACTTAGGAGGGTAGCCTTCTATTTGAGAGCGAAGACGATCATGAGGGGTAGACAAGGCGCCCTTGCGGTCCATTGCCCGGCTGGTGGAGGCCGTGGGGTTCAATAATGGATCAGCCATGGGCAACCTCAAGTCACTCACGGTCCGACGAAGATGGGCAAGCTCGGCAGCCTGCGCGGCCAGTTGGCGGTCTTTATCTTCATTCGAAGCATGAAGTGCGTCATTCGAAGCATGAAGTGCGTCAATTTGCTCATAGGCGGAGTCCATGTGTCCGAGGCTGCGGTGACCCGTAGAAGGAGAGTAGCCCGTCGTAGGAAACTCCATAGTACCTATACGAAGCATACAACACAAGAAGTAAGTTGCACCAAGCAAAAGAACAAGTCCAAGCCAAGTCCTTGTCTCAAAAGTGAACCAAGAAATTTTCCATTGGGCGTACTAATTTGGTTGCTCATGAGGAGGGAGAGGCTTGAACGGAAGGCAACAAAGCAAGAACTAGCAAATCAAGTCCCAAACAACACACAAATTTCCAAGTTCAAGTAGATCAAATCAAGTATCTCATAATTAATCACAAGAGAGTTGAAAATATTGCCCTTTTCAATGAGAGTTGCGTAGAGACATGAAAGAAGTGAAGATGGAGTATGACCATATGGTGCGTCCTCTTGCCTTTTCTTTTGTTTCTCTTTGTTTTTGACGCTTCCGTCTTCCCAAACCTTTTTGTTTTTGTTTGATGGAAGGTGAGAATGGTATGTTTGTTTTTGTTTATACGGTCACACTGTTTTTTTTTATATGATTTTGAATCAAGCAAGAAAGAACCACACAAGCAAGTGTAGGAAAAGAAAGAAGAGACGAAGCAACTATGAGGGAATAAGATCTAACAACTAGTCTAGCAATTAATCCAAAGATGAAGCAATAATTAATCAACAAGAAACAAGGAAATCAAGTATGCAAGTAAGGAAACAAGATATTGCTAGAAGGGGAGATCGAAGGAAAATTGAAAAGTCAAAGGTTACTCTAACTTGAGAATAACCAAAACCCAAAGGAAATTAGGGTTTGCAGGCCGTGAAGGTTGGGTGGCGGACAGGGGTGGTGGTGGCGGAACGATGGTGGTGGTGTGGTGGTGTTTACGGCGGTAAGGGATTCCGGCGAGTGGTGGGGGGCGGGAATTTTTGGGTTTGTAAGTGGAAAAATTTCAAGGAATCACAATAAGAGAGAAGAAACAAACTTAGCTTGGATAGGCTCTGATACCAGTTGATGCGAACAACCCCTGAAGTGTCGTTGCAAACGCAGGATCTTCGTTTCCTCAAGCTTGTAATCGAATCTCCTCTTGCGTAGTCAAAGAGATGGCTTTCCTAGGGCTAAAGAGATATCCAAACTCGTCCAAAGAGATGAACGTAGGGATCAACGTGATGATCGCGAAATACCGAAGAAACGGAGTTTGATTGCTCGAAGCGACGAGCTACGGGATAATTTGATCTGTGGGATCGTAGAGAAGATGCAAGGGATTTTGGAAAGGAGATAAACTCAACTTAATTCTCAAAATTTGCATAAGATTACAAACTAGGGTTTTCTGGTTTTAAATAACGACAGAAAGTAATAATAAAATAATAATAAGTTTTCGGAAATAAAGACGAAACAGCGAACGCTCGGGCCCGTTTCCGCGGTCGCGGAAAAGTTTATGTAAAGACTCGAGCGTCCGTGTCAATTACGTGGTCGCGGAAATACGTCTGCGGTCGCGGAAAAGTTTCTGTAAAAGTCTCGTAAATCAGCAACATTTCCGCGGTCGCGGCTATGTCTTCCGCGGTCGCGGAAAACTTCCTGTAGAGCCATTCGTTAGTGGATTTTCCGCAGTCGCGGACATGGTTTCCACGGTCGCGGAAACGTTGATGTTCGGCGTCTGGCTCTCCTTGGTGGGGGCGACTAAGGCGGGACCTCACCCAACCCTTCATAGGTCAAGAGAAGGACCCATTTAGGACTAGGTGAACCCGCGTCACTTGCGTACGCCCGCGAGACTAATGATTGAGTTGCTCGCTCCATTGCCCTTGCGCGAGCTCTTGTTATCGGGCCATTCGAGCGCACCTTCATTGCTTCCTCTTCGTCCTTCGCCGTCATTGAGGGGGTCATGGAGCTATCAAACACTATCCTAATTGTTCATACACTCAGATACTCAATGAACAATGTTAATATATGTAACAAACAAGATGAAGTAGATCGTGATATTACACATCTTTCGTTCACCGACCTAATGAACAACTTCAAAATTCAAAATGAACAAGACGCGTACACCCAAATACCTAATTAACAATGAAAATAAGGATAATGAACGTGATATAGATACAATAAACAAGATGCACCCTATGGAAATACTTTATATATTTCTTATTTGTTTATACAAATACTATCCTAATTGTTCATACACCCATATACCTAACGAACAATGTTGATATATGTAATGAACAAGATGAAGTAGATCGTAATATTACACATCTCTTGTTCATATAACCGTTGACCTAATGAACAACTTCAAAATCCGAAATGAACAAGACGCATACACCAAATACCTAATGAACAATGTTGATATATGTAATGAACAATGTTGAAATATGTAATGAACAAGATGAAGTATATCAAAATATTACACGTCTTTCGTTCATATAATCACGTAGTGACCTAATGAAAAACTTCGAAATTCGAAATGAACAAGACAAACAACAAAGAAAAAATTGCATTGTACTTAACAATTACCCTTAACATTGAACGAAAACATAAGGTAAACAAACTAACCTTCATCGAATGTATTTCTTAAAAAAATCCAAAAATAATAATTAAATAAGCGTTCAAGGGATTTGGGTGTTATGTGAGAAGTGATTCCCTACTTCACAATGCATTTTAATTTATGTGATTAAATCCTAAACATTGGTTTACTTAAATCTAACGGTCAATAACACTCCCTATTATTTACCCTATCACTAATATTCACTTGAACCTAAATCGTTAAAATAATATAAACTTACAAAATTATCAAAATGAAATGAACTATTATTCACTCAGTCGAGAAAGTTAGCGACTAAGTCGAGAAAGTTACGTGATCTAGTGTTTCGTTCATTGTTCAATCTTTTAAGATAAATTATCTTTCAATTATTAGCTTCTACGTGGATTTATTCACTCAAGTTTTAGCTCGAATAATGACTCACATTAATTTTGGATTATTAGATAATAGTTTGTATAATTATGGTAGTTTTTAAAGTTCATGCTATTTTTGGGTAAATCTAATAGTTTGTATTATTTTTTGTCATTTTTCCTTTATATCATGAGTTCGGGATCTAGGAAACTAAGAACATATATATTTCTCATATATTATAAGTTGTGTGGAAGGGCTCTCGCTCAACGGATCAAAGGTACGCCGGGTTCGAGATTCACACAGCGTAGTAGGGGAATAGTACACGTGTTAAGCATGCTCTTATGACACAATGCTAACTCCATACATAACACAAGCGTATGGTCGGCCATGGTGTAGTGTTATGTATGGAGTTAGCATTGTGCCATAAGAGCATGCTTAACACGTGTACTATTCCCCTACTACGCTGTGTGAATCTTCCACCATGGCCGACAGCCGCTTCTCTGTTTGACCGAGCCTCCCATGGCCGATATGACCCGTCGTCGTCGGAACTTCCACCGCTCCCTTGGGCTGCTCAATCCCGGCCGAATCTGCACCTCCGACCGAGCCCTCGCTCCGACCAAGTCCCCGCTCCGCACCGAGCCCCCACTCCGACCGAGCCCCGCCGACGCCGAGGTCTGTTCCTACACAGGCGTTCTCTGTGCACCGGCGCCGTACAACCACTCTCTCATCACCGTCGTCGGCATCGACCTCCTCCATGGAGACATCGCCGGTTCCCTGCCGGCCTCCTCGTCGAGGCTCGAGGAAGAGGAGGTCGATTAGCGGCGCTCGGATGGCTAGGAGTTCGACGACGAAGGCGGTCTCATCATCTGCTGTGTTAGTTGGTTTATTTTGCGTGTTCATGTATTTCTTGCTTGATCGAGTTTGAGGGCGTTTTTTTTTTGGTTTGCAAGCTTGGGTATTGTACTTCTTTGCTTTGTTGAGTTGATCTAGGTGGAGTCCGAGTTGTTCCGGTTGTGGTCGTGGTTGTGTCTGAGGCACCTGAAGATCCATGATAGGCAACGTCGGGGTGGCCGAGACTCCTGAAGATCCCTCATCTAGGTGAGGGCAACGTCATGGTAGTCCATTCAGCACATACCCAGGAGTCTTCCTGTTTGACCCTTGTTCTGGTGGCACCGTCTGTTGATTTGTGCTTGACTCACTTCTCTCTCTAGTTCTTTTGGCTCGATTTTGCTTGTTGTATTTTCCTTTGTTTGCTTTATTGTTCTTACCGGTTTTTCGGTTGCTGATTTATCGACCTTTTGAGTTTTCCGACGTTGTTGTCGGTTCTCGAATTTTTACCTAATAAAAAAAAAGGGACGTCTTCATAAAAGAATGAGCCAAGTGGCCCAGTAAAGACAACACGTGTATTTTGGTTAAAATTTATTTTTCTACACCACCTGTTCCACTATCCTATTATCTCCATCATTTTCAATATAAGTAATTGATAGGACAAGAACCTACCCACAAGCGTATGGATTCAGTTGTAACTTTTTAAGTGTCGTTCCCAACAAAGACTATGTAGTATCTTTTGTAAACTTAAACTGGAGAAATGAGTAGTAAGAAGGGAAATTCATTTGACTAATAACTAAGAAAATAAGAAACAAGAATTGCAAAGATGATTATAAACAATTTGGAAGAAGATCCTAGGACTAAGGATCCCCACAATAATGTCTTGGTAAACTCACAGATATCTATCTGAAATTTGTAATAAGAACTATAGGATTGAAATTCGCTATCGCATTCCACTAAGTCCAAGCAAACCTAGGGTTTCTATGATAGTTTAGGATTCCACAAGAGTAATTAAGTTGTTGTCGCACAAATAACACTCAGGTTCAATACCTAGTAATCTGATAAAGTAATCTCCTTTCAGACTCATACCATATATGAGTTATCTATTAAACTCCTTTCAGACTCAAACCTAATAGAAATCTAATAAACTTTCATTAATTGCATTAAGAACTATAGGATTGAATCAAACAAGGTTTTGGATTTTAATTCAGACAAATATCATGCACAAGTCTATCAATTCTTTGTTGGGATCACCCTAACCCTAGAATTATGAGATTAGCCAGACATGCTTGGAGAAACAATCAAAAACATCATATGAACAAAATAAATCATTCAACTAAATTAGAAGAAGAGAAATACTTGATCCAATCCAGGGAAACAATCTCAAATCTTTAAAAATCTCAAAAGAACTCCAAAAACACCTAGGGCTAGAGAGAGTGGCAAAAAGAGACAGAAGAGACTGCCAAATAACCCTAGAAAAAGTATTTCTACCATCCTAAAATAAAAAGGGGTCGAAAAATAACAAATTCGGGCCGCGGGTGATTGGCACGGTTTGTGACAGAACTGCACGGTTTGTCACAAACCGTGCAAGTTTACAAAATATCAGCTGGGAGTTTGCATGGTCTATGGCATGATCTGTTGCAGACCGTACCTTTTTGCATAAACGCGTTCCTATGTGATTTTTGCTCCGCACAGTCAGAGACAAATTGACACGGTTTGTAGCAGACCGTGCCAATCACCAAAAAGCCATCCTACGTCTTCGTTTGTCTCTATATTCGACCGTGCACATTTCCTATGACGTCCATGCCTCATAATGCACCTAAGAAGTCCACCAATTTACCTAAAACCACGCAGAAACTCATATAGACATCTAGATTGAAGAAAATGATGCAACTAGCTAAACATGCAAGATAATAAACGTGGAAATGCCTGGACTATAGCCTACATGCATGTCCTAAATATGTATAAAATGAATGTCATCAGTAACTCATTTTTATTAGTGTCAATTTATTATGTTAACGTGGATAAATAAGAAATAAATTTGCAAGTCAAAGCAGAACACAAAAGTTTTTGATGCTTGAGGCTCAATTTACCAAATTTTATCATATATATTAAGCAATTTTTAATTTTAATCAATTCATAATTTTACTCAATTTATTTGTGAGTTTGATTTTGGTGAGAATGAATACTTATATATGAAATATTAAGCCAAACAACTATGGAATGTACTTAGTGATAATATATAGGGAATACTATTATCATTCCAGCTATAAAATTTGAATGCAAAAGAATTACGAAGATTTTTCTAATAGAGCATTTTGTCTAATTAATAGGGTATACTATAGATTATGTAATCTACATTTTTTGTTGTTGAATTAATCTATGTAGTACTAAACATCTAAAACTTGTTCGGCTTGTGGTTTTTTGGTGGTAAAGGGGATGAAATTTGGGGTGAAAGTGAGAGTGAAAGTCATTTTGCTTACCCTCGTCTCCAAGGGTAAGAAAAATGGGAGTGAAAGTGGGAGTGGAAACAATTTCTTCCACTCACTTCCACTTTCACTTTATCGAACGAGCCCCTAATCTAGAGGATTATACCCATTTATTATTTAATACAAAATCAAATTTAATGTAGAGATATAGTTGTGAAAGATTGTTTTATTGCAATCAATGTCCTCTTTCAGCCTGTTGAATTATGACATGTTCTAGCTTCTTGGGTTCAGCCTACTAGTGTTTTATAATCAAGCATTGATCGACGCAATGCTTTATGCTGATATTGTGAGCCACTGTTGTTGATATTTAGAGTAAAGAGAGGAGAAAGATGAGAAAGAAGAACCAAAAATCTCTCATTGAGTTAGTTAGATGATTATAATCGAGAATCGGAGTTTATATGCACTCTGTTACAACAACTTGCTCTAACAAACTCGCACCTGATAGGCACCTGACTATGACGATCCTAACCCCCCCCCCCCCCCCCCCCCCCCCCCCTTCAAATTAGAGGTGCGGGAAGCACAAAACATTTTGCTTAAAATAGAGGAATGAGAGGGCCCTAATATAGGCTTGGTAAAAACATTTGCTAATTGAAAATGTGTGGGAACATGTGTGAGTGTAATCAATCCTTTAGCAACCATAGAATGCACGAAATGGCAATCTATTTCAATGTGTTTCGTGCGTTCATGGAACACTGGATTCCTAGCTATGTGTATAGCATATTGGCTATCACAATTCACTATAACAAGAACTAAATCAGGCACTGCAAATTCATAAGGAGGCGAGTTAGCCAAGATAACTTAGTTGTGAGTCTTCTAATGGATCTATACTTTGCCTCTGCAGAAGATAAAGAGATTGTCATCTATTTCTTACACTTCCAAGAGATTGGTCAAGAACCCAGAAAGATGATGTAGCCACTCACTGATCTCCTTGTAGAAACACACGAAGCCTAATCAGAGCCACAATAAGCTTGAAGTTGAAAGTCAGAAGAAGATGACAGTATAAGACCATGATGAAGTATGCCTTTGAGAATTCTAATAGTGTGTAATGCTGCCTTAAAGTGAGAATAGCAGGGACTCTGCATAAATTGACTGAGATGTTGAGTGGAGGAGCATATATCAGAGCAAGAAGTAGCCACAAAATTCAGTTTTCCAACAAGTCTTTTGTAAGGTGTTGGATCTGGTAGAAGATCAGTGTTTAAGAATGAGAGCTTGATGGAGGGATCCAAAGGACTGGATGTGATAGGGAGATCTTCCACATCAAAGTCTTTTAAAATGTCAAGGATGAACTTTCTTTGGGAAAGTATAATCCCTTGAGAAGAGTGTAAGAACTCTATGCCCAAAAAATAGCTCCAAGAGCCTAAGTCTTTTATTCTTAACTGTGCATCAAGAAAAGACTTAACTGAAGCCATCTCAACTGTGTTGTTGCTGTCACAAGAATATCATCAATATAATCTGCTAGAAAGACCACAAGATCACCAGTTTTCTTATAGAAGAGAGAATAGTTATTAGGGGACTGAATGTAACCTTGAGAGAAGATATCCTCAGATAATCGTGAATGTCATTGCCTAGATGCTTGCTTTAAACCATATAAAGATTTGTTTAGATGACAGACTTTGTCAAGTTCTGAAGGAAGACCCAAAGGAATCTTCATGTAAACTTCTTTATGGAGATCACCATGAAGAAAGGCATTATTCACATCTAACTGTGATAATGTCCATATCTTCTTGACAACAACAACAATGAGACTTATAAGTGTAGTCAATTTGACCACATGTGAAAAAGTCTCGGTGTAATCTATCCCTTTCTTTTGTGTGCATCCTTTGATCACCAACCTTGCCTTGTGTCTCTCAAGGGTTCCATCAAACTTTGTATTTAAATTAGTAGACCCACTTAGAGTTAATGGGTTTCTTTCCTTTAGGCAAATCAACTAAGTCCCAAGTGTGATTGGCATCTAAGGCAGCTAATTATTTTTTCATTGCATCTAAGGCAGCTAATTCTTTATTCATTGCATCTTTCGATTCAAAAAACGTATTGGCAACCTCAAAAGAAGATGGTTCAACTAGAATAGAAACATGAGCAAGCATATCCTATTTGAGAGGAGCAATAGAAGAAAAATCAATATGCTTTGGCGTTGAAGTTGTGGAAGTCAAAACACTATGACAAGCAACATTGGAACAAATGAAGTCTTGAAGATAAGCATGCTTATGAACAGACCTGGAAGACCTGTGAGGAAGATCAGATTCAAGTGCAATAAGACCAGTAGAAAAATCAATTGAAGGTGCTGATGAATTTGGTACAACATCAAGAGTAGATTCAGTGATAGCAGGTTGATCAACAAAAGAATGATCAATGACAGGTTGATAAATGACATGTTGATTAATGTTAGTCTCAGTTGTAGGTGTCTCCAAAAAACCTGACAGAGAAAGAGGCAATGTAGTATCATTGACTGGTGAGAAGCAAGCAAATGTCATAATATTTTCATAGAAAACCACATCTCTAGAGTAAAATATTTGTCTTGTATCAAGATTGAGAAGTCTGTAGGCTTTCTTTGTTGTAGGATAACCAAGGAATGCACACTTCACAACTCTAGGCATGAATTTGTCTCAACTATCCTTGACAATAGAAGCAAAGGCTAAGCAACCAAATGCCCTCAAATTAGGGGTGTTCATCCGGTCCAGACCGGACCGGATTTTTTCGAAAGTGTGGATCGGAGACCGGACCGGACCGGAACCGGATTAGGGGTGTTCATCCGGTCCAAGACCGGTTTAGACCAGATATTATTTTAAAAAAAAATTAAATTCTTATTTAATATCTAAAAAAAATATCTAAAAAACATTTATACTCCTAACTTATTAACTTAAGAAAAATATCTATAAAAAAATAACATTTAAACTCCTAATTTTTTTATTTTTATTTAAAAAAAAAAAACGGTCCAACCGGTGCGTACTGGTTTTTTTCTGGGTTTGGACCGGACCGGAACCGGATTAAGGGAAAACCTTGGACCGGAGATCGGATCGTAATTTCACCGGTCCGGTCCGGTCTTTTCCGGTTCGGTCCGGTCCGGGTCGATTTTGAACACCCCTACCTCAAATGATCCAAGGAAGGAGGTTTAAAAAACAAGACTAATAAGGATATTTTCCATGTAACATGGATGTAGGATATCTGTTGATTAAGTGTGCAGCAATAAGAACAGAATCACCCCAGTACTATAAAGGTAGTTTAGTTTCAAATAACAAGGCATGTTCCACCTATAGAAAATGTCTGTGTTTCCTTTCTACCACACCATTTTGTTGTGGTGTGTAAACACAAGATGTTTGATGTATTATACCTTTGAAGAATTGTGAAGAAATCAAGACTACCATCAAGCTCATAAGCATTGTCAGTTCGTATAACTTTGACAGTCTTAAGAAATTGTGTTTCAACCATAGAAATAAAAGACTTCAACACAATGAAACTGCTAGCTATATCTTTCAATAGATGCACCTGTAATAACCCTCAATTCAGTAAGGGTATTTGGGTAATTTTCCCAACCCTCGTTCTGTAAGCGAGACGCGTTTGGCATTTTCGAAATTTCTGTAACTCCTATAATCTTTGTAATAATCTTTTAGACGTTATTATATACGTTTGAGGTATTATCGGGCCTTAGAGTATTTTGTATGGGTACTGGCATTTAATTCTAGCTTGAGTCCGCGAGGGAGACCGCAACCAGAGGTCACAGACGCGATCGCGGCATTTCCACGACCGCAGAAACCTGTTCGTCGTCTTCTTCCAGAAGCTCACGCGTGTCGCCGGTTCGGATGCCTCCATTACATCGGGGGGAGGCCAATTGCTCCGTCTTCTCGGCGTTGGGCTTCCTTTGCTCTATAAAAGGGAGGTGGAGGCCATGGAAATCTTCATCCATATCTCCCAATCTCGCTCTCTTTCTCTCGTTCGTGCCCTCGCCGAAATTCGTGCTCGTCGGAGTTTTCGCCGAAGTTCTTCGTGGTCGTCAGTGATGCTTTGGAAGCTTGGAGTGGTGGTGAGCATCGTTCGAAGCCAGGGAGGTCGTCGTCTTCGTCGTAATCGGTGAGCCTCGAACCGATTTAGGGTCGCGACAGGGGGAGATCCACAACCACAACTATGAACACCTCGACCGCGGCTCTGCCCAAAAATCCGCGACTGCGGAAATCCAAACCGCGATCGTGGCTTGGAGGAGCCCGGTCACGGCTTTGACCCTCGTTTCCTTTTGATTCTTTCGTTCGTATATTTTATCCGTTCGTATCGAATCTAACTTAGGGTTCCGTCGTAGTTCATCGTCGTCGTAATCGGAATCCGTAACCAGATTCCAGTTCCCAGATACCCGGAACCCGACAACTATGTTCGTCTCAATTAAGGCAAGTGGCGGTTCGCTCTTGCTTATCATTCCATATTTTCTTTAGTTATCAATTATTTTTTATTGTTAATTAAATTGGAATGAAGTGTTGTTTTCGTTTGGGAACAGATTTAATAAAATGATGTGATTAAAATATGATATTATAATAGGTTGTATATATTGCTAGAACAACGCTATTATACATGTTATTAGTGTAATAAATTTTGGTGTGGATTTAAATGTAACTTAAATGCTAGATTAGCATGAGTATTCGTAGGAACGCTAATGCCTTATGAGGATTAGTCGTTTCTTTATAACTTGGTATTAGTCAGAATAATTCTCTAATACTTTTAAAGGTCATGATCATTGCTTCTTATCCACCCGTTAAGGATAAGAGGTGTTTAAGCACCTTGCTAATGCCATTGGGTTGGGCATAATGTCACCCTGTGTTATTCTCGTAGTCAATCGAGATTGTATTAAAAGCTTTAATGTGAATATACGTTTTGTAATTAAATAAGATAAGTGCGGTTATGCACATAATTAATAGACCCTCGGGCGAGGAGTACAACGTGGAAACCGCCCGGACTCTTGTTAGAGTAAGTCTTCTTTCCAATCCGGATTTGCATTGCGCGGTGAGGTTGGTCGTGGACCCAAATAATCAAGGTCGTTTTTAAACTTATGTGTAAACTATAACGTTCCCAAACATTTGTCATACGTTTCCCATAAGACTCAATTTCTTTGGAGTCTTCTTTTCAGCGCATGTCTAAACTTTAATCATTCCGTGAAAGTTTTGGGTTATGTATCGTTCCTTCGGTTGTTATTCGAGGGACAATGATAGTAAACGGTTACGATCACTAGAACCATTTTGTTTTCACCCTTGCATAGTCTTTCATTAGACTAACCAACCGGGTTTTATTCCTTGCATGGTTGGCTGGTGTCATCCGTCTTATACGGCACATCAGTGGTTAGTCCCCGAAGACTTGAAGTAATCAATCGAGGAAGAGGCTTGCAGTTGAAGATTTAAGTGACAGTATTTTAAAGGTTGTTAAGTATTACTTTTATATATATTCTTATAACTTAGTCATGTAATAGGTTTATTCTTAAAGTCTTCCGTTGTGTAATTTAAAAGTCTTTCGCTGTGATCTCACTCTGTTGTAAAATCGTCATTCTCATTTTACGAGAAGTCTGTTAATAAAAGGTTGAGTTTCATTTAAAAATGTCTTCCGTTGATTTACCTTTCGTTATTTAATATATTTATTTAAGCTTAATTGTTTCGCATAAAGCCTAGGGTGACTTTGGACAGTAACGTCTGAGGTCACTGGCGTGTGGCACTACCGACATAAGTCGGGGGTGTTACAGCACCCATGTGACTCTTGAAAAGTTATCAAAAATTGTCAAAAAAATATTTAAAACCATCATGAGTAGGCATTTTGAATGGTCCCCATGTATCTACATGAATGAGATCAAACACAAAAGATGTAGAATTGAACTATGAGGAAATGAAATTCTATATTGATTAGCTTTTTCACAAACAAAGCAAGGAGGAACATCCTCTTTCATTATATCCTGATTACAAAGTAATTGAAGCTTGTGAAATGGAAGATGTCCTAGACGTTTATGTAGAAGAAGAAGCTTCTAAAGAGCAGATTTGGTAACACTTACAACTCTTGGAGATTGGATAGTTGAGGCATTGAAACACATGTTCTTTGAAACAAGACAAATTAAATGCTCAAGCAAGTAAAGGCAAGGCCTCTGGATGCTTTACTAAGAACTAAAGGCTTGGTCAAAGCTTGGCCCTGCAATGCACAAAAACCATCAGAGAAGATAGCAAGACATTAAAGCTGAGCAACCAACTTACTGACAGATAATAAGTTGTACTAGAAAACATGAGCAAAGAGAACCCCTTCCAATACAATGTCACTATGACTCTAACTCTGCCAACCAAATCAACACTAATGTTGTGACCATTTGGAAGATTCACATAAATAGGGTGAGGTAGCTTCTTGTGATCTAGAAAATAATACAGGTTGTGATACATGTGGTCACTTGCACCAGTGTCAATTATCCAAACATGATTAACAAGGAAGTTCCTAATCCAACAAAAGAATAGGAAAACGGACCAACTGAAGTGCTAAAAGCATTGTTAGTGGAAGGCCATAATGATGTATGTTGCAAGATATTCTTTAGTTGAGCAAATTCAACTATTGTCAAGCCTTGAACATAGGTTGAATCAGTGAAAGTAGAAGTAGTTGACTCAGATCCTAGAACATGGTTTGATGAAGAAGCATAATGTTTGCCATCTTTTGGATAGCCAATAATCTTGTAACAAGATTCAATCAAATGACCATGCTTCTTATAGTTCTTCCCTTGGGAATTGGAAGGCTTAGAAGAATTGACATTAGAGGAACTTGAATCACCAAGGAATTGAAAAGAAGACGTAATTTCTCATTGTTGTTCTTCTTGAATAAGCATCGAGTATGTTTGATCGATGGCAAGTGTTGGAGACATGAGAAGAATATTTCCACGAATCATTGAGTAGATTCGTTTAAGCCCATAAGGAACTGAAATAAGTGTTGTTCTTGTTCATTAGCTTGATTCGCTTCAAAAGAACCACAAAAAAAAAGGAAGAAACTATATGCAGGGAGTCGAATTCATCCCAAAGGCACTTGACTTTTGAAAAATAAGATGAAATATCATTCGATCCTTGAGCCAAAGAGACGATCTCTTTCTGAATTGCAAACTTCTAAGCGCTATTGGAGCGCCCATACCTGGAATTGAGTTGCATCCAAATAGCATGTGCAGTAGTGGCGAAAGGAACACTATCAACAATGTTCTTATCTAGAGCATTCACCAGCCAAGAAATAACAAGATCGTTGCATCGATCCCAAAGGCGCAAACGAGAAGGATCATCGATCTCAATAGAACATGGATAACTGCCATCAATGAAGGCAAGCTTGTTATTGGCACTGAGTGACACCCAAACAGATCGCCTCCAAGAGAGGAAGCCTTTTCCATCAATTTTTTTTGAAACTAAAGCCATTTCAGGACTGTCAGAAGTATGGAGATGGAGAGGATCTTTGGCTTCGGTGATAATCGAAGGAGTACATTCACTATAGCTCATGAAATTAAAAAAAATGATCCACAAAATTGATCAAGCATCAAAGTGATCGAGTTGAATCCAAGAAAGAAAAATTGATTCAATTAGAATAAATGGAACAAAGATACAGTAGCAACAAGATAAAAAATCATCTCTGGTACCATGTTGATATTCAGAGTAAAAAAGAACCAGAAATCTCTCATTGAATTAGTTAGATGATTACAATAAAAAACCAGAGTGTATATGCACTTTGTTACAACAACTTGCTCTAACAAACTTACACGTGATAGGCACGTGACTATAACGATCCTAACAACTCTTGGGAACACCATTTGTGCTGATGTTGGCAAAGGAATTGTGGGAGGTTTGCAAGAAAAGACATTCAAATTGTATTTACAATGCACCTTTATACTACTAGAATTTGGCTCTGGTAAAACAGTCTCTTAGAGTAAAACGGTAGTACTAATCTAGAGCGTTGGATGAGAATAGAATTGATGGTCATGATTTAATCTAGAGGGTTGTAAAATAGGCTGGTGGATTCACCCACACACAATTCCTCCAAATCCCATGATATTAGGGATTTCTTTTACCCATATTATTCACTTTCCAAATTTCTCTTCTCCTTGTACGTTACTCTCTCCAGAATTCAGATTGGTCGTTCTTCAACCGCCATTGTCGTCCTCACGGAGCTTCTCGTCTCCGCCTCATCTTCGCCGCGTCATCACCTTGTCGTCGTCTCTCTGCCACCTTCTTGATTTGCTTTCACTCTCTCTTTCAGATCTGCCTTTTCGTGTTATCGACGTCCCCTCTTTCTCTCTTCTATTCCTCTCTGCCACAGGAAACCGCCATTGATGAATTCGTCGGAGCTTCGGTTCTCCTCGCTGCTCATTTCTCATCTTCGCCTCCTCACTTTATCATCGTCGGTGACGTCTTTGAATTCGATTATCCTCGTCCCTCGCTTCTCCACATGTATCTTACTCTAATTTTTTGAACCCTAATTTTTTGAATCCTAAATCCTTTCGGTTTCTTACTCTAATGTTGATGTTCATATTTTGTGCTATGATATTCATGTTAACGATATTGTTATTCACAGTGTTACAAATTGTGTGTTTTGATTTTATATGTTTCGGATATTGTATATTTGATATTCAGTTTCTCTGTGGTGTTATTCATTATAATAATGTTGATATTCATGTGGGTTCAAATTCTTCTTGTTGATGGTGTTGTATGAGTTGTTGATCGTTGATATTCACGTTTTATATGTGTTATTCAAATTGTTTGATTTAGGGATTTAGGATTTAATGCGATATTCATACAATTGCTTTTGATATTCATGTTGGATGCATGTTTTATGATCTGAGTAGTTTATATTCAAATTCTATGATGTGATATTCGTTATAATGTTGTGGATATTCGTGTTGTTCGTTTTGGTTTTTTATTGGTGTTGTTTGTATTGTTTGTAATTGATATTCAAATTATTTGATGTGATATTCATACAAATTCCTTTGATATTCATGTAGGATGTACTTTTCATACTCTGAGTAATTATATTCAAATTTTATGGTATGATATTCAATGTAATGGTGTTGATATTCATGTTGGTCGTTTTGGTGTATTACTAGTGTTGTTTGTACTGTTTGCACTTGATATTCAAATTATTTGATGTGATATTCATATAAATTCCTTTGATATTCATGTGGGATGTACGTTTCATGCTCTGAGTAGTAGATATTCAAATTTTATGATGTGATATTCACTATGATGTCGTTGATACTAGTGTTGTTTATACTGTTTGCAATTGATATTTAAGTTGTTTGATGCGATATTCATATAAATTCCGTTGATATTCATGTGGATGTACGTTTCATGCTCTGCGTAATTATATTCAAATTTTATGGTGTGATATTCACTGTAATGGTGTTGATATTCATGCTGGTCGTTTTGGTGTATTACTAGTATTGTTTGTACTATTTGCACTTAATATTCAAATTGTTTGATGTGATATTCATATAAATTCTTTTGATATTCATGTGGGATGTATGTTTCATGCTCTGAGTAGTTGATATTCAAATTTTATGATGTGATATTCACTATAATGTCGTTGATATTGGTGTTGTTTGTACTGATTGCGATTGATATTCAAATTGTTTGATGCGATATTCATACAAATGTTTTGATATTCATGTTCAATCAGTTTTGTAGTTTATGTTAAGGGTTTTAGTGTGCATGTATTTAAGGTTCATGGTGTAGAGGTTTAGGGTTTAGCGTTTAGCGTTTAGGGTTTAGGGTATAGGGTTTATGGTTTAGGGTGTAGGGTTTAGGGTTAGGGTTAGGGTTTAGGGTTTAGAGTTTAGGGTATAGGGTTTATGGTTTAGAGTTTAGGGTATAGGGTTTAGGATTTAGGGTTTATCATTTAGGGTTTAGGGTATAAGGCTTATGGTTTAGGATTTAGGGTTTGGGGTGTATGATGTATGGTTTAGAGTTTATGGTTTAGGGTTAGGGTTTAGGGTGTAGGGTTTATGATTTATGATTTAGAGTTTAGGGTTTAGGATTTTGGATATAGGGTTTATGGTGTAGGGTTTATGTTGGATCAATTTTGCTATATTTTTGGTGTTGTTTATACTCTTTGCAATTGATATTCAAATTATTTGTTGTGATATTCATACAAATGCTTTTGATATTCATGTTGTATGTATGTTTTACGATTTGAGTAGTTGATATTCAAATTTTATGATGTGATATTCATTATAATGTTATTGATATTCATCATTTTTCCCAGGCCTAATTTTTCAAAGCACATGATTTATTGAGGACAATGGATTCCCTCACATGAACGAAAACCTTAGTGATGATACTGTACCCGAGTGAGTTGTTGTTCAACCTAAACCGGATGAGACTGTTGTATCGACGAAGAGATGTTTGAAGCTTCCTGCTTGTCTAAAAAGCACAAGTTATTGCGTACTAGCGATATTCATGTTTGTTATTCCTAATGTTCATGTAATCATTACTGATGTTCATGTACATTTGTCCGTGTATAACTATCTATGTTAGTGTAAAGTGGTTATTTTTTGTTTGGGTTATGATATTCATGTTGAAACGTAGTGATATTCATATCAATATAGAATGATATTCATGCTTATAGATACAACAATTTAGCTACCACTTACTACCATGAATAATTGGACGAAGAACACAAATCCATTCATATCCTTACAAGTATTGATACCAAATTGTACACAAACTAAATAAATATATATTGTATAACAAGATTAGCAAATCCCTTCATATCCTTACAAAAATTACAAATTATATGATGTGTAGCATGAATAACTGGTTGAACAACATAAATATCTATTAGTGAATTTCGAATATAAAAAAATCATTTATATCCAAACCATATTAAAAGGTTGGGAATGCTAAAAGCATGAATATCGACTTGCAAAACATGAATATCTATGAACATAATACAAATAACAAAATTACAATTCTTCTTTGCCAAACTTTGATTTTTTATCATCCTCGTGAAAAATGCACTTTGTGCCAAACTTTGATTTTGTATCATCTTCTTCTGATATTTCATTTTCGGATAATCAATGTCTTCCTATGAGCTCACCACATCATATCTTTGCTTGAAACATTCTTTTTGCTCGACCCTGACATCTGCAAGAAATTGTGAATATCGATACATAATACATGAATATTAGTCACAGATTCATGAATATGATTGAATACTGATTCACTTTACATGAATATCATTCCTAAAATATTGAATATCGTTAAAGAAACATAAATTTTATTATAAATCAACCTAGATAATCACATCACAATAATCATAATCTAGTAAAGCATATTCGCGTAGTTAATATTAATAATAAAAGGTTGCATTCGATTTGATATTCAATTTTGGATCATCAATATTCATGACACAATGCATATGTAGTAATAAATATGCACTATTATTGAATATCTAGTAAAACGATATGAATATCATTACACAAGTGCACTGCATAAACACTAAAAGAAGTAATTCACATATGAACATCTACACGCAAATCATGAATATCGATGAAGCGAGTATGAATATCACATCTGAACATCTACACGCAAAGAAGTAATTCACATATGAATATCTACACGCAAATCATGAATATCGACGCTGTTCTTGTGAATATCGACTACTTACTTGTACGACTATGTGTAGAAAATATGTGAATATCATAACATATTGAATGAATATCGCTATTATGGTTTATGAATATGTATGCGCTATACATGAATATCATCTCATCATAATCAGTTTACTATCAATCGGGTTATTCAAAATTGGATATGTGATATTCACTAAATACAAAAAAAATCAAATTCGAAGATACATGAATCGATTCCAAAAGCTTGAGATTAACACACGAATATCAATACAGTTTGTATGAATATCGCAACATTATGAATGTTCCGTACATAGTAAACGAATATCACTACTGGCTGTATGAATATCGATAAAATTGCGAAAACCAAATTGCGAAATCAGAATCTAAACCCTATGTTATGATCGAAAATCAATTAGAATAGACATAAGATCAACATATTATGAAATAGAATTTAGGGTTTCAATATAACTAAAATTCTTAATTCATACCTCTATTCATTTTGATTCGATGTTATATCTTGGATATTCGAAGCTGTTTGGGGATATTCGAAGTTGTTCGGTGATTCGATGTTGATTCAATGTCAGATCTTGGATATTCCAAGCTTGAAACTGAATATCGTCAATGGAGAAGAAAATCATGTACGTTGAAGACGTTTAGGAAAGAGAATAATCTTCTCTTTCTCTCTCCTATAGCAATCGATTTTTATTTTTTTATTAATTAAAATTTGATTAATTGCTTTATTAGTTTAGATTTGGTTGTTACACCCTTATCATATCTAATATATAACATATTCATCCAACTATCCATCACCATCAATCCAACGCTCCAGATTAATACTTCCGTTTTACCATAACTTTCGTTTTATCGGAGCGTTCCTCTATACTACTATATTTGATTTGAATAAGATTTAAAGGATACATGAATAATTATCCCTACTACTATACAATATTTAACACCGGTTGTTTTCTCTTCTACTATTTTGTACCTTTTTTATTGTCAAATACATAGGGCTAATTAAGAGCTTATACTAATCTAATTAGGGGTTATGGAATGAGTGGGGATATGAAAATATAATTCGCGTTATAGTTGCAAAATCGGGGATTTGAAAGGTGGCAAAAACACCTATGTTTTTCTTACAACGAGTATGTCCACGATACACATTTTACAAAATATATTTTTATTATAATTATTAAAGTTTGCATGCTATTATGCTCCACTGATTATATTATTTGTAAACATTTTATTTGAAATGAGATAATCAGGTGCGAACAATCATTAGCATATAAACGTGTGAACATTGCATATGTAAACATATAGTTACAATGCACATTTTAGTGTAATTTATTATATACATTTACCGATAGACAAGCTTTTTACACAATAATGCAATTTTAGTATATCCACGATACACATTTTAATACAATTACGTTGCACAACAACTTATAATACACAGTCATTGGTGCATCACATCACAATACACAGTCATTGGTGCATCACGTGCATCGCGCAGGTTTGTATGCTTTCGCATATGTACAATTTCCTTATTTATAATACTCAAAATCCAATCACACTTCATACTTATTTTTTTTATGAAATAAGTATGAAGTGTGTCCGTGTTACTCACGGGTCTATGGCATCTTTAATTTCATATACTTTTTTTATAATTAGATTAGTTGATATTTTAATATATTAGTATATTATGTAAAATTTATACAATCGGGTTTATCGTAATTTACGATCACTTTCTAAATAGTCAAATAATATATATATATATATATGTGTGTGTGTGATGTATTCTATTATATTTTACCAATCACTATGTTTATTAATGTTAAATGAATTGAAACAAAATCACTTTCTGAACTATAAAACAAAAGTTGTTATAATTTTATCTCATATCAAATTATTATATAGAAGTTGCTTAAACATCAAGTATTTAGATGTTATTTCAAGTATTATTTAAAAGAATCAATGTACTTTTATCAATTTTATTTAATTTTAATTCTTATTTATATTTATGATTAGTTTGGTTGATCTTTTAGATATATTGGTATAGTTGTATAAAATATGTATAGTCAATATATTATCACATTAAAAAATGTACATTTTATCTCATATTTAATTACTATATGTATAAGTTAGTAATTTTTATTTATATTTAGGTAATATAAAACAAACAATTTTGAAATAGTTGATTATGAAGGAGTTGCTGACATTATTTTAAGACATTGTTAAAAAAATAACAAATATGTGTAATTTATGATATATGACATGTAAAAAAAAATGTATATACAATAAAATTATAACACCTTATTATAAGTTGAAATTGCTTATATATTTATGTTTATAGTTGTATGTTCTTATTCATGAATTCTAATATCAATTTTGAGCACTTATTAATTAGACACTAAATTTACATTAGCACAATCCTAAAAGTTAAATTATGAACAGAACCTAAAAATTAAATTATGAAAAAATTCTAGATTTTAAATTATTCTTAATATTTCATTTATTTATCTTTAGATCATTTTATAAAAGATATTATATCTGAATATAACAAATAACAATATATTGAATTTACATTTGTTAAATCTCTTCATTTTTAATTTATGGAATTTTAAAATTGCTTTAATACATTTAACTTCTTTTAAATAAAATAAAGAAAATCTATAAATATATAAAGTAGACTAAGGGTGTAATTAATGCCCAATAAATATGAGAAATCATCTCTTATTTTTTTTGTTGATCTTTCAATACAAACTACATCTTCTAATATAGTTCAATGGTTAAGGACACTCTCATAATACAAGATGTATAGGGTTTAATCCCCCTTCTTAACAACTTTGCTTTACTATTTTATCTTTCATTATTTTTTTTATTTATATTAATTAGTTACTCAAATCTTTATATCTATCTATCTATAAATATATAAAATAGACTTTTGTCCATTAATGCCCTACAACTAATTAATATACTTTTTTCCTAATTTTTCACTTTCATCTCATCTTAATCTATATACTCCGTATAAGATAAAATATAGTATAGACAATAAATGACAATCATCTAAAACTCACATTCAAAACATACAAAAAAATTAACACATACTCAAACGACAGTTTAAAAATAAAGACTTTTCCATTTCCAAAATATAGGATACAACCATGGCACTTAATGCCCATATGCGTAATTCTGGATAAACTTACATTCAGGACAATCAATAGTCAAAAAAATTAAAACACGAGCAACCAACTGTTTCAAAATACAGACTTGGCAATAAGTGTCCACCTCCATAATCCATCTTGAAACTCACATTCATCAAAACAATAAAGAAGAAAAAAAGAAAACATATTACGATTGTTTCAATTGTGAGATTGAACATATTTAAATGACCATGGCTAGAGAAAACGCATAACATTTAAACAATTGTCTCTCTTAACTCAAAAGATACTCCATAAATATTTTGCACTCAAACGGTTGTTGAAAATAAGGCAATCAATTAGGCTAAAAAAATGCACAAACGGTTTTCTCTCTTAACTCAAATATACCAATAAATATTGGTTCTTCCCATTTGTTCACTTGGTGTGTCACTACTATAATTGATCTCTCTTATCTTCCTCACTTCTCCCTGCACAATCATTGAAATCATGGCTAGAAATACAACAGGAGAAAGAAGATACATTACACTTAACTAATTGCTTGAAGATATAAGCTCTGAGATTTTAGTCATGATTTTTCATAAATGAGATGTTTTCGATTGGCTCGGGACATACAAGTTCACATATCTCCTTCTAGCAGACTATATGGTACATCAATAATTTTAATTTTCAGTATTTCTTATTTTAATATTGATTTGTATATATATATTTTTAATAATACAACCTCTAAAAACAAAGCAGGCCAATAGACTATATAAATAAATTTTAGATTTCAATGTTATTCTCCAAATTTCAGACATATAAGGTACATAGTTTTTTTGTGTCTCTGTTTTAGACACTAATGTTCTATTTAATTTGTTTGGGAGTGGCATTCAAGTTTGTACGACTTAGTTTCTATGTTTTTCTGCTTATATTAATACATGCAAATATATATATGGGATAATTCCATAATTTGAGGCCTCCAAACACCAAACATTTAAAAATATGTAAATTTACAAGAATTGCATGTTTAGTGTTGTCACCTCAGTTAATATGGTAAAGACTTTCACCATTTTGGTTAATTACATCTTATTTTAGCCTATTTTTATATTCTTGGTCATTCAATGAGGAAATACAAAAATTATTAATCTTAGTAAAATAGACTATATGGTTAATGCCTTAAACTTCGGGATATATAGTTCTGATGACAAAATCATATAGAATTTCTGGTGTTTGGTGTTTTTATACTTGACTTTTTAGGCTATGCGTTTCAGACTATCACAAAAAATATATATAAGTACAAAGATAATGAAAAAATTACCTTATTGTCCAAGAATTTGTATATAAAATTATATAGTATTCTAACATTATTTTGAAGTATAAAGAGTGCATTGTTAAATAATAGTGAAGATTTTCATGAGGCATTTAAGTTTGATATTTCATCCAATTTCAATTTCATACAAACAAAATTATAAATTCTCAAATCTCAATGTAGGAATATTTCAACCAGTATCACTTTAATAATATGATTTGCATATTATAAGTTTTCAATAGTAGCAGCCAAATGCAAGTACAGTTCCCACTATGACTAAGACATGATAATTGGCAATCAACTCTAACGGTTAACAAAAAATCATTGTGAATCCAGCCAATAATAGAGGAACGAATAAATTCCAGTTAACAAAAAACTATTGATATGATAACATAGTATCAAAGTCGCTTTCACTGTATAATTATAGGGTAAATCGTAGAAAATTACCCATTAAAGGGCAAGTTTTACAAGAAAATGAAAAAAAAAACGCTTCTAAAATGCCAAGTTTACAGAGAATCATCCCATGTTTTTTTTGGTAACTAAGAATCACCCATGTTAGGAAAATAATTAATCTTCTATTAAATACATAATTGGAAATAAATTGATTTCTTTAATAAGTCATTCTAAAATAGCTACTCCAAATTGGAAATTTTTAGCTATATGTTCAAGAATATGGTTTGCATACTACAAGACTTACGAGTGATGAATTTAACTTCCAATTCATATCTACTTTGAATGCTTAACAGATGGATATAACAAAATCACCACGAACAACCAAAGATATGAAGTTATAGACGAAAAAATTGATAAGTTAGATAAAAATTAGGGTCAACAGTTGTACCATAGATGTTCAATTTACAACAGAGTTAAGAAAGGACTTCAAAAAAGTTACATGTTGAGTTACTTGAAACTTAAAGCAACTAAAACGAGGTGAGTATTGGAATTATCGTCCATCTTCCAACCAAAAAACCTCACCCTTTCTAGATTTTCCCCCAAATTACGATGAGATTCAGTCGATTAACAACCGTATAACCTAATTTAACCCTTGAAGAAGATAAAACGTTTGAAAATTTGCCTATATGTTTAAAGGTAAAAAAGTTATACAACCCTGCTCTCCTAACATAATTATAATTAATGATACCTTATATTATATATTATAAAATATAATCCTCAATGTGAAAAGTGTAATGAAATAAAATCATGTGTAAAGAGCATAAATAATGAATAGTTTCGACTTTAGAATATGTATAGTAGTTGTGCAATATTACTATACATAATCGAATGTGAAAGTTATTCATGCTTAGTTATAAAACGTTTGTTTTCGAAAATGAAACTATAAAATTAAGCACTTACTACTAAGTAATAACACTTAAATAATTTTTTGACAAAAAAAACACTGAAGTAGTTTTAACAAAATAAAATTGTAGTATCGATATATAATATCATAACATATTTTTGTTTAGTTCTAATAAAAGATTATATAATCATAAAAGATAAATATTATTTCATAGAATAAAAGAGTAACCCATATTTATATTTAAACATTTAAGACATAGTAATTATATAATACTATTAATAAAAATTGTAATATTGTATCTTTGAGTAAGAAAAATAGAACCAAAATCACGTTTGTTAAAATTTAAATTGTTAAGGGATGGCAAAAAATACTAATTAAATTTGTTAAGTTGGTTAATCATTGATTCTCCATAATTCCTTACAACTATTAGTGTTCTAAAAAAAATTATGTGATAATTCTGTAGTATATAATATTTAAATATATAAATATAAAAGAATGCACATGATAAATTGTTATAAATAATTATTCTCATACAATGTTGTAAACAAAGACAAACAAATAAAATATTACATTTATTAATAATTTAACAAATCACCAATGGAATGAACGAAACATAGCATCAAATTACAAATTCGCATGATATAAGTACACAATATTAATTACATGGTACAAATATACATACACAAATTACAACTTCAAATCAATATAAACTCGTACTAAAATAAATATTGAAAATAATTTACAAATCCGCTAGATTCACTACAATTCATTAAAATAAATATTGAAAATAATTTACAAATCCGCTAGAGACTTTCTTTGTGTAATAACTAAATGCTATAATTTCATCTCTACATTTCACAACCTAGATGCTGTACAGAAAGACAACATTTTACCACCTACTCCACTGCTAATATTCTTGGACATCTAATTTAACAGCTTTCACATTCTCAATCCCCGGTTCATGCGTGTAATTGAAATCTTTTTTAAGTTCTAATTTTGGGTCTGGTCTGGAAAACTCGGTTATACCAGATGGAATGCAGGATCATGTGAAAAAGATCATACTTCACAGGCCTAGCATGCCATAAGAAATGTCTCTGGGCCTTCCTCACAGCGAACTGCATCTCCAGATACCTTTCTTCTGGTATCGACACAAGAATCTCTCTCAACCTCGGTACATCCTTCTCCGCCACTACAACCGAGAATGCTTCCCAATTCAACACCTCGAAAAAGGGCGGCACGAAGTTGTCTGATATGATCACCGGGACACACTCGTAGTATACGGCTTCCACAATCCTAGGGCTGTTCACCTCATGCCCCTTTGGACATAAGCAGTACTTGCTACTCTTCATGTGGTTGATGTAGCTCATCCTCTTGGCCACACCACGGGGCATCGGGCCGTATATTTTCATGTCCGGATAATGGTTTTTCCAGCGCTCGAGGAGGATGGGACGGAGATAGCCGTGGTTGTTGCCTGAGTAGAATGCGAGGATGCTCCTCTTGTGAGGCGGCTTTCCACCAACGTCCCTAAGAGGGTTCCTTGCAAAGCGGATGAAGGTCTCGGGAAGAGACACATCCCTTCCTATCTTGAAGCCGATGGTTATGTCTGCGTTGCAGAGAGCTTTGATGCAATTGTCCATGTGGTGACGAGTCTCATATAGGGCCTAGGACAATCCCAAGAAAATATTATGCAAAAAAATTATCTTGCTAATCCTAAATATAAAATCTTGTACAATGATTCTAGGTAATTTTTTAACCATCTAGGAAAATATGCAGAAACGCAATAACTAGAAGAACTAGGGGAGAAAAGCACTTAGCACGTACCCAATCATGGCAGGCAACAAGAAAATGATCCATTCCACCAGTTCTGTTCCAAAAGGGATACTTAACAGCGATTTTTTCAGAGTATTCCTTCACAAACTGCCGCAAGTTTGAGCGGTTGTAAGAATTAGGTACATATAAGGTGTGCTCCAGCATCCTTGAGCTGAAAGCCATGTAAAACAGATGGGCTTTCTTGGGATCCTTCGTTACAAACTGCATGTTCTCTTCCAACAGCTTCATGAACCATCCCTCAGAAGCATAAAGTCCTTTAAGTATCGGTTGATGAAATATTGGCTTTTCTCCATCTTTGTAGATGTAGACTTTCAATGTGTGTTCCATCAATTCATAGCTCCTGCAATGCCATGCATAAGAACATTTAAAGATATCAACTCAAGGGCATCTTGGAAAAAGCGTCCAAGACAATAATACTGTATGCAAGCAAATTCTTATAGGGCAACTGATAAAATGATCAAGCTCATGACATAAGTCAAATGTGCAAGGTTTCATTTGGCCATGGATTTGATGTGCCTTTTTCTTAAGATAAAATCAGTTTATTATATGTTGGCACTTCTTAATTGCATTACGATAGGGATGGTTGCTTTAAGAAGGCAAATATCTCGGCTATCCCAAACATACCCTATGTCGAGTGCTCCATTCTATAATGAGAATTCGACTTACCTCATGAACATAGAAATATTCCTGAAAACAGGAGCATAAAGTTGACTGTTTTGGGGAATATGAGCCCTCATGATCTTCTCCTTTGCATCAAGAATCTCCATGTCAGGTGGCAAGGATGCCCATTGAGGCTTCTATTTCCATCACATATAAAAAGCTTTAGAAAAAAGAAAGTCCCTTTCAAAATAAACATGGGTACATGACTACCTAAATAAAACAATATTACAAAATCTACAAACAAAGGCATCCATACCATTGAATGCGGAGATCTAAAATGCCGTGCCAGTATTTGATTCATCCTATCTATAGCCACGACTGATTTTGGTGGTGTTTCACTTGGCATCTTCTTCCTCGCAAGATTTTCCTTCCTCGTGGAAGTGTTGCTTTCTGCATCAACATCACTATGCAGAAACTCTCTTTCACTCTCAAAGCTTACTACTTCTGTCTCCCTCCCCAAAGATCTGTCATCTTCACTACTGAGGGAGCCTATACTGAACTTGGAATCATTTTGAGTTGTATTTTTTATCAGCAAATCTTCTTGATGCAATGTAGATGCCTGTGATTCAGAGAGAATCTCATGGCTTCCACTTTCATAAGATACAAGACCTCCGATCACATCTGAAAAACCACCTGATGAAGTTCGGTTATCTACAATCTGCTGCAGTGATGAACTCTGTCTATCCTTTTCCAATAATAGAACCTTTTCAAGGCTCATATCATTTGCCACTGTAACACTGATAATCATATCTGTTACCTTGTCCTTTGAAGTATTTGGCCCATCAAAGGATTCTTCACCATTATCTATGTCTTCTAAGGCTATACTATCCTTTATGAATTTATCCACTTTGCTCCGTTTTAGCTCGAGATTATGGTCATTGCTAGGGAATAAAGACCGAGGAGCATTTCCATAAGGCAGTGTTAGAGATTGGAAAAACAGGTGTGTTGCAGCTATCAAGCAAAGCGCAAAAATGAATCGCCTTGCCTGAAGATGGCATAGCTTTTGAAACTGAACTAAGAACTCCATTATTTAGAAACACAATCAACCTTATCACAAGGCAGAACTAATCTAACCGTCTTATTTACGCAGTTGCAGTTAGGGTTCCCGAACATCACTGCAGATATAGAAGAAGTTAAGAGTTAAACTTCCAAAATTTGCAACACATCAACCAAAGTAATAGCAATGAAACTCAAATTCGTGATGAAAACAGAAAGCATGTACATTTTGTAAGCTCAATCAAAATTTTAAAATTTTCATACCTCTAGATTTGCGTATATTTCCGTTAGGGTTTCATGAAACAAAGCCCAATAAACTTCATGCTCAGTCCAGAACTGGAAAGCAGAGATCTAGACCTAAATCTCACATCTAGAGCCGGCGAAAAGGAAGAAAAAAATTGCTTATAAAAAGGAACGCTAGCGTTGAGCGCAGTTAACAGTAAGCATCACAGAGAAGCATAGTGGAGCACAGTAAGCAAAAGAAGAAATGAAGTTACACAAGCAAGCTAAAGTGCAAGTTCAGTTCACAGAACAACTTGCAAATCAAAATGGCAAATTCAGAGTAAACCGAGAAGTTCAAAAGGGCTTCTTCTGCTCCAGAAAACTCAATCCGAGAGAAGACGAATTGATGAGTGTCATGTTCTGGAAGCTTGTGCAGGAAAAACTCAAAGGCGCACTACTTTTTCTTCTTCTTTATATATGCTTTTTATTTTAATTCTTGTATGAAAAACATTTTATTAAGGACTTATTTGATATGTGTATGAATAAAAATTTCTTTTTTTTTGGTGGGAAACAGGGCAAAAAGCCCCAAATAAAAATTTCTTTTATCTTTTGGTTCAAGTATATATGTTTTTATGCTAAAAAAAGTATATATGTTTTTTTATTTAAACCTTGCTTGCGGTGTGTGGCTGTAATTAGCGATGTCAATGGGATGGATTCGGGGATAAGACTACCCTCCCGTCCCCATCTTTGTTAAGATTATGCTTCTCGTCCCTATCATCGTTCCCTTTTAGGAAATGAAAATTATCTCTATTCCTATCCCCGCAAATTCTCCATCCCGTCGGGAAATCCCCACCGTCTACTTTTTTCATTTACTTTCCTTGTGATTTTCTCGTTAGATTCCTAATATAAATTACTTATGGATTTCAATTTTTAATAAATAAATTCATATAAATTAGGTAAATTATTACACTTATAATAGTAGAGGGAGGATCAAATGAGCACAAGGATTATAGTAAGCATTGGACATTGATGTTAGCCGTCCACGTGTCTCCATCCGGCTGTGAATCTTCTGTCATTTAACATCAAAACCCTACATGGAGGGGCATTTTCGTACTTTTGCCTTTCATTTGTTTTGTTGCCTGCCTCCCTCGATTCGCTCTCGTCTCTCTTGGCGACGAAGCTTTTCCGCAATCGCCATTGAAGGAGTTCTTCGTCGCGCTCCTCGCAGTTGTTTTGTTGCTCGATTTCGCATTGTTCAATCTATTCATGCTTTCGGATTGATTCGCATAGAGGTATCCATGGATTCTGGTAAGTTAATCTCGTTTATCTAGTTGTACGGTTTCTACGGTTTTAGAATTCCTTTGCAGTTTATTCAACATAGATTCGTCTTGCATTTTGACAATCTATAGAATCATAATATTCAATTGATTTGTTATGGCGTTTCTATTGTGTTCTTTGACAGATTCGTTTTCACGTTTTCATAGTTAGGTTTTGACAATCATAATATTCAATTGTGTTTTTCTTCGTGTTTACAGTCGTCTTTTCTGATATTTTTCCATTGATTGCTCGTGTGAACTCGGTTTATATTTTGTTTGGTCTGTGTTGTGTATTGTGGTATATCTATTTGATTGTGCTCGATTGTTTTGAACCTCCTCCTAATTTCATTGAACCTCAATTGTTGTATGTCCTGTATGTTTGCAGTGCTTGGAAGTGTGTCTGTTGGTGCTAGTGGTAGTGTATCCCTTGATCAGAGTTCCCCTAGTTCATATCCAAGTGATTCGGACATTGAGATGTCTTCGGATTTATCTGTTGCCCGTCTATCTCAAGGTGGTTCTGTGTACCACATTCCAATCTGTGTTGATTCTCTGAAACCAGTTGTTGGTATGTTGTTTGGGTCATTGGAGGAAGCGATTGATTTTTACAAGGCATATGCACTGGAATGTGGCTTTATTGTGAGGCTCGGCGGATCACGCATGGTAGGCGGTGTGGTTGCATTGAAGTACTTGCATTGCACCAGACAAGGTTTTAAAACTGGCCAGAACAACACAAAACGCATGCGCCGACGTCCTTCAAACAGAGTTGGTTGTAAGGCGAAACTCACCCTTACTTTTGCGGGCAACCAGGGCTATAAAGTAACAGCGTTTGAAGATCGCCACACACATGAAATGGTTGTTGGTAAGGATAAACAGTTTATGAAGTCTATGAGGAAGCTGGACTTCAGACATAAAAAGTTTGTCATGGATTGTGAGAAAGCGCACATCGGTCCAGTCAGGTCGCATAGGATATTCAAGGAACTCGTCGCCGGCTACTCCCAAGTCGGTGCTTCAGCTGTTGACTTCAAGAACTACCGATGAGATATGTTGGCGTATATCGGTGGTTCCGATGCTCAGATGACGATCAACCGTCTGTTCAACAAAAAAGAACTGTGCCCTGCGTTCTTCTTTGAGTACGATGTGGATTCTTGTGATCGTTTGACACGTTAATTTTGGGTTGATCCCGTGTCTCACAAGAACTTCTCTCTCTTTGGTGACGTTGTATCGTTTGATGCTACATACCGAACCAACAGGTTATTGTCTATCCTTCTTCATTGCATTTTTCATTTTTTATTTTACACTGTAACCAGCCTTGAATTTACTATTCTTTGTGCTTTTGATGTTAAGTTTATTGAATGAACCTGTTAGTTAGATTTTATGAACCTCTCAGTTGAAATTGATGAACCTAGTTTGCGGACGTGATGAACCTAGTGTGCAATCCCATGAACTAGCTATCAACATATTCCAGTCTCTTTGCTGAGGTCCCAAATGCACCTTCTAGTTGTATTGGATACCTTAATAGACCATCTATACAACCTTTCATTCTAAACTGCATAATCCTATTTCAACAACTCTGACGAAACTTGTCCCTCATACTTGGTGAACCTCGTAGTTATACATGATGTACCTTTTTGTTATAGTCGATGAACCCAACTACTTAGATGAATTTATTTAATGTTATATCTTGTACCTAGCTATTTTCTCTTTATGTTCATAGTTATTGAGCTTCTTTTTTACAACAATGACCTTGTTTTCATAATCTGTTGAACCTAGCTACTGTAACTTTTTTGAGTTATAGTTGTGTATTCATTCTAATCAATCTCCTTGTGTACTTATGAATCCTGATTTGATTGCTCTTTTTATTACATAATGTTTGAGTGTTTTATGACTTTTTTCTTATGCATAGTTGGCTTTGTTTACATCTCTTCCATATAGGTACAATCTGATTTTCATACCATTCACCGGCCTAGACCATCACAAGTCGAGTGTCACTTTTGCGGCTGGTTTAATTTTCAAGGAAGACGCTGGATTATACGTTTGGTTGTTGGAGAAATTCAAGGCAGCTATGGTGCACGAGCCAAATGTTATAGTGACAGACCAAGACCTATCCATGAAGTACGCTATTGAGCAAGTTTTCCCGCGGTCGCGCCATAGGCTTTGTATGTGGCACATCATGAAAAAAGTCCCCGCAAAGACCAAGTATGACACTGCCGCTGGTTCAGAATTTAGGGCTAGGTTGGACAACATTGTGTGGGCCCATGACCTTTCACCCGTAGAGTTTGAGTCACAGTGGGCTGCGTTGCTTGATGAATTCCCATTGGTGAAGCGGAGGTGGTTTGATGACATGTTTGCAATCCGACATTTTTGGATCCCAGCCTACTTCAGGGATGTGATGTTTGGCGGTCTGCTTAGGACTACTTCTATTTCCGAATCTGCAAACAATTACTTTGGTCACTTCACTAACAGATACTACCGCCTAGTTGAGTTGGTGATGCACTTTGACATAGCATTGGACACGCAGAGACACAAGCAGGCGAAGCTGAACTTTGATTCTTTGACTATGCATCCAGATCTTAAGACACATTTAAGATTGGAGAAGCATGCGTCTGAGGTGTACACGCTCTCAATTTTCAAACTTGTTCAGGATCAGATTATGGAATGCTGTTTATCATGCTTTATGGTGAGCATGTCTGAGGTCAATGGTACAAAATTCTACGGTGTCAAGGATTGCTTATCCAAGAGGTTCACAGTGGAGCAGTCAACTGAAGGTGGAGATTTTTTATGCAGCTGTCATATGTTTCAAAGGATTGGTCTGCCTTGTTGTCATCTCATTTTTGTGTTCAGGAACCTCAGGTTTGATAGGATTTCGGAAAGGTATGTCCTTGCGCGTTGGACCAAGGATGCCACTATTACACCGGTGTTCACTATCGACGACACCATTTTCACTCAGTGTGCGGCCCTTGAAGAGCGTGAGGCGGTCATGAATGAGTTGATTTCTGACTTATATAGTTGTGTGGGGCTATTGGAGGACAAGCCGGACCTCATGAAACAGTTTTCGATTTTGCTTAAGGAGAAAAAGGCGGCTCTGCTGTCTACGAGTGGTGCTTCGTCTAGTTCTGGCGCGTCGAACCTTGAGCAACTGCAGTCTTATGCCGGAGTTGAAGTCCCTTCAATCGTTAACGTGCTGCCACCAGAGCAAGCCAAGAACAAAGGAAGCGGGTCGCGTATCCGAAGTGGAAGAGAAATTTCTATTGCTTCGAGCCGTGCAGGGCAAAGGCGTTGTGGCAGATGCAACAAGTATGCCACTCACAATAGTCGCACTTGCACTTAAGTGCTTGACTCTTAGTGCTCTTCAGTATTTTCCCATTCCATCTTTTTTCTGATTATGTTTGCTGAATTTTTAAAATTTTTGAGGAGTTCAAGTATGCCACTCTGCTAAACAGCATTAAGAGTTCAAATTTCACATGCTAATTGTAGTTCATACATCATTTCGTCTTATTTCTCCTTCAGGAATATACTGTATACATCGGATGATCCTTTTTTGAAACTAGTTCATTATGTTCTTTCATTGGTGCACGTATTGTTTGAGTTCTAATCGATGAACCTGTTAGTTTCAGTGTATGAACCTATCCGTTGAAACAGATGAACCTGGTTTGCAAACCTGATGAACCTCGTATCAACTTATTCCAATCTCTTTGTTATCATTCCAGATGCACCTTGTCGTTGTAATGAATGAGTAATTAGAATGAAGAAGAGGTAGACTTCAATAAATTGCACTTGCAGTCTTTTTTAAGTTGAAATGCATAATCGTATTCAAAACTCTGATGAACATGTCCCTTATAGTTGATGAACCTGTTAGCTATACATGATGAACGTGTTTGTTATATCCGATTAAGCTAGTAACTTAGATGAACATACTTTCTAGCTTATATGAACCCATATTCACCATTTCATTTTTAGGGTACTTGAATGACAAAAGTTATTGAACTTTGAACTATTGAATGAGTTTTGTCACAAAAATTCTTTTAAAACACAAAACGAGTACCTGGTCAATTTTTGAAGTGTATAACCTATTCTATGTCTGATGAACCTGTTACTTATACTCAATGAACCTGTTAGCTGTAAATGATGAACCTAATTGTTATAAATCATGAACCCAATGCTTGGAAAGAGTACACTCACGACTAATTGTGGCTACAAGTCAAAATCAATGAACCTGCATGAGAAAATTAATGAACCTGCAAGACAACACCAATGAACCTGGTTGTTTTTGAAGTGTATAACCTATTCTATGTCTGATGAACCTGTTAGTTGTAAATGATGAACCTAATTGTTATAAATCCAGAACCCAATGCTTGGACAGAGTACACTCACGACTAACTATGGCTACAAGTCAAAATCAATGAACTTGCATGAGAAAGTTAATGAACCTGCAAGACAACACCAATGAACCTGCCATACAAAATCGATGAACCTGCTAATATATTGAAGTCTTCATCCTAATTAGGCAATCAATCACGTGATTAGTGCTACCTGCTAGTATCGTTGTAACCAAGTCTGCAATCCTACATTTTCACAAACCACACAATCTGTAACACCCCCAAATAACCTCTTGAAAGTATTACCGCCAGTGACCTCAGACATACTGTCCGATGTCACCCAAGGCTTTTCCAGTTGATATAAATCATTAAACCATAGTTATGATACAACATATCATAACTTCCATTAAAACCAAGTCTCGGAATTACAGCATAATTCCAAATACATCAAAATACATTATCAGAATTATTACATCAGAAGTCTTAAATACAAAACATAATTAACACAGCGGAAGTCTTAAAATAACAACAAAAACATCATTCGCCTTTATAGTCGTTCTAGCCTTCTCGGATCCGCAATATATCTGATGTGCCGAATCGAACGGATGACACCAGCCAACCATACAGAGAACAATTACGGTTGGTTAGTCTAATGAAAGACCAAGCAAGGGGTACAAAGCAGAGTGGTTCGAGTAGTCGTATTAGGTTAGACTCATCGTCTCTCGAATAACAATCGATCACGATAGTCAACCACCATACTTCTACTGATTTATATGAAAAGGCATGATTAAGTAAAGATTCTGGAGACCGAATCTCACAGCAATCAATCCCAAAAGAAGACTCCAATGAATTGAGTCTTATCGGAAATATGAAAAATGTTGGGAAACTTAATTAATCACAGTATCGCATACGAGCGATTTAAAAGTTAAGACGAGCTTTCCTAGCTGCACTATCGCCTAACTGCACTACTTGTCGAAGGTATATTAATTATGTGCGTCAAGAGCACTTATCTGATTTAATTCCAAAACTCACATCACGTTATAAGCTTTTATATCCACAACGCAGAGTCCAAGCCTCTATATCCACATCTCGGTTGGTCATGACCAGAAAGTTTGGCATAGGGTCTTGATCGCCCTGTTATTTGCCAAGTTATAAAGAAACGAATGGACCTCGCAAAGTCCAAGCGTTCCTACGAATACTTGTGCTAACTAACAGTTCAACACAGTAATAGTCCACATCCAAGCCAACATGGCCAACATCAAAAACATATATTTATACTAGCTTCGTTCTAGCAGATATACAACCTAGTATAATATCAAATTTTAATCATTTATTAACAAAGTTGTTCCCAACGAACAATAAATCAGTAAATCATCCCAAATTAATTAACAACTAAACAATTGATAATTAATTGAAATATGGAATGATGAACAAGAGCGAACCGCCACTTGCCTTAGATCCGCAGAAGCTTAAAGACGACGGTGGGATTTCCGGGCTCGAAACAGGGACAGATCTGGCAACACAGATTCCTTCGGATCGACCCATAAAGAAATCCTAAGTTAGATTCAATATCTACATAATTGAATCTAAAAGAATAGGAAAAGAATCAAAGGAATCAAGCCTCGCCCCAAGCCAAACACCCAAGAACACAGACTCGGACAAGGCTCGCCGCAGGTGCGGTGGAGCCTCTGCCGCGGGTGCGGCCAGCTTACAGTGGCGAAGGTCATGACAAATTTTCGATGGAGAACTCACCCAAATCAATTCGTTCGACTTTGATTCATTCTTGGTTTGATCTCCCAACACCTTAGGCCTTTGAATACCACTTAGGATTACCTTTTCCAACACTCAAAGGAATTCGAACACCTTCACAACAAAGCTCAAAGCTTGGTGCTTCAATGGAGAAAACAGAGGAGGAAGATGACGCTCCTTCCTTTTCTGATTTCGACCCCTTTTATAGCCCATCAGTGAGCTTCCTCAGAGGGGACAAGCAAGGAGACCAGCTGGGAACAAAGGAACAACAAGTGGAGCAACTTGCTCGGCCAAGGATAAGATTTTCAGAAATCTTATCGCGACGAAGATGGCTTGCACCGCGGGGTGCGGTGGCGACTCTGTTGCCGCCTCCAAATTTGGCCTTCGCCGCGGGTGCGGCCACTTGACCGCGGGGTGCGGTCAAGGCCATTTTTTCACCCTCTTGTCCGTTTTAAATCTTGGGTTAAATATCTTAACCCCGGGTTAAATATATTCGTACAAGAATGACTATTTAACCTTAAACATATGTCAACTGTATTTTATATTACTCAGAAAAATATTACAGAGATCAAACAATTTACAGAATGTCCGAACCTCTTTAAAATTAATCCGACTTGTAATACAGGAGTTGGAAAAATTCCAAAATATCCTTATAAAATGAGGGATATTACATTACCTCCCCCTTAAAAAAAGTTTCGACCCCGAAACTTGATTATTGTAGGCCGAAAACAACTCGGGAAAGCGTCTAAGCATATCCTCTTCAGTCTCTCAAGTAACCTCTTCGGTTCCTGACTTGGACCACAAAATTCATACCAACGGTACCACCCTGCTGCGTAGCTGCTTCTCACGAGGCTCGAGAATACGCACAGGTATCTCCTCATAGGTACCGTTTGCCTGGATCTCGATGTCTTCATAACTCAGCACATGAGATTCATCTGGCACATACTTCCTTACAAGGATACGTGAAACACGTTGTGCACTGGATGTGCCGATGGCGGCGATGCCAAACGGTACGCTAGATATCCCACCCTATCAAGGATCTCGAATGGTCCCACGTAGCGAGGGTTAAGCTTCCCACGCTTACCAAATCTGAACACACCTTTGGATGGTGACACCTTGACAAATACTTTGTCACCAACCTCGAATTCAACATTCCTACGCTTCGGGTCAGCATAAGACTTTTGTCGACTCTGGGCGGTCAACATTCTTTGTCTTATCAAGGCAATGTCTGAGGCAGTCATTTCGACTAGCTCTGGTCCGAGCAGATCTTGTCGGCATTCTCATCCCAACAAATTGGAGATCTGTACTTTCGACCATACAAAGCCTTGAATGGAGCCATCTTGATAGTAGCATGCCAGCTATTATTGTATGTGAACTCAATCAGACCCAGGTTGTCCCTCCAGCTAGTCGGACGATCGAGTACACAAGTTCTCAGCATATCCTATCGCCATATGCTATACTTGTACTAACTCGTGACCATTCTCAAAGTTATGATCACCACAATAGATTCGCTATACTAATTATGAGAATACATATTCTCTTACTCTTACTTCTAAACTTCTCTCGAAGTAAATACCCTAACCTCCTTAGGTTGGTATCCTTAACCAATTTGGTCTACAATCCTTACTCTCGATAGAATAGATGTAATCATCTACATGATTACCATTGCCTTCACCAGAGTATCCTTACAAAAATCTCCAATGTAACCTTGCTGTCATGCATTCTTCCTCCGGAAGACCTTAATGTCCTTTCATAGAAGAATACAACATCTTTCTACTAACCTTCTTTCGACAGTTCGGTCCTTGAATAAATACTTAGAAATCAACAGTACTACAACTTAGTACTTCCACCTGTCATATAGACCTTACATAAACGATTCACTTGTTACCCTTATCATATCCGACCCTTATGCCATATATTTATCTCACAATCTATGCCTGATTACCACAACATGATTCACTAATCCATTCCATAGGATTATACTCTTGTCTCACCCGAACGTTTTATAAGATTACCTTAACCAACGTGGGTTGCCCCTTTTTCTCAAGTCCACTTGATCTCATCCGCAACCTCATCTCTATATATTATACCTTTAATAGGAGAACACGCATCTCCCTCACAATTTCCTTATATGCAAAATCTCAAAGTTCACATCTTAATTCCTTACAATCCAATTGTCAACTCTTAGTAACCTCAAAATATTACATCCTCAATTTCCTTAAAGGTACCTCTTACTATTCCATCAATTATCTGGAGTAAGTTTGACCTTATGTCATTTCTAACTTAAATCCTTTAAGATTCTCATACTTTCTCCAAGAATAATCACAACATTTATTCGTATGCTCCTCAACCCAATCACATGAGAGCTTACTCCTATTTTCTCAAAGTATCGAATTGCTAAATGATTCATTACCAACCGAATCAATCACTTGCGTCTTAATCCTTCAATAGATGTACACGAGTAACATTGTTACTTTACTCCTTAAGCATGCATAAACTTAATCTATGTACTAAATCCTTCAGTTTATCGAAATCATCAACATGATCGATCCCTAAACTGAAATCCTTCCATTTAAGTGGCCTCTTCCTTAATACAGTAACTTCACAACCTGATCTTTCCAATAAGGGTTGTACCATACGCCTTATGGATGGCCCAATCACATAAAGTCCAAATATCGAATCTTGTAAATTCCCAAGTGTCATAACTCTTTATTCCTCGAAAGGACAACATTCTAACTCCAATCCTTTGGCCTACTTAAATTTGGCCCTAAGATTCACTGCCAACTCAGGCCTCTAGTTTCTTCGAAACAGGATCGCAATCGATCAATTAGCACAGTTGTGCCTAATCACTTTATTTCCTTAATCGTGACATCAAATCGCCATAATAGACATCAATCATTGTCTGTCTAATCCTTATATTGCTTCTCTAAAGGAAGTCTCATAACAGACCCCAAAACGAAACTTCGAATAGATCTTCCAAGATAATACTTATGACTTTGCACACTCGGCTTTTCAAAAGCAACCCTTAACCATTGGTCCTACACCGGTTGTATCCACAACTCTGAACTCTAAAGTCCTACTCAAGGTCCTAATAGAGGAAACGTGTTCCCTATGAACTATCTCTGTTATACATTTCCCTTTAGTAGCGCTAATACTGGTGCAGAGGTTAGATATTGTTTCAATTCCTGAAAATTGGCCTCGCACTTGTCATTCCAGACAAATTTCTTATGGGCCTTGCGGAGCAGACCGGTCATAGGTAGAGCGATCTTAGAAAATCCCTCTACGAACCGTCTGTAGTAACCCGCAAGTCCTAGAAAACTACGCACCTCCTTCACGTTCTGAGGCCGCTTCCAATTGGCTACTGCTTCAATTTTCTGGGGATCAACTATCACCCCATTCTCATTGATCACATGGCCTAAGAAAGCCACTTCCTTGATCCAAAAGTCGCATTTAGACAATTTTGCATATAGTTGATTTTGTCTAAGGACTGATAAAATAATCCGAAGATGTTCCTCATGAGCTTCCACGCTCGGGGAGTAGATCAAAATGTCATCGATGAAGACCACCACGAACTTATCCAAGTACTGGTGAAAACATTGGTTCATCAGATCCATGAAGACTATTGGAGCATTGGTAAGTCCAAATGGCATGACTACGAACTCGTAGTGACCATATCTCGTCCGGAATGCAGTCCTCGGAATATCTTCCTCACGAATCCTGAGCTGGTGATAACCAGATCTCAGATCGATCTTGGAAAAGACTTTTGCTCCTTGTAGTTGATCTAACAGATCATCAATCCTTGGCAAAGGATATTTGTTCTTGATCGTGACTTTATTCAACTCACGATAGTCGATGCAAAGTCGAAACGATCCATCCTTCTTAAATAACACCGGAGCGCCCCAAGGTGATGCGCTCGGCCTTACATAACCTTTGTCGAGAAGATCCTCAAGTTGCTTCTTCAACTCTTTCATCTCTGCAGGAGCCATCCGGTACGGTGCTTTAGAAATTGGCACGGTACCAAGCTCGAGATCGATAGAAAATTCCACGTCATGCTTCGGGGGTAATCCAGGAATTTCTTCCGGAAAGACATCCGAAAATTCTCTAACCACTGGAATATCAAGAACTGAAGGTTCATCTTTCACGGACGGATCCAGGTAGCAAAGATACCCGACACAACCTTGTCGTAGTAGCTTAAACGTAGCCATCGCATTGCTAAGCCTGCCGTTATCAGCGTTATTCCGACCCTTAAACTTGCACACGAACTGCCCCCAGATGACACCGTCACCGTCCTTGAACTAAAGTCGATCACCGCCCCATGACGCGTCAACCAATCTATACCGAGAATAATATCGTATGGAGCCATGGCTATATAGATCAAATCTGCCTCAAACTTCTTACCCTGAATGGTAACCGGAAATTCTGACAGAAGCTTGGTTCTAACCAAATATTTATTAATAGGAAGGTTTACAACGAAAAGTTTACAAACCTTGCTACATACTGATCTAAACTTACTAACATAACCATATGAAACGAAGGACTGGGTAACACCCGAATTCACAACATACAACAAAAGTAGGATGAAGGTATAAGGCACTTTAAGCATTTGGAGCATCGGGTCCATACGCTTCACGCATAACGTAAGAGTGTTGACCCAGACCTCCAGAAGCCATTGGGGCTTTCCCCTTTGTTCTGCGCAGTTGTCCGCAGCAAAGGACTAGGAGCTTCCATCGGACTGATCCTGGATCGGTTGTTCTGATTAACAGACCCCTGCCGTGACTTAGCTCCTTTCTGCCTCTTCCATTGACAGAATGCCTGTAAATGTCCTTCCCTTTTGCAGGCAAAGCACGTCTTCTTCTCCTTTGGGCACACATTACTCTTGTGCCCGTGCGTACTATAGTTGTAGCACTGGATCAGACTCTTGTTCTGCCCCGATTGCTGTGTTGACCCATCTTGAGTCATTTCTGTCTTTGCTCGGCCAGATTTGGCAAAATCAGACGATGGCGCAGGACGTTTAAACCCACTTGCCTGAGACTGGTTCTGCACTTGCCTCTGGCTATTACGCTTCTTTATTGGCTCTCCTTCCCCATCGTAGCTGTCATGCCTTATAGAGCTTATGGCTTTCAATGCTTGGCCATAATTGTCTCTATTCCCGACAGTATCCTCACGAGGTATTTGGACAGCTGGCTCCTCAAATCTGGGAACCGCTGGAGGATCTGGCACAACTTGTGCCTGAGGCGCGATTGTTCGTATAATGTCGATGAGCGCTTGTATCACCAAACCCCGGATTGCCTCTATTGTTGCGGCATCAAATATCACTGGTGTGTTGACCTGAACTTGGTCATTGCCCACTGGATTGTTGTGAGCAACAAACTCGTGTTCCTTTCCAGGGTTCGCAACATTCCTCGCATTTGGTCTGGGGTTATTGCTTGGCCCAGCACCAACACGAATAGTATTCCTCATGTTCATCATCTGTTTACCGATCAGATTCCAAGTATTTTATACATTAATATTTCTCAAAAAATACTTAATGTAATCAACTCAGAGTAGATTAACTTGGTAATTTCTATTGATGAATTCAAACCGAGTTACTAGGTTCTACAACCTTAAATCTTAACGAGGGAACTGAGAATTCAAGCCTTACTGGAGATGGCGAAACCACCTCGGCTTCTTCCGAGTCCTCTGAAGAGAAACGAAAGAGCTCAGAATTACGGGTGACGAATAGAGAATTAGTCTTTCTAAATATGGAAGTTCGTTTCCATATCAGACTAAAGAGAAGGCACGACTATGAACGGTAAAAAATTTCTCTGAAAATTCAGAGCCTTCGAAAACATTTCTCAATTTCAAACGAGTGATCGGTTTAAAAATTTTGTTCCAGTAAAACATTTTAAACCCGACCCGAAAGAAAAAAAAAATCGGCTCTGATACCAAGTCTGTAACACCCCCAAATAACCTCTTGAAAGTATTACCGCCAGTGACCTCAGACGTACTGTCCGATGTCACCCAAGGCTTTTCCAGTTGATATAAATCATTAAACCATAGTTATGATACAACATATCATAACTTCCATTAAAACCAAATCTCGGAATTACAGCATAATTCCAAATACATCAAAATACATTATCAGAATTATTACAGCGGAAGTCTTAAATACAAAACATAATTAACACAACGGAAGTCTTAAAATAACAACAAAAACATCGTTCGCCTTTATAGTCGTTCTAGCCTTCTGGGAACAAGGGAACAACAAGTGGAGCAACTTGCCGGGCCAAGGATAAGATTTTCAAAAATCTTATCGCGACGAAGATGGCTTGCACCGCGGGGTGCGGTGGCGTGGCCGCTGGGTGCGGTGGCAACTCTGTTGCCGCCTCCAAATTTGGCCTTCGCCGCGGGTGCGGCCACTTGACCGCAGGGTGCGGTCAAGGCCATTTTTTCACCCTCTTGTCCGTTTAAATCTTGGGTTAAATATCTTAACCCCGGGTTAAATATATTCGTACAAGAACGACTATTTAACCTTGAACATACGTCAACTGTATTTTATATTACTCAAAAAAATATTACAGAGATCAAACAATTTACAGAATGTTCGAACCTCTCTAAAATTAATCCGACTTGTAATACAGGAGTTGGAAAAATTCCAAAATATCCTTATAAAATGAGGGATATTACACAATCAACCTAGTATCATTCTAACCAAAATGCTAACAATCATCCAATGTTCATTCATAGGGTCCTTCAGGGTTGTCTCTAATGGTCTGAAGTGCCTTGTCTTTGATTTCATTAGCTTCTGAGGTGATGATGGTATGTACATATTTGATCCTTAGTTCTTCAACGGCCTTCTTCTTGTTTTTGTTGTTCATCTGGTCCTCCCAGTTGTCATTCGGCACCCCCATGTACTTCTCCATATGTCGCATGGCATATAGCCCAGAGCTTTGCTCTTGTGCACTGTCACATTGGCACGGAAGAGGAATCAACTGCGCCTTAGGCTGTGCAGATTCGAGGTCGTTTGCTCTTTTGATCAAGTGATTCTGGCGGAGGTAAATTGCAGTCATCGATACCTGCACAGAAGAAATGCAGACAACAAATGAATTTTTCACCAAACAAAAAAAAAATGTACAAAACAAAACAATTTTATACACTCTTGTACACTTACAATCTTCTGAACAGCTGCCTCATAGAGGCCCATATCACCGTTGTTCGGCACACTGTCGAGCACATGTATGCTTTTACTCTTAATGTTCATGGCAATGACAAAGTAACGGTCATTGTGGATTATGACAGGTACAACAGCCTATAATAATGCGTTCACTTAGTGACCTTTGAAATTTACTCAAAAAGAATTATCAACAAAATAAATAAAAAAACAGACAACCTCAGACTAGTAATAATTTTACCATGTCTACGTCCTTTATCTTTCATCCATGCACCTCGCCCACGGCGGAGTTGAAGTTCTTGATGAACTCTCCCAATTGATCTTTCAAGTTGACATTCTGTTTCACCATTTCATGATTTTTTGTTAGCATACACCAATTATATATTCAAGCTAAAAACTGCACAGATAAACTATTCAACCTTGATGTAGAATTTCATGAACCTTAGTCAATAATGCATGAACATCTTTTATAATAAATGAGCCTCTGTGAGATGAACTTTATAGGACTTCACTTTTCATATGATGAACCTCATTTTATTAACTTTTGAGCCTTATAGTATATATCCATGCACCTTATTCTGTTAACTTTTAACCATTTTTACGTATCATTTGGTAGCATATATCCATGCACCTTATTCTGTTAACTTTTAACCATTTTTACGTACCATTTGGTAGACATAGAAGAATGCTCTGCTCAATTTGTTGTTGCTCTTGACCTCCTCATTATTGTTCAAAACTGTTGACCAAGCATCAATGACTTTGTAGTGGATGTCCACGTCCATAGCCAACTCCATTCCGATGACTTTGAGAGACTTGTGTTTGAATAGAGGCTCACTATTCAATTGCATAGAAACAGAAGTGTTATCCAGTAGTAAATCTTTATCTCTAATATTTACCATAATAATAAAATAAAATATGTCATAAGGTATCTATATCTTACCCTCCTATGCTGCAGTGGAGACAGTAGTTGTACACTACCATTGCCTCATTTGGTCTCTTGGCAAAGATGTCCACAGTTCGGCTTTTGTATGGGCTTCTGAGCTTTTCCCCAAGTCTCTTGTGCCTTGGCCCATGAACCACATCAGCATTAGCCTCTAGTTGCTTCCCCTTGCCCTTGCCCTTGCCCTTGTCGTTTTATTTTTATTTTTTAGTTTCAGCCACCTCTTTGTCCTTCTGTGCATCAGCCCCTTCATGTCCTTCATGCATGGCTTCCTCAACACCAATGTTCTCTATCTCCTCTGAGCCTATAAGCACCCCCTTGTCCTTCTGTGCATCAGGCACTGCATGTTCTTCATCCTTGTCTTTGTCAATTTCAAAGTCCTCTAACTCCTCTGAACTGATAAGCTTGAAGGATAGAATTGTCAAATCCGGTGACTTTTTGGCCTTCTTCCTTGTTTTTGGTATTGCGGGTGCTGGTCCCTTGTCCTTACTCCCAACCACAATCTCTTGCACAGCGCCTTCTGCCCCATGCAGTGCTTGCTCTGCGTTCTCCGTAACAGGAACGGACCCCTGTCCCTTTTCTTCCAGGTCTCCTTCACTTAATGTGTTTATTTGCTCACTGTCATTACCTAACCCATCATCCCTCTCTTTCTCCACCTCTTCAACTTGCTCTCTTACCTCTTTTCTGTCTCCCAGCACATTAGTGTACTGATCCATAATGGTGTTTACATCCTCTCAAGTTTGTGCGGAATCCATGCCCTGGTTTGCCTTAGAAGGGGAAGCTCTAGCATTTGAGAATTTGATCTTTTCTTTAGAAGCATCAGCCTTCTCAACCTGTCTCAAGCATTCTATCAACTGTGGATCGCTCCAGAATGGGTGGTCAGCATCATTCCATATCTTCTCAAATTCACTTTGTTCCTCTTCCTCGGCCTTTTTCTTCCCAATCAGCGTCTGCGTTGTCTTAATCATGCTCCTCACCTTGGGCTCGTCATTGAACTCAGTCGGCAAATTTTCCATCATGTCTGTCAGTTTCAACATTTTTGTTGCTACTACAAACTGTTGCTCTGTGAAGTTATTCAGCCACTCCTGCATACAAGAAAACAAGTTTATGTGGTAAATAGATGGAATAAAAAACAAAAATGGCATACAATACCACGACACACGAAGGAAATCAAGTTAAACCACTCATATTTGTGCTTCTTGATATAATTAGTAAGAAAAAAGGTCAAATTTGAAAGATCATGAACCTGTTTGCCCAACTCCATGAACCAGAGATTGATGAATCAAATTCACATTAAAGTACTACCCTACAGTACATCACCGGCATCATACATTTTTATTCAATTTAATGAACCTTATACTATTTATTCATGCACCTCTTGATCATTTTTCATGTATTACTCATCAGAATTACATGAACAGGCAAGTCAATTCCGATTGAACCTTGGTCAATACATGAATGAACCCTAACTTGTAAACTCATGAACCTTGATGTTTAAACTGATGAACCCACTATAATATTTTTTGAAATTGAAGTTTCATTATTTGTGCTTGGTTTTTACAGTGAACCCTCACTATGTGTGATGCATGATCTACAATGTCTAAAGTCATATAGCTAATAATTGTGTAACCGGATGACCCCTCAATACAATTTCTGAACCTTAATGTATATATAAATGAACCTCAACTGTAAACTAATGAACCTTGATGTTTAAACTGATGAACCCACTATACTATTTTTTGAACTTGAACCTTGATGTTTACCTGCAGCTTGTTGTTCATGAATCCATGTTCTTTCCTCTCCTTTGCTGGTCTTGGGTCTTGCAGTGTTCCTAATCCAAATCCTCCAAACTTCATCTCCCTGCTCTCCCTTTCCTCCAAAATCTCGTCAGTCCATCCTAGGTAGACGGGTGTATTGTTCGGGTTTGTATTTCCAAAGACAGATATCCTGTCTAAATACAACAACTGCATAGAAGAACACAAATACATTAGTACACACATGACATGCAACGTAATACACAGTAGTAGATGTTTTTTTTTTGTAATTAAACAAGAGTTGTTTACCACAAGGAAGACGGTGGGCCCTCTGTAGAACCTCTCTTTCTTTCCCTTCCATTCTTTTGTTGTTTGAGGCAAGACACTCATTACAAACTGACACCAGTTGTATCCCTTTATGTCCTCAACGTCACTGATCATCATGTGCTGAGGAATAGTGCCCTTTTGGTTGCTTTCGACGAGCACCGACATGAACATCACGATGAACAGCCTTTTGAACCAGACTTTGGAGGTGCAGGCTTTGAGCTTGACTGCCAGATGACTTGGCCTGATTTGCTTGATATTGTCAAAATACTCTTTCCATTCCTTTATAATGGCGTTGTCAGCGGCCTCTTTGCCTCTCCTTTCAACCGTCCTCTGCCCTCTAGGGATCTCTAGCACTCTCTGGACTTCCTCCTCTGTGACTTTTATGATGCTCGCATCCACCATCTTTATCTCACACTTGACCTCATCATAGTTTTCGAGGATCCAGAAAGCCAGGCAATGAGGCACCCTTTTAATCTTTAAATGCAACATGCTCTCAAACCCCATCTCTCTAATCCAGACCATTGCTTGTGCCTTCATGTGTTCAGGGATACCTTCCAGCGCGTTAACAAACGCTTTCGGGATATTCCTTGTGTTCAACCACTTGTATTGGGATCCATCCTCTTCTGTTTTTATCTTTAGGTGTGCAAGGACTATTTCCAGCTGGTTGTTGTCCTTTGTTTCTCTGCCCTTCTCCTTTTTTCCCTTGGTAATTACCAACTTCCTCTGTCCTCTTTCCTTCACTACAATCCACTTTTCTTTCTTTGTTTTCTTGGCAGTGTCTTCCTCGTCAACCTCCATTTTCCGCTTGCCCTTGTCTTTCCTCCCTTTAATCTGTTTGGTCTTTGGTTTTTTCCTCAAAGTGTCTTCAAGCTCCTCTTCACTGAAACTTTGTAATTGATCTTCTGCATCTGGCTGGATTGCAGCCCTGGACCGAGTGTTTGGTCTCATTGGTTGAATATCATCGGAACTGTCTGACGATGTAGTGTCTTTGTTTTCGTCAGAAGATGTTGTGCCACACCCTACACGGTGTTGAGCTGCAACCGCTGACCTAGTGCTTGGTCTTGTGGCTGGTGTTTTCTCAGAAGTTTCAGATGAACTGCCCTTGCTCTTTTCCTTTGAACTAACGCTGTCCTCGTCTTGAACTTCCTTTCCCTTCCCCTGTACTTCTAAACCCAATACATCTCCAGTGGGTGACCTACTTTTTGGAGTTGCTTGCAGGCTTGTTGGTGTTGTCAAATCTTCTTCAGTGGTTTGTATCTCCTTCACTGCAGAAGCTGGTATCTCTGCAGTTGTGTTGACTGGTGTTGCTTCAATTTCTTTAGTGGCTTGTAATTCCTTCTCTGCAGAAGCTTGAGAAGGTTGTTCATATTCAGCTTTTTCTTCAGTGTCTGGTGTTTATGTACACTGTTTTTTTGCCGGTGGTTCTTCTTCTTGTGAAGTTTTACCCTGTGAAGCCTTGGTCACTGTGTGTCTCACTCTTTTATGACTCATCATCTTCTGTCTAGGCTTTCTTGTTTTCTTTTCAGTCTGTGTTGATCTCTTTCGAGGCTGGGTTTTCTTTCTTCTTGAAACCACAGACTTCCTAGTAGACAATCTCTTATTGTTGCAATGTCCTCACTCTTTGTAGTATCATAATCTATCTCTATGTCCTTGAAGGTCGGTCCTTTGTGTTTAGAGTATCGTCTTGATGGACCGGTAGATCCTGCTAAGAGAAACATCACAATTATAAGATCAACTTCAGACTATGAAGTAAACTCTAACAAAGTAAATGAACCTCATACACAACAAATGAACCTAAGTATCCAACCCATAAAATGAACCCCATCAAAAGAGTTCCAACTCAAGTAGGGAAAGCATAATGAACCTAAGTTTATAAGACATGCATGAACTGTCGAAGAAGGAAATAAACTCCAAGTCATAAATGAACCTCATGAAATTAATGCAACTCAGGTAAAGACATGCACGAACTCTGGTAAGAGCAAATGAACCCCAACTCATAAAATGAACCTCAGGTAAACCTAATTTTTTTTTTATCACAAAGGCATGAAATCTTGAATAAAGAAATGAACCTCCAACTCATAAATGAACCTCATGGAATTAATGCAACTCAGGTAAACACAGGCATGAACTCTAGTAAAAGCAAATGAACCCTCAACTCATAAAATGAACCTCAGGTAAACCTAATTTTGTATCACAAAGGCATGAACTCTGGAAGAAGGAAATGAACCTCCAACTCATAGATGAACCTCATGGAATTAATGCAAGTCAGGTAAACACAGGCATGAACTCTGGTATGAGCAAATGAACCCCAACTAATAAAATGAACCTCAGATAAACCTTTTTTTTTTATCACAAAGGCATGAAATCTTGAATAAGGAAATGAACCTCCACCTCATAAATGAACCTCATGGAATTAATGCATCTCAGGTAAACACAGGCATGAACTCTGGTAAAAGCAAATGAACCCCCAACTCATAAAATGAACCTCAGGTAAACCTATATTTTTTATCACAACGGCATGAACTCTAGAAGAAGGAAATGAACCTCCAACTCATAGATGAACCTCATGGTATTAATGCAAGTCAGGTAAACACAGGCATGAACCCTCGTAAAAGCAAATGAACCTCCAACTCATAAAATGAACCTCAGGTAAACCCAATTTTTTTTATCACAAATGCATAAACTCTGGAAGAAGGAAATGAACCTCCAAGTCATAGATGAACATCAGGAAACGAACATACAATTCAGGCAAGGGAACAATGTCACAAGGAAAACAAAGTCAAGTACTGAAGAAACCCTAACTTCGAGGTTTGTGTTTCTAATGATGCAACAACAGTTAACAAACTCTCGAAACCTTCAATTTTGAGTAATCTAGGTGTTTTCGTGAAATCGAAACCCTAAATCTGATATCCGTACCTTCATAGTCGTCTTCGCTGTAATCGGTGTCGCTCCTCATATCGTAAGATAGTTTTTTACGTTCTTTTGGCTTGTTATTTGTCAGTTCCGAGCTTCATCTTTGATCAATTTCTCTTTTGCAGTTTTCGCGTTCGATTGATCGAGTTCTGAATTTGGTCGCTTTGTCTTCTCCTCTTCGACTTCTGTGGAGAGTTCGTTTGAGAGCGTCTGAGAGCGTTTTGGCAGGGGGTTAGAGGTGAGGGACAAACGTGTAATAACATGCTAAAATTAGTTTTAATTACAAAAATGCCACCGCGTGTATCAGGTAGTTGTCGCTTGCCTTGTCTCTCTTTTTCCTTCTCCTTCAATCCTGGCCGTCTATTTGCTCCATCTTACGGTTGTGATTGATTTGTAGTGTTTATCTTAAGGAGGTGTTGTATCCGAATGGCCCTCTAGTAAAGTATTCAACATTGCACAATATATACAAATAAACATATTCATATTTAATATAAAAAAAACTCTATTGATTTTTTTTAAATGTAATCATAATACTTTATAATATATTATATTCATAAAAAATCCCGATCATCAGATTTCCCGTCGGAGAGCGAGGTGGGGCGGAGAACGGGTTGGGGACCATTGTCCTCGTCCCCATCCCCATCAAGGGCATTGATTTGCCCCCCATCCCGATCATCATCCTCGTCCTCGTCCCTATTTATTTTTCTATGGGGTGTGGATTCCTCGCGGATTTCGGAGAATCTCCTCATCGTTGACATCCCTACTTGTCGCTAGCCCGAGGAAATTTTGCACATGAGAGAAATCGAACACATGACCTCCCGCTAAATTAAGATTTTTTTATTAATAAGTTATTGTAAAAGAGAATGATGCAATAAAGTGTGTTTGATGAGAAAAAAATACTTTTATAAATTAGTAGTTTTTGAATATAAAGTGTGTATATGAAAAATAAAATAAAATAAAATAATTATATAACATGCATTCCTTTCTTATTATTAATAATTGGAATAATAAAAAATTTGCGCTCTATCCTCACAAAATATCGATATCGTTCATACCTTGGATAACCATATAACTATCAAATATTGTTGCCTTTATCGAAATTACTGGAAGTAATATTTATAAAAACTCTTTATAAATAATAAATACCAATTGCCAAATATAGCCTAAATATCCTTTCTTTTTCCTATAGAAATGCTTTGCTAAGTGCTTTTTAAAAATGATTTTAGGACGTAGGTTAAGACTTAAGATCTCATATATAATAAGAATAAATTAGATCTTGATTGTTTAGGATTATTTAAATATTTTATACAATGGTATATTATTTTATTTTTAAGGTTTAGTTTTCTTAAACGGATTTTTTAGGGATACGTTAGAAAATCGATTTTTAAAAAGTCTATTGTCACTTTGTCAGTACTCACTAAAAATGAACATGTTTAAAAAAGAAGACGCCGCCTAACTAGCCAAAACCCACCGACCCTCGACCTTGACCCTACAAACGCTCCCAAAAAGAAAACCCCCTCCAACTCTCAAACCCTAAAATCAGATCTTCACTGTCGCCACCTTCACCCTACATCACAGCCACCTTCACCCCACACCACCACCTTCTAATCAAACTTCAATCCTTCACCCTAACACCAAAGAAAAAAGAAGGAAAACTCCAACCTTTTACGTGTCCGAAATTTTCGATCCTGTCAAGCTGAGAGGTAAGCTTCAGGCGAGTACTTCGAAGAAGGTGGAACTTGTATCACCGGCGCCTCCAAAGAAGGATGACCAGAAGAAAGGCGATTCTGAAGCAAAGTCCAAAACACAGCAACAGAACAACAAAAATCCAAAGAGGTGATCAATCTCAGAGCAACAGTATGAACATTCGAGATTTACCTTCAAGAAAGTGCACGTACAAAAATTGTATCCCCGTGATGGAGACTTATTCCCACGACACTTGTGCTGGAGAAAATTGTACTTATGAACAAACCTTGTGGAACATGTTGTTTGTTTCTACGAACACTAAACAAATTCTATCGAACCCTTGATGAACTATCTCAACTGATTGATGTACATGAAAATTTGGTTGAACGAAGTTATGGATATTTCCATTTTTCTGATTTATGCATTCTTATTTTTCAAGATTTGAAACATTCGAACATTATTGCTGATATAGCAACTAAAAGATATACTTCAACCCTCGAATCAGTACTTGCCATATTAACTCCCAACCTTTTAGACATTTGTTGGACTTTATTGTTGCTTGTGCTGATTAGTTTTTCTCTGAAGTCCTGAACTTGAACCATATTATTGAACCTCTATCTGAGCATGTATTTTTTTAATTCTTGTTTGTGGTTTTTTGTTGTTCTTAGTTTGAAATATGTACACAAACTCTCAAAACAAATTTTGATTCGATATGAACCATTTTACCCGAAATAAATGTCAAATGAACTGATTACCTTTAAAGATGGAACCCTTTTCCACCATTTAGGTTGAGGAGACCATTAACAATGGTGTTTGTACTATTTTTATTTCTAATATGTAACATTGAACTAAGAACATTCAAATAGCAAATGCAGAAACATTTTGTGATATCAGTGATGAAAAAGGCGTTAGGCGCACCCAGGTGCCGGGAGCCCCTAGGCGCGCCTAGCCATAAAATTTTCAAATGTACAGAAGAGAGGAAGAAGAGAATAGAGAGGGAGGAAGAAATAGAGAAAAAACGTAGTAGGTAATATAGAAGATTGATGTTTATTTAGAGTGTTTACTTAGGAAAAAAATATAATAAATATATACAATTTTCTAGGATAGTTAAGCAAATCTGCTATTTCCTAGATAATAAATATATACAATTTCCTAGGATAGTTAAGCAAATCTGTTATTTTCTAGATAATAAATATATACAATTTCCTAGAATAGTTAAGCAAATATGTTATTTCCTAGATAATAAATATATACAATTTCCTAGGATAGTTAAGCAAATCTGTTATTTCCTAGATAATTAAGGAAAAGAAAATATAAATTAGTCTATTTAAAGATATAATCTTTAAAAAAAAAACCAATTTTAAAATTCAAAAAACCAAAAATCTGTTGGAATCCCTACAGGCTGGAAAAGGCGCACGCCTGAGCCTTAGGCGCCGCCTAGGGCACCTAAGGGGCGCCCATCCACTTAGGCCGCGCCTCACCCTAGACGGGCGCTGGCCTTGGCCAAGCGCGCCCTTGGGCGTGCCTTTTTCATCACTGTGTGATACAAACATTTTCTGACGAGGAGCTTAGTTAGGTCTAGATCGAGGTTGTTGTTTCGGTGAAGGGGTTGAGGTTGTGGTCGTGTGATACCTGTTGGCTTCTAGAGACGAAGCGCTACCCAGGAGTTCTGTCGCACCTCCAGAGAGTGTCCTTTTGTCCTGCTTTCCGGCTGCGCTACGTTGTGTTGGTGTCCTTCCAACCCGTGTTTACGTCCTTTTCGTTGCTTTGCCTAATGCTCTTGCTCTCCTTATTGGTTATGTTTTGTATCATTGAATACTTGTTTGTTCTTTTTGTTTTTCTCATGTTGGTTTGACCGGCTGCCGATTCTATCGGCCTCTCGAGACTTCTAATTTTTACTTGTATAAAAAAATGAACATGTTTGCCAACTGAGCTAGGAATACTTGACATAATCTTACGTGTCATAATCTCATTTGTAGTTTTGACCTAAATGAAAATAAAAATCACTTGTACTTGTGCACCTGAGAGATCACTGCTGCACAATTTATTTGTTATGTACAGCATAATGTTTAAATTTTCAGATTATATTCACACAATAATAAACTACGAAATTTTATTGCCGGAGTCATAATAGAACCAAAGATAACACAAAGCTAAATTATTAAACACTTGCCAATTCAATCCAATTATTTTTATGCTAGCAATCTAAATTTCGCTATGGCCCAGGCTTGACATTGGTGTAAGCCTTGACATCTTCCTCCTTCACATATCGCTTCCAGAACCAATGCTTTCTGAACAGCAAGATCACTTCCTCGATGGGAACTTGCTTGGTCTCCGGCAGGAGGAAGAAGATGAAGGTGCTCATGACGAAGATCAGCCCGCCAAACACCAAGAAGATCCCGAACTTGAGGTAGCACAGCGCCGAAAGGAAAGTCTGCGCAATCAAAGCTGTGAAGATCATGTTAACGCAGACCACGATACTCTGCCCAGCAGATCTGGTCTCCAGGGGAAAGAGCTCGCTCGGAACGAGCCACCCGAGTGGGCCCCACGACCGCCCATATGCCAGCACGAACAAGAAGATGCAGAGGACCAGGAAGTATCCGATCCCCTTTGGCAGCTCCTTGCCTTCCCCAAAGTAGAAACGCAAGCATATGCCCACTGCTATCTGCATTATACACGAGAAAAGTCAGTTATGAATCATAATCATAATCATAATGGGAATGCTTATGAGAGGCTAACACGTACGATTTCAATGAACATCTCAACGCCCGCTTCAAGGAAGAACTTCCTCCTACCAAACCTGTCCACCAGGCACATGGAGATGACCGAAGCAGCCAGAAGCGCGCCATTAGTGATAGTTGATGACCACAAGGAGACGTTCGAGCTGAATCCCAACGTCTGAAAGAAGACAGGAGCATAGAAGAGTATGGAGTTATTCCCCGTAAGCTGCTGGAATGCTGGGATGCAAAGGGCCCCAATCACGAGCTGGGGCCGGTTCCTCCTCTTAAGAAGGTTCCTGAACGGGTTCTTCACAGAGCGCGCCACCTCACTCGCATCGATGAGATCAGCGAACTCAGCGTCCACATTTGGCGTTCCTCTGATCCTCTCCAACACCCTTCTCCCTTCCTCCAGTTTGCCCCGCTCCACTAGACTATTTGGGGTCTCCGGGAGGATTAAGCCTCCGAAGAACATCAGTGCTGCTGGTAATGCTGCTAAGCCAACCGAAAGCCTCCATCCCCACGGATGAATCTTTGCAGTTACATAGTTTATGAAGTTCGCTACCAAGATTCCCACACAGGTTGTGAGCTGAAACAGCTGATTGACCGCTCCACGGACCTTTGCAGGAGCCATTTCAGAGAGGTAGAGTGGGACCGCCTGGTTCCCGAAGCCAATGCCAATGCCAAGGAAGATTCTTCCTATGATCAGCATCAAGACGTTCATGGCAGCCGCATTGACTAGACCGCCAATAAAGAAGCTGGTGGCTCCAACTAGAATGCTGATTTTCCTGCCAAAGTTCCGGGTTACGTAGGAGGCAGCAAAGGTGGATACCAGGGCTGCATAGTAGAGGGATGAGGTGAACAATGTGAGGATCTGGTCGTTGTATTTGCAGTAGTCGGTCTCGTGCAGATGGGCATGCTTCCTCTCGTACACCTTTGGGAAGAACTTTATCAAGAAATCGTCCATGGAAGTAACTCCACCTGCAGAATCCAGGGCAGAACAATTTATGAACAAATTAGCAAAAGCAGTACTGGCTCAATTTGAGATTTGGACATCAGATTGGATTAGTATATAATCTGATGTGCTCATAGTGTTCATCTGCAAGAGAAATTAATGAATGCTTTACAGGTCATAAGCTCCATACAAGCATCTTTAGGTTGTTCTACACTTCTACTCTATGATCCAACCATAGCACGCACTTTTTGTAAGACTCGTGTCTGTGTAGTGTAACCCAGGCTGAGAATTTTTCAATGTATATGTGAAATGTAGTTTTAATTTACTTTTCCAAAATTCAGAATTGAAAAACTAAAGACGGGGGTATTCTGAGTATCTGCAGTTGTTCTCATTCGCATATTCTGTCGTTCTTATCCAGAACAAATGTTACCTTTTTTTGCAACAGACAAACGAAATTAAGACCATAAAATACACTAATTATCGAAAATCACAGATTAATTGCAGATTTATTGCATACCCAAATAAGAAAATCATGAAAAAACTAACCAGAAACACCAAGATCATAGCCAAAGAGTGAGCCTCCAAGGCCAGCAATGATACATGTGAAAACGAAGTAGCTTGTGATCTTGTACTCATAGTAGGCTGCTCTTCCTGTCGGCCCTGCACTCACAAATCCACCTCCTGCCATTTGAGAGGTAAACCCTAATTCCCAAATTCCAAGCAGAAGAATCCTCTTTTAATGAAATACCCAGAAAACAAAGCAGAGGAGGGACAGACTAGATGCTAAGTAATTGGACATGTAAAGAGTGTCTCCTCATTGAACGATGAATGATACAGCTAATTCATGACCCAAAAAAAATGATACAGCTAATAATTTGATAAAGAAATATTATGTAGAGATTGGATTTATTAATAGTTTGACCCTCTTTTGATCCCCTTCAGTTCAGTAAAAAATAGTACAATAAGGGAAGAAATTATATGACGAATTATAGAGAGAGAAGAAATGTAGATGCCTGGGAGGAAATGGATTCTTTTTACAGATAATTATAGTTGGGATTTGGGCTAAGATAGGAAGTTTAATGCGCAACAACCGTGTTCCTATCCAAATCCAAATTTACCAAATACGTAGGTTGGAGAAAAAAAGTGTGTATTTGGATTATTATTTATAATTTGTCTGATTTTTTATTTTTATTTTTTGAGAAATTTGTCTGATTTTTTAGATAAACCTGGTGTGTGTGTGTGGTGGGTGGGGGTTCTTCTTTTTTTCAAAGGAGATAAACCTGGTGGTTTTTCATATGAGAAAATGATATTTTGAGGAAATTTTTGTTTGACTGAATATAAATAATAAATATGGCGAAGGACTTATCCATTCAATAAATTTAGGATGTGACATTATTAAGTTTATTTATTTATTTGTGTTTTAGGGTCCGTTCGGTTCGCCAGTTAAGTCGACTTAAAGTGACTTAACTGAACTTAATTAAAAATTTAAGTCAGGATGACTGAACTTACTTAAAAAGTCCGTTCGGTTCGTCAAAAATTTAAGTCGATTTAAAGTGACTTAAAACGACTGAACTTACTCAAAAATTTTAAGCTAGGAATCCTGACTTTTTTTATTTGAGGTGACTGAACTTAACAAAAAAAACATCGAACCCCCAATTCAGTTTTATTGAATTCAGTCATCTATTTCAGTTCAGTTTCAGTCTAGTTCAGTCGTCAGCTTAAATTTTACCTTACAGCTTCAGTTCAGTTTTATACCCAGTTCAGTTTCAGTTCAATTCAGTCTCTGTGAGGGGAACTAGACTGAAACTGAACTGAAATAGATGACTGAATTCAATAAAACTGAATTGGGGGTTGGATGTTTTTTTGTTAAGTTCAGTCACCTCAAATCAAAAAAGTCAGGATTCCTAGCTTAAAATTTTTGAGTAAGTTCAGTCGTTTAAGTCATTTTAAGTCGACTTAAATTTTTGACAAACCGAACGGACTTTGTAAGTAAGTTCAGTCATCATGACTTAAATTTTTAATTAAGTTTAGTTAAATCACTTTAAGTCGACTTAACTGACGAACCGAACGGACCCTCAATTTTTTCGAACCGAATAGACCCTTAGTCAGAAGATACCATCAAGTTGTTGACTTTAAGAGAAGGAAAATAATTTTGTTTTTGTGTCTAAAAAAATAAATATGATAATGCACATCCTAAATTATCAAGTTTTTGGGGGAAGAAAAATCGAATTGAACAGGTCTATCGTAAGGAATTGATTTATGCAAAATATGCTCAATTTTGACTAGGAATTTTTTTTAACATATGGATATTGAAATAACCATTTTTTTTATAGCGTAAAAATTAGATCGAAAATCACAGAAGACACAATTTTTCAGTCAATAGCATCTTTACGGATGAGAACTAAAAGTTCTAGATTGACTTGAATATCTTCCAAGGAACTCTGTTGGCCCAGCTTTGCAATACAATCGGTCACGACATTTGTTTCTCAAAAAACATGATATATCTGCACTGAAAAAAACAGTTGTAAAATACAAAGGATATCAGAAACTAAAATTTCAATATCTCAATGACAGTGTCAGATCTTAATCATGACGTTTACAATAGTTAGATTATCGCATTCAAGATGAATATTGTTAATGCCTAATTCATAGGCTTTAACCAGTGTATTCCTAAAGGTTTCTCTTTAAGCATGACCATAAGGTTGTCTCGTATAAGGAATCATTGTACATGTTTATTATCGACGTTATATTACGGACCTTATATTAGAGTGTTGTTAAATATACCGCTCTAATTTTGCTAAATATAGCATGGGTAGGCACGTATGTCCATTACATGCTCGTGTCTCCTAGACATGTGTGCTTATTACGTGTCTGTGCGTCCATCGGGTATCCAATATAGGAAAAACAAGTAGGCGTATCCCGTGCCTTCCTCTAAGGAACACAAAAAAAAATTGTGGCAAAGTTACAACAGTACGGGCACAAGGATCCGTGCCCGTGCTACAATAATTTTTTCTCCTTAAGAGGCGTTTGGTATAAATTAGATATTGGGTTGAAATTAAAAATCGGATTAAGTAGGTATTGGGTTGAAACTCTATTCCTGAAAAGATGTGTTTGATTACTTTTCTGGAATGAAACTCAACCCTATACCCGTGTTTGGTAAATTCCACACTTGATTCTGGAATCAAATAACAAAAACTATTCTCATATTTTATTATTTTACAAATAATATTTAAATTACATAATTAATTATACATGATATAATATGTGTGTCAAACTATCACTTTATATATTTTATTAAAAAAAGTTGTACAAATAATTTAATGTAATTTAATAAATGTATTCATCTGATAGCTATATTCATAAGAAAACATTTCATTTGAAGTTAACCAAGATTAATTAGAAAATATTCAGCAAGCATACATAATTAAATCATTCCACATAATTAAATCATTCCACGTGCCAGCTAAGTTAAACAAGATTTATGGGTTGGGTTGGATTGGAGGCTGGTATGAAACCCAAACCCTTCAAAAATATCAGGATTCCAAACCCCATACCAATTGGGTTGGAGGCCCGATATGAAACCCAAAAAATCAGATATCAAACAACAAGTAACGGGTTGGAGATTTCAAACTCGATTCCTCAGCCCCCATACCTTGTAAACAAACAGCCCCTTACTTCTTCTTTTTTCCTAACTAGTTTTTTTATTCCATAACTTTTTTTAGGGGTGGTTCCCTAACTTGATTATACTAGTATTTTGATTATACTAAATATAATGATAATCATAACTTCATTATCGTATTATTCGAATATCGGTTATACTAAGTATAATGTAAATTTGAATAACGATTATACTAAGTGTAATGTAATCCTAACTTTGGTATCGTATTATTCGAATATCGGTTATAGTAAGTATAATGTAATCATAACTTCATTATCGTATTATTCGAATATCAGTTATACTAAGTTAACGCAATCCTAAATTCATTATTGTATTATTCGAATAATGGTTATACTAAGAACAATCTAATCATAAATTCATTATCGTATTACTCGAGTACCGGTTATACCAAGTCTAATGTAATCCTAAATTCATTATACTAAGTGTAATGTAATCATAACTTTATTATCGTATTATTAAAATATTAGTTATACTAAGTGTATTGTAATTTTAAGTTCATTATCGTAATATTCGAACATCGGTTATACTAAAGTAACATGTAATCATGACTTCATTATCTTATTATTCGAATATTGATAAGCACTACTTTGTAGGGCTTAAGTAATAGTCATTAGATGTTTTATTGGTGCCATTCGGGTAGATTTAGACACATTCATGTGTATGGCGTTTGGAGGCGAAGTTGGTGTATTTGGAGGTGTTTGAGCTATTTTGGAGATCATATGAGACACTGAGGAGGAAGCCACCAGTAGTAGACGCCAAGGAGTTATGAAGTATTGGCGAGGAGGTGTTGAAGACACGCTTTCGGGAGCTGAAGAGACAAAGGAGGACGAAACGAGTTCACGGCGACCGCCGTGCAACTTACGGCGACCGCCGTCAATTCCCATCCAACAACATTGGCTACGATGTAATTACGGCGCCCGCCGTGGAAAGACGGCGCCCGCCGCGATTACGGCGCCCATCGTGGAGGATGCAGCGCCCGCCGTGCATGTCTGAAGTCCGCCGCGCCGTTTCCTTATTTGCATTATTTTATTACTTTTTATTATTTCGTTTTAGGTTAACTTAGCTTTATTTCCTTTAGTATTTAAGGGTTGAGAAAAGGCTTGTTTGCTAATCTTGGATTCTCTCTCGAACCCTAATTAGTTTTTACGTATTTGCTATGAAGAACTAAGCCTCCTTGGCTTAGTCAGACGCTAAAGCTTTCGTTTTGATTCAGTTGTGAGACTCTCGTTCTTAATCTATTGCATGGTTTTTATCTATTCTCTTGCTTAAGTTGCTTATGATTGATATTGATAATCTATATCTTGGACGCAACTAGGGTTTGTCGTTATTGATCTATTGCTAGATTTAGATTGTTACTGGTTGAGCATATCTATTTCAGAGTAGCAACTGCATCGTACTAGTATCTGGTTGTGCTAATCTTATGCAGAAGAGAATTGATTTACATTCTAGGATAAAAGCTGGTTGTTTTATGCTAGAATTGTATCCAACTATATTCCTATCCGTAAAGCTGTTGTTAAACTAAATCTTGATAGTTTCAGGGTTGTTTAATTAGTTAGTGCTAATAGTATCTGGTTGTGCTATTAGTTATATCTGAAAAGGAATTGGAATTTCCATTGCATGAGATTTTGAATGATTTTCTATGATTAACTTGTCATACGAATAGTGGATGTTGTTTGACTAAGTGCTTTTCCCCATCACTGATTTCATCATATTTTACTTTGTTTACTTTTGCATGCTTAGGTTACTAAAACTCACAAAACCCCCCTTTGGTTACTTTGGTTTGACATACAAATTGCATATTAAGATAGAATCCGCCTCCCTGTGGATTCGACCTGTACTTACCTAGGACTACGGTTTAAGGTTTGTTTGGATATTTTGCATAACAGTTTTTAGAACGACAAAAACCTATTATCAAATTGGCGCCGTTGTCGGGGAGGCAATAATCTATTTTGTGTGTGTGATTTGTGTGCCAATCTTGGTGTGAACCTATCTTATGGTTCACACCCGTGTTACTAATAATCTACCACTAGTTTTTGATCCAGAAATCGAAAGAACTTTTCTTCAAGCTCGCAGGATGGCAGCCCGTGTTACTCTGAAATCTTTGAAAGCTCCTAACTTGGAGCAACCAACTCGTGCTGTGCAATTCCCTGCCCTGGGTGATGGGGTTAAATTTGAGCTCAAGACAGGAGTAGTCCATTTACTCCCGAAATTCAGTGGAACCCCGCTTGAGGATCCTATTCAGCACCTGGATGAGTTCCTTGAGGTCTGCACCAGTATGAGGCCATCTGAGATTACTGAAGATCAGATGAGGTTGAGAGTCTTTTCCTTTTCTCTGAAGGACTCCGCGAAGGACTGGTATCATTCTTTACCGCCAGGAAGCATCACTACTTGGGTGAATTTGAAGAAGGTATTCCTTGACAAATACTTTCCAGCTATCAAGTCCAATCAGCTCAAGAAGAAGATCTGCAACGTAGAGCAACTGTCTAATGAGTCTCTCTATGACTACTGTGAGCGCTTCAAGAAATTGGTGAAGAGTTATCCCTACCATGGTTACGAAAAACATGATCTAATTCTCTATTTACATGGAGGACTCCGTGAAGATGATCGTCGAATGGTAAACTCTTCATGTGGAGGAAATTTTGTGAAGAGGACTTATGAGGAAGCTCTGGAGGTATTTGCTACACTGGATGATGACTCTAGGCAATACAGTGGGAGAGGCTCCCAAAGCTTGGTTGTTGCTGGTTCTCAAGCGAAAATTGATCAGGCTGATTTTGATGTGTTGAGAGAGGAGGTGAGGCGTTTGAAACTGAAAGGTATGCCTCAGCAGGCTAAGGCCTGTGAGATCTGTCGTGACGACTTGCATCCTACTGATTCATGTCCTACTCTACAAGAGGAAGTGAATGCAGTGGGAGGATATCAACAGAGGCCCATGCATGATCCTTACTCTAATACATACAATCCTGGTTGGAGGGATCATCCCAACTTCAGATGGAGAGACCCAGAACCACAGCAACAACAGGGTAATCCTCAACAACCAAGGCAACCATTTGTGCCACAACCTCAAGGGCAGAGCTCGAACCCGTCCTCGTCTATGGAGGATATGATGAAGATGCTGATGCAGAGCCACATCAATCTCAATGAGAATGTTGCTAAGTTGAGTAAGAACCAATTGCAATTCCAAGAGAATACACAATCCAACATTCAGAACTTAGAAAGGCAATTTGGCCAGATCTCTCAGGTGGTGAGCAAGCTTGACGCGAAGATTTCTGGTAAACTTCCATCTCAAACGGAAGTGAACCCGAACATTAGGAACGTCAGTGCTATAACTCTGAGGAGCGGGAATAGACTCGAAGAGGATGATTCTGAGGTCGACAAGGAAGCGGATCATGGGCTGGAACAGAACAGCGACGGCGACCGCTGTACAACTTACGGCACCCGTCGTGACATCGACGACGACCTCCATGAAGACCACGGCGCCCGCCGTGAAAATGACCCTGCTCTCGACTTGTCAGATGAAAATTGCGGCGACCGCCGCACTTATTCCGGCGCCCGCCGTGACGGTGAGCCAACTTCCGAGTTTTCTGATGATGTTCACGGCGCCCGCCGTCCTTCTTGCGGCGACCGCCGTGAAGCCGTAGCTGATCCTGGGGCTGAGAAGGAGTATGTACCTCCGATTTTTTCCTGAGTGGAAGCCTGTTGCACCATTTCCGTCTGCTTTGAAGCGTACCAAGCCACTTGCGCAGGACAAGGACATGTTTAAGATGTTCAGAAACGTTGAGGTCAACATGCCTCTCCTAAATTTGATCAAGTTTGTCCCTCGTTATGCCAAGTTCTTGAAGAAGATGTGCACCACAAAGAGGAATCAGGATAGGAACAGCAAGAAGAAGGCGAAGGTAAGCGAGCATGTCTCTGCGATTTTTCAGAAATGCTTACCCAAAAAATGTGGCAACCCAGGTATGTTCACCATCCCCATCACCATTGGAGGTACCAAGTTCAATAAAGCTATGTTAGATTTGGGTGCTTCCATAAATGTTTTACCTTCATCTTTTTGTGAATCCTTAGGATTAGGACCCATGCATGCGACCAAAATTTCCATTCAGCTAGCTGATAGATCTAGTGTGCGTCCTATAGGGATAGTGGAGGATGTTTTGGTTAGGGTTGGTGATCTTACTTTTCCTGTTGACTTCTATGTGCTTGATATGGAACATGATATGCATGTAGCCCCTATTCTGTTAGGGAGACCCTTCTTGAAAACTGCCAACACTAAAATCAACGTGAGTACTGGTTCCTTGACTATGGAATTTGATGGCCAAACCATTAATTATAACATCTATGAAGCCATGAAATTCCCCTCTGATGGTCATTCTTTGTGTGCAATTGATGTACTTGAGCCTGTGGTGTAAGATGTTTTTGATGAGGACCACCTAGATGACACACCACCTATTGTTGATTCTAGCTTGGATATTGCTATATCTACTGACTTGCAGGAAGGTGTTGCTGAGTGGGACGCTTGCTATAAGCTCCCTCCGGAGCTTCCAGGTAAATCACCTTTGCTGCTAACTCCGAGCGAGAGGCTCGTTCCATATTTGGTGCAGGTCCCTGAAGTCAAGGCTAAACACCCCCCTGATCGATTTAAGCATGGGGTAGACGCGACTAAGAAGGTCAAGATGGAGAAGCCGCTGAAGAAGAAACATGGTCTAAGGTTCAAACCTTTCCATGATTGGTTCAGGAAGGAGGTATGGATTGAGAAGGTACCTAAAGAGCCTGACGATATGGATTGAGGATTTTCAAGTAGTATGTCGAGCCAACGACATTAACTAAGGCGCTGATCGGGAGGCAACCCGATGTTAGGTAGTTTATTTTCTTTCCCTTAGTCAATTTCTTTTGTTTTTCCCTTTAGTTCTTGTTTTTTTTTTGTCGAACTAACCTGCATGAAGCGTATCAAAGCGAAGAGGAGTTCACGGCGCCCGCCGCCCTCCTTACGGCGCCCGCCGTTTTCCCCTCCCTCGCTCACTCTGCTTGCGGCAAATGACGGCGACCGTCGTGTAATCACGGCGATCGCCGCCATTTTCAGGTTCGACTCCTTTCCTTATCTAAAAAAAATTTTAAAAAAAAATGGGCCCCGAAAAAACCTTAAACGGGGAGCAAAAGACAAAAATAAAATACCCCGAAAAGACCTTAAACGGGGAGGAAAAAAAAAGTTTTATCGGGCTGTCCAGATTTCCCACGAGAGATGCGCATCATGTTGCTAACGGAGGAATACATTCACCCTACATTCATTTGGCAACGATGATGACCCTGCAGTCGACAGCTGGAGAGGAGGAATACCAAGGCCCAACCACGATGACATCTGGGCCCATTTTTGAAGGCCATGCAACCCTGTTCCCTTGATTGACCACTACTTCCCCAGAGTGGTTCCTTTTGATTGCATGGTAGGAGTTGATGGAATTGAAGGCCGTGCCGCCCTGATTTCCTGAATAACCACCGCACTTCACAGTGGTTTCCTATGATTGCACGGTATATGAAGGTTATAGCGTTGATGCAGACATCCAGGACATGAACTTTCATGAGTACACCGCCAGCGACAAGGAAGTGTCCAAGCCAACTCGGCAACGTTGTGAGTTATTTTTTGCTTTTCCCTGTGCTTTATTCTTTTGTATTTCATTACATTGAGGACAATGCAATGTTTAAGCATGGGGTGGGGTTTTATACTTGCTACGTTGCTGAGGAGAAAAATGAATATAAAGAAAAAGCCAAAAATCTGAAAAAAGGCGTACATTAAAAATCCTGGGATAGGTCGAAAACCCGAAAGGGCGGCCTAGGTAATAAGCAGGTGGCTTGGACCAGCATTAGGCTGGGGTAATATGTGGTCAAGAGTGACGTGAGCTTATGTGAGCACATCTATTGGAAAATGAAATGAGTGGCTTGGTGAAAACCCGAAAGGGCGCCTTGGCAAAATGAGCGAAAAGAAGAAGAGTGATTTTAGGATTTCTCATTATTCTTGGCGAGGCGTCATAAGAAGAGGAGTCAAGGAAGGATTGTCGGGTAGGTCACTCTGGGAGACATAAGGAGCAATAGATGGAGGCTAGGATTAGAGGTTACTCACACTTTTGGATGTCCGGGTTAGCTTTGGGGGAAGTACTCTGCTTGCCCTTAAGGTTGTTGAGTTGTGGATGTGTTGTGAATGAGATTGGTGTCAGAAGCTTTGGCATGGGTTAGGTGACTCTTAGTTGGAGGATATGCTTCCTGAGACCTTGGGTGCTACATTGGAGGAGTGGACTCTTATTTGGTTTACTCGTGGACGAGCAAAGGTCTAAGCATGTGGTGGTTTGATAAGCACTACTTTGTAGGGCTTAAGTAAGAGTCATTAGAGGTTTTATTGGTGCCATTCGGGTAGATTTAGACACATTCATGTGTATGGCGTTTGGAGGCAAAGTTGGTGTATTTGGAGGTGTTTGAGCTATTTTGGAGATCATACGAGACACTGAGGAGGAAGCCACCAGTAGTAGACACCAAGGAGTTATGAAGTATTGGCGAGGAGGTGCTGAAGACACGCTTTCGGGAGCTGAAGAGACAAAGGAGGAAGAAACGAGTTCACGACGACCACCGTGCAACTTACGGCGACCGCCGTCAATTCTCATCCAACAACATTGGCTACGATGTAATTACGGCGCCCGTCGTGGAGGATGCATCGCCCGCCGTGCATGTCTGAAGTCCGCCGCGCCGTTTCCTTATTTGCATTATTTTATTACTTTTTATTATTTCGTTTTAGGTTAACTTAGCTTTATTTCCTTTAGTATTTAAGGGTTGAGAAAAGGCTTGTTTGCTAATCTTGGATTCTCTCTCGAACCCTAATTAGTTTTTACGTATTTGCTATGAAGAACTAAGCCTCCTTGGCTTAGTCAGACGCTGAAGCTTTCGTTTTGATTCAGTTGTGAGACTCTCGTTCTTAATCTATTGCATGGTTTTTATCTATTCTCTTGCTTAAGTTGCTTATGATTGATATTGATAATCTCTATCTTGGACGCAACTAGGGTTTGTCGTTATTGATCTATTGCTAGATTTAGATTGTTACTGGTTGAGAATATCTATTTCAGAGTAGCAACTGCATCGTACTAGTATCTGGTTGTGCTAATCTTATGCAGAAGAGAATTGATTTACATTCTAGGATAAAAGCTGATTGTTTTATGCTAGAATTGTATCCAACTATATTCCTATCCATAAAGCTGCTGTTAAACTGAATCTTGATAGTTTCAGGGTTGTTTAATTAGTTAATGCTAATAGTATCTGGTTGTGCTATTAGTTATATCTGAAAAGGAATTGGAATTTTCATTGCATGATATTTTGAATGATTTTCTATGATCAACTTGTCATACAAATAGTGGATGTTGTTTGACTAAGTGTTTTTCCCCATCACTGATTTCATCATATTTTACTTTGTTTACTTTTGCATGCTTAGGTTACTAAAACTCACAAAACCCCCCTTTGGTTACTTTGGTTTGACATACAAATTGCATATTAAGATAGAATCCGCCTCCCTGTGGATTCGACTTGTACTTACCTAGGACTACGGTTTAAGGTTTGTTTGGATATTTTGCATAGCAGTTTTTAGAACGATAAAAACCTGTTATCAAATATCGTTTGTAAGATATGAGATTTATATGATTATAATTTTATACAAGCATTATAAGGTATGAGATTCATAGGATTTTGATAATCCTAAATCCCAAACCCTAGAGTTTATAGGGTATGAGATTTAGGGTCCCCGACACTTTAAAACAAGACAAAACTAGGTATAAATGTTCTATAGGTTACAATCATTATAGAGTATGAAAATCATAGAGTTTGATAACCCTAAATACCAAACCCTATACCCTAGGGTTTCTAGGGCATGAGATTTAGGGTCCTCCACCGAAACAAGTTATGTACTCCCTATGGGTTACAAGAATTATAGGCCAGGGTGTGAAAATCATAGCATTTCTATAACCCTAAATTGGGGGTGTGATAGGACAAAAACCTACCCACAAGCGTATGGGTTCAGTTGTAGCTTTTTCAAGTGTCATTCCCAACGAGGACTATGTGTATCTTTTGTAAACATAAACTGGTACGTTAAGCCGTAAGAAATGAAGATTTGTTTGTCTAATAACTAAGGAAATAAGAAAAACAAGAAACATAATCGCAAAAGATGGTTGTAAACAATTAGAGAGAAGATTCTAGGACCAGGGATCCCCACAACAATGTCTTGGTAAACTTACAGATATCTGCCTGAAATTAGTCTGAACTTGTCTGAAGGTAAGCTATCTAATGTCTCTACTAACTCCTCTCAGACGATAATAGATATGTCTAAATTATAACTAACAATCGCTGTCGCGCAGAGCTAATCAAATCTAGACCCTTTGGGCACTTAGAATCTAGGATCAAACTGGGTTAACATTCGCTGTCGCGCTCCGCTAAGTCCAGGCAAACCTAGGGTTTCTATGATAGCTTAGGATTCCACAAGAGTAGTTAGGTTGCTGTCGCACAAATAACACTCAGGTTCAATACCTAGTAATCTGATAAAGTAATCTCCTTTCAAACTCATACCCTATCTGAGTTATCTATTAAGGTTATCTCCTCTCAGACTCAAACCTAATTAACATTCATCAATTGCATTAAGAACTCTAGGATTGAATCAGACAAGGTTCCAGATTTCAATTCAGGCAAATATCATACACAAGTCTACCAATCCATCGTTGGGATCACCCCAACCCTAGAATTAAGAGATTTAGCCAGACATGCTTGGAGAAACAATCAAAAACATCATAGGAATGAATAAATTCATAATACTAGCTTAGAAGAAGAGAAATACTTGTTCAAATCCAGATTAACAATGTTCAATCTGTAGAAATCTTCAAAAAACTCCAAAAACACAACTAGGGTTCAAAGTCTCAAGAGAGGGAAGAAGAAGCTCTCTTCTATTAACCTAAAACAAAGTATTTATATCTAAGATAAACAGATTTCGTAAATAAATAACCCGCAGTAAAACGCACGGCGGTGCGAAAAATGCACGGCGGTGCGAAAAACGCACGGCGGTGCGAAAAACGCACGGCGGTGCGAAAAATGCACGGCGGTGCGAAAAACGCACGACGGTGTGTTTTATGCACGGTGGTGCGTTTTATGCACGGCCAAAACGCACTGCGGTGCGTTTTATGCACGACCAAAATGCACAGGCCGAGTCTTCAATCCGTAAAAAGCTCGTCTTGTCCCATTCGATCCTCGTCCGCTACTCGTACCAGCTCCGTTCTTACTTGAGTCCTCCCAATACTTCCATTAGAAGTTCCACACTATCTCATGAGTCTCGTCATACTCTACAGAACGTTCCAGAAATCCACCAAACTACTTGAAATATGCAAATATACTCATGTAGACATCCATCACCAATAAACGATGCAACTAGCTAAAAATGAGATATAAACACATGAAAATGACCTAAGTTAATGCCTAAATGCATGCCCTAAACATGTATAAACTAGGTGTTATCAAACTCCCCCAAGCTTAAACTTTGCTTGTCCTCAAGCAAGAACGTATTTCAAAATTTCACAAGAAATACAAAGGTTGTCTCTATCCAATCAATACTCAAGCAGGTCCATGAAAACTTAAATATTAAACAATGTAATCATCAAAGCATGTAAATAATCATCAAATAAACTAAGTAGAACATCCACCCTAGACCTCACTTAGGAAAAAGAAATATAATCACTCTCACTCATGTGTTTAGGGTAAAGTGTTTTCGCTCAAGTCTCAACTTTAAAAACCTATCTACCATAGGCTTGCATCAGTGTCTTAAATCTCCACCACTAAGAACCTTGTACATGACATAAATCAAGAGGACTTTTATTAGGTTGTAATGGGGCCAGGTAAAAAGAAAGGTAAGGATATAATTTGGCCATGTGGTGCTAAAACCGGGAAAGAGGAACTAACCAAGACAACACCAAACTTAGAGGATTTCACGTACCATTCTTTTCAACAAAACACCCTTTATTCTTGGCTCTTTTTTTTCATTCCATTTTTTTTCAACTACTTTTTTTTTCTTTTCAAAAGCCAAAACACTTCCCACTAAAACACACCAAATAGACAACTCCCCAAGCTTGACTTGCAACCATAAAAACAAACAAATAAATCATCCTAATTCCCGGATGGGTAAAAGGGCTAATCATTAGGTTCATGATGTTTTTGTGGAGCTTCCAAATAAATAGGCTAATTAGGCTCAACGGGGGCTTCAAGCAGATGAATAATATATAAGGGTGGTAAAGGGAAATATAGACTAATGAAAATAATGCCTCAATCATTTTTATATCATGCACAAGAGTCATAAACGTGGTCTTAAAATAAGTTCTAAATGCAAGTTCTAGAGATAAAGCAATCAAAGTGAGAATCACACACATGAAAAGGAAAAGAGGGATTATGTACAGTCCTAAGACTCAAAAGCTCACGGGTAGTTTGTGTAGAATTTCAGTCCTAACTAATGACTAAATACATACTCTAACTCAAACATTGAAAGATATAAAATTATCATCAACATGCTTAAAATCAATTACAATATCAACAACCAATATATTTCAAGAGAAATTTTTGCAAGAGAAACAAACAAAGCAAAGTATGAGAGTCATATCAAACACCTAAAATGCAATGCATGATGTATGAAATGTTATGAAAAACAAAAAAAAATAACACTAAAAACACTAAAATGCAAACGGAGCTACACATGGAATTATCACTCCCCCAAGCTTAAATTCTACATTGTCCCCAATGTAGAAATAAAAAAAAGAGGGAAAGCAACTCACCGAATTATCAAGATTCAGGCATAGGCATATGAAAACAAGACGAGAGGAAGTAGATGGTCTCTTCAAGTAACCGGGAAGGTTGGGAAAAATTCAGTAGCATCTCATTTGTATTTGGACAAGCATAACACAAAGCATACCACAACAAGAGAGCAAATAGCAACAAACACGATATACCAGGGCATATAGAGCAAATAGCTTCAGGACATGACTCTGTAGCCATGACAACAACTAAATCAATTCTAATATATTCTATATCTGCCTCAAATTCAGTTGAAGTCAACAATCAAAAACACCTGGCTAACAACATATCAAGCAAGAGCCCGTGAAATATCAGCTATATAATTAAGCATAGGCTTGTGTCATACCCCTACAAATCAGGTAAAGCCAATTCAAGCACGATTTCAACAAATTATGCATTCCAACAACAAATAGGAAATGTTTTATAAGGTATGACATTTAGGGTCCCTTGGGACTCCGAAACAAGACAGAACATGGTATGGACGCCCTATGAGTTACATACATTATTGGGTATGAAAATCATAGGGTTTCGATAACCCTAAATCTCAAACCCTACTTACACTATGGTTTCTAGGGTATGACATTTAAGGCCCTCAGGACTCTGAAACAAGACAAAATAGGGTATGGACGCCCTATGAGTTACAACCATTATAGGGTATAACCGATATTCGAATAATACGATAATGTAGTTAGGATTACACTACACTTAGTATGACCGATATTTACGATAATGAATTTATGATTACATTGTACTTAGTATAGCCGTTATTCGAATAATACGATAATGAATTTAGGATTACATTACACTTAGTATAACTGATATTCAAATTATACGATAATAATAATATGATTATCATTATACTTAGTATAATCGAAATACTAGTATAATAAAGTTAGAGAATGACCCCTAAAAATAGGTTAGGGAACAAAAAAAGTTAGGGAATAAAAAAGTTAGGGATAAAAAGTTAGGAATAAAAAAATTTATCGTGCCCGTGCCTAATTTTTTTCCCTATATCAAATATCCGACGGAGGCACGGGCACGTACCTTCCTATTGTATATTTAGGCGTTCAGATTAATGTATATATGAATAAATATGCTTGTTTGTATTTTTTTATTCTTTATAGCTTCACTGTTATCGCTAGGGGTGGGCATGGGCAGTTAACCGAGATCTCAGTTAACCGGTCTTCGATTAACCGAGGTTTTGGTTAGTAGTTTTCTAATATCGTTAACCTCGGTTAACCGAACATCGGTTAACCGGAATTTCGGTACGGTTAGTCGGTTAACCATAAGACTAAAATAACCGAAAACGACTTTGAAAATACTTTAAGATGTTGTTTTACTGGTAATTTTTCACTTAATTTTCTTGATTAGTGGCGTTAGTAGGTAAGAGCAAATATAAGGACTTTATAAGCGGATGAGTTAGACAACTTAAGATAATCCATGCTAAATGATTCATGACTAAACGGTTACAAATAATCCAAATTGACATTACAAGTAATTCAACAATTATCATACATACAAATTGGATAAGTTATTTATTATGACTTCAGCGCGCATCAATTTACTACTTCATTACATTAAACATTCTATTCTAGAGATATTTTTCCACGTGTCGATGTAAAGCTACACTTTTTAGCAACTTTTACAATAGATTAAGAGAACTTAGTTTTATACAACTTTATAACACTCAATTTCATAATATGATGTTCATAAGGATGAAAAAGTCCATATATAACTATGTAATTAAGAGTCATTACAAAGAACAATTGGTTATTCATAGTTTTTATTACACATAAGATATGTAGATGCATGATAGGGAGTTTTGGAATGCCTCCAAGATAATCTCGTAGTAAATATGTTAAAATGGATCTAATCTCTTGTAAACCAAATCCATGCATGTATAGAGAGCGAGGGAGAATTGAACTAAATAATCATTTGTCACATGCAACATCTAAATGAGTCTCCAACCACTAGACTTGCTTAATAAAGTCTTTCCATTGCTAAAAACATATTATTCATATGTTCGGTTAGTCGGTTAACCAAATGTGAAAATATTACTAATTATAACCATATCAAAAAACCGTAATTTTATTCGGTCGGTTAATTGTACCAAACTTTTGATAAATGTTCGGTACGGTTAACCGCAAAAAGGGTCGGTTTCTCGTTTTTTGGAACGATTTTTCGGTTTCGGTTTTTCATGTCCACCCCTAGTTATCACTATTAAAATGGTAAATTGATTTTAATGACATGTTTACGCACAATGCATATTGCACCAAAAGTAGATTAAATATATAGGGAAATATTTATACGAGGAGAACTCTTAGGATGAAACGTGAGAATTGAAGTATTTTAGATCAATCATAAATATTACTATACACATTATCACACTCAATCTTGATCAACGTCAATGTTGACCGACCGTTGATCGATCACCAGTCAGATTTTTTATTTCGTGCCAATTTTTTTTTTGACTTTTTATTCTTTGTTTCCTACATGTTTTTATCATAAATTTAAGCTTTCATTCTGTTCTAATAAAGTTAAAATAATTGTCTAACTAGTGAACACAATTGTCTAACTATAAAGATAAAATTGTTCAAATTTATATACATAGTGAAAACAATTGTATAACTATAAAAATAAGTGTTCAACTTTAAGGTGTAACTATTCAACTTTAAGGTGTAATTGTTCAACTTTAAAGGTACAAATGTTCAATTTATATAATTGTTCAATTTTAAGATACAATTGTTCAACTTTAAGAGACAACTGTTCAATTTATTTAAAATTTTTTATGTAGGAAACCAAGAATAAAAGGTTGATTTTTTTTTGTCTAACTATAAAAATAAAATTGTTCAACTTTAAGGTACAATTGTTCAACTTTAAAGGTACAATTGTTCAACTTATATAATTGTTCAAATATAATTGTTAAATTCTAAAATAAAATTGTTCAACCTTAAGAGGCATTTTTTCAATTTATTTTTATTTTTTATGATTAAAACATGTAGGAAACAAAAAATAAAAATGCCAAAAAAAATTGGTGCAAAAAAAATTTGTTTGAAAAAAAAACTAATCGGTGACCGGTGATTAGGATTGAGTGTAGTATAGTGTATGATAGACTGATAGTATTGAAATGATTGGCCTAGAATACTCCTCAAGTTTTACCCTAAGGATGCTCCACACATGAATATTTCCTTATATATATATATTCACATTTTATAAAATTTAAGCATATCCGAAATGTTTAAATATAATATATACTCCATCCGTCCCAAAATATAGTTTATCTTTCTCTTTTGCACACTATTCACATTTGAAGAGAATCTTTGAGATTTCTTCCAATATATAAGAAAAAACATAGTCATGTGGGGTCTTGTTTGATTCGTCTCAACGAGCACTTTGATAATATAAAAAAATTATAATTTGTATTAATATATAATTAGAGATATTAACGATACAAAACTCGCATCAGCAAGTGTGCCCAGTCAAAAAAGAAACTATATTTTGGGACAGAGGGAGTATATATAACCAAATGTGCATGCTTAGTATATAAATTAATGTGTATGTTTAGAATCTATATATGCATGTGTAGTATGTTAAAGAGCATACTCAATATCTAATAATAAATATTTTTTTATTTTAAACATATTTGAAAAAATACAATTTTTTTATTTAGAAAATTTTAAAATTCATTATGTATTTAAAAAAAAATTGAAATATTATTTTTTATTTAGGATTTGTTATGCATAATTTTAAAAAACACTAAAAATCACAACTTCACTCAAATTTTCAAACTAGTCCTTCATTAAAAAATGCACTATCTTATCTATATCTATCCTTATTTGTGTTAGAATTTCGAAATTTAGGGTTTATGGGTTTGCAAATTTTGAATCAAATTTTTATACAAATTTGTTGAAATTATGCAAAGAAAGTAGTAAGTAGTGATAAGATTTGTTTAAAAAGTATAATTTTTTGTCCAGTTTTGAGCAAATTCTATTTGGGATTCAAATATAGGATTTGTTGTTTGAAATTGAGATTGCTTGGGTAAGATAGACGATAGACTTAGGTAGACGTTAGATTTTGAAATTGAGATTGCTTGTATAAGGTAGCGATATACTTTTGCTCTTTAGAATTTTAGTCCTCATTAGACTAAATTCATGCGCTCACCCCTGATGCTTTGTATATTAAAGTACATATTTAGCATGTAGATATGCATATTTATTAAAAGAGCGTGTTTATTACAATAGCAAATTTTAGCCAAGTGCATGTAAAACTGCAATTTTATCCATTAACATGTATAATAACAATACATATTCGCCATAAAAAAAAAACAATACATATTCAAATCTGACAAAAAGTTCACACTATTTGCAATTTTATCCGTCCGTGTAGTTTTTGCATTATTCTACTTTTATTCTTAAATGTCAATTTTTTTTATAATTTTTATCTTAACTCTCCACCATTTATCCTAATTCCCATCCGTATATAATCCAAACTTTTAATAATAACAGTATATTTACGCAAGGTACTATATTTTTCAACTAGTTAATATTATATTTGGTAAATTAAGTTTCACGTACATGAATTTATAAAAGATTTTTTATTTATAAATAATTGATAAATAGGGTTATATAAAAATATATTTGGTAAGAAAATGTGATTTTTATGGAAATGTGTGTAGTTTATTAGAAAAGTGTTAATAATTAAAAAAAAATAAAATTTATTACACATTTATAAAAATTTATAAAAGTAGATTTTTGAAAAAAGTGTTTAGGGTTATGCAAGTAGCAATTTGATTGAATGGACTCTGAAAGTCAAAAGTTGCCATTTGAATAATGTTGTTATATGACCAACTTGCAATGCCGTGCTTCCTTGTGAATTGTGATAAACAACTAAAATTTTGCGTTCCAACAAAGTTGTTCGAGTCCACATATCTGTCTGATTTTGGCTCATATGGATAACAATATATATAATAACAACAATAATAATGACGTGCAAAGCTCCTTTACCGTATAAAATGCGAAGCTTTCGTGGCCATATGATTAGATTTATCAAGGACCCATATAACTCGTGTCACTTATAGGTACCTCAACTTCTTTGTTATACTTCTTTCCACAATTGTTGGAAATTTTTACAAGTAGAGATTTCAAGTTTGTTAGTTTTTTTAGTCTTTTTTTATTTATTTGATTATTTTTTTATTTCATTCTCGTTGACTCGTTTTTTTACATAATTAAAAATTAGGTTGTATTTTTCAGAAAGTCCAACTTAAATCATCTTTACGGACAATCATAAGAAAATCCTTCAATATAGGGTGAATGATCCCATTATGGCTAACATTGCCATTCATACAGAAATGACATAGAGTATGTAAATCACACGCTTTTGATGCAAGAAAGTCTGCAACTTGATTAGCTTATCCGTAATAGTGACGAATTTTGATATCCTCAAAGTAGGCTAGGAATCTTCGAGTGTCGTTGATGATCATGTCGATTTCCCATGGTGTGTCCCAAGTTCCATGTAAATCATTTATAACAGCTATGTTATCTCCTTCAATTGTAAGCTTCTTAATACCTAGTCGATGTGCCTGAGCCACTCCGACCCACATTGAAATGGCTTTTGCCTGTAAAATAGTTGTTGGTTCAATAATGTGACTATCCATAAAGATAATATTACTTATTTCTTTCCCTAAGGAGAAAACCTATTTTGGTGTCTCCATTGCCATTCCTTGATCCATCAAAGTTTAGTTTGATATGCCTACCTCTTGGTTTTGCCCATGCAATTTCCTTGTTCTTCTTCGGTTTACTTTTATTCATCTTTTCTGATTCCAGTGTTCTAAATAGTCTATATGATGCACAAATATCCTCACATCTTGGATTGTCATTTATCTTATTGCGAAAAATCATCGCATTTCTAAAGTTTATTTTAACTTTCGTCTTTGTTGATTTCATTATTTTTTTCATGGATTTGGGTATGTAGTCTTTTTGCCACCTTCAATTTTCTATAATTGTTTTTCTTCAATTTTGATGTGGAATTTCAGTTTTGAATGCAATTTCGTTGTTGATATTGTATTCCATATTGATATAGAGGTTCAATCTTAGTTTTGGTGGATAAATATAATGTTTGTTATGGTTTTTTGTTTTGTTATTTCTGAGTTTTTTTTTTTGCTTTTGTGTCTTGAGAGAATCCCACAAGGTGTTCGATGAAATGTATGAGAGAGATGTTGTGATTTGGACATGGATGAATGCCTCTAGGATATTTAAATCAATTTGTTTTTTACATTTTATTAGACATTTGGCATGAAAAACATGATAAAGTCATGACACATGTTTAAATGAAATGAAACATATTGACTTAACATGAACATTGACGTTATTAAATATGAACCTTATACGACTATATATGAACCTTAAAATATAAAATATGAACCTCTAGTTTATTTATATGGTGCACGGAGTATGTGAAAAAATATGAAGTTTTCAGAAGAATAAGTATGACCCCTAAATGACTATATATGAACATTGACATGTTAGATATGAACCCTTAAGTTTCTATTGTTCCTAAATTATGAAAGTACATATGAACCTTAAGAGAATATATATGAACTTGAACATGATACATGTGAACCCGACTTGAGCTTAGACTTTTCACTAGCACAATATGTAGCCTATGAGGACACACATCCATGTGTACCAAACACATTACTCTATCATTTGAGCTAATAGGCTATGACAAAATCAGTTATTTGAACATTTTTCAAATGATTAAATATGAACTTTAGAGAACTATATATGAACATTTAAACGTAAGACATGAAGCCAATCATCCACACAGTCTACAAACCTTCATATGAATAATGAATCCAATAATATTTTGAATATAGAAAGTCCTAAAGTTTATATAACAAATTAGATTCAATGTACCTATGAACCATAACAACACTTCATTAAATGCAAATTTTCACAATTTATATACATTACCACGATAATTCATTACAAGTTTTGATTTTTCAAATTGATTATGAACCCTAGAAAATTCTCTATTTACACAAATTCAAGTTGTTTCAAGCAAATTGCAAAATTAAAACCATTAAAAGTAATAATGAAGTTGTAGAAGATGATTTTTTACCTTTGTTGTACGTCGACTAATCTTCAGTAGTCTCTATATTGTAGCTCTGGGCGGTGTTTAACGGGATCTCGAGAGAGGAGGATAGGGGTGCAACAATGGGGTTTGAGAGAGAGATATGGAAGAGGAAGATAGAAAATGTGCAAAAATCGAGGTCCGGAGTGATGGGGTCCTGATCAAACACGGGTTCGGGCCGGGCCGTACCCATTTTCGCGACCCGTTTAAGCGGGTCGGGTCTGGACCGGGCCTGTTATTCGGGCCAGAATCCTTAATCGGACTCGTCCGTAATTCCGGGCCGGCCCGCGGGCGGTCCGGTTGGTCATTCTTAAGTATATTTTTGATTTTTTTATTCTCCAAACTAATTATTTAATACTATTAATAAGAAAATGGTAAGTAATTTTAGGTTAGGATTTTTTATTATATATATTTGTTATATATTTTTATATGAATTAAAAATAATATGCGGGCCGGGCCAAGCGACCCGTACGGGCCTAAACCTATAACCGGGCTCGGTTTGCTTACTTGTCCGGGCCGGGCCAAACGGCCCGTTCGGACTAGAATCCTTGTCCAGGCCCATACTATTTATCAGGCGGGCGGACCGGGCCGGATGGGCCAACCCGCGTTTACTCGGGTCTAGGTACAACTACAAGTGTTGTATGAGAGGAGAGAGAGGATGAGAGTAAGAAAACAAGAGTAGTTTCGGAAAAATATTGATTTTTTTATCTTAATTATAATAATGCCATTAAATAAGTTTATAGAGGAACGCAACCTACTATTTTATTTTTTTCAGCTTTTAATCTTATGCTTACATTTTCCCCATCTAACAGCTCTACTAGCTTCAATCTTTTTACGTGAAGAAACAAATCTACCAAACCCCCCCTTTAATAATGAAATAACTATTTATATCTCATTGATCAAATACGGATAATAGTGCTCAACTTGTACTATATGACAAACTATGGTTCCAAACATCCAACCTCCTCCTACAATATTGATATTACTTTTTTTCTTGTAATTCAAATTCAATTGGACATAACGGAATGAAGTCACGTAGCAATAATCTAACCTATGTTTTTTCTGAAAAGTACAAGGACTACATTAGATCAATACTCTCCAAATCAAGGAGAGATTGCGGAAAATTTACATCGAATAGTTGTGCAACTATCCTTTGAAACAAGTTTTGTGGCTTGATGTGCAACACAATTTACCGGCCGCCCTTCGTGCATGTTGAAATATGATAGAAGAAAACAAAGTACTCGTATGCAAAATATCAGTAATCAACAAACCTATATAAGAAAATGACAAAACATGCATATTAAGACACCGAATTAAACAAAGGGAGTCTGATTCAGCACTATATAGACCAAACCCTTAATGTCAAAGCTTCATCTAGCAGTAGCTCATAATTGTCCGGGGTTTGCCGAGCAACTGCCTGAATAGTCCGTCCATCAGGATTTCGGCATACCATACCCAAACCAATGATCCCATTTGCAAGGATCGTTGCATTTGTATTTAACTTCAGAAATTCATGTGGTGGTGGGGTCCATCGTAGTTGAACATCAGAGAAAGGAACATGGTCAACACGTCACCTTGCAAGATCAGAAAAATCAGTAACGAGTCGCCTAATGCGTTCCCGAATAACCAATGAGATAAGTTCTTGGCCATTAAAGATGACATAATTTATACAGAAACAAGCATTCCAACTAAGATACATAAATTATTTTATTACACCCATTCCTTGGCAACTCGTATGACATCGGCGAACGAAAATCCAAGGTCGCAAATCAGATCCATCCCAAACACCAGCTGCTTCTTGACATTCAATTATAGCACGCAGTACTGTCTCGTCAACCAAGTCACGTCTAATAGCTTCAGTATCCCAACAAGTAGAGCCATGTCTAGATGATTTAAAATCAAGAAGTACTGCAAGGGGACCTACTTGAGCGAATACGAGCTAAGCCCCGCCCCCCGTGGTACGACACAGTTAGAATTTTGGGTATTCCTATTTGTATTAGGATTAAAGATAGAATTTTATTTGTATGAGTTGTATTTACTCATCCACAAAATTAGTAAAAGGAAATCCTATAACTCGTTTATTTTTACTTCGCTTTACAGTTCATCAACTCACCCTAAATTCTCAACAAGCTAGAAATCAAATAATCAACCACAACAGGTGATCTCTTAAGTTAATTTGGTGGTGTTGAAAAGGGGCTCTGAAATTAGAAAAAGCATGTATATATCCAGGCATCATGAAAAGGATGAATAAAAAAAACCCAATGCCAACTCTCCACCCCAATCCTTCTAAGAGAAGCACTTTAGATCCCCAAAGGCTTTTCCAAGTGAAGCTACAGAGATCAATTACCTAATCGAGCATGCATCAAGAATTGAACTTTGCTTAAAATATCTTGCCTTGAAAATTTTGGCCACGATAGTTTTTTCCATCACCCTGCAATAAGCGCCGAACCTGCTTTGCTAAGAGCGCCTGATTAAAAACCTCAACTCCACCCAATCTCTTAGGGATGCACAAATCTTGCCATCGTTTCCAGTGCATGCCCCTTCGTTGATCAGATGCACTCCACCAAAATTTTGCAAGCAAAGAGTGGATGTGATCTATTAACGAATCAGGAAGCTTGTAATTCGACATCATGTAAGACTAAGAGGGAGTAATTAGCAAAACATGTTTGATAATAACTGTGGGAGTCAGATTTTCTCGCGTGGAGAACGTTATGCGTGGGATTCAATGTCCACCAGAATTCTGTTATAAGGTGAGATTCGGTGTCAGAACAAGTGGGAAGTTCGATACAAGTTGGAGAATTCCATCATTCAGAGGGCGACACTTGGCAGCTTGACAATGGACAACAATGCTTATAAATACCATAGAGATCTCTGGGAAGAGGGTAAAGGCAATAGGAGAGAGAAAACCAGGGACTCCCATGGCAATTCTATAGCTTCTGCTCCAAGCAATTTGAGTTGGAAACTAGCGAAAGCCCTTCTTCAATCCCCCTTTTCCTCTTCTTTGTCGCCGGATTTATCAATCTCCTTACTGACTTGGGCGTCGGAGAGTGTTCTCCCGGAGAAGCCCTCTTCGGGATTTTCAGGTGGATCGAAGAGAAGGAGAAATTCGGCTGAAAAAAGTATCCAGAAGGTGGAATCTAGCCTCAATCCGGTGGAGAGAAGTTTAGCCCAGGAACAAGCCAGAAGCCGGAGCTCCAAGCACACCGTGACGATGAAGTGACGAGACCCAGATTCAGATCGGAGTTGGTGACCATAGCCCCCAGAGAGCTCGCAGAAACACGTCAAAGTCTTACACGAAGATTGACTGCAAGGAGCAGCGGAGGACATCCCCCAAACAAACAAATTCCCAAGCAAATCCGAGTCGAGGGTGTGTTGACCCTTGACATCTTCACGTACTATTGAAACAGAATTCAACACTGGCGTCGACCGTGGGGAAGTCCTCGCGCAGCTAAGTTCGACGAGACCATTGAAGATGGCAACCACGCATAGAGATCTGTCACTAGGAGTCGAAAAGGAGATATCTTCACCAAAAGGGGCGCCTAGCAATAGCACGCGAGAGGTGCAAATGAACGACGAGGAGTGAGAGCAATTCTGCCAGTTCCGTAGATGGCAAAAAGCAAACCAAGAATTACCTGTGCAAGAGCCAGCTCCACCACAACGCCAAGCAACACGACCTCATCTAGAGCCGTATATCCCTATGGATCCTCGCGACAAATACGGAGATTGGTATCAGGCTGACCAAGCCTCCATCACTCACGAACATCCTCGATACTCGCCATGGAGAGAAGCTTACAGAGGACGTTACCCGGATTATGGACCTCAACACTACCCAGGATATGTAGCCCCAGAAGTGCCACTAGCACTGTTCGGTTCCACCGCATTCGCGGACCACATACTTCTGGCACCTCCACCCCCAGACTTCAAGATACCCACGTTCAAAGAATATACTGGAGACGAAGTCCCCAGAGACCACCTAACCAGGTACAAGTACCTAATGCTCGCGAGCAAGGCCGACGAAGATACTATGTGCAAATGCTTTCCGAACACCTTAGTAGGACCCGCTATGACCTGGATGATAAGTCTGCCCGCGAAGAGCATCGACGGATTCCAGCAGATCGCAGACTCCTTCATGGCCCATTTTGGATGCTCACAGAAGAGAAAACTTAGTATGCAAGAAGTCTTGAACGTAAGGCAGCGCGAAGGAGAATCACCCACTTCTTTCGTAAAAAGATTCACAACAGAAGCAGTCTAGGGCCATGACTTTGACAAAAAGGTGGCCCGTATGGAATTTATCCAAGGGCTCCGAAATGGACCTTTCAAGCTCAACGTATGCAAAAAACCACCTGCTTCGTATACCAAGTTGCTTGAGAAAGCCAACCAGCACATAGTAGCAGAGGAGCTAGCACGAGGAAGCTCAATGGTGGTCATATCATCCACAAGCAACGAGCGGAGAAACAAAGCACCAAAAAGAGATGCCTCCGCGTGGGAACCTCGTCGCCATCAGGCGGTTGAGCAAGGAAAAGCCGTCGAAAAACCCCTGGTTGCAGTAGAGATGAACAGTCGCGAGCAAACCGTCGCGTACTCGCAAAGGCCACAATCTAGACCCCGCCCACGGGAACAAACATGCCACCACCATCCCCCTTGCTCAGCAAGAAAGAAAGTTCTGTGTTTACCACCAGTCAACTTCCCACGATGAACAGAACTTCCCGCGGCCAGACGGGCAAGTAGGGACCATTTCGGGGAAGCATGAGCCAAGGGGTCCCAACAGAAGAGAAGGAAGGAGGATCGCCAATGCCCCCCCCAGCGGGAGGCCAGTCATGAGCATTTCCAATCCTTCGCGACAAGATCACAAACTAACGTTTAGCTCTGAAGACATTGCGGAGTCTTGCATCCCCAGCACTGACTCTTTAGTTCTTCACGTACAGATGGGAACGAAAATAGTGAAGAGAGTGATGATCGATATCGGGAGCTCGGCCGACATCCTACATTGGGAGGCATTCCAGAAAATGGACCTAGACCCCGCGAGCCTTGCACCTACTGACTGCACTCTGGTGGGATTCGCGGAGAGCGAGTAAAGCCTATCGGAGTAATAACCCTTGATCTAATCATGGGAGACGAAGGTAGCCCACAAAGATGTGAAAAAGTGGAGTTCCTAGTGCTCTAGTCACCCTCCGCGTACAACGCCATTATGGGAAGAATCTCCTTATGTAAGTTCCAAGCCGTAATCTCCATCTATCACTTTGCTCTTAAATTTCCCACGCAGGTGGGAGTTGGGATTGCAAGAGGCCAGCACGCCGAGAGCCGTACATGCTATTTAGCAGCACTCAGCGAGAAATGCCTACCAGTCCTGGCCATGAAGGACGAACTCGACCAGCTAACGCCATTAAGTCATGAGGAGGAAGCAGAACTGGAAGTTAAATACCGGATGGAAGCCACGGTGTCAGAGGACGAAAAGCTGTCCATCTCCCCGTTTGCGCGCGAAGAAGAAAAGCTGTACATGGGACAAGCATTGAGCACAAGCACACAAAGTGAAATTAAAGAGTTGCTGGGAGCTTCATGAGACGTATTCGCATGGACACCCAAAGACCTGAAAGGGATCCCAGTAGCTCTCATGACTCACTCACTCAATACAAGCCCATAGGCTAAACCAAAGAGCCAGAAAAAGAGGAAGCAAGCCAGAGATAGAGCCCAAGGGGCCAGAGAAGAGGTCGAGAAGCTGCTAAAGGATGGGTTTATACGCGAAGTTAAGTATCCTCGATGGCTCGCCAACGTTGTGATGGTAAAGAAGTCCAACGGGAAATGGCGAATGTGCGTGGACTTCACAGATTTGAACAAAGCCTGCCCGAAGGACAGCTACCCGCTGCCCTCGATTGACCAGCTGGTAGATTCAACCGCAGGACACGAGGCCCTAAGTTTCCTTGATGCATATTCGGGGTACAACCAGGTCAAAATGAACCCAGCTGACGAGGAAAACACAACCTTCATTACAGAACGGGGAACATACTGCTACACAGTCATGCCCTTCGGACTCAAAAACGCAGGGGCTACTTTCCAGAGATTGGTGGACCTGATCTTCCGAGACTAGATCGGCTCTTCTGTTGAAGCCTATGTGGATGGCATCGTAGTAAAAAGTAGGCGAGAAGCGGATCATGTAGTTGACCTCCGCGAAGTATTCGCTACTCTACGAAAACATGGGATGAGCCTCAACCCGGAAAAATGTGTCTTCGGGGTCAAGGTGGGGAAGTTCCTCGGGTTCCTAATTAGCTCGCGAGGAATAGATGTAAATCCTGAGAAGGTGGAAGCAGTGCTGCAAATGGCTCCCCCATGGAGCGTCAAAGAGGTGCAAAGATTCGTAGGGTCCATAAACTACCTGGGACGCTTTTGCTCAAAGCTCGCGGAGCGGGGGCTCCCATTCTTTTCCATTCTAAGAGATCCGCAAGACTTCAAGTGGACCCCCGAATGCGAGTTGGCATTCGCGGAGCTCAAAAGGCACCTAACAAGCCTTCCCACCTTGTCCTCACCAGTACCAGGGGAAGATCTGCAGTTGTATTTAGCAACCGGATCAAGGGCAATCAGCGCAGTGCTAGTACGAGAGCAAGAAAAACCAGTGTATTTCGTGAGTAAGGCTCTCAGACCAGCTGAAACCAGATATCCGCCCAAAGAAAAGATTGCTCTGGCTCTGATAGTAGCTGCCAGGAAACTGCGACCTTATTTTCAAGCTCATCCCATCCAGGTGTTGTCAGACCTCCCCTTACGGAACTTACTCAACAGGCCAACTATGTCAGGGAGGTTAACCAAATGGGTGGTTGAGCTATCAGAGTTCGATATGGATTACATGCCCCGTCCAGCGATCAAAGCGCAATCCCTCGCGGATTTCCTCGTGGAGACAAGTTTCCGCGAAAGGAGTTCAGAAGATTTAACAAAGGAAAAAGCTTAGTGGGTCCTCTTTGTCGATGGAGCTGCGAACGAGGAGGGGAACGAGGCTGGAATCACGCTCACCTCACCCGGAGGAGAAAAGTTTGAGTATGCTCTATGCCTAGAATTTGAAGCAACAAATAATGAAACTGAGTACGAAGCACTTCTTGCCGGGCTTGACCTAGCTCTTACCAATGGCGCTCGCAGAGTAGTATGCTACATCGATTCTGAGGTGGTTGTAAAGCAAGTACAGGGTGTATACGAAGTCAAAACAGGAAACTTGTCCGTGTATCATTCGAAGGTGAAAGTACTAGCCATATCCTTTGACCACTTTGAGATTCAAGCTGTCTCACGAAGAGAAAATGCCAGGGCAGACGAGCTCGCGAAGCTCGGATCAAAGGCCAAGTTGCAGAAAGGTCAAGTCTGGATAGACTACAGAACTACCCGGGCCATCAACGCGGAGCTAATGATAATCGAATACGAGGACGATGAGAGCGATTGGAGAACCCCAATTCACAGGTATATTTTGTCAGGAACAGTACCCGAAAACTCACAAGAGAAAAGAAAGCTACATGTACGAGCGAGCCGTTTCTATATGAAGAACATAGTACTATACAAGCGAGGGTACATGGCAACAAGCTTAAAGTGCATTACTCCCGTGGAGGGGAAGGAATTAATAACTGAAATACACGGGGGGCTGTGTGAAGGACACGCATGATGGCGAGCCCTGGTGTACAAAGCTCTACGCGCTGGCTACTTCTAGCCAATGATGAAGGAAGAAGCCATCCGCACCGCTCAAACATGTGACGCCTGTCAAAAACACGCTCCAGCCTCACATCAAACCGGTGTCGAGATGCAGGCTATCAACGCTCCTTGTCCCTTCGCGAGGTGAGGAATGGACTTGCTTGGACCTTTTCCACGAGCGCCGAGACAACTGGAATTTATACTCGTAGCAATAGACTACTTTACCAAGTGGATAGAGGCCATGCCGCTCGCCACCACAACGGTTGAGCGAGTCAAAAAGTTCTTATGGCAAAATATCATTTGTCGCTTCGGGCTCCCACAAAGCATCATAACAGATCGAGGCCTACAATTCAACACCAAGAAGCTGATCGACTTCTGCAAGGGGCTAGGCATTGAGCTACACTTCACATCAGTATCCCACCCGTAATGCAACGGTGATAGGCGTTTGTCGTCGTGACACCTAAACAAATAAAATAATCCTAACAAACCTAAACAAGTAGTAGAGGCAAGCAAGGGTCGAATCCACAGGGAGGAAGTAATCAATCTATGTGTCTATAAGCATGCAAAGTAACAGGAAAGGGGGGTTTTGGTTATCAAGCAGAGCAAAGCAAACAAGTGTAGTTGATGAGAAAATATGAATGGGGAAGTAGTTCTACTAGAACGAGATCCACAATACAGAGATAAGTCGATCATTGAAATCTATAAATCCAAGTTCTTTAACTATTCTTATGGTTGTTCCCACCCTGATCTTAAGTACTACCGATTCTCACAGTTGTCAGCGTACTTTAGCACCAACACAGTAATAGCAATGCAAACAAGGATATAGGATACATGCAAGTAGAAAGACGTACAAGTACTCACTCCCCTACTTAACATGCAATTGATTCTCACACACAATTGTACGCTCGGAACCCCTATACGCACAATTGTGTTTGCCACTAGATATGCACTCGGAACCCCTATATGCAATCCTAGCAATATGATAAATATCGATAAACCTAGTTAGCAACTCTAGATAAACCAACATAAATCAATATCAATATAACCAAGAGAATCAATCCAACACACATAAGAATAAGAACAAGGGATAGAAATCTCACAACCGAATCAATGTATTGCTTCAAACGTCTGGCAGAACAAAGGTGTTTAGTTCTCCATGGGTTGGAACCCCCGGAGGCAAAACGGAACGAACTTCAAAACTAAATCTTGTCTTCTGAAACTAGGTTAACTAAAGAGTATTTAACCTAAAACTAAAAGAGATAAAAGGAAATAATAATAAAAATAATAACCAAATATAAACTATCGAAATTTGGGAATTAATCCCGTAACTCCAATTCTCGGCAAGCAGCCTCGCGGTCAGCTTCACGCTCGGCCTCCTCTCGCTTGGCCCAAATTAGCAGCAAAAGCGGCCCAATGCAAGCAGCAGCAACACGGCCCATCTCTAATTCAAACAACTCGCTGACGTCGCATGACATCATCCGCTTCACTTCTTCGGCTTCAACACGCTTTCCGCTTCTTCAATTCACGCGCTTCCATTCAACTTCACGTGGGCCGAACTTCATTTGGGCCTTTCTTCCTCCAATCGTGGCCCACCATCTCTTTAATTCCAGCATCAGCACGCGGGCTTCTAATTAATTAGCTGTTCGCTTCATGTTGGCCGCGGGGCGCCAACTCCCACCGCGGGGCGGTGATTTCTACCGCGGGGCGGCATTCTTCAGCTCTTCTACTTTTTATTGTGGTTTCTTCATAGATTGTCAACGTCTCCTCAGGTGGTCGACTCCTCTTCCTCTGGATGTCTTCAATTAGCTCCTCCAGACCACTAAAACCACACTTCTCCACTTTAACTCCATAATCTCCAATTGTGCATAAAATCCAACCAAATGGCGCCTCAAACCTGGTAATAATCCTTAGATAAGTGGTACAAAATAACACTTATCAAACGGCCAGGTGGAAAACGCTAACCAGCAAATTCTCTATCACCTCAAAAGAAGACTCACGCGGGCGCAAGGACGATGGGCGGAAATCCTACCCCTGGTGTTATGGGTTAACCGAACCATATCTAAAAAGGGTATAGGAGAAACACCCTTTGCACTAACCTACGGGATCGAAGCTGTGATACCGATGGAGCACCTTTTCCCTAGCGAGAGACTCCTCGACTATGACGATGAAAGAAACTCTGAGAAGTTACAGCTAGAATTGCAACTTGCAGAAGAAATGCGAGAGATGGCGGCAATACGTAAAAGTGAATACAAACGCCGCATCGCCGCCTATTACAACAAGAAAGTGAAGCGACGGGGTTTCGCGGAAGGTGATTTGGTACTCAGAAAAACTGAGGGAGGAAAGCTCGACCCAGGTTGGGAAGGCCCGTACATCGTTGTTCGTGAAGTAGCACCCGGAGCCTACCGCCTCAAAGACCACGTGGGGAATATGGTCCCAAACTCATGGAACGTAATGAGGCTCCGCAAGTACTACCCATAAAAGCAGACGCGCCCCAGGTATGCTCCCTACAAACCCTACCTGGTTCGAGTTACGCAAATTATTTTGAGAAGTAACCTCGCGAAATGCTAACATATAGGCAACAACACTGCCACCCGACAATGCAATACCAGAGAAATGTTGAGCCTAGGGGCTAAGCGAGACGTAATAACAAGGTACACAATACGAAGCATCGTAAGAAATATGCGCGCGAATCTTAAAAAAAACGCAATCCATAATATGAAAAATAAACAAAGATCCTAAACTATTTTCTTTCGTGCAAAATGTAGGAAAACAATAAGTACAAGTTAAAGCAAGTTTGTGCAAGTGCAAGTTAAAGCAAGTTTGTGCAAGTGCAAGTCTATGCAAGTGCGAGTTTAAGCAAGTTAAAGCAAGTATGAGCAAGTGCAAGTATGAGCAAGTTAAAGCAAGTATGAGCAAGTGCAAGTATGAGCAAGTGCAAGTATGAACAAGTGCAAGTTTGAGCAAGTTTTAAAGCAAGTGCGAGTTTGAGCGAGCGTAAAACAAGACAATTATCGCAAGCAAAACACAAAGTAGCGATGGGGTACCTAACACGATCATATTAAAGCTATACTATTTACCATACGCGCAACCACTCACATCAAATGAAAATTTGGACAGGGCAGCCTTGGAAAAGAACAAGCACACCCAAGAAGAAAAGAGCACGCGAAGATAGCAAGACAAGCAAAATATATAGGAAATATGAAAGGCCTTACGCCAAAGCATTACATTTTGCAAAAGCCATGAAAATACAATGTTGTTTCATTACAAAAATTCAGAAAGATATGCCGTGATCACCCAAAAATCTACACGTGAATCACCCTGCATACAACCCCAGCAAGGACCCAACATCCAAAAAAACACAACCTAATAACCCATCCCCACAACCCCTCTTCTATCCTCCTTTTAGTCAATAAACTAAAAGAAGGATGGGGGAGAGAGGGAAGGTCGCAAACAAAAAAGAAGTAAACAAAGCAAAAACACCCTAACGCCCCACAACGCGGAGACTATGAGCAGCAAACCCAGGAGGAGGCAGGCCCGTGCACGTATACATGGACAGGCCCATCTTGTCCCAGTCGAGCGATGCGAGCGGTGTCGTAGTTAGTTGCCACCTCACGGAGACGGCGCCCTCTAGCAAGAGGCCTAGGGAAGTAGAAAACCGTGCCCACACCCAAGCGGACAGCTTCCGGAAAGAGACGAGCATGCATCACCTCCAAATCAAACTCCCTAACCGACTCTCCCACATTGCCCATATCCATGGTCCAAAGATACCCACCATCATAGCGATGGACAGAAGACAATTGTCGATCTCCACGTTGACACACAATCCGCCCATTGTAATGAACGACTAACACCAACCTAACCATTTCGGCAAGGAAAAGCAAGAACAAGTGAAAGCAAGCAAAGGAAAAGAGAAATGACGCAGGAATAGAAACAGAGAAGAGCAATAAGGAAACAACTTAAAGGAGTAGTTATAGAGAAGCAAAACAGGGATGGGACAGTCAACCACCCCGGTATAACGCATGCAGAAAGAAATAATAACTCCACCTTGAGCAAACAGTGCCCGTCGCAATAACTACTCACAAAGAAACTCTCCCTTACCATAAAGAAAGAAGAAACATCGAGAGTCGTGTTAGAAGAAAGACTGAAGCGACTAGCATACTTAATGAAGAAGAGAAAGTCAAAACCAAGGGAGCAATCCATACAAAAGTAATGATTACTAGCCATGCCCGGTCTAATCACATTCAAAGCCATATTGCAGGGCACCAAACGCGAACGAATAAAAAGTGCAAGCAAGATAAAATGCCAAAGAAGATCCAGAAATACCACTCCTACACATGGGACAGCTAGTTAAAATATCAAGAAAACATACGCGAAATATTTGTTCACAGAAACAGGAGCCCAATATTGGAGATCACAAAGAACGTCGAAAGCTGTCGCACAACCATTCACAAAAGCGAAAATACGCGTCCAAAGGATCCACTAAATTGAAAAACAGAGTATGCCATACAAACGCCACCCGGGACAAAGCACCATAAAGAAAACGCTAAAGCAATACAAACATTACAGAGCAAGCAAAGACAAACAGGGGCCGGACTAAGGGCGAGAAGTAACAGCACTCGAGAACTCCCCACGCAAAGACTCTTCACGCGTACACTTGACCCCTACAGAAGTAGTTGTTGGAGAAGGCAACTTCTTCGTAAGAGGATCACCCTCCTTCAAAGTTGTCACGGTCCATGCCTCCAGAACCCCATCGTGATCTTCTTTCACATCCCCACTGGCAGGAATCTGATAAGGAGCCCTCACTTTGTAGGCCACCCCCGCAGAATTCCGGGAATCAGGGCGTATTGGCCGAACTCCATAATGATCAACCATTTGCTTAACACCAATTCTCAGGCCATAATAGTACTCCCCAGCGGCATAATACAAGTATCGCGGTTTCATGCGATAGCATGCCGCGTACTCATCCACCCCTTCCTGCCTGCCTTCTTCCTTTGCTTTCTTGCAATCCTCCGTCAAGGCTGCCACTTTCCCCTTTAACATCTCGCATTCCTCAGTAAGACCCCTAAGCCCGCGAAGTTCTTCAACCTCTGTTTGTAATGACGCCTTCTCAGCCAATGCAACATCCCTTTCTGTTTTCATCCGAGAAGCCTGCTCGCGAAGGGTTTCCACTTCCGCATCGCGAGAGGTGAATTTCCCTAAGGCACCCAGAGCATCATGGCAACCTCTCATGGTCTGCACATAAAGAAGAGCCTAATGGAAAACCGAAAGTAAAAGCACAACCCACAAACAAACATGAAAAGAAAAGAGCAAGACATACGGAGTCCAAAAAGCGAGCCACCGACCCCACATGATCCGCCGGATCCTTAGTGATAGGGGCTAAAGTCATGTGCCCAATCAAAGTAATCCTAAACAAATCTAACTCAGTAGAATAGGCAAGCAAGAGTCGAATCCCACAGGGAGGAGTTGTCTTTCTTTATGTCAATTTGCATGCAATAGTAACAAAGGGGGGATTGGTTGGTTGATTGAATTTCAAGTAAACAAAGTAAAGTAAACAAAACAAAGGGTTGTAATCAATTGGGGAAAAACACTTAGCCAAACAAATATCCACCATTCATTTGATAGGTTGATCCTAGATTATCTCTAATTCTTTCCTATGAATGTTCTTATTCCTTTTCTTAAGTTATAAACAGGACAAACAGACCATGAGAATACTAACTATCAAACAACCAGGAAAACCTCCATGATTCAATTCAATAGCAGCAATGAGCACACGAATTTAGATAGATACATGCAAGTGTAGTAAACAGTCATACAATTGTATGCAATTAATTCTCTCTACAATAAACCAGTCCAAACAGTTCTTAGAATATTGTAGTTGCTACTCATGAATTAGGTAACTCAAATAGTAATTACCAAACCCTAGCAATAGACAATTACTAATAATAACTAGTTGCGTCCAACAAGCGAAATCAGTAGGAATCAATGGGATGAAGCACAAGAGAATCAATACATTCAAAGGAAAAGAAAGAGAATTATAACCTCACAACCATTATTCAAACGAAGGCTTCAATTGTCGGACTAAGCAAAAGGTGCTTAGTTCTTCATAGTCTTGAAACAATAAAACTCAAAGGGAAAAAGTGCTGAATAATAAACGATGAATAAAAACTGAATCTCAAAGGCTACTATGGAAATTAGGTTAAATAACCTAGAAACCAAACCTAGTTCTAAAAAGATAACAAACTTAAGCTAAAAAGGAAATAAACTAAAGTAAACGAAATAAAGAAATTAAAAGAAAATCGGAAAAGTAAAATAAAGTGACTTCGGAGAAATCCCGCCGCTTCGCTGATGCCCATTTCCGCGATCGCGGATGAATTTCCGCGGTCTCGGAAAATTCTGTTTCTGGCTCCTTGCTCTCGAATTATCCGCGATCACTCCTCTTGCTCGCCCGCGGTCGCGGATTCCTCGCTGCTTGCTTCGTGTGGCTTCTTTCTTCGACTCTTCCTCGATCTTCTCAAGTGGTCTCATCTCCTTCTTCAATAAGTCTTCGTTTAAGCTTCTCCAAACCACCAAATCCACACTTCTACTTCTCAACTTCATTCTCCATAGTTGTGCTCTAAACATCTCCAAATGTACCCAAAACACCGATAACAACTCCTAGATATGCACTACAAAGTAGCGCTGATCAAATTCCCCCATGCTTAAACCTTGCTCGTCCTCGAGTAAGCTAATGTAAACCTACTCCTCCAATCAAAACCCCTAAGGTCTCAGGAAGCATAGAAAAACCATCTCCACTAAGAATTGCACCTAAACATGAAACTCCAAGGCACCAAAACAATAAGCACAATCACAACATACAACCAAGCTTAAAGGGAAGCAGAGTACTTCCCCCAAGCTTATCCCGAACACCATAGAGTGAATAAAAATCTAATCCTAGCCTCCATCTATCTTCTTATGCCTCCCAGAGTGACCTACCCGAATTCTCCTTATATCACCTCTTGTTATGTCACCACGCGAGGTAAAATGATAATTCCTAATAATCACTCTTCTTCTTTTCACTCATTTTGCCAAGGCTCCCTTTCGGGTTTTCACCAAGCCACTCATTTCATTTTTCAATAGATGGGATCACAATAAACTCACATCACTCTTGATCATTTATTACCCCATCCTAATGCTGGTCCAAGCCACCTGCTTATTACCTAAGCCGCCCTTTCGGGTTTTCGACTTATCCCAAAATTTCTATTTTTGCCTTTTTTTCGAATTTTTGGCTTTTTTCTTTCTCCTCAACGACTAGCAAGTATAGAACACTCCCCCATGCTTAAACGTTGCATTGTCCTCAATGTAATGAAAGACAAGAAAAAAATTGAAGCACAGGGAAGAGCAAAAAAATAACTCACAACCATCGCTGAGTTGGCTTGGACGTGGAAGTTGTTGCTGGCGGTATATGAATGATATCACATGTCTATGGTGTTGCGTCGGGCTTCAAACAAACTCCACTGTGCAACCAAAAGGAACCATTATAAAATGTGTAGTGGTATGTCAAAGAATCGGGGCTGTACGGCTTTCAATGAACACAAAAATGGGGCCCAGATGTAATCGTGGTGTGGGCCCTGGTGTTCCTCCTCCTCATCTGTCGAAACTAGGGCCATTATCGTTGCCAAATAAAAATGTGGGGCTAATGTTTCTTCCTTGACAAGATGATGTGCACCGTCTCTCCATGGGGAACTCAAACAGCTAGCCTTCGGTAGAACCTTTTTTTTTTTTTGCGAGCAGGGAAATGGAGGCCTTACATTAGGGAATCCGCGACCGTAGAAGAATTTCCGCGCCCACGGATATGTTGCTAGTGCGTAGTTCACCGTCTTCAATTTTTCTTCGGGTCTCCTTCCTGCATGTTAGTCTAAATGCAAAAACAAAAACAAAAGCAAAAACAAAAATAACACACAAACAACTAAAAACATGGAATGAAAAGACAGGAAAAAAATACATACCTCGGGTTGCCTCCCGGACAACGCCTTAGTTACTGTCGTGGCTCGACTTGCTACTCTCCCACCTCAACTTGGGTTGCTCACATCAATTGAGCACTCGGGGTTTCTATCCGGAGGGTGTCGCTTAGAATCATCAATGTTGAATCTGACCCTCACCCCGTCGTATTCCATTGTGAGCGAACCGCTGCTCACATCAATCTTGGTTCCTGCCGTGTTCATAAATGGCCTCTCTAGCATCACATGGGCTGTGTCCTTATCCTGCCCCGTATCCATCACAAAAAAGTCTGCAGGGAATATCAACTTGTCCACTTCGACCAGCACGTCCTGCACCACTCCTTTGGGGTGGACATAGGAATTGTCCGCCAGCTGGATCATAATCCCCGTCTTCTCTAATGGCCCCACCTCCAGAGACTCGTACAGCGAGAGAGGCAACACATTAATAGAGGAACCCAAATCAAGCATGGCCTTGTCGAACAAGGTGCCCCCAATCTTGCAGGGAATAGTGAACATCCTCGGATCACTTGCCTTCTTCGGTAACCGCTTTTGCAGCATAGCGGATACATTCTCGCTGACCTGGACCTTTCTCTTCTCTTTGACCGCCTTCTTCCTCTTTATCGTGCAGATCTCCTTCAAGAATTTAGCATAACGAGGAATGCTATTTACCAGCTTGAGTAAAGGAATATTTACCTCGCAGTTGCTGAAGGTCTCGAACATTTCCTTATCATTTGCCGGTCTTCTTGTGTCCTTCAGAGCTTCGGGAAAGGGTGCGGGAGGCTTTAATGTGTTAAGCGGAGGGAAATTGGGCCGCACATATCCATCGTGGGCTTCGTCGAGAGGAACTGGAGCTGCATGGGCATTTCCGCGATCGCGGTTTTGTGTCCGCAGTCGCGGAATATTCTCGATCTGATCCCCGTCTTCAGTGCATTTTCTGCGATCGCGGAATTCTGGCCGCGGTCGCGTAATACTCTCGAACAGGTCCTCCTCGTGGCAGATTTTTCTGCGATCGCGGAATTTTATCCGCGGTCGCGGAATAGCGTCGATTTCCTCCTCCGTTCCAGTAGCCAATCCGCGGTCGCGGCTTCCTTCTCCGTGGTCGCAGATTTCTCTCTGTTGTGCTCGACTGGCTTCCAGTTCTGCTCCGCTCCTTAGCGTCATGGCACAAACATTCTCCCTCGGGTTGACTACCATTTGAGATGGTAGTTTTCCCGACTCCCGAGCTTCCAACTTGCTCACCGCTATAGAGATCTACCCCACTTGCTTTTCTAGGTTTTGAATACTGGACTTCGTCTCTTGTTGATGATGGATCATGCTCTGAGTGAGAGTCTCTGTATGCTTGGCCACCGCTTGGATTTGTGACCCCATGGTGCTCACATTGCCAGCCAACGGCGATACGGTCTGGTTGAGCGATTTGATCATGTCCTGGTTGCTTAATACGCTCTGAGCAAGAGATTTGATTTGGTCCTCACTGGACATAGATGAACCTGCACCTTGGCCTTGGGGTCTTTGGTCATATGGGGCTCGAAATTGGTGTTGTTGACCCCCAGGCTGCTGATACTGTTGTGGGCGCTGTAGAAATTGTGGCGGCCTCTGTTGATAGTCTTGGTTCTCCTGGCCATGATGAGTATTCTGCTAGGTTCCCGTACCTCAGATTGGGGTGATCTCTCCACCCTGGATTATACGTGTTGGAGTACGGGTCATATCTTGGCCTTTGAGGGCCATATCCTCCAATAGCGTTCACCTCAACAGTGGGCTCCTGCAGCGTGGGACATGCATTGGTTGGATGCATCGTGTCTTGGCATATCCCCCATGACTTGACCTGCTGCTGGCCACCCTTCATCATGTACCTCCTCATCATCTCCTTCATCTCAGTCATCTCAGAGAGTAGAGTGGAATTTGGCTGAGATTCTTTAGCTCTCACTGATTGGGTGCCCGCCCTCTTGCTGAATTGTCTTGAGCCCTCAGATAGCTCAAAGAAAACTTCATAGGCCTGGTCTGGAGTCTTGTTCAGGATGTTCCCTCCACAGGCAGCGTTCACCATCCGACGTTTGTCATCAAGTAGACCTCCGTACAAATAAAGTATAAGGTCCTGGTCGGAGTAGCCATGGTAGGGGCAACTAGAAATCAGCCTCTTAAACCGCTCGTAGTACTCATACAACGACTCAGTAGCCTGCTGTTCAATGTTGCTGATGCTCCTCTTCAGGCTGTTGAGCTTAGTTGCATGGAAGTACTTCTCCAGGAAGGCCTTCTTCATCTTGGCCCACGTGTCAATGCTCCCTGGGGTCAAGTAGTAGAACCAGTCATTGGCCGAATCCTTAAGAGAGAAAGGAAAGGCCCTCAGCTTGATCTGGTCTTCAGTCACCCCCCTGGGCTTCATGCTGGTACAGACTGCATGGAACTCCGACAAATGCTTATTAAGGTCTTCACCACTCATCCCATGGAAGTGGGGAAGTAAGTGGATCAACCCCGACTTGAGCTCGAAGTTGACGCCATCAGCTAGCTCAGGAAACTGCACAACCAGTGGTTGCTATTGCAGATTAGGGGCAGTCAGCTGTCTCAACGTGGGTGCTTCGTCAGCCATCTCAAAAGTTGGGTTGTCAAAGACCAAAGATCTGTTTACTCTGCGGCTCTGGGAGAGTGTTCTCTCAATTTCTGTATCCAAAGCTAAGAGTGGAGAGTCAGTAGCACGGGTGTGGACCATAAGACAGGTCTACACAAAAATTAGCACACAAAGAAAAATCAAAACTTGCCTCCCCGGCAACGGCGCCAATTTGATAGGTGCTAAACTCGTGTGCCCAATCAAAGTAATCCTAAACAAACCTAACTCAGTAGAATAGGCAAGCAAGGGTCGAATCCCACAGAGAGGAGTTGTCTTTCTTTATGTCAATTTGCATGCAATAGTAATAAATGGGGGATTGGTTGGTTGATTGAATTTCAAGTAAACAAAGTAAAGTAAACAAAACAAAGGGTTGTAATCAATTGGGGAAAAACACTTAGCCAAACAAATATCCACCATTCATTTGATAGGTTGATCCTAGATTATCTCTAATTCTTTCCTATGAATGTTCCTATTCCTTTTCTTAAGTTATAAACAGGACAAACAGACCATGAGAATACTAACTATCAAACAACCAGGAAAACCTCCATGATTCAATTCAATAGCAGCAATGAGCACAAGAATTTAGATAGATACATGCAAGTGTAGCAAACAGTCATACAATTGCATGCAATTAATTCTCTCTACAATAAACCAGTCCAAACAATTCTTAGAATATTGTAGTTGCTACTCATGAATTAGATAACTCAAACAGTAATTACCAAACCCTAGCATGAGACAATTACTAATGGAGCACAAGAGAATCAATACATTCAAAGGAAAAGAAAGAGAATTATAATCTCACAACCATTATTCAAACGAAGGCTTCAATTGTCGGACTAAGCAAAATGTGCTTAGTTCTTCATAGTCTTGAAACAATAAAACTCAAAGGGAGAAAAGTGCTGAATAATGAACGATGAATAAAAACTGAATCTCAAAGGCTACTATGGAAATTAGGTTAAATAACCTAGAAACCAAACCTAGTTCTAAAAAGATAACAAACTTAAGCTAAAAAGGAAATAAACTAAAGTAAACGAAATAAAGAAATTAAAAGAAAATCGGAAAAGTAAAATAAAGTGACTTCGGAGAAATCCCGCTGCTTCGCTGATTCCCATTTCCGCGATCGCGGATGAATTTCCGCGGTCGCGGAAAATTCCGTTTCTGGCTCCTTGCTCTCGAATTATCCGCGATCACTCCTCTTGCTCGCCCGCGGTCGCGGATTCCTCGCTGCTGCTTCGTGTGGCTTCTTTCTTCGACTCTTCCTCGGTCTTCTCAAGTGGTCTCCTCTCCTTCTTCAATAAGTCTTCGTTTAAGCTTCTCCAAACCACCAAATCCACACTTCTACTTCTCAACTTCATTCTCCATAGTTGTGCTCTAAACATCTCCAAATGTACCCAAAACACCGGTAACAACTCATAGATATGCACTACAAAGTAGCGTTGATCACTTAGCATGATGCTTTGCCTTTTTACAGCGAGAAGTTTTCTTCTTCATATAAGCCAGAGGACGTTCAGGGCTTTCCCCCGTTTCCGTTGCTGGGGCTTTTTCCCTTCGCGAAGAAGCGCTAGCTGCATCTCCGATGTCCTCCCTAACCTCCTCCACGTGGCCCTGAGAAACCCTCACTCCCTCTGGATAAACGGGAAGGCCCCGCTGATTCCCACCCTGCATTGGATCCACGAACTCAAGGCCTTCCTCCAAATCCTCAAGACCGTCCATGTACTCGAACATCATAGTGGACGAGGATCCTAGAGAAACCATGAAATTTGAACATTAGTTGAGCATGTAAAAAGCAAGAAGAAAAAGACAAATAAACATGTGTCCCCGCGAGCATCATAAAACAAGCCCACGAAGAATAAAACCATGGGATAACAAAGATCAGCTCACCCCTGCGAGGGTGGGGGGAGCTCAAGCCTAATTCCTCGAGCTTATCCGCGGTCATCAATTGACTATACTCATAACACAATGTCCGATCAAACTTAGTGATCAAGGCTTTCTTTTCGCTCTGTTGTTTCTTCTTAGCAGAACCAGATGCAAGGCAGGAAAAATGGAGAGCCCTCCCAGGGCTGATGCTGACCCCAAATGCCCTAGGAATCCTAAGCAAAAACCATTCATTCCTCCATGTACCCAAATTAGTAGGTTTGGTAACCCGCGGTGTATATTCCACCTTCCATGACCAGTATCCATCGGTAATATCACGCGTAGAGATCAAATTCCGGACTACATCCAGCGATGGCTCCACATTTAGCTCACGACAATGGAGAAAAAGACAACAAAAATTCCTCCACGAGTTCGGGTGCAACTGAATGGGGCTGGTGCCTTAAGCATTTAGAATCTCCTTGAAAAGCGGATGAATAGGCATGTGAAACCCTGTGTACAACGCCGGAAGAGACACTGCCATGAAGTTAGGGAAATGGTGGAGAGACCGCGACCCCCCCTCCGGAAGAGCTAAAATAGATCCAGCTGGGAACGGATAAGTTTCTATGATCCTCTCTAAGTGCTCGAAGTCTAACACAGATTCATCTCCATCATCCTCCCGAAAAAAAGCGTTGTCAGCAAAAGGTAATCGCCTCACGCGTCTCTTCAAGATCCAAAGCTTATTCTTCTCTGACATGACGTAATGAGACGAAAGTGTGGGAGATGCGTCTTCACGGGGCTGATCCTTGTCAGAGGTCGAAGGCGAAGATTCCTCGTGAAGCCCCTCCTTGCTATGTCGAGATGTGCGGTCGTGCCTGGCCTTAAAACGAGCCTCAGGGAAGACGAGACATTTCCGGGGACACGATCCCGGTGAGAGCGACCTGGTTGACTCGGCTGAAACCCCTAACGATGACTGTTGGCTCCGCTCGCTAGACGCACTAACCTGGTGCTTAAAGTTCATCACCTCCCCCTTTGCAAAAAAGAGAAAGCCCAAACATGGCAGAAGAGCGAAAAAAGAAATATCAGTGTCAGATTAAAAGAAACAAGCAGAAAAAGAAAGGGACCAAAACGAGACAGTCTAAGACGGCCAGAAAGCGAATAAAGTCAAGCAAAAGTTAAAAGGGGTCCCTTTGCCCCGAAACCCTAGAGGTTCAGAAAAAAGGAATAAGAGGCAATGGCTCGAAATAAAGCAAATGACAGACGAAAGCAGTGGGAATAAAACTTGAAGAATACCTCAAATCATAGCCTATCGCCGGAAAAAAGCCCAGATCGAACCCGAATCACCGCAGGGTAAAAGGAAAAACCTTTTCGAATTTCGGCTCCACGACGTTTTTCGCTCACCCAAACAGAAAGAGGAAACCTATAGAAGGAAAATAAGAAAAGGAGGCAGAAAAAAGGAGTTACCTGTCGAAGAACAAAGGCCACTGGAGATGCGAGACTGACAAGAGTATGCCACCGGAGAAAACTACCGAAAGAGGAATGCTTTCTGCGAGATGAGGGATGGGGTGAAAAATAGATTTGAGAAGAATATAATTTATAGGGTTTTGATGGTTTGAAATAGTAGTCGAAAAGTCATTCCTGACTGCCACGTGGGTAGTCCCAAGAGAGACGCGCGGCAAGCAAAAAAACCGCAAAGAAATACAAAATTTGAAAAAAGGGAGCAATGGAAATCAAAGCGGAATAAAGAAAAGCGCTCGACCAACAAAAACATTGAACCCCACGCATAGCAAACCCAGAAAAGATCCTCAAAAACACCCACAAACCAAACCTTCGCTCATGCTTCGCGAAGCGCTTGGGGGGCTGGCTGTGGGAGTCCGATTTCCTCGCGTGGAGAACGTTACGCGTGTGATTCAATGTCCACCAGAATTCTGTTATAAGGTGAGATTCGGTGTCAGAACAAGCGGGAAGTCCGATACAAGTTGGAGAATTCCATCATTCAGAGGGCGACACTTGGCAGCTTGACAATGGACAACAATGCTTATAATAACCCTAGGGATCTCTGGGAAGAGGGAATAGGCAATTGGAGAGAAAAAAAAGAGAGAAAACCAGGGACTCTCATGGCAATTCTATAGCTTCTGCTCCAAGCAATTTGAGTCGGAAACTAGCGAAATCCCTTCTTCAATCCCTTTTTTCCTCTTCTTTGTCGCTGGATTTATCAATCTCCTTACTGACTTAGGCGTCAGAGAGTGTTCTCCCAGAGAAGCCCTCTCTGGGATTTTCAGGTGGATCGAAGAGAAGGAGGAATTCGGCTGAACAAAGTATCCAGAAGGTGGAATCTAGCCTCAATCCGGTGGAGAGAAGTTTAGCCCAAGAACAAGCCAGAAGCCGGAGCTCCAAGAACACCGTGACGATGAAGTGATGAGACCCAGATTTAGATCGGAGTTGGTTACCGTAGCCCCCGAAGAGCTCACAAAAACACGTCAAAGTCTTACGCAAAGACCGACTGCGAGGAGCAGCGGAGGACATCCCCCAAACAAACAAATTCCCAAGCAAATCCGAGTCGAGGGTGTGTTGACCCTTGACATCTTCACGTACTGTTGAATCGGAATTCAACAATAACCTCTTTTCCTGGACGAGACAAAAGGCGACCCTGAAGGCCTTGGATTTTTTCCAAATTCCATATTTGAGGCAGTCAAAAACAAGTGATTTTGAACACCCGAAAGTGGTAAAGTAATCCTAGATATTTAGCACGGTGATCCACCTCCCTCACACCCATATGATGAACGATATTCTCCTTTTCCCGAGCTATCAAATTTCTGGTGAAAGAAATCTCTGACTTGTAATATAGATGCCCTCTCATACAAACTGAAAACACCAGTTCTCTTAGAGCATAAATGGAGATTTGTCTACATTAGATTATGTTAGATATTGTTTCCATAAATCTATCTTCTATTATATCTCTCCTATCTTTTAGCTCATGTAAACATGTATAAATCTAACATTTTCAGGCCTAATACAATCATCAGAAATTCTCTCCTATCAATTCTTTCATGGTATCAGAGCAGGTTACGAAAACCTAAATTTTTTTTCACCGACGCCGTGGTGGCACACCCTCGTCTGGCTCCAACTCGTAGACACCCTCCTCGAGTACAGGCCGTGGACGTGGGCACGGTGCTGCAGTAGCCAATGCCGCCCAACATCCGTCGTCATCTTCTGGCAACAGCTCTCTCAACAATTCTGACCGTGCTGCTCTCGGTTCCGCCATCACTTCGGACCAATGGCAGACAGTTCTCCAGGTGTTTAACTCCCTTAACACCAAATCCAGCACTCCTAACAACTCTTCCAGTAAGTCTTCATCTTGGATACTTGATACTGGCGCTTCCATGCACATGACTGGAAACAAAGATCTCTTACAGGATCTTGTCTCTATCTCTCCCGTGTCCATCAAACTCCCGGATAATCGTTTCACCTCCGTCGTTCAGGAGGGCTCTGTCGTGTTTTCCTCCAATGCTAGACTTGATCATGTTCTTCTTATTCCAAACTTGGATTGCAATCTTATTTCTCTCTGTCAGCTTGCTATTCATAGTCAATGTGTGGTGACTCTAACAGACAAGCTTTGTGTTATTCAGGAACGTAGTTCGAGGACGCTAATTGGTGTGGGTGAACAAAAAGAGGGGGAGGGGGTCTACTGGCTGCGCAACTTCGGACCTCATCTGGCTCAGTTTTGTCTATCTGCATCAGCCGTCTCTGCGTCTACCTGGCATCTTCGGTTGGGTCATCCCTCTGCATCAGTTGTGTCCACTCTTCATTTAGAAAAGTCATATAGCTTAGTTACGAAATCTAGTCTTTGCCATGTATGTTTCAAAGCAAAGCAAACTCGTAGTTCCTTTCCATTGAGTTCTAATAAAGTAGTAGATTTGTTTCAGTTAATCCATTGTGATATCTGGGGTCCTCATAGTACTCCGTCTAGTAGTGGTGCTTCCTATTTTTTAACTGTCGTTGATGACTACTCGCGCTCCACGTGGGTTTTTCTTATGAAATCCAAGTCTGAAGTTGCAGGCATCCTTCACAACTTCACCGCCATGACACAGACTCGGTTCCACAAGCAAGTTCAGCGCCTTCGCTCATACAATGGTGCCGAATTTGTCTCCCTGCAGCCGTTCTTCTCCAGTCAGGGCATTATCTTTGAGAGTTCATGTGTCTACACACCACAACAAAATGGCAGGGTTGAACGGAAACATCGCCATATCCTTAATGTGGCCAGGGCTCTGCGCTTTCAAGCTTCTCTCCCAGTTTCCTTCTAGGGAGAATGTAATGCTATCTCATCAACCGCACTCCCACTCCTCTCCTCAACAACCGCACTCCATACGACCTTCTGTTCGATCGACCTCCCGTCTACTCGCACATGCGAGTATTTGGCTATCTCTGCTACGCTGCTTGCCAACCACGGCCCACTGATAAATTCGCAGCGCGTAGCATCAAGGGCGTCTTCCTCGGCTATCCTCTTGGAAAACGGGGTTGGCGCATATTCGACATTGACACAGGCCGCATCTTCATCTCCCGGGATGTCGTCTTCTATGAAGACACATTCCCTTATACATCACCACCAATTTCCCCGTCAGGGGGAGCTGACAATACGGTGCCTGTTCATCCCGCTGTGTATGACACACCGCCGTCACCACTCCCACTTCAGACGCCTCCGCCAGCTCCACCGTCCTCTACGGCACCGTCGGTTCATCCTGATCCACTGCCTACAGATACTCGCCGGAGCACCCGACCCAGGCAGACTTCCGTCTTACTACGAGACTACGTTTGTCACACTCTGCAAAGTCAAGACCCCTCTCTCTCCACACCCACATCGTCAGTCTCCTCAGGTACGCAATATCCTATTGCTAACTACGTTTCTTGTCATACGTTCTCTCCTAATCATGCCAGATTCCTTGCGGCTGTCACTGCTGATCATGAGCCTTCCTCCTTCAAAGAGGCCGTCCAACATGATCACTGGCGTGAGGTGATGCGTTCCAAGCTCGCCGCTTTGGAGAGAAATTCAACCTGGGCTATATCTGAATTGCCTGTAGGGAAAAGACCAATTGGGTGCAAGTGGGTCTATCGCATCAAGTACAAGTCGGATGGGTCGATTGAGCGATATAAGGCACGTCTCGTCATTCTTGGAACAAGCAGGTTTAAGGTGTCGACTTCACTGAGACTTTCTCCCCTGTTTCCAAGCTCGTCACCGTGCGTGTCTTCCTCTCTGTTGATGTTATATGCGATTGGGAGCTTCATCAGATGGATATACACAATGCCTTTCTCCATGGAGATTTAGATGAGGTCGTATACATGACACCGCCTCCTGGCTGCCCCGGCATACCACCTGGCCGCGTCTGCAAGCTTCGCAAGTCGTTATACGGCCTGCGTCAGGCTCCCCGAAATTGGTTCTCCAAACTAGCCACGACCCTGAAAACTTTCGGGTTTCAGCAAAGCTATGCAGACTACTATTTGTTCTCCCTGCATCGCGACGGTAACGTTCTTCATGTTCTCGTCTATGTTGATGACCTCATTATTGCTGGAAACAACTCTGTCGCGATCTCTGCTTTCAAGAATTTTTTGAGCAAGTGCTTCCACATGAAGGATCTTGGCACCCTCAAATTCTTCCTTGGTCTGGAAATAGCTCGCAACTCCACTGGTATTTTCGTCTCTCAGCGAAAGTATGCCCTCGAGATCATTGCTGACACAAGCCTTCTCGGGTCCAAGCCTTGCGATTCGCCAATGGATCCTAATCATCACCTCGCCACGACTGCTGGACGGGACCACGAAAACGCTGAAGCTTACCCTCGTCTTGTTGGCCGGCTGATCTACCTCACCATCACACGGCCGAACTTGTGCTTTGTTGTGCATACTCTATCACAGTTCATGCAGAAACCAAAGGAGGAGCATTGGTCTGCAACTTTGCGAGTGATTCGGTACATCAAGACACACCCTGGCCAAGGTCTATTTCTCTCGCGCCACAGCTCCCTCCGTCTCACGGCCTATTGTGACTCCGATTGGGCAGCATGCCCTCTCACCCGTCGCTCATCCACTGGTTACTTTGTGATGCTCGGCTAGTCACCCATCTCCTGGCGCACGAAGAAGCAACCAACGGTTTCTCGCTCTTCGGCCGAAGCAGAGTATCGCTCCATGGCAGCTACCTACTGCGAGATTGTGTGGTTGCGCTCTCTCCTACTATCTCTTGGTATACGTCATTCCTCTCCGGTTCGTCTGTTTTGTGACAGTCAGATAGCTATTCATATTTCTGCAAATCTTGTCTTCCATGATCGAACCAAGCATATAGAGATTGACTGTTATTATGTTCGAGATTTGATTCTTGCAGGCAAGGTCGTCACCTCCCACATCTCGACCTCTCATCAGCCTGCATACATCTTCACCAAGGCCCTGGCCAAACCTCAGTTCCTACATTTGTCCTCCAAGTTGGGCATTTTAGATCTTCATGCTCCAACTTGAGGGGGATTATTAGGATATACATTAGATTATGTTAGATATTGTTTCCATAAATCTATCTTCTATTATATCTCTCCTATCTTTTAGCTCATGTAAACATGTATAAATCTAGCCTTTTCAGGCCTAATACAATCATCAGATATTCTCTCCTATCAATTCTTTCATTGTCCTCACAAAAAACAAGACAATCAGCAGCACAAAAGAGATGCGACACAAACGGTGCACCATTAAATTTTCTGATCCCATGCAGATTCTTAGCCACAATAACTACCACAAAAATGCTCTTTTAACCCGTGATATAATAACCCGGATGTTAAATATCCGGTATAATAAGGGTCTAAAACATAAAAAGATGTATTTTCTTTTAAATTATTCAATAAAATTATCAAATAATCCGGATTTAAGGCAACGTGTCCGGGTTATTTGAGTACATTGCTCTTTAGACCATGTATGAGAATAACCCGGACGTGTTTTTGATTGATATATCCGGGTTATTTTGTCTTGTAATATAAGAATATATCCTGGATATATATATTGGAACAACGCCAGGGACCAGGGTTATGTAATTTACGTATTTCCTAAATTCGATCACTATATATCCCGGATGTGTGTTGTCTAGATTATTTAATATATATGCTGAAAATATATGTCCCGGATTTAAGCACATCCGGATATATAATAATAGAAAAACCTATTTTCAACTCTCTAATCCAGCCCGATACATTTTTCTAAAAAAAACCAAGTTCTGCTCTAAACCCTAAACAACCAAGTTCTGCAACCCTCCTTCTTCGATTCATCTGGTGCATTTGGTGTTCTTCTTCTTCGAGTCTTCTCCTGCTGCACATCTGCTCAATCTCTTGCTGCCTCTGAAACCTCCACCGCTAGGTTTCCTTCTAGTTCGCCAAAAAATCCTGCGAGAGGGAGCTTGCGATGTTGTCGGTGGCTGCTTGCTTCAATAACGAGTGTCACGCGGCGAAATCCGAGAGGCGAAAGAAGGGATGGCATCTTCGTAACGGCTACCACACAGAGCTATGCGATCTTTGCGCGTAAGCTCGCCCAATGTTTTGTACATGTAAAAGTTTGGCATTTAAATGGTAAGAAGAGATTGAACTGATGAGAAATCATGGCGCGACACAGGGGAATATTTGGGTTTGACATGTGCTCGAATTGATGGCCCTGAAATGGTTGCTTGTGGACGAATTTATGCTCAAGGGTAATCCCCCCTTTTAAGAATAACATGAAAGTTAGAGGAAAGGGAGGATTACCCTTGAGTCGAGCTTGTCAGCTTTTGTGCAATAAGCATTTAGAATAAATTGAGCTAATGGGTATTGAATCAAGCAGAGTAAAAGTTTTTGGAGGAGTATCCCAACAGTTCACATTCAGTTTTACTTCAGAGATAATTTGATGTAGCATTGTAGGATGTAGTAGTAAATCTGGATAGGAGGTAGGATCTTAGTAAGAAGGATTTGATTGGAAAAATGTTATATTTTCTTTATAGGGTTAATTACGTGAAACCACCATTTCAATACGGGTAGAATCTTCGCATCCGAAATTTCTGACGGCGCACTCTCTTTTAGGCGCATCTGGAATGCGCCCAAGAGGGGGGATAAATTTTTTGGGGGAAAAAAGTTTAATATTGGGCGCATCTAGGATGCGCCCAATAGTAACCCGGGTAAGTGTTGAACCCGGGTAAGTGATGAATCCGGGTTTAGTAAATCGGTTTACATTTAAAAAAAAAATGGTAAACCGGTTTACACTTTTTTTTTTAAAATTTCATAAATTAATATTTATTAAAACAATTAAAAAATGGAAAAAAAAAATCCAGACATGGGCGCATCAAGGATGCGCCGTTCTGGTTCGTCTTCGTCTTCCTCCTTCACATCAGAGCGGGCGACTTCCGGCGGTGTTCTTCCTCTTCGTCTCCTTCAGATCTGAGTTCCTCAATGGCGGATTCCGACGACGATTCACAGGGCAGAGCGGGCGGCGGCGATAGCAACGACGGCGGAGCTTCCGACGACGGGGGAGAGGCAAAGCGTCGACGACTGGCGGCAGAGGCGTCGGAGGTGAGGACGGCGGCGGCGGATCTGGAGCGAAATTCAGAGTTCGCGGCCGATTTGACGGCGTGGCTGGCGGCGCAGCTTCCGGCGGCCGAGATTCCGGGGACGGCGGCCGCGCTTCCGGCGAGGGCGGGCGATTTTCTGGTGTGTCCGAAAAATGCGTTGGAGGTTGCCGCGGCCGTTGGTGTCGAGGCAGTGGCCCAGGTTGGAGAGGCGAGCCCACGCATACGAACCCCACGCAGACGAAAATATATTCGTCGCGAACGAGATGAGGTACGTATTTTATCGGTTTAAAATTCATATTTAATTATTGTAATTATATTATTAGAATTGTTTTACCAAAATTTATAATGTATATAATTAATTTATAAAATATTTAGATTTGTTAGAAAATATTAGAATTGTGTAAAAGTATTGAATAAATTATTCTAGTTATAGTATTTGAATATATTTAATATATACAGGAATAAAATGGATATAATATTGTAGAATTGCATATAGGTGAATTTCATATAATATTGCAGAATTGCATAAGTTAGGTAATGTATAAGTTACTATATAATTAGAATTTTAAGTTAGTCGCCCAACATAGTAGAATTGCACATATGTGAATTGCCCACAATATTATAGTTTTATAGCAATAATTTGAAATTTGTGTAAATTAGACATTATTTGAAAAAAAAACAGGTTGTAGTCGAGAGAATCAGACGACAGATGCGGGGGGGTCGTATGGTGGAATCTCGACTCGTGACTGCTTCCGGTCGCAAGAATTGATACCCCCCGAAGCCCCCAAGCGAAAGCGCAAACTCAATTGTAGCGTCGTCCTCACAGATACGGTTCCAATAACAGAACCCGTTATTGGAACATTATCCGATCCGTTAGCGGATCCTCGTCCTCACGTGTGTTCACCTCCGGCTTTCGTCAGATCGAGTTCTCGATCTGACATGATCGCCGCCGGTTCCCGTCCCCCAAGAATGATCTTTAGGCGGTCCAACGCCCATGTGTAGTGCTCCGTCGTCTCATCATACATGAATACGATCGCAATACAAAATGTACGATTGATGTAAGTGAATCCAACAAACTCCAACAAAGGCATACCATACCTGTACATGTATGAATTATAAGAAATAAGGTATGCAATTAAATATTCATAATAACTGCTCCATAATTAAACATATTCATACCTGTTCGTCTTGTAGGTCGTATCCATGATGACGATGGAGGAGAACAAACTCAACAAATGCATTGCTCCGGGGTGAGAAATAAAAATATCACTCAAAACCTCTCTCCCTTCTTCATTGCGACGCGTCTCATAGCTTGTATAATAACGCCTCGCCTCTAGAAAATCCAGCATGTACTGCGGCACCGTCATATTGCCCCTACATTTCAGCCTCTCCCGACTCTTGTAATTGTAGAGTTGATTCCTTGATGTCAAGCATTTGGGATCCTCGTGTAGAAATAGATTCATAATAGCCTTCGGCTTTATTCCGGAGGCTGACAAACTTTTCACGCGCTCTCGTTGATCCTGCGAAAGCCTCCCAGCAAATGCATGACCGATCAAACTACTAGAAAGCTCATGGTCATGCGATCCACAAGCGACATATAATCTCCAATGGTCAGATTTCAGCCAATCTCCCTTCACAATCACCCCATGCAACTGAAACGGACACTCACTCTTCTTTGTCCTCGCATTGTATTTCCGATTAGGGGTTGCCTCGATACCGTCACCCGCCTTCTTCTTCGCCGCTCTATATGGCCCAAACTTCTCACACGACAGTATGACCTTTCGGTTAGGCCATGACTTACTTATTACAATCACCATATGCAAGTCCAAACCTACGTTCTTAGCCCAACTGATCATACTATCTCTATTACTCCATTATTTATCCGTACTAAAATGAGCAGAATAATCCACTGGCAAAAATTCGCTATCACTAGAGTCCTCCTATTTATGATAAGTAAATAAAACTACTGTAAATATTTCAGATTATAAATTATCGTAAACAATTTAATCAAAGTTCTAAACTACAACACACTACTGTATAAACTACAACACCTAAAATATTGTTTTTGAAGTAAATATATACTTACTCCGAAATCATCAAGACCGGGTGCGTCATCCGTGTGCTCAACTGGCCTAAGTGCAACATCCATCCTTGACAAAGACATAATCTTGAATTGATAAACCCCAATCAATAGTTGCATACATATAGCAACAACATGGATAAACCACAAAGAAATTACCGTTGTAAAACGGTAACTTTTTGGACGCATCTAGGATGCGTCCAGTAAGTTACCGGTGTAAAACGATAACTTCTTGGAATTTTTTTAAATTTTCAAATTTTTTTTTTGGACAATTTTTTTGAATTTTTTTTTCGAACCCGGATTGTCAATAACTCGGGTTTGTCGGTAAACTGGTTTTTTAATTATTTTCTCGGATTTTACAAAATCAGGTACCAGACCTTGGGCGCATCAATGATGCGCCCAAGGTTAAAACTTTTTTTTTTAAAAAAAATATCACCAGTTTGGACGCATCCCGGATGCGCCCAAACTGGGGTGCGCCGTAAGAAATTGTGGGTGCAAACAAGAATCCCCTTTCAATAGGTCATATTATCTAAAACTACCCCTTTAATTCGATATTACCGAAATCACCCGTATATCGCACGCCGTTAAACACTCGTCACCCACGGATCATAGTGCATTGGCCATGACGCGCGTTTAAGTCTGGATCCCACGTCCCTATTTTTGGTTTTTTATTTAAGTAAAATAAAAAAGGAAAATTAAAAAATTAAATTAAATTAACCCTTCCCCAAAATCACTATTCAGCTTCTTTCCCAAAATCATCATCTTCCTCAACCTTCCAATTCCTTTCCCCACCTGCTCCTTCTGACACGTCGGTGACTCCGCCCTCACATGATGAATTTAGTCTTCACTTCTTCATTCCCTCCAGTTCTCCAAAGCCTTCCATTAACAAAGGAAAAAAAAACTTCAATTTTTAGATTGGATGGATTTGGAGGAGTGGGAGTTTCTACCTGAAGATGGGTTCATCGACACCAAACCTCGTGATTCATGTCCCCGTTAAGTTCGATCTTCAAATCCGGGGTCATTCAAGTCCCCTCCATGCAGTTTGAAGTTGGGGGAGAACTGTAGACTAGATAGGCGAAACTATCCTGCTTTTGGTCAGAATTGGGGTGCAGAAGGAGATTCGGTTTAGCTGTAAGGCTTTGCTTGGGAAAATTTGTTTCCATAGTCGTGCAATTTGTGGATTTGAGTTGAATTGGCGTTGAAGTCGCTTGGGAAGCAGATTGGCCGCCAAAGGAGGACTTCGATCCAAATAAGGCAGAAATGGTATCGATGTTTGTTGTATTTGTGCTTATTTTGGAGATTTTTCAGTGATTTAAGCTTGCTTTTTGATTCGATTTGGCCTTCTGCTGCTACTGCTTTGGGATTTTTTGGTAATTTTGTATCGATCTGTTTTTTATCTGAGCGAACAGAAGCTAGAGCTTCTCTCACTGTTACTCTGATGGAAATGTAGCGTAGAGTTTTGATAGGGAGAACAAGAACAGGATCAGAAGCCCCAAATTGCTCTTGGCACTCGCCAAAGGGAGAACAAGAACAAGATCAGAAGCTCCATTTACAAGCCCACACTGATGACAAGGCTTAATCAGATTTTCATTGTATCAAATTTATGTTTTTAATTTGGGAAAAAATGGTATTGATTTGATGGGCATGTGAATGTTTTTGGGGGAAGGGTTTAATTTTTTTGTTTTACTTTAAAAAAAAAACCAAAAATAGGGACGTGGGACCAGATTTAAATGGATTTTAAACGGAAGTCAAGGGTGAGTGGCGAGTGTTTAACGGTGTGCAATATACGGATAGTTTCCGGTAATATCGAATTAAAGGGGTGGTTTTGAGCAATATAGCCTATTGAACGGGTGATTTTCGGTAATTAACCCTTCTTTATAAGGCATCTTATCAACATACTATCACCTTATTAGGTACCTTGTACCATATCAACAATAAATATGTTTACCAAACAAATCCCATGCTGTTGTTGTTTCTGGCTATGTCCATGGGCACACTCTAAGAACTCATTTTTTGGCAATTATTTGGTTAGCCACTAGTTTAATCTTGTTTGTTAAGGGTTTATCAATTCTCTATTAGGGAATATTTTGAAGATAAATTTCATATTTAAGCTTGTTAGCATGTGCCCGGGCACACACTAGAAAAACCGTTGAATGATATACAATCTATCATTTTCATCTGTAAGAACTTGAAAAGTAAGGTTTTGCTGTGTTCTGCTGATTACTTTAATTTTGTTAAATGATTGTGATGACCTTGGTATGTAGGCTGAAGCTCTAGTGAAAGCTCAACAAGATACTGGAGAGACAATAGGCGAGTTAGGAATGGCATTTGTCAAGTTGACCAAGTTTGAGTTAGAAGAAGCATTATCCGAATCCCAGAGAGTGAGAGCAGAAGACGTGAAGAATGTAGCAACTGCTGCAGTCAAAGCCAGCCGACTGTATAGGGAATTGAATGCTCAAACAGTCAAACACCTGGTACACAATTTATCTGTCGGCTATGTTCCTCTTCTGATAATTAATATTGAAAAACACAGTGGTGCTTGAAAACATCGCTATATTTTCAGATATTAGTAAATGATTCAGCTCTTCATGCAACCATTACTGAGCAAAGTCTTCCTCTATAATTATGTAAATAAATTTGATTAGCAAGAAAACATTCTTCTAAGGAGCAACCTAATAGAATCATTATTTTGCAATTCATTATGGTAATTGAAAAGTTAGGAATCTCAAGCCAAGCCAACAAGAGAATCTCAACAGAAAATTTGAAAGAAACCACATACAATCAGACGAAGAAGCAAAATAAAACCGTGTAACTGGAGAAAGGAGGAAAATCAATTCGTAGGAAAAATCTCTGCTACAAGATCACCCACACCCTAATTGATATATTTTTCCCTATTCCAAGATGATGGTTAAGGCTTCACTCTGGCAATACTATATTCTATCAAAGCTGTTTTGCTGAACTGACCATCATAGTTTAAGGCTTCACTCTAGCAAAATGCAGTAACCGTTTGTGCATAGTGGAAATTATGGGATCAATATTGCAAAATAAAAAGAGAAGAAGTGCGTCTATCTTGTCCTTTCAGGATAAGAATTGATCCTTTTAATGGATATATGCCTCTATGTTGTCTTATTAAGGGAATTATTGCGACGCCTTCCGTTGAATAAAGTGTTCGATAAATTTTAATATGAATATATTTTAATGTATTTAATCTCTGGTTTGATTTCTTAATGTGATCCTAAATGTTCTGGAACAGCAAGCTAGTTAACTTGACATTTTAAACACAATCTGTTATTATGTATATTGCAGGATAAGCTCCATGACTACCTCGGAGTGATGCTTGCTGTTGATAATGCATTTGCAGACAGATCAAGTGCACTATTGACTGTCCAAACCCTGTCGTCTGATCTATCCTCCTTACAGTCACGGATTGAAAAGATTGAGGTTGCTTCGTCCAGGATATTTGGGGGAGATGCTTCCAGGATGCGGAAAATAGAGGAGCTAAAAGAAACCGTGAAAGCAACTGAGGATGCCGAATGTGTGGCAGTTAAAAAATATGAACGGATTAAGGTAACACGTGATTACCTGATGCCTCTAATCTATGTATTCTCTCTTGAAGTGACTTCATTGGAACAACGTAGTGACGTACAATGATCTTTGCGATAAATACTTAAGTCTAATAATCATTCATTGTATTGTATTTGTATTTGTATTTGTATTTGTGGTACCCAAACAAACTGTATGAATGAAAAAATGTAAAGTTTGGAATTTATGCTCATTCATAACTGGATTCTGCAGCTGTATGTATGTGTTCCTGGCTCTTCTTATATCAAGTAACAAGCTGCTGATCAGTTGGATATTTATTTGTTATTGAAATTTTCAATATAGTGCTAAGCTTGTAGATCTGGCACTTGCGTCGGGGAAAATATATGAAGGGGAAGGGTTTGAGTACATCAAGGAATGTTTTGAAATGGGCACGCTCCACCTTATTGGCCTACTGAGTGATGGAGGGGTTCACTCCAGGCTCGATCAGTTGCAGGTAGGTGTTGCTCTTTAACCAATCTCCTATGGACACTATGCTTCTCTTCTATTAATCAAGAATACGACTGTTGTCGCTGATGAGTATATATGTTTATTCCCTTCCCCTGTTATCGATCAGTTGTTGCTGAAGGGAGCTGCTGAACACGGTGCCCAGAGAATCCGCGTTCACATCCTTACTGATGGGCGCAACATTTTGGATGGTTCAAGTGTCAGGTTTGTCCACACTCTCGAGAATGATCTTGCTAAGCTGCGTGAGCAAGGTGTTGATGCCAGAATTACGTCTGGGGGTGGTCGCATGTATGTCACTATGGATCGTTACGAGGTACATTCTTAACATGCATCTTCCTTTTAAGTTGGTTTTATATATATTGAAGCAGATAATTGGATAGACAAGGCAAAAAATTGATCAAGGCAGCTTCGCCAACTAGCCTAAAAATAACACTTAGATCGGTAACAATCGTTTCTCTACCTTCACTCAATTTGTGTTTCTAGCCTCTGAATTACACTTCATTTTAGTTTTTTTTCTTTTGGGTCATAGAGGACTAGAAGGCCAAAAATGATTTAAGGCTAGAAAAGGCATCAAAAACTGGTATAAAATTGTGTGCAGTGATATGAGTCTTGCTTCTAGAAGTTACTTGATGTTCTTGCATTTGTTGAGCTCAAAAGGCAGAAAAGCTTGTAAGGGGAACGATTTTATGCAATAGAAACATTCCTGTGTTATTTTGAGATTGTTCCCGAAAATCTTGTAAGAGGAACAATTTCATATTGTTTGTACTGGTTTGTTTTCCAGTTAAGCAACTCCTAAGCTTAGTTGCATATTTCTAAATACACTGGAGTCTCTTGTTCCACCTTTGCAGTGGGTGTCGATTACTCTTAGATAATTGGAAGATGCTATTTTCTATTCTACAACATCTATATACATGTTGAACGGACAACGCGTACGGTGTTTTCCGAACTTTTATATGAGATTTCTTTTACGAAACTTTTGAGGGCATAATTATTCTCAAGTCTTTCAAGTTCCAAACACTTTTTTATTTCTTGCTTTCATTCATTCAATTCAAGTTGTGTCTTTGTTTAATTTGATTTGTGTTCCTTCAGTATCTTAGCCTTTTCAAGGTCCTAGGATCAATTTTTTCGTGGAGTTGCATAAGCTCGCCAAAGACGGGATCTAAACAACGTTGATAGATTTCTTTCACATCAAGTGGTACCAAAGACGAGAGCTCCATGACTACATTTTTCATTAAATTACAAGAGGGTTTGGTCCAGTACACTCCGCGTATCCATTCCATGGCGCAAGATGTGATTACGAAGAACGTGGAGGTATTTCATAGGTCTATTAATAAATTGAGGGTGAACCTTGCTCACTTATTGAACCCACTTCCCACTCAGTCCCACCGCCTAGAAAGAATCCCCCAACCATGACCAACTTGGCTTCATCCAGCGTTGTGCTACCCTCTTCTCCTAGACAAGAAGAGGATGATGTGTTGACAGACTTCTTGGGTGCCCACCAACAGCCTCTGGGCAATCAACCTCTCCGCCAACCCATAACTCCATTGGATGCATACCCCCAAGCACCTCGTGCTCGCCATCACATGGCTCGCCCGAATGTAGTTAGAGGTGGCCACGGTTCATGAACCGATGGTTCAAAGTTCAAGGGAACCTTGAACCGGAACCTGAACCAGCTACCCCCCGGAACCGACGGTCCGGTGAAGGTTCGGTCTGTTTCCCGCCGGTTCAGAACCCGGTTCAAAAAAACAAAATAATTTTAAAAAAAAATTAAAACATTTTTAAAAAAATAAAAAAAAATAAAAAAAGGGCTAGGTTTTTTTAAGATTTAAAATTTAAAGGGTATTGTAACATTATATGATTTAGGTTAGGGTTAAGGGTTTGTAAGTTAAGGTTTTGTATAGTTTATGGTTTGGTTTTTTTATATTTAATTATTTTGATGTTTTTTAATGTATTTATGATTTTTGTAGCTTTTTTAATATTTAATCATTTAAAGGGTAGATTTAGGACTCTAGGTTAGGGTTTATAGTTTTTGGTTAAGGGTTTGTATTTTAAGGTTTATGGTTAAATTTTATTTTAAATTTAATTATTTGAATGTTTTTAATGTGTTTATGTTTTTTTGTATTTTTTTTAAGATTTAAAGGGTAATGTAGGATTTAGGACTCTAGGTTAGGGTTTATAGTTTTGGGTTAAGGGTTTGTATTTTAAGGTTTTGTATTGTTTATGGTTTATGGTTAGGTTTTATCTTAAATTTAATTATTTGAACGTTTTTAATGTGTTTATATTTTTTGTAGCTTTTTTAAGATTTAAAGGATAATGTAGGATTTAGGACTCTAGGTTAGGGTTTATAGTTTAGGGTTAAGGGTTTGTGTTTTAAGGTTTTGTATTGTTTATAATTTATGGTTAGGTTTTATTTTAAATTTAATTATTTGATCGTTTTTAATGTGTTTATGTTTTTTGTAGCTTTTTTAAGATTTAAAGGGTAATGTAGGATTTAGGACTCTAGGTTAGGGGTTATAGTTTAGGGTGAAGGGTTTGTATTTTAAGGTTTTGTATTGTTTATGGTTAGGTTTTATTTTAAATTTAATTATTTGAACGTTTTTAATGTGTTTATGTTTTTTGTAGCTTTTTTAAGATTTAAAGTATAATGTAGGATTTAGGACTCTAGGTTAGGGTTTATAGTTTAGGGTTAAGGGTTTGTAATTTAAGGATTTGTATTATTTATGGTTTATGGTTAGGTTTTATTTTAAATTTAATTATTTGAACGTTTTTAATGTGTTTATGTTTTTTGTAGTTTTTTTAAGATTTAAAGGATAATGTAGGATTTAAGACTCTAGGTTAGGGTTTATAGTTTAGGGTTAATGATTTATATTTTAAGGTTTTGTATTGTTTATGGTTTATGGTTAGGTTTTATTTTAAATTTAATTATTTGAACGTTTTTAATGTGTTTATGTTTTTTGTAGCTTTCTTAAGATTTAAAGGATAATGTAGGATTTAGGACTCTAGGTTAGGGTGTATAGTTTAGGATTAAGGGTTTGTATTTTAAGGTTTTGTATAGTTTATGTGTTATGGTTAGTTTTTTTATATTTAATTATTTGAACATTTATTAATGTATTTATGATTTTTGTAGTTTTTTTAAGATTTAAAGGATAATGTAACATTATATGATTTAGATTAGGGTTTATAGTTTTAGGGTTAAGGGTTTGTATTTTAAGGTTTTGTATAACTTAATGGTCAGGAATGGCCGGCTCTAAATGTAGCCTATGAGCAAGATTTGGAGGATGGTTTTCTTTTATTGTGCCCCTTGGAAGATGAGTATGATGAGGAACATCCCCTGGATGATTTGTCTATTGCTCATGGTCGTCGCCAAATGCGCCATCAAAACCAAGGTATGAACCCTCGTCGTGATATTAAGGTTAAGATTAACAATTTTATAAGGGAGAATGATGCTGGAAAAATACTTGGATTGAAGCAAGCAACCGAGTATATCCTAGACCAATGTGGCTATGAAAAATGGGAGTCCACCGTCATTGCACGTTCATGGTGGTTCAAGCCACGTTCGGACCATGACACAAGGGTTTTAAGGCTTATTAAGACTTGGCCTCAATTGTAGTTTGTGATGAGGAAGAAGTACGTACCCGAGGAGCACTTTGTGAATTTACAGTAGAAAGTTCATCTTTGCAAGTAAGGGAAGCAACCTCACATTTAGTTCTTTAATGAACTTCAAGACTTGATGCACAAGATTGGAATTCACACATCTCCATGCTTCATGAGGCAACGTTTCCAATATGGTTTGAATAGGCCCATTAGTGACATCCTAGAGCCCCAACGTATCAAGGAACTCAATGAGATGGTGCACACCGCCGCATTGGCCTATAATCAGCAACAACAGAAGCAAAAGGAGACCTCGTCTTCTAATGGCCAAAAGAGGTACACTTATAACCCTTATCCACATTCTTCTACTTCTAACTCTTTCATGCAACAAAATGGACTCTTCGACTCACCTAAAACGCAAGTTGGCATGCCTAAGGGAAAAAGATCGAATATCCAACATCCCCAAGAACGGGCTCCTGACACTAGATGCTTTAAGTGTCAAGGAAGAGAGCATATAACTAAGGATTGCCCAAATCAAAAGCAAGTGCTCCTAACCATGAATGGAGGCTATGTATATGAGGAAAAGGTAGAGATGCCACCTTTGGAGGAGATTGATAAGGCCAACCATGATTTCGAGGATGAAGATGCAACAACCCTCCCAAGTGGCAACAACAACCATTTGGTGATGGTAACTCACCAGGTCCTCACGATCCAAGAGGTGCCAAGCAAGGACCAAAGGGAGAACGTCTTCCACAAACATTGTGATGTGAAGGACGCCACAAAGCATCATTACAAATGGAGGGATCTGTTGTAATTTGAACAACCAATGAGTGGTTGACCACCTCCAATTGAAGACAACACCACATCCATAACCGTATTTCCTTCAATGGATTTCTGATGGCCAAGGAGATAATATGGTAACTAGGCAATGTTTGGTTCAAATTAGCATATGACATTATCATGATAAGGTTCTTTGTGATGTTGTGCCCATGGATTGTACTCATTTACTCCTCGGTAGGCCTTGACAGTTTTATATGAAGGTTATGCATGATGGCTTCTTGAATAGGTATAATTCAATACGTATAATTTTATGTATAACGGGAGAAAAGTTACCCTTTTCTCACTATCTCCACAAATGAACAAGTAGCTCGGAACCAAGCTCGTGCCTTGCGTGAGGCCAATGAACGTGCCCAAGATGTAGAGGCGGGCTCCAACACGCCCATCACGGGCGCTAAGCGCCACAAAAAGGCCGTATTGGATATGTCTCATGTGGACACCAAGGCCACTACTGTCGGGCTTAAGGAGTCCAAAGATGGCCTTAAAGAGGTCAAAAGAAGACCACACTGGGCCCTTTGGAAGGAAAGTGTGAGAAACAATATATCTCTTCTTGCCCGCTCTCGTGATGTGTCACAATCCTTTAAAGGGGAAAAGTTTTGTCTTATTTTCTTATATAAGGATTGGTAGCTCAATAATAATGACATATCTCACTTGCCTTCTAGTATTCAAAGTCTTTTGCATGACTTTTCAAATGTTATGCCCGAAGATCTATCAAAGGGCCTTCCACCAATTAGAGGAATTGAGCACCATATAGACTTTGTTCTCGATGCTTCTCTTCCTAACCGAGCTGCATATAGAGCCTCTGTAGGATCGTGATTGTTAGATAAAAGCTTAAGGAACTCAGAATAACGATTCTCAGTTCCTTTCGCAACGGAAGATAAACAATCAAACAAATGACAAGTTCCTTATAGTGGAAACCTTTGATTGCCAACTAGCAATCCAGGATAAAAACCACTACCTTTCTTCCGAAAGGATTTCAAAGTCTACTTCTTGATTTCTTATCTCTTTTGGTTACAGCTTATCCTAGGAACGAACACACAGTTCCTTTGCCTTACACACAGTTAGACAATCCTAGATAACTTAACACAATCAATAATCAATCCAAGAAACAGACTTTTGCACCTAGGAACTATTACTTACAGTCACAGGAACTTAGCACTCAGCTCTTCTTCCTTGACTGGTTCCTCTTGATCTCTGATAAGCACTACTTTGTAGGGCTTAAGTAAGAGTCTTTAGAGGGTTTCTTGGTGCCATTCGGATAGATTTAGACACATTCATGTGTATGGCGTTTGGGGGCGAAGTTTGGTGTTTTTGGAGGTGTTTGAGCTGTTTTGGAGATCATAGGAAGCCACAAGGAGAAGACGCAAAGGAAGTGAAGAGAAGAGTAGAAGAACAGTGGGCTGAATTCAAATGGTTCGTTCTCTCTACTCAGATGTCCAAATGGAGTGATTCCAATTCGAGGAGTTAGATCTTGAAGTCTACTACAAGTCCTCAAAATATGAGCGCAATCCGAGTTGAGAATCAAAAGTTATGGCGTTTTTACTGAAGTGTCGCAGAAGCTGAAGTACTGGAATCCCACCGCACCCAGCGGTGGGCACTGCCGCACCCGCGGCGAGGTCGTCAGAGAACTGGAGTTTCTGTTAAATGGCCGCACCCGGCGGTGGAGCCACCGCACCCGCGGTGGAGAGGCGCTGAACACTTTTCTCGGCTTATTTCCGAGATCTTTTATCTGTTTTTATTTTATTTCTGAAACTTTATTTCCAAGTTTGTTATTTTTCTTTTCTTTATTTCTGAATTATTACTTTAGTATTTAAGTTAGGTTTAAGACTCTTTTAGAAAAAAAACTTCTCTAACCCTAGTTGCCACTTTTCATATTTCTCCTCTCACAAACCCTAATGGAGAATTAAACCTCCATTGTTGCACTTGACAGTTTGAAGCCAGCAATTGATTGGTTGTGAGTTTTCTACTCTTGTTCGTTTTCCTATCTAGTTGGATTAATTCTCTTGTGCTTAAATGTTTATTGGTTTATGTTGATTTATCTAGAGTAGCTACCTAGGTTTATTGATATCTTTCTAATTGCTAGGACTTGTGATTCCGGGTTCGGGTTGCATATCTAGTAGCGAACACGATTGTGCGTATAGGGGATCCGAGAGCATAATTGTGAGAGAGAGTTAATTGCATGCTTATAGTAACGGGTTGTTTCTATTGCATGTGTCTTGTTAATCCTTGGTTGAATGCTATTGCTTTATTGAGTTCTGAAGGTTTTCGGATTTGATTTAGTAATAAGTACTATTAGGGCTGGTAGAACTAATAGTTATTTAAGATCGGAATAAGAACAACTATAGGAATATTAAGAACTTGAGATTGATAGAATTCCGTGATCGACCTTTCTATTGTTGTGTGGATCTTTGTTAAGTGTGGCGCTTTTTCCCATATTATTTACAACCATTATTTACGGACTGTTTATTTGCTTTCTTATTGCTTGTTACGAGAAACACAAACAAACCCCCCTAGTTCCTAGTTGGTGATAACAAATTGCATAAGTTGATAACCTGACTCTCTGTGGGATCGACCCTGACTTGCTTGCTATACTACTTAGTAGGTATTTTGGGATTTATTTGATAGGCATCACAACTTTAGCCCTGTCAATCTCGGTTTGCTTTGATGATCTTTGTTTGGAGGTTCACACTAGATATTTGCTAATGAGTGTGAGTTCTTGTTTTGGTGCTTGAAGATAACCCTTGGGTTAGTCTTCCTTTTATAGAGGATTTTTCGCAGCTCGATCCTCTCTTGGTTCCCACGGATTGAGCTTGCCCTAGGATTAGTGGTTCTCCTTGATCCACGTTGTTCTTGGCATGTGCAAACAACCTAGGCAGCTCAGAATCTCTCTTGGTTGGTCAACTACCTCAGACGAGCCTTGTGGTGTCGTTGTCAAAACGCTTTCGTCCGAGGTTGAGTACGCTGGCCGTTTGGGAACCGTCTGTTGGACAGCGACGTCTTCATGTGCCGTCGCTTTCATCGTCTCTGTCCGAGGTAGAGGTTCTCTAGGCATCTTGTTCTTTAGCTCTTGGACCTTGGCAGACTTTTGGAAGCTTCAACAAGTCGTTTTCGACACCTTTTGTCCGAGGTTGTGTATCCCCAGATTTTTCGGGAATCGTAATGTCACAAGCTTCATTTCTGGGCACACCTGGGTTCTTCTTGATTCCTTTAGTTGTCTTGTTCCTTTGGTTCCCTTGTTCTGTTTGGCTTTCCTGCCTTAGTATATTTCTGTGGTTCCTTAAAACACATCTTTGAGATAAAACATTAGTATCATAATATTTGTCATCTTCAAAAGTAGAGAAACTGAGGAAATGAACTCTCAGGGGAACCGAAGTTCCAGAGTTCCGTTTCCTAATAATTTTCCCCTTTTTTATGATGACAAATATAAGGAAGATGAAATTCATGAGACCATATTGAGATAACGGGATTTACAACATTACAGATTAGTGATAGAACATTCAATGGTTGCAAATTCCCTCTAAGCACGTGAACAAGTTTATTTCAAATTCCCCCTTAGAAATAGAACTAGTTCAGAGTTCCTATTAATTCAGTAGTCTCCAAAGTTCAAGGTTCCTATCCTTTTCTTCCCCCTTTTGACATCATCGAAAAGAGTAAGTATAAGTTAAGAACATGATATCGGAGTGAATATGCGATTGCATCAAACCCATAAAGGCATAATGAGAACTTAAGGCAAAGACAAATCGATCATGGGAACGAAACTAAGGGTAAACATTAAAGCTTCACTGATCATTGTTCAAAGACACACAACATCCAACAAAAAAACTACAGACAACAAAAGATAACAACACAAAGACTACAAAGGCAACAACAACAATCTTAAGAAAGACAACAAAAGGGATAGAAGGGGGGAGTAGGATCCTAAGGGAAACTACTAGCTCGCTGTGGCGTTGCAGCACTGGGAACCTAGAACAAGCGTTCCTATGGCGTAGTAGCGGCCTCCTCTTCTGCATCCTTGTCGTCGGTTCCTACAGTTTGGCCCGCGGCCTGATGAGCACTGATTGCACCTTGCCAGTCTTTCTGCAGAACTTCCACCAGACTCTCGACAGCAGAACTGATACGCCCCAACTCTCTTACTTGATCATGGATGGCGACCGTGTTGGCAGTCGAGCCTTCCAAGATTGCTTTTTCAATACGATCCAACGCAAGGAGGATCGCAGATGAGTCTGAAGAGGGGGGTTGCTGAGGGTGGGAACTAGAACGGCCCTGGGAACTCGCCTTTTCCTTAGGCGGGATTTCTTCTGTTTCAGCAGGGTTGGGTTGTTGTTTCTTAGATTTCAGCTTTCGAACTGTGTGCATTGTAAGACATTTGCTATAGGCAGTCTCGGGGAAGTCTTCTGGGTACTGATTGAGGTTGGAGAATAGCCTTTTGATGATGTGAGGGAAGGGTAAAGCGTGGGAGTCATGGGATGCACAGAATTGCATGTGAGCCAGCACAATACGGGGAAGATCTAACTGAACGTCGGAGAGCACTTTGTCCATGTAGATGGCGTCGGTGATGAGGACTTCGTTCCTGTGCTCTTGCCTGGGAACCAAGTTGCGAGTGATCCAAAAATGCAGTAGCCGGTTTGCGATGGAGAGATCCTTCGTCTCCAAAGATGAGGGGGATGCGCCATCATAAATTTTCTTGACGATTGCTCCTTTGGACTTGAAGCCCTTTCCCTTGGGCCATCCCTTCTTCTGAGGCAGAATGCCAAACCCAGACCTCGACTCAATCCCTAGAGCAGACGCGATTAGATTGGCGGACAGGGGAAAGCTGGTTCCCTTCCATATGAGAATGGCGTCGTGACAGGGAGAGTTCTCTTTCTGGGGTACAAACTCCATGGACTGGTAAAACATCCGGACAACCTCGTCGGAAGCAGAGAAGGGCTCGCACAGCATCTCATCCCACCCTTGGAACTGCAACAGAGAGTGGAACTCATCCAAAGCTTCTCCATAGAGTTCCTCATCCTCTTCTTCTAACGCCTGGGTCCAGAATTCTCTGCCGATAATGAGAGGTTTTAGGATCTTCCTTTTGGAGAAGGAGGAGGAGACAGAGAGGGTGGAGGGTTTGGCCTTTTTTGTGGATTTGGTTTCATAGGGAACAATGGCTTGGGAGCTTCTCTTCCTCTGTTGCATTCTTGTGGCGACAGAGGGGCCTGGGTTGAAAGTTTTGGATTTGAGGCTGATCGGGGAAGGCTCGGAGCTAAGGATCTCTTGAAGGGATTTATCCGGAGAGGAATCATGCGACCCGCATTCAGAAACTGATTTTGTGTCTGATTCTGAAGCCAAAGTGATGGCTTGCTCCTCTTCTTTGGGCATGGTTGGTTCCTCTTCCACCTTTTCCTTAGCCTTTGGTGGTTCCTCAAGCTTCTCTTCTGGTTTCTCTGCCGGTTTCGCCACAGGGTTCTCTTTGGGGAGGGATTTTTGAGAGGTGGAGGGAGAAACATGCTTGGAGGAGGAGGCTTTAGCCTTCTTTTCGCGAAATGCTTGAAGAAAAACAACATCCTCTTCGTCCATAACAACGATTGGGTTAGGGTTGGCCATTTGAGAGGAGCTAAGAGGATTGCTGTGTGAAGAGCTTGTGTGATCAGAGAGATGGAGAGCTTGTGTGATCAACTCGGAGCAACTGAGCACCTCTTTAAGGGCATTGAAGATCTGGGATGGCCAAGAGCCGAGGTGACCGTTGAAGCAAATCCAGCCGTTGAGAAGATCAAGGCAAATCCGAAGCATTGAAGAGAGTTGCAGCCTTTTTGGAACGGCTAATTTAAATTCAAAAATTGACCCTTCAGAGAAGAGGGAGGTCTTCCACTGATAAGACGTGGCTTATCCCTGCCAATATGCCATAAATAGCGTCTGGGGAAGCCAAGCGAGCCGTTGGAGAGACGCGATGTTCTGGTTCCTTTCTGGCGACATTTTCAGCGAGCTAGAGGAATGTATGGGAACCTTTGGTGTGGGTGGAGACAAAGGAACTAAAAATAGTACGTTCTCATACAAGGAATCAGGGTAGGCTATTTATCGCATTGCACAGTAATTCTCAGAGAAGGTTTAGAGATGGATCATAGAGAATTAAATTGAGCAATGAGGCAAGGGTAGATCTTAGTACACAATCATCATTTCAGCTTGTAATGTTGGGTTAGAAATATGATCAGATTGTGACTTTTGGGCCATCAAAGAAATTTGAACAATGGGGAGTTGAGAAATAATGATAATCAAAAGGAAACGAACCAGAAAAATTTATCTAAGCCTTTATAAGAAACCATTATGACACGAAGGGTTTGTAGCAAAAGATATAACACAAGGACATCAAGACTCAACAAGTTAAATATCTTAAACTAGTCAATCAGGGGAACTTGGAAAGAATTCTCAGAACTGAGGTCACTATTGAGTAATAGGAATCATTCCTAGTTCCAATATAAGGTTCTCAAAAGGAACTCTATTCAATGCCTTGGTGAATATATCTATAATTTGATATTCAGTTCTACAAAATTTCATAATGATGTTTCCCTTCTCAACATGATCTCTAAGAAAATGATGTCTAATGTCAATATGCTTGGTCCTAGTATGATGCACATGATTCTTAGAAATGTTTATGGCACTAGTGTTGTCACAAAGAATAGTGAGATGGCCATAAGACATACCAAAGTCCGCGAGTTGTTGCTTTAGCCAGAGAAGTTGGGAACAACAAGAGGCAGCTGCAATGTACTCGGATTCTGTGGTGGAGAGAGAGACTGAAACTTGTTTCTTTGATCCCCATGACACGAGGCAAGGGCCTAGGAACTGTGCCATTCCAGAAGTGCTCTTCCTATCCACCAAGTATCCGGCATAATCAGCATCAGTGAAACCCATGAGCTCAAAGGGACATTCTTTGGGGTACCAAATACAGAGATCGTCAGTTTCCTTGAGATATCGAAGTATTCTCTTTACAGCAGCCAAGTGGGTTTCTCTCGGACAAGATTGGAACCTAGCACACAAGCCAACAACAAAGACAATGTCTGGTCGACTAGCGGTTAGGTACATGAGTGAGCCTATCATAGCTCTATAGAGCTTCTCCTCCATTAGAGGACTCGAGTGGTCCTTATCCAGATGGGCAATGGTGGATATGGGAGTGGAGAGAGGCTTGCATGAATCCATTTTGAACTTCTTCAGTAGTTCCCTGACATACTTCTGTTGGTGGATTTGAATACCATCTTTCTTTTGAGTGATTTGTAATCCGAGGAAGAATGTGAGTTCCCCAATTAAACTCATTTCAAATTCACTGCTCATCAAGTCTTTGAACTTGTCTACAAGGGACAGGTTAGTGGAACCAAAAATGATATCATCAACATAGATTTGAACCACTAAGATGTTACCTTCTTTTTCTAGGATGAAGAGAGTCTTATCAATAACTCCACGCCTGTAGCCATTTGAGAGTAGGAACTGGGCAAGACGATCATACCAAGCTCTGGGAGCTTGCTTGAGGCCATAGAGTGCCTTGTCTAGAAAGTAGACATGATCTGGATGATCGTCGTCTTCGAAACCAGGAGGTTGCTTGACATAGACTTCTTCTTGAAGAATTCCATTGAGGAAGGCTGTTTTCACATCCATTTGGAACAACTTGAACCCTTTGTGCGATGCGAAGGCAATCAACAACCTTATTGCTTCGATCCTTGCCACTGGAGCATAGGTTTCATCATAGTCAATTCCTTCTTGTTGATTGTATCCTTGAGCCACAAGTCTTGCTTTGTTCCTTATCACAGCTCCTGTATCATCTAGCTTGTTTCTGAAAACCCATCTGGTTCCTATAATGTGCTTATCCTTGGGGCGAGGAACCAGATGCCAGACTTTGTTCCTTTCAAATTGATGAAGCTCTTCTTGCATGGCTTGGATCCAGTCCGCATCCTTTAGTGCCTCACCTATGTTCTTTGGTTCCACAATAGACAAAAAGGCATTAAAGGCAAAGAAAGTTAGATGTTCGTACCTGACTGGAGGCTTGACGACTCTTCTTTCTCTGTTGGAAGCCAAAGTATTTGATGTGGAGACATTCTGAGTTGAGCATTCAGCTTCCTGGTTGGGATCACCTTCTCCATTGAAGAACATGTGGGAAGATGAATCATTGAGGTCTCCACAGATGTTGTCGTCATGCTCATGGTTCCCAGAAATAGATTGTTGTTCATTATCCATTGGAACTGGTGGAGAAGCCATTGGAGGGTTCCGTTCAGCAGGGCAGGAACTGGGAGGAGTGACATCTTCATTTGGATCTTCTTGGGATGACTTGGGAAACGGATCTTCAAAGGGACTGGTGGTGTTCTGTACAATCTTTCCAAGTGATTTTTCATTAAAAATAACATGAACACTTTCTTCTACCTTTTTAGTCCTTTTGTTGAAGACCTTGTATGCCTTGCTGCCTGAGGCATATCCAATGAAGATTCCTTCATCACTTCTTGGGTCGAACTTGCCAAGATTGTCCTTCCTATTGTTGTGCACAAAGCACTTGCATCCGAACACCCTTAGATGAGAAATGTTGGAAACTCTTCCTCTTAGGAGTTCATAGGGTGTCTTCTCTGTGATAGGGCGAAGCATGACTCTATTGATGATGTAGCATGCTGTGTTGATCGCCTCAGCTCAAAAGGATTGGGAGAGTCCACTTGAGATCAACATAGTTCGAGACATGTCTTCCAATGTCCTATTCTTTCTCTCCACTACTCCATTCTGTTGAGGAGTGTATGGTGCAGAGAAGTTGTGATCAATGCCATGCTCACTGCAAAAGGTTAGAAATTCTCCATTTTCGAATTCGGTACCATGGTCAGACCGAATAGCATTAAGTGAACAATCAAGAGATTTTTCTAACAAGGGAACCATGTCTTTAAAGCGATCAATGACTTCACTTTTAGATTTAATGAAAATGGTCCAAGTAAAGCGAGAGAAGTCATCGACAATAACAAAAATATACCTGTTCCCTCCTAGGCTTTGAACTCTCATGGGTCCACAAAGATCCATGTGGATGAGCTCAAGAGGCTTTGAGGTGCTTACCATGTTTTTGGATTTGAAGAAACTACGAGCCTGTTTTCCTTTTATACAGTCAGAGCATGGTTTCTTAGATGCGCCACTCAGCTTTGGCAATCCTCTGACTAGTTCCTTTGAGTGTAGCTTTTGAATCAGCTTGGTGCTAGCATGACAGATGCGTTGGTGCCATAACTCAGCTTGGTCATTCACGGTTGAGAGACACAGTTTCTCCTTGGGGACGAAGGATGGATCAACAATGTAAACATTGTTGAATCTCTTTCCTTTTAGGATGATTTGTCCCGAGGAGTCAAGAACTGAGCATTCGTTTGATCTAAATCTGACTTCATTGTCTCCTTGATCACACAACTATGACACACTTATTAGATCAAAACCAAGACTATCAACAAGGTGAACTTTGTTTACCTGAATGTGATCGTTGAGTTTCACAATTCCTATTCCACAGATTTTCCCTTTGCTTTTGTCTCCAAAGGATATGTTCCCTCCTTGGAGAGGTTGAAGAGAGGTCATTTGATTTCTTTTTCCGGTCATATGGCATGAGCAACCACTGTCAATGTACCATAGTTGGTGTTGCCTCTCTTCTTTCTGCACACAAGGGAACTAAGATTTCTGAACCCAGCGAAGCTTGGCTTTACTGGAGGGATTAACATTGCGAGTCTGTAAATGACCAGGGAACTGGTTCCTTTCATGGTAATGAGTACTTTTCTCCTTTTCAAAGTTCCTTTTCTCAGCACAATTAGTGTTGTAATGACCATTCTTACCACAGTAGGTACACAAACGATTGTAAATAACATGTCCATATTTTCCTTTTCCTGGCCTAAAAGGTTTTTCAGTTTTCCTTTTATTAAAATTAACATTGTTTCTAACCTTGCTATGGGCCATGTCAATATATCTTTTGTGAGCAAATGAATTGGTGAACCATTGGTTTTCAGGAACCATCTTTTCTTTTCCCTTTGGTTCCTTCTTAGGACTTTGAGAACCTTCATTGAGACGTTTGGCAACCTCAGCCTTGTTCTCAAGGACCATGATCTTCTCTGATAGGAATTGATTCCTATCACGAGAAGTGGCCAGAGCAATACTGAGGTTCTCATTCATCTCAACAAGTTCTCGCCTAGCCTTTTCTTCTTCAGCATCATTGTTCCCTTTATTATTGACATATCCTATTCCATGTCGTTGTCTCACAAAAACAGTTTGATTTATCGTTTTTTCATTAATGGAATCAGTGAGAATGTCTAACCTATCAATTATGGATTGAAGCATGTCATTTCCAGGTGGGTTAGCATGCAAGGGAACTTTGACAGAGTCTATGCTAGTTTCATTACAAGATTTGCAAATTTTAAGGTGACTAGCATGCACATTTCTAATATCAATGAGTTTGGAGTGAGTTTCAGCTAGGTCTTTCTCAGTTTCATCAAGTTTCTTACTCCAAACAGAATTCTCGACAGTCAAGCAAGCAATTTCATCTTCACAGTCATCTAGTTTCTGTTGAAGGGAACTGGTTTCCTTTCCTAGTTTCTTTATGATCTTAAGAAGTTGTTTCTTATCACAATCAACTAAGGATTTTAAGAGATCGTCAGAAGTTACCTCAAGGTCTTCTGAGTCGCTTGAGTCTCCTTTTGCCATGAGACATCTCCCTCTAGAGAAACCACTCAGATCCAGTTCCTCATCTGAGTCTTCTCCCCATGATGCTACGAGAGCCTTCTTTCTTTGAGGTCTTTCCTCTTCCTTGGACTCTTCTTTGTTGGGACAGTTCTTAGCGTAATGTCCCTTCTCCTTACACTCGTAACAGGAGACTTCCTTGAGATCTCTTCTTGGTCCATTGTGAGAGGAACTGCCCTTTTGGAACCTTCCCTTTACAAAGAATTTTTTGATGTTCTTTGTGAAGAGGGCTGTTAGTTCGTCCTCCTCTTCTTCAAGGTCTGAGTTCTCTTCCTCCATCTCGAGCCTAGAGAAGGCTTTGGAGATCTTGAGAGCGATTCCTTTATCTAGTTTCTTATCGGCATTGGCTTTAGTGTGCTCTCCTTCTTCAACTTCCAGTTTCCCTATGACTTGGGTCAAGGGAAGGGATTGGATGCCTGGAGTGTTCTTCATGATTCCCTTGAGAAGGGTGAACTTGGAGTTGAGTCCATTGATAATCACCAAGGACTTGGAGACTTCATCAAGATCAACTCCCGCCGCCGTCAACTTTCCAATTAATCTGTTGAAGCGAGAGTAGTACTCTGAGATGGTCTCAGTTTCCATCATTTTGAAGGTGTGGTATTCTCCTTCCAAAGCAAACTTTCTGCTTTGCTTCAGTTCCTCACTTCCTTCATGCATCTCCTTGAGAGCTTTCCACATCTCCTTGGCCGTTTTGATGCCTATGACCTTGTCCATGTCCTCTCTGTCCAATCCATTGAGGATGAACTGCCTAGCCTTGACATTCTTCTCCATGATAACATAGTGTTCTGGTTTCCAATCTTCTTCCTTCATGGTGAGATCGACATAGCCATCTCCATTTTCGACTATCCTCCAACATTGGTAGTCGTTGGTCTTGATGTGGCTTTCCATGCACTTTTCCCTCCATGTTTCTTCTCCTTTCTTTCGGAGATGTGGCTTGTTGGTGGAGATTCCGAGCTCAAACTTGCTTGGTTGAGACATGATCTGCAAACTAATCAAAGATCTAGAGTTTTTCCTGCTCTGATACCAATTGTAGGATCGTGATTGTTAGATAAAAGCTTAAGGAACTCAGAATAACGATTCTCAGTTCCTTTCGCAGAGGAAGATAAACAATCAAACAAATGACAAGTTCCTTATAGTGGAAACCTTTGATTGTCAACTAGCAATCCAGGATAGAAACCACTACCTTTCTTCCGAAAGGATTTCAAAGTCTACTTCTTGATTTCTTATCTCTTTTGGTTACAGCTTATCCTAGGAACGAACACACAGTTCCTTTGCCTTACACACAGTTAGACAATCCTAGATAACTTAACACAATCAATAATCAATCCAAGAAACAGACTTTTGCACCTAGGAACTATTGCTTAAAGTCACAGGAACTTAGCACTCAGCTCTTCTTCCTTGACTGGTTCCTCTTGATCTCGGTTTGCTTTGATGATATTTGTTTGGAGGTTTACACTAGATATTTGCTAATGAGTGTGAGTTCTTGTTTTGGTGCTTGAAGATAACCCTTGGGTTAGTCTTCCTTTTATAGAGGATTTTTCGCAGCTCGATCCTCTCTTGGTTCCCACGGATTGAGCTTGCCCTAGGATTAGTGGTTCTTCTTGATCCACGTTGTTCTTGGCATGTGCAAACAACCTAGGCAGCTCAGAATCTCTCTTGGTTGGTCAACTACCTCAGACGAGCCTTGTGGTGTCGTTGTCAAAACGCTTTCGTCCGAGGTTGAGTACGTTGGCCGTTTGGGAACCGTCTGTTGGACAACGACGTCTTCATGTGCTGTCGCTTTCATCGTCTCTGTCCGAGGTAGAGGTTCTCTAGGCATCTTGTTCTTTAGCTCTTGGACCTTGGCAGACTTTTGAAAGCTTCAACAAGTCGTTTTCGACACCTTTTGTCCGAGGTTGTGTATCCCCAGATTTCTCGGGAATCATAATGTCGCAAGCTTCATTTCTGGGCACACATGGGTTCCTCTTGATTCCTTCAGCTGTCTTGTTCCTTTGGTTCCCTTGTTCTGTTTGGCTTTCTTGCCTTCGGTATATTCCTGTGGTTCCTTAAAACACATCTTTGAGATAAAACATTAGTATCATAATATTTATCATCTTCAAAAGTAGAGAAACTGAGGAAAGGAACTCTCAGGGGAACCGAAGTTCCAGAGTTCCGTTTCCTAATAGCCTCCCCCGAGGAGACTAAGGAGCTGCAAAGACAAGTTCAAGAGCTTGTGGACAATGGCTATGTGAGAGAGAGCCTCAACCCCTACACAATTTTGGTGATATTGGTGCCAAAGAAAGACGATTCTTGGTGCATGTGTGTGGATTGACATGCCATAAACCAAATGACGGTAAAGTATCACCATCCTATCCCTAGTCTTGATAATATACTTGACGAATTGCATGGTGCTACTTTGTTTTCTAAGATTGTTCTTAAAATTGGCTACCATCAAATTTAGGATGAAGGAGAAAGATGAGTGGAAAACAATCTTCATGACTAAGTACGATCTCTATGAATGGTTAGTTATGCCCTTTGGACTTACTAATGCCCTAGTACATGCATGAGATTAATGAACCATGTTCTTAGAGCCTTCTTAGGAAAATGTGTTGTTGTCAATTTTGATGATATCTATATTTATAGAAAATCCTTGAAAAAGCATGTTGGACATCTTAGGGTTGTATAAAAGTGTCTTAAACTAAAGACACTTTACGAATCTTAAGAAATGTACATTTTGCTCTTCTTCTCCTGTTTTTCTTGGATTTGTTGTTTCAAAAGATGGATTGAGGTATATGAAGACAAGATTAAGGCTATTCAAGAGTGGACGCAACCCACTATCGCCACCATGGTTCGCTCGTTCCTTGGACTTGCCGACTTCTATGTGCGTTTTGTGCGTGATTTCAACTCCATAGTTGGCCCATTGGACGAGCTAAACAAAAAAATGCTCTTTTTGCATGGAAGGAAAAGCATCAAACAACCTTTGACACTTTGAAGGATCAACTTTGCGATGCCCTACTCTTGCAACTCCATGATTTTTCTAGGACGTTTGAGATGGAGTGTGATGCTTTAAGACATGACATTGAAAGAGTAATTTTACAAGATAGGAAGCACATTGCATATTTCAGCGAGAAGCTAAGTGGTACCGAGTTAAACTATTCGGCATATGACAAGGAGCTCTATGCCTTGATTAGGGTGTTGAAGACTTGGGAACACTACCTTTGGCCTAAGGAGTCCGTGATTCATTCCGACCATGAAGCTTTGAAGTACCTCAAAGGCCAATGAAAGCTCAGCTGCCCTCATGCAAGATAAGTGCAATTTATGGAGACGTTTTCCTATGCCGTGATGCACAAACAAGGGAAAGAAAGCGTGGTAGCGGCATCCCTATCACTCATGTATGTTCTTCTTTCTCAATGTGATGCTAAGATCCTTGGGTTTTCGATGATTAAAGAACTTTATGTCTTGGATGATTTCTTTTGATCTATAATCATTGCTTATCTAAAGGAGAATGGAACACCTATTGCTTAGATGACGGTGTCTCGTTTAGCTATGAAAAATTGTTCATTTCAACTTCATCTATACATAGGTTGTTGACCTTAGAGGCTCACAAGAGTAAATGACATAGATGAGAAGATAAGACTTTGCATGCTAAAAAAGAACACTTTTGTTGGCCTAAGAAGACTAATTATTGCTGAGATTTCACAATAGTTGTGTTACATGTGCTAAGATGAAGTGTAGATCGAATTCCCATGGTCTTTACACACCCCTACTAATCCCCACAACCCCTTGGGAGGATATTTCTATGGATTTTATAGTGGCATTACCTAGGACTAAAAAGGGGAGAGACTCTATTTTTGTGGTAGTTAATTGGTTCTCTAAAATGGATCATTTTAGAAAAACTAATGATGTACCACATTAGCTGAGTTGTTATTTAAGGAAAATATTATATTACATGGTATTCCTTGCACAATTATTTCTGATTGTGATGCTAAGTTCTTGAGATATTTTTGGAAGACCCTATCGTCTAAGTTGGGGACGAAGTTGGCGAACTGAGGTAGCTAGTAGAGCTTTAGGTATATTACTTCATACTATGCTTAAGTATAACCTCAAACGATGGGACGATTGCTTGCCTTTTGTGGAATTTGCATATAATAGGTCCATACATATATAGTGCAACCAAGATGACACCATTCGAAGTGGTGTATGGCCGCAATCCCAACACCCCCATGGACTTGACGCCTCTACTTATAAGGGAGAAGGAGAACTTTGGGGGCCGGGCTAAGGAGTGGGTTGCGTTCGTGAAGATGCTCCATGAGAGAACTCGCTTGCAGCTGGAGAGTCGAGCACACCAATACAAGGTTCAAGCTGACAAGGGTCGGAAGATGATGATTTTCGAAAAAGAAGACTTGGTGTGGCTGCATTTAAGGAAGGGATGATTTCCTACCAAGAGGAAATCAAAGCTTGATTCAAGAGGAGATGGACTTTTATGAGTTGTGAAGCGGATTTGATACAATGCTTACCGCGTGGATCTCCTCGGCGAGTATGGTGTTCATTCCACCTTCAACATGGCCCCCTACATTTTTGATGACTACGAGGATGACAAATTGAGGACGATTCGAGGCCAAGTGGGGTGAGTGATAACACACTTCCAACCATGATTGCAAGAGACGTTGATAAATTTATTTGAGTGCCTTTTGATTAGGGATGTTCAAACGGTCCGGACCGGACTGAACCGTTATTTATGGTTTGGTCCGAACTGGTGGATCGTAATGATTTGAAGACATGTACTATGGACCGGACCAGACTAATATGGTCCAGTCTAATTACGGTTTGGTCCGGTCTCAAACTGTAATAAACCGATTGGGTCCGGTCTAGTTTTGAGATAAAACCGGTCAAATAATGGCTCATTTACGGTCCAAATCTAGACCGGACCGTAATTGGACGGTATCAATGGATTTATATTTTAAAACTTAAGGTTAGATAAGTTATATTTGTTATAATAAAATCATATTGCGGTACACTACGGTCCAAACCGTAACCCGTAAATTAGGAATATATACCTTGGACCATGGACCAGACCGTTACATACATGGTCTAGGATCGGATCGTAATTTATGGTCCGGTTCGGATTTATGGTCTGGTCCAAAAATGAATATCCCTACTTTTGATGGTCCTATAACACGGTCAAGAACCATGAAGGTCAAGGAGGCAACGACTGGGCTCATCCGATACTTAGTTGTTGAGCACTCGAGCACCGTCCCGATTTTACCCTAGGCGGGTGGGTAGAGTATGCACTTTGGCGCAAAAGATCTTCGATAGTTTTTCGATATGTGTTGCTACTGCATGCTGCAACTTACCCTTGCCACCTTAATTGTTGTTGTCGGTCACTGTCTACCGAGGAATCGACCACTTTCAAGCTTGTTGATGGAAAGAGAAATAAGGGAAGAATGGGAGGTGGCTGCTGTTTGAAGACTTGAAATAGAGGGAGAGAAATACATTAGGGCAAAAGTTGTGTCTTGGGCTACCATATAAGGCCCATTTAGAAATACATTAGGGCAAAAGTTGTGCCTAAGAAGAGAATATTGGTGGCTAGCACTACATTTAAGGAAGAAAATATTGGCAATAACCATTATCCGCCTAGCGCTACCCCCCATCATCGCCAAGCTTTCGCCTAGCGTTTTATAAAACACTGCCTCAGTGCACATGTCTTTTTTGTCAGTTGTGCCTCGTGATGTCATGTTGCACGAACCGTGCGTAGTTTTTCAAACTTTTATCCGAGATTTCTTTTACGAGACTTTTGACGTTTTTAACCTTCAGGGGATTTATGTTAGCTTATTCTATATGTCTTTGAGAGCCTTATCTATATTTTCATTGTTCAAAATTAGATTTGAACTTGAGAATAACTTGGTATAGTTATTCTTGAGTCTATCAAGTCTTAAATGCTTTGTGATTTCTTGCTTTCATTCATTCAATTCAAACTGTGTGTTCGTTTGATTCGTGTCGTTCAATATCTTGGCCTTTTTAGGTCCCAACATCGAGTTCTTCGTGGAGTTGCTTATTCTAATAACCCACCTTAAATTAGAAGGGTATTGTTATAATTTTATTTTGATAATAATTAAGGTTGTGACATCTATTTTATTTCTTTTAATCAAGAATTATTTAAATTGTCATTAAATGATCCAAAACCTACATTAATATAATTTGGTAGTGATTAAAAAAGTGTAACAAAAGTAATTAAATAAAGTTTGGAAATCTTTATTACGATTTTGTAATTTAATTAGGTCGATTTTGCCACTAATTGGGAAAGTTGGACTGCAAGTTGTAATTTACTCTAAAGTGAGGGAAGACCTTGTGTAAATAGGTAGAAAGCTGGGTTGTTCGCTCATCTTCTTCATCGTATGATTAGGCGTGGCTAGGGTTCCATTTCGAATTCAAAATTCGATCCAACCAGTCTAAGTTAGCACGTCTCGTTGATTGGGGATTAAATATCAATCAAATTCCAATATAATCCACTCAATAATAGGCTCAATTAGCCCGAAATAGCACTTAATTTATCCAAAAACGAAGAAGACACGATTTTTGTTCAAATCGAGTACAAATTAGAGGAATTCGATCAGTTTGAATCAATTAGGAGGAGGAGATTGTGGGATTATGTTCTTGGAGTTATGGGAAACAAAAAATCTATAAATAGGAGCCCATTCGTTGCGGTTTTGGCATCCAAATCCATCCTTAAACCGAGCTCTCTTCGACCGCACTTTGCACGACTTTGCCTCTGTAATAGGCGTTTTCAGGCTCCGGTCCTCGAGCTACGCCTCCACTAGTCATCCTCAGTGGTAGCCTGCAATGCCATGAGTCCATAGCCACCGATCTTGTTCCATTTGGACGTCGTCTGATCCACCTACGAGCCATCCGAAATGAGCTCTGTTGCAATGAAAACAAAGGCAAATCCGTCAGTTCACAAGCCGCCACCAATTCCGTCTCCACTCCCTAGCCGCCGCCTCCGCTGTTGCTGGAGATACTATGTAACGCCAACTACTCATCCGCACCGCCTCCGAGCCATTCCGAGATCGTTCATGCCATGACCGAGCCGCCCAAACCGGGAACCGTGTTGATGTGTTTCACAAGGCCATGGTCGTTCGTGGATTGGGTTGTTTGTTCAATTGGTGAAGAAGATTGGTGTGGGTCCCACCAATCGATCGACAGATATTTTTGACCCATTTCGTATCGTTGTTTTTACAAATTAATTATAGAATTAAAAATAAACAATTTTATTTTATTTATGGATTAATTTTGTCGACATATTCGAGGGTCGTGAATCAATCGAAGAAATGGAACCTCAATGCTGGATTCTTAGAATGCGATATCCGCGCTAATTAATCAATGATAGTCGTCTCGTCTAGATTAATCACAGAATCTAATTAAGGCAAGTAGTGGTTTGTTTTTGTCATTTCAGTTCGTCTTTTGGACAATAATTAATATTGAAATTAATTATTAATTAAGTGTGTAATTTCTAAAACCTATTCAAATGGTTGAGAACATTTGTGTGTTTGATAGTTATTATCGATATATATAAGGTTGAGATCCGGTGAGGATGTGAAGAGATGAGAGGAATGAGGACTAAGGATGGGCAAAAGTAGACTGGACCGGACCAGACCGTAAATTTACGTTCCGGTCCACGATTCGGGAATTTGACATTTACGGTTTACGGTCCGGTTCTGTCCGAACCGTAAATTTTACGGTCCGGATCGGTCAGACCGTAAAAATTAAAAAAAAATCCATTACAATTTTGGGCGTAATTTTTACGGTCCGGTCCGGACTGTAATCGAACAATTAAAATGGCAAAAATTATGAAATCCGGTCTTTCCGGTCCATATATTAACAATTTTACGGTCCACCGGTCCGGACCGAACCGTAAATGTCCGGTCTGGTCCAGACCGTATGCCCATCCTTAATGAGGACGCATGAGAGCCGTCGGATGTGAAGCAAACGAAGTGTCCAAATCGCTTTTCAAAAATTCGGCACGACCGAATTATTTGTGAAAAAGACGGATTGCACTTCGCGTGCACGCAAAATACACTGTTGTCTGCATGCCCAATACATTACGGTGTGCACGTGAAATTCATTTTTGTGTGCATGCATAAAACGCGTGCGTTCATATAGAATGAACAAAGCGTGTGCACACTAAAACACGACTGTGTGCATGCGAAGTATACTACTGTGTGCATGTGAAAATGGCATGGTTGTTCATATGAAATGCACTACGTGCTATGTGTGCATGTGAAACAACGTAGGTATGCATGTGTGCACATGAAAATAGCATATGTGTGTATGCGAAAATGACTTCAAGCGCATACGAAATAACATGTGTGCATATGTATGAAAACCAACGAAAATAACCTACGTGTGCATACGGAAATGACTTGTGTGTGCACATGAAAACAACGTGTGTGCATGCAAAACAATGTATGTGTGCATACAAACTAAAATGCGTGTGCACGCATGCCGCGTTTTTTTGCGAAAAATTCGGCCGTGCCGAATTGTATCCGAACTTTTTCCTTGGCTGATCTGGGCGCTCTTTTTCTTGATCCGATGGTCTTGGAACGTCCTCACTCCTCTCCTAAGCCCCCATCCCCACCTTATCTTTTCCCATATATATATAGTTATGTATATGATTATGTTGTTATCGTCCTAATGATGATATTGATTGTAAACTTTGTGTGTTAAGTGTGAACATTATAATCGTTGTATGTCAGTAATATTATGGCATTATATGGTGTAATGATCTCGTTATAATTTGGTAATAACAGAATTAATGCCTTAATACTTGTTCGGTCATGACCATGCTTCTTATTCATGGTGGAATAAGAAGTGTCCGAGGAACCTAGCTAGTGCAACGTGTGGGTTGACATTGAGTCACTCTTTCTGGTCTCGATTTTCGAGAATGTGTTATAAGCCTTAAGATTAAGTGTGGTGTGTTGAAACTAAATAAGATAAGTGTTGTTAGCACGCAATTAATGAACATGAGCGATAAGTACAACTTGGAAATCGCTCTTGCTCCAGTCTAACCAGGTTGTCTTTCCAATATGAATTTGCACATCACATATGCGGTGAGGATGGTTAGACCCAATTATTCAACAAACTTTTTATATATTTGTTTGTTGATTTAAAATGTTCTCAAACAAAATCATATCTTCTTCCCATAATACCCACATTCCGGATATTGTCTTGGTGCATTTCTCTTGTCCATCCTCTGCTCGATGGAAGTATTTTAGTTACCTATCGTCTATCGGCTTTTATTTGAGAAACGATGGTAGTAACAAGATATGACCACACTGAACATCACATAAAATACCCATACTTAGTCTTTCATTATACTAACCAACCCCACTTTCTTCTTGCATGCGGCACATTAGTGTTTCAAGTTATCTAGAAGTTAAGAAACAGAAGAGTTACGAAACAGAAGAGAAGAGTTGTAATTGATGTTTTCAATAAGTCGTTTGGTTGTAGAATTTAATCTTCTTATTAATGTAATTGACAAAATTATTAAATAATATAGTCATGTAACTAGGTTTACTTAAAGTCTTTCATTGTAATTCTGATATCGTCTTGTAAAACTAATCTTCTCAATTTACGAGGAAAATTTTAATAAAGTTTGCGCATTTGTTTCAAAGTTCTTCCGCTAATGTTCTTTTATTATAAATGTAATTATATTTACGTATAAATTGTCTGGATTAAGCCTTGAGTGGATTTGCACATTAAAATCTGAGGTCATTGGTGTGTGGTACTACCGACATAATTCGGGTGTGTTACACTTAAGGCCAAAATGTCTAGTGGAGTTGGGAAATTCATCAAGCCAGCCTTGATTTAGTACAATTCTGTCCGTTTTGCACATAATCTTAGTGCCGTTTGTATGCTTATTTGACCATGTGAAACTTGTGCCAGCTGCAGGTAGATCAACCAATCATACTCTTAAGAGAGAGTTAAAAAGATCAGAGTTGACTTGAATAGAAGTTCCGTTTTCAACATACTTCTCGCTTGCATCAATGATGGAGTTTTGAAGTCTCCCAGCCCAGGGTAGACTTGCATTTTGAATAACCACATCTATTTTCAAGTGTGTGCCAGAAATCCTTTAATTTCTGTACTGAGTTTGAAGCATAAATGAACAAGAGCATATGAGGTTTGTGAAGATATGTAGAAGATATCATACATTGTAATACTTGGGAAGTATAGAGGACAATTAACTCCACTACTATGTTATCTTTCCAAAAATCCAGATCCTACCATTAGATCCTAGGCAATTAGTCCTTCTATTCCAACCTTTAAGCAACAACCTATAGATAACTTCAATGTTTTGACTCCTAACTCTAGTTTCCAAAGTGGATAGGCAATCAACATGATATTTAATAACAAAAGTACTCACAAAAGTATGTTTCGAGTCACCATTAAGGCCTCTAATATTCCAACAAACCAAGGTAAGCTTACTTATTGATATGGAATTGGTATCTATGCCACCACCATTTCCATCTTCAATATCTCTAATCTCTGATATAACCATAAATCTTGAAGCTTGAGTGCCTTCACCTCCATGATCCTCTATTATCTTTTTCCCCTTGTTAACATGTCCTTTTTCTTTGTTTGTTGCCTGTTGCCTGTTGCTTCTCATTCATCTTGGGCATTCCCACCCTTCTTAGTGGTCTATTTTCCAGGTTGAATTTCATTATAATTTCTTGCAACTTGTTCATTCATGGCACCAACAGGGTTGCCTTTGTTGTAAATTTCCTTATAATTCCTTGCGTAGGGGAACCTTGGCATTGATCTCTACCAGAATATGGGCAAACGATAACCTTTCCTAGGTTGTTGTGACTTTATCAATAAACATCGGTCTTCCTAGAGCACTTCCTATCTTCTCAAAGAAGTCTTCATCCCAGAAGCACACATCTAAATTAGGAAAGCTAGTCCATACTTGAGTGGCATCGAAACCAGAAGAATAAATACTGACCCCTCTGTAACAGCCCAAATCGAGGTGTTACAGTGTTGTGAATCCCGAAGGGTCCACAAGGCGTTAGAGGATAAGATATATAGCGAATAACCACTATAACATAAACAAGAAATATAAAACATAGATGTGATAGACAATTATAAAACATACTTTCTAAATCCACCATGAATCAAGTTACTGTCACAAAAATATAGCTTTACAAGAATAAAACTCTACAATGATTAAAACATTAAAACTGATGGATCAAATCTCGTATATAATATGGTTTAGAAAAACAATATTTATCGCAGCGGAAATGAAATAATCAAAGAGTTCTAAAAGTTATAAAATAAAATTGACCCCAAGTCACCTACACCATTAGTCCTAGCATCGTATTCATCTTGCATGACGACCTCCATGCAGCTCCAGAGTGAAAGTGTACCTGACCATGTATAAAACATATTCATCCCCCATGAGAATGAGGGTTAGTCTCTAACCAGACTAGCAAGTTAAATAAGCAACTTATTACACACAATAGTGCAAGCAAGAGATCACAAAAACACATGCAAAGGTACTAGTAAACATGATACAACAAGAATGAATTAAATACACATATACAGATATGCAAAAAATATTACAGTTAGACATGATACATCAATAATGTATTATCCACAGGCGTGCATATATGCATGGTTAATGACATTGAAACAAAATTTATAAATAATCATGACATAACAAGAGAACATTACTTCACATACATCCAAATATGCCAGAAAATTTACAGTTGAAAGAGTCACAACATGATTGTATTATCATCTCTAGAGGCCACACAATCAGATCTTACCAAGTAACTTATAAGAAGGTATATAAGTACATATCATGCTCACAAAGGACTCATTACTAGATCCTAGAAACCTTACTTGATTTCCAATCAAGTCACAGATTTCAAACCTTACTTGATTTCCAATCAAGTCACAAGTTTGCATATACTCTCCCTCAAAGCACATAAACAACCTTAAAAAACCATCAACATCAGTAAAACTTTTTGTTTCATATAAATATAACAATAGCCTCCCTCAAAGCATATAAGAACAGAGTATAAAAAACACATGATAGGTGCTTGGAAGCCTACTAATATGAAATTTGTACGATCAATCACAACACATGGGAATAAAGGGTTTACCCGCCACCATTGAAGCTCCTCGGGTATGCTGTCACTACTACAAAAAAGCTCTTATAACCCGGGTGTTTCATGTAATATAACCTGGAAGGCGTCCGGGTTAAAGGTCAGTGTCATATTTGGTGGTCACTTTATAACCCGGACCTTCAAAACACACACCCGGGTTATTTGGTTCGGTAAAATGTTTTTGGCAATAACCGGGTTATTCATCTGGCTGGTTTATTCGGGTTATTTGCACATACGCAGATATCACGAAAAGTAATATCCGGGTTATAAAGTTAAATATATTTTCAAAAAAAATATAATCGGACAATTGTGGGTCCGATTATTCATGCACTTCTCAAAAAACAAAACAAAAAACTAGTAGGTTGCTACATCACTCAATCAAACATGATTCAACATCTTCTAAAAAACGTCTCCATATTTAATTCATTGCAACGAAGAAATACATAGTCGATAGTTCCTATACCATGTATGGCTATTCTGCTGGTAGAAGTGAACATGTAAGTCTCAACATCTGTCTTCAACTAATGTAATTAGAACCATACTTTTGTCTACATGCTTCTGAAATTTCAATGAAAGCATGTTGAAAAATTTGCATCCAAAGAACAAAATAGTCAATGTTATCTAGTGGAAAGAACAAAGTAGGAAACAAAACATAGATTCCTCCTAAAATGTAGGGGGAAATTACAAGATTTCTTGATTCTGATTAGATATGAGAAAATATAGGACTTACTCATTCTTGAAATATCAAATGCAAAAAATGAATGAGTAGAAGAAGTGGTGAGCACCTGTTGCCTATGACGAAGTGGAGCTTGACAATGGTTTGCTCCTCAGTGTTGGTGAACTGGTCGTGCTTAAGTTCAAGGCAAATGTAGTTGGTCTACGTTAGCCTGTAACTCTTTCCGCACCTTTGAAGTCCTTCTAGCATGTGCACAAAAGAGAGATTCAGAAGACCATATCAAACATGGATGGCAGTAAGAAATTTATCAACCAAAATTATGTGCAAGCTAAGCAAACTAAAGACAATTAAGGTGCACATGAATGTTGAAAGTACAAACCAACATTCTTAGGTATAAGGCGCCAATTGCGAGTGCCGTGTTGAGCAATGTAGGAAGAGAACTTATTGTCTTCTTCTGACATCCATTGTCACCTCTTCACATTGTCCTTCTCACATCACATATTTCTTCCCATTGCTTATATAAAACCCAAAATAAGGAACATAGTTTAAGGGTAATATCAATACCCAGACACAAAAACAAAGCTCCAATAAACCCAGACATGAAAGAAATGATATCTAAATATAACTAAAATTGCATGAACTGTGGGTTTTGCTCCTAAATACCTCAATCGTGAGCAAACACCAGCAAGGAGAGGAAGAGCACGACAAACACTAGGATACCTGCAGCAAGATAGTCTCTAAAAGTCATTAGAACAACAAGAAGGAGAAGAAATGTAGCATAGTTCTCACATCAAACGAGAGAGAAGATCGGTTGAGTTCCCACAACATATCAGAGGGAAATCCTACAGCATAGCTCATCTCAGAAAGAGCACAGTTCACAATTCATAGTCGTTGAACACACACTTGGGAGAAGAAATTCAGCAAAAGAATTACAACAACAAAAGATAGTGACACGAACATGACAGAAAAAGTCAGCAACAAGGTTCCTCTTCATCAGACCAAGCACATGACATGGAGCAACAACATTCAGTTGAAAAAGAAATTCGTCAAATGAGAACAAGAAATGTAAATTTTTCATATAACATAAAAGAATCTATACATTGCCAATAATCATCATAAGAGGTGCAATGCATTACTACTGTAAACCAAAATACATATAGGAAGAATTGAAATAATAGAAATCAAATATCTTTACAAGGAATCAATGCAACGATATGATTTATGGAAAGCTCAAATCTAAGTTAGCTACTATAAAACATAAAGTTATCATCATATCAGCGAAAATCCCACGAGACTGCAGCACTTGTACTCCTAAAGACACTGTTGAATTACCAACAACCTGTAGAAATAACCACATTTTGCAAATCATTATGCATTTATTCTCTTGTATAATATAGCAAAAGGAATCATAAAGGATTCCTACATGGCTCCAACTGTGTCCAAGGAGCATTTTGTCCGTACATCAAAGGCGAAATCCAATAGCCCCATATCCAGTGTTCTAAAAATCGGGCTAGGTGGCCCGGCACCGTCCCGATTTTGGCCAAATCGGAATGGCTAGGCGGCTGGGAGCTAGGCGGCCCGGCACCGTCCCGATTTTGGCCAAATCGGAATGGCTAGGCGGCTGGGAGCTAGGCGGGTTCTAGGCGGCTGCCTAGGCGGGCAAGTCGGGTTCTAATCGGGCTAGGCGGGGTCTAGGTGGGCAAGTCGGGTTCTAATCGGGTTTAGGCGGGGCCTAGGCGGGTCTAGGCGGGGCCTAGGCGGGTCTAGGCGGATTATGTTTATTCCTATTTTTTGTTTTCAATTTCTTCAAAATTTTCCAATTCTTCCCACTTTTTGCTTCAAAGCATTCAATTCTTCCAATTTTTCCGATACATTTCTAATCCATCTAGGCCCCGCCTAGGCGCTAGGCCCCCCCTCACCGACGCTAGCCCCCCCCCCCACCGCCAAGCTTCTGCCTATCGTCTTTTAGAACATTGCCCATATCCACCATAAAGTATATCTTGCTCATATTATAAGGTTACTGTAGGAACACTGTTCCTGAATCAAACAAAATTAATAAACTGCGGAAATTAAACGCACAAGAACAGTAAATAAAACAGTGAAATACTACCGAACAGTATTCAGATTGAATCTGGTTGCAGAGGTGAGACGAATCTCTATCCTTAATTCTGAAATCGCTCCGTATTGCGACGGTTCTGTAGCGATTCGAATCACATGATACAACTGCGATTGCTCTTCTGTGTTGCACAATCAAACCTCAGAAGCCTTGCGAATGAACTTGTTTCTATGTGTACTCTCAAACTCGATAAAACTGAGTAGGAGAAAAGAGAGATGTGAAGGATGATTTCGGATACCAATGAATGAGCGCAGAGAGCTCTCTTAAAGAGCCTCTGGAGCCACTAACGAAGTGGAGAAGGTGGAGGAGTCTGTTACGCTTCAACAGAGTGGAGGAGAAGCCCAAGCTACGTATTGGGCCTAAGGCCCGACCCGACTCGACCCGACGCAACTCGACTCGACTCGGCTCGGCGCGCGTGTGGTCTTGATGAGCTAGGTCCTCTCTCCATTACACATGTAACACCCCCAAATGATTACCCTTTGAAAGCATTACATGCCGATGACCCCGGATATAAAATCTCGAAGTCACCCCAGGCTTTTCCAAACGATATAACTATCAAACCACAGTTACAACATCAAATATCATAACTTTTCATTAAAACCAAGGTCTCGGAATTACACGTGATTCCAGACATTAAAATACATCATCAGAATTTAATACAGCGGAAGTCTTGAAAACACAGAGTAGTCTTAAAACAAGACCTTTTTAACACAGCGGAAGTCTTTGAAATAACAATTGGGTCTGGATCGAAATGATCACCCGTCAAGGATCTTAATCTGAATAAACTTGTAAAAACACCATTGCCGTCATAGTCGTTCTAGCCTTTTTGGACCTGTAACAAATCTGATGTGCCGAAATGAACGGATGACACCAGCCAACAAAGCAGAGAACGAAACAGTGGGTTAGTCTACAGAATAGACTAGCAAGGGCACAAAGCAGCGACATTTACACTAATACAATCCATTACTCATTCTCAATGATTCAATAACAATCACATCTAACTTAACTCCTTCGCTCCTCGAAACGCAACCCAAGAGACATTATCCTTAATTCCTTATGACATCATTCTGAAATGATTCATCTACAATAATGCTTATAACACAAGCTTACTTATAAGAGAGAACCCTTAATCTCTTAGAACATTACTCCACACCTTTTATCCTTAAACACTTCATCATCTCACAACCTTATCTCCATACTACGCATCATGTAATAATTCTTACCGAATCCTTATTACCTCAAGATCAACATATCTTATCCTTAAACTGTGACCTTCCATTAAAGTGGTCACCTTAGACACAATCACTTTACAACTTAATCCTCCTTCAAGAATTGCACCTTAAGCCTTATAGATGACATACTCACACGATGTCAATCTTTAACAGTTGCCAAGAGTCATTACTCTACATTCTGCACACAATGTACTATCCATCCAGGACTTAATCGCATCATTTCCTTATGTTACCTCAAATTAATCTCAAATAGATCTCCCCAAAGGATACCTATGATTTTGTACACTTGGCTTACCCAAAAGCTTTAACCATTGGTCCCACATGGGTCATACTTTACTTATGATCCTGACCTTTCTAACTCCGGATTTCACAGTCTTACTCAAGACCACAATAGAGAAAACGAGTTCCTGAAGAATTACCCCTTTAATCAATTATTCCTTCCCAACACTTTATCCGCACTAATGCATACAACAAGCTTAAGAGCAGATATACAGCTTTAAACCTTAGGGTGACAATTAAGTCCACCCAATTAGTACAACTACCCAAGCTTATTAATTATGTGCACTCGGGCACATATCTTATTTAATTATAAAACACACGTTACTGGAATACATTAATGTTATTAAGAGCGGCACACAGCTTAAATCTCAGGGTGACAATAATGTCAACCCAAATTAAAACAACACACAAGCACATACACGATGAAGTAACAACAAGAGGTATGCATAAGGAAAGACTATGGAAGACTGAATCTCCACAGAAATTAACCCGAAAGAAGACTCTAAGAGACTGAGTCTTAAGGAAGTATGACAAGTCTGGAAAAAACAAGAATCATATAATCGATGATTTAAAAAACCGACCGAGATGCTTCGGTCCACGACCAACCTCATCGCATACAGCGAATCCAGATTGGAAAGAGAACGTACTACATTCAAGTCGAGACGAGTTTTCCTAGCTGCACTATTACTTAGCTGTACTACTCGCCATGGGTTTATTAATCATGTGCACTCGGGCACATATCTTATTTAATTACAAAACACCCATTACTGAAACACGTTAATGTTATTAAGAGCGACAACAAGGCTTAAATCACAGGGTGACAATTACGTCAACCCAAATTAAAACACACACAACACACACGCGGGACTTAACATTATTATGCCGAGTAACAACGGCGTTATTATTACACCGGGTGACCTTACGTTCACCCTGATTGCACTATTACAATGCTTACACTTATTAATTATGTGCTTAACTGCACTTATCTTATTAAAGTACAACACACACACACTGTTGAGGCTTTTAATATTATTCCGAGAACACGGAAGTTATTATTACACCGGGTGACCTTACGTTCACCCTGATTGCACTGCCACAGCGCTTACAGTTTAATTTACAGGGTGACAGTTACGTCCACCCCAATGCACTATCTAAGTGCTTAATACACAGGACTGTAATTAAGCTCATCCAATGGCGCTTGCAAGGCGCTTAAACACTTCAGATCCTTACATGTGGATAAGAAGCATAGGTCATGACCCTTAAATTATTCGGAATTAATCCGAGGAATATTATGATTTAAAGAAACGACAAATCCTTACATATGGATAAGCGTTCCCATGAATATTAAATTATAAAGAAACGACTAATCCTTACTTGGATTAGCGTTCCTATGCACATTAAGTTATAAAGAAATGACTAATCCTTACTTGGATTAGCGTTCCTATAAACACTCGTGTTAACTAAACAGTCTAACACAACAATTATTCACATTAAAGCCATCCAGGCAATTAACTTAAACATAGAGATAATAGAAACAACTAATCCTTACTTGGATTAGTTTTCCTATTAATCCACATAAATGCCCGGAAGGCGATCATAGATAATAGCGTCGTTCTAGCAGATATACAACCTATTATATGATTTTCCAAAACCGTTTATAAAACCATTTCCAGATAAACACAGTAATCATTCCAAATTAATTACTCAGATAAACAGCTGATAATTAATGTAAATATGGAACGATGAGCAAGAGCGAACCGCCACTTGCCTTAGTCCGCAGAAAAGCCTAATGACGACGGGAATCCGGGCTCGACACGGGTATAGCTCCGACAGATTACGGGTCCACACGCGATCTGGCATATGACATATTAATTAATATCAATTAATTTGACTGGACAAATTTAAGGAATTATATTTAATAAATATTTATGATATTAAATCATAAAATATTTATTAAATTTTCCTAAAGAAAAATACGGACGAAAGGGTATCGAAATTATACCGCTAGAATGATTTCGGGTTGAAATTGGACTGGATGCTTAAATGGGCCTCTCGGCCCAACAACAACAAAAACAGAGGGGGGCCCACCAACACTATTCATCGTCTCTTCCAAATCAAACCACCCATTTCACGTGAAAAGAAAACAGAGGGGCAACAGGGGGGGTTCTCGTCGGAGGTGCCTCGCGCCGGGGGAGATGCAGCGAGACAGGGCTCGAACAGGGGAGCTTCGGCTCGCCGTGGCTGGGCAGTAGGCGGAGCGGCCCGAGCGGGAGCGAGAGAAAACAGAGGAGGGAGATCGAGAGGTGTGGGTCGTTGGCTGCTCCCATCGAGCTCTATAAATAGCCCAGGGAAGTTTCGACCAACCCCTCGCAAGGTGTGCCCCGACAACCACAAGGCTCGAGGTGGGCATGCTGGGAGGAGCTCGAGGAAGCTATGCCGGAGAGGGCTCGAGAAATGAGTAGGGGAGACAACAGTGATGGGATTGAAGAATATAAAATGGGAATGTGAAATTTAACCCCGGGAATTATATGTTTGTCTCTAAACAAATATTCTAAAGCCCGAAAATACGTCGAATGTATTTTATACTACTCAGGAAATTATTACGGATATCATGGAAATTTCAAAAAATCCAAACTCCACCGAAAGCGAAACAATTAATTAGTGAAGATTGAGAAAAATTATCCAAATAACCTTACTAAAAATTGAGGGATATTATAACACATGGGTGGTGACCCAAGGCCACAACCTTGGATCCATTTTCCAAGTATATATACTAGTGATTTTATCTCCAAATTTTTAATGTGGGACAAAATTTTATCCCAGCATTTTCCCAAGTTATACATGCAACCAACTTTGGGCCTCCATTTTCTCATTCAAACAGAATTCATTTTTATCGTATGAGTACATTACGAGAATGTGCTCGTGTAGATGAAGCCAATGCTTCCATTTTCCGGTGTTGTCATTGGCCGGAGCCCACCGGAATTGTGCCCGAAAAAGTTATCGGCGCCACATTAAAAATGAGTTCCAACAATTACCTCGCAAAATGATGAATTCGCCCAAGATGAGGAGTGTGTTGGAGACAATCATGTTCCTTCCTAGAGCAGCATTGAATCTGAAGAGCCTAGAATCCATCTGATGAATGCAGAAGAGCACCAAGAACTGCCTAAAGAATCTGCGTTCATGTAGATATCAATGTCAGCATCTGGCTTTATATTTGCCTCTTTCTCTCTTCTTGTCAATTCCACTAACAAATCTTATCGGATTCCGGAAGACAATGTAATATCCCACTTAAAATAGAAGGATAAAATAGTAATTTTAAAGTGGTAAAAAGACAGTTTTAAAACTTATTTTATTTTTTTTGGAGGAATAATTTAAACTTTCATGAACTTAAGTTCAAATGTGAGTTATGATATTTTTGGGTACAAATTATCATATAATAATAATAATATAATGTTAAAATAAATAAATAAGTATAGCAATGGTAGTAACTTTAAATTTTAAATAATAATAATAAAGGACATAAGAATTATTATGTTATCCATAAAGGGATAAAGTGATAATTGTCCTAAGTAAGTTATTTCTGATATTAAATTGGTTAACTTTATGTTAATTATAATTTAAATAAAACTTATGAAAATTTAACCAAGAGTATTCAAATCAATTTAACAAAGTATTGTTAAAAGATTTAAGCATGGTTAAAGTGACTAGGAAAATTACCTAAAATTATTTTAACTTAAGTTAAATTGGTTATAATTTAATTTTGGGGTAAAAATAAATATTATAATTTTTATAAATTAATTTGGGCTAAATTTGCAATTTTTTAGTTTTGGGGGAGGGCATATTTGCCACAAACCGAAAGTTGAGAGCCGCGGGCGCAATTTCCTCAAAATCGCATCTTCTTCCCCGCGATGCACGAACAGCTCTTAGGAGCTCCACTTCGAGCCTTTAATGGCGGATTGGGGCGAGTTTTTGAGCTCGAAAAATTCATCCAATCCATGGGAATTTAAGAGGGGATAATCCCGCATCTAATGGGTGGATTGGATCGACTTAAAGGCTGCGAATATTCCCAAATTATGTCCGCATCCAACCGATCGTCATTTAGGGCTAAATTGGTTAAATTGAAAATTGGATTAGCACACATTGAATTGGGAGGAGATAATACCCGGATCCTGTGAAGGGAATTGAAGGCTTCAAAACCCCTAGATATAATCCCCTGGATTCAACCCCAATCCATCCAATTGTGCGTTTGAAACTTAAAACCCTAATTCCGCCATTGTCGCGTGTTAGAGAGGGCAATTCGGGCTTGTTCGAGTTGGTTGGGGACGATTCTGGCACCATTTGAAGAGCCCACGAGTCCTCTTCAAAACCCCCAGGTCTACGCCGCCGTGAAACCACCGGAGCCTCCCCGATTTCTCCCTTTTTCCGGCGTGACGCTGTTCGTGGTGGGTAAATCTCCTTCAAACCCGATTTCGGGTGTGATTTTGTTCGGTTTTGATTTAATTAGGGGTTAATTTGGATTATTTTAGTTAATATAAAATTAGGTTAATAATTTTCAGAATATTTAGAATATATAAAAAAATTTAATTTAAATTTTCGATTTTATTATAATTTTATATATTATGAATAGATAATTATTTGGCTATTCATATGGGTAAAATTATGACTTAGAAAATTTTAGGTTGATAAATAAATTATTGTATTAATTTATTTATGCACTGATTATTTAGAATATATGATTAACGAATTTTTAATCATATAGACAATCGTTTAATAAAAAAACCTAGAAATTGAATTATTTATGGTTAAATAATTCAAATAAAAACCGAGACTATGGATTATCTCAAATTTTATTATTAAATGAATTATCTAATATAATTCGTTTATTTTGATTTGGGTACATCTCAGATTAACTTTTGGAACAGGATCAAACAAGAGGTTAAGTGCTTTTCGAAAGCAAGCGAGTTCGTTTTCGTCAACCTTCAAAACCTAAGGCAAGTGGCGGTTCGCTCTTGTATTTTATTCCATGTTTATCTTAATTGACAATGAATCGGTTGTATTAATTAAGTTGGGATAAAAAGTCTAAATTGATGTTTGGGAACCTTGTGTGTATAAAATATGAAAAAAGAATCTTATTACTAGATTGTATGTATGCTAGCTATAACATTATCTATATATATTATGATAGGTTGCTAGGTAACATTGTTGTGATAATTGTGAATTGTTGCTATTTAAATTGTTAGATAGTACGAGTATTCGTAGGAATGCTAATGTCTTGCGAGGGTTAGTCGTTTCTTTATAATTTCGGTATTAGGAGGATTATTGCCCTAATGCCTTTAGTCATGACCGTGCCCTTATATTATATAAGTGGTGGTGCACTTAGCAAGTGCCAAACTTTCGGGATTTTGTCCCACTCTTCCTCTTTTTAAGAGGTTGGATAATAAGATAAAAGTCTTGAACGTGAATATACGTTTTCGAAATAAATAAGATAAGTGCGGATTTGTACATAATTAATATACCCTCGGGCAAGAAGTACAACGTGGAACCCGCCTGGACTCTTGTTAGAGTAAGTCCTCTTTCCAATCTGGATTCGCATTGCGCGGTGAGGTTGGTCGTGGGCCCAAATAATCAAGGTCGTTTTTGTGAACTTGTGTGAAAACTTAACGTTCCCAAACAATTCTTCATATTTCCCCTAAAGTCTTAATTCCGTTGAAGTCTTCTTTTCTATGCATACCTCTTTTCTCTTTCCGTGAAAGTTCCCGGGTTATATATCGTTCCTTTAGTTATTATTCGAGGGACAGTGATAGTAATCGGTTACGATCACTAGAACCACTCTGTTTGTTCCCTTGCATAGTCTTTCATTAGACTAACCAATCGGGTTTTATTCCTTGCTTGGTTGGCTGGTGTCATCCGTTCTATACTGCACATCAGAGGTTCGTCCGCGACGATTTGAAGTAACCAATCGAAGAGAAGGCTTGCAGTTGAAGTTTGCATCTTAGGTAGTTATATTTTAAAGTGAGTGTGTGTTTCAAAATAAATGTATTGCTTACATAAATTAGTCATGTAATTATGGTTTTATTGTAAAAGTCTTCCGCTGTGATATAACTATGTTGTATTACCGTCCTTCTCGTTTTACGAGAGGAATCCTAATAAAAGATTAAGTTTCATTTAAAAGTCTTTCGCTATTTATTCTGTCATTATTCAACATTTATGTGTTTAATTAAGCTTAATTGTTCCGATTAAAGTCTAGGATGACTTTGAACATTAACGTCTGAGGTCACTAGCGTGTGGCACTATCGACATAAGTCGGGGGTGTTACAGACAACATCATAAGATATCACTTAACAAGAATCATATATCTCAAGCAAGATAACCATAAAAATTGGCTACATGCATTTCTAAACATACCATAACTGGTCCCAACTCCTTGAACTCTTGTAGAAAAGGCCAATGTCTCTCTGACTGTCATCTCTCCCACATGAAGATCACTCTGACTTATATAAGCTGATGTTCTTTGCGGAACAAACTCATCCATAGTGTGACTATTGGATCGTTAGAGTTACATATGAGGGAACAAAGACTTTGTTCTCACAGAAGGTGCAGCGGAATAATATAGCAAGAAAGATAAGAGACGAACTCACGATGTATAGTGGAAACCCTAATTAGCCAACTAGCTAATCAAAGAAAAACCACTACCTTTAAGCTTCTCGCTTGAGATGATTTTGAAGCGTCTACTCGTCTTATTGATTTCTTGTTCGATTACACTTGTAGCATGGACTCCAAACCCTAGACTTCCTAGCTAGATTCGAAGATCTCTTCTACAATGGTGAATCCGAACTCAACCCTCTAAGACTCACAAACCCTTCACTCTCTTTTTCTTCTCAGTTTTTAATGCTCCTAGTTCATACATAGAAATGAATCCACAATCCTATATATACAACTCGACTAACACAATCGTAACAAGATAAAATATCTTTCTAAACTTGGTAACAAGAAGATATTTAAAAGATTAGAAGAATATTATCTTATCAGCCGATATTATCTAAGGAAGGAATTTCCTAAGATAACGAAATCGGATAAAGATAAAATTCTTCTCTCTCCAAATATATTATCTTAGGAAAGATTTCCTAAGATAACACATTCGGATTCTCTCTCCAAATCTTCTCTTCGGCGAGATCCTTCCAGCCGAAATCCTTTTCCTTGACTGCGTGATCTTCCAAGATTGTTTCCATAATCTTCACGCTGGAAATCCTTCACTCCATTCGCAGCTTCGTCTTGTTCGTCATTGATGTTCCTTGAGAGGTAACAAAGCACATGGACAAAGCTTTGTTCCCTCTGCGATCCTTCGCTGCCATGGTTCCCTATGACAACTGTCTTGTTCCTGAAACACTTAGTTACCAGATTAGTTGAATGTTTGTTACCATCAAAATCTAAGGAATTCAACAAATTCCCCCTTTTTGATGGTGACAAACATCCTTGACAATAAAACATATACATGAGATAAAGACAGTTGTGAAGAGAAAGTTTTCCACACTTAGGCATAATAGTTCCCCCTCAGTCTAGCAACATATGAAACCATGTTTTGTTTCCCCTCAACCAAAGCTACCTGTCATTTTCCCCATTTTGGCATCATCAAAAACATCAGTAAAGAGCAAGAGAAAATGAGCATAGCAAGATAGACAAACAACCCCTTCTTCATTAAAGTAAAACAACCAACTTAAACATAGTGCACATACAACATCAAAATATGCAAAGGAAACAAACATGATCAACATGCCCACCAGGGCAAGCACATGAAACAGAGACAAAGACAAACAAGGCAGTGAGGGGATAGATGTGCTGGGAACAAAAGAGGGATTGGTTAGCCAGAGAAAGACGAATCAAGACCACTGGTGCCTGTAGAGGGAGCCGAAATATGAATAGCAATTTAAGCATGCACTTACTCTATAAGACACCTTTGTTGTTTTGCTGATAGGGGTTGTCGTCGTGACACCTAAACAAATAAAATCCTAACAAACCTAAACAAGTAGTAGAGGCAAGCAAGGGTCGAATCCACAGGGAGGAAGTGATCTATCTATGTGTTCGTAAGCATGCAAAGTAACAAAGGGGGGTTTTAGTTATCCAACATAGAGTAACAAAGATGCAAGCTTTAGAGAAAGAATAAGAACAATGGGTGGAAGTATTCCACCAGACAAATATCCACACTGCAAAGGAAACAGGTTGATCACTGAAATCTATTAAATCCAAGTTCTTTTCACAATCTTATAGTTGTTCCCATCCTGATCTTAAGTACTACTGATTCTCACAGTTGTCAATAGACTTATTACTATGCCAATGGTAAAATACACCAGTCACGCCTGTCACGCGATACCAGACCGGGGTACATTACCACCAACAAAGCAATAGCAATGCACACAAGGATATAGGATACATGCAAGTAGAAAGACGTACAAGTACTCACTCCCCTACTTAACATGCAACTGATTCTCACTCACAATTGTACGCTCGGAACCCCTATACGCACAATTGTGTTTGCCACTAGATATGCACTCGGAATCCCTATATGCAATCCTAGCACTATGATAGATGTCGATAAACCTAGTTAGCAACTCTAGATAAACCAACATAAATCAATAGACAATATAACCAAGAGAATCAAACCAACACTTATAAGATATAGAACAAGGAATAGAAATCTCACAACCAATCCATTGCAATGCTTCAATTGTCTAGCGAAATAAAGGTGTTTAGTTCTCCATGGGTTGGAAACCCTGGAGGTGGAAAAGAAACGAACTTCAAACTGAAATCTAATCTCCTTCTAGCTGGAGGCTGTGGGAATTAGGTTAAATAGAGTTAACCTAAAGCCCAAGATCACAAACCCCAATTACAAGGAAATAAAATAATAATAAAGTAATAGTAAAATAAACAATCCAAATTTGGGAATTAATCCCGTAATTCACGTGCAAGCAGCTGCTTCCTCGCAAGCCATCTTCATCAACAGCTCGGCCCAATTCATCCAAACAGCGTGCGCCGCAACATCTCCTTCATGGGCTTCTCTTCACTTTGGGCCTAATTCATCTTCACGGCCCAATATCAGCCTTCCAATTCCAGCAATCACCACGCGGCGTCCTCTTAATTAATTGCTTCAATTCACGTGGTTGGACGCGGGGCGCCAGCTTTATCTGAGACCCACCGCCGGGTCGCGGTGACTTCTGGCGCGGGGCGGTGACTTTTCAGCTTCTGCGACACTTTAGTAAAAATGCCATAACTTTTGATTCCCAATTCAGATTGCGCTCATATTTTGAGGACTTGCAGTAGACTTCAAGATCTAACTCCTCGAATTGGAATCACTTCATTTGGACATCTGAGTAGAGAGAACGAACCATTTGAATTCAGCATATTGTTCTTCTACTCTTCAATACACTTCAAACCTCTATAAATCCCATGATTTCTTCACTTCTCCACTCTAATTCCATAATCCACAATTGTGCATAAAATCCAACCAAATGGCGCCTCAAATCTGGTAATAATCCTTAGATATGTGCTACAAAATAGCACTCATCAAATCCCCCATGCTTAAACCTTGCTCGTCCTCGAGTAAGCTAAAGTAAACCTACTCCTTCAATCAATCCCCAAGGTTTCAGGAAGCATAGAAAAATCAACCATCCAAGAATCATACCCACAATAAACTCCAGGCAACCATACAAATAAGCACAGCACAATATACTACAGCATCAATCAACACCCCACACAACCAAGCTAAAAGGAAAAAAGAGTACTTCCCCCAAGCTTATCCCAAACACCATAGAGTGAATACATTCTAATCCTATCTCCCATCTATCTTCTTATCCCTCCAGAGTGACCTACCCGACAATCCTTCTTTGACTCCCTTCTTATGACGCCTCGCCACGAATAATGAGAAATCCTAAAATCACTCTTCTTCTTTTTCGCTCATTTTGCCAAGGCGCCCTTTCGGGTTTTCACCAAGCCACTCATTTCATTTTTCAATAGATGTACTCACATAAGCTCACGTCACTCTTGACCTCATATTACCCCAGCCTAATGCTGGTCCAAGCCACCTGCTTATTACCTAGGCCGCCCTTTCGGGTTTTCGACCTATCCCAGGATTTTTAATGTATGCCTTTATTCAATTTTTGGCTTTTTTCATTTTATATTCATTTTTCTCCTCAGCGACGTAGCAAGTATAGAACTCTCCTCCATGCTTAAACATTGCATTTTCCTCAATGTAATGAAAGACAAAAGAATAGAAGCATAGGGAAAAGCAAAAAAAATAACTCACAACCATCGCCAAGCTGCTTGGACACTTCCTTTGTTACTGGCGGTCTTCTCAATAAATGCCCAGGTCTCTGGTGTTGGGCGGGTGTCTTCATCAACTCTATAATCTTCTCCTACCGTGCATCCATAGGAAACCACTTTGGTGAATAGTGGTATAGCATAGAAGTCGGGGTTGCACGGCCTTCTAGGAACACATGGTGGAGCCCATATATAATCGTGGTGCGGGCTCTAGTGTTCCTCCTCTCCAGCTGTCGAATGTAGGGCCATCATCGTTGTCAAATAATGTGTGGGGCGAATGTCTCCTCTTTGACAACATGATGCGCACCATCTCCATGAGGAACTCTGGACAGCTGGCCTTGGATACCTCTTTGTTTTTTTTTGTTTTTTTTTTTTGCCTCCCCGTTTAAGGTTTTTTCGGGGAGCGACTTAGTGCAGGGAAAGGAAGAGACTTACAATGGTGTGGAAACACCTTCTTCAATAGGCATGGGTCTCTTTCCTGCAGGTTAGTCGAAAACAAAAACAAGAACAAAAACAAAGCAAAAACACACTAAAGAAAATGCAAAAATAAAGAATGAAAAGCAAAGAAAAGAAAAACATAACTCGGGTTGCCTCCCAGACAGCGCCTTAGTTATTGTCATGGCATGACATCCTGCTCATTCTCCTCAACTCGGGTTGCTCATAGCAACCAAACTCCTGGGATCTATATCAGGGGGATGTCTCTTTGTATATTCCCTGTTGAGCCTCTCCCCCATGCTTGTGCACTTCATGATGGTTGGACCGCCGTTCATATCTATGAATGCACTTGCCATCTTTCGAAACGGTCTACCCAGCATCTCAGGGCATGCATGTATGTCCTGCCCCGTATCCAGCATGTAAGAATTCACCACTTGAGTCAAGTTCTCCTTTTTGTGCTTCCCTTTCGGCTTCTTCTTGATTATGCCCAGCACCTTTAATATTTCCTTGCAGCGAGGGGTGCTGTCCGCCAGATGGACCAAAGGGATGGTTGCCTTGGGACTACTGAAGGTGTCAAATAAGCCTTTGTCGCTCCCCACCTTTTTGGTGTCCTTCAGAGCCTCAGGGGAGGATGTAACGGGTTTCAGCGCGACGAGCGGGAAGGAGTTGAGACGCACAAACTCATCATAGGCAGCCTCCAGAGGATCGGGGACTGCCGGGGCGATTGTCTCTGGAGTATTTTCGTGAACATGGCACTTCTCCTCATCGTCGCTCCAATCCTCCTCAAATCTCAAAAAGTACTCTTCCTCAGTCAGCACCGGATGTTCAACCCCGTAAGTGTCTACCCAAACCTCACCAGCATATCTGAAATTTTGGACACCGGGCCGCGGCGAGATCGCGCTAGGAGGTACTTCGTCCACCGCGGGGCGGTAGTCATTGCCGCGGGGCGGTGAGGTCGCGGCGGAGATACTGAGGCACGTCGCCGGGTCGCGGTCATTCTCGCCGCGGGGCGGTGAGATAACTGGGATCTCACGCCGGGTCGCGGTGAGAGGTGACGCGGGGCGGTGGGCGATGTTCTCCATCTCACGGTCGCTCTCTTTTTCAGCTGACTTTGACTCAATCAACGCTTGACTCAGTTGGTTAACTTGGCTTTGGAGATTAGAAATCGCCTCTTGCTGTTGGTAGTCATTCTGAGCCATGGTTATTTGCAGTGTGGACACGTTCTGGGCCATGGTTGTTTTCATTGAGGACACGGTCTGGGCCATGGTTGTTTGCATTGATGACACGGTCTGGGCCATGGTTGTTTGCATTGATGACATGGTCTGGGCCATGGTTGTCATACTTTGAATCAGAGCGCTGAGCACATCGGCATTGGGTGCAGGTGAGAACTGTGGTTGATTTCCATACGGAGCTGGGTTATGGTTCTCCCTCCACCCTGATTTGTAGGTATCCGGATAGTGCTCCTGCCTCGGTCCCTGCGAGTTCACACCTCGATGTGCATTTACTGCTGCTCTGAATGCAGGAAGTCCCGGACAATCGTCAGTGGTGTGCATCGTATCGCGACAGATTCTGCAGGCGCTAGGAGTTGGGTAGTGTCCCCTCTCTGGCGAGAATGAGCAGGGGCCTGGTCTTTCGTGCGGTTCTCCCCCAAACTCCATATCTGTATCAAAAGCAAAAGAGAAAAACAAAATTAGTAGCACGGGTGTGGACCGTAAGATAGGTCCACACCAAAGTAACACACACACAAACAAACACACAGAAAAATCAAATCTTGCCTCCCCGGCAACGGCGCCAATTTGATAGGGGTTGTCGTCGTGACACCTAAACAAATAAAATCCTAACAAACCTAAACAAGTAGTAGAGGCAAGCAAGGGTCGAATCCACAGGGAGGAAGTGATCTATCTATGTGTTCGTAAGCATGCAAAGTAATAAAGGGGGGTTTTAGTTATCCAACATAGAGTAACAAAGATGCAAGCTTTAGAGAAAGAATAAGAACAATGGGTGGAAGTATTCCACCAGACAAATATCCACACTGCAAAGGAAACATGTTGATCACTGAAATCTATTAAATCCAAGTTCTTTTCACAATCTTATAGTTGTTCCCATCCTGATCTTGAGTACTACTGATTCTCACAGTTGTCAATAGACTTATTACTATGCCAATGGTAAAATACACCAGTCACGCCTGTCACGCGGTACCAGACCAGGGTACATTACCACCAACAAAGCAATAGCAATGCACACAAGGATATAGGATACATGCAAGTAGAAAAGACGTACAAGTACTCACTCCCCTACTTAACATGCAACTGATTCTCACTCACAATTGTACGCTCAGAACCCATATACGCACAATTGTGTTTGCCACTAGATATGCACTCGGAACCCCTATATGCAATCCTAGCACTATGATAGATGTCGATAAGCCTAGTTAGCAACTCTAGATAAACCAACATAAATCAATAGACAATATAACCAAGAGAATCAAACCAACACTTATAAGATATAGAACAAGGAATAGAAATCTCACAACCAATCCATTACAATGCTTCAATTGTCTAGCGAAATAAAGGTGTTTAGTTTTCCATGGGTTGGAAACCCTGGAGCTGGAAAAGAAACGAACTTCAAACTGAAATCTAATCTCCTTCTGGCTGGAGGCTGTGGGAATTAGGTTAAATAGAGTTAACCTAAAGCCCAAGATCACAAACCCCAATTACAAGGAAATAAAATAATAATAGAGTAATAGTAAAATAAACAATCCAAATTTGGGAATTAATCCCGTAATTCACGTGCAAGCATCTGCTTCCTCGCAAGCCATCTTCATCAACAGCTCGGCCCAATTCATCCAAACAGCGCGCGCCGCAGCATCTCCTTCATGGGCTTTTCTTCACTTTGGGCCTAATTCATCTTCACGACCCAATATCAGCCTTCCAATTCCAGCAATCACCACGCGGCGTCCTCTTAATTAATTGCTTCAATTCACGTGGTTGGACGCGGGGCGCCAGCTTTATCTGAGACCCACCGCCGGGTCGCGGTGGCTTCTGGCGCGGGACGGTGACTTTTCAGCTTCTGTGACATTTTAGTAAAAACGCCATAACTTTTGATTCACAACTCGGATTGCGCTCATATTTTGAGGACTTGCAGTAGACTTCAAGATCTAACTCCTCGAATTTGAATCACTTCATTTGGACATCTGAGTAGAGAGAATGAACCATTTTAATTCAGCATATTGTTCTTCTACTCTTCAATACACTTCAAACCTCTATAAATCCCATGATTTCTTCACTTCTCCACTCTAACTCCATAATCCACAATTGTGCATAAAATCCAACCAAATGGCGCCTCAAACCTGGTAATAATCCTTAGATATGTGCTACAAAATAGCACTCATCATCTGCCAACATAGATATTGCACGAGACAAACTCCTCAAGGTCCTTCGCAGATCAAGTTCATCTTTTTGTTCCCCCTCAGAGTCTACACCGTCAGACTCTTCCTCATCCATATCATCTTCCACCTCAGGTTCAACCTTGACCCAACCAACACCTTCTTGCAACACAAACTACTTCTTGTGCAGGTTACTAGTATCCAACCGCTAGTAGAAGAAGGATTCATTGGTCCCCTCTTTGTATACCTTGTGGTGTTCCACTATAATTTTTTTTTTTGGAACAACACAAGGGAGCAATAGGACAACTATGCATAAGACGCCATATAGATAAGAGGGGAGAAATCACGAGAATCCTTTTTCATATCTTTTCAAGTACTAAGGAAAATGATCTCAATCTTCTTCTTTCCTTCTTTTTCATATCAAAGATCACAATCAAGAAGATATCTTCCAAAAATAAATCTTATAAAAGATTCTGTCCAAATCCATCAAAGCCCACAAAATCTTGAGCGCAACAAACATCACACAATCATCACATCAATTTTAATGCACATAACACTTCTCAAGCAGTTGCAAGCCATCATTACACATCATACCTGTCAACTCCCAGCCACATACCATAGATGCGACGATTCGTATTCTCGGCTTTTCGAAAAAGTAGAAGAATGTGATGCGGGGGTAACGTTATCAGAGAGGGTACAAAGAACATCACACATAAACATATACGCGAATTTTTAATAATGTTTAATCATGAATGAGAGGCTCCCAGATGTGGATGATAAGAGGGGCTCATAGGAAGCATCAATCATGATGGCTAGGGTAAGCTATAGAGTCAACAATCATTTGGGCTTGTAATAAGGGATCAATGCATCAAGTTGACTCTTTTGGGCCGAAAGAAAGCTGATTCATGTAGTATTATGATGGCATAGATGATCATGCATGAAATTTTGCACATAAGTGAAGCACATGCACGAGTCTAAGCAGGTTGTTCAACTAATGATCAAGAGAAGGAATGCAGATCAAGACATGACATTTACCCTCTGTTTGGCTAAAGGTTTATTAAAGGGAGGGAAGGGATAGTAAAAGAGGGTAGGGAAATGATAGGAAAAGAAAAGACAGAATTTTAAATAAATGTTGTTTGGCTAGGGTGGAAAGAAAAGAGTAGAATTTTAAAAATGTTGTTTGGGAAGTGGGGGAAAGTAAAAGAAAATGTGAGTTGGATGAGTTTGATTTTTCTTTTTCTTTTTTTAATATTGTTAATAAATACGAATCCCTCCAAATTCCACCCAAATAGAAGGGATTGCTTTACCCCCAAATCCCTAGCTTATTTTCTCTTCCTTTCTCCCAGTTTACTCTCAAATCTCTTTCAATAATTCAGCCAAACAACATCTATTAATTTCCCTTCCTTTCCCATCCTCCTTTTTCCCTTCAAATACTCACTTCCAAACAAAGGGTTAAACTTTCACAATTTACCACATAATTTAGCCAATCATCGAGGGAACATTAGAGATAGACAATAAGTTTAGAGAGATCATACCAAGTTCCATACAGAACTGTTCAAAGGGTTCCCTATTTAGTGTCTTGGTGAAGATGTGAGCGATTTGATCCTTGGTTCCACATAAATCCATGGAGACTAACCCTTTCTCCACACAATCACGTAGGAAGTGATGTCTTATCTCGATATGCTTGGTACGTGAGTGTTGCACAGGATTTTTGGAGATATTTATTGTACTAGTATTGTCACAAAGAATGAGATTGAGTCAAGAAGAATACCATAGTCACTGAATTCTGCTTCTTTGACCCTCGGGAAACCAAGCATGGCCCAAGGAACTGAGCCATGGATGATGTAGATTTTCTGTCCACTTTGTTCCCTGCGAAGTCAGTGTCTGTGTATCCAACTAGATCGAAGTTTCCACCCCTTGGATACCACGGACATAGATCGTCTGTTCCCTTTAAGTATCTCAGAATGTTCTTCACTACTTTGAGGTGTGTCTCTTTGGGATCAGCCTGAAAACGAGCACATAGACACACACTATACATAATATCAGGTCTACTTGCAGTGAGATAAAGAAGCGAACCTATGATTCCTCGATAGAGTGATGGATCAACTACTTGCTCATGTTCGTCCTTTTCCATTGTTCCTGCAGAGGGATAGAAACTGAGGGTTCTCAAATTCTGTCCCATGATCAGTACGAATGGATCCCAGAGATTGTCCTACACCCCTCTCAACCGACTTGGGCCAAGATTCAAATTCAGCGATCACTTCGTCCTTTGATGACAGAAAGAGAGTCCATGTGTACCTGGAATAGTCATCAATAATAACAGAAACATAGGCATTTCCCCCATGGCTCCTTTGTGCGCATTGGCCCACAAAGATCCATGTGGATTAGTTCCCGAGGACGAGTGGTACATACCTCCTTACCCGCTTACCTTTGGTGCAAGCATCACGAACTTCATTTCTTGTTGCGTCGATCTTAGGGAGACCGTTCAGCAGTTCTTGTCTATGAATTTTGGATAGGAGTTGAAGACTTGCATGTCCGAACCGCTTATGCCACATATCTTTTGTCCCAACAATGGACAACATATATAGTTCCTTCTCAGGGATGCAAGCAGGATCGACTTTATAAACGTTGTTGTCGCAGATCCCTTTCAGTAGAATTTTCCCTGTACTTTATACACTCAACATAACAATCATCGGTAGTAAAGACTACCCTATTTTTTCTTGTTCTGACACAGTTGAGCCACACTAAAAAAGATTAAATCTGAGATTATTCACAAGTGACACATTAACCACAGTAATGTGGTTATAAAGCCTTACCTTACCGAGACCACAAACTTCTCCCTTACTCTTATTTCCAAAGGTTGTTGAACCTCCAGAGGCCTGTTGAAGTGAGGTGAGCCATCCTTTGTTCCATGTCAGGTAACTTTATCAAGCACTATCGAAATACCGGGAACCTTTCTCACTTCAGCCTGTATAGAAGGAGTTAGTTTTTCCGAACCCAGACAAGCTTAGGCTTTCTGGGTGTAGGAGCAGCATATTTGATTTCTGGAGGTTTAGCATTCATCTTCTCCCTAGAAGTGCGAGCAATTTCCTCATTGTGTTTCTTCAGGAGGCACTCTTGTTTATAGTGACCAGAGTGACCACAATACCAACAGATTCTTTGACACTTTAAATCAACATACTTACTCTGTCCAGGCCAAATTGGTTTGTTGGCAATCCTAGAATGAAAATCAATATGATTGGACTTACCGCTTCGAGACTGTTTCAACCAAATGGAATGAGCCTTCTGTCCATGGTACCAAGCCTTGTTCCCATCAGTCGAATTTGAACAGTCTTTGCAGTTGTTTCTTCTCGAGGAACTTTCCCCTTTTTCTTGTCCTGACTGTTTTCCTTCGACTCCGGGACTTTTAGACTTAGTGCCATCAACAGGAAGCTTAGGTTGATAACCAATTCCAAAGAGAGGTACTTCCTTCTTTTCTGTTTTCTTTTCATTCTTGGCCGCTACAAACACAATACATTTTGGCTTTTCCTTCTGTTCCTCACTGAGTTTAGATAGATCACTAGACAGTTTTGCATTGCCTAGTTTTAACATTAATGACTCGGATTCAAGTGAGGAAACAGTGGATTCTAGAGATGTAATATTTTCAGTGAGTTTTGGACACTCGTTGCAAGGACTTGGAGAAGAGAATGAAACTTTCTCAAGATTGGTCACTTTTTCTGCCCAACCTTTGTTTTCATCGATCAAACTTGAGATCGATTCATCCTTTTCTTCAATCTTCTCACTAAAAAGACTATTCTCATGAACAAGTTTCTTAATGAAGAAGATTAATTGTTGCTTAGACTTGCTTTTCAAATTTGAGATGAGTTCAAATTCATTTACCTCAGACTCCTGCAGACCACCTTTTGTCTTTGATTCATCAGGGTCTTCTATGGCCATCAAACATACATCCCTTGAATGAGAGGATTCTTCATCATCTAAGTCAGAATCACCCCATGTTGCGACCATTGCTTGTTCCCCTTCACGAACCGGAGGAAGACCTGCCTTCTTCTTGAAGCAGTTTTTGGCAAAATGTCCTTTGTATTGACAGAGGTAACAAACAACATCCTTCGTGTCTTTGTTCCCTTCGGAGGAACACGGGGTGCCCTTGTTTCGAGACCATATCTTCTTCATTGCTCTAGTGATGAGAGCCACATCTTCATCACCGTCCTTCTCTTCGTCTTCAACTTGAGACCAGTCAAAGGCACGAACAACCTTTAAAGCAATGCTTTGAGCCTTCTCTTCTCCTTTCTTGTTCATCTTGTGGTTATCGACGGAGGCATTGCTTGACGACATCTTTCCTGCAAAGTCTTTAACGAAAACAATCTAGAGCACCAGGCTCTGATACCAATTGTTGGATCGTTAGAGTTACGTCTGAGGGAACAAAGACTTTGTTCCCACAGAAGGTGTAGCGGAATAATATAGCAAGAAAGATAAGAGACGAACTCACGATGTATAGTGGAAACCCTAATTAGCCAACTAGCTAATCAAAGAAAAACCACTACCTTCAAGCTTCTCACTTGAGAGGATTTTGAAGCGTCTACTCTTCTTATTGATTTCTTGTTCGATTACACTTGTAGCATGGACTCCAAACCCTAGACTTCCTAGCTAGATTCGAAGTTCTCTTCTACAACGGTGAATCCGAACTCAACCCTCTAAGACTCACAAACCCTTCACTCTCTTTTTCTTCTAAGTTTTTAATGCTCCTAGTTCGTACATAGAAATGAATCCACAATCCTATATATACAACTCGACTAACACAATCATAACAAGATAAAATATCTTTCTAAACTTGGTAACAAGAAGATATTTAAAAGATTTGAAGAATATTATCTTATCAGCCGATATTATCTAAGGAAGGAATTTCCTAAGATAACGAAATCGGATAAAGATAAAATCCTTATCTCTCCAAATATATTATCTTAGGAAAGATTTCCTAAGATAACACATTCGGATTCTCTCTCCAAATCTTCTCTTCGGCGAGATCCTTCCAGCCGAAATCCTTTTCCTTGACCACGTGATCTTCCAAGATTGTTTCCATAATCTTCACGCTGGAAATCCTTCACTCCATTCGCAGCTTCGTCTTGTTCGTCATTGATGTTCCTTGAGAGGTAACAAAGCACATGGACAGAGCTTTGTTCCCTCTGCGATCCTTCGCTGCCATGGTTCCCTGTGACAATTGTCTTGTTCCTGAAACACTTAGTTACCAGATTAGTTGAATGTTTGTTACCATCAAAACCTAAGGAATTCAACAATGACTATTGTAGGTTATCCTTCCTGAAACCTACAATTTCCATCAAGATAAATACCATCAAAAGCTTTGGAAAAAAGAGATTTAGGAAGCCATGGGATCTAGCAAAGAAATATCGAAGAAATGAGGGATGACGAAGCTAGAGGATTGTAGTGAAGGAGGAAGATATGATGCCTCTCCAATAGCTCTAAAATACTCCTTATATGGCCGAGGAAATAAGGAAGCCGGGGTAGTGCACAACCATTTGGCTAAATAATTGAACAACATGTGACTAAATAATCGGTGAACAACCACTCAATCGAATCCCACATTTTCAAACCCTAATAGGATGAAGCCGTAGATTAGACATTTCAAATCCACCTTAAACTTCACAAACACATAGATAGAATAGAGAAAGGGAAGGCTGGGAGGTATTGTATTGACCGTCTTCTTCAAGGGTGCTACCAGAATCAATGGGAGCGAGCTCATCAACCTTATTTTCGGCGGGGTCGGTGGGTTGGAACCAACTTCGCATCCGGAATCAGTGAGAGGTCGGCGCAATGGAGGAGGGAAGGAAGACCCCAACAGAGAGGCGGTTGGTGCTAGGGCTCGGTGCGATTGCTAGTCAATTTGGATCTAGGGAGACTTCCATCGAAGGAGAACTGGAGAAGGTAGGAGGAGATATCGACTTAGAGAATTGGGGCTACGTATTATTAGGGTGTAAGAATATAGTCTGGCCGGCTTATGACTTTTTTTTTTAAAACTTCACAAATAACCCGAATATTAAATTCACGATATAAATATACCCGTAGAAATAACCCATACTGTTACAATTACGGGTTATTTAATTGTCTCATTCTTCTATATAACTCAGATTATAAAAAACCCAGGTTATATTATATAACAATTTTCTTTCAACACTTTTATAACCCGATAGTTGAACGCCCGAGTTATTTTGTACGAGTTATTAGGTGAATTCTGTAGTAGTGTGTCATTGGAGCTATTGGGGCTATAATCAGTCAATGTTTCTAGCACCTCTCTTGGGAGCCCACCATCATATTCCTCTTCATATGCCACATTCTCTACTCCACTATCAGAAGTAGCCATTGCTGCATAGAGAAGAAGTTGGATGGGTAAGAAGTTGCAAAGTCACCACGATACTTGAATCTTGTTACTCCTATCAAAGTGTTGCAATTTTTATTAGACTTTTAAATTAAACAATAATGCATCTTGTATGAAATTCAAGATTCTACTAGTGTGTGTCTTCAAGTGCATGTGAGAATTTTATATATAGCATCATTGAAGTATACCATAAATATCTCCCAATGGATACTTGAATCTTGTTGCTCTTAAATTCTAGCATACACTTCAACTGAATTAGCACATTTTTATTCATGTTGGTTTTGGTAAAAATGAATTAGCTAACAATTCTAACATCACTGAGAATTTTTTGTTCAATCTTATTGCTCCTCAAATCAACACCTACAAAACACAAGCATTTCAACAAACCACAACCAACCATAAAAATTGGCAAGCTTTCAAGACCACCAATTGAGAGATTCTATGCTACCTCAATGCCTTTTATCATATTAATACATACCATATTTTTATTGTAAAACTAACCTTTTATGATTTCAAAATGCCAACATATATTTTATAATTGTTACGATTCAAACACAAACATGGAAATCCATCAACAACCATAACCAACCACAATTCCCACTTCAAAACAAGACAAACAAACACAAGCATTTCATCAAACACATAAAGTGCACAAACACAAACATTTCATCAAACACCTAAAGTGCACAAATACAAGTATTTCGTCAAACACCTAAAGTGCACACACCCTAAAGTGCACAAATACTCATATACACAATGGTCTACTCATCTACTAAAATTAGGTTTTGATATTTCATACTAATAACACTGAAAAATGCAATTTATAGCGATTAAACACATGCAAAAATCGTGGGATAGATACTACTAAAATTAGGGTTTCAACTGGGTCAAAATTGGGGGTTAACTCGCGAAAGAGTCCGGCAAAATTACCTTAAATTTGGGACAATTACACTATCTTACGACTGGTTTGTGTGCCCCATGACTTTCTTCGACTTGCACTTTAGATCTGGAAGAGCAATTTGAACAAAAAATAGCTTCGTCCCAAAACAGAAAATGGAAGGGAGTAGAGAGGATTTTTACGTGCTTCGAATCGGCTTGGATCGAGAGTGGATTTAGGGGTAAAATCAACATTTTCTTCCACTTCCACTCGACGAGATTGCTCACTGTGGGGGAGGGGGGAGGGATTGGCGGTAGGGCTGTCAAAACTTGACTCGATCCGAAAATCCGCTTGACACCCAAAAATGGAAAAAAAAAGTGTATACCCGAGAGTGACCCGACCCAAACCGATTACACCCGAACCCAAAATAATCCGAACCCAAAAACAATCCGAAACCGATTACACCCGAATGGACTAGCCCGTTTTCAGACCAATACTCGGAGCTACCCGACCCGAAATCACCCCAATGCCGAAGTCAACCGACCCGAAATCACCCGAAACCTGAAATCACCCGAAAACATGAAGCTATGTATTTCAACATTAAATATATTAGCTATATTATCTTTAATTAAACATGTAAGTAATCTGAAAATGTGCCCGGTGAATGTAGCCTAATATTAAGTAAAATATAATTTTATGATAAAATGTATTCATATTGTTTAGTATCCTAGTTTATATCACTATATGGATATAATTACTATATATAATTATTGTTATATTAATCAAATATTTATGATATAACAAACTTTAAACCTTAAAGCATAATTGTGTAACACTCCTTAACCATTTTTTTGTAAATTCACCAAAGCTAAATCTAGTCTATCGTTCAATCTTTAAAGTAACTAGAGAAAATAATTTTCATCATCTGAAATCTGATTTAACTAAAACCCGACTCAACCCGAAATCCGATTCCACGCAAAATCCGAACAACACGAAATCTAGTTCGATCGAAATCCGAATTAACCCGAACAAAATTGATCTGAAAACCCGATTTTACCCGATAAATGAATACCCGATCCGACCCGAGCCAACCCGATTTGATCCGAATCACTAGAATATCCGACATTGATTTGAATTCGAAACGTCCCGAAACTGAAATGACCGACCCAAAACCGATCCGACCCGCCCGATTGACACCTCTAATTGGCGGTGAGGGAGATGAAATACCCATTTTCATCCACTCCCTTCCACTGTCTTCATCTTCCTTCCACTTCCTGCAAACAACGAGCCGAACGAGCCATTTGCTGCGGTGAGGGAGATGAAGTGAGTACTTCCACTCAGAAACTGCCTCACAAACGACGAGCCGAACGGGCCCTAAATACCCATTTTGAATAATCGAGCCTCTTCAATTCCATGTGACTTAGACTATGGGCTCATTTTGTAAGTTGTGATTGAAAGTGGAAGAATTTGCTTCCACTCTCACTTCCACTCACAATTTTGCTTAAGCTTGGGGGGTAAGGGTAAGCAAAATTGCTTACACCCCCTAACTTCCACTCACTTCCTACCCCAAATACTACTTGTCGAACATAGCCTAGATAAAAGTAATATTTTTCTACTTTTTAGAGTTATTGCAGATATTTATAATAAGTAAAAATAAATTATTATTTTTTCGTATTTCACAAACTAATATTAAACCATGAAATTAAGTGGCTATATTTAGATAATATAGTAAGAGGGTAGACTACCTTAAACAATGACTCCCCCTAGAGAAGCTAAGAGCATCTTTAACCATGATATTAGTAGTGGGTATCATATCCACTTAAAACAATAAAAAGTAAAAAAAATGTCAATTTTTTGTAGTAAATCAATAAAAGAGTAAACATATGATACTCTTCTCTACTTTTTCACATTAGTTCATACAAAAATCCGATATTTTCATTTATTTTAACTTTTTTAAATAGGAATAATACTCTTATTCCCATGATTAAAGATGTTCTATATAAGAGAAACTATCTTTACAATTGTTTTTGTTGATTTTCCACAATAAAGAGGATTACAGTATATATAGGATAGAATATTGGGAAATTTCATTAATACCCTTAAATTAATCTATTATCCCCCTGTAAGCTGATGAAGTTGAATTAACCAGAAGCTTGGAGCATAAGACAGAGAATGGACGACCAGTCACAGGCTTGGTGAAGACATTAACACGCTGATCAGTAGCTGGAACATGACGAACAAGGAGTTCTCATGCATTAACTTTCTCTCGAATGAAGTAAATGTTGGTGATTTTAGTGTCATCATGAGATTGTTCCCTCCAAGGGAACAATGCCATTTAGTGTGATCGGGATTCATACAACACTATGGGAACTCATTTTGTTATAACACATGTTTGGGGGTGTGGAGTACACACGTGTGTAAGCGGACTAGAGTTCTAGAGGGAAACAATAAGGATTTGCTACATGTGAAGAGCAAGTACCCTTGGAGGGAACTTTGCTGCTTTGTTCCCTTTGAGGAAACAGTACAGGGAACTATACAGATGGCTGGTTGATCTGAGCACGTTAGCCATGTTGTTAATTTGAGAACGTGCTTGTAACTATTGTGCAAATACAATTGTAACTTCTCTTATAACCACCATGACTTATGTAAATCCCTTGTAAACCGCCGGTAACCGCTGGAGACAGTTACCTGAGATGGTAACTGTCATAGGAGCGGTTGTAACCGCTTGGTACTGTCAGAAACTTCCCTAAACTTTTGTAATTCGTTTATAAAAGGCTCTCACTGCCTATATAAAGGCTTTTTGGGGTGATAGTGTTGGGGGAGACGATCGAGAGACGACAAGAGAACGTTCTCTTAGATGTAAACCATGTATGATCTTTTGGTCATGGGATACAATATGTACATCAATGGAATGGTTATGTAAACATGTCCATGATTTCTCATTACTATTTGATGAGAAATGATAGGTGTAAAACATGTGTTTTGAGAGATCATATATGAGAAATTATTATATGATCTAATAGGCCAAATTGAATTTGTGATCAAATAAATTTTGGATGGTTGTCCGTTGAAAGGGAAACGTGTCCATTATGTGGACCCTCCTTAATTGGACGGTGTCGAGACTTTGGTGATTTGCATTTAAATGCAAGAGGACATTTACATAATGTCAAGGGTACTTTTTCCATGGACATTAAAATATGATCATGTGTTCACCATTTACTTAGGTGAAGGAAATGTGTCATAACCTTTGATTATATGATATAAACATATTATAATATAGTTATTATCCTGTATTTAAGGATGATGGAAGTTTTCTCATATAGAAGTTCGTACCCTGAATGGGTAGTTCCTTTGAAGGGAACTGTCCCTAGTAAGAGACGTTTGTTCCCCTGGAAGGAACTGTGTCTTAAAAGGACTAATGTTCTGTAAAGGGTATGAAGGAGATATGTAACAATCTTGTTTGTTATATGAATAATGATCATGGATTGATGTTTGCATCATCAATGGACTAAAGTTCAATTGCTACAACGAGTCCTTTGATGTGTTCCCCTGAAGGGACATGTGTTCGTTAAAGGACGATAAACTATTTATATACATATTATGATCAAAGTGGTGATCATGGATTGATCATGTGGATTAATGGTTGAGATTGAAAGGATCGGAAGAGACAAAACTAAAATGTCTAGACCTTGAGACCTAGATGAGGTCTGAGGGAATGGTCCCCTATAGGAAAATGTTCCTATATGAGTCTACTACACGGAATGTGTAGGTTACTCATGGTTGTATCTAGATTACGTACTTCAAGTCTACTGTATTTTAGTACAGATTACTTGGGTAATGTCTACTAGATATGAGATTACTTAACTTAAGTCTATTGTTCCCTTGGACAGATTACTTTGTTAAGTCTACTGATTAAGGCCCTACTGTGTTCCACAGATTGGCTATTTGACTCTACTGTATTTTATATACAGATTGGTCGGTTTAGACCCTACTATACTTTTTGTGTAGATTGGTCTTATTTCATTTTGATTTGTGGTGACATGTGATATTTATGTATGGCAAGATAAATGCTGGACATGGTTATGGTTTCATAACCAAGGTTGTATATCAACAATGGTATGAAGTGTGCACGTTGTACAAGATTTCACACATGATAACATTATAGTTGGTCGAAGAGGATGAATGTGTTATTCCCCATATGACAATGTAATGATGTGTCATAGGAGATCCTTATGTCCTTGAAATTATGGTGAAAGACATGTTCCTTACTTGGTATAAGTGACAAATTTTGGGAAACAAATCCCATGGAGGAAAATATGTCCCTGATGGTGGTCATATTCTCTGAGGGGAGCGATTGTTCTCCTGGAGGAAACTGTTCCCTAAAAGGAATACGAGTCCTTTGTTATTTCTATAAGGGTTCTTTATGAAAGAACAAAGATGATCTCATATGAACTTTGGTTTGACAGAAACTAAACGTAATTTATTTGAGTTTGGATCTAGGGCGGTCAATGGACTACCCATGCCTAAGAGAAAAGTTTGGGCAAGATAGATGTTGATGGCCTCTTTGGGTATGCAAAGCATTCCAAGAATTTTCAGATCAATTTTTATGAGCTGAATGATTTGAGAACGGTCCAAACTGTGATCAAGTGAAGAGGTGCATAATGTAATGAAGTTCACTTCATTATACAAAGACCAAATACATGTTTCCAAGGTTTAATGGAAACATAATGTGAGATTGATTCTTCAAGAAAGGATGTCACTGGAGCTTTGTTGAAATACGAGAGCAAGGAGGGAAAAGATATTCGGTTCCTGATTTCAAGCTTACTTAACTAAGGAACTATGGATGATAAACTACTCAAGGTTGAGAGTAGGGTCATAGGATCTTAAGTGGACAACAATAAGTCTCAATTATTACCTTTTGAATAAAGGTGATGGAGAATAAGATGGGCTATCTCATGGGTATGGACTTACGCGTGCGAGCAAAGTTCCCACCGGATCACAACAGTTATGTGATAGATATATTTCCTTAGGGAAATATGGCCAATGAAAATTTTGGTATTCTTATGTTGGGACAACAACATAAGGTTTGCATATTCATGTTGTGGATGAGGCAAAGATGATGTTTGTCTAGCGGGTTCAATATCAAGAGTACATAAATGGTGGATCTTAAATGGATTCATGACATAAAGATTCCCTATGTAGTATATGAGGGAGGTCAAGATGATCCTTGGCAGTAGGATCGAAACGAGACTGAAAGGAAGTATCCTTTGAAGGGAATAGCCCCTTGACGGGAAACGTACCCCCCACAAGGGAACGTGTCCCTTAGTATCTCGTTGATGCCTTGTAAAGGCATGATGGAATCTTGGCTCAAGTTTCCAAGAGTTTAGGAAACCTAATGCACAAGGAAGAGTACATTATAAGATGCAACGCTGAATACGCCTTGTTTTGTGGCGGTTTAACAAGTACTCAAGTGCTATGAGTTGACCATGGTTTATGGTCATAGTTGTTTTGGACACCTTGTTTATGGTAGTTCGAATGAGTAATCAAGTATTTGGAGAAGATTATGGTTTATGGTCTTGGTTGTGTCAGAATCTTTCCTTGGATATGGAGGAAAACTTGGATGCAAGTTGGATCGTCAAATTAGATTATTCATCTAAAGTGGACGAAAAGTTCCCTTGTGGGGAAGTTTGTCTTGTGTGGACTTTGTCTGTTCCCATGGAGGGACCAGATGCATTTAGTTCCATTTGACGGTAGTGACATTTCATGGACTTCGAAAGGAACGATCTAGCATCCTAGATTTAAGAATGGAGATTGGTAGTGGTTAGTTGTAGCCAAGGTTATGGCAAACGACTATGGAATTAAATCTACCAAGTTTCCTTAAGGACGAAACTGATTTCAATTATGTGAACATAATAACTCTGGCCAGCGGGAACAATGAAATATGCTATAGAGGTCACATCCCTTGGATGTGAGGTATGGCATGGTTCGTGAGCTCGTGCTTATGGTACACAATGTGATTTCAGTTGTCTTGATTCAGTCAAAGTAAGTTTGCTTATCACTTGACGAAGTGGTTGGCGGAGGGGATGGGATTAAAATACACACATAGCTTTCTAGTGGTAAGATACCCCATTCCTACCTAACTAACGTTAGGGATGAATTCAATGTGACAAAGCTCACACCTAGAAATCTGAAGCACAAAGATGAATATCCCCGAGTGTGTGCTTGGTTCCTACAAGTTGGGAGGTTGAAGACGAAGTCTTCTTAATAGTTCCTTTGAAAAAGTGCAAATTGTAGATGCACGATTGGGGTAACGTCCCACTAAAAGGATCTACCTATTTGGACGTGAAGTTTGGGCGCTTCATGAAGCTTTGGGTTAGCTTCACATACGTTCACGAATAGATATGGACTCAAGATCCTTAGAGTCAAGTACGACTTTGGAGTTGTGATAGGTGTTATTTCATACACCTTTACTAGCAACTATTAGCATGATTTGGAGGAGTTTTGGATGAGTTTTGGTGCTAAGTCGGTAATCTGGAAGTTGTGGAGAGAAGTGAAGATATCCCAGGATTTACAGCTTAGATGGAGATGGAGCTGTTGGAGCATAGTTGGAGAAGACTACCAAACACTTGGTAGGATTGAAGAGCAGCAGAAGAGAAGAAGAAGAGCTGAAGAAGCTGAAGGAGTGAGCTCACCGCCCCGCGCCAGATTCACCGCGGCCCGACGGTGACTCCTAGAGAAGGTTGAAGCCCCGCGCCAGAGGAAGCCACCGCCCAGCGGTGGAGAGCCGGACGCCCCGCGGTGGCCGTGTTTAATGCCTCGCGCCAGAAGACTGTTACTTTCCTTTTATTTCGTTTAGACTTTATTTTATTATTATTCTGTTTCCTTTATTGTTTGCATTAGTTTAACCTAGTTTCCTAAGACTATTTAAGTCCTCTTTCTAGGTTAAGAGGCAGAGACTTTTTTTACACACACGATTTTTCAGACGTTATTTCACATTAGAGTTTTTCATCCCCTTTGATGGAGAACTAACTTTCCCTTGTTCTACTAGACGTGTGAAGCAGTACAGTTGATGTGTTTATGAGATCTCTATTCCTTGTTCTTATCCTTATAAGTGTTGGTTTGATTCTCTTGGTTATATTGAATATTGATTTCTTGTTGTTCTTCTTAGCCTGATCAACTAGGTTGAATGCTTTTTATCAATTGCTAGGATTGCATATAGGGGTTCCGAGTGCATATCTAGTGGCAAACACGATTGTGCGTATAGGGGTTCCGAGCGTACAATCGTGAGTGAGAATCAGTTGCATGCGAGTATTAATACGTCTTTCTATTTACATGTATCCTATATCCTTGTGTGTATTGCTATTGCTGTGTTGGTGGTAAAGTATACTGACAACTGTGAGAATCAGAGGTATTTTATCATTGACATAGTAATAAGTCTATTGACAACTGTGAGAATCAATAGTACTTAAGATCAGGGTGGGAACAACTATAAGGATAGTAAAAGAACTTGGATTACATAGATTTCTGTGATCAAATTATATCTCTGTACTGTGGATCTCACTCTAGTAGGACTACTTTCCCTCATTATATTTCCTCAACTAAACCAAACTTGTTTGCTTTGCTTGCTTTGTGTTCTCTTGATAATTAAACCCCCCGTTCGTGTTACTTGTCATTCACACTTGCATACTTCATCGATCTTCCCTGTGGGTTCGACCCTTACTTGTCTGCTATACTTCTGTTTAGTGGGTCTGTTAGGATATTTTACTTTGACTAGGCTAAGCAACGATACTTGCACTGCGCACTTTTAGCCACCGTCAAATTTGGTGCCGTTGCCGGGGAAGTTTTCTGTTTTGTTGTGTGTTTTTGTGATTGATTTTTGGTGGAGACCTATCTTATGGTCGACACTCGTTCTACTGACTCTCCTCTCGTAGCTTTTGATCCAGAAGTCGACAGATCGTTTCATGCGAACCTACGCGATCAAGGAGAAGAAGAAGTCGAGGTTGAGGTCGTTGAGCCGACTGAGCCAATTAAAATCCCTACTGTCGCAATGGCTGAGACTTTGAGAGAATTAACTGAGCCGAATATTGGAGCACAACCCCTGGCTGTCATCATCCCTGCACTTGGCGAAGGGGTGAATTTTGAGCTGAAATCTGGAGTTGTTGCTTATCTTCCTAAGTTCCACGGTTTGAGTGGAGAAGACCCGATCTCTCACCTGGGCAAGTTCCACAATGTCTGCATGACTATGAAGCCCAAGAACGTGACGGAATACCAAATCAAGATGAGAGCTTTTGGTTTCTCCCTGCTAGACTCTACAAGCGACTGGTACTATCACCTGCCGCCAGGAACCATAGATACCTGGAATAAACTGCACAAGGCGTTCCTGGACAAGTACTTTCCAACGAAGAAGGCGAATGCCTTGAAAAAGGCAATTGCCAATATTGAGCAGGCTGGTAATGAGACGCTGTATGATTATCTTGAGAGATACAAGAGGCTTTGCTCTAGCTTCCCATTCCACGGATACGCCAAGCAGGACCTTGTCCTCTATTTACACAATGGTCTGCTGGACCAGGAGAGACGGATGGTTGACGCTGCTTGCGGTGGAAGCATCCTGAATCTGACACCAGACGCAGCCATGGAGAGATTTCAGGAGATGAGTGAGAGCACCAGGAGTTTTGGGAAGACATACCAGAGAGAGGCGGTCAATGCTGTGACCCCTACCGGACCAAGCCCAGTGTTGACCGAGTTAGCCGAGCTGAAAGAGATGGTGAAGAGGATGGCGAACCAGAATGCCCCTCAACAAGTCAAGGGATGTGGACTTTGCGCTGATCAATACCACCCCACCGACGCTTGTCCTCAGCTGCAGGACGAGGGTGTTGCTGAAGTTAATGCTATAGGAGGTTATGGATCCCCTAGACCACAGTTTGATGGACAACCCAATTATAATCCGAGAGGGCGAGACCACCCAGGTTTTAGATGGAGTGACCCTCAAGGTGGTCAACAGCCAGTGCAACAACAACAATACCAGCCGGCACAACAACAGTACCAGCAGAGAGCCCCATACCAACAGAGGCCCCAAGGCCAAAGCTCTGGTGCTTCTACTGAAGAGATGCTAAGGACTCTGACTCAGCATTTCGCCACGCACGTGCAGGCTACTGAGTCAAGTTTGAAGAACATGGAGAGACAAATTGGTCAGTTAGCTGATGTTGTGACTAAGATCGACCAAAGGACTTCCAACTCCCTGCCCTCTCAGACTACTGTGAACCCCAGAGAGAACGTGAGTGCTATCACGCTCAGAAGTGGTAAGAAGTTGGTCGTTGCTCCTATTGCTGAAGAGGAGAACGAGATCGAGAAGGCAGAAATCACCGAACACCTTGCGGAGGATCCTATCGCGGCCCGACCAGAAATTGAAGGAGGAGCCAGGAAAGAAGACGTGTCGGCACCGCCCCACGGTGACTTTCACCGCGACCCGGCGCCTGACCCCAATAAAGACACCGCGATCCCACCGCCCCGCGGCAATGTCCAACGCCCCACGGTGGGACTGTCGCGATCTGGTCCTCAAAAATTTCTCTCCGCTGAAGAAACCTATGTTGACGATTACGTTCGTCCATTATTCCCTCCTCTAGCTTCCGAGAAGCCACCAACACCTTTCCCTGAGGCGCTGAAGGCCAAGAGAGTAGCTGAAGACAGCGATCTATTCGAGACATTTCGGGATTGTGAGGTGAACATTCCCCTGATCAAGCTTATCAAGGCTATCCCTCGATATGCCAAGTTCTTGAAGGAGCTGTGCACCGTGAAGAGGACTCAGAAGCAGAAGATTCCAGTGAGTGAACATGTGTCAGCAGTAGTTCAGAGACGCATGCCTGAGAAGTGCAAGGATCCAGGTACATTTACTATTCCTATCACTATAGGTGAGCATCGATTTGAGAAAGCCTTGTTAGACTTGGATGCCTCATTTAATGTGTTACCCTATTCTTTGATTGAGGATTTAGGAATAGGACCCTTGCATGATTCTAACATTGTTATACAACTTGCTGATGGTTCTTGTGTACCCCCTAAGGGTGTTGTGGAAAATGTTCTTGTGAGGATAGGCTCTTTGATTTTTCCTGCTGACTTCTTTGTTATGGATATGGACTATGATGAGCAGGTCGCTCCAGTTATGCTAGGGAGACCTTTTATGAAAACATCCATGACAAAGATTGATGTAGACAGTGGAATTTTGACTATGGAATTTGATGGAATAATTTTTGAGCATAATATTCATAAAGCCAACTCTATTGAATTACCTACTCCTTGCTGCATTAGTGATATTGATAATCATGTGCCTGAAAATGTTAAACTTGATGCAGTAGAGACCATAGTTGATTGTTCCTCTATTGATGAACCTATTGAGTCTCATGAGTTACATGTTGGTGATGTCTTGTTGGATGACATAGGAGATTCCATTCCCTCCATTTTGGGTACTCGCCCCCCTGCACTAACCATACAAGGTTGTAAGCCTTTATCCAGTGATGTGCAGCATATTCAGATTGAGCCATATCGGCCCCCACATCGCTCTAAGTATGGGGGAGATACTCCAAAGGAAGTCAGCATGGAGTCGATGGCAAAGAGGGAGCATGGTCTAAGGTTTAAACCTTTCCATGAGAGGTCTCAACATGAAGAGACGAGTAGGAGGATTCCGAGGGGATCCTACTCCAGATGGTAGTTGATTTGCAGTACGTCGAGCCAACGACGATAACCAAGGCACTGTCCCGGAGGCAACCCGTGTTAGTCTTTCTTTGATTTTCTTTTTTTCCTTAGATTATTTTCGTAGTTTATTTTGCTTTGTTTCGTTCGCCTGTTACTCACATTTCAGGTACGAAAGTAAACTTGAGAAGAGACGTTGTGCCCAGCCATTCCCACCGCCTCGCGGCATTCCTCACCGCCCCGCGGTGGAGGTCAGGTATGATTTCTCGACTCTATATAAAAAAACAAGAATAAAGGGCCCCGAAAAAACCTTAAACGGGTGAGCAAATTTTTTATTTCTTGAGTGGTAACTAAGGTTTTGACGGATTGGGCCACTTTTTGGGCCTAGATTTCTCTCTTTTGGGCCATCGTACATGATCGGCCCATCATCCCTTCCTTCCCTTTCACCTTTCCCCTATCCTAGCCCCCACTATCTCACACCCTCCATTCTCACGCCTCCCTCAAGCTCCCAAGACATTTTCCCTCACTCTCCCACAACCCCTCTCGACCTTGAGCCAAATCTAGCCCAAATCCCCCAATTTGGAGTCTAGCCTCACAAACAAGTCAAACACATCCCCACCGCGTCGCTGTAGTCCCGCCTCGCTGTCGCTCCGCCTCGCGTTGTACCCGCTTTGCGTCGCTGCTGCCACCGCCCCGCGTTGTACCCGCTTCGCGTCGCTGTTGCCACCGCCCCAAGTCGACCTCGCCGCGACCCGGCCAGACCTCCTAGTTGTCCTCACCGTGACCCGGCGAATCATCCACCGCCCCGCGTCGAGGCATCCAGGAGTCATCGTGTGTGCTCGTTTGTAAGTCCCCTTGGCTGCCCTTTGTTTTGAGCAATTCAATTCTTTACTTATGGCACCTAAAGGCAAGAAGCAAGTGTCTCCGAGGGATGAGAATGAGGTCTACAATGTTGTGAAGGAGAGGAAGGTGTTGGCTTCTAAGTTCTTTGATAGGCCGACCTTGGTCGAGATGGGAATGATGGTTTGTGTGTCCATGTGCTTGGCACAATGTGGGTTAGGGGAGTTTCTGAACAAGGCTGCCCCTGCATATCCAGAGCTTTGCTACCAGTTCATCGCCTCTTTCAAGAGGTACTCTAATGGCTCGGACGACAAGCATCTGCTGAGGGTCACGTTCAGCTACAATGGGCGTGACTACTCTTTGTCTCCTAAGGTGGTGCGTGATGCCCTGGGCATTACAAAGCTACCAACTGATGGGTGGTCTGGTGGCATTCCAGAGTCAGAGATGATGGAGTTCTGGAGGGCTACTACGGGCCGAACGTTCAGGAAGGGCCAGGAGGTGAATCCGAAGCTGGTGAACCCGTGTCTGCGGTTGATCCACTAGGTGATGATGAGAGACTTCTTTGGCCACGCTGATGATGGAAAGGTCCCTCTGAAGGATTTCCAGTGGTTTATGAGCATCTTGGAGGTTGTTGAGTACACGCCGTGTTGGGCTACCCTTTTCTTGGGTTCCTTGAAGAGGATTCGTGATGGTGAGCCACGTGATATTTGTGGGGGTCGTCTGATAGGTGTTATTTCATACACCTTTACTAGAAATTATTAGCATGATTTGGAGGAGTTTATGAGTGGTTTTTAGGCTAAGTCTGTAATCCGGAAGTTGTGGAGAGAAGTGAAGAAATACAAGGTTTTACAGCTCAGATGGAGATGATGAGGATCTGTTGGAGTTTATTGGAGAAGACTACCAACACTTGGTAGTAGAGAAGAAGAAGAGGAGCTGAAGAGAGAAGAATGGCACCCCGCGCCAGAGCCACCGCGACCCGGCGATAGATCTCAGAGAAGGATGCCGCCCCGCGGTGGAAATCACCGCCCCGCGGTGGGAGTTGGCGCCCCGCGGCCGTACGAAGCAAATTAATTAAATTGCCGCGAGGTGAGTGCTGGAATTGAAGATGGGCCGTGAAGGAGAAGACAGGCCCAATTGAAGATGAAAGGCCCAAGGAGAGTTCGGCCCAAGATTCCGCGTTAAAGCCGAAGAATTGAAAGCGGAAAGTGTTGAAGCGGAAGGAGACAAGTGGGGATGACGCGCCATGACATCAACGAGGCCATGTGCTGTTTGTAGTGGGCCGCTGCTGCTTTGATTGGGCCGAGAAGAGCTGCTTGGTATGGGCCGTGAGATTGGGCCAATTGTGGAGCTGCTGCTGAACGAAGATGGCTTGCGAGATTTGTTGGACGCGGGCTGCTGAAAGCTGACCGCGAGGATGAGCTGGAGAAGCGAGGATACATGATTAATTTCCCGGGATTTGGTTTGATTATATTTGGTTATTATCTTTATTGTTATTTCCTTTTATTATTTTTACAATCTTTTAGGTTTAGGTTAAATACTCCTTGTTAACCTAGTTGACATTACGTTAGAATTCAGTTTGAAGTTCGTTCCGTTTTGCCTCCGGGGGTTCCAACCCATGGAGAACTAAACACCTTGTTCTACTAGACGTTTGAAGCAATACAGTTGATTATGTTGTGAGATTTCTATTCCTTGTTCTTATTCTTATGTGTGTTGGTTTGATTCTCTTGGTTATATTGATTATTGATTTATCGTTATTCTTCATAGTTTGGCCAGCTAGGTTGAATACTTTTTTATCAATTGCTAGGATTGCATTTAGGGGTTCCGAGTGCATATCTAGTGGCAAGCACAATTGTGCGTATAGGGGTTCCGAGCGTACAATTGTGAGTGGGAATCATTGCATGTTAAGTAGGGGAGTGAGTACTTGTACGTCTTTCTACTTGCATGTATCCTATATCCTTGTGTGCATTGCTATTGCTGTATTGGTGCTAAAGTATGCTGACAACTGTGAGAATCAGTGGTACTTTATCATTGGCATAGTAATAAGTCTATCGACAACTGTGAGAATCGGTAGTACTTAAGATCAGGGTGGGAACAACCATAAGAATAGTTAAAGAACTTGGATTTAATAGATTTCTATGATCGACTTATCTCTGTATTGTGGATCTCGTTCTAGTAGAACTACTTTCCCCATTCATATTTTCTCATCAACTACACTTGTTTGCTTTGCTCTGCTTGATAACCAAAACCTCCCTTTTCCTTTGTTACTTTGCATGCTTACAAACACATGAATTGATCACTTCCTCCCTATGGATTCGACCCTTGCTTGCCTCTACTACTTGTTTAGGTTTGTTAGGATTATTTTATTTGTTTAGGTGTCACGACGACAACGCCTATCATGGTCTGATTACCCTCCTTTGTGCTGGAGTGATAGCTTGCGATCAGATTCCTCGGCCTATTGCCTACATGGTGTTTGATATGGCGCACATGAAGGTGTGCTCGATGCTAAAGCCATTGGGAAAGGATGGTGATTTGGTCTGGTCATCCTATGATGGCCACATTTTGATTGTTCCCCGGGATTTTGCCTACTCCCCTTCTTATGCGGGTTGGTGGATTCCCAGTGATAGCAGAATGACGACTGATGATGCTCTTGCTGCTGCTCCTTCAGATCCATTTAGGGAGGGCCCTAGTGGTGGTTTTGATGTTGCTGCTGCTGATTCTGTGGGTGTAGATGACCCCATGTCTACCCAGTTTGATGCACCTTCATCTTCATACGGTCCTGTCGCACCATGGCAGGAGTTGTATTCGAGATTTGATGCATTCTAAGTGCGGCATGATCAGTGGAACACCCAAGTAGAGACCGGTCTGCAGACTTGGCAGACCCAGTCCCGTGCTGATGTAGATGAGTGTCTGGACACCATGGACGCTCATATGAGGGACTACTTCGGGAGGTTCCCACCACCACCACCATCAGGCCCGCAATGAGTTTATTTTCTTCTTCCCCTATTTCCTTTGATGTTCTCTTCTACATTGAGGACAATGTTCGGTTTAAGTATGGGGGAGGGATTTAGACTTGCTATCTGTCTATCCTTTGTACATATTGTTTTCTTTTCGTGTGCTGTATTTCCCATTCGGATTTCTAAAAAAAAATCGAAAAAGCCAAAAAGAAGTAAAAAGGCAATCAAAATCCTGGGATGAGCTGAAAACCCGAAAGGGCAGTTCAGGTAAAAAGCAGGTAGTCCGGCTGGTATAGACCAGGGCAAAAGTGGACTGGAGTGATGTGAGTATATGTGAGATATCTAGCAAAATGAAATGAGTGGTTTGGTGAAAACCCGAAAGGACGCCTTGGCAAGATGAGCGTAAAAGAAGAAGAATGGTTCTAGGATTTCTCGATATTCCTTGGCGAGGTGTCATAAGAAGAGGTGGTATAAGGAGTTCGGGTAGGCCACTCTGGAGCGATAAGGAGCTAGATTGGAGTTATGATTAGATTATCTTTGCATCACTTATTTTGGTTGTCTGGAGCTTATTGTTGATATGTTGTAGTTGCTAGTGTCTTATTTTCTTGTACTTCCTGAGGCCTTGGTGTTTGATTGAGAGAGTAGGTTTTTCTTTAGCTTACTCGGGATGAGTAAAGGTCTAAGTATGGGGGAATTTGATAGGTGTTATTTCATACACCTTTACTAGCAACTATTAGCATGATTTGGAGGAGTTTTGGATGAGTTTTGGTGCTAAGTCGGTAATCTGGAAGTTGTGGAGAGAAGTGAAGATATCCCAGGATTTACAGCTTAGATGGAGATGGAGCTGCTAGAGCATACTTGGAGAAGACTACCAAACACTTGGTAGGATTAAAGAGCAGCAGAAGAGAAGAAGAGGAGCTGAAGGAGTGAGCTCACCGCCCCGCGCCAGATTCACCGCGTCCCGGCGGTGACTCCCAGAGAAGGTTGAAGCCCCGCGCCAGAGGAAGCCACCGCCCAGCGGTGGAGAGCCTGACGCCCCGCGGTGGCCGTGTTTAATGCCTCGCGCCAGAAGACTGTTACTTTCCTTTTATTTCGTTTATACTTTATTTTATTATTATTCTGTTTCCTTTATTGTTTGCATTAGTTTAACCTAGTTTCCTAAGACTATTTAAGTCCTCTTTCTAGGTTAAGAGGCAGAGACTTTTTTTACACACACGATTTTTCAGACGCTATTTCACATTAGAGTTTTTCATCCCCTTTGATGGAAAACTAACTTTCCCTTGTTCTACTAGACGTGTGAAGCAGTACAGTTGATGTGTTTGTGAGATCTCTATTCCTTGTTCTTATCCTTATAAGTGTTGGTTTGATTCTCTTGGTTATATTGAATATTGATTTCTTGTTGTTCTTCTTAGCCTGATCAACTAGGTTGAATGCTTTTTATCAATTGCTAGGATTGCATATAGGGGTTCCGAGTGCATATCTAGTGGCAAACACGATTGTGCGTATAGGGGTTCCGAGCGTACAATCGTGAGTGAGAATCAGTTGCATGCGAGTATTAATACGTCTTTCTATTTGCATGTATCATATATCCTTGTGTGTATTGCTATTGCTGTATTGGTGGTAAAGTATACTGACAACTGTGAGAATCAGTGGTATTTTATCATTGGCATAGTAATAAGTCTATTGACAACTGTGAGAATCAATAGTACTTAAGATCAAGGTGGGAACAACTATAAGGATAGTAAAAGAACTTGGATTACATAGATTTCTGTGATCAAATTATATCTCTGTACTGTGGATCTCGCTCTAGTAGGACTACTTTCCCTCATTATATTTCCTCAACTAAACCAAACTTGTTTGCTTTGCTTGCTTTGTGTTCTCTTGATAATTAAACCCCCCGTTTGTGTTACTTGTCATTCACACTTGCATACTTCATCGATCTTCCCTGTGGGTTCGACCCTTACTTGTCTGCTATACTTCTGTTTAGTGGGTCTGTTAGGATATTTTACTTTGACTAGGCTAAGCAACGATACTTGCACTGCGCACTTTTAGCCACCGTCAAGTTGTAAAGAAACTCATGTGTGTGTTATCTTCAGGCACCCAAAGAGGTTGAATGGTTCAATCCTTTGGACACCATGATTCCGGGGTGTTTGGAATGTATAATTACACTAAGCGAAAATTCAATCCTTGTGACATTTTCGTTTATGCATAGAGTTTGGGATGAATGCTTGCTTATTTTGTGAATCAGGGATTACACTAAAATGGGGAGGATTGTTGGTGATTTTAGTGTCATCATGATATTGTTCCCTTGGAGGGAACAATGTCATTTAGTGTGATCGGGATTCATACAACACTATGGGAACTCATTTCGTTATAACACATGTTTGGGGGTGTGGAGTACACACATGTGTAAGCGGACTAGAGTTCTAGAGGGAAACAATAAGGATTTGTTACATGTGAAGAGCAAGTACCCTTGGAGGGAACTTTGTTGCTTTGTTCCCTTTGAGGAAACAGTACAGGGAACTGTACAGATGGCTGGTTGATCTGAGCACGTTAGCCACGTTGTTAATTTGAGAACGTGCTTGTAACTGTTGTGCAAATACAATTGTAACTTCTCTTATAACCACAATGACTTATGTAACTCCCTTGTAAATCGCCGGTAACCACTGGAGACAGTTACCTGATATGGTAACTCTCATAGGAGCGGTTGTAACCGCTTGGTAGCCGCCCAGTAATTGTCAGAAATTTCCCTAAACTTCTGTAATTCGTTTATAGAAGGCTCCCATTGCCTATATAAAGGCTTTTTAGGGTTATAGTGTTGGGGGAGACGATCGAGAGACGACAAGAGAACGTGATCTCTCATAAGATCGAATCTATCCAAAGTCATACATCCTCATTACATGCACTCTAAAGTTCAATTCCATTCTGATGGCCCAGATCGGAATTGGGTTGGTTTGTCTTATCTCACTTCAATTTTCGTGGATTCCCTAAGGCTATTGTGGGGGCGAAATATTGATTTCGGAAAGCTTTCATGCGATTCAAACCTATATCAAGTTGCTATTGCCTATGATTGATCTATGGATGTGGAGTCATCTACATCAACATCCATGAAGGGGAACCCCAGATTTGCAAGGAGCAATTCAACGGTTTTGCAATTTCATTATCTCGGAGTGTTCAGTTCCTCGTCAATAGCTTTAACGCCTTCAAAGGGAACGTTCCAGAGAAGGGTTCCAGAAACCAACAACACCTACAGTAAAAATCAAGGTGAATATGCTTGGTTCGCGTGTTGATGACGGGGTTGGCAGCCATGAAAGTGGCAAACATGTTATTACAAAGAACAATAGGCGTGGATTTCAGAGGCTGAGATAACTCGTGAAGAAGATGTTGGATCCAAACGAGTTCAGTGGTAGCGACAGACATCTATGGCACGTTACTCAACCTCGGTGCTTGATCGAGGAACAACTGATTGCTTCTTGGATGCCCAACTAACACAGAATTTAACTTTTCCTAAAACAAAATGAGCCCACAACCATAGATGTTACAATGCATTATTTCTGAGGAGAAATTTAAAAAGTAGCTGACAGTAACAGAAAGATGGTACTTCCTCCGTCCCATAATGTAGACTTGATCAAACGCGGGCCCGGGCCGGGCCTGAGCCAAATTTTGAGCCCGTTTTTGCGGGCCCGGGCCGAGCCCGTTTATCGGGCCCAAGATGCTAATTAGAATTTTATAGGGCCACGGGCCGTGCCCGTATGTCATATAACCTATTTTTAATTTATTTTTTTACTATATTTTTTAAATTTTTTGGTATTTAACGGGCCGGGCCGGCCCGTTAAATTATTTTTTTAATGTATTTTTTAGGTTATATTTATTTTTTTAATATATTTTTATATAATTAGAATTTTATAGGGCCACGGGCCGGGCTGAGCGGCCCGTACGGGCTTGAACTTGTTACCGGGCTCGGCCCGTCAGCCCGAACGGGCCGGGCCAACCGGCCCGTTCGGGCTGAAACCCTTGTCCAAGCCCGTATTGCTTGGCGGGCCGGCCGGCCCGCGTTTGCTCAGGTCTACCATAATGTTCTTCTTGTTTCATTTTTGTACACTATTTATAGTTGAAGAGAATCTTCAAGATTTCTTCCAATCTACTATATAATTACTAAAGCAAATACCGACTACGCCACATGGCGCTCCGAAAATGAATCAAACTCCTCTACTGCCATGTGGCATCATTACATTAAATTTGCCACGTGTCAAGCTCTCATATTTTTGGTTGTTTTTTCGAAAATCTAATAAATCAAAGAAAATCAATTCACTGTCTATATTAGCTGGATATGCATATAATATGAATATTTTTTATTACTCTAATCTTTCCAAAAATGTAGCAAATAATATTCTCAGCCATATATTTTTTGTACGTAATATATATCTATATACAACATGCATATTACATACTATACTAAAATAAGTCTATAATATTTTTATAATCATTTCTTTGCATAATGTAAGACAAAATATTACATTCTATGCATATTTTTATTCTCTACAATATATTTCTAATGCACTAAAATAATTATGCAATATTTTTAACATCAATTATTTCCAAATTAAAGTTGAATAAGGTAGCATATCTCTTCCTTGCACATTATAATTATATAGTATCATATCATATAATTTCAACCCAAATCTATATATAATTGATATGAAAAGAAATTGTTAATAATATCATTCATTGAATGTCAATAGGATACTAACTAAGGAAAAAATCTCAATAAGTCTAACCAAAATTTTAATCTTGATTTTGTTACACATTTTTGTTGAAATATTAACAAATAAATATTAGTAAATGCAATCTACTATATATATACTAAACAAAATCTCACTATGCCACATATCATCCCCACAATGAAAATATCACATGTCATTTTTTTTGAATTTTACTTTTTAAAATATAAATTTATATATAAAAGATTTGTATCATAAATCTAGACTAATTCCTAATTTAGATATAAATTAATCACACAAATGAACTAATCACTTCCTAATTTACATACAATTTTCTATTTTTTATACCAATTAATCACATAAATAAAATAATTACTTCATACTTTACACACAAATCAATAACAAAGATTATCAATACAAAACATGCACAACAATCTACTAAATCTACTATATAATCTACTAAACCAAAACCATTTTATGTCACATGATACTCTCTATCAAGCCTATAAATTTCTTATGCCATATATCACACTCATATTTATTTTGCCACATGGCATTTTCTTAATTTTTTATTTTTTAAAAAATTCAATATAATAATTATATATAAGATCTTTATCTTATTTCAAAATTCAATACTTTATATATTCGTTTCCAATTTTAAGCCTTAGGAAAATCTTTATGATTTCATTAGATATGATTTAATATAGCTTGATGTAATATTTTATTTTATTAATTCACTTAAAAATTATATCAGATTATTAAATGATTATTACTATAAAATTTGAAATCAAATACTATAAATTTACAATTAATCTATTATATATAATATATGTATTAAAACAAATTCTCTATTAAAACAAAACTTCTCTATTAATTGATTATTAGTAGATATTTTTTTATCGTACTTATCTTATTTTCATTTATATTGTCATTAATTAGATATATTTTTTATTTATTTAATATTTTTAAATTTGAAATTGATATATTTTTAATAATTAAAAAATATCAACAGAAAATTTACGTAGACCCGTGCACGGCACGAGAAACTAAGCTAGTATATAAGAAAAAACATAGTCATGTGGAGTCTTGTTTGACTCGTCTCAACGAGTACTTTGATAATATCAAAAAATTATAATTTTTATTAATATGTAATTAGAGATATTAATGATACAAAATCCGTCTCGATAAATGTGTCTAGTCAAAATAGGAAAAATATTATGGGACGGAGGAAGTACAAAATAAGAAATTGACTGCCACTAGGCGCACAGTTGCGATGTAGTGCTCCATAATTGGTGAAGTAGACCCCTCTTAACTACAAAAAATATTCCCAGATACTTTATTTTTTATTCAAATTCAAACTCGAAATGTGGCATCAAACAGGCGTGGCCTTGGGGTTTTGTTGGCCATCTTCACTCTTCAGTTGGGAGCCCGTCGGCATCAGGAAAAAGCCAACATAATTTACTAAGTTTAGACACAAGCTAGTGTATTATGTCAGATGGGCAAAACACCAAAAGGTAGCACATCAAAGATTTTTAATTGCCTTTCTTTATTTTTATTTTATTGTTTGTCTTGGGCATTCGTTGTCGGCACCATTAATCCAGATTTTGGTATTAATGCAGATGCTTTTCCCGGACGACCCTCCTAATCTAGGATGTTCATTGTTCTATTCACAACGCTAGGTCACAAACTCTAAACTATTGTTTAAAAATTCTCTAATCCACTCATACTCAAATGGCTTCAAAACCAGCGCAATTACTATTATCAAATAACAAAATTTATTTATTTATTTTTTACATTAATTTTCACTTTGTTTATCTATTGTGATTCCGTTTGTTTCAAATATGAGTATCAAAATTCTTCGCTGTATTTGTAGAGCTAATCTAGGGTGATGCCTGAATGTACGATCGTGGTCGTGGTCGTGTCTGTGGCTCAATGAAGATCCCTCTTGTACGAGGACAACGTCATGATTAAGGCTCATGAATATCCCTCCTAGAAGAGAGGGTCACGTCATGGTAATCATTCAGTACTTCTGCAGGAGTTCTCTTGTTTGACTCGTCTTCTGGTGACGCTTTCGTCTGGTCGTGCCTGCTCACCACTCGCTTTAGGTCGTTTTAACTTTATTTTTGATTTGTTTGTAATTTTCATGCTTGGTTTATCATTCTTATTGTCCGATTTTGACCGGCATCGATTTATCGGCCTCTCGATCTACCCGACGTTATTATGTCGGGTACTTCAAACTCGTAAAAAAATATATAAATTGGTATAATAGCTTTTTCTTTATTTGCAACCTCAAGTAACATCTATATCCCGCCTTCATTTGTCCACTTCTTTAGCTAGCATTTCTGGATCGTCTTTTGTTGCTCATACACTTGCATATATATATATATATATATATATATAAATTGCTCATACGCTCCGATAAAACGGAAATTGTGGTAAAACGGAAGTACTAATCTGGAGCGTCGGATTGATGTTGATGGATGGTTGGATTAATGGGTTATAGGAGATATATGGTAGAGCCCTAACCACCAAATATAACCTAATAAGTATATTATTAATAAGAAATAATTAATTTTGGTTGTTACAGGAGAGAGAAAATAATACAATATTATCTTTCCTAATCGATTTTGCTCCCATTCAAATATTAAAAATTTAAATAGGAAGAACATTTCTAAACGTTCGTGAATATCGTTAATATGTTCACGAATATCAATCATTTGTTAATGAATATCGTTTATGTTTGTTTGAATATCGATTTCTATTTAATAAGTGAAGATTTAATATCTTAAAAATGTGAATATCATCACTTAAATCATGAATTTCACCACTTGATAATATGAATATCACACTAAGTTACATAAATATCTCAATTAATCACATGAATATCAAATTTACTTACACGAATATCATCACTCAATTTATGAATATCACAACTCATTTTGTGAATATCGCCCACCACCCAATTACATTAATATAGTCACTCAAGTACATGAATGTCATCAACTAACTACACGAATATCACCACCCAATATCTTCGAAGCTTTGATTCATGGCGGTAAGGTTTACCAATGATATTGTCGCGTCGATTTTGGGTCGTACAGTCGTTCGATCAACCTGAATATGAACATTATTATAATGAATATCAACAATATTATTATAATGAATATCAACAACATTATATTGAATATCACATTATAAAATTTGAATATCAATTATTCAATGCATAAAACCCCCTGAATATGAACAACATTATAGTGAATATCACATCAAACAATTTGAATATCAATTGCAAACAGTACAAACAACACCATCAACAAGCAATTTGAATACTATAATAGCGATATTCATTCCATATGTGATGATATTCACGTATTTTATACACATAGTCATACAAGTAAGTAGTCGATATTCATAAAAACAGTGTCAATATTCAGAGTTTAATTCGCACATGATAATTATTCAAAGTTTAGGTGAATATCATATCATAAATATCAAATATTCAATGCATGAGACCTACATCCAATATGAATATCAAAAGCATTTGTATGAATATCACATTAAACAATTTGAATATTAATTACAAACAATACCCCAAAACACCAAAACTGAAACTTCCTAGAACAATCTGTCAATTAAACACAATAACACCTTTTTCAGAGTAGTAAGAACTTACATTCATGATTCTCCTTTGATGTTGAAAGTTTCAACCCAGATACCACGGAGTGCCCTGTCGAATTGCACTTCAACTTCTGCAAGAATTGATAGTAGCTTTCCAGAAATTCAGAGTCACTTCAACTTGCTCATTCACTTTCGTCTGGACTCGGAATTGGGTGATTCCAACTCCCAGAGTTAGATCTGGAAGTCTAATTTCGTCCCTCAAAATTGGAGAATTTTCTGAGTTGTAAATCAAAATATATGGCATTTTAACTGAGAGGTCGCTGAGATTTTCGGGAAGGAATTGACAGCAACTTTCCAGAAATCTAGCGTGACTTCAACTGGCTCGTTCTCTTTCGTCTGGACTCGGAATTAGGTGATTCCAACTCCCAGAGATAGATCTGGAAATCTAATTTCGTCCCTCAAAATTGGAGAATTTTCGGAGTTGTAAATAAAAAGATATGACGTTTTAACTGAGAGGTCGCTGAGATTTCCGAGAAGGAATTCAGCGAGATGAGTTTATGGGTGAAGGACGTGAAGATGGGGATGGATTGATAGAGGGAGAGAAGTTGAAGACGACGGCGTGTTGAAGCCCTCATATGTGGCCGATTCCAGTCGGAAGTTGAAGACGATTCAGTCGAGGTCGAAGGCGGCGGCGGCGTGTTGAAGCCCGACGGCGTGTTGAAGCCCTCCTCTGTGGCCGATTTTAGTCGGAAGTTGAAGACGATTTCAGTCGAGGTCGAAGAGGATTTCAATCGAGATCGATATTAACTGGGAGGGAGAGAATAAAATAAAAAAGGAAGGGTAGGATCTCTTATAATTTAGGTAAAAAAATCCTTAAATTAATGGGAATCATGCGTGTTCAATTCCACCATATAAACATGAACCCAATTACTTTTAATCACAACCATTCATTTATTTATAACTCAATGGCCTTTAATAGTACTTTCGTTTTACTCTAAGAAGCCGTTTTACTAGAACCAAATTCTATATATATATATATATATCAATGTTTTTGTTTTCGCCTTTTTGTACTCTTTTGATTTCAAACTATCCAACGATGCGAATATATTTCCCTGGTGATTGATCGACCCCCACCCAACTCAAATTAAGGGAGATAATTTGATGATGACGGACAAATATTGTAACAGGTCGAAGCTGACAAGTCAAATTATAGTGAAGGTATATACTGGGAAATTGAATACAATTAGGGTCGCACGTATACTCATTACGTACCCGTGCATTCGTCGGATATTCGATATGAACAAGAGTAGAAAAAAATTTAGGCATGGGCACGTATACCGTGCCTGAATGTTATTAAGCTAACTTAAAAACAATTAACAAATTACTGTAGAACAGACACGGTTTTTTTTATATTTTCCTAGCTTGATTATAATAATTATAGTATCGATTATACTAAGTATAATGTATTCATTACCGCATTATTCAAATATCGGTTATACTAAGTGCAATGTAATCTTAAATTCATTATCAGATTATTCGAATAACGGCTATACTAAGTTTAATGTAATCCTAACGTCATTATTGTATTATTCGAATATAGTAATGTAATCCTAACTTCATTATCGGATTATTCACATAACGGTCATTATATATAATGTAATCCTAACTTTATTATCGTATTATTCGTAAGGATTATATTAAGTGTAATGTAATCCTAACTTCATTATCGTATTATTCGAATATCGGTTATAACTATGCTATAATCCTAAGTTTATTATCGTGTTATTCGAATATCAGTTATACTATATATATTGTAATATCAACTTCATTATTGTATTATTCGAATATCGGCTATACTAAATATAATGTCATCCTAACTTCCTTATTGTATTATTCGAACATCGGTTAACCTAAGTATAACTTAATCATGAATTCATTATATTATTATTCGAATATCGGTTATACAAGCATTATAGGGTATGAAAATCATTGGGGTTTGATAACCGTAAATCCCAAACTCTGCTTACTTTAGGGTTTCCAGGGTACGATAATGAAGTTAGGATTACATTACACTTAGTATAACCGTTATTCGAATAATACGATAATGAAGTTAGGATTACAATATAATTAGTATAACCGTTATTTGAATTATACAATAATGAAGTTAGGATTACATTACACCTAGTTTAACAGATATTCGAATAATACGATAATCAAGTTAGGATTGCATTACGTACACTAATTAGCGTAACCAATATTCAAAAAATAGGATAATGAAATTAGGATTACAGTATAGTTAGTATAACCGATATTCGAATAATACAATAATGAAGTTAGGATTACATTATACTTAGTATAATCGTTATTCGAATACGATAATGAAGTTAGGATTATAATATACTTAGTATAACCGTTATTTGAATAATACGATAATGAAGTTAGGATTACATAATACTTAGTATAACCGTTTTTTAATAACACGATAATGAAGTTAGGATTACATTACACTTAAGGTAACCTATATTCGAGTAATACAATAATGAACTTAGGATTACATTCTAGTTAGTTGGTGGTTCCCATGTATTTGAGTTGTTAAAACGTAAATCTACCGCGACATAGACTATCCCACAAATTGACGCGATCTTTCAAACGACGGACAAGAGACTTAAAGAAAAGACATTTTATTGGCGATCAAAACGATGATTCTACCGACGATTACACTTCAACAATTCTTTACATGAGAACCAACCACAGATCTCCTATTCTTTCCTCCTAAAAAGTGAAATCTCAAGCCTATTTATTGTCTTTGAATCCTACTTGTGATTGTTGGCAAGGAGCAGAATCGTGTCAGTTTGTGGTTAATTGCCTCGGATGACATGTCGCATGCAGGCGAGGCGACTATCAATGTCGGTTGAGTCGTGGATCGTCTCCATTGAGCGAGTGACATCACAGCATGCAAATGAGGTTACCGCGTTCTTTGTGGAAACTTCGCGTGATAATTGTGGATTGGTCTTGCTTGTCGGTTAAGGATGGTGAAGGAAATGACCACGATAATTCCACGCGATCAGTTCTATTTGAAAATAGCGTGTTCCATCACAACCCCTTGCCTTGATGATGAACGTGTGAAGTCATTAAGGCAATACATGGAGAACGTGTTCCATTATCACATTCATTTATTGCATCAAGACAGCTTAAGGCAAGGGCGCTTCAACTTAACGATGATGGGCTTCGTCCAATGGGCCTTAACTATATCGGCCCATTAAGCTTCTTATATAAAGGGGGTAAGGGCGGGAGGAACTTCAATTTACCTTTTTTTCTTCAGTCCTTCAAACAGAGATATTTAAGACGATCGAAATTCCTCAACAGTTACTCTGCTTTCCAGCTGCCTCTTCATCCTCCTGCTCAAGGTTGTCCAGGTAAATTGACTTTCCTTGATTTCTAATTTTTGATGCATGTTGTTCTTCATTTGGATTTCTAGTGCCTTCAAGGTTTGCAATCAATGGGGATGGGGGCGAAGTTAGGTTGAACTCATTTCCTCCGGATTTCCCTAGTGTTAGCGAGCGGCGATGGGGTGGATAGGGTTTGCCTTGAATAGGTGAAAGTGGAAAGGGAAAAAATAAATGATTCAAAATGGCAAAGTCCCATAGATTCAGAAGGCACATGGTCACTTTTTTGTGTTACCCTGGAATGGTATTTTCTTCTTCTCTCTTTGACTTTTCAAATTCCCATTTTGAATCCTTTAATATTCTTGCGAATTTTAACTTTGTGTTGATTGCGTTCTTTTTCCTTGACATCCCATTGTTAATGGACGTGCTCTTTATCTGGAGAGCCTCAATGAGTTCTATCTCAATGGCACGTGTACTTCATCTCTCATTCTTTGTTACCAAGTTCTCTTTCTTCTTCTTTTCAGAGGGGATCTGTCTAACACGCATAATCATCCTTCTACCTCCTCTTATTATGTCGAGGGAGACAAATTCCGGGAGTGGTGACGCTTTTGGTAGGGCACTTGGGAATGCGTATAAGGAGAGTGAACCAGCTTCAAGTCTAGAATTTGAGTCTGCATCTTTGATAGGGGCTTAAGTCGTGATGCTCAATCAAAGTAAATCCTTAAAAACCTAATAAAGTAAAGTAGGCAAGCAAGAGTCGAATCCCACAGGGAGGAGGTAATCTTTCTAAGTGCATAAGTGTATGTCAAAGGTAACAAAAGGGGGTTTTGTTGGTTTGTTTGCAAATAACGAAGTAAATCAAAACAAAGGTTGTAATCAATTAGGAAAAAGTACTTAGCCAGACAAATATCCACCATTCATTTGATTGATTGATCCTAGATTATCTCTATTCCTTCCTATGAATATTCATGTCCCTATTCTGAAATAGTTACCAGTCCTGATAATCCTAACTATTAAACAATCAAGAGACCCTCAAGATTTAATCTAACAACAGCAAGAAGCATATGAATTAACCAGGATATATGCAACACCACAACCCGTAGCATTTAACACATAATCAATTCTCTTTCACAATAAACTAGTCCAACTAGTCCTAGTATATCATGTTTGCTACACAAGATATGGGATTTCAACCCGAAATATCCAAACCCTAGCAATAGACAATTACTAATATCAACCAGGTGATCAATCCAGTCAAATCAATAAGAATCAATAGGAATAAGCTCAAGAGAAAAGATATAATCAAAGGAATAGGAATAGAATTATAATCTCACAATCATATATCAAATGAAAGCTTCAATCGTCGGACTAAGTAAAGGTTGCTTAGTTCTTCATAGTCTTGAAATAAAAACTCTCAAAGGATAAAAAACTGATGTAAACTGAGATCATGAAAGTGGCTGCTAGGAATTAGGTTATAAACCTAACCCAAACCTAAAACTAAAGATAACAAACATAATCTAAAAGGAAATAACATAAAGTAATCAGAATAAAAGAAATAAAATAAAAGGAAATAAAGTAAAATCGGATCATCGGAAGAAAACTTCGGCGCGCGTCTAACAACGGGTTTCCGCGACCGCGGAGGAATTTCCGCGACCGCGGAAATGTTTCTGTAAAGATCCTCGTGTCTTCTGTCTCGTAATGTTCCGTGACCGCGGCACTGGCATCCGCGACCGTGGATTGTTCACTGTTGCTCGTCTTCACTTCTTTCTTCGTCTTCTCTCGTGGCTTGCCTCCATCTTCAATATATCTTTATTTAAGCTCTTCTACGCCACCAATATCATACTCCTTCTCCTCAACTCCATACTCTATAATCACGCTCTAAACTCAACCAAATGGCACCCAAAACACCGATAACAACTCCTAGTTAAACCCTACAAAGTAGAGCTGATCAAATTCCCCCATGCTTAAACCTTGCTCGTCCTCGAGTAAGCTAATAGAAACCTACTCCTCCAATCAAATCCCCAAGGTCTCAAGAAGCATAGCAAAACTCTCTCCACTAAGAATTGCACCTAAACATGTAACTCCAAGGCACCAACACAATCAACACACAACACAACATACAAGCTTACAGGAAAGCAGAGTACTTCCCCCAAGCTTATCCCGAATACCATAGAGTGAATAAAAATATCTAATCATAGCCTCCATCTATCTTCTTATGCCTCCTAGAGTGATCTACCCAAATTCTCCTTATATCACCTCTTCTTATGTCACCACGCCAGGAAAAATGAGGAATCCTAAAAATCACTCTTCTTCTTTTCACTCATTTTGCCAAGGCTCCCTTTCGGATTTTCACCAAGCCACTCATTTCATTTTTCAATAGATGGGCTCACATAAAACTCACATCACTCTTGACCAATTATTACCCCAGCCTAATGTTGGTCCAAGCCACGTGCTTATTACCTAAGCCGCCCTCTCGGGTTTTCGACTTATCCCATGATTTATTTTTGTCTTTTCTCTTATTTTTGACTTTTTCTCATTTTTCATTATTTTTTTTCTCCTCTTCCTCAGACGACTAGCAAGTATAGAACACTCCCCCATGCTTAAACATTGCATTGTCCTCAATGTAATGAAAGACAAAAAAGATGAAGAACATGGAAGAGCAGAAAAGTACTCACAACCATCGTCGAGGTAGCCTAGACACGGAAGTTGTTGCTGGCGGTATATCAATAGAAGCACATGTCGCTGGTGTCGCGCGAGTCTTCAAAACAAACTCCACCATGCAACCAAATAAATCCACTGTAAGGTGTAGTGGTACATCAAAGAAACGGGGTTGCACGGCCTTCAACGAACACGTAATGGAGCCCAGATGTAATCGTGTTATGGGCTCTGGTGTTCCTCCTCGCCAGCTGTCGAATGTCGGGCCATCATCGGTGCCAAATAAAAACGTGGGGCTAATGTCTCCTCCTTGGCAGCATGACGCGCACCATCACTCCATGTAGAACTCGGACAGCTGGCCTTCGGTAAAACTTTATTTTTATTTCGTTTTTTATTTTATTTTATTTTTTTAATTTTGTTTTTTGATTTCGATTTTTTCTCCAGGTTTAGGAGACTTATAGTGATATTTCCGCACCCACGGAACATTTTCCGCGCCCGTGGAAAAGTTTCTGGTGCGAGGTTGACATCGTCTTCAATTTAGGCTTCGGGTCTCCTACTTGCATGTTAGTCTAAAAACAAAAACGAAACAAAACAAAACAATAAGAGTAATCAACTAGAAAGGAAAAAGATAAGAAACGAACTTCATACCCCGGGTTGCCTCCCGAGCAGCGCCTTAGTTATTGTCGTGGCTCGACTTGGTGCTCTCCCACTCAACTTGGGTTACTCACATCAATTGAACACTCGGGGTTACCATCAGGAGGGTGTCGCTTTGCATCGTCGATGTTGAATCCGACCCTCACCCCGTCAAATTCCATTGTGAGCGAACCGCTGCTCACATCAATCTTGGTACCTGCCGTGTTCATAAACGGCCTTCCCAACATCACAGGGGCTACGTGCTTATCTTGCCCCGTATCCATCACAAAGAAGTCCGCATGGAAAATTAACTTGTCAACTTCCACCAGCACATCATGCATGATAGGTGTCATTTCATGCACCTTTACTAGCAATTATTAGCATCATTTGGAGGAGTTTATGATTAGTTTTGAGGCTAAGTCTGTAATCCAGAAGTTGTGGAGAAAAGTGAAGATATCTAGGGATTTACAGCTTAGATGGAGATGATGAGCATCTGTTGGAGTTTATTGGAGAAGACTACTAACACTCGGTAGTAATGAAGAGCTGAAGAGAGAAGGCGGGCGAGTATTGACGCCCCGCGCCAGAGCCACCGCGACCCGGCGGTGGGTCTCAGAGAAGAATGCCGCCCCGCGCCAAAAGAAGCACCGCCTCGCGGTGGAAATCATGCCTCGCGGCCAATACGTAAGGCGAAGCAATTAATAGTGCCGCGTGGTGATTGCTGGAATTAAGGAGATGGTGAGCCACGAGTTGAAGAAATTAGGCCCAAATGAGAAGAGCGGCCCACGAAGGAAGAAGCGGGAGTTCGGGCGCGTGAATTGAAGTAAAGCTGGAAAGAATTGGGCGTGATGTCATGCTGACGTAGGCCGCTTAAGCGTTGCTAGAAGATGGACCGAGAGAGCTGTTGTTGGGCCGTGTTTGGCCGAGATAAGATGAACGAAGATGGCTTGCGAGATTTGCTGCACGCGGGCTGCTGAGAAGCTGACCGCGAGGATGAGCTGCCGAGCGAGGACGGGAATTATTTCCCGGGATCTGATTTCTTATATTTGGTTATTATCTTTATTATTATTTCCTTTTATCTCTTTTTAGAATTAGGTTAAATACTCTTTGTTAACCTAGAATTCACATTCAGTTTTAGTTTTGCCAGTTCATAGTTTTTCATCCACCTTTGATGGAGAGCTAATTTTCCTTTGTTCTGCTAGACGTCTGAAGCAGTACAGTTGATGTGTTTGTGAGATTTCTATATCCTTGTTCTTATCCTTATAAGTGTTGGATTGATTCTCTTGATTATATTGATATTGATTTCTTGTTATTCTTCTTAGCCTGATCAACTAGGTTGAATACTTTTTATCAATTGTGAGTGAGAATCAGTTGCATGTTAAGTAGGGGAGTGAGTACTTGTACGTCTTTCTACTTGCATGTATCCTATATCCTTGTGTGCATTGCTATTGCTGTGTTGGTGCTAAGGTACGCTGACAACTGTGAGAATCAGTGGTACTTTATCATTGGCATAGTAATAAGTCTATTGACAACTGTGAGAATCAATAGTACTTAAGATCAGGGTGGGAACGACTATAAGGATAATTAAAGAACTTGGATGAAATAGATTTCTGTGATCAAACTCTATCTCTGTACTGTGGATTTCGCTCTAGTGGAACTACTTTTCCCTCATTATATTTTCTCAACTCAACTCAACTTGTTTGCTTTGCTTCCTCTTGATAACTAAACCCCCCGTTCGTGTTACTTGTCATTCACACTTTCACACTACATCGATCTTCCCTATGGGTTCGACCCTTACTTGTCTGCTATACTTCTGTTTAGTAGGTCTGTTAGGAAATTTTACTTTGATTGAGGCTAATCAACGATAATTGCTTGCGCATTTCCAGCCCCGTCAAATTTGACGCCGTTGCCGGGGAAGATTTTTGTTTTGTTGTGTGCTTTTGTGATTGACTGCGGTGTGGATCTATCTTACGGTCCGCACCTTTTCTACTGATTCGCTACTTGTTGAAGTTGATACAGAGACAGGTACGAATGGCTCAGACACTCCGACAGCTGACTGCGCCAGATTTGATACAGCAGCCATTGGCTGTAATCATTCCACCCCTTGCTGATGGTGTGGCATTTGAGCTCAGAACAGGAGTGATACGGTTGCTCCCGAGATATTATGGACGAAGTGGAGAGGACCCCATCCTACACTTGGCTAAATTCCACAATGTCATTATGAGCATCAAACCAGCAGACGTCACTGAGGATCAGATTAAAATGAGAGCCTTCGGGTTCACTCTTAAAGACGATGCTGAGGACTGGTACTATCATCTGCCTGGCGGAAGCATAGATTCCTGGGCTGAGCTACTTAAGGCTTTCCTCACACAATATTTCCCAACCAGGATGGTGAACGCTTTGAAAAGGGAAATTGCCAGTATTGAACAAGGAGAGGAGGAGATCCTTTATGAATATTGTGAGCCGTTCAAACGTCTTTGCTCTAGTTGCCCGTTCCATGGTTTTGACAAGAAAGCTCTAGTACTCTATGTTTACAATGGGCTGCTGGATGATGAAAGAAGAATCATAGATGCTACTTGTGGGGGTAGCATATTGAATATGACCCCTGATGCAGCCATGACTAGACTTCATGATATGGCTGAGAGCACAAGAGATTTTGATGAAGCCCCAAGGACCAGAGGAGTTAATGTTGTCAACTCCAATGATGCACATTTATTGCAAGAAATTGCTTCATTAAAAGACATTATTGCGAAGATGGGTAGACAAGAAGCATCTCAACCCCACTTTGATGAGCTACTAGTAGCTCCCCATGCTAGTAACTCCCCTTCAACTGAAGACATGCTCAAGACCTTAACAATGCACTTCACAACGCATGTGCATACTACTGAGGCCAGCATCAAGAGCATGAAGGAGGCCGTGGTTCATTTGACAGATGCGGTCGCTAGGTTGGACAAAAGGGCTGCGCATGAAAGTGTAAATGTTGTGACCCTCCGATGTGGCAAGGAATTGCAAGTCGCTCCTACTACTGAAAAGGACGACAAAGCTGAAATTGAAGTTGGGCAAGTTCCACCGCCCCGCGGCGACACCCACCGCGACCCGGCTAAAGCTCTCAGTTTTCCTGAGTTAACACCACCGCCCCGCGGCCAAGAACACCGCCTCGCAGTGAGACCACCGCCCCGCGGTGAATGCCCAGATCTGGATTTTGATCATGACGAAGAAGAGGACCCCTTTGTTCGTCCATTTTTTCCTCCTCTTGGTTCTGAAAATCTCTCTGTCCCCTTTCCGGAGGCACTAAAGGAGAGGATGATAATCGACGACAATGATCTCTTCGACACCTCTAGTAGCTGCAAGGAAACCACCCCTTTGGCCCATTTAGCAAACAGCACCCCAGGCTACGCAGAACTTTTAAAGGCGCTGGGTAAGATCAAAAAGAAACCAAAGGGGAAGCACAAGAAGGAGGCCTTGATACAGATGACGGATTCTTATATGTTGGATACGGCGCATGATAAACATGTAGCCCCTGAGATGCTGGGTAGACAGTTTCTGAAAATGGCAAGTACGTTCATAGATATGCACAATAGTCCATCTACCATGAAGTACAAGAGCATGAGGGCAAGGCTCAACAGGGAGTATACAAAGAGGCATCCCCCGGATATAGATCCCAGGTGTTCAGTTGCTATAAGCAACCCAAGTTGAGAAGATGAGTAGGATGTCAAGCCATGACAATAACTAAGGCGCTGTCCGAGAGGCAACCCGAGGTATGCTTTTCTTTCTTTGCTTTTCATTCTTTGTCTTTGCAATAATGTCTTTTAATGAAGCAACCTGCAGGGAAGAGACCCAAGAGATAAGTCAAAACTTGCCTCCCCGGCAACGGCGCCAATTTGATAGAGGCTTAAGTCGTGATGCCCAATCAAAGTAAATCCTTAAAAACCTAACAAAGTAAAGTAGGCAAGCAAGGGTCGAATCCCACATGGAGGAGATAATCTTTCTAAGTGCACAAGTGTATGTCAAAGGTAACAAAAGGGGGGTTTGGTTGGTTTGTTTGCAAATAAAGAAGTAAATCAAAACAAAGGTTGTAATCAATTGGGAAAACGTACTTAGCCAGAAAAATATCCACCATTCATTTGATTGATTGATCCTAGATTATCTCTATTCCTTCCTATGAATATTCATGTCCCTATTCTGAAATAGTTACAGTCCAACGAGTCCTGATAACCCTAACTATTAAACAATAAAGAGACCTTCAAGATTTAATCTAACAATAGCAAGAAGCATAGGAATTAACCAGGATATATGCAACACCATAACCCGCAGCATTTAACACATAATCAATTCTCTTTCACAATAAACGAATCCAACTAGTCCTAGAATATCATGTTTGCTACACAAGATAAGGGATTTCAACCCGAAATATCCAAACCCTAGCAATAGATAATTACTAATATCAACCAGGTGATCAATCCAGTCAAATCAATAAGAATCAATAGGAATAAGCTCAAGATAAAATATATAATCAAAGGAATAGGAATAGAATTATAATCTCACAATCATATATCAAATGAAAGCTTCAATCGTCGGACTAAGCAAAGGTTGCTTAGTTCTTCATAGTCTTGAAATAAAAACTCTCAAAGGGAAAAAACTGATGTAAACTGAGATCATGAAAGTGGCTACTAGGAATTAGGTTATAAACCTAACCCAAACCTAAAACTAAAGATAACAAACATAATCTAAAAGGAAATAAAATAAAGTAATCGGAATAAAAGAAATAGAATAAAAGGAAATAAAGTAAAATCGGATCATCGGAAGAAAACTTCGGCGCGCGTCTGACAACGGGTTTCCGCGACCGCGGAGGAATTTCCGCGACCGCGGAAATGTTTCTGTAAAGATCCTCACGTCTTCTGTCTCGTAATGTTCTGCGACCGCGGCACTGGCATCCGCAACCGCGGATTGTTCATTGTTGCTCGTCTTCACTTTTTTCTTCGTCTTCTCTCGTGGCTTGCCTCCATCTTCAATATATCTTCATTTAAGCTCTTCTATGCCACCAATATCATACTCATTCTCCTCAACTTCATACTCCACAATCACGCTCTAAACTCATCCAAATGGCACCCAAAACACCGGTAACAACTCCTAGTTAAACCCTACAAAGTAGCGCTGATCAATCTTCGTCTTCTAGCGATTCATCGCGTCAATTTGTAGGCAAAGTTGTTCGCCTCCATCTTATGTATAATATGTGATTTAACCCAACTTCACTTCTGCTCGTCTTCACTTTTTTCTTCGTCTTCTCTCGTGGCTTGCCTCCATCTTCAATATATCTTCATTTAAGCTCTTCTATGCCACCAATATCATACTCCTTCTCCTCAACTCCATACTCCACAATCACGCTCTAAACTCATCCAAATGGCACCCAAAACACCGGTAATAACTCCTAGTTAAACCCTACAAAATAGCGCTGATCAATCTTTGTCTTCTAGCGATTCATCGCGTCAATTTGTAGGCAAAGTTGTTCGCAAGGGGCGAGTAATGAAGGCTAATGGAGTAAAGGATAAAGGTGTGGTGTCTTACTCTCCCGCGGCTAATGTTTCTTAGAGCCAACCTCAAGATGAGGGGGTGCAGAGTACGGCCAGTTTTGTAAGTCATCGCGTGAATCCTGATCCTCCCCCTGTTCCCGCGGTGATTCTAGACGAGATTCCCATGGTGGTGAGCAGTCCAGGGAAAGACATGCGAGGTGTTGGGGTGGCTACAAGTGTTTCGCTTTCTACCATAGAAGATTTAGCGCGCTTAATTCCTTGGCCGCGTGGAGTAGAGCTGTGTCTTCCAGAAAAGGGGGGAACCTCCAATGTGCGGTACGAGAACTGCTTGGTTGTTTATGTGGCCAGCGTTGAAGTGGGATTTCGTCTTCCCTTACCTGATTTTTACCGCAATTGTTTGAGAAATCTCAACCTTAGCCATGCCCAGTTGTTTCCCAATGCATGGAGATACCTTAGTGAATACACGATGCGATGTTATCAAAGCGGTATCACACCTGACACGCAACATATGCTATGCCTCTTCACAATGAAGTATGACATATGCTTTTGCAATCTTGGCTTGCATACTCTAAGCGTGATCAGCAAACCTTCCAATGTGGGCAAATGAAAGGATAGATGGTTCTTAGTGCAATGTTCCTCACATTCAATCTTTAATTGTCGATTATTTCCCGGTCCCTTTATGTGTCCCAACAAACCGGATCAAAAGGAGATTGACGCGTGCAAAGCTCAATTCCGCAATGAAGGAGATGCTCATTTCAAGCGCTTGATTACCCATGAGAACTTAGAGAAAGCAGGACTGAGTTTACCGCATCCCATTGAACGCGTTGAGTCAGGTGATTATCTATTTTCTTCGTCTTTGATTTTTGCATGTTGTGCTAACTTGGTGTTGTGTTCTAAGGGACGGTGAAATCTGACTTCTTGTTGAAGAGGGCAAAAAAGATCGCGGGAGCTTCATCGCGATCAACATCAGCAATGGGAGCAGTCGACGATTTGGTTGGGGTGGAGCAGACACCAGTTCCCACCTCTAACGTGGTGATCGTATTTGAAACCACAACTTATTCGCTACTTCCGGCCGACCAAGTTGAAACAGAGACGCGCGGTAAAAAATGCCACGATGCTTCTCAGGCATGTCGAGAAGGCAAGAAATTGAGATCTGAAAGTAGCATTGACCCTGACCCGATTCGCTCATCAAGAGTGACCAAAAAAGAAGTAACAAAACGTTTCATCTCACCTGGACCTTCTGTGGCGGATATGCACAAATTAGCTATTCCAAAGGATGTGTGTGCTACATAGAAAGAGTGGTTGACGTCCCTACCCGCGCCACCCCTTTAGTTTGAAGCCATGAAGTACATGGAGATGGTATGGGATCTTTCATTTCTCATGGAAATATTGTCGCGTCAACTTTGCATTTTAATATTGTTAACTCTTGTTGGACTTTGTAGGCACGTCTTAGCATGTTAGTCATGACAACATACTATACTGCGTTGGAGGAAAAGTGCAAAGGAGTCCGCGAAGAAAATGAGGCTCGTGCGAAGGTGACAATACTGAACAAGCAATTTGAGCAGTCTGCGGTGGAGTGCCATTGGGAGCACGAGATAAGGGTCGGAGTCAGGCAGGCGGTCGCAAAGTTTGGCAAGATTGACCCTAGGATTACTTACTTCACTCCTGTGTATACGGACTTCTTCGTTGAGCCTCCGCTTGAGGACTTTGTTGAGGATAGTGGCCAGACGATGGGCGTTGATACGGATGCCGCGATGAACAGGGTGACCTCACTCGAAGATTTTGACGCAACTGAACTCCTGGGATCAATATCAGGGGGATGCCTCTTTGTATTTTCTATGTTGAGCTTTACCCCCAGTCTCCTGCACTTCATGGTGAGTGGACCACTATTCAAATCAATGAATGCACTTGCCATCTTCAGAAATGGTCTACCCAACATCTCAGGAGCTGCATGTTTGTCCTGCCCCGTATCCAGCGTGGAGAAATTTATCCTTTTACTCCCGGTTTCTTTCTTGTGCTTCCCCTTCGATTTCTTTTTGATCTTGGGTAGACCATTTCTTGATAGTTTCCTCTATGATGGCTTAGGTAAACATTGCATTGTCCTCAATGCTGGTCCAAGATCTTGATTTTTTCAATAGATGGGCTCACATTCCTTCACATAAAGAAAGATAGCTCTTATCAAGTTTTGTTTTTCTTCGTGTGTGTCTGTGTGCAAATTTTTGTGTGGACCTATCTTACGGTCCACACCCGTGCTACTGATTATTTTTTCTTTTTGATTTTGATACAGAAATGGAGAGATTTCCACAATTCTGGCAGGAACCGCGATATGACCCATACTCTTACGCATACACTCCATGGTGGGGAGATCACCCCAATTCGAGTTATGGGAACCAGCAATACCCTTTTTATGGTCCTAACTACCATGAGTTCTATCTGGAGCCACAGTCGTACTATCAGTAGGACACTCCATAGCAGTACAGTCCATCCTACGAGCATAGACCTCCGGTGTCCAATCCAAGTTCCTCCATGTCGACCGTGGAGATGCTCCAGAACTTGGAACGACAGATTGAGCAAATGGTTCAAGCAATGAGCAAAACGGAGGCCATGATGAAACTGCTATCGCCCCCAGTAGTGCAACAGGAGGACAATGTCTTCTCGATGACCCTACAAAGTACTGAGCAGCTGCATGTTGCCCCCTTACCTGAAAGGGAAGAGCAAATTAGTTAGGCGGGTGCAGAATATAGAGAGATGTCTGCAGAAGAAAACCGCGACCTCGGTTCACCCACTGAGGGGATGGGCATTCCAGACGATATTTTGGACCGCGTTGTGCTTTCTGAAGAATATTATTTTTTGGGACTGGAGGAATTCAGCGACCACGAGGAAGAGGGCCGCGACAGCGGATGTGATTCTAGGGATAACAGGAAAGACGACGTTTTTCCGCGACCGCAGACAGATATCCGCGATCGCGGAAAAATAGCCGCTGAAGAAAATCAGATCGAAGACATTCCGCGATCGCGGACAGAGAGCCGCGATCGCGGAAACAACCCTGATGCCCCAGATCCTCTCGAGGCTTCCTATGATGAGTATGTGAGTCCCAGCTCCTCTCCGCTTGTTTCGCTGTACCCCGTCGTACCCTTCCCTGAGGCATTACAAGATACTCGAAGGCTGAAGAACAACAAAGAGCTCTATGAAACCTTCAGTATTTGTGAGACAACCATTCCTTTGGTCAATCTGGCACACAGCAACCCTCACATCACATAATTTTTAAGGGCTCTGCGCAAGATCAAAAAGAAGCCAAAGGGGAAGCACAAGAAGGAAACTGGGATCCAAAAGGCAAATTTCTATAAGCTGGATATGGGGCAGGATAAGCATGCAACCCTTGGGATGTTGGGTAGGCCGTTTCTGAAGATGGCAAGTGCATTCATTGATTTGAATAGCGGTACACTCACCATGAAGTGCAGGAGACTGGGGGGTAAAGCTCAACATAGAAAATACAAAGAGGCATCCCCCTGATATTGATCCCAGGAGTTCAGTTGCTGTCAGCAACCCAAGTTGAGTGGGATAGTAGTAGGTCGAGCCACGACAATAACTAAGGCGCTGTCCGGGAGGCAACCCGAGGTATGTTTTTCTTTCTTGTTTTCCATTCCTTGTTTTTAGTTGCTTTGTGTTATTTTGTTTTTGCTTTTGTTTTTGTTTTCGTTTTTGACTAACATGCAGGAAGGAGATCCAGAGCCAAATTGAAGAAGGTGAATTACGCACCAGCAACATTTCCGCGGGCGCGAAAATCCCACTGTAAGTCTCCTATTTCCCTGCACTCGAAAAAAAGAAAAAAAAAAGAAAAATTCGAAAAAAAAAAAGTTATACCGAAGGCCAACTGTCCGAGTTCCCCATGGAGAGATGGTGCGCATCATGTTGTCAAGGAGGAGACATTAACCCGACATTTTATTTGGCAACGATGATGGCCCTACAATCGACAGCTGAGGAGGAGGAACACCAGGGCCCATAACACGATTACATTTGGGCCCATTTTTTGTGTTCGTTGAAGGCCGTGCACCCCGATTCCGTTGCTATTCCACTACACCTTACAGTGGATTCCTTTTGGTTGCACGGTAGAGTTTGAGTTTGGAGGACGCCGTGACACCAACGACATATGCTTTCATTCATTTATCGCTAGTAACAACTTCAGTGTCCAAGCCAACTCAACGACGTTTTTGAGTTAATTTTTGTGTTTCCCTGTGCGTCAATCTTTTTTTGTTTTTCAACACATTGAGGACAATGCAATGTTTAAGCATGGGGGAGTGTTCTATACTTGCTATGTCGTTGAGGAGAAAAGAAAAAGAAAAAGCCAAAAATTGAAAAAAAAAGAGGCAAAAATAGAAATCCTGGGATAAGTCGAAAACCCGAAAGGGCGACTTAGGTAATAAGCAGGTGGCTTGGACCAACATTAGGCTGGGGTAGTAATTGGTCAAGAGTGATGTGAGTTATATGTGAGCCCATCTATTGAAAAATGAAATGAGTGGCTTGGTGAAAACCCGAAAGGGCGCCTTGGCAGAATGGGTGAAAAGAAGAAGAGTGATTATTAGGAATCATCATTTTACCTGGCGTGGCGACATAAGAAGAGGAGATATAAGGAGGATTCGGGTAGGTCACTCTGGGAGGCATAAGAAGATAGTTGGAGGCTAGGATTAGATTGTTATTCACTCTATGGTGTTCGAGATAAGCTTGGGGGAAGTACTCTGCTTTCCTATCATTGTTCATTATTCAGTTTCCATTCAACATACTTTTCCCTTTGAGTTTATTTGTTTCCAAGACTATGAAGAACTAAGCACCCTTTGCTTAGTCCGACAATTGAAGCCTTCATTTGATTCATGATTGTGAGGTTATAACTCTATTTCCTATTCCTTTGGATTATATCTTTTCTCTTGAGCTTATTCTTATTGATTCTTATTGATTTGACTAGATTGATCACCTAGTTGATATTAGTAATTGTCTATTGCTAGGGTTTGGATATTTCGAGTTGAAATCTCTTATCTTGTGTAGCAACCATGATATTCTAGGACTAGTTGGACTAGTTTATTATGAAAGAGAATTGATGTTGTGCTAAATGCTGCGAAAAGATGGATGGTGGACTAGTTGGACTAGTTGTGACTCGAGATGATGGATGGTGGCTCGAGAGGTGAGCGAATCCTTAGCGTCGGCAGCGGGGTTGGATAAACTCGATAGAGATCGAGTGGATGCCATAGCGTCGGCGGCGGAGTGAAGGAGATGAGAAGACATCGATAAGTGTTTGACGTCCAATCAAAGGAAGGAGGCGATAGGCTCTCAAACTTAAGCTTTGATTCAAATTAGACGTAACCTAGTACAGAAGGTCGAGTTGACCTTTTATAAGAGATAGAGGGACTCGGATGGGCCGAGTCTCGCTTAATGGGCTAGCCCACGCGACACGTGTGGAACACACGCCCAAAAAGAAATAACTAAAATAATAATGTTTCATAAATGACAAAACAATTCAAAGATCGCGTTCAACTGATGGTGGCGAGTATCTTGACAGAGAACGTGTTCTCTGGACTTGGTTGGAGGCGATTGAGGGAGAACGCGGTCTCTTGCGTCCCTTGGCTAGCGACGACGCGCACAATCAATGATTGTGTCGCGTTGGCGATGGCTTTGGCACGCGATCTTGTTTATGGCCCTTCTGAGCGAATGCTCATAGCTTCCTCTTCCCTTGTGGCAGTCATGGTGGGTAGGATCGCATCACCCTCCCCCACTTGGTTCTAAAGCGTCCCCGCTTCACCATCATCGAACTTTGGCGCCATATATGGTTCCCAGTCTGCGACGTTGAAGGTCGCGTGGACACCGTAGTCTGGTGAAAGCTCGATCTCGTAGGCATTGTCGCCAATGGCCTTCACAACCCGGAAAGGGCCATCACCGTGTTGGGCCAGCTTTGATTTGCGCTTAGCTGGAAAACGGCCTTTGCGAAGATGCACCTACACCAAGTCTCTTGGGGCAAATATAATGCGGCGGCGCCCACGGTTGTGTTGTGTGGCATATTGATCAGCGCGGCGCTCTAGCTGCTCCCGCGTTCGCTGTTGCAGATCCTGGATCATCGCGGCGCGGTTGGCCGCGCTAGTGTGCTCATTGTCCTTCAGAGGCCGCGGCAGCATGTCGAGTGGAGTCAATGGGTTTCGTCCATAGACCACCTCGAATGGGGTAAGCTTTGTCGCGGAGTGCCTGGACCTGTTTTAAAAAAACTCAACAATTGCAAGTAAGTCTTCCCAACGCTTGGGGTTGGATTTGAGCATGGTCCTAAGGAGGGATCCTAGGGTTCGATTGGTCACCTCTGTCTGGCCATCTGTTTGTGGGTGGTAGCTAGTAGAAAACAAAAGTTTGATACCCAACTTTCCCCAAAGTGTTCTCTTGAAAAGGCCTATGAATTTGGTATCGCGATCACTCACAACAGACCTAGGGATCCCATGTAAACGGAGCACGTTGTCAAAGAACAACGCGGCGATTTCACTAGCAGTGTATGTGGTCTTGCACGCGATGAAATGTGCCATTTTTGAAAATATGTCCACAATAACAAAGATGGAGTCCTTACCCCTATGAGAGAGAGGCAAACCTGTGATGAAGTCCATGGACAAATCTTCCCAAGGGCCGAATGGAATGGGCAATGGCGTGTAGAGGCCATAGGGATGGGAACTAGACTTTGCGCGTTGACACGTGACATAATTTGTGCAATATCGCGTCACCTGTGTGGTCATGCGCGGCTAAAGGAAGTGCTCGCGAAGAGCTGCTAGTGTCTTGGTAACCCCAAAATGACTGCGTCCTTCATGGGCTTCTTGGATGAGGAGTTTCCTAATGGGTGAGCTAGGAATGCACAGGCGCCCGACTTTGTAAAGGTACCCCTCATGTAAGAAGTAGGTTTCAAACTCGTGGTCCCTAAGGCAGTGGTCTACAATTGGCTTAAAAAATGGATCAGTGCAGTATAAATCCTTAATCAATGCGAAGCCAAGAAGTTTAGATTGAAGATGAGTAAGGAGAACATACCTGCGAGAAAGGGCGTCAACGACCACATTCTCCTTACCTTTCTTATGCACAACGACGTAGGGAAACGTCTCCATGAATTCTACCCAACGAGCATGGCATCGACTGAGGTAGGCCTGACTCTTCAGATAGCTGATGGCCGCGTGGTCTGAGTGGATCATGAACTCGCGTGGCCAGAGATAGTGTTGCCATGTCTTGAGCACGTGGACAAGAGCGTAGAGCTCCTTGTCGTAGGTGGGGTAATTCAAAGTTGCCCATGTGAGCTTCTTGCTGAAGAACGCGATGGGCTTCTTCTCTTGGTGTAGGACTCCACCAATCCTCACATTTGACGCGTCACATTCCACTTCAAAGTGCTTGGTGAAGTCTGGTAGTTGTAGCAGTGGCGCGTTCACAAGGCTTCTTTCAATGCATTGAACGTGTGATTGTGGTTCTCCTTCCAATTCACCGCGGCGCCTTTTTTTGTGAGCTCATGGAGTGGCGCGGCGATGGAGCTGAAGTCGCGAACAAATCTCCTGTAGAAGCCTGCTAAGCCAAGGAAGCTTCTAACCATTGTTGGAGTGGTAGGTGTTGGCCATTTTGGCCATTCCCGGATGGCCTTCACTTTGTCTTCATCAACGCGGAGTCCATCTTTGGAGACCACGTAGCCCAGGAAGTTGGTAGTGTCGGATGCAAAATGACACTTGACAAGGTTGGCATACAATTGTTCGCGTCTCAAGCACTCTAACACAAGCCTAAGGTGCTTTACATGATCATCTAGACTACGCGAATACACCAGAATATCATCAAAGTACACTACAACAAATTTCCCCAGAAATTCCCTCAACACATGGTTCATGAGCCTCATAAACGTGCTTGGCGCGTTGGTGAGACCAAACGGCATGACTAGCCATTCATAAAGCCCATATTTTGTCTTGAACGCGGTCTTCCATTCATCACCCTCCTTCATGCGAATCTGGTGATATCCGCTCTTTAAGTCAATTTTGGTGAAGTGGATCGCGCCATGGAGCTCATCTAGTATGTCATCGAGACACGGGATGGGGTGCCTGTACTTCACTGTGATCTGATTGATGGTGCGGCAATCAACACACATGCGCCATGAGCCATCGTTTTTTGGCACTAGGATCACGTGGACCGTGCAAGGGCTTAGAGATTCCGTTACGTAGCCATGATCCAAAAGTTCTTGCACTTGGCGCTGTAACTCTTTTGTTTCTTCTGGTCCAACGCGATAAGCAGCACGATTTGGGAGAGAGGCACCAGGCACCAAATCAATTTGGTGTTCAATGCCTCGTAATGGGGGGAAGACCTTGGGGAAGCTCCTCTGGGAAGATATCTTTGAACTCATCGAGCAACGCGGCGATGGCGCTGGGCAAAGCTTCCGTGATAGGGCTCTCTGGGATGCAACACGTGGGCACCAATAGGAAACATGGTGCCTTGCCTCTCAAAGTAGCAGTGAGGTCGCTTGGGCGGGCAAGAAGCAATCTGTGCTCACAGGTTCCTTTTAACGCGGCCGTTGAACCATCCTTGCTACGCGTTCTCTCATTGGGTTCTTTGTTATTGGAAACACCTTCGAGCTCTTTGGGAGAACGCGGTCCTCTAGTACTTGTGCCTGGGGTGTTGGGAGAAGCCCCAGTATCTGGTTTGGAATGCGTCGGATGGGATGCGGTCTTGGCTGCTTCCAAAGCCTTTTGTCGATCACGCTCAACCTGATCCAATAAAATCTCATGAGGAGACATTGGTAAGAACGTGACGCATTTCCCGTGGTAAGTAAACACATAAGTGTTTAAATAACCATCGTGAAGAACGCGCCTGTCGAATTGCCATGGACGCCCCAACAAAAGATGTGTGGCGTCCATTGCAATGACATCACAAAGGACTGAATCTGAATACTGGCCAATGGAAAAATAAATAAGGCATTGACGAGTTACAGTGTTACCAGAACTCAATGAAATCCATTGTAGCCCATAAGGTTGTGGGTGAGGAGTGGTTGGCTGGTTGAAGTGGTTGACCACCTTTTCATTGATGATATTGCAGCAACTGCCTCTATCGATGATGACACTCAAGGATGCGGTCTTGACCAAGCAATGCGTGTGGAAGAGATTCTCGCGTTGGTCCATAAGGGTTGCTTCCTTGACAGTGAGGAGACGGCGCGTGACAAGGCTCAGAGGTGTGCCTTCATGTAGCGCGGTGGCTTCACAAGTGTAAGCCGCCTCATTGTCATCTTCAAATCCCTTCTCGATCGTCTCAAGGGCCATGTCCTCCTCCTCATAAGACTCATATCCCGTGGCGATGCTGGAGAAAAGGACTTTCTTGTTGTTTGGGCAATCTCTCTTGTAGTGCCCTCGTCCTCCACACTTGAAACACTCCAAGTCATGCGCGCGCTCAGTAGCTCGTGCTGAGCCCTTTGTTGGCGTCGTGCGAGGAGCATTGGTGGGAGATGCCGCGATCTTCCCCTGTCGGCTTTGATTTGACGCGGTGGTTCCTGTAGGTGGACCGCGCACATTAGTAGTAGGGGATTGACCAGAGTTAGAGTCATACCTTCGTTGACTTGAGGTTTTCCAAGAGGATTGCCGGCGACGCATTTCTTGGTTGTGGATTTGCATCGCGGTGTGAGTCAAGGTATTCAGATCCTTGATTGGCAATATCTCGAGTTGGTCACGGATGGACACATTCAAGCCACTCAGAAATTTCGTTCGCAGTGTGGATGAGGCGACACTGATGTTGGCTTTGTAGTACATGTCCTCCAACTGAGAGAAGAACTCCAGAGGTGTTTTGGAGCCATGACGCACCATTGCGATCTCCATTCGCATTTGATTTCTGTAGTCCGCTGGCACGTACTTTTGTGTCATGACATACACGAGCTGGTGCCACTCCGTGATGGGAGCAAGGTGTCGACGAACGCGATCGTCCACGAACCTGTGGTACCACATCAACATGCTCCTCTATGGGGACGCGACAATATCGCAAAGTATACTCTGTAGGCTGCACCCACTCAAGAAACACAGCGGGATCATATTCGCCAAAGAAATGCTCAATTTTAACTTTTACCTCATGGCGGCTAAGCCTTGGTGTGTGTTGAGCAGGTTGTGGTGCATGAGCGCGTTGTGCAGCTTCCTCAGGGCGATTATGAGGATGGCGAGCTTGGCGAGCCTGTACATCTTCAGCGACGAAGTCCCTAGGAGGCACGTTGTACTCAGCGCGTCCTTGTCTTCGTCTTTGAACAGGTGTATTGTGTTGGCAACGAAAGTCACGCACCATGTCCTCGTGGTGTTGGCCACGAGAGGCACGCGTGTTGTCGCCCAAAACGCGATGTGGTTGTCCTACTGGTTGGAGTGGAGGTGGAATCCAATCCACTGGCCGATCTACGTCATCGATCCATAGCCATCGGAGCCATAACACAGAGTGCGCGCGCTTTGATGGCCAAGGTGGTCGTTGAAGTCGAATGGCACTGGGGTGGGATCATGGTGACACTGACGTGGCTCGCTGTCTGCGACGCGATGGGATCTACGCGGAAAACCGGAGTCGCGTGCATCTCGTATGGTTCGGCCGGCAAGAGGTGTTGATGCAATCTCGCGGCGGCGTCTTGTTCCCCTGGATTCATACCTGTCATTGAAGTCAAAGGGTTAAGAGTACTCACCATGGGAATCATCGTCGCGATCGGAGCCGCTGTTGTAGCCGGCTGGTGTTGCTCGCGGTGCGTATCGTTCGCGATGTGACACATAGCCTTGGTGGCTTTCGATCACATATTGGATTCGTTGAAGTTGCGGTTGCAAGTTTGAGGTGGAGGGCATGACTCCTTTGCCCTTGTCCACGCGTTGTTGACTTGGCTCGGCTTCAGTGTGACGCGGCGCGCCCAGGGTGTCCATAGGGACCATCAAAGTTGGTGTGGGTTGGGCCGGCGCAGCGCGTTGCATGGCCTGCAATTGGGCAACTTGGCGCCTAAGTTCTTGTATCTCGCGTTGCTCCTCCGAGAGTTCCAGAATGGGGTCTGGTTGGGGAGGATTGGCGAGAGGGACCACTTTATGTTGCGCAATGTTTTGCTGTGATGGTTGGTTGTTGCCATCTCCTTGGGCATTTCCACCGGTGGGTGCCGTGAGGCTACCTATCACAATATGACCAGACATCGCGAGTAAAAACGAACCAAAGACAATACAAAACCAAAGAACAAGTAAGCACTTAACAAGTAACAAGTGTTCACGTAGGAGGGCGCGTTCTTTTGGCCGTGAGGGCGGCTAAAGGCAAGCAAAGCAAGTGTGATATGCAAGCACAAAAGCAAACGAAACCAAAACACAACTCTCACAAAACAAAGTATAGCAGTATCAAATTGTGTCTCCATATAGGATACAAAGCCTTCAATAACCTTGCAAACCTGCACTTTGTTCTGTAACAAGTAAATCCAAGTACACTTGGAATAATCATCGACAATGGTGAGGAAGTACTTAGCCCCATCCATAGAAGGAACCCGATATGGCAACTGCAATCGAGGTACTGCGGACAAATGGCAAATGGCAAATGGCAACTTGTGGTATTTGTCCAAAACACAACTCTCACAAAACAAAGTATCTATGCTTGAACAATCATAACCTGATATGTGTTTCATCTTAGACAATGAAGAATGACCTAGTCTAGCATGTTGCAAAAGAAAATTGTCAATGCTGCTACAAGCTGGCTTATGATGAACACTTTTATTGGCTGAACATCCAGCATCCACTGGCTGCAACTAAAGTCTGTAAAGACATGCCTTCACTGGGATTGTAGCAATACTCTCACCATTAGTATGACCCTACAATATGCAACTCATATGATCAAACAACACTGTGATAGTTCTGTCAAGAACCAGCTTAGAAACTAACATCAAATTGTGCCTGAACTCGGGCACAAAAAGAACTCTATGAAACACCAAAGAATGAGTTAACTAGACTGTGCCAGAAAAGTGTATTGTCTTGGTTGAACCATCTGGCAAAGCAAAAAAAAATGGCCTTGTGCAATTTATGCATGTAAGAGAAGAATGATGCATCATATGCAATGTGATCGATGGCTCCAGAATCAATGATCCATGTATGCATGTTATGCTCATGCAATGCATCAATAAATGTACTATTCAAATTACCTGTGAAATTCACAAATGATTGCCCTGTATTGTCTGAACCAGTAAGACTTTCCATAGAACCTTTACCTTTCATCATTTTAACAATTTCCTGAAATACAACATTAACCATGGATGGATCTGGTGCTTGATGAGCGATATCTCCCATTTCCAAAGGATGATCCTCCATCTGCACATCTTGAACATTAGCTACATATATGTTGACAGACTGATCATGAGGTCCTTTAGGCTTTAGCACCACAGTGAGTACACTTCAAGTCTCTTTTGTCAACTCTCTCTCGGTTATAATCTCTGCGTCCTCCATCATTTTGTCTCCCTCCATCTGATGACCTTCTCTTCCAATTAGACCTATTGACAGATGATAGGCGTTGTCGAGGCGCCTAAACAAAATAATCCTAAACAAACCTAAACTAGTAGCAAAGGCAAGCAAGGGTCGAATCCCATAGGGAGGAAGTAATCTTTCTATGTGCACAATTGTATGTCAAAGGTAACAAGGGGGGTTTTGGTTGATTGGTTGTCAAACAAGTAAACAAGGGAAACAAAAGCAAAGAGTTTGAAATCAAATAGGGAAAAACACTTAGCCAAACAAATATCCACCATTCATTTGATCGATTGATCCTAGATTCTCTCTAATTCCTTCCTATGAATGTTCCTATTCCTTTTCGTGAGTTATAAACAAGACAAACAGACCCTGAGAATACTAACTATTAAATAACTATGAAAACCTCACGCGTCAATTCAATAGCAGCAATGAGCACAGGAATTTCGATAGATACATGCAAGAGTAGCAAACAGTCATACTATTGCATGCAATTAATTCTCCCTACAATAAACTAGTCCCAAACAGTTCTTACAGTATTGCAGTTGCTATACATGAATTAGGTAACTCAAACAGTAATTACCAAACCCTAGCAATAGACAATTACTAATAACAACTAGTTGCGTCCAACAAGTGAAATCAATAATAATCAATGGGATGAAGCACAAGAGAATCAATACATTCAAAGGAAAAGAAATAGAATTAGAATCTCACAACCGTATATCAATTGAAGGCTTCAATCGTCGGACTAAGCAAAGGGTGCTTAGCTCCTCATAGTTCTTGGAAACAAATAAACTTCAAAGGGAAAACTGTTGAATGCTAAAACGTGATGTTGAACAATGAAAGGGAAACTAGGTTAAATAACCTAACCCTAAAACTCAAGTGGAAAGATAACGAAAGTAGTCTAAAAGGAAATAATAGTATAAAGTTCGAAATAATATAATAAAATAAAGTCGGAAAAGGCAAAAGAAAGAAAACTTCGGAAATCTTCACGGGCTTCGCTCCGTGTCATTCCGCGGCCGCGGAAAGAAATCCGCGGTCGCGGAAATATCAAATCTGCTCTCGACCTGTCTCGCTGAAGGGATTTTCCGCGGTCGCGGCAGAAAATCCGCGGTCGCGGAAAATGGCAATTCTGACTCCGCGCTCTCGACTTCTCCGCGATCATGTGTCCTCTTCGCCCGCGGTCACGGCATGCTCGCGGTTTAGCCTTCTTCTCCTTCGTGTGGCTTATTCCTTCTATCTTCCTTGGTCTACTCCTCGTCTTCAATAAATCTTCATTTAAGCTTCTCCAAACCACCATATCCACACTTCTTCTCTCCAACTCCCTACTCCACAGTTATGCTCTAAATCCACACAAATGGCACCCTAAATACCGGTAACAACTCCTAGATAAGCACTGCCAAGTAGTGCTGATCAACAGCAAAAGCCATTGTATCCTGACTAGAACTACCACCATTGGTAATCTCTTTTTGCCTTTAAATCCTCATAACCATCTGAAAAGCCTTGTTTACCCCGGGTAAAGGTTACAAAGACAAGATATTACTTCTCACATGTTCATAGCACTCATTTAACCCCATTAAGAACTCCAACACTTTGCTTTTCTGTTCTCTGTGTAACATCCTCTTTAACAACAGACAATTGTAATTCCCTAAGGCTCTACAGTCACAAGTTGGAATCCCTTCAAAAACTTGTAACTCATCCCATATTTTCTTAATTTTCCCATAATATGCATCTACATTCAGATTTTCTTGTCTCATATTAGACAATTCCTTTTGCAATTGATAAACCAACGGCGCATTAGATTCAGAAAATCTTTCAATAATCTCACTCCACAGTTCCTTAGCAGATTGAACATGCATAAATCCTTCAGCAATTTCATGAATCACTTATAATCCAACATCTAACCATATAATCCACGCAGATCCACATTCCTCGTTTCTCATCATCATCAGTAAGAATGAGACATGTTCCATCTATATATCCAAGTTTCATTTTTAGATCCTAAGGCCATTCAGACTCCTCTACTCCAGGAAATGAAATTCGAGCCATTAAAATGATTCGACATAATCTGAGTACCTGGATTGTCTGAATAAAACAAGAACAAAGGATCGACATATCCACTTTTACCTTGTCCAGTTAAATTTCCTGCAACTTCTGCTCAGCGACCTCCATTGTTGACCTCCTCTCGAACGCCATTATCAGCAACCTCTTCCTCGAACTGAGCCATTTCTCAAGCTCACAATGAATCGATCGATTCAATCTGTTTGCTTCTCACAATCCTTTGCAAAATCAAGAGAAAATTCTCGATCTCCTTTCGCTGCTCACGATCATCCGCGAAATCTACCGAATCCAATTGGATTCAACTATCTTGAGAACTAGATCGACTCTGTAATGACTTCGAATCTTCAATTTAGCTTTGATACCATTTGAAGATTTGAGATCGGAAAAACTCAATGAAAATCCTCTAGAACACGAGAGGAGAACAATTGAAGGAGAAGATATTTTGGGAATTTTCTGATTTCATTATGCTGTATTGTACATAACTAACTAGCTACAAGCTATATATATAAGCAGCTAATGAAGTTAACTAACTAGACTGCTAAGCTAGCTAACACGGGCCCATACCTAACAAACCCGTAACAAACTATCAGCTAAAACTAGGTAAGACTAATATGTACAAATACACATCATTAGTCTCCACAACCTTCCATAGATCCACTTTAATGGCTATCCTCTGGGAAGTAGTGGTACACCATAATGTTTTAAAATGTCTTGGCATACGACGACATTGTGCTAAATGCCTATTTTGGGAAGAAAGGATCCTTGCTTGGTAGAGTTAATTTTGCAGGCAACCTTGGCCATTCTAGCAGTTAAAATTTTGGAATCACCTTATAGATGAAAGAGCAACAAGAAACAAGTCTATATTCGCGGATGCCTTGTGGAGAGTAATTTTTGGGAAGGAGGTGGATGGTGGTGGTATTGATCTGTTTCAACAACTTTCATGTGTGAAAAAAATCCTTCACGACAAAAATTGAAACTTCACCCACAATATCATCTTAGCCAAGGCATTGACCAAAGGAACAAATTTAGGGATCAACTAGTTGTCCAACGCCTTCTTTCCCAAAGAGATACTCATGGTAGTTCAAGATATGGAATTTAATGGCTCGTATGTCATCCAAAATTGAACCATCATCAGTGGTGAATGAGAAAATGTGAGCGGGAGGAACTTTGTGTTTGATGATGGAGTGGAAGAATCTAGTATTGTCGTCACTTCATTCATAGCCTTCCATCTCCTAAATCTAATGGTCACTATTACTCCTCACTTTACACAATCACACTCTAAGCTTACTATGCATGTAAACCCTGCTCCAACAAATTGAAGGGAAATGTGTCCTTTAATCAAGATGACAATTACTAATGATAGAATATGATTAATAATAGATATTTATAATCCGGATATTTTAGGTAGTCTTAGTGCTTTGCTAGAAGCCAACTATGACTTATGGGATAAATTCGATTTGGCCCATTGCTACTTTATCCTGGTCCTATAAGGTCACACACAATAGAGTAATTGGGCTAGATCAAAGCAACTCGAGGCCCATTGTGGGACTGGGAATTTCAGTCAGTGTATATTGTTGGAAGAGTGGATTATTCATTAAGTAATAATAAGATATTGTATCAACCATAAATTTCAGTCAGTGTATCTATTTACTTGATGATACAAGGAAATATATCTTTAGGAAAGATAAGATATTGTATCAACCATAAATATCTCTTTTTAGTTAAAAGGAGATTCATCTAATAAGATAAATGATATAAGATAAGATAACATGTATATATATATTAATATATACATATATCTTCCAAAAAGGCTAAAAGGAAGTTGTTCCTTCACGTGAAGAAAAATATACATCAAAGGCAATTGTGAGTTTGCTGGAGTTGGACCATCGAAGCCATCACTTTGGCTTATCACGGTCGTACTCCAAAATTGTTGGAGTCTTGTTCGTTCCTCGTTCGTTTGTTCTAGCAAACGAAGACAAGGCGAGCTAGTACCGTACTCGTGTGGACCAAGTAGAGGAGTCATACTTGAGGCTCTATCCTCCAAGGTGATCCCAGAAACAAGTTTTGCATCAAAATATATGTTACTCTTTCATATGTGGTTCGTATCAGGTTTATGCATGAGATCCTAAGTTAGATGTTAGAAAACTATTTTCTGAAATTCCGCTTAAAGCATCTAAATTCCTACAGTGGTATCAGAGCCTCTTGCATAAATTGATATGATCATAATTAAAGTTGTTAATTTTGATGCATGTTCTTGATTATTTTGGTTCAATTTAGTGGTAAAATTGATGTGTGGATTAACTTGTATGATTAAAATTGTTATTTTAATTGATTGGATGCATAAAGTTATGACTTTTGTGTGCTTAATATACTCGAAAATTTTCAGCCACTTGACCGAAATTATGCATGCTAAAATTATGATTTGTTTGCTTAATTTTGACCCTAAAATTGATTTGTATGTTTAATTTATGCAAGAGATATGATTTCTTGTATAAATCATAATCACACATAAAAATACTTGATTTTTCATGTTGGTGAAAATTGATTCAAACCCTAGAAATTTAGAATTGCATGTCTTGAATGCCCACAGTTGATTAATTTTGTATGAAATTGGTTCATACGTTAATTTTTAAAATCATCAAAATTTGTAATTGTTACAAAATGAGTGGGAGAAAAGGTAAAATCGTGGCTGAGTGGCCAAAAGTGACTCACGACGGTGCGTGGTGGCCGGCGGCAGGCCGGGCGTGGTGTAGCGGCTGTCTGGGGGGCGGCTGGCTGCGCGGATTGGCTGGGGTGGTGGCTGCATGGTGCAGTTAGGGTGGGGGCTGAACTAGGGTTAGGGTTTGTTAGCATAAGATCCTAATTACATTAATTAGATATAGTAACAAGATATCTTATCTCTAGAGTATATTTTATCTAATTATACATGGTAATGATTAATATTGGTATTAATTCCATATATGATTTTATTGAATTAAAATAATAAGAAGATTGGATTAATTATTTTATTGGATATTTTAATTAATTTAATCTTGAAAGCCTACTAATATGATTAATAGTCTATTATTGTCTCTTAATATTTGATATTATATTTTGCATGTATGATTTAATATTATGATATTATTATTGCATGCGGTGACTGGTATGGCCCAAATAGGATAGAAAATACAATATGCGTATCATTATGTATTTTTGTAATTTAATTTTCAAGAAATTAGATTAGATTTACATTATGTAATACAAGAGAAGAAGATCCAATGAAGATTCAAGGATGGAGATCCAGAGGAGAATCAATGATGGAGATCCAAGAGACAAGAAGAATCTATGAAGATTAGATCTTATGGGTTTTTAGGGACCATACTAGGATCACATTTAATTTTTGCATTTGTTTTGCTTTAAATATCTCTAAGTTTATGCTTGCTTGTTTATTTATGCTATTTAGTTCACTAGTAAATAGACTTACATGATAAACCTAATTCCCTTAAAATAAAATTGAGATTTTGCCTTTCGAAATCATAACCTATGAGGCCCTTGGAATTTGATGGATAGGTTTTGCTAAAGCAAGGTGTCCATGATTTGACCTTGGGATAGTACGGGTAAATCTATATAAGGGGTTTACAGCCTTGATTTGGTTATACTCAACAAAAGACCAAAAGATAAAGTTTTGGATTTTGAGGCATGGGATAGATTTGACATAAGATGTAATCTATCAACCAAGAGTTATAAATGTTATAACTAGTAAAAGATACTTACCTTGATCACATAGGATTTAGGAAAGTGTCAAAGTACGCCAAAAGTCTTATCTGAAATAGGATCTTGGAATCATTTTATTCAAAGGGAAATTTTAAAATGGTTAAAATGGCACTGGCTTATTTATGTTTAAAGCATGTTTAAAAATTTTAAGCTATTGCATGACAAGCATGATTTACATTTTGCATGTTATTTTTGTTGTATATATCATGTCTAGAAACGATAACCCAACCATCATCAAGTTACGTTCGATTCTTGAGAAGAATAAGCTGAACGGAAACAACTTCCTCGATTGGGAAAGAAATCTGAGAATTGTTCTCAGGTCTGAAGGAAGAGAGAATGTCCTTGACACCCCTATCCCAACATTGACTGCTATGTCTACTCCAGAGGAGATAGTAAAGGAAAAGCAGATAAAAGATAAGTCAGTGATTGTCACTTCTCTTATATTGGCTTCCATGGAATCGAGCCTTCAAAAGAGGTTTGAAGGATGGACGCCTACACCATCATTCACAACCTGAAAGTTATCTTTCAGGAGCAAGCGAGAATGGAGAGGTATGAGACTAATAAGGCAATTCTTGATTGCAAGCTTGAGAAAGGCAAGCTAGTTAGTGCTCATGTGTTCAATATGATTGGACATTTTGAGAACATGGAAAGGCTTGGCCACCCCTATAGTCAAGAGTTGGCTACAGACATCATACTCCACTCTCTGCATGATGGATTTGCTCAATTCAAGCTGAACTTCAATATGAATGGAGTTGGAAAAACACTTGAAGAGCTACATGGGATGCTCAAAACAGGTGAGCAAAATCTCTCTGTTGACACCAAGAAAGAGATCTTGATGGTTAACAAGGGAATAGGGTTCAAGAAAGGGGCATCTGGACAGCAGAAGAAGAACGTGCAAGGGAAGGGCAAGCAAGTTGCACAACCCAAGCAGACTTCTGAAAAGGCTAAAGTAGCGGCTGACTATGACTGTTCTTACTGCCATGCCAAGGGTCATTGGAAGAGGAACTGCCCGAAATACTTGGAAGATAAAAAGAATGGAACTGTAAGTTCCAATTCAGGTACATATGTTATAGAAGTCCTAACAGCTAAAGCTTCAACTTGGGTATTGGACTCAGGTTGTGGTTCTCACATTATTTCGAATGTGTAGGGACTAAGAAGAAGTAGATGCTTAGCTAAAGGAGAGGTAGACCTACACATTGGAAATGGAGCAAGGGTTGCTGCACTTGCCATTGGAGATTATAGTTTACCTTTACCTTTTGGTTTAGTATTAGAACTTAATAATTGTTATTTTGTCTCGTCTATTACTGGAAACCTAATTGCGACTTGTGTTTTGGATTTAGAAGGCTATGATTTTACTCTTAAAGGTCAGCGTTTTTTCTATTTTCAAAGATAACATCTTTTATGTCGATGTCATACTGAGTAATGGACTCTTTATTGTAGATCAAGGATCCAGCATCTATAACATAAACACCAAAAGGCAAAAATCAATTGACTATAGCACCACCTATCTATGGCACTGTCGATTAGGTCACATTAGCCTAAATTGCATAAAGAAGTGATCAGCTCTACTTTGTAGTGCTTATCTAGGAGTTGTTACCGGAGTTTTAGGTACCGTTTGTATGGGTTTAGAGCATAAGTTAGGAGAATGGAGTTGAGGAGAAGGAATGTTGATTTGGTGGTGGTGAAGTGCTTAAATGAAAACTATAGAAGATGGAAGGAAGCCACCACGAGAAGAAGCCGCGAGAAGCTGAAGAAGAGCAACAAAAGACTTTCCGCGGTCGCGAAAGCCACTGCCGCGGTTGCGGAAATACGTAGAAGCAGCGACGACAACAGAAAGTTTTCCGCGGTCGCGGAATCCTTTCTGCGATCGCGGATACTGTTCATCAACGCGGAGCCAAAGATTTTGTTTCGTCCGAGTTTATTTTATTTTATTTCTTTTTCTTTTATTTCCGTTAGTTTATTTTATTTCATTATAGGATATTATTTCTTATCTTTAGATTAGGGTTTGCAAGGTTTTCCATATTATTAGTTAGCAGCCTCTTTTCATTATTGAACATTATTCATTATCGTTTAGTTTTTCCCTTTGAGTTATATGCTTTGAAGACTATGAAGAACTAAGCAACTATTGCTTAGTCTGACGATTGAAGCCTTCCTTTGTATTTGGTTGTGAGATTATAATTCTATTTCTTTTCCTTTGAATGTATTGATTCTCTTGTGCTTAATCCCATTGATTCTTGTTGATTTGACTGGCCTGATTATCTAGTTGATATTAGTAATTATCTAATGCTAGGGTTTGGTTATTTCTGTTTGAAATACTGATAGGCGTTGTCGTGACACCTAAACAAAATAATCCTAACAAACCTAAACAAGTAGTCTGGGCAAGTAAGGGTTGAATCCACAGGGATGAAGTGATCTTTCTAAGTGTTTATAAGCATGCAAAGTAACAAGAAAGGGGTTTTGATTATCAAGCAAAGTAACAAGGATGCAAGCTTTAGAGGGAGAATAAGTATGACAGGTGAAAGTATTCCACTAGACAAATATCCACACTGCAAAGGAAACAGGTTGATCACTGATAACTATTTTTCCAAGTTCTTTTCACAATCTTATAGTTGTTCTCATCCTGATCTTAAGTACTACCAATTCTCACAGTTGTTGATAGACTTATTACTATATTAATGGAAAAGTACTACCAATTCTCACATTTGTTGATAGACTTTACCACTAACAAAGCAATAGCAATGCACACAAGGATATAGGATACATGCAAATAGAAGAAAACCCTACTACTTAACATGTAAATAATTCTCTCTTTCACAATTGCACACTCGTATTCCACTATATGTAACAATTGTGTTTGCCACTTGGTATGCACTCGTATTCCACTATATGAAAACCCTAGCACTATGATAAATATCGATAAACCTAGTTAGCAACTCTAGATAAATCAATACAAACCAATAGACAATATGCTCAAAAGAATTAAACCAACTTTATAAGGTATAGAACAAGGAATAGAAATCTCACAACCAATCCATTGCAATGCTTCAATCGTCTAGCGAAATAAAGGTGTTTAGTTCTCCATGGGTTAAAATCCTAGAGGCAGAAAGAAAACGAGTCTCTAGATCTAAATTGTAGATTGTGGCAACTAGGTTAACTAAAGGGTTTTTAACCTAATTCTAAAAGGTGTAAAATAAAATAATAAAATAACAATAATAAAATAAATACCAAAAATAACAAACGCAATTTGGGGAAATTATTCCCGTAATCTCGCAATTCTCGGCGCAAGCAGCTCGTCCCAGCACGGCCCAACAACAGCTCACTCGGCCCATCTCGCTCAACATCAGATTGCTGACATCATGGTGATGTCATCCCCACATTTCTCCATTTCAGCTCACGCTGATTTCCGCTTCAATTCGACGCGGGCTGAGCTCTCCTTTTTGGGCCTTTCTTTCATGTGGGCCTTTCTTTCATCCAACTTGGCCCAAAATAAAAGCAGCACGCGGGCAAATTTAAATAAGTTGCTTCACCTCACGTGATTAGACGCGGGGCGTCAGCTCCCACCGCGGGGCGGTAGAAATTCGCCCACTCCTTTCTCTTCTGCTCTTCATTACTACCAAGTGTTGGTAGAGAGGGAACAAAGCTCTCTCCATATGCTTTGTTACCTCTCAAGGAACATCAATGACGAACGAGAATCAAGCTGCGAATGGAGTGAAGGATATTCAGCGTGAAGATTATGGAAAATATCTTGGAAGATCACACGGTCAAGGAAGAAGGATTTCGGCTGAAAGGATATCGCCGATGGGAAGATTTTGAGAGAGAATCCGATTATGTTATCTTAGGAAATCTTTCCTAAGATAATATATTTGGAGAGAGAAGGATTTTATCTTAATCCGATTATGTTATCTTAGGAATTCCTTCCTTAGATAATATCGGCTGTTAAGATAATATTCTTCAAATCATTTAATATCTTCTTGTTACCAAACTTAGAAAGATATGTTATCTTGTTACGATTGTGTTAGTCGAGTTGTATTTATAGGATTGTGAGATTCAATTCTACGTATGAACTCGGAGCATCAAACTGAAAAGAAAAAGAGAGTGAAGTGTTTGTGAGTCTTAGAGTGTTGAGTTCGTATTCACCGTTGTAGAAGAGAGTTTCAAATCTAGGTGGGAAGTCTAGGGTTTGGAGTTCAGGCTACAAGTGTAATCGAACAAGAAATCAATAAGACAAGTAGACGCTTCAAAATCCTCTCAAGCGAGAAGCTTGAAGGTAGTGGTTTTTCCTTGATTAGTTATTTGACTGATTGGGGTTTCCACTATACATCGTGAGTTCATCACTTTATCTTTCTTGCTCCGCGACCGCGGCCATCAGCGGGAGCGAGCCCGAACAGTTCCGAACTTTTATTTACTTTTTCCTTTTTCTTTATTTTATTTTATTTAATTCCGAATATTAGTTTATTTCCTTGTAGGATGATGTTTGTGATCTTGGGGGTTTAGGTTAACATTATTTAACCTAACCTCCACAGCCTCCATTCATCATCTTCGGATCACGTTAGACCTAGTTTTCCATTCAGTATTGTTTTTCCCTTTCTTAGTTTAGTTCTTTGTTTTGTTTGGTGTTTTTGGCTAGACAATTGAAGCCTTGGTTTGAATTTGATATTGAGATTATTCCTTTACTCTTTCTATGATTGTATTAATTCTCTCTCGTGCTTAATCTCATTGATCATATATCGATTCCCCTTGATTTGTTGATTAGGACATCAATTAGATTGTTAATAGTAGTTCCCTCTAGTCTGACAACCTAGAGAAATTAGTATTATGCTATTGGTTCCCCTTTTCTATACAACCTGTTGAGATTGTTATTGATCATATTACTAAGGATTAGAGGATACTGGTTGAGAATCTAAATCCCTTAGTTTGTGTAGAGAATTAATTGCATGCAATTGTATGACTGGTTGCTGCACTTGCATGTACCTATCTATTCTTGAATTCATTGTTGCTGTTAGATTCAATCTAGAAGGTCTTCTAGGTTATTTGATAGTTAGGGTTATTAGGACTGGTTGGACTAGTAACTATATCAGAACAGGGATTAAGACATTCATGAGTATTGAGGACTAGGAGTAATCAATGATTGATCAACCAAACTAAAGATGGATATTTGTCTAGCCAAGCTTTCTATATTTTATTTATCGTTTTCTTAGTTAGTTTCATTCAAAAAAAAACCTTTGTCTTTGTTATCAATTGGTGAATGATTTTGCAAACATGAAATATAACTTGATTCTCTGTGGGATTCGACCATTGCTTACCAGACTACATTAGTTAGGTTTGTTTAGGATTATTTTGTTTAGGTGTCACGACAACGCCTTATCAATCAGATAGGCCCAAAGCGCAACCAAAGAGATACATTGATTTCATAATGACTGCGAGTTTGGACATCCTGCTTTTAGAAAGCGATGAGCCTACTACATACAAGCAAGTTGTGGCGAGTCCAGACTCCGAGAAATGGCGTATTGCCATGAAGTCTGAAATGGATTCCATGTCTGAGAATCAAGTATGGGACTTGATAGATTTGCCAGATGGGGTAGTACCCATAGGGTGCAAATGGGTTTACAAAGCGAGACTGGTTGCAAAGGGATTTAAACAGATTCATGGTACTGACTATGATGAAACCTTCTCTCCAGTCGTAATGATTAGATCCATTCGGATACTCCTAGCAATTACAGCTCATTATGATTATGAGATCTGACAAATGGATGTCAATACCACTTTTCTAAATGGACTTTTAGAAGAGGATGTGTACATGACACAACCTGAGAGTTTTGAGGATTCACAGAATCATAGGAAAGGATGCAAGCTTAAGAAGTCCATTTATTGACTTAAGCAAGCATCAAGGAGTTGGAACCTTTGATTTGATGAAGTGGTCAAACAATTTGACTTTATCATATGTGAAGAAGAACCTTGTGTTTATAAAAAGTTTAGTGGGAGCAAAGTGGTCTTCCTGGTCTTGTATGTGGATGACATACTACTCATTGGAAATGACATTCCTATGCTGGAGTCCGTTAAGGACTGGCTTAAGAAGAATTTCCTAATGAAGGACTTAGGAGAGGCCGAGTACATATTAGGCATCAAGATCTATAGAGATAGGTCTAAGAGACTTATTGGACTAAGTCAAGGAACTTATGTGGATAAGGTCCTTGATAGGTTCAATATGAAGAATTCCAAGAAAGGATTCTTGCCTATGCATCATGACTTACATCTCAGCAAGAAGCAGTGCCCAGTGACACCTGCTGAGCTAGAAATAATGAGTAGGATTCCTTATGCATCTGCAGTAGAATCCATCATGTATGCCATGGTTTGTACTCGCCCGAATGCTGCATTCGCTTTGAGCGTGTGTGGCAGATGCCAATCGACTCGAGGTGAAGCACACTGGAATACAGCTAAGAACATCCTTAAGTACTTGAGAAGGACTAAGGATGATTTATTGGTGTATGGAGGACATGATGAGTTGATCGTTGAAGGATATTCTAATGCAAGCTTCTAGACAGATAGAGATGACTTCCGGTTCCAATCCAGATACGTCGTCATTCTTAATGTAGGGGTTGTGAGCTGGAAGCGCTCAAAGCAAGACACGGTAGATGATCCTATGACAGAGGCTGAGTACATTGCTACAGTGGATGCAGCTAAGGAAGCTGTCTGTATAAGGAAGTTCATTGCCGAGCTTTGTGTGGTTCCCAGTTGTGCTAAGGCAATTGACATCTATTGTGACAACAATGGTGCCATTGCCGAATCCAAGGAACCAAGTTCTAACTCCAAATCCAGACACGTGCTCAAGAAATACCACATCATTCGAGACTATGTCCAGAGGGGTGATGTGAGGTTATGCAAAATACACACGGATGACAATATTGCAAATCCGTTGACTAAACCTATATCCAAGCCCAAGCATGATAGTCATACTAGGGCTAAAGGACTCAAGCACATTGGAGAATGGCTTTGAGATTGTATTGTTTTGAGATTATGTATGTTGATTTCATGATTGTTGAAACATTGCATCATGTTTGTTTTTGAAATAAAGTTTCATTATTATTTAATTATGGTTTAGAATTAAGTAAAATGTCCTAATAATTTATAATCATCAAATAGGATCATCATAAAAGTTATGGTGGATGAAACCCTATTATGTGAACTGATATAATGAATTATGAGTTATCCGTAGTCTAAGTCATTAAATTGGACATAAATGACTCAATACAGGCTATTATGTAAGTTGATTGATAGCGCCAAGTTTCACAGGTTATAGGGACATAGAGATGTCTAATCAATTACATGGACATGTATGGTGGATATGTGTTGGACAGACCTACCGTAAGATTCTTCAAATGAGTTGTAGAATTTAAAGTTGAACTATGATTAGTAGATTCCTCAAACATGAGTGCGATATACCTCTTGCTTGGTATTTGGTAGTCTTTGACATTGTCAAACACCGTTGCGTAAAAGGCGGCTATAAAGGCAGTGATCGGGATTATTAAAAATTGAGTGAGAGCTATTGTCACACAAGATTGGAGAAGTCCTCTTATTTATATATCTGTATATATGTGGATAGGAATGGTGTCTTGTCCACTTGAAGAGTAAGAACTGAAAATGCATGGTCGTGCTCAAATGGATTAATAGTAATCATTTATTTTGACAGTTCAAGCTCGGAGTTCAAGAAAAAATTTGAATGTTGATATGGATTACATAAGATGTCATCATATCTTCAAATTAGACACTAAGTGACAAAGGAATTGATATTGCACACTTGTTTAATTAAGGACAAGTGGGTGATTGAAGGAAAAAGTCCTTTAATCAATATGGAAATTACTAATGATAGAATATGATTAATAATGGAGATTTATAATCCGGATATTTTAGGTAGTTTTAGTGCTTTGCTAGAAGCCAACTATGACTTATGGGATAAATTGGATTTGGCCCATTACTACTTTATCCGGGTCCTATAAAGTCACACACAATAGAGTAATTGGGCTAGATTAAAGTAACCCGAGGCCCATTGTGGGACTGAGAATTTCGGTCAGTGTATATTGTTGGAAGAGTGGATTGTTCATCAAGTAATAAACTAATAATAAAGAGTTATCTATTTACTTGATGATACAAGAAAATATATCTTTAAAAAAAATAAGATATTGTATAAACCATAAATATCTCTTTCTTGGTTAAAAGGAGATTCATCTTATAAGATATATGATATAAGATAAGATAACATATATATATTAATATATACATATATCTTCTAAAAAAGCTAAAAGGAAGTTGTTCCTTCACGTGAAGAAAAATATACATCAAAGGCAATTGTGAGTTTGCTGGAGTTGGACCACCAAAGCCATCACTTTGGCTTATCACGGTCGTACTCCAAAATTGTTGGAGTCTTGTTCGTTCCTCGTTCGTTCGTTCGTTCGTTCTAGCAAATGAAGACAAGGCGATCTAGTACCGTACTCGTGTGGACCAAGTAAAGGAGTCACGTATACTTGAGGCTCTATTCTTCAGGGTGATCCCGGAAACAAGTTTTGCATCAAAAGGTATGTTATTCTTTCATATGTGATTCGTATCAAGTTTATGCATGAGATCATAAGTTAGATGTTAGAAAACTGTTTTTTAAAATTTCGCTTAAAGCATCTAAATCCCTACACAAATAAAACAAAGACGAGGAGTGAAGCATAAAAGATTAATGAAGAAAATTAATGGTTAGGGCTTTTCTTTACAAAAAATGTAGTAATAAATATATTTTCATAAGGTAATTAAAAAACCCAATTAAATTTACAAGTTGGTTCTCAACCGACATATATTCCAATGAAAGCAGTAGGTTTTCCAGAGGCGTTTAGGGTTGCTGCAGCCAATCAGGGGGGGTGCAACTGCTAGCTAGGCGACCCAAAATGCTGGAGAAGCAGTTTAGGCTAGACGGACAGATGATCATGTGGGAATGTCTGTTGGTGTTAGTACGTGACTGAAAGCTACACCAATTCAGGCCAAATATGTACGTCGACTAAAATTGCTTTTCAGGGGGTGAATTCTTTTCCTGATGCTTTTCAGGGGGTGAATTCTTTCTATACGTTACCTATGTTTTAGCCTAGGACATAGCTAAGCCATCTCGATTCATTTAGATAAAATTACTAATTAACAAATCAAATATTAAGAAACATATTAAAAACCTCTTAAAAATATTAAACATTAAGCTTTATTATTTTACCTTTTAAAGTTTAGTGTTTAGAATCAAAATAGCATAGGTTAAGAATTACATGAAAATAAGTCTAATTATTTAATCTCCACCATACGCGCGCTAATGCGCTATACTATAAACTGTCAAAATAACGATTCAAATTGAAAAATCACTTAAAACTACCGCGGTCAATTAAGCCCTTAAAGTCAAACTCAACGGTTTCCTTTTGATGTGTGGTTAGTGGTTACCGAAGAGTTTCTTCGGCAAGACATCGTCAGCTTAAAAGTCTCGCGAATCTCATCTGGCGCTTTTGCAAGTTCTGCAATCAGTCTCCAACAAATACAACAATCTGTTAAGCATATAAAGGTATATGGGTATTATTTGAAAAGATACCTAACATCCGGATAGTCTTTGTATAATTTTGAAATTTAGGGCTCGCTTTGTAAATGGTGGTCGGTAGATATTGTAATACAAAGACCAATAACTCATAACTCAGATAGTCCAGAATTGCATCTAAACTGTTGTTTGCTTTAATGGAAAGCTGAGGTTGATGGGGGTCATGTTGGTGTGACGTGCCATTCTTGGGAGGGCATCTACTTTGTTTTTATCCTAATGTTGTCGCCATTATAAAAACTAGGGCCGTTCAAAATGGAACCGGACCGGAAAAGATCGGACCGGACCGGATCGGTGAAATTACGGTCCGGTCTCCGGTCCAGGTTTTTTCCTTAATCCGGGTCCGGTGTGGTTCAAATTCGGAAAAAAAACGGTCCGGATCGGTGGATCGGAATTTTTTTTTAAAAAAAATAATCTTAATTTATATATTTTTTGGAGATTTATATGTAATTTTTTATAGATATTTTTCTTAATTTATTAAGTTAGGAGTATAAATATTTTTTAGATATTTTTATAGATTTAAAATAAGAATTTAAATTTTATTTTTTTTAATAAGGACCGGTCCTAGACCGGACCGGACCAGACCGAATAGGTCCGGTCTCCGGTCCAGGCTTTTGAAAAAATCCGGTCCGGTTCGGACCGGATGAACACCCCTAATAAAAACACTAATAATATCATATTTGATATTTCTTCCACTTCCAGCCCGGGGATGCTGATATTTCATCCACAAAGATATTATATATCAACAGATTAGCTTCATGTGAGGAGCATCTTTAAGGTAAAAAGTGAGTAGTATTTTAGGCCATTTATTTTAATATTATCATACACTCTACCACACTAAATCCTAGTCAACGGTCAGCATTGATCGATCGTTGATCGGTTAACACCCAGATTTTTTAATTTTTTTTTAACTTTGTTTTTTTTCCCTACATGTTTCCATTATAAACTATTAATGAAAAAAACTGAAGAATTAGTTCTTAAAGTTGAACAATTAAAATTTGAACAATATTAAAGTTGAACAATTGTATCTGAAAAGTTGAACAATTGTATCTTAAAGTTGAACAATTTCATTTTTATAGTTAGACAACTGTGTTCGCTATGTATATAAATTTGAACAATTGTATCTTAATGTTGAACAATTTCATTTTTTTAATAATTTTTTTGGACTAGCCGTTTTTTCCGTCTTTACTATTCTTATTTTCCTACACCTTTAGGATTTAGGGTTTATGTTTTGAACATTTTGAGTTGTATTATGTTTATAGTACATTATAAACAAAACTTCTAGTTTATTGGATACTTGTTAAAATTTTAATGAAGTATTGTTCAATCTATCTTTTGTTATAAGTTTGAATTTTCATGCAATTTAAATTGTTCAACTTTTCTGGTTCATTTGTTCAACTTTATATATTGTTAAAAAGGTTGTTCAGCTTGTAAGATACAATTGTTCAAATTCAAGAGATAATTGTTCAATTTTTTTGAAACAATTTTATGAGGAAAGCGTGTAGAAAAACAAGAATAAAAAATAATAAAATATATTTTATCCCGAAAAGAAAATTGGCCAAAAAAAACAAAACTGACCGTTGCATAGTGAAAACAGATGTCTAACTATAAAAATAAAATTGTTCAACTTTAAGATACAATTGTTCAACTTTTTGGTATAATTGTTCAACTTTATATATTGTTTAAGAAACATTGTTCAACTTTTAACATACAATTGTTCAAGTTTAATAGCGAATTGTTCAACTTTTTTAATTACAATTTTATGATAAAAAACGTGTAGGAAAACAAGAAAAAAGGAAGAAAAAAAATTGCCCGAGAAAAAAAATTGCCCGAATATATATATATATATAGTTTGCTTAGTGAAACAGTCGTCTAACCTTAAAAATGAAATTGTTCAGCTTTGAGATACAATTGTTCAACTTTTCAGATACAATTGTTCAACCTTATGTATTGTTCAAAAACAATTGTTCAAATTTTTAATATACAATTGTTCAAATTTAATAGGAAAATGTTCATTTTTTTAGAAACAATTTTATGATGAAAATGTGTATAAAAACAAGAATAAAAAAGTGTATTTAAAAAAAAATCTGGACAAAAAGTCAATTTGACTGGTCAACGGTCAACGTTGACTGTTGACCGATCAATGGTCAGATATTGACCATAGTGTGTGATTGAGTGTGAGAGGGTGTATGTTTGTTATGATAGATGTTCCATCATAGCCTTCCATTATCCCAAAATGGTTGGCTCTTAATTCTCCTCACGTTTCACCGTAAGCATCCGTTTCACCGGATCTTGACTCATATACCAACCCTAGCTTCCATCTTCCTTCTAACAAAACTAATATATTAGTAATAAAATTAATAAAAAACAAAAGATGTATAAGAAATTATTCAACTAAATATTTACCAACAAAAAATTGTGTTAAAATCTAATGGGCCAATAATGGGGAATGTGTTGGTCGAGGGCAACATGAACATATAACCCAAATCTAGTGGTTTCCATCCTAAAACAATATAATGGTAGAAATAGTCCACTAATCTTATATACTAGTCTTGTTTAGTCCCAAATTTCAGATGTGTGATACATCTTCACACGTCCCATCAAGTACAATGTTACGTATTACCTTTTATTAGCCCATGAGGGGTATTGTTGTAAATGGTGGTGCATTGTCTCCATATTAGACAATCTTCCATTCTCTTACAACCATCAATCAAATAACAAAATTACATATCTCTCTCTCTCTCTCTCTCTCTCTCTCTCTCTCTCTCTCTCTCTCTCTCTCTCTCTCTCTCTCTCTCCAATGGCGGCCTAGCCATTTTTATCCTGATCACTATAGATTGTTATCAGAGCTGCGATCCTTGGCCATGGCGGATGGAACAAGCTTGAAAACCATGGAGCAGGCAATTAAGAAGACGGAAGCACATCTACAACGGATCAAAAAATTCATGGACATGAATGAATTGTTCAGGGATTCAACTGAACGATTCATGGAGGACACTCACCAACAATTTGAGGAGAATCAACATCAGGTCGAGATTATGGGCCGAAGATTCCAAGAATCGATGAAGAACAAGAAACTCAAAATTGAGCAAAAAATTGAGAATTCGCAGAAAGTCACAGAACAAAGGTTGGAGTAATTAACGAAGATGGTGAGGAACATAGCCAACACGAAAGAACGCAAGACAACTTCAATCAATTTTGGAGCAATCAGGTTCCCATGGCAAATTTGAATTCTCAAAGTTCGAATCAAGATCCTAGTTCTACTCGATCGGATCGAAGGAGTGCTAAAAATGTTTCAGGGGAGACCAATCGCAAAGGCGAGGAGCAAAGCAATCATACAGGATCTGACTATAGAGGAGGTAATCACAATCGATTTCCTGAGATTGAATTACCAGTTTTTGATGGAAAGAAGCCGCACATTTGGATAAGAAAATGTGAGAAATACTTTTGGGTTTTTTTTTATGTTCTTGAGGCACTAAAAGTAGAAATCGTTGTCATGTATATGAATGACCGATCAGACGTATGGGTTCAGGGTTTCTTGCTGCAAATCTAAAAGTTTCTTGGAAATAATTAAGTGAATCAGTTTGTATCAGATTGGGGGAAAAGCAAGGTGCTAAAGTGGTTGAGGAATTCAATAAACTCATTCAAACTGATGAGATTGAGGAATATAATGAACGTTTTGAGGAACTTAGAGCTTATATGCTGAATTATAACCCTAGCCTTCCTGAAGCCTATTTCGTGTCAAGTTACATCAGTGGATTAAAGGAGGAAATCAAATCTCTGGTGAAGCTCAATCATCATGAATCCTTGGCCCAAGTGTATGAACAAGCTCGCCTGCAACATGGTGTTGTTCAAGCCATAGTTAAATTGAGCAAGAACTCATGGAGACCACATTTTGGTGCTAGTCTTACAAGCCAAAATCAACCCAATTCCTTTCCTATGAAGCCTGATTACAGAACCTTCAATCACCACTCACATAATACTCCTTCCTTGACCACCAACAAACCTGAAACCTCCATAACACCCAACCAATTTACTGAGACCAAGAAGACTCCAAGGATGCGCTATTGATGTGGGGATATATATTTTGTTATCGGGCATCGTTGCAAGACTCAAACACTACAAAGTTTAATAGCTAATGAGATTGAGCAAGTTCAGCAAGGGTAGTTTGGTGAGATGGAGGAAGTTCATGAAGGTGACTCTTGGTAAAATGATCCAGAAGTTTATGTGCATACACTCACTGGGAGCAATCTATTAAACACCATTAAGATTCGAGACAGTGTCAAAGGGATGCACATCACTATCTTGGTGGATAGTGGGAGCATCCACAGTTTCTTAGATCCTAGAGTGGCATTGGAAGCAAGATTCAATTTACAAGGAACATGTGTACGTGATGGCAGTAGCAGTAGCCAATGGAAGCAAAATGTTCAGTCATCAATTGTGTAAGAAGTTTGAGTGGAGTATGAAAGGCAGTTTGTTCAACTTTGACATAAGAATCTTAAGTTGGGTAAGTTTTGACTACAAAGAGCTTAAGTTGTTCTTTGTTAAGGAAGGGCAGAGGGTTGAATTGGCTGGTTTCAAGGAGCAAGCATGTTTGAAGATGATGAGTGGCTAGAAACTATAGAAGCTATTTGATGAGGCTAAAGTCATAGTGTCTATCAAAGTAAATCTCAAAAACCTAACTAATGTAGTAGGGTAAATAAGGATCGATCCCACAGGGAGGAAATCAATCTTCCTAAGTGCAAAAGTTGTATGCCAAGAGTAACAAAAGGGGGGTTTTGGTTTGTAATCAAGTAACAAAGTAAATCAAAGTAAAAGGTGTAATCAACGGGTGAGAAGTAACATAGCCAGACAAATATCCACACTTCAATTTGATTGGTTGATCCTAGATTATCTCAAATTCCTACCAATGAATATTCTTGTCCCGATCTTAGGTATATAGACATGTCAACTAGCCCTGAAAATACTTACCATTAAACAATCAAGAAACTATCAAGATTCAATCTAACGGCAGCAGTAATCATAGGAATTAACCAGGATACATGCAATACTTAACAACTAGTCAGTACTTGACATGTAATCAATTCTCTTCACAATAAACATTCACAACTAGTTCCTGTAGATCGTGGTTGCTACACAAGATAAAGGATTTCAACTAGAAATATTCAAACCCTAGCAATAGATAACTACTAATATCAACTAGATGATCAGACTAGTCAAAACAACAAGAATCAATGGGATGAAGCACAAAGAGAAAATATATAATCAAAGAAAAGGAAATAGAGTTATAATCTCACAACCAAATACAAACAAAGGCTTTAATCGTCGGACTAAGCAAAAGTTGCTTAGTTCTTCATAGTCTTCAAAGCATAAAACTCTAAGGGAAAAACTGAACGATAATGTGTAGAATGTAGAATAAATCAAAAAGGCTGCTAACTAATGAAAAAATATAAACCTAGCAAAACCCTAATTTCCAAAAGATAGGAAATAAAATCTTCCAAAAAGAAAATTAAACGGAATAAAAGAAAATAAAGATAAAAGAAATAAAGTAAAATAAAGTTCGGACGAAAATCTCTCGGCGCCCGCGTGTGAACAGTAGCCGCGACCGCGGAAAGAATTCCGCGCCCGCGGAAAAGTCTCTAGAGTGCTCGCTGCTTCTGGTGTGATTCCGCGCCCGCGACACCTCCTTCCGCGCCCGCGGAAAAGCTTCTACAACGTCTTCTTCTTCTCGCTTTCGGTCTTCTCTTGTGGCTTCGCCTTCATCTCCTTAAGTCTTCATTTAAGTACTCAAAACCACCAAATCAACACTTCTTCTCCAAAACTCCATTCTCCTATATTGTGTCCTAAACGCACATAAATGGCACCCCAAATACTAGTAACAACTCTTAGTTACGTACTACAAAGTAGAGCATATCAAATTCTCCCATGCTTAAACCTTGCTCGTCCTCGAGTAAGCTAAAAGAAACCTACTCCTCCAATGAAATACCCAAGGTCTCAGGAAGCACAGCAAAACTATCTCCACTAAGAACTGCACCTAATCATGAATCTCCAAGTACCACCACATCAAAACAACATACAAGCTTAAAGGAAAGCAGAGTACTTCCCCCAAGCTCAACCCGAACACCAGAGTAAAAGTAACCATCTAGTCCTAGCCTCCATCTATCTTCTTATAGCTCCCAAAGTGACCTACCTGAATCCTCCTTATATCACCTCTTTTTATGTCACCACGTCAGGAAAAATGAGGAATCCTAATAATCACTCTTCTTCTTTTCACTCATTTTGCCAAGGCGCCCTTTCGGGTTTTCACCAAGTCACTCATTTCATTTTTTTATAGATGGGCTCACAAAACTCACATCACTCTTGACCTCTTATTACCCCAGCCTAATGTTGGTCCAAGCCACCTGCTTATTGCCTAAGCCATCCTTTCAGGTTTTCGACTTAGCCCAAGATTTCTTTTTTTGTCTTTTTGTTCATATTTTTGACTTTTTCAATTTTTTTTATTCAGACGACTAGCAAGAATAGATCACTCCCCCATGCTTAAATATTGCATTGTCCTCAATGTAATGAAAGACTAAAATATGAAGCACAGGGGAAGGCAGAAAAGTACTCACACCGTCGCCGAGGTGGCCTGGATGTGGACGTCGGTGCTGGCGGTAAAGCATTGAAAACACATGTCGCTGGTGTTGCGGCGGTCCAACTCAAACAAACTCCACGTGCAACCAAATAAATCCACTGTAAGGTGAGTGGCACATCAAAGAAAACGGGGTTGCACGAGCCTTCAACGAACTCAGAATCGGAGCCCAAGTGTAATCGTGTAGCGGGCTCTAGTGTTCCTCCTCGTGAGCTGTCGAATGTCAGGCCATCATCGGTGCCATTTTAAAAATGTCGGGGAATTGTCTCCTTCTTGGCGGCATGATGCGCACCGTCTCTCGTAGAAAAGCTCGGACAGTTGGGCCGCAATCGCGGTTTTAAGGCCACGGTCGCAAAATATCGGCGAATTTTTCTTCTTCTTTTTTTTCTTTTTTTTGAGGTAAGAGGCTTACAGTGGCGAAACCGTGGTCGCGGAAATATTTATGCGGTCGTGGTTGCGTGTCTGATGCAAATTGAACACCGTCTTCGAATTTTGGCTTCGAGTCTCTTACCTGCGTTTTAGTCTAAACCGAAAACAACACAAATAAACTTGAAACGAAAAGACATGAAAAGAATTACATACCTCGGGTTGCCTCCCGAGCAGCGCCTTGGTTATTTTCGTGGCTCGACATATTGTCCTTCGGATCAACTTGGGTTGCTCACATCAACCGAACACTTAGGGCTACAATCAGGAGGGTGTCTCTTTTCATAATCAATGTTGTGCTCAACCCTCACCCCATCAAACTACATGGTGAGCGAACCACTAGTCACATCAATCTTCGTATTCGCCGTTTTCATAAACGGCCTACCTAACATCACAGGGGCTGCATGTTTGTCTTGCCCCGTATCCATCACGAAGAAATCGGCAGGGAAAATCAGCTTATCGACCTCTACCAGAACATTCTGCACGACTCCTTTGGGATACACATATGACATATCTGCCAATTGGATCACCGTCCCTGTCTCATGCAATGGTCCAAGCCCCAAAGATTCATATAGCGAGAGAGGCAACACATTTATAGATGCACCCAAATCCAGCATGGCTTTATCGAACATGGTGTCACCTATCTTGCAAGGAATACTGAACATGCCTGGGTCACTACACTTCTTGGGCAACCGCTTGTGCAGCATAGCGGGGACATTCTCACTCACTTGGACCTTCTTCTTCGCTTTCACTGTTTTCTTTCTCTTAATCTTGCACAATTCCTTCAAAAAGTTTGCATAACGAGGAATGCTCTTAACCAGCTTGATTAAAGAAATATTTACCTCGCAATTGCTAAAGGTCTCAAAGATTTCCTTGTCATTCTCCGACCTTCTAGTATCCTTCAGTGCCTCAGGGAAGGGCGCGGGTGGCTTCAACGAACCTAGCGGAGGGAAATAAGGACGAACGTAATCGTCGTGGGCAACATCAGAGAAACCGCGGTCGCGGTTTGGGACCCACGGACGCCAGTGGATAATCCATGGTCGCGGATTTGCTTCAGAAAGTTCCCCTCCTCCAGAGACATTTCCGTGGTCGCGGAAATCAGGCCGCGGTCGCGGTTCTTCCTCTGCAGCATCCGTCACTCCCTTCATTTATGTTCCACTCCTTAACGTCATCGCACATACATTCTCCCTCGGGTTTGCTACCGTTTGAGATGGTAGTTTCCCTGAATCCCGGGCTTCTAGTTTGCTCAATGTGAGAGAAATTTGCCCCACTTGCTTCTCCAAGTTCTGAATACTAGACTTCATCTCTTGATTTTGTTGGACCATAGTGGTTGCCAACGTCGATACACTCTGAGCGAGAGATTTAATCATGTCATCACCGGACATAGATGAACTTGCGCTTTGGCCTTGAGGTCTCGGGTCATATTAAGCTCTAAATTGTTGTTGTTGTTGACCTCCAGGCCGCTGAAATTGTTGTTGCTGTTGTAAGAACTGTGGCGGCCTCTGGTGAAACTCCTGATCATCACGACCCTGAGGAGGATTCTGCTGATTCTCGTACCTCAAATTAGGGTGATCTCTCCACCCTGGATTGTAGGTGTTGGAGTACGGGTCATATCTCGGCCTTGGAGGGCCGAAACCTCCAATAGCGTTCACTTCAGCAGTAGGCTCCTGCAATGTGGGACACGCATTAGTAGGATGCATCGTGTTATAGCAGATTCCACAAGACTTGACTTGCTGCTGGCTTCCCTTCATCATAAACCTCCTCATCATCTCCTTCATCTCACCCATTTCAGAAAGTAGTGAGGATGATGGCTGAGAGTCTGCGGCCTTAACTACTTGAGCGCTCGCTCTCTTGTTAAACTGTCTTGAGCCCTCAGATAGCTCATAGAATATCTCAAATGCTGCAACTAGCGTCTTGTTTAGAATGTTACCGCCACATGCTGCGTTTACCATCCGGCGCTCATCATTAAGAAGTCCACCATACAAATATAGCACGAGGTCTTGGTCAGAATAACCATGGTATGGACAGCTTGATATCAACCTATTGAACCTCTCGTAGTACTCATACAATGTCTCAGTAACATGTTGTTCAATATTGTTGATGTTCCTCTTCAGGCTATTGAGCTTCGTTGCAGGGAAGTACTTCTCCAGGAAGGCTTTCTTCATCTTTGCCCATGTATCTATGCTTCCTGGGACTAAATAATAGAACCAATCATTGGCCGAATCCTTCAGAGAGAAAGGAAAGGCCCTTAGCTTGATCTGGTCCTCAGTAATGTTCCTTGGCTTCATACTGCTGCAGACAGCGTGGAATTCAGAAAGATGCTTGTTGGGGTCTTCTCCACTCATCCCATGGAAGTGGGGTAATAAGTGAATCAACCCAGATTTAAGCTCAAAGTTCACGCCATCTGCCAACTCTGGAAACTGCACAGCAAGCGGCTGCTGCTCTAGATTCGGCGCATTCAACTGCCTCAACGTCGGTTCTTCAGCCATCTCGAGTTGCTCACGAACTTCTTTGCGGTTCCTGGAAAGTGTTCGCTCGATTTCTGGATCAAGATCTAAAGTAGGAGAGTCAGTAGCATGGGTGTGGACCATAAGATAGGTCCACACAAAAGTTGGCACACAAACAAACAAAAATTAAAATTGAAACTTTGCCTCCCCGACAACGGCGTCAAATTTGATGAGGCTAAAGTCGTAGTGCCTATCAAAGTAAACCTCAAAAACCTAACTAATGTAGTAGGGTAAATAAGGATCGATCCCACAGGGAGGAAAGCAATCTTCCTAAGTGCAAAAGTTGTATGCCAAGAGTAACAAAAGGGGGGTTTTGGTTTGTAATCAAGTAACAAAGTAAATCAAAGCAAAAGGTGTAATCAATGGGTGAGAAGTAACTTAGCCAGACAAATATCCACACTTCAGTTTGATTGGTTGATCCTAGACTATCTCAAATTTCTACCAATGAATATTCCTGTCCCGATCTTAGGTATATAGACAGGTCAACTAGCCTTGAAAATACTTACCATTAAACAATCAAGAAACTATCAAGATTCAATCTAACGGCAGCAGTAAGCATATGAATTAACCAGAATACATGCAATACTTAACAACTAGTCAGTACTCGACATGTAATCAAGTCTCTTCACAATAAACATTCACAACTAGTTCATGTAAATCGTGGTTGCTACACAAGATAAGGGATTTCAACTAAAAATATCCAAACCCTAGCAATAGATAATCACTAATATCAACTAGATGATCAGACTAGTCAAAACAACAAGAATCAATGGGATGAAGCACAAAGAGAAAATATATAATCAAAGGAAAAGAAATAGAGTTATAATCTCACAACCAAATACAAACGAAGGCTTTAATCATCGGACTAAGCAAAAGTTGCTTAGTTCTTCATAGTCTTCAAAGCATAAAACTCTAAGAGAAAAACTGAACGATAATGTGTAGAATGTAGAATAAATCAAAAAGGCTGCTAACTAATGAAAAAATATAAACCTAGCAAAACCCTAATTTCCAAAAGATAGGAAATAAAATCTTCCTAAAAGGAAATTAAACGGAATAAAAGAAAATAAAGATAAAAGAAATAAAGTAAAATAAAGTTCGGACGAAAATCTCTCGGCGCCCGCGTGTGAACAGTAGCCGCGACCGCGGAAAGAATTCCGCGCCCGCGGAAAGAATTCCGCGCCCGCGGAAAGAATTCCGCGCCCGCGGAAAGAATTCCGCATCCGCAGAAAAGTCTCTAGAGTGCTCGCTGCTTCTGGTGTGATTCCGCGCCCGTGGCACCTCCTTCCGCGCCCGCGGAAAAGCTTCTGCAGCGTCTTCTTCTTCTCTCTTTCAGTCTTCTCTTATGGCTTCGCCTTCATCTCCTTAAGTCTTCATTTAAGTACTCAAAACCACCAAATCAACACTTTTTCTGCAAAACTCCATTCTCCTATATTGTGTCCTAAACGCACATAAATGGCACCCCAAATACTAGTAACAACTCCTAGTTACGCGCTACAAAGTAGAGCGTATCACTATTGCGAAAGAAAGTACATGCGTTCATCACTCAGATTTCCCAATGCTTTCATGTGGAGGAGTTGAAAGAGGAAAATCCAACTGAAATCTCAGACTTGTCGCTAAGTTTTCAAGATGTTTTTGTTGAGCCCAAGGATCTTCCCCCATTCTTGGACATGAGCACCACATCTATCTGAAACTTGAGACCAAACTAGTATGTACAAGACCCTACAAATATCCTTTTTTGCCAAAAATGAGATTGAAAGGCAGGTGAAAAAATGTTTCAGTCTGCTACTAAAAGACCCAACCATAGTCCCTTTGCCTTTCCTACATTGTTAGTGAAGAAAATAGATGGAAGTTGAAGATTTTGTATAGTCTATAGACAGCTGAATGACCACACCATCAAAGACAAGTTTCCCATTCCTCACAAAGAGGAGCTTCTTGATGTCTATATGGGGTGTGTGTATTTTCTAAGCTTGACCTTAGGGCAAGCTATCACCAAGTCAGAATGGAAAAGGAGGATATGCATAAGACAACCTTCAGAACACACCATGGGAATTTTTAATTTAGAGTAATTCCATTTGGGTTGACAAATGCCCCTACTACCTTTCAATCAGTGATGAATGAGATCTTCAACCCTTTTCTAAGGAAATTTGTTTTGGTATTCTTTGATGATATTTTATGTATAGTGGAAGTTTGGCAGATCATGTGCACCATCTCTTCTTGGTGCTTGACCTCTTTCTAACACACATATTGTTTGTTAAATAGTCTAAATGTGCCTTTGCTCAGGAAAAAAAAATAGTACTTAGGACACATTATCTCCGACAATGGTGTGGCAACATACCCTTCCAAGTTAGACGACGTGATATCTTGACCTTGAACTAAGACTCTCAAAGAGCTAAGGGGTTTCTTGGGGCTAGTCGGATATTATAGACGCTTCATTAAAGACTATGGCATAGTGAGTCGACCTCTCACTGAATTAGTGAAGAAAGATGGCTTCAAGTGGAATCCAGAAGCTGAATTAGCCTTCAACCAGTTAAAGTCTTTGCTTGCTTCACCTCCTATCCTAGGCTTGCCCAACTTTTCTATTCCTTTTGAACTGGAAACAAATGCATGTGACAAAGGCATTGAAGTTGTGTTAATGCAACAAGGCAGACCTTTAGCTTACATTAGTCGAGCACTCCATGGTCAGCACTTTCCACTCTCCATTTATGAGAAGAATTGTTGGCGGTATTGATGGCTATAGAGAAATGGAGACATTACTTGGAGCAACAGGTCACTACACACTTGCAGAGGAAGGCAGTAAGACATCTCTTGGGTCTTTCTTACTCTATCTCCTATAAGAGTAAGAGAGACATGCATCTCAATGTGCCTTGACTTTAGAGCAACATATGCACTGTCTCGTACATTTGAAAAGCCTGCATCTCAAAGTGCCTTGACTTTAGCCATTGAACCTGCTTGGATCAAACAAGTACCTTCCAGTTATGAAGGAGACTATGTAGCAAGTGACCTTATTGCTCAACGCTTATCTGATGTAACTTCTCCTTACAAGTTTCTCAAGGGTGTGTTGAGATACAAGGGTCGTCTATATATTGGAGTCACAAGGGAGCTTTGCCAACAGCTGCTAGTGGCAATGCATTCTGATCCCCTAGGTGGCTATTCGGGAATCCAAGGTACCTATCATAGACTCAAGTTTATTTTTTACTGGCATGGGATAAAAAAGTTGACTGAATCCTTAATTTGTCAAAGAATGTGATGTTTGCCAGCAACATAAGCATGAGAATATCCCTAGCCCTAGCCTTTTACAGCCACTGCTTATCCCTACTCAAGCCTGGACACAAATTAGAATGGACTTTGTAGAGGGTTTGCTAAAGTCCTAGGGAAAGGACACAATCATGGTGGTGGTCGATCGATTTACAAAGTATAGTCACTTCATTCGACTCGCTCACCCCTTCACAACAGCTAAAGTGGCTCATGAATTTATAGACCACATCTACAAACTCCATGGATTACCAACTTCAATTGTTTCTAATCGTGACAAAATTTTCTTTAGTAATTTCTGGCAAAAGCTTTTTCGATCGATCTTTGGGCACATCTCTGCATTTTACTTCAGCATATCACCCACAATTTGATGGGAAAACAAAATGAGCTAACCAATGTGTGGAGAGTTATCTTTAATGCATGTCTTCCTCTAAACCAGCTTAGTGGGTAAAATGATTGTCATTGGCAGAGTGGTGGTACAACACCATTTTTCACACTGCATCGGGTATGACTCCTTTTCACATTTTGTATGGGTTTCCTCCTCCTCATTTGGGTGTACAAAATTCGTTGGTCAGTACTTCATCAATTGATGAGTGGCTAAAGGAGCGAGAGTACATGATTAAACAATGTAAGGAGAATCTTCATTAGGCTCAATCTAGGATGAAACAATTTGCAGATCAACCTAGAACAGAATGATCCTTAGAGATTGGAGATTGAGTGTATCTCAAACTACAACCATATCGACAATCTATGGGTGGCTTATGAAGGAATTTAAAGCTTAGTGCTAAGTTCTATGGACCATTTCAAGTTCTGCGTAAGATTGGGATTGTGGCCTACAAATTAGCTATTCCCTCACAAGCCATGATTCATCCTGCTTTCCATGTATCTCAATTGAAGAAGAAAGTGGGTCCTCATGTAGTGGTTTCCTATATTTCTCCTGCTACTACTACTTCTTGTGAGATTGATGTTGCCCTAGAAGCTATTTTGGATACTCGATTGCACCATTTGCCTAATGGGGATCCTTCCACCGAATGGCTTATTCAGTGGTGTAGCCTTCTTGTTGAAGAAGCTACTTGGGAGCAAGTTGCTCATTTGCTCTATCAATTTCCTGCATTTAAGTTGGTATCTGATGGAGGGGAGTACTGTTACATATTACCTTTTATTAGCCCATGAGGGGAATTGTTGTAAATGGTGCATTGTCTCCATATAAGACAATCTTACATTCCTCTGTGATACCATGTTAAAATCTGATAGGCCGATAAACAGGCGGCGTGTCAGTCTAAGCGCAACACACGCACATAAGTCTAGTGCATAAGTATAGTGGAATTTCGTCATATAAGAAATTGATCTTATTTAATTGTTAATTCACATATGGGATAGATCTCTATAGTGATATAAGAAGTATGGAACAATTGATAATCTATCTAACAAGAAAAGTTGACATATTGTACAATAAATGTCATTTATTAAATTTCATTTCTTTTACACAACATTCTCTATCTTATTTAAAAAAAGATAATACTTTATGCAATAAATGTATCCAATATCAAGCAAATTTTAAAAGTCCCATTAATTAAAAATGAAGAAAATATATGTAATTCAATAAATTGTTATTTGTGAGTATATTTAAATATAATATTATTTATAAAATTATCTAAAGATAAATAAATGGAAAAAGTAAAAATAATTTAGAATTTGTTCATAATTTATTTTTTAGGATTTTGTTTGTTAATGTAAAGTTAATGTTTAATTTATAAGTGCTTAAAATTAATATTATAATTCATGGATGAAAATATACAAATATAAACATAAATAAATAAGCAAATTCAACTTATAATAAGGTGCTATAATTTTATTGTTTACATATATATTAATCTACTTTTCGACATATCAGATATCATATTACACACATATTTGTTATTGTTTTGACAATATCTCAAAATAATGTCAAAAACTATTTCATAATCAACTATTTTATAAAGTTTTGAATATTTGTTACATAGTTGTCAATTGAGAATGTTTATCAACAACATAATAAAGGTACATATATTGATTATTTAAAATAAATCTTAAATAATGCTTGAAATAATAACAAAATATGGAATTTTTTACATATGAGATGGAGTTTAGACCGTGAGATTAAAAATATTTAAATATGATATAAAATATATAATTTTTATGATGTGATAATATATTGACTAGACATATATTATACAATTATACTAATATATCAAAAAGATCAACCAATCTAATCATAAATGAAAGTAAAAATTAATAATTTGAATAAAATATCCTAAAAGAAAGGCAAAAGTACACTAATTTTTTAATTAATACTTGAAATAACACATTAATAGTGGATGTGTAAGCAACTTCTATATAATAATTTGATATGCGATATAATTATACAACTTTTGTTATAAAATTGACAAAGTGATTTTGTTTCATTTCATTTAATATTAATAACATAGAAATTAGTAAATTGTGTAAGAATACCTCATATTAGACTTGGCAATCGGGTCGGACGGGTCGGGTTCTGGTTCGGGTTTTGGTTAACCGGGTTTCGGTTAAATCGGATTCTGGTCAATCGGGTCGTTAACAAGTACTGGTTGATTGGGTCGGGTCATGCCAGGTTTGGTGCCAGTTCGGGTCGACCCAACGAGTCCAAAGTATCAGATTTTATAATGATTTTTTACAATAATTTTTATAATAAAATCATAATTTTAATAATAAAATAATAATTTTAATAATAAAACATTATTTTTACTAATAAAATAATATTTTAATAATAAAATAATATTTTTAATAATGAAATAATAATAATATAATCAACATTATATCACTATTCAGTAAAAAGTAGTATAATATTCATTATAAATGAGGTACTACATATGATTGGGTCGGGTGGTTAACCCAACGAGTCGGGTCATATCAAACCCAGAATTTTTCGGGTCATCGGGTTCGGGTCTTTCTTGACCCATTGATTTTCGGATCGGGTCTCAACCCTAAAAATATTAGATAGGTCGGGTCGGGTTGTCGGGTCGGGTCATGTTTTGCCAGGTCTACCTCATATATATATAGTTTCACTATTTAGAATACCAATCACAAATTTCCATAATTTGACAATACAAATTTTACACAATACACTCATATATTTAAAATATCAACTAATTTAATTATAAATAAAATTATATAAAATTAAACATGTTATAAATTCGTGCGTAACATCTAGCATGGGCGCTAGACCTGTCAAAAACTGACCCAACCCGAAAACCCGACCCGACCCGAAAGGACCCGAACCCGACCCGAACGTCACTGGGTCAAGAAGGACCCGAACCCAAACCCGGCCCGGCCCGACCCGACTCGACCCGAACGCAAATCCGAGCTCGCGGGTCTCCTTTATTTTGTATATTTTATTTCATTTATATTAAATATTTTAATATACTTTATTAAATAACAATATAATATTAATTATATTATTATAATTATTTTATTAAAGTTAAAAATCATAATAATAATCATAAAAAAAAGGCATGTTCGACCCGCTGGGTCAACCCAACCCGACCCGCCCGACCCGAAAATTTTATCAACCCGATCGATCCGAACCCGATTTGACCTAAACCCGACATGACCCGAATCCGACCCGTCCAATCCAGTTGACAGGTCTAATGGGCGCACATATAACTAGTTTACATAATAAGAAATGGACACGAGTAACGAAGAAGATAGTGGAGCCTGCTAATTAATCATATATACATAGTGGATGTGAGCGCTGTAATTCTGATCTTGAAAATGGGTGATTAATTTTCGGCGATAAACCGCGCACTCTCATTTTTTATGCCTCGCACTCTTCCCTGGACGGCACGAGATGTCGCCCAGAAGACCCTATCAAAAACCCGGTCTAACTATGGGCGGCAATATGTGCAGCCTAGACGAACCGGATTTTTGTAAAACCCGATTCAGAGGCTGGGCTACACCTATTGCCGCCCAGATTTGTTTTTTTTGGGAGAATCCGGTTTAAAATTTTATTTTATTTATTTAAATAAAAATATATTGAATTTGAGGAACTCGGGTTTAATTGTGGGCGGCAACAACTGCCGCCCAGAAAACCCTCAAAAGAATTTAAAATTTGACGTGAGCGGCACCTATTGCCGCCCACCTTTAACCCCCCAAAACAAATTGTACTTTTTTTTTCCATAATCATGTAGATAATTTCAATACGAGTCCGTACATATAAAATTTGTCCAAAACGGACATCGTTTGCCCCTCCAAAAGCCCAAAAAACGAAGCCTTGTAGTGAAATTTGGTGTCCGACATATAGCGCATTGTAGTGAAATTTTTTGCATTTTTCTACTATAATTTTGTATAAAATTTTAATACGAGTCCGTACATATAAAATTCATCAAAAACGAATATCGTTTTCCCCTCCAAAAAGCCAAAAATCAAGAATAAAAACTTTATATACTATAATATTTTATTATATTTCATATATTTATACTTATATATTATAGTATTTCATTATATTTCATATAGTTACATTATATATTATAGTATTTTATTATATTTCATATAGTTATACTTATGTACTATAGTATTTCATTAAATTTCGTATAGTTACACTTATATAGTATTTTATTATATTTCATATAGTTACACTTATGTACTATTGTAATTCATTAAATTTCATATAGTTACACTTATGTACTATAGTATTTTATTAAATCTAGTATACTTAGACTTATATATTATAATATTTCATTTCATTATATTTCATATAGTTACACTTATATACTATAGTCAACAACAACAACAACATTACCCCAGTGCCATAAAGGCTCCCGCTTATAGCAGGGTAAGGGGGGGGGGGGGGTCGGATATACGCAACCGTACCCCTGTGTTAAAAACACAGAGAGGTTGTTTCCGATGACCCAAAATAAAAATTGCGTCGAGGATTGCATAGTCTGACTACTACTTCACAATATAAGAAGCGTAGACAGTTTAATGAGCCATTTTGCTTTATTCCATACTTATATACTATAGTATTTCATTAAATTTCATATAGCTACACTTATGTATTATTATATTTCATATAGTTACACTTATGTAATATAGTATTTCATTAAATATAATATACTTAGACTTATATACTATAGTATATTAGTCTAAGTAAACTAGATTTAATAAAATACTATAGTATATTAGTCTAAGTAAACTAGATTTAATGAAATACTATAGTAAATAAGTGTAACTATATGAAATTTAATGAAATACTATAGTATATAAGTCTAAGTATACTAGATTTAATGAAATACTATAGTATATAAGTGTAACTATATGAAATATAATAAAATACTATAATATATAAGTCTAAGTATATATCATATGATTATATCTTTGGTTATAACATATGATTATATCCTATAATTATATAATATATGATTATATCATATAGTATTTCATTATATTTCATATAATTATACTTATATACTATAGTATTTCATTATATTTCATATAGTTACATTTATATACTATAGTATTTCATTATATTTCATATAGTTACACTAATATACTATAGTATTTCATTATATTTCATACAATTATACTTATATACTATAGTATTATCATTATATACTATAGTATTTCATTATACTTCATATAGTTACACTTATGTACTATAGTATCTCATTACATTTCATATAGTTACACTTATACACAATAGTATTTCATTACATTTCATATAGTTATACTTATATACTATAGTATTTCATTATATTTCATATAGTTATACCTATATACTATAGTATTTCATTATATTTCATATAATTATACTTATATACTATAGTATTTCATTATACTTCATATAGTTACACTTATGTACTATAGTATCTCATTACATTTCATATAGTTACACTTATATACTATAGTATTTCATTACATTTCATATAGTTACACTTATATACTATAGTATTATCATTATATATTATAGTATTTTATTATATTTCATATAGTTATACTTATATACTATAGTATTTCATTATATTTCATATAGTTATACTTATATACTATAGTATTTCATTATATTTCATATAGTTACACTTATGTACCATTGTATTTCATTATATTTCATATAGTTACACTTATGTACTATAGTATTTCATTACATTTCATACTATAGTATTTTATTATATTTCATATAGTTACACTTATATACTATAGTATTTCATTAAATCTAGTATACTTAGACTTGTATAATATATTATTTTATTATATTTCATATAGTTACACTTATATAATATAGTATTTCATTAAATCTAGTATACTTAGACTTATATACTATAGTATTTCATTAAATTTCATATAGTTACACTTATGTACTATAGTATTTCATTAAATCTAGTATACTTAGACTTATATACTATATTATTTCATTAAATTTCATATAGTTACACTTATTTCATATAGTTACACTTGTTGTTGTTGACTATAGTATATAAGTCTAAGTATATAAGTCTAAGTATACTAGATTTAATAAAATATTATAGTTCATAAGTGTAACTATATAAAATATAATGAAATAGTATAATATATAAGTCTAAGTATACTAGATTTAATAAAATACTATAGTACATAAGTGTAACTATATGAAATTTAATGAATTACAATAGTACATAAGTGTAACTATATGAAATATAATAAAATAGTATAATATATAATGTAACTATATGAAATATAATGAAATACTATAATATATAAGTATAAATATATGAAATATAATAAAATACTATAGTATATAAAGTTTTTATTCTTGATTTTTGGCTTTTTGGAGGGGAAAACGATATTCGTTTTGGATGAATTTTATATGTACGGACTCGTATTAAAATTTTATACAAAATTATAGTAGAAAAATGCATAGTATTTCACTACAATGCGCTATATGTTGGGCACCAAATTTCACTATAAGGCTTCGTTTTTTGGGCTTTTGTAGGGGCAAACGATGTCCGTTTTGGACGAATTTTATATGTACGGACTCATATTGAAATTCTCTACATGATTATGGAAAAAAAAGTACAATTTTTTTTGGGGGTTAAAGGTGGGCGGCAATAGGTGCCGCCCACGTCAAATTTTAAATTCTTTTGAGGGTTTTCTGGGCGGCAATTGTTGCCGCCCACAATTAAACTGGTTTAGTGGGCGGCACATATTGCCGTCTATTAATCCGGTTCAGTGAACCAGATTAAAAATAAAATAAAATAAATCATAGTTTTAATTAAAAAAAATTGAACCCATCTTGGGCGGCACCTAGTGCCGCCCAAGAAAATCGTGTTTTTTGGGCGGCACCTCGTGCCGCCCAGGGGGGAGTGTGAGGCGTAAAAATCTGGAATGTGCGGTTTTACGGCCTTAATTTTTGGGCAATTTTGATAAATAATATTTTTAGGGGTGAAATTAAAATATTAATTTAAAAAATATATATTAAATTCATGATTCATAATTATACTTTCAAACTATCATTAGCTGATGACACTTCAAAGTATCATTAAGGGTCAATGGCCTGGTGTTGACTGGTTGTCAACCACTCTTGACCGGGGTAGTCAACGATTGATGATACTCTTGCAGACACTTTGATTATCAGGGGTCAATGGTCGTTGACCGATTGTGTTAATCGACGGTTAACGACTGATGATACTGTCAAAGTGTAATCAGGCTGATAAAACATGAGAGTCAATAAGCAAAATAAAAAATTCAGATAAATAATTTTAAAAAAAATCTAGAAAATAATGGACTAAAATCACGCTTACTTTTTCTTTGATGCAGGCTCACCTTGTAGCTTTACAGCAACACACAATATAAACCTTTTTTTTTTTGGAATCAATACATCAACTAATCAGGCTCGTTCGGTTTTAATAATTTTAATACCCTAAATATTATAAAAAAGATTGATTACCTTAGTGATTCTAGGTGTTATTATTACGAAATAACCCAAGTTCAAATGTCAGTCTACCATTTTCTCTAATTTATCTTTCTTATTTTAATAAATTACCAAAATCCTACATAAATTCGGCGTTGCTAGCCTCATAAAATCAAGTGTCTTCTAAGGTACGATATGCAGCTGCATTATTATTATTGTAAAGATATGTTTAGTGAAATCTAATATATATATATACTTATATAGTATTAGGCTCGAGTAAAACGGAGTGTTATCATAAAACGGAAGTACTATTGTGAGCCTTTAGATTCAATATTTTGAATGGTGGAGTTCTGCTTAAAAGATGTGCAAATTAGATTCTAGAAGAAAATTCACTCAATAATGTTGGATCGTTAGAGTTACATCTGAGGGAACAAAGACTTTATTCCCACAAAAGGTGCAGCGGAATAATATAACAAGAAAGATAAGAGACGAACTCACGATGTATAGTGGAAACCCTAATTAGTCAACTAGCTAATCAAAGAAAAACCACTACCTTCAAGCTTCTCGCTTGAGAGGATTTTGAAGTGTCTACTTGTCTTATTGATTTCTTGTTCGATTAAACTTGTAGCATGAACTCCAAACCCTAGAATACTCACCTAAGTTTGAATCACTTCTACAACGATGAATCCGAACTCAACCCTCAAAGACTCACAAACAACTTCACTCTCTTTTCTTCTCAGTCAATCTCTCTCAGTTCGTCGTCGTACATAGAAATGAATCCACACTCCTATTAAATACAACACGACTAAACCCTAATCGTAACAAGATAAAATCTTTCTAAACTTGGTAACAAGAAGATCTAAAATTGTTTGGAAGAATAATATCTTAATCGCTTACATTATCTAAGGAAAGAATTCCAAAGATAATATAATCGGCTGAAGATAATAATCTTCTCTTTCCAAATATCTTATCTTATGAAAGATTTCCTAAGATAAAACATTCGGATTTCTCTCTCTACATCTTCTCTTCGGCGAGATCCTTCCAGCCGAAATCTTTTATCCTTGACCGCGTGATCTTCCATGATTGTTTCCATAATCTTCACGCTGGATATCTTCCTTCCATTTGCAGCTTGAACGTTGTTCGTCTTTGATGTTCCTTGATAGGTAACAAAGCATGTGGAGAACGCTTTGTTCCCTCTGCAATCATTTGATGCAATGGTTCCCTGTGACAACTGTCTTGTTCCTGAAACACTTAGTTACCAGATTAGTTGAATGTTTGTTACCATCAAAACCTAAGGAATTCAACAAATTCCCCCTTTTTGATGGTGACAAACACCCTTGACAATAAAACATACACACAAGATAAAGACAGTTGTGAAGAGAAAGTTTTCCACACTTAGGCATAATAGTTCCCCCTCAGTCTAGCAACATATGAAACCATGTTAGTTCCCCCTCAACTGAGGCTACCAGTCATTTTCCCCCTTTTGGCATCATCAAAAACGTAAGTAAAGAGATAGAGAAAAATGAACACAACAAGATAAGCAAAACAACCCCTTTTGCATTTGATTGAAGCACACAAACATAGACCACATGCAAAGACAACACAAGATACACAAAGATATCACTAATGATGATCATGCCAATCAAGACAACCATGTGAAACAGGGACAAGGAAAAGCAAGGCAGTAGGGAGATAGATGTGCTGGGAACAAGAGAAGAGGTTGGAAAGCAGAGAAAAACGAATCAGGCGCCGCTGATACCAGGAGCCAGAAACAAGGAATACCTCAAATATGATGAGAATGCACACCCTTCAAGGGATATCTTTTTTTGTTCCTTCAGTGTAGGCGAGTGTGAGACGTCCTTCTTGGTTCCCACCTTAGATCTGGTTCCTCCTTTTGTTCCCCAGGGTTTGCAACTTCAGTTTTTTTTTAAGTCACAACTGATAAGATAACTTCCAAAAATACACCGTGTAGATGATGACAACCAGATCCACCAAATTTCACAGAAGTCTCAATCGCCACACGCAACATTCCGTTGTGAATGTACACCATACTGGTCATGTACTAGCCCCAAGCTACTGAGGCGACAATTAGTTTTCTCGACTTCCCAAAGAATGTAGAAGAGTGTGATGCGGGGATATTGTTACCAGAGAGGGCACAAAGAACACCACACAAAAATATACGAGTGTTTAATCATGAATGAGAGGCTCCCAGATGTGGATGATTAGAGGGGCTCATAGGAAGCATCAAGTATGATGGCTAGGGTAAGCTGAGAGTCAACAATCATTTGGGCTTATAGTGAGGGATCAATGCATCAAGTTGACTCTTTTGGGCCGAAAGAACACTGTTTCATATATTATTATGATAGCATAGATAATCATGCATGAATGTTTTCACATAAGTAAAGTATTAGCATGAGTCTAAGCAAGTAGTTCAATTAATGATCAAGAGTATGAATGTAGATCAAGACGTGATGATTAAACTTTCACACTTTACCATGTAATTTAGCCAATCATCGAGGGAACATAACATATAGACAGTCAATTTAGAAAGATCATACCTAGTTCCATACGGAACTGTTCGAAGGGTTTCCTGTTTAGTGCCTTGGTGAAAATGTCGGCGATCTGATCCTTGGTCCCACAAAAGTCCATGGACACCAACCATTTCTCCACACAATCACGTAAGAAGTGATGTCTTATCTCGATGTGCTTGGTACATGAGTGTTGCACAGGATTCTTGGAGATATTTATTGCACTAGTGTTATCACAGAGAATGGGAATAGAATCAAGAAGAATACCATAGTCGCTGAGTTGTTGCTTGAGCCATAGAAGTTGAGTGCAACAAGCGGCGGCGGCAATGTATTCAGCTTCTGTAGTGGATAGGGCGACTGAATTCTGCTTCTTTGACCCCCAGGAAACTAAGCACGGCCCGAGGAACTGAGCCATTCCAGATGTGGATTTTTCGTCCACTTTGTTCCCTGCGAAGTCAGCATCAGTGTATCCGACTAGGTTGAAGTTCCCACCCCTTGGGTACCACAGACATAAATCATTTGTTCCCATTAAGTATCTCAAAATCCTCTTCACTATGATTCCTCGATACAGAGATGGATCAACTCCTGGCTCATGTTCGTCTTTTCCCATTGGATTGTTTGGAGATATGGGAGTTGTAAAGGGTTTTGCATCAGACATTCCAAACTTCTTGACACACTCCCTGAGGTACTTCTGTTGGTGTACTTTGGTTCCCTCATCTCCCTGAGAGACTTGAAGACCCAAGAAGAACTTGAGTTCCCCAACCATGCTCATATCGAACTCACTGGCCATCAACTTTGAGAATTTTTGAACCATTCTATCATCTGTGGAGCCGAAGATGATATCATCCACGTAGACTTGCACAACCAGAATGTGTTTTCCCTCCTTCAGAAGGAACAAAGTCTTGTCGACCTTTCCACGAACATATCCATGAGCCAGAAGGAACTGTGAGAGCCTTTCATACCAGGCCCTCGGAGCTTGTTTAAGTCCGTACAACGCTTTGTCAAGAACATAGACATGATCAGGTTGGGAAGCGTCCTCAAAACCAGGTGTTTGCTCCACATAGACTTCCTCCTTGAGAACTCCATTTAAGAAGGCGGTTTTGACGTCCATTTGTTGCAGTTTGAAGCCGTGGAAAGAGGAGTAGGCAATTAATAATCTTATGGCTTCTAACCTGGCAACCGGAGCAAATGTCTCGTCATAGTTGATTCCTTCCTACTGGTTGTACCCTTTCACCACCAGTCTTGCTTTGTTCCTTGTGACCTGACCTTGATCATCCAACTTGTTTCTAAACACCCACTTTGTTCCTATCACGGTCATGTTCCTTGGTCGAGGAACCAACCGCCAAACCTTGTTTCTTTCGAACTGATAAAGTTCTTCTTGCATGGCGTTAATCCAATCGGGATCCTTCAATGCTTCTCCCACAATTTTAGGTTCTTGCAGAGAGAGAAAAGCATTGAAAGCACAAAAATTATATAAAGAAGAGCGATTGCTATGAGGAGTTCCCTTTCTGTAGTCTGTGAAGATTTGATGGACGGGATGAGCCCACTTATGTTGGTAGTTTCTGGTTTGTAGATTGTTGATGTCAAACTCCTCGGAGTCATCATTACCAGTAGTAGAGCTTTCACCACCATTTCCTACAGTATCATGACCCCCTTCATTGTTTTCTTCAATAGCTAGGCTTTCCTCAGAGGATTCCACTAAGTCAGGACTAGGACGATGTTCCCCTTGAGGAACCGAAGAAGATTCAGATGATTGAGCACCTTCATTTGTTGTTGAGGGATCATCTTGAGTGTCTTGATCAGACTGGTCCCCATCACCAATACTGTTTTCCACAAGCTGAAAGCAATCATCTCCAGATGAACCAGTGTTTGAGGGAACACTTGCTGATTGTTCCTTGATTCACCAGGTTGTTGAGTCCCAAGAAGCTTGTAGAAGTGAGATGAGACTTCCTTTGTTCCCTGTTAGGTAACTATATCAAGTACAAATGAAATATCGGGAACTTTCCTCACTTCAGCCTGCACAGAAAGAGTTAGTTCTTGCGAACCCAGACAAGCTTAGGCTTTCTGAGTGTGGGAGCAACATATTTGATTTTTGGAGGTTCAACATTCAATTTTTCCCTAGTAGTGCGAGCAACATCCTCATTGTGTTGCTTCAGGAGGCACTCCTGTTTGTAGTGACCGGAGTGCCCACAATACCAACAGACCCTTTGACATTTTAGATCAACATACTTGCTCTGTCCAGGCCAAATTGTTTTGTTAGCAAACCTAGAATGAAAATCAATATTATTGGACTTACCGCTTTCAGATTGCTTCAACCAAATGGAGTGAGCCTTCTGTCCATGGTACCAAGCCTTGTTCCCGTCAGTCGAATTTGAACAGTCTTTGCTATTGTTCCCTCTCGAGGAACTTTCCCCCTTTTCTTGCACTGGCTGTTTTCCTTCGACTTTAGAACTTTTGGACTTGGTGCCATCAACAGGAAGCTTAGGTTGATAGCCAATTCCAAAGCGAGATACTTCCTTCTTTTCAGTTTTCTTTTCATTCTTGGCTGCAACAAAAACAATACATTTTGGCTTGTCCTTCTGTTCCTCACTGAGTTTAGATAGATCACTAGACAGTTTTGCATTACCTAGTTTTAACATTAATGACTCGGACTCAAGTGAGGAGACAGAGGATTCCAGAGACACGATCTTCTAATTGAGTTTATGACACTCAATGCAAGGACTTGGAGAAGAGGATGAGACTTTCTCAAGTTTGAGCACTTTTTCTGCCCAACCTTTATTTTCTTCCATCAAACATGAGATCGATTCATCCTTTTCTTCAATTTGCTCACTGAAAAGACTATTCTCATGAACAAGTTTCTTAATGAAGGAAATTAAGCTTTCTTTTGACTTACTTTTCAAACTTGAGATGAGATCAGATTCAGTTACCTCATCCTTGTGCAGCCCGCCTTTTGGTTCATCGGTGTCTTCTACGGCCATTAAGCAGACATCCCTTGAGTGTGACGATTCTTCGTCATATGAGTCCGAGTCACCCCAGGTTGCGACCATTGCTTGCTTTCCTTCATTAGCCGGAGGAAGACCTGCCTTTTTCTTGAAGCAGTTTCTGGCAAGATGTCCCTTGTTTTGACAATGGTAACAAACGACATCCTTCATGTCTCTGTTCCCTTCAGAGGAACTCAGTGTGTCCTTGTTTCAAGACCATATCTTCTTCATGGCTCTAGTGATGAGAGCAACATCTTCATCACCATCCTCATCTTCATCTTCGACTTGAGATAAGTCAAAGGCACGTTCCACCTTTAAGGCAATGCTTTTAGCCTTCTCATCTCCTTTCTTGTTCATCTTGTGATTATAGACAGAGGTGTTGCTTTCCAGCTTGGCAACCACCTCTTCCATAGTGAGAGTCTTGACATCCGTCTGGGAGTAGAGAGCGAGAGCAATTGCATCCCACTGAGAGTTGAGGCCTTGCATGAAATGATGAGTAAGCTTCCAGTCTGGCATTTCTTCATCAAGGAACTCTAGTTGACCAACGATCCCCTGGAACCTGGAGTAGAATTCTTGAATGTGTTCATCCTTTCCCTGAGAGATTTGATCGTACTCCTTCATCAAGGAAATAATCTTGTTCTTCTTAGCATCTTCATTTCCATGATGAAGACATTTTAGAGCATCCTAGATCTCCTTGGCAGTCTTGTAGCCAATAATCTTCTTGAGATCTGAGGGGAGCAGAGCCATGTGGAGGATCTTCTTGGCTCTGCTATTCTTCTCCAGTTTCTTCCAGTCTTCATCAGTGTAGTCAACCCTTGTCTTTGACTTCGTAGCATCTTTGTCATTCGGAATAGCTATAGGGCCAACTTCAATGATTCTCCATATCTGTCTGTCGAGGGAACATATATGGGACTCGATTTGCTTCACCCACCAATCATATTCTCCAGCCTTCAGAATCGGAGGCTTCCAGAATGAATCTCCAATGGCATTGCTTGACGACATCTTTCCTGCAAAGTCTACAACGAAAACAATCTAGAGCACCAGGCTCTGATACCAATTGTTGGATCGTTAGAGTTACGTCTGAGGGAACAAAGACTTTGTTCCCACAGAAGGTGCAGCGGAATAATATAGCAAGAAAGATAAGAGACGAACTCATGATGTATAGTGGAAACCCTAATTAGCCAACTAGCTAATCAAAGAAAAACTACTACCTTCAAGCTTCTCGCTTGAGAGGATTTTAAAGTGTCTACTTGTCTTATTGATTTCTTGTTCGATTACACTTGTAGCATGGACTCCAAACCCTAGAATACCCACCTAAGTTTGAATCACTTCTACAACGATGAATCCGAACTCAACCCTCAAAGACTCACAAACAACTTCACTCTCTTTTCTTCTCAGTCAATCTCTCTCAGTTCGTCATCGTCTCTCGTCGTACATAGAAATGAATCCACACTCCTATTAAATACAATACGACTAAACCCTAATCGTAACAAGATAAAATCTTTCTAAACTTGGTAACAAGAAGATCTAAAATTGTTTGGAAGAATAATATCTTAACCGCTTACATTATCTAAGGCAAGAATTCCAAAGATAATATAATCGGCTGAAGATAATAATCTTCTCTCTCCAAATATCTTATCTTATGAAAGATTTCTTAAGATAAAACATTCGGATTTCTCTCTCCACATCTTCTCTTCGGCGAGATCCTTCCAGTCGAAATCTCTTATCCTTGACCGCGTGATCTTCCATGATTGTTTCCATAATCTTCACGTTGGATATCTTCCTTCCATTCGCAGCTTGAACGTTGTTCGTCTTTGATGTTCCTTGAGAGGTAACAAAGCATGTGGAGAATGCTTTGTTCCCTCTGCAATCCTTTGCTGCAATGGTTCCATGTGACAACTGTCTTGTTCTTGAAACACTTAGTTACCAGATTAGTTGAATGTTTGTTACCATCAAAACCTAAGGAATTCAACAAATAACTAGTGTAATATCCGTGTCAAGTACATGGTTCAGTTTATAAATATTTTTAGTAAATCTATTTTAATTATTAAGAAAAATTATGATAAACTTTTAAATAAAATTTTCACAAACTAAAATAATAAATATAATAAAATTGTAACAAAAAAATTATATTTTTGTATAGATTTTGTATTACATAATTTATTTCTATTTAGTAATGTATACATATAACCAATTAAACTATTTTTTCATATAATAATATTATTATATATGATCAATTTTATAGTTTTGTGAATATTATTATGTGGATTTGATATTATTTATTAGTATAATTTATTTTTACATTTTGAATTTGTTAGTGATAATATTTTACTAATAGCCACTCATAGGTGCTATAATATATTATTGTTATTTCTTTATTATAATTTATTTATGTATATAAAATTATCTTAATTAGTGATACTTCATTCAAAGAAAGATATTGGTTGATAAAAAATAAAAAATAGTGAAACAATACTGAAAATTTTCCATTTTATTTTAGTGAGTTTGTTTTAGATTACTGTAGAATATTAAATATAATATTTATTTATTTGGTTATTTTTTCTCTATGTGGTAAAGCATTAAAGATCATTTTTCTCAAATATTAAAAAACTGAAAATAAATACAAATATTTTTTATTTTTTAAAGGCAATATATAAAATGATCTATAATATGATCGATAATAAAAATTGTTCATTGTTATCTTGGTAAACTAGGGTAATTATTCAATATTATCATAATCACTTTTTATTTTTCAAAGTAAATATAAATATAAAATATTATATAGTATGACCTAATAAACAAAAGTATGATATATTTATTTTCACTATATATTCATATTTTAAATTATTTTTCTGGAACAGGGACAACTATGCACTACGAGTAAGGATTTGTCCTTGATATTGTCTAAACGACACTTTTTAATATCTAATATAGTATAAAAAATATTTGAACATAGTTATATATGATAATACTGTATCATTAAATCAATATTTAAATTATAATTTATAATTAATCATTTTTTGTATTCAATAGTAGTGATTTTGTCTTTATGTGAATAGTGGCATAAAGTTGATATCATTTTTCGTGACTAACTTAATATTCATTGGTATACTATTTGTAATATGTTAAATCTATTATCAATAAAAGTACACATAAAATTCATTCAAAATTTGTAATGATATTATATAACACAATATAAAAACATGAATGTTTAACTCTTGGTTTTTATTAAAGAAGTTAAAAATATTTTTGATTGGTGTTATAAATCGTGCAAACAATGCAAGAAAGAAGGTTATCATTTAAGAGTTATTAGTTAATTTATTTGTACCAACTCTATTTTTCAATACTTAAAATCAATTAATTAACCAAAATGAATTATCAAATAATTAGTAGAACCAACTAATTAACAACACCAATCATCTTAAAATTAGTTAAGTAAATCTTTAGATATCTAGTTCAATAAAAAATCCAAATCTATATGACACGTAAGAATTATAAGTCCAATATCGTTTTAATGACATGAAAGGAGCATTTTTGGTAAAACTATATTTAAATAAAGTATAATACAGTTTATGGTGTGTTTCTAATAAAAATATATTATATTATATATAATATTTATTTGTATAAATACTTCATTATAAGAAATATTAGTAAAGAAAAGAAAATATAAACAGTATGATTTGCATGTATTATATAAACTTCAAGTATAAGAAAAATAGTGTGTTATATTTTATAATATTACATTAACATATTTTATCAGAAAATACACAACTGAACCAACAAAAGAAAATAAATAAAAAATAATCAGTAATATTCAATATTTGACAAATCGTATGGACAAAATGATTTGTGAGTGGAATTTCATGTGGATTTGTAGGATTAGCTAAAAATTAAAAAAAAAAATAGATGAAGCATTCTTAATCCTACAATTACAAATTAATGGATTGACAATTGTATTTTATAGACAATGTTTAAAAAATGAAATCACTAACTATTATTTTAAAAATTCGTAGCAAATAAAAGTATAATTTAAAACTAAATTAGCTTCAATATACATATCATAAAATACAGACAGAAATAAAAAACAATTATGCTTCTGCTTGCATACATATCATAATTAATATAGAACTTTATAAGTTTTTTTATTATCTATTTGAGTAAATTATTGATATTCATGTTTCATATTTGCTTCAATATTTAATTATATATCTTAATTAAATTCAAAATTGATAATTTAATAAAATATGAAAATTAATAAAATATATAAATATATTATCATTCACCTAAAAATGTTAATGCTCAGTTAAGATTTATTTATTAATAAATATTTTATTAATTATTTAATATAATAATAATTTTAATAAAAAAAAACACCTCAATAAATTGGACCTAAAAACGCTCTAGAGGTTGAAAAAATGTTAGCAATATATAGTTATAGATTTTTACAAGAAATATTTTAGAAGATTTCTCTCTCCAATCTAGCAATTATATATTATTAAGTCATAAACAAAATTAGAATTATTTATATTCTCGTAATTCTTTTTCATTCTCTCTCTCTCATGGTAATGAGGTACAGATCTTTCTCCCAAAGTTCTTCTGAACCTCCAACCTCCGCGACTCCGCGACTCCATGAGTCCGACTCTACAACTCTGACTCCGCCTTCGCCTCCGTTACTCTGCCTCTGCGACTCCCTCTGCATGACTCCGACTCCGCAACTCCGACTCCCACTCTGCCTTCACTTTGACTTCCCCTCCGCATCCGCTTCAGGTCACTCCACATCGATCCTCCTCCGACTCTCCGTTGAAGCGTCGTTCTCAGCACATACTTGCTCTATCGACTTTCTCTCTTCTATTCCAACATCGTTCTTGGGCAAATCTTTGACAAATTCGGGTGTTGTTTTTTCATAAATATTTTTTTTATTTTACTTATTTGTGCTATAGATTTGTATTGATTAATGATGATTTCATTGGTAAAAGATGCCTAGGGAAAATTTTCTAGGGTCTGATTGAAGATGATGGACAAATGACAATATATCAAACTCATAGGCATGAATATTTTATCAAAAGACAATATATAACACTACACAATACCTGAGTATCAATAAATAAGAACATGAATATTGAAAGGATAGAGAATTGAGAGAATCTCTTGTGTTTGATTAAGCCAACTAAGGGCTGAATATATACACATATATGCAAATCTATCTAATTGGAAAAGATAAACTAAAGATAATCTAAACTAGATTCTATCCAAATATACAATATCTCATAATTTATCTCTAATACTCTCTCTCAAGTTGGAGCATGAGGATCAAGAATGCCCAACTTGGAAGACAGAAGAGTGAATTATGGTGTATGCAGAGCATTGGTGAAGATGTCTGCAGGTTGGCGAGTTGTGGAGACGTGAGACGTAGCAACTGTGCTTGCTAGGACGAGATCACAGACGAAATGACAATCTATCTCTATGTGTTTGGTTCGTTCGTGGAAGACGAGGTTGGCTGAAATGTGCAAAGCGACCTGACTGTCACACAGTAGCCGAACTGGAGCCGTGTGATTAATGCCAAGAGACTGTAAGAGGGACTTTAGCTAGATAATTTCGTAGCAGATGACCGCCATCGCACGATACTCGGCTTCTGCTGACGAACGAGAAACAGTTGGTTGTTTCTTTGTCCTCCATGAAATAGGTGAGCGACCGAGCATGATAAAATACCATGTGACAGACCGACGGGTGATAGGACCAGCCCAATCGGAGTCGCAGAAAGCGGTGAGTCGCATGGCGTTGTCTCGAGATAGATGAAGACCTCGGCCAGGGTGGCTCTTGAGGAAGCGAAGGACGCGTAGCGCGGCTGCACGTATGCACTGCAAAGCATAAATCAATGCGATTGATGGTCAAGTAGACCAGGCGGCCGATCAGATGGCGATAACTCTCAGGATCGGGGTGGTCCGGACCCGAAGCCGTTGTCAGGTGGTGATTGGTGTAACACCCCCAAATATACCCTTGGAAAGGCATTACCGCCAGTGACCTCAGACGTTCTGTACGATGTCACCCAAGGCTTTACCAGTTGATATAAATCATCACACAACAATTATGATACAAAATATCATAACTTTCGATTAAAATCATTATTTCGGCATTACATCCATAATCTGAAATGCAACCAAAATACAAAATCAGGTTCATCACAGCGGAAGTCTTTACACAAAACATATTTAACACAGCGGAAGATTTTAAATAAACAATAAAAGGGTCTTGATCGCAATGATCACCCGCCAAGGATCTTAACCTGGATCACTTGTCAAAACACCGTTCGCTTCTATAGTCGTTCTAGCCTTTACGGGATGGCAACTTATCTGATGTGCCGAATTGAACGGATGACACCAGTCAACCATGCAGAGAATAATTACGGTTGTTTAGTCTAATGAAAGACTAAGCAAGGGTACAAAGCAGAGTGGTTCGAAGTAGACGTATTAGGTTAGACTCATCGCTCCTCGAATCACAACCGATAACGATAGTCAACCACCATACTCTACTGAAACATGAAGAGACATGAACAAGAGAAGATTATGGAGACCGAATCTCACAGCAATCAATCCCAAAAGAAGACTCCAATGAACTGAGTCTTATCGGAAGCATGACAAATGTTGGGGAACATAAATAATCACACAAGCGTTCAAAAACGACTTGATGTTTCGGTTCACGACCAACCTCACCGCTCAAAGCGAATCCAGATTGAAAAGAGAACGTTACTCTGATCAAAGTCAATACGAGATTTTCTAACTGCACTATTGCCTAGCTGCACTACTCGCCCAAGGGTATATTAATTATGTGTGACAACGGCACTTATCTCATTAAATTCCAAAACACACATCACGTTATAAGCTTTTAGATATATGTTTCGTCATGAGGGACATATATCGAAGGGAATCCTTCCCAAGGTTTGTGACACTAGCTAAGTGCACCACCTCTATACTCGGATAGAGGACGATCATGATCCGCCAGTTGGTGTCAGGGTCTCCGATGCCCTCTCAACCAATAATTATCAAGAAACGACTAGACCTCAACGAGTCCAACGTTCCTAACTACTAGTGCTAAAAAACAGTTCAACACAGTAATAATCCACATCACATCCATCATGGCCAATATCAAAAACATATATCTATACTAGCATTGTTCTAACCGATATACAACCTAGTATAATATCATGTTTTAATCATATATATAATAGCGTTGTTCTAACAGATATACAACCTATTATAATATCTCCTTTTAATCATATCATTTAACAAAATTGTTCCCAACGCAAATAGTAAATCATCCCAAATTAATTAACAACTAAACAATTGATAATTAATTGAAATATGGAATGATGAGCAAGAGCGAACCGCCACTTGCCTTAGATCCGCAGAAGCTTAAAGACGACGATGGGATTTCCGGGCTCGAAACAGGGACAGATCTGGCAACACAGATTCCGACGTCAATTGTTTTGCTTCTCCTTTCATTTGCTTTGGATTCTAAGCTTCTAAGGACTTCCAAGGCTTCTCTTTGCAAGTGGAATAACACCCAATGGAACTCAGATGATCGATCTCAAAGTCTCCGGCGAGAGCTTAATATTCCGACGAGATGATTGTGAGGGATTTGAGCTTCGAATTGAGCTTCAATCTGATCCCAAACATCCTCCTTAAATAGCCAAACCCAGGGGACAAGAAATGGGCAAGCCATGCACGTGGAGGGCCGAGATCGAGTCGTCCCCCGGTCGCCGGCAAGCCCCTGCAACTAGCCCTGCAACAGTGGCGGCGGTCGCCGCGACCGGCAAGAGGTCGCCGCCCTTATGGGTCTCTGGCGGCGGTCGCCGCATTTCTGGTGGCGGTCGCCGCTTCCTAGGCCACTTGACAAGTTGGTGCTGACAATGTCGGCTAGTTGGCGGCGGTTGCCGCTTGCTTTACGGCGGTCGCCGCCAAGGCCACATTTCATTCGTTTAAACTGGATCAACTTGGCCTTAGCCCGGGATAAAAATAATCGTACACGAACGAGTATTAAGTCCCAAAATACATCGAAATGTATTTTATTTCACTTAGAAAAATATTACAGAGATTAAGAACATTACAGAATGTCTTTCTGTCTCTGAAATTAATTTGACGTACAAATACATGGCCTAAGAAGGTCATTTCCTTGATCCAAAAGTCACATTTAGACAACTTTGCATATAGCTGACTTGTCTAAGGACTGACCCCTATGATCCTCCTTGCTCGGGGAATAAATCAAAATACCATCGATGAAGACCACCACGAACTTATCCAAGTACTGGCGAAAACATCGATTCACCAGGTCCATGAAACTACTGGAGCATTGGTGACTACGAACTCGTAGTGACCATATCTCATCCGGAAAGCAATCCTCGGAATATCTTCCTTATGAGTCCTGAGTTGGTGATAACCAAACCTCAGATCGATTTTGGAAAAGACTTTTGCTCCTTGCAGCTGATCCAACAGATCATCAATCCTCAACAACGAATATTTATTCTTGATCGTGACTTTATTCAACTCTCGCCAGTTGATACACAGTCGAAACGATCCATCTTTCTTCTTGACAAACAAAACCGGGGCACCCCAAGGCGATGCACTCGGCCTTATATAATCCTTGTCAAGAAAATCCTCGAGTTGCTTCTTCAACTCTTGCATCTCAATCAGGAGCCATCCGATACGGTGCCTCCGAAATCGGTGCGGTACCAGGCTCAAAATCAATAGAAAATTCCACGTCACGCTTCGGGGGTAATCCAGGAATCTCTTTCGGAAAGACATCCGGAAACTCACTAATCAAAGGAATATCAAGAATTGATGGTTCATCTTTCATGGGCGGATTCAGGTAGCAAAGGTACTCGACACAACATTGTCAAAGTAGCTTAAACACAGCCATCACATTGATGAGCCTGCCATTATCAGCGTCATTCCGACTCTTGAATTTGCACACACACTGGCCCCCAGATGACACCGTCACAATTCTTGAATTAAAATCGATCACCACCCCATGACGCGTCAGCCCATCCATACCGAGAATAATATCGTATGGAACCCCATGACGCGTCAGCCCATCCATACCGAGAATAATATCGTATGGAACCATGACTATCTAGATCAAATCTGCTTCTAACTCCTTACCCTAAATGGTAATCAGGAAGTCTGACAGACGCTTGGTTCCAACTAAATGGTCACCATTTTAGACCAGCCCATTACATGGTTCACAGACGGCCCAATAGTGGCTCCGAGCCCAGGACCAGCCATTACCAGCGTCCACTGTTACCATGAGCCGCTGTCCATACACCTCAACCCATCCTTGGTAGCTCCACCTATAACAGGCAGCCATCTCCAAGAGGTTGTTGGTGAGTCTCGAACACAAGACCTCACCCCATACCAAGCAACGAAACACAAACTTGGTATAAACCAAAGGTTTATATATAAGAAGAGTTACAACAAAAGGTTCACAACCTCGTTGCACATACAACTTAACTTACTACACAACTATCCAAAACGAAAGACTGGGTAACACCCAAATCAACAACATACCAACAAAAGGTATAGAGTACTTTGAGCAATTGGAGCATTCGGTCCATCAGCCTCACGCATCTCGTAAAGGCGCTGACCTTGACCTCCAATCGTTCCTCTAGTACTTGGGGCCTTGGCCTGACTGGTTGAGTCGGGACCACAACTGGTGTACCCATTGACTCCCACGGCCTTGCCTTCCAACGAGCACGCTCATCTGTCTCAGCCACCTGGCGATGCGCTTCAGCACTAATCGCCTTCCAAGTGGCAGGAGACAATGGCGAGTACTCCCGCTCAGGTGACAACACCGGACTCGGATAGATAAACTCCACTACCGGGTCCTCGCTGCCCACCAATAAGCGCTCCAAGTCATCAGACTTGTGGCCCTGCCCCTCGAGGTCTTCCTCGGGGTCCTTCTTCTCAGGATCTTCCTCAAGATCCTCCTCTAGATCTTTCTCCAGATCTTCCTCAGGATCCTCTTCCTCAGGGTCCTCTTCGGAAATCATTTTGATCATGAAGTCGTCGTTATAGTACTCTCTAGCGTACCTTGACAACTTTTCTTCATCCTCAATGTCCTCCCCTGGCTCCTCTGTAGGCTCTACCACAGGAACCACGGCCTCGTCGGACACTAGCACTACCGACTCAGGGAGTACGGTCTTCACCTCTGATAGGTGTCATTTCATGCACCTTAACTAACAATTATTAACATTATTTAGAGGAGTTTATGACTAGATTTGAGGTTAAGTCTGTAATCCAGAAGATGTGGAGAGAATTGAAGATATCCAGGGATTTACAACTTATTTGGAGAAGACTACCAACACTTGGTAGTAATGAAGAGCAGAAGAGAAAGGAGTGGGCGAATTAATACCGCCCCGTGCGAGAGCCACCGCGACCCGGCGGTGGGTCTCAGAGAAAGGTGCCGCCCCGTGGCCAATACGCAAGGCGAAGCAGTTAATTAGAAATTGAACAAGCCTCGCGTGTTGATTGCTGATGATGGCCCACATTGGAAGAAAAGCCCACGTGAAGACGAAAGGCCCATTAAGAGAAGCCCAATTGAAGAATTCCCGCGTGTTGAAGCCGAAGAATTGGAAGCGGAATTGAAGCAGCGGAGGCGTGACAGAGCATGATGTCAGCGAAGATGTTTGATGGAGTTGGGCCAAGCGAGAGAAGGTGGGCCGCTGCTTGGAGATGGGCCGTGCGAAGCAGCTGCTGAACGAGAGAATTTGAGGCTCGTGCTGTTCGTTTGTCGCCGGGATTAATTTCCCAATTTCGATTCTTTATTTTTGGTTTTATTTTATTGTTATTTCCTTTTATTAATTTTATCACTTTTAGATTTAGGTTAAATACTCTTTAGTTAACCTAGTTGCCATAGAAGACACAATCTACAATTCAGTTTTACAAGTTCCTTTTTCATTCTGCCTCCAGGGTTTTAACCCATGGAGAGCTAGACACCTTTGTTCTGCTAGACGTTTGAAGCAATACAGTTGATTCGGTTGTGAGATTTCTATTCCTTGTTCTTATTCTTATGTGTGTTGGTTTGATTTTCTTGGTTATATTGATTATTGATTTATCATTGTTCTTCATAGTCTGGCCAGCTAGGTTGAGTAATATTTATCAATTGCTAGGATTGCATATAGGGGTTCCGAGTGCATATCTATTGGCATACACGATTGTGCGTATAGGGGTTCCGAGCGTATAATCGTGAGTGAGAATCAGTTGCATGTTAAGTAGTAAGGTGTCTTTCTATTTGCATGTATCCTATATCAATGTGTGTATTGCTATTGCTTTGTTGGTGGTAAAGTATACCGACAACTGTGAGAATCGGTGGTGCTTTATCATTGGCATAGTAATAAGTCTATCGACAACTGTGAGAATCGATAGTGCTTAAGATCAGGATGGGAACAACCATAAGAATGGTTAAAGAACTTGGATTGAATAGATTTCAATGATCAACTTATATCTCTGTATTGTGGATCTCGTTCTAGTGGAACTACTTTCCCCATTCATATGCTCAAGTTAACTAAACCTGTTTACTTTGCTCTGTTTGATACTCAAAACCCCCCTTGTTACCTTGCATGCTTATAAACACTTAGAAAGATCACTTCCTCCCTGTGGATTCGACCCTTGCTTGCCTCTACTACTTGTTTAGGTTTGTTAGATTTATTTTGTTTAGGTGTCACGACAACGCCTTATCAAATTGGCGTCGTTGCCGGGGAGGCAAGATTTGATTTTTTCGTGTGTTTGTTTGTGTGCGTGTTACTTTGGTGTGGACCTATCTTACGGTCCACACCCGTGCTACTGATTTTTGCTTTCCCTTTTTGATTTTTGTTAGAGATATGGATTTCTAGGGAGAGCCGCGATATGACCCATACTCATACTCATACACTCCAGGGTGGAGGAATCACCCCAATTCGAGTTATGGGGGCCATCAATACTCTCCATATGGCCTTGACTACCAAGAGTTCTACCTGGAGCCACAACCATTCTATCTGCAGGATACTCCGCACCAGTACAATCCTGCCTATGAGCATAGCCCACCAGTATCCAATCCAAATCCCTCAACTAAAGAGATGCTCAGGACCTTGACTCAACACTTCGCCATTGGTGCTCAATCTAGGGAGTCAAGCATGAAGGATTTAGAAAGGCAGATGAGACAGTTGGCGGAGGCGATTACACGGATCGATGCAAGGATGTCGGGGAATCTACCATCTCAAACGGTAGTAAACCCGACGGAAAACGTTAGTGCTGTAATCCTCCGGAGCGGAAAGCAATTGGTCGTTCCTCCTAGTGTTGAAGAGGAGGACAAATATGAGATGGAGAACATCACCCACCGCCCCGCGTCACCTCTCACCGCGACCCGGCGTGAAGCCCCAGATATTTCACCGCCCCGCGGCGATGACCACCGCCCCGCGGTGGATGGAGTGCCTCCTAGTGAGATTTCTCCGCGACCCGCGGTGAGATCAGCACAACCCGACGTCCAAAATTCATATTCTGCTGATGAGGTCTGCATTGATACTGATGAGGAGTTAGGACTTCCAGATGATATTTTGGATCGCAAGGTGCTGACTGAGGAGGAGTACTTTTTGAGATTTGAGGAGGAGTGGAGCGACGATGAGGAGGAGTACAACGATCACAGAAATACTCCTGAGACACCTATTTCTCTCAAAAATGCCCCGGCAGTCCCCGATCCTCTGGAGGCTGCCTATGATGAGTTTGTGCGTCTCAACTCCTTCCCGCTCGTCGCGCTGAAACCCGTTATACCCTCCCCTGAGGCCCTGAAGGACACCCAAAAGGTGGGGAGCGACAAAGGCTTATTTGACACCTTCAGTAGTTGCAAGGCAACCACCCATTTGGTCCATCTGGAAGATAGCACCCCTTGCTGTAAGGAAATGTTAAAGGTGCTGGGCTTGATAAAAAAATAAACCGAAGGGGAAGCACAAGAAGGAAGCCTTGATACAAGTGGCTGATTTTTATATGCTGGATACGGGGCAGGACGTACATGCAGCCCCTGAGATGCTGGGTAGGCCATTTCTGAAGATGGCAAGTACGTTCATGGGTATACACAATGGTCCACCCACAAAGAAGTGCAGGATCATGGGGGAAAGGCTCAACAGGGAGTATACAAAGAGACATCCCCCTGATATGGACCTCAGGAGTTCAGTTGCTATGAGCAACCCAAGTTGAGGTTGAAGTAGGATGTCAAGCCATGACAATAACTAAGGCGCTACCCGGGAGGCGAGGCAACCCGAGGTATGTTTTACTTTCTTTGTTTTTCTTTCTTTATTTCTTGCATTAGTTTTGTGTGTTTTTGCTTTGTTTTTGTTCTTGTTTTTTGTCTCCGACTAACCTGCAGGAAAGAGACCCATGCCTATTGAAGAAGGTGTTTCTATACCAATGTAAGTCTCTTCCTTCCCTGCACTAAGTCACCCCCCGAAAAAACCTTAAACGTGAGAAAAAAAAAAGTTTTACCGAAGGCCAGCTGTCCAGAGTTCCCTATGGAGATGTTGCGCATCATGTTGTCAAGAAGGATACCCTGCCCTACACTTGATTTGACAACGATGATGGCCCTACAATTGACAGCTGAGGAGGAGGAACACTAGAGTCCCCATCAAGATTACATCTGGGCTCCACCATGTGTTCCTAGAAGGCCGTGCAACCCCGACATCTTTGCTATACCACTATTTACCAAAGTGGTTCCCTTTTGGTTGCACGATAGGAGAAGATTACAGAGTTGATGAAGACACCCGCCCAACACCAGAGACCTGGGCATTTATTGAGAAGACCGCCAGCGACACCTTCAGTGTCCAAGCAGCTTGGCGACGTTTGTGTGTTATTTTTTGCTTTTCCCTATGCTCTTATTCTTTTGTCTTTCATTACATTGAGGACAATGCAATGTTTAAGCATGGGGGAGAGTTCTATACTTGCTACGTTGTTGAGGAGATGAAAAAAAATGAAAAGAGCCAAAAAATTGAAAAAAGGCAAAAATTGAAATCCTGGGATAGGTCGAAAACTCGAAAGGGCGGCCTAGGTAATAAGCAGGTGGCTTGGACCAGCATTAGGCTGGGGTAATATGTGGTCAAGAGTGACGTGAGCTTATGTGAGTACATCTATTGGAAAATGAAATGAGTGGCTTGGTGAAAACCCGAAAGGGCGCCTTGGCAAAATGAGCGAAAAAGAAGAAGAGTGATTTTAGGATTTCTCATTATTCTTGGCGAGGCATCATAAGAAGAGGAGTTATAAGGAGGATTCGGGTAGGTCACTCTGGAGAGATAAGAAGATAGATGGAGGCTAGGATTAGTGGTGTCACTCTATGGTGTTGTTTTGCACTGTGTTGTTGTGCTATGCATATTGTTTTGGTTGTCTGGAGCTGATTGTTGAGATGTTGTAATTGCTGGTGTCATATTTTCTTGTACTTCCTGAGACCTTGGTGTTTGATTGAGAGAGTAGGTTTATCTTTAGCTTACTCGGGACGAGTAAAGGTCTAAGCATGGGGAAATTTGATAGGTGTCATTTCATGCACCTTAACTAGCAATTATTAACATTATTTAGAGGAATTTATGACTAGATTTGAGGTTAAATCTATAATCCAGAAGATGTGGAGAGAATTGAAGATATCCAGGGATTTACAGCTTATTTGGAGAAGACTACCAACACTTGGTAGTAATGAAGAGCAGAAGAGAAAGGAGTGGGCAAATTAATACCGCCCCGCGCGAGAGCCACCGCGACCCGGTGGTGGGTCTCAGAGAAAGGTGCCGTCCCGCAGCCAATACGCAAGGCGAAGCAGTTAATTAGAAATTGAACAAGCCTCGCGTGCTGATTGCTGATGATGGCCCACATTGGAAGAAAAGCCCACGTGAAGACGAAAGGCCCATTAAGAGAAGCCCAATTGAAGAATTCCCGCGTGTTGAAGCCGAAGAATTGGAAGCGGAATTGAAGCAGCGGAGGCGTGACAGAGCATGATGTCAGCGAAGATGTTTGATGGAGTTGGGCCAAGCGAGAGAAGGTGGGCCGCTGCTTGGAGATGGGTCGTGCGAAGCAGCTGCTGAACGAGAGAATTTGAGGCTCGTGCTGTTCGTTTTTCGCCGGGATTAATTTCCCAACTTCGATTGTTTATTTTTGGTTTTATTTTATTGTTATTTCCTTTTATTAATTTTATCACTTTTAGATTTAGGTTAAATACTCTTTAGTTAACCTAGTTGCCACAGAAGACACAATCTACAATTCAGTTTTACAAGTTCCTTTTTCATTCTGCCTCCAGGGTTTTAACCCATAGAGAGCTAGACACCTTTGTTCTGCTAGACGTTTGAAGCAATACAGTTGATTCGGTTGTGAGATTTCTATTCCTTGTTCTTATTCTTATGTGTGTTGGTTTGATTTTCTTGGTTATATTGATTATTGATTTATCATTGTTCTTCATAGTCTGGCCAGCTAGGTTGAGTAATATTTATCAATTGCTAGGATTGCATATAGGGGTTCCGAGTGCATATCTATTGGCATACACGATTGTGCGTATAGGGGTTCCGAGCGTACAATCGTGAGTGAGAATCAGTTGCATGTTAAGTAGTAAGGTGTCTTTCTATTTGCATGTATCCTATATCAATGTGTGTATTGCTATTGCTTTGTTGGTGGTAAAGTATACCGACAACTGTGAGAATCGGTGGTGCTTTATCATTGGCATAGTAATAAGTCTATCGACAACTGTGAGAATCGATAGTGCTTAAGATCAGGATGGGAACAACCATAAGAATGGTTAAAGAACTTGGATTGAATAGATTTCAATGATCAACTTATATCTCTGTATTGTGGATCTCGTTCTAGTGGAACTACTTTCCCCATTCATATGCTCAAGTTAACTAAACCTGTTTACTTTGCTCTGTTTGATACTCAAAACCCCCCTTGTTACCTTGCATGCTTATAAACACTTAGAAAGATCACTTCCTCCCTGTGGATTCGACCCTTGCTTGCCTCTACTACTTGTTTAGGTTTGTTAGATTTATTTTGTTTAGGTGTCACGACAACGCCTTATCAAATTGGCGTCGTTGCCGGGGAGGCAAGATTTGATTTTTTCGTGTGTTTGTTTGTGTGCGTGTTACTTTGGTGTGGACCTATCTTACGGTCCACACCCGTGCTACTGATTTTTGCTTTCCCTTTTTGATTTTTGTTAGAGATATGGATTTCTAGGGAGAGCCGCGATATGACCCATACTCATACTCATACACTCCAGGGTGGAGGAATCACCCCAATTCGAGTTATGGGGGCCATCAATACTCTCCATATGGCCTTGACTACCAGGAGTTCTACCTGGAGCCACAACCATTCTATCTGCAGGATACTCCGCACCAGTACAATCCTGCCTATGAGCATAGCCCACCAGTATCCAATCCAAATCCCTCAACTGAAGAGATGCTCAGGACCTTGACTCAACACTTCGCCACTGGTGCTCAATCTAGGGAGTCAAGCATGAAGGATTTAGAAAGGCAGATGAGACAGTTGGCGGAGGCGATTACACGGATCGATGCAAGGATGTCGGGGAATCTACCATCTCAAACGGTAGTAAACCCGACGGAAAACGTTAGTGCTGTAATCCTCCGGAGCGGAAAGCAATTGGTCGTTCCTCCTAGTGTTGAAGAGGAGGACAAATATGAGATGGAGAACATCACCCACCGCCCCGCGTCACCTCTCACCGCGACCCGGCGTGAAGCCCCAGATATTTCACCGCCCCGCGGCGATGACCACCGCCCCGCGGCGAGACCACCGCCCCGCGGTGGATGGAGTGCCTCCTAGTGAGATTTCTCCGCGACCCGCGGTGAGATCAGCACAACCCGATGTCCAAAATTCATATTCTGCTGATGAGGTCTGCATTGATACTGATGAGGAGTTAGGACTTCCAGATGATATTTTGGATCGCAAGGTGCTGACTGAGGAGGAGTACTTTTTGAGATTTGAGGAGGAGTGGAGCGACGATGAGGAGGAGTACAGCGATCACAGAAATACTCCTGAGACACCTATTTCTCTCAAAAATGCCCCGGCAGTCCCCGATCCTCTGGAGGCTGCCTATGATGAGTTTGTGCGTCTCAACTCCTTCCCGCTCGTCACGCTGAAACCCGTTATACCCTCCCCTGAGGCCCTGAAGGACACCCAAAAGGTGGGGAGCGACAAAGGCTTATTTGACACCTTCAGTAGTTGCAAGGCAACCACCCATTTGGTCCATCTGGAAGATAGCACCCCTCGCTGTAAGGAAATGTTAAAGGTGCTGGGCTTGATAAAAAAATAAACCGAAGGGGAAGCACAAGAAGGAAGCCTTGATACAAGTGGCTGATTTTTATATGCTGGATACGGGGCAGGACGTACATGCAGCCCCTGAGATGCTGGGTAGGCCATTTCTGAAGATGACAAGTACGTTCATGGGTATACACAATGGTCCACCCACAAAGAAGTGTAGGATCATGGGGGAAAGGCTCAACAGGGAGTATACAAAGAGACATCCCCCTGATATGGACCTCAGGAGTTCAGTTGCTATGAGCAACCCAAGTTGAGGTTGAAGTAGGATGTCAAGCCATGACAATAACTAAGGCGCTACCCGGGAGGCGAGGCAACCCGAGGTATGTTTTACTTTCTTTGTTTTTCTTTCTTTATTTCTTGCATTAGTTTTGTGTGTTTTTGCTTTGTTTTTGTTCTTGTTTTTTGTCTCCGACTAACCTGCAGGAAAGAGACCCATGCCTATTGAAGAAGGTGTTTCTATACCAATGTAAGTCTCTTCCTTCCCTGCACTAAGTCACCCCCCGAAAAAACCTTAAACGTGAGAAAAAAAAAAGTTTTACCGAAGGCCAGCTGTCCAGAGTTCCCTATGGAGATGTTGCGCATCATGTTGTCAAGAAGGATACCCTGCCCTACACTTGATTTGACAACGATGATGGCCCTACAATTGACAGCTGAGGAGGAGGAACACTAGAGTCCCCATCAAGATTACATCTGGGCTCCACCATGTGTTCCTAGAAGGCCGTGCAACCCCGACATCTTTGCTATACCACTATTTACCAAAGTGGTTCCCTTTTGGTTGCACGATAGGAGAAGATTACAGAGTTGATGAAGACACCCGCCCAACACCAGAGACCTGGGCATTTATTGAGAAGACCGCCAGCGACACCTTCAGTGTCCAAGCAGCTTGGCGACGTTTGTGTGTTATTTTTTGCTTTTCCCTATGCTCTTATTCTTTTGTCTTTCATTACATTGAGGACAATGCAATGTTTAAGCATGGGGGAGAGTTCTATACTTGCTACGTTGTTGAGGAGATGAAAAAAAATGAAAAGAGCCAAAAAATTGAAAAAAGGCAAAAATTGAAATCCTGGGATAGGTCGAAAACTCGAAAGGGCGGCCTAGGTAATAAGCAGGTGGCTTGGACCAGCATTAGGCTGGGGTAATATGTGGTCAAGAGTGACGTGAGCTTATGTGAGTACATCTATTGGAAAATGAAATGAGTGGCTTGGTGAAAACCCGAAAGGGCGCCTTGGCAAAATGAGCGAAAAAGAAGAAGAGTGATTTTAGGATTTCTCATTATTCTTGGCGAGGCATCATAAGAAGAGGAGTTATAAGGAGGATTCGGGTAGGTCACTCTGGAGAGATAAGAAGATAGATGGAGGCTAGGATTAGTGGTGTCACTCTATGGTGTTGTTTTGCACTGTGTTGTTGTGCTATGCATATTGTTTTGGTTGTCTGGAGCTGATTGTTGAGATGTTATAATTGCTGGTGTCATATTTTCTTGTACTTCCTGAGACCTTGGTGTTTGATTGAGAGAGTAGGTTTATCTTTAGCTTACTCGGGACGAGTAAAGGTCTAAGCATGGGGAAATTTGATAGGTGTCATTTCATGCACCTTAACTAGCAATTATTAACATTATTTAGAGGAATTTATGACTAGATTTGAGGTTAAATCTATAATCCAGAAGATGTGGAGAGAATTGAAGATATCCAGGGATTTACAGCTTATTTGGAGAAGACTACCAACACTTGGTAGTAATGAAGAGCAGAAGAGAAAGGAGTGGGCAAATTAATACCGCCCCGCGCGAGAGCCACCGCGACCCGGTGGTGGGTCTCAGAGAAAGGTGCCGTCCCGCAGCCAATACGCAAGGCGAAGCAGTTAATTAGAAATTGAACAAGCCTCGCGTGCTGATTGCTGATGATGGCCCACATTGGAAGAAAAGCCCACGTGAAGACGAAAGGCCCATTAAGAGAAGCCCAATTGAAGAATTCCCGCGTGTTGAAGCCGAAGAATTGGAAGCGGAATTGAAGCAGCGGAGGCGTGACAGAGCATGATGTCAGCGAAGATGTTTGATGGAGTTGGGCCAAGCGAGAGAAGGTGGGCCGCTGCTTGGAGATGGGTCGTGCGAAGCAGCTGCTGAACGAGAGAATTTGAGGCTCGTGCTGTTCGTTTTTCGCCGGGATTAATTTCCCAACTTCGATTGTTTATTTTTGGTTTTATTTTATTGTTATTTCCTTTTATTAATTTTATCACTTTTAGATTTAGGTTAAATACTCTTTAGTTAACCTAGTTGCCACAGAAGACACAATCTACAATTCAGTTTTACAAGTTCGTTTTTCATTCTGCCTCCAGGGTTTTAACCCATGGAGAGCTAAACACCTTTGTTCTGCTAGACGTTTGAAGCAATACAGTTGATTCGGTTGTGAGATTTCTATTCCTTATTCTTATTCTTATGTGTATTGGTTTGATTCTCTTGGTTATATTGATTATTGATTTATCATTGTTCTTCATAGTCTGGCCAGCTAGGTTGAGTAATATTTATCAATTGCTAGGATTGCATATAGGGGTTTCGAGTGCATATCTATTGGCATACACGATTGTGCGTATAGGGGTTCCGAGCGTACAATCGTGAGTGAGAATCAGTTGCATGTTAAGTAGTAAGGTGTCTTTCTATTTGCATGTATCCTATATCCATGTGTGTATTGCTATTGCTTTGTTGGTGGTAAAGTATACCGACAACTGTGAGAATAGGTGGTGCTTTATCATTGGCATAGTAATAAGTCTATCGACAACTGTGAGAATCGATAGTGCTTAAGATCAGGATGGGAACAACCATAAGAATGGTTAAAGAACTTGGATTGAATAGATTTCAATGATCAACTTATATCTCTGTATTGTGGATCTCGTTCTAGTGGAACTACTTTCCCCATTCATATGCTCAAGTTAACTAAACCTGTTTACTTTGCTCTGTTTGATACTCAAAACCCCCCTTGTTACCTTGCATGCTTATAAACACTTAGAAAGATCACTTCCTCCCTGTGGATTCGACCCTTGCTTGCCTCTACTACTTGTTTAGGTTTGTTAGGATTATTTTGTTTAGGTGTCATGACAACGCCTTATCAACCTCCTCGGGTGGACTACTAGGTTCACCGACCTTAAAACACGACGAGGGAACCGGGAACTCAAGCCTATCTAGAGATGGAGGAGCCATCTCGGCTTCTTCCGAGTCCCTCTAAAGAGAAAGGAAAGCACTCAGAATCTACGAGTGACGAACAAAGAATTAGTCTTTCTAAATATGGAAGTTCGTTTCCATATCAGACTAAAGAAGAAGGCACGACTAGAACGGTAAAAAATTTGAAAATTCAGAGCCTTCGAAAACATTTCTCAGTTTCAAATGAGTAAACGGTTTTATAAAAATTTCCGTTCCAAGAAAATGTTTTAAAACCCACCCGTAAAAAAAATTCGACTCTGATACCAAGTTTGTAACACCCCCAAATATTCCCTTGGAAAGGCATTACTGCCAGTGACCTCAGACGTTCTGTCCGATGTCACCCAAGGCTTTATCAGTTGATATAAATCATCACTCAACAATTATGATACAAAATATCATAACTTTCGATTAAAATCATTATTTCGGCATTACATCCATAATCCGAAATGCAACCAAAATACAAAATCAGGTTCATTACAGCGGAAGTCTTTACACAAAACATATTTAACACAGCGGAAGACTTTAAATAAACAACAAAAGGGTCTTGATCGCAATGATCACCCGCCAAGGATCTTAACCTGGATCACTTGTCAAAACACCGTTCGCTTCTATAGTCGTTCTAGCCTTCACGGGATGGCAACTTATCTGATGTGCCGAATCGAACGGATGACACCAGCCAACCATGCAGAGAACAATTACGGTTGGTTAGTCTAATGAAAGACTAAGCAAGGGTACAAAGCAGAGTGGTTCAAAGTAGACGTATTAGGTTAGACTCATCGCTCCTCGAATCACAACCGATAACGATAGTCAACCACCATACTCTACTGAAACATGAAGAGACATGAACAAGAGAAGATTCTGGAGACCGAATCTCACAACAATCAATCCCAAAAGAAGACTCCAATGAACTGAGTCTTATCGGAAGCATGACAAATGTTGGGGAACATAAATAATCACACAATCGTTCAAAAACGACTTGATGTTTCGGTTCACGACCAACCTCACCGCTCAAAGCGAATCCAGATTGAAAAGAGAACGTTACTCTGATCAAAGTCAAGATGAGATTTCCTAGCTGCATTATTGCCTAGTTGCACTACTCGCCCAAGGGTATATTAATTATGTGCGACAACGGCACTTATCTCATTAAATTCCAAAACACACATCATGTTATAAGCTTTTAGATATATGTTTCGTCATGAGGGACATATATCAAAGGGAATCCTTCCCAAGGTTTGTGACACTAGCTAAGTGCACCACCTCTATACTCGGATAGAGGACGATCATGATCCGCCAGTTGGTGTCAGGGTCTCCGATGCCCTCTCAACCAATAATTATCAAGAAATAACTAGACCTCAATGAGTCCAACGTTCCTAACCACTAGTGCTAACTAAACAGTTCAACACAGTAATAATCCACATCACAGCCATCATGGCCAACATCAAAAACATATATCTATACTAGCGTTGTTCTAACCGATATACAACCTAGTATAATATCATGTTTTAATCATATATACAATAGCGTTGTTCTAACAGATATACAACCTATTATAATATCTCCTTTTAATTATATCATTTAACAAAACTGTTCCCAACGCAAACAGTAAATCATCCCAAATTAATTAGCAACTAAACAATTGATAATTAATTGAAATATGAAATGATGAGCAAGAGCGAACCGCCACTTGCCTTAGATCCGCAGAAGCTTAAAGACGACGATGGGATTTCCGGGCTCGAAACAGGGACAGATCTGGCAACACAAATTCCGACATCAATTGTTTTGCTTCTCCTTTGCTTTGGATTCTAAGCTTCTAAGGGATTCCAACGCTTCTCTTTGCAACTGGAATAACACCCAATGGAACTCCGATGATCGATCTCAAAGTCTCCGGTGAGAGCTTAATATTCCGACGAGATGATTGTGAGGGATTTGAGCTTCGAATTGAGCTTCAATCTGATCCCAAACATCCTCCTTAAATAGCCAAACCCAGGGGACAAGAAATGGGCAAGCCATGCACGTGGAGGGCCGAGATCGAGTCGTCCCCCGGTCGCCGGCAAGCCCCTGCAACTAGCCCTACAACAGTGGAGGCGGTCGCCGCGACCGGCAAGAGGTCGCCGCCCTTATGGGTCTCTGGCGGCGGTCGCCGCATTTCTGGCGGCGGTCGCCGCATTTCTGGCGGCGGTCGCCGATTCCTAGGCCACTTGACAAGTTGGTGCTGACAATGTCGGCTAGTTGGCGGCGGTCGCCGCTTCCTTTACGGCGGTCGCCGCCAAGGCCACATTTCATTCGTTTAAACTGGATCAACTTGGCCTTAGCCCGGGATAAAAATAATCGTACACGAACGGGTATTAAGTCCCAAAATACATCAAAATATATTTTATTTCACTTAGAAAAATATTACAGAGATTAAGAACATTACAGAATGTCTTTCTGTCTCTGAAATTAATTCGACGTACGAAACGGGTGTTGGAAAAATTCTAAAATATCCTTATAAAATACGGGATATTACAATTAGGGTCCATGGGCGAGTCACACGGTTTGCAACCGAGGAGACCTGAGTCCGCTATGATCTCTAGAGCATATTTCCGCTGAGAGACAAAGATACCTAAGGAGTTTCGAGTAATTTCGAGATTGAGAAAGTACTTAAGAAGGCCAAGATCCTTCATATGAAAGCACTTGCTCAGATAAGCCTTGAACCCGGAGATTGCTGCAGAATTGTTGCCCGCAATAATCAAATCATCAACATAGACGAGAACATGGAGAGAGTTACCGTGTCTATAAAGAGAGAAGAGCGAGTAGTCAACGTAGCTCTATTGGAACCCGAAAGCACGAAGTGCAGCTATAAGCTTTGCAAACCAGTTGCGAGGCGCCTGGCGAAGGCCGTAGAGAGATTTCTGGAGCTTACAGACTTGACCAGAAGTAACGTTCATGTAACCCTGTGGCAGGGTCATGTAGACGGCTTCATTCAGATCCCCGTGAAGAAAGGCATTGTGAACGTCCATTTAATGCAGCTCCCAATTACAGATAACGGCCACAGAGAGAAAAATGTGGACTATAACCATCTTGGCGACTGGTGAGAATGTCTCTGTGAAGTCAATGCATTCGACTTGTCTATTGCCAAGGACAACCAAACGAGCCTTGTATCGCTCGACACTGCCGTCGGACTTGTCTGGAGACAAGTCAAGAGCGTCCAAGTTTTGTTGCGTTCAAGTGCTTCAAGTTTTGAACGCATAGTAGCCCGCCATGGGGCGTGTTTGACAGCCTCGTGAAAAGAGTGTGGCTTCGTTCCCGCCGTTACCACCGCAAGAAACCTGGAATAAGAATATGAAAACTTGGAAGAGGAAACATAAGCAACGATGGGATAAGGTTTACTTGACCACAGGGAGGACGATGACGGTGCACTAGGAGTGATCTGCAAAGGGGGGAGGTCAGGAGAGCGAAGCGTGTGGCAGACGTAATCATGAAGCAAGACTGAAGTTTGCCGTGGACGGACGTTGCGTTTGAGATCAATCGCGACCGAGGGCGGCGAAGTCGGCGAGGCCACTGGCTCGATAACCAGAGCTGTAATGGACAGAGGTGCACTCCCCCTGTCCGCAAGCGGAAAAACAGATGCATGATCGGGTGGCTCATCATACACCGTAAGATGTGGGGGTGGTGTCTCGGTCTAAGGTGCAAGGGGCGGTGCCGAGAATGGGAAGTGGGTCTCATAAAACACCACGTCGCGATAGAAGAAAATTCGGCCTGATTCCAGGTCGTAGAGTCGCCAACCTGTTTTCCCAAATGGGTACCCAAGGAAGACGCACTTGGCACTTCTGGCTTCAAATTTATCCTTGGGTCGCGGTAAGCGGGATGCAAAGCAAAGGCACCCGAATACCTTGATGTTCTTGTACGACGGACGATGACTAAATAGGATCTCGAAAGGAGTGCGATTGTCAATGATAGGAGTTGGAGTCCTATTGATTAGATAGCATGTCGTCTGAACACATTCGCCCCAGAATCTGATGGGGAGAGATGCTTGAAAACAAAGTGCACGGGCCACATTGAAAATGTGACGATGTTTCCGTTCCACCCTGCCATTTTGCTGGAGTGTGTAGACACATGAGCTCTAAAAAAAGATGACATGGTCGTTGAAGAAGCTACGCAGGGACAGAAATTCGGTGCCATTGTCGGACCAAACACGCCGGATATGGGTATGAAACCGAGTCGTGATCATGGAAGCAAACTGCTTGAGCAGGGGCACAACTTCAGACTTAGAAGTCATTAGGAAAACCCATGTAGCTCTAGAGTAGTCATCTAAAATGGTCAAAAAATATAAAGCACCACTAGTGGAACGAACAATGTAAGGTCCCCAAATATCACAATGGATTACACTAAACATAGTATCTTCTTTATTTGAACTCAAAGGGAAAGAGCTACGAGTTTGCTTAGCTTTAAAACAAACATCACAAGGATGGGTTCCATCAGAAACAAAAATAGAACTATCTAGGCTAGCCGATGCCAGACAGAAGATGCCAGACAGAAGAATAAGACGCAGATGAAGTCGAGACGGAAACAGACGCACGAGCCGGAGAAGTGCCGAAGGAATGCAGCCAGTAGGCCCCTTCCCTTTGTTCACCCACTCTAATCACCGTCCTTGAACTGTGATCCTGAATAATACATAGCTTGTCAATTACCGTTACAACGCAGTGAGAATGAATTGTAAGTTGTGCAGAAGAAATCAAATTACAATCCAATAAAGAAATATATAAGACATGATCAATCTTAGTAGTCAGAGAGAAGACTATTGAGCCTTCCTGATGTGCCATAGTGAAGCGATTATCTGGTAACTTGATGGACACGGGATCGATACTGATAAGATCTTGTAACAAGTCCTTATTGCCAATCATATGGAAAGAGGGCCCTGTGTCAAAAATCCAAGTAATTGGCTTACCGAAAACAACATCCGTGGCTCCTGGTTTCACGTTCAAGGAATTGAACACCTGCATGACAGTCTGCCATTGGTCTGCGGTGATGATTGCTCTAAGGGAAGTGCGGTCCTGTGCCGTCAGAGTACTGCCAGAGGAGAAGGACGAGGGCTGGGGGGTAACGTTTGCGACCCCAGAGCCGCGACCACGGCCCCTGCCAGCACCGGGAGAAGGAGTCGAGCCTGTTGTGGAGGAGGCCGAGTGAGAAGATAAGCCACGGACACAACTGAGAGTGTAGCCCTCGGGATATCCGTGGAGCTTCCAACACTTGGTGACATCATGGCCTAGACGTCCATAGTGGGTGCACTGCGGGCGTGTGGAAGAGCACTAATCAGTAGCACGTTGAACAGAAAGAGCCATGGAATCGCCTTTGGCATCGCGGTCCTTGACCTCCGTCTTGTGGCATTCCTCCTGAACCGCCAGCAAATAGACCTTATTGAGAGGAGGAATGGGCTCTTGAGCTATGACATTGGAGTGGAGAGTGTTGTAATCTCCGTCATCAAGACCGTTGAGAAATTGGTGAACTCGTTCATCCTCCCGCTCCTTTGAATGTTTCATCGAAATATCGCACTTGCACATGCCGCGAGAACAGCCTTGGGGCGGAACATATGTGACTAACTCGTCCCATAGCTTTTTTAGAGACCCATAGAATGCAGCCACAGATTGTCCAGATTGGTGGCATGACTAATATCCGCACGAAGTTGTAAGATTCTTGGTCCGTTACCGACCGAGAATCGTTGTGTGAGTTCCACCCATAATTCTTGAACTGTGACTGAAGATCGTAGAGAGGGATCGATGGACTGAGTAATCCAGCCTATAAGCATAGAGTTGATGCTGAGCCAATCATCTTCATCATCGACAGACGAGGGTTTCTTGATCTGACCATCCAAAAACCCCATTTTCTGTTTGGCACGGAATGCGTTATGCATGGCGGTCTTCCATTCTTGAAAGTTGTCACCTTTCAGAATCACAGGGCAGATTGAGAGGCCCGGGTGATCCGAAGGGTGGAGATAATACATAGATTCAATGTTATTGATGGGACGCTTGGGTCGGGTTGTGATAGGATCGGTGGTGACGTTTGGCATGGTGAAGCGACAGACGAAAGAGAAGCGAACAGGGAGAAACGGCAAGGAGAGGAAAAACGTGGAGGGGGAAAAAATTAGGTTTTCGTGACCTACTCCGATACCATGAAAGGATAGAGAATTGAGATAATCTCTTGTGTTTGATTAAGCCTACTAAGGGCTGAATATATACACATATATGCAAATCTATCTAATTGGAAAAGATAATCTAAACTAGATTCTATCCAAATATACATTATCTTATAACATCTCATAATCTATCTCTAATAAATATCCATGTACAATGAAAGAACATGATTATGGATAACACTATTGAGATATTCTTTATTGCATAAACAATATTCATGACTAATATAAAGTGCATACATGACGATCATTATCGAAGCCATGAACATCAAACACTACAATGTGAATATAAATACTGAAGACATGAATATCAGTAGCTTCAAGAAGATTTCGCAGTTGAGGAGCCTCAATACGAATTTGTCGGCGGCAATAGAGGCTGAAAGAGGAAGATGAAGGCTGGAGGGAGATCTTGTGTTGATTTGATTTTCTCTCTAATTCAGATTATTTTGTTTTTACTCTTAATTAAAAAAAGCATAATTATCTCTTCTATCTTCTATACTACTCAATCCCATGAAACACTCACACAATACACCCTCCAATATCTCCAAATTCGTCCATCCATAATTCCTGAACTGTGACTGAAGATAGTAGAGAGGGATCGATGGACTGATTAATCCAGCCTATAAGCATAGAGTTGATGCTGAGCCAATCATCTTCACCATCGACAGACGAGGGTTTTTTGATCCGACCATCCAAAAACCCCATTTTCTGTTTGGCACGGAATGCGTTATGCATGGTGGTCTTCCATTCTTGAAAGTTGTCACCTTTCAGAATCACAGGGCAAATTGAGAGGCCCGGGTGATCCGAAGGGTGGAGATAATACAGAGATTCAATGTTATTGATGGGACGCTTGGGTCGGGTTGTGATAGGATCGGTGGTGACGTTTGGCATGGTGAAGTGACAGACGAAAGAGAAGCGAACTGGGAGAAACGGCAAGGAGAGGAAAAACGTGGAGGGGGGGGAAAATTAGGTTTTCGTGACCTACTCCGATACCATGAAAGGATAGAGAATTGAGAGAATCTCTTGTGTTTGATTAAGCCTACTAAGGGCTGAATATATACACATATATGCAAATCTATCTAATTGGAAAAGATAATCTAAACTAGATTCTATCCAAATATACATTATCTTATAACATCTCATAATCTATCTCTAATAAATATCCATGTACAACGAAAGAACATGATTATGGATAACACTATTGAGATATTCTTTATTGCATAAACAATATTCATGACTAATATAAAGTGCATACATGACGATCATTATTGAAGCCATGAACATCAAACACTACAATGTGAATATAAATACTGAAGACATGAATATCAGTAGCTTCAAGAAGATTTCGCAGTTGAGGAGCCTCAATACGAATTTGTCGGCGGCAATAGAGGCTGAAAGAGGAAGATGAAGGTTGGAGGGAGATCTTGTGTTGATTTGATTTTCTCTCTAATTCAGATTATTTTGTTTTTACTATTAATTAAAAAAAGCATAATTATCTCTTCTATCTTCTATACTACTCAATCCCATGAAACACTCACACAATACACCCTCCAATATCTCCAAATTCGTCTATCCATAATTCCTGAACTGTGACTGAAGATCGTAGAGAGGGATCGAGGGGCTGAGTAATCCAGCCTATAAGCATAGAGTTCATGCTGAGCCAATCATCTTCATCATCGACAGACGATGGTTTCTTGATCCGACCATCCAAAAACCCCATTTTCTGTTTGGCACGGAATGCGTTATGCATGGCGGTCTTCCATTCTTGAAAGTTGTCACCTTTCAGAATCACAGGGCAGATTGAGAGGCCCGGGTGATGAAATACCCCAAATAAGATAATAATGGCGTTTTAGTAAATTAATTATGAGATTTGTTAAAAGGGGTGAAATGGAAAATTTTGGGGATAAAATCCCTAACTCCCTCCAAGTGGCTCGTCTCTCTCCCTCTCGTGGGTTCTTTCCTGTTCAGCCAAGCTCGCTCCTCCCGAATCCGGCTCTCCCTGCCCAGCCGAGCCAGCTCCTTCCTCCGGTGAGCCCTGTTCACGCGTCGCCCTCCTCTGTCTCTTCTCCGGCGAGCGCAAGCTGCGGTGTGAGCTGCGAACTGGTGTTGTTCGCTGTCCACAGCTGTTGACGTGTGTTGATGCGGGTGGCTGAAGTTGCTGGCGCCGAGAAGCCGAGCTTCTCCTCCGTCCGGCGAGCTGCTCTTCCCTCCTCCTTCCTTGCTGAAGCCGTTCGTGGTTGTTGTTCGTGCCGTCGTGCTGCTGTGTTCGTGGCTTTGAGCTGCCGCTGGTGTGGGTCGAGTCGAGAGCTTCTGCTGGTGGTCGTCTCCGGCGTCGGGAGCTCTCTTCCGGCGAGGACTAGCGAAGAGGTAATGTGGTGGTTTGATTTGGGGTTTGCTTGGGGTTCGTTTTGGTTGAAGCTTTGCTGAATTTTTTTTAGGGTTTATGTTCGAATTGATATTGGTATATGTTCGAATTGATGATGTATGGAGGTCCGAATTGATGTTGAATTGTTCTTCATGGGCAGTTGAAGAAGAATTTCGTGTGGAGCTTGGGTTGATTTGTGTGTGTGTAGTGCTGAATTTTTGAAGGTATGATATTAGGGTTTGAATTTGGGGGTTTGAAATTGAGTTTGATTGCTGGGTTCATTTGTATTGCGCATGCATAATTGATTGAGATTGGGTTGATTTGGGTGTGATTGACCCAATTAATTAAGGGTTTGATTTTAGGGTTTTCAATTGGGGTTTTATTTGGTTGTGGATTGGATGAGTTAATTAATGTCAGGGATTTGCTCGGATTGATTTCACAGGTTCGTTCGGATTGACTGGAGATCTCTGAGGTCGTTGTGGTTCGACTTGAGGCAAGAGGATCCTTGCTAACTTATATATTTTTATAAATTGATTATGTTTAATTTTACCGTTGCTTGAGCTATTATTTTAATTGGTTTGTTTGACTATTTAATTGCTCGGGTGATAATGTGAGATGATGTGCGTGTGATGATATGTGATGATGTGTGATGATGTGTGTGTGATGATATGTGATAATGTGAGATGATGTGTGTGTGATGATATGTGATGATGTGTGATGATGTGTGTGTGATGATATGTGATAATGTGGGATGGTGTGTGATAAGGTGTGGTTATGTGATTTTGATTGTCGTTGTGTTGGTTGATTGGTGTCGGTATGGTGTGGATAGTGGGTTTTGGAGGTTGTGAATTGTCTCACCTTGGTGATGTGGGGGTGGAGACGGGGATGTTGTGAATTGTCTCACCTTGGTGATGTGGGGGTGGAGACGGGGATGTTGTGAATTGTCTCACCTTGGTGATGTGGGGGTGGAGACGGGGATGTTGTGAATTGTCTCACCTTGGTGATGTGGGGGTGGAGACGGGGATGTTGTGAATTGTCTCACCTTGGTGATGTGGGGGTGGAGACGAGGATATTGTGAATTGTCTCACCTTGGTGATGTGGGGGTGGAGACGGGGATGTTGTGAATTGTCTCACCTTGGTGATGTGGGGGGTGGAGACGGGGATATTGTGAATTGTCTCACCTTGGTGATGTGGGGGTGGAGACGGGGATGTTGTGAATTGTCTCACCTAGGTGATGTGGGGGTGGAGACGGAGATGTTGTGAAGTGGTAATTGTGTGAAAGGGTTGCTTGCGTACCTGATTAAGTGGTTGTTTAAAGTGATATATATGTATATTTTAATTGTTTGTGATTGGTTGAATATGAGTTGAGTTATCTTTCTTGGTTGCTTGGGTCAGATATGGTGATGACTAGTATATATTGATTATTGTTTGTATTGATTGAATGTTATGATGATGAAATGGGTATGTGCGTGTGATATGAATTGTCTTGTAGCGTATCTGATTAAATGTTGACGTGGTAGTCAGATATGACTAAATGTGATTAGTGTCTTTTGACACGTGTGTGTGTGTGTGTGTGTTGGCTTGAATGTGTATGTGTGTGTTGGATCGTGTGTGTGTGTTGGATTGAGTGTGTTTGAGTGTGTGTTTATTGGTTGTATGTTGAATAGTGGTTGTGATTGTGAATTTCGTGTGTTATAGTTGTTGGTTGTAACTGGTCAAGGTGGTAAATTCTGTTGGTATGGTTGTTGTTGGTAACTGGTGGATTATGAGGGTTGGTTGCTTGTTTGACTGTATAGATTGGTTTCCCATCTTGAGGGTGTGTGCCAATGCGAGTTGAGTTTGAGGTATGAGTTGCAGTCGAGGTTGACGAATCGGCGGCACCAGAAAGGTGGCTGGCCTGGATCGTTATTTTGGTTGATTGTATTATGTAATGATTATATCGTTGATACTTATGTGTTTGTTGTTGTGAAGGTTAATTGAATTTGTTGTGTAGTGCAGTAGTGAGTTCAGTCTAATTGATTAGCTGTGGTTGTAAGTCAGTCGTAAGATGTGTATGTGCATAGAGTTGTTGTTTGAGGTATTAGTAATGGAGAGGAAGTTGGATTGGATCGTTCTTTTCATTTATGCTTGTGATGAGTTTGAGGTTGGATGGAAGAGGTTAGTATCGTGTAGAATTGGATAAGAATGGGTAATTGATCGGTTCTGATAGTGTGTGTTTATGTTTGCGTTTTGACGTATGGTTGTTTAATTGGTTGGTGTGATGATAGTCAAGTGTATTTATGATATATAAGTATATATATATATATATGATGATCGGTTGTTGTTTGGTATTGTTACTTGCCGTGATAATTCTATGGTTTTGAAACTGTTTTGGCTGGGCTAATCTTGCCATAGTCTTTCACGAGACTGACCAACTGCGGTTTACGTACCGTGGTTGGCTGGGGTATCAGGTTCCTCAGTCAATCAGGCTTTTCAGGTTCAATGCAGCAAGGAGGTTCCTGATCATCGTCGGTTTTGGAGTCGAGAACTCTACTTTTGGGTTGAGACTTTGACTTGATTGTATGTATCGTTTTGGTTTTGGACCTTGAAGTGGTCGAACTTGTTGTATTGGTTTTGGTTTTTGGTTGTTGGTTTTTGGTTTGTAAATGGTTGTATTTCAGTATGTTAAGTTGTTGGTGGTTTCAAACTCTGGACAGGTTTTACAGGTTTTACGTTGTGCTGCTTTTGATATTATATATATGGGTTATGTTTTGCATTTTCTTTTTCTTTCACCCGCCTTATAATCCTTCGGGATTATGACACTGTAGCACCACTGGCCCGGGGGTGTTACAGAAGTTGGTATCAGAGCTCTTTTCAAAAAAATAATAAATGTTTTCTCTCAGAGTTTTCAACTTGGGAATTCTATACGTTGTTGTTGTGAACGATCGGGTGATCAGGAATCCTTGCTATCAACCGTAGTGAGTTGTGTTGGTAAGTATTGGTTGTTTGTGATGTGTTGTGCTAATGTTTGATATATTTATATGTGGTGTTGAGTATTGATGATTAATTTCATATGCGATGTTTAATGTTGTTAAGTAAATTTTATGGTGCGTTCCCTGGTAAGTGGGACGTGCTAGAGGTTTAAAGAGTATGAGTATGGTAGAGGATGAGGCCGTTGGGCTTATCGTCAAGAGGTTGATGCATGTAGTTTAGTGGTGATGATTCTGTATGAATTGTTGTGTGCTACTGTTATTGTTAGGGTTGAGCAAGACAGATTAAGCGCATTCAGATATGGTTGTGTTCTGAGATGAACTTTGATGGTAAGGCATAGCTGTACAATCCTTGAGTATTGATGAATGATTGATTATGGAGACTGCTACAGTTGATTCTGATCAGACTATTGATGCTTGAGACGATAAGAAACAGATGACTCAGTCTACATCGAAAAGTGGAATTTCGCAACTGTGGGCTCGACTGAGTTGAGATGTAGAATGCGCAGGTCACAACTAGTGTGTCAGTGTTGGTTATTCCGCAGGGAACAGAAAGGTTTGTCATCTACAGTGATGTGTCTAAGCAGGGTCAGGGTTACATCTTGATGCAGAATGGGAAAGTCATTGCGTATGTCTTTTCGTCAGCTCAATTGTATAAGAGAGAGTTGAACATGAGACAAGATGGTTGCTAGAATTGATTGAAGATTGTGGAAAAGATATTGTGTATCAATCAGAAATGGCTAATGTGGTAGTTGATGTTTTGAGTAGGAAGTTGACTCTCGAGTATACGGTTGCTTGCTTATCAGTTCTGCCGGAGTTGCAACAAGAATTGTGCGGGGTGAGATTGAGATTGGTCTGAGAAGGAAATGATGCTGAATGTGATGGAAATTCAACCGACATTAGTAGAGTTGATCCAAGAGAAACAATCGCAAGATTCTGTGAGGAACAAGTTATGCAGTGGAGTTTCTCAAGGAAGGGCACCCGGAGTTCTCATTCATGAGGATGGAGTTTTATGACTTCATAATCGGTTATATGTGACAACTGATAAGAGATTAGAATATTGATTCTCAAGGAAAGTCATTCTTCGGCAACAGTAGTTGATATGCGTTGATTCAGATGGCACTTTATGAGGCTTTGTATGATAGTCGCTGTAAATCGCCATTGTGTTGGGATGATTTGACTGATGCTGTGTTAGTTGCTCCTGAGCTTCTTCAGAAAACTAAGGATGACCTTGATGTGATTCGTCAGAGGTTGTTGACAGCTCAGAGCAGACAGAAATCGTATGCGGATGTTCGTAGACGTCCTTTGGAGTTCAGTGTGGGAGATCATGTATTTATTAAAGTTTCGTCGACCAAAGGAGTATTCAGAGTTGGGAAACGAGGCAAGTTGAGTCCTAGGTACGTTGATCCCTTTGAGATTCTGAAAAGAGTTGGTGTCGTAGCTTACCAAGTGGCATTGCCGCCAGAGATGAGTGGAATGCATGACGTATTTCGTGTGTCTCGAATGAGGAAATATGTGTATCATCCGTTATGGGCTAGGCATGGAACCGAGGAAGAGACTTTGGAACTGGAATCAGTTATACAAGGCAGTTATCCGCACCGGTTTGATCCGAGTTTCGAGGACGAAACTGTTGTAAGGGGGTAGAATGAAATACCCCAAATAAGATAATAATGGCATTTTAGTAAATTAATTATGAGATTTGTTAAAAGGGGTGAAATGGAAAATTTTGGGGATAAAATCCCTAACTCCCTCCAAGTGGCTCGTCTCTCTCCCTCTCGTGGGTTCTTTCCTGTTCAGCCAAGCTCGCTCCTCCCGAATCCGGCTCTCCCTGCCCAGCCGAGCCAGCTCCTTCCTCCGGTGAGCCCTGTTCATGCGTCGCCCTCCTCTGTCTCTTCTCCGGCGAGCGCAAGCTGCGGTGTGAGCTGCGAACTGGTGTTGTTCGCTATCCACGGCTATTGACATGTGTTGATGCGGGTGGCTGAAGTTGCTGGCGCCGAGAAGCCGAGCTTCTCCTCCGTCCGGCGAGCTGCTCTTCCCTCCTCCTTCCTTGCTGAAGCCGTTCGTGGTTGTTGTTCGTGCCGTCGTGCTGCTATGGTCGTGGCTTCGAGCTGCCGCCGGTGTGGGTCGAGCCGAGAGCTTCTGCTGGTGGTCATCTCCGGCGTCGGGAGCTCTCTTCCGGCGAGGACTAGCGAAGAGGTAAGGTGGTGGTTTGATTTGGGGTTTGCTTGGGGTTCGTTTTGGTTGAAGCTTTGCTGAATTTTTTTTAGGGTTTATGTTCGAATTGATATTGGTATATGTTCGAATTGATGATGTATGGAGGTCCGAATTGATGTTGAATTGTTCTTCATGGGCAGTTGAAGAAGAATTTCGTGTGGAGCTTGGGTTGATTTGTGTGTGTGTAGTGCTGAATTTTTTAAGGTATGATATTAGGGTTTGAAATTGAGTTTGATTGCTGGGTTCATTTGTATTGCGCAGGCATAATTGATTGAGATTGGGTTGATTTGGGTGTGATTGACCCAATTAATTAAGGGTTTGATTTTAGGGTTTTCAATTGGGGTTTTATTTGGTTGTGGATTGGATGAGTTAATTAATGTCAGGGATTTGCTCGGATTGATTTCGCAGGTTCGTTCGGATTGACTGGAGATCTCTGAGGTCGTTGTGGTTCGACTTGAGGCAAGAGGATCCTTGCTAACTTATATATTTTTATAAACTGATTATGTTTAATTTTACTGTTGCTTGAGCTATTATTTTAATTGGTTTGTTTAACTATATAATTGCTCGGGTGATAATGTTAGATGATGTGTGTGTGATGATATGTGATGATGTGTGTGTGATGATATGTGATAATGTGAGATGATGTGTGTGTGATGATATGTGATGATGTGTGTGTGATGATATGTGATAATGTGGGATGGTGTGTGATAAGGTGTGGTTATGTGATTTTGATTGTCGTTGTTTTGGTTGATTGGTGTCGGTATGGTGTGGATAGTGGGTTTTGTAGGTTGTGAATTGTCTCACCTTGGTGATGTGGGGGTGGAGACGGGGATGTTGTGAATTGTCTCACATTGGTGATGTGGGGGTGGAGACGGGGATGTTGTGAATTGTCTCACCTTGGTGATGTGGGGGTGGAGACGGGGATGTTGTGAATTGTCTCACCTTGGTGATGTGGGGGTGGAGACGGGGATGTTGTGAATTGTCTCACCTTGGTGATGTGGGGGTGGAGACGGAGATGTTGTGAATTGTCTCACCTTGGTGATGTGGGGGTGGAGAGGAGGATGTTGTGAATTGTCTCACCTTGGTGATGTGGGGGTGGAGACGGGGATGTTGTGAATTGTCTCACCTTGGTGATGTGGGGGTGGAGACGGGGATGTTGTGAATTGTCTCACCTTGGTGATGTGGGGGTGGAGACGGGGATGTTGTGAATTGTCTCACCTAGGTGATGTGGGGGTGGAGACGGAGATGTTGTGAAGTGGTAATTGTGTGAAAGGGTTGCTTGCGTACCTGATTAAGTGGTTGTTTGAAGTGATATATATGTATATTTTAATTGTTTGTGATTGGTTGAATATGAGTTGAGTTATCTTTCTTGGTTGCTTGGGTCGGATATGGTGATGACTAGTATATATTGATTATTGTTTGTATTGATTGAATGTTATGATGATGAAATGGGTATGTGCGTGTGATATGAATTGTCTTGTAGCGTATCTGATTAAATGTTGACGTGGTAGTCAGATATGACTAAATGTGATTAGTGTCTGTTGACACGTGTGTGTGTGTGTGTGTGTTGGATCGTGTGTGTGTTGGCTTGAATGTGTATGTGTGTGTGTTGGATCGTGTGTGTGTGTTGGATTGAGTGTGTTTGAGTGTGTGTTTATTGGTTGTATGTTGAATAGTGGTTGTGATTGTGAATTTCGTGTGTTATAGTTGTTGGTTGTAACTGGTCAAGGTGGTAAATTCTGTTGGTATGGTTGTTGTTGGTAACTGGTGGATTATGAGGGTTGGTTGCGTTGTTTGACTGTATAGATTGGTTTCCCATCTTGAGGGTGTGTGCCAATGCGAGTTGAGTTTGAGGTATGAGTTGCAGTCGAGGTTGACGAATCGGCGGCACCAGAAGGGTGGCTGGCCTGGATCGTTATTTTGGTTGATTGTATTATGTAATGATTATATCGTTGATGCTTATGTGTTTGTTGTTGTGAAGGTTAATTGAATTTGTTGTGTAGTGCAGTAGTGAGTTCAGTCTAATTGATTAGCTGTGGTTGTAAGTCAGTTGTAAGATGTGTATGTGCATAGAGTTGTTGTTTGAGGTATTAGTAATGGAGAGGAAGTTGGATTGGATCGTTCTTTTCATTTATGCTTGTGATGAGTTTGAGGTTGGATGAAGAGGTTAGTATCGTGTAGAATTGGATAAGAATGGGTAATTGATCGGTTGTGATAGTGTGTGTTTATGTTTGCGTTTTGACGTATGGTTGGTTAATTGGTTGGTGTGATGATAGTCAAGTGTATTTATGATATATAAGTATATATATATATGATGATCGGTTGTTGTTTGGTATTGTTACTTGCCGTGATAATTCTATGGTTTTGAAACTGTTTTGGCTGGGCTAATCTTGCCATAGTCTTTCACGAGACTGACCAACTGCGATTTACGTGCCGTGGTTGGCTGGGGTATCGGGTCCCTCAGTCAATCATGCTTTTCAGGTTCAGTGCAGCAAGGAGGTTCCTGATCATCGTCGGTTTTGGAGTCGAGAACTCTACTTTTGGGTTGAGACTTTGACTTGATTGTATGTATCGTTTTGGTTTTGGACCTTGAAGTGGTCGAGCTTGTTGTATTGGTTTTGGTTTTTGGTTGTTGGTTTTTGGTTTGTAAATGGTTGTATTTCAGTATGTTAAGTTGTTGGTGGTTTCAAACTCTGGACGGGTTTTACAGGTTTTCCGATGTGCTGCTTTTGATATTATATATATGGGTTATGTTTTGCATTTTCTTTTTCTTTCACCCGCCTTATAATCCTTCGGGATTATGGCACTGTAGTACCACTGGCTCGGGGGTGTTACAGAAGTTGGTATCAGAGCTCTTTTCAAAAAAATAAAAAATGTTTTCTTTCAGAGTTTTCAACTTGGGAATTCTATACGTTGTTGTTGTGAACGATTGGGGGATCATGAATCCTTGCTGTCAACCGTAGTGAGTTGTGTTGGTAAGTATTGGTTGTTTGTGATGTGTTGTGCTAATGTTTGATATATTTATATGTGGTGTTGAGTATTGATGATTAATTTCATATGCGATGTTTAATGTTGTTAAGTAAATTTTATGGTGCGTTCCCTGGTAAGTGGGACGTGCTTGAGGTTTAAAGAGTATGAGTATATTAGAGGATGAGGCCGTTGGGCTTATCGTCAAGAGGTTGATGCAGATAGTTTAGTGGTGATGATTCTGTATGAATTGTTGTGTGCTACTGTTATTGTTAGGGTTGAGCAAGACAGATTAAGGGCATTCAGATATGGTTGTGTTCTGAGATGAACTTTGATGGTAAGGCATAGCTGTACAATCCTTGAGTATTGATGAATGATTGATTATGGAGACTGCTACAGTTGATTCTGATCAGACTATTGATGCTTGAGACGATAAGAAACAGATGACTCAGTCTACATCGAAAAGTGGAATTTCGCAACTGTGGGCTCGACTGAGTTGAGAAGTAGAATGCGCAGGTCGCAACTAGTGTGTCAGTGTTGGTTATTCCGCAGGGAACAGAAAGGTTTGTCATCTACAGTGATGTGTCTAAGCAGGGTCAGGGTTACATCTTGATGCAGAATGGGAAAGTCATTGCGTATGTCTTTTCGTCAGCTCAATTGTATAAGAGAGAGTTGAACATGAGACAAGATGGTTGCTAGAATTGATTGAAGATTGTGGAAAAGATATTGTGTATCAATCAGAAAGGGCTAATGTGGTAGTTGATGTTTTGAGTAGGAAGTTGACTCTCGAGTATACGGTTGCTTGCTTATCAGTTCTGCCGGAGTTGCAACAAGAATTGTGCGGGGTGAGATTGAGATTGGTCTGAGAAGGAAATGATGCTGAATGTGATGGAAATTCAACCGAAATTAGTAGAGTTGATCCAAGAGAAACAATCGCAAGATTCTGTGAGGAACAAGTTATGCAGTGGAGTTTCTCAAGGAAGGGCACCCGGAATTCTCATTCATGAGGATGGAGTTTTATGACTTCATAATCGGTTATATGTGACAACTGATAAGAGATTAGAATATTGATTCTCAAGGAAAGTCATTCTTCGGCAACAGTAGTTGATATGCGTTGATTCAGATGGCACTTTATGAGGCTTTGTATGATAGTCGCTGTAAATCGCCATTGTGTTGGGATGATTTGACTGATGCTGTGTTAGTTGCTCCTGAGCTTCTGCATAAAACTAAGGATGACCTTGATGTGATTCGTCAGAGGTTGTTGACAGCTCAGAGCAGACAGAAATCGTATGCGGATGTTCGTAGACGTCCTTTGGAGTTCAGTGTGGGAGATCATGTATTTATTAAAGTTTCGTCGACCAAAGGAGTATTCAGAGTTGGGAAACGAGGCAAGTTGAGTCCTAGGTACGTTGATCCCTTTGAGATTCTGAAAAGAGTTGGTGTCGTAGCTTACCAAGTGGCATTGCCGCCAGAGATGAGTGGAATGCATGACGTATTTCGTGTGTCTCGACTGAGGAAATATGTGTATCATCCGTTATGGGCTAGGCATGGAACCGAGGAAGAGACTTTGGAACTGGAATCAGTTATGCGAGGCAGTTATCCGCACCGGTTTGATCCGAGTTTCGAGGATGAAACTGTTGTAAGGGGGGAGAATGAAATACCCCAAATAAGATAATAATGGCATTTTAGTAAATTAATTATGAGATTTGTTAAAAGGGGTGAAATGGAAAATTTTGGGGATAAAATCCCTAACTCCCTCCAAGTGGCTCGTCTCTCTCCCTCTCGTGGGTTCTTTCCTATTCAGCCAAGCTCGCTCCTCCCGAATCCGGCTCTCCCTGCCCAGCCGAGCCAGCTCCTTCCTCCGGTGAGCCCTGTTCACGCATCGCCCTCCTCTGTCTCTTCTCCGGCGAGCGCAAGCTGCGGTGTGAGCTGCGAACTGGTGTTGTTCGCTATCCACGGCTGTTGACGTGTGTTGATGCGGGTGGCTGAAGTTGCTGGCGCCGAGAAGCCGAGCTTCTCCTCCGTCTGGCGAGCTGCTCTTCCCTCCTCCTTCCTTACTGAAGCCGTTCGTGGTTGTTGTTCGTGTCGTCGTGCTGCTATGGTCGTGGCTTCGAGCTGCCGCCGGTGTGGGTCGAGCCGAGAGCTTCTGCTGGTGGTCGTCTCCGGCGTCGGGAGCTCTCTTCCGGCGAGGACTAGCAAAGAGGTAAGGTGGTGGTTTGATTTGGGGTTTGCTTGGGGTTCGTTTTGGTTGAAGCTTTGCTGAATTTTTTTTAGGGTTTATGTTCGAATTGATATTGGTATATGTTCGAATTGATGATGTATGGAGGTCCGAATTGATGTTGAATTGTTCTTCATGGGCAGTTGAAGAAGAATTTCGTGTGGAGCTTGGGTTGATTTGTGTGTGTGTAGTGCTGAATTTTTGAAGGTATGATATTAGGGTTTGAATTTGGGGGTTTGAAATTGAGTTTGATTGCTGGGTTCATTTGTATTGCGTAGGCATAATTGATTGAGATTGGGTTGATTTGGGTGTGATTGACCCAATTAATTAAGGGTTTGATTTTAGGATTTTGAATTGGGGTTTTATTTGGTTGTGGATTGGATGAGTTAATTAATGTCAGGGATTTGCTCGGATTGATTTCGCAGGTTCGTTCGGATTGACTGGAGATCTCTGAGGTCGTTGTGGTTCGACTTGAGGCAAGAGGATCCTTGCTAACTTATATATTTTTATAAACTGATTATGTTTAATTTTACTGTTGCTTGAGCTATTATTTTAATTGGTTTATTTAACTATATAATTGCTCGGGTGATAATGTGAGATGATGTGTGTGTGATGATATGTGATGATGTGTGTGTGATGATATGTGATAATGTGAGATGATGTGTGTGTGATGATATGTGATGATGTGTGTGTGATGATATGTGATAATGTGGGATGGTGTGTGATAAGGTGTGGTTATGTGATTTTGATTGTCGTTGTTTTGGTTGATTGGTGTCGGTATGGTGTGGATAGTGGGTTTTGTAGGTTGTGAATTGTCTCACCTTGATGATGTGGGGGTGGAGACGGGGATGTTGTGAATTGTCTCACATTGGTGATGTGGGGGTGGAGACGGGGATGTTGTGAATTGTCTCACCTTGGTGATGTGGGGGTGGAGACGGGGATGTTGTGAATTGTCTCACCTTGGTGATGTGGGGGTGGAGACGGGGATGTTGTGAATTGTCTCACCTTGGTGATGTGGGGGTGGAGAGGAGGATGTTGTGAATTGTCTCACCTTGGTGATGTGGGGGTGGAGACGGGGATGTTGTGAATTGTCTCACCTTGGTGATGTGGGGGTGGAGACGGGGATGTTGTGAATTGTCTCACCTTGGTGATGTGGGGGTGGAGACGGGGATGTTGTGAATTGTCTCACCTTGGTGATGTGGGGGTGGAGACGGGGATGTTGTGAATTGTCTCACCTAGGTGATGTGGGGGTGGAGACGGAGATGTTGTGAAGTGGTAATTGTGTGAAAGGGTTACTTGCGTACCTAATTAAGTGGTTGTTTAAAGTGATATATATGTATATTTTAATTGTTTGTGATTGGTTGAATATGAGTTGAGTTATCTTTCTTGGTTGCTTGGGTCGGATATGGTGATGACTAGTATATATTGATTATTGTTTGTATTGATTGAATGTTATGATGATGAAATGGGTATGTGCGTGTGATATGAGTTATCTTGTAGCGTATTGATTAAATGTTGACGTGGTAGTCAGATATGACTAAATGTGATTAGTGTCTGTTGACATGTGTGTGTGTGTGTGTGTGTGTGTGTGTGTGTTGGCTTGAATGTGTATGTGTGTGTGTTGGATCGTGTGTGTGTGTTGGATTGAGTGTGTGTGAGTGTGTGTTTATTGGTTGTATGTTGAATAGTGGTTGTGATTGTGAATTTCGTGTGTTATAGTTGTTGGTTGTAACTGTTCAAGGTGGTAAATTCTGTTGGTATGGTTGTTGTTGGTAATTGGTGGATTATGAAGGTTGGTTGCTTGTTTGACTGTATAGATTGGTTTCCCATCTTGAGGGTGTGTGCCAATGCGAGTTGAGTTTGAGGTATGAGTTGCAGTCGAGGTTGACGAATCGGCGGCACCAGAAAGGTGGCTGGCCTGGATCGTTATTTTGGTTGATTGTATTATGTAATGATTATATCGTTGATGCTTATGTGTTTGTTGTTGTGAAGGTTAATTGAATTTGTTGTGTAGTGCATTTGTGAGTTCAGTCTAATTGATTAGTTGTGGTTGTAAGTCAGTCGTAAGATGTGTATGTGCATAGAGTTGTTGTTTGAGGTATTAGTAATGGAGAGGAAGTTGGATTGGATCGTTCTTTTCATTTATGCTTGTGATGAGTTTGAGGTTGGATGGAAGAGGTTAGTATCGTGTAGAATTGGATAAGAATGGGTAATTGATCGGTTGTGATAGTGTGTGTTTATGTTTGCGTTTTGACGTATGGTTGGTTAATTGGTTGGTGTGATGATAGTCAAGTGTATTTATGATATATAAGTATATATATATATGATGATCGGTTGTTGTTTGGTATTGTTACTTGCCGTGATAATTCTATGGTTTTGAAACTGTTTTGGCTGGGCTAATCTTGCCATAGTCTTTCACGAGACTGACCAACTGCGGTTTACGTACCGTGGTTGGCTGGGGTATCAGGTTTCTCAGTCAATCAGGCTTTTCAGGTTCAGCGCAGCAAGGAGATTCCTGATCATCGTCGGTTTTGGAGTCGAGAACTCTACTTTTGGGTTGAGACTTTGACTTGATTGTATGTATCATTTTGGTTTTGGACCTTGAAGTGGTTGAACTTGTTGTATTGGTTTTGGTTTTTGGTTGTTGGTTTTTGGTTTGTAAATGGTTGTATTTCAGTATGTTAAGTTGTTGGTGGTTTCAAACTCTGGACAAGTTTTACAGGTTTTACGTTGTGCTGCTTTTGATATTATATATATGGGTTATGTTTTGCATTTTCTTTTTCTTTCACCCGCCTTATAATCCTTCGGGATTATGGCACTGTAGCACCACTGGCCCGGGGGTGTTACAGAAGTTGGTATCAGAGCTCTTTTCAAAAAAATAAAAAATGTTTTCTTTCAGAGTTTTCAACTTGGGAATTCTATACGTTGTTGTTGTGAACGATCGGGTGATCAGGAATCCTTGCTGTCAACCGTAGTGAGTTGTGTTGGTAAGTATTGGTTGTTTGTGATGTGTTGTGCTAATGTTTGATATATTTATATGTGGTGTTGAGTATTGATGATTAATTTCATATGCGATGTTTAATGTTGTTAAGTAAATTTTATGGTGCGTTCCCTGGTAAGTGGGACGTGCTAGAGGTTTAAAGAGTATGAGTATGGTAGAGGATGAGGCCGTTGGGCTTATCGTCAAGAGGTTGATGCAGGTAGTTTAGTGGTGATGATTCTGTATGAATTGTTGTGTGCTACTGTTATTGTTAGGGTTGAGCAAGACAGATTAAGCGCATTCAGATATGGTTGTGTTCTGAGATGAACTTTGATTGTAAGGCATAGCTGTACAATCCTTGAGTATTGATGAATGATTGATTATGGAGACTGCTACAGTTGATTTTGATCAGACTATTGATGCTTGAGACGATAAGAAACAGATGACTCAGTCTACATCGAAAAGTGGAATTTCGCAACTGTGGGCTCGACTGAGTTGAGAAGTAGAATGCGCAGGTCGCAACTAGTGTGTCAGTGTTGGTTATTCCGTAGGGAATAGAAAGGTTTGTCATCTACAGTGATGTATCTAAGCAGGGTCAGGGTTACATCTTGATGCAGAATGGGAAAGTCATTGCGTATGTCTTTTCGTCAGCTCAATTGTATAAGAGAGAGTTGAACATGAGACAAGATGGTTGCTAGAATTGATTGAAGATTGTGGAAAAGATATTGTGTATCAATCAGAAAGGGCTAATGTGGTAGTTGATGTTTTGAGTAGGAAGTTGACTCTCGAGTATACGGTTGCTTGCTTATCAGTTCTGCCGGAGTTGCAACAAGAATTGTGCGGGGTGAGATTGAGATTGGTCTGAGAAGGAAATGATGCTGAATGTGATGGAAATTCAACCGACATTAGTAGAGTTGATCCAAGAGAAACAATCGCAAGATTCTGTGAGGAACAAGTTATGCAGTGGAGTTTCTCAAGGAAGGGCACCCCGAATTCTCATTCATGAGGATGGAGTTTTATGAATTCATAATCGGTTATATGTGACAACTGATAAGAGATTAGAATATTGATTCTCAAGGAAAGTCATTCTTCGGCAACAGTAGTTGATATGCGTTGATTCAGATGGCACTTTATGAGGCTTTGTATGATAGTCGCTGTAAATCGCCATTGTGTTAGGATGATTTGACTGATGCTGTGTTAGTTGCTCCTGAGCTTCTGCAGAAAACTAAGGATGACCTTGATGTGATTCGTCAGAGGTTGTTGACAGCTCAGAGCAGACAGAAATCGTATGCGGATGTTCGTAGACGTCCTTTGGAGTTCAGTGTGGGAGATCATGTATTTATTAAAGTTTCGTCGACCAAAGGAGTATTCAGAGTTGGGAAACGAGGCAAGTTGAGTCCTAGGTACGTTGATCCCTTTGAGATTCTGAAAAGAGTTGGTGTCGTAGCTTACCAAGTGGCATTGCCGCCAGAGATGAGTGGAATGCATGACGTATTTCGTGTGTCTCGACTGAGGAAATATGTGTATCATCCGTTATGGGCTAGGCATGGAACCGAGGAAGAGACTTTGGAACTGGAATCAGTTATGCGAGACAGTTATCCGCACCGGTTTGATCCGAGTTTCGAGGACGAAACTGTTGTAAGGGGGGAGAATGAAATACCCCAAATAAGATAATAATGGCATTTTAGTAAATTAATTATGAGATTTGTTAAAAGGGGTGAAATGGAAAATTTTGGGGATAAAATCCCTAACTCCCTCCAAGTGGCTCGTCTCTCTCCCTCTCGTGGGTTCTTTCCTGTTCAGCCAAGCTCGCTCCTCCCGAATCCGGCTCTCCCTGCCCAGCCGAGCCAGCTCCTTCCTCCGGTGAGCCCTGTTCACGCGTCGCCCTCCTCTGTCTCTTCTCCGGCGAGCGCAAGCTGCGGTGTGAGCTGCGAACTGGTGTTGTTTGCTATCCACGGCTGTTGACGTGTGTTGATGCGGGTGGCTGAAGTTGCTGGCGCCGAGAAGCCGAGCTTCTCCTCCGTCCGGCGAGCTGCTCTTCCCTCCTCCTTCCTTGCTGAAGCCGTTCGTGGTTGTTGTTCGTGCCGTCGTGCTGCTATGGTCGTGGCTTCGAGCTGCTGCCGGTGTGGGTCGAGCCGAGAGCTTCTGCTGGTGGTCATCTCCGGCGTCGGGAGCTCTCTTCCGGCGAGGACTAGCGAAGAGGTAAGGTGGTGGTTTGATTTGGGGTTTGCTTGGGGTTCGTTTTGGTTGAAGCTTTGCTGAATTTTTTTTAGGGTTTATGTTCGAATTGATATTGGTATATGTTCGAATTGATGATGTATGGAGGTCCAAATTGATGTTGAATTGTTCTTCATGGGCAGTTGAAGAAGAATTTCGTGTGGAGCTTGGGTTGATTTGTGTGTGTGTAGTGCTGAATTTTTGAAGGTATGATATTAGGGTTTGAATTTGGGGGTTTGAAATTGAGTTTGATTGCTGGGTTCATTTGTATTGCGCAGGCATAATTGATTGAGATTGGGTTGATTTGGGTGTGATTGACCCAATTAATTAAGGGTTTGATTTTAGGGTTTTGAATTGGGGTTTTATTTGGTTGTGGATTGGATGAGTTAATTAATGTCAGGGATTTGCTCGGATTGATTTCGCAGGTTCGTTCGGATTGACTGGAGATCTCTGAGGTCGTTGTGGTTCGACTTGAGGCAAGAGGATCCTTGCTAACTTATATATTTTTATAAACTGATTATGTTTAATTTTACTATTGCTTGAGCTATTATTTTAATTGGTTTGTTTCACTATATAATTGCTCGGGTGATAATGTGAGATGATGTGTGTGTGATGATATGTGATGATGTGTGTGTGATGATATGTGATAATGTGAGATGATGTGTGTGTGATGATATGTGATGATGTGTGTGTGATGATATGTGATAATGTGGGATAGTGTGTGATAAGGTGTGGTTATGTGATTTTGATTGTCGTTGTTTTGGTTGATTGGTGTCGGTATGGTGTGGATAGTGGGTTTTGTAGGTTGTGAATTGTCTCACCTTGGTGATGTGGGGGTGGAGACGGGGATGTTGTGAATTGTCTCACATTGGTGATGTGGGGGAGGAGACGGGGATGTTGTGAATTGTCTCACCTTGGTGATGTGGGGGTGGAGACGGGGATGTTGTGAATTGTCTCACCTTGGTGATGTGGGGGTGGAGACGGAGATGTTGTGAATTGTCTCACCTTGGTGATGTGGGGGTGGAGAGGAGGATGTTGTGAATTGTCTCACCTTGGTGATGTGGGGGTGGAGACGGGGATGTTGTGAATTGTCTCACCTTGGTGATGTGGGGGTGGAGACGGGGATGTTGTGAATTGTCTCACCTTGGTGATGTGGGGGTGGTGACGGGGATGTTGTGAATTGTCTCACCTTGGTGATGTGGGGGTGGAGACGGGGATGTTGTGAATTGTCTCACCTAGGTGATGTGGGGGTGGAGACGGAGATGTTGTGAAGTGGTAATTGTGTGAAAGGGTTGCTTGCGTACCTGATTAAGTGGTTGTTTGAAGTGATATATATGTATATTTTAATTGTTTGTGATTGGTTGAATATGAGTTGAGTTATCTTTCTTGGTTGCTTGGGTCGGATATGGTGATGACTAGTATATATTGATTATTGTTTGTATTGATTGAATGTTATGATGATGAAATGGGTATGTGCGTGTGATATGAATTGTCTTGTAGCGTATCTGATTAAATGTTGACGTGGTAGTCAGATATGACTAAATGTGATTAGTGTCTTTTGACACGTGTGTGTGTGTGTGTGTTGGATCGTGTGTGTGTTGGCTTGAATGTGTATGTGTGTGTGTTGGATCGTGTGTGTGTGTTGGATTGAGTGTGTGTGAGTGTGTGTTTATTGGTTGTATGTTGAATAGTGGTTGTGATTGTGAATTTCGTGTGTTATAGTTGTTGGTTGTAACTGGTCAAGGTGGTAAATTCTGTTGGTATGGTTGTTGTTGGTAACTGGTGGATTATGAGGGTTGGTTGCGTTGTTTGACTGTATAGATTGGTTTCCCATCTTGAGGGTGTGTGCCAATGCGAGTTGAGTTTGAGGTATGAGTTGCAGTCGAGGTTGACGAATCGGCGGCACCAGAACGGTGGCTGGCCTGGATCGTTATTTTGGTTGATTGTATTATGTAATGATTATATCGTTGATGCTTATGTGTTTGTTGTTGTGAAGGTTAATTGAATTTGTTGTGTAGTGCAGTAGTGAGTTCAGTCTAATTGATTAGCTGTGGTTGTAAGTCAGTCGTAAGATGTGTATGTGCATAGAGTTGTTGTTTGAGGTATTAGTAATGGAGAGGAAGTTGGATTGGATCGTTCTTTTCATTTATGCTTGTGATGAGTTTGAGGTTGGATGGAAGAGGTTAGTATCGTGTAGAATTGGATAAGAATGGGTAATTGATCGGTTGTGATAGTGTGTGTTTATGTTTGCGTTTTGACGTATGGTTGGTTAATTGGTTGGTGTGATGATAGTCAAGTGTATTTATGATATATAAGTATATATATATATATATGATGATCGGTTGTTGTTTGGTATTGTTACTTGCCGTGATAATTCTATGGTTTTGAAACTGTTTTGGCTGGGCTAATCTTGCCATAGTCTTTCACGAGACTGACCAACTGCGGTTTACGTACCGTGGTTGGCTGGGGTATCGGGTCCCTCAGTCAATCATGCTTTTCAGGTTCAGCGCAGCAAGGAGGTTCCTGATCATCGTCGGTTTTGGAGTCGAGAACTCTACTTTTGGGTTGAGACTTTGACTTGATTGTATGTATCGTTTTGGTTTTGGACCTTGAAGTGGTCTAGCTTGTTGTATTGGTTTTGGTTTTTGGTTGTTGGTTTTTGGTTTGTAAATGGTTGTATTTCAGTATGTTAAGTTGTTGGTGGTTTCAAACTCTGGACGGGTTTTACAGGTTTTCCGCTGTGCTGCTTTTGATATTATATATATGGGTTATGTTTTGCATTTTCTTTTTCTTTCACCCGCCTTATAATCCTTCGGGATTATGGCACTGTAGTACCACTGGCCCGGGGGTGTTACAGAAGTTGGTATCAGAGCTCTTTTCAAAAAAATAAAAAATTTTTTCTTTCAGAGTTTTCAACTTGGGAATTCTATACGTTGTTGTTGTGAACGATCGGGTGATCAGGAATCCTTGCTGTCAACCGTAGTGAGTTGTGTTGGTAAGTATTGGTTGTTTGTGATGTGTTGTGCTAATGTTTGATATATTTATATGTGGTGTTGAGTATTGATGATTAATTTCATATGCGATGTTTAATGTTGTTAAGTAAATTTTATGGTGCGTTCCCTGGTAAGTGGGACGTGCTAGAGGTTTAAAGAGTATGAGTATGGTAGAGGATGAGGCCGTTGGGCTTATCGTCAAGAGGTTGATGCAGGTAGTTTAGTGGTGATGATTCTGTATGAATTGTTGTGTGCTACTGTTATTGTTAGGGTTGAGCAAGACAGATTAAGCGCATTCAGATATGGTTGTGTTCTGAGATGAACTTTGATGGTAAGGCATAGCTGTACAATCCTTGAGTATTGATGAATGATTGATTATGGAGACTGCTACAGTTGATTCTGATCAGACTATTGATGCTTGAGACGATAAGAAACAGATGACTCAGTCTACATCGAAAAGTGGAATTTCGCAACTGTGGGCTCGACTGAGTTGAGAAGTAGAATGCGCAGGTCGCAACTAGTGTGTCAGTGTTGGTTATTCCGCAGGGAACAGAAAGGTTTGTCATCTACAGTGATGTGTCTAAGCAGGGTCAGGGTTACATCTTGATGCAGAATGGGAAAGTCATTGCGTATGTCTTTTCGTCAGCTCAATTGTATAAGAGAGAGTTGAACATGAGACAAGATGGTTGCTGGAATTGATTGAAGATTGTGGAAAAGATATTGTGTATCAATCAGAAAGGGCTAATGTGGTAGTTGATGTTTTGAGTAGGAAGTTGACTCTCGAGTATACGGTTGCTTGCTTATCAGTTCTGCCGGAGTTGCAACAAGAATTGTGCGGGGTGAGATTGAGATTGGTCTGAGAAGGAAATGATGCTGAATGTGATGGAAATTCAACCGAAATTAGTAGAGTTGATCCAAGAGAAACAATCGCAAGATTCTGTGAGGAACAAGTTATGCAGTGGAGTTTCTCAAGGAAGGGCACCCGGAATTCTCATTCATGAGGATGGAGTTTTATGACTTCATAATCGGTTATATGTGACAACTGATAAGAGATTAGAATATTGATTCTCAAGGAAAGTCATTCTTCGGCAACAGTAGTTGATATGCGTTGATTCAGATGGCATTTTAGTAAATTAATTATGAGATTTGTTAAAAGGGGTGAAATGGAAAATTTTGGGGATAAAATCCCTAACTCCCTCCAAGTGGCTCGTCTCTCTCCCTCTCGTGGGTTCTTTCCTGTTCAGCCAAGCTGGCTCCTCCCGAATTCGGCTCTCTCTGCCCAGCCGAGCCAGCTCATTCCTCCGGTGAGCCATGTTCACGCGTCGCCCTCCTCTGTCTCTTCTCCGGCGAGCGCAAGCTGCGGTGTGAGCTACGAACTGGTGTTGTTCGCTATCCACGGCTGTTGACGTGTGTTGATGCGGGTGGCTGAAGTTGCTGGCACCGAGAAGCCGAGCTTCTCCTCCGTCCGGCGAGCTGCTCTTCCCTCCTCCTTCCTTGCTGAAGCCGTTCGTGGTTGTTGTTCGTGCCGTCGTGCTGCTGTGGTCGTGGCTTCGAGCTGCCGCTGGTGTGGGTCGAGCCGAGAGCTTCTGCTGGTGGTCGTCTCCGGCGTCGGGAGCTCTCTTCCGGCGAGGACTAGCGAAGAGGTAAGGTGGTGGTTTGATTTGTGGTTTGCTTGGGGTTCGTTTTGGTTGACCCAATTAATTAAGGGTTTGATTTTAGGGTTTTGAATTGGGGTTTTATTTGGTTGTGGATTGGATGAGTTAATTAATGTCAGGGATTGGCTCGGATTGATTTCGCAGGTACGTTCGGATTGACTGGAGATCTCTGAGGTCGTTGTGGTTCGACTTGAGGCAAGAGGATCCTTGCTAACTTATATATTTTTATAAACTGATTATGTTTAATTTTACTGTTGCTTGAGCTATTATTTTAATTGGTTTGTTTGACTATATAATTGCTCGGGTGATAATGTGAGATGATGTGTGTGTGTGATGATATGTGATGATGTGTGTGTGATGATATGTGATAATGTGAGATGATGTGTGTGTGATGATATGTGATGATGTGTGATGATATGTGATAATGTGTGATGATGTGTGATAAGGTGTGGTTATGTGATTTTGATTGTCGTTGTGTTGGTTGATTGGTGTCGGTATGGTGTGGATAGTGGGTTTTGGAGGTTGTGAATTGTCTCACCTTGGTGATGTGGGGGTGGAGACGGAGATGTTGTGAATTGTCTCACCTTGGTGATGTGGGGGTGGAGACGGGGATGTTGTGAATTGTCTCACCTTGGTGATGTGGGGGTGGAGACGGGGATGTTGTGAATTGTCTCACCTTGGTGATGTGGGGGTGGAGACGGGGATGTTGTGAATTGTCTCACCTTGGTGATGTGGGGGTGGAGACGGGGATGTTGTGAATTGTCTCACCTAGGTGATGTGGGGGTGGAGACGGAGATGTTGTGAAGTGGTAATTGTGTGAAAGGATTGCTTGCGTACCTGATTAAGTGGTTGTTTGAAGTGATATATATGTATATTTTAATTGTTTGTGATTGGTTGAATATGAGTTGAGTTATCTTTCTTGGTTGCTTGGGTCGGATATGGTGATGACTAGTATATATTGATTATTGTTTGTATTGATTGAATGTTATGATGATGAAATGGGTATGTGCGTGTGATATGAATTGTCTTGTAGCGTATCTGATTAAATGTTGACGTGGTAGTCAGATATGACTAAATGTGATTAGTGTATGTTGACACATGTGTGTGTGTGTGTGTTGGCTTGAATGTGTATGTGTGTGTGTTGGATCGTGTGTGTGTGTTGGATTGAGTGTGTGTGAGTGTGTGTTTATTGGTTGTATGTTGAATAGTGGTTGTGATTGTGAATTTCGTGTGTTATAGTTGTTGGTTGTAACTGGTCAAGGTGGTAAATTCTGTTGGTATGGTTGTTGTTGGTAACTGGTGGATTATGAAGGTTGGTTGCGTTGTTTGACTGTATAGATTGGTTTCCCATCTTGAGGGTGTGTGCCAATGCGAGTTGAGTTTGAGGTATGAGTTGCAGTCGAGGTTGACGACTCGGCGGCACCAGAAGGGTGGCTGGCCTGGATCGTTATTTTGGTTGATTGTATTATGTAATGATTATATCGTTGATGCTTATGTGTTTGTTGTTGTGAAGGTTAATTGAATTTGTTGTGTAGTGCAGTAGTGAGTTCAGTCTAATTGATTAGATGTGGTTGTAAGTCAGTCGTAAGATGTGTATGTGCATAGAGTTGTTGTTTGAGGTATTAGTAATGGAGAGGAAGTTGGATTGGATCGTTCTTTTCATTTATGCTTGTGATGAGTTTGAGGTTGGATGGAAGAGGTTAGTATCGTGTAGAATTGGATAAGAATGGGTAATTGATCGGTTGTGATAGTGTGTGTTTATGTTTGCGTTTTGACGTATGGTTGGTTAATTGGTTGGTGTGATGATAGTCAAGTGTATTTATGATATATAAGTATATATATATATGATGATCGGTTGTTGTTTGGTATTGTTACTTGCCGTGATAATTCTATGGTTTTGAAACTGTTTTGGCTGGGCTAATCTTGCCATAGTCTTTCACGAGACTGACCAACTGCGGTTTACGTTCCGTGGTTGGCTGGGGTATCGGGTCCCTCAGTCAATCAGGCTTTTCAGGTTCAGCGCCAGCAAGGAGGTTCCTGATCATCGTCGGTTTTGGAGTCGAGAACTCTACTTTTGGGTTGAGACTTTGACTTGATTGTATGTATCGTTTTGGTTTTGGACCTTGAAGTGGTCGAACTTGTTGTATTGGTTTTGGTTTTTGGTTTTTGGTTTTTGGTTTGTAAATGGTTGTATTTCAGTATGTTAAGTTGTTGGTGGTTTCAAACCCTGGACAGGTTTTACAGGTTTTCCGATGTGCTGCTTTTGATATTATATATATGGGTTATGTTTTGCATTTTCTTTTTCTTTCACCCACCTTATAATCCTTCGGAATTATGGCACTGTAGCACCACTGGCCCGGGGGTGTTACAGGTGATCTGAAGGGTGGAGATGATACAGAGATTCAATGTTATTGATGGGACGCTTGGGTCGGGTTGTGATAGGATCGGTGGTGACGTTTGGCATGGTGAAGCGAACAGGGAGAAACGGCAAGGAGAGGAAAAACGTGGGTGGAAAAAATTAGGTTTTCGTGACCTACTCCGATACCATGAAAGGATAGAGAATTGAGAGAATCTCTTGTGTTTGATTAAGCCTACTAAGGGCTGAATATATACACATATATGCAAATCTATCTAATTGGAAAAGATAATCTAAACTAGATTCTATCCAAATATACATTATCTTATAACATCTCATAATCTATCTCTAATAAATATCCATATACAACGAAAGAACATGGTTATGGATAACACTATTGAGATATTCTTTATTGCATAAACAATATTCATGACTAATATAAAGTGCATACATGACGATCATTATTGAAGCCATGAACATCAAACACTACAATGTGAATATAAATACTGAAGACATGAATATCAGTAGCTTCAAGAAGATTTCGCAGTTGAGGAGCCTCAATACGAATTTGTCGGCGGCAATAGAGGTTGAAAGAGGAAGATGAAGGCTGGAGGGAGATCTTGTGTTGATTTGATTTTCTCTCTAATTCAGATTATTTTGTTTTTACTCTTAATTAAAAAAAGCATAATTATCTCTTCTATCTTCTATACTACTCAATCCCATGAAACACTCACACAATACACCCTCCAATATCTCCAAATTCGTCCATCCATCAACTTTCATTTAACGTTCAAAATTTGTCCATCCATTTTACCACAATACCCATTTTACCTAAGCAACCCTCTACTTTTATATATATATTTATATATATATGTATATATATATATTAAATGAGAAACCTAAAGCCTACGTGTTCACACCACATGCATTTCGCCTATACATCCTTATCACGTTAATTTCGGATGCGTGTCGGCTTCTGAGATATGCCACATAATCATATCTTTTACAAAAACGTTAGGAGCATTTCCACTTTAATTTTAAATTTGATTATTTTTCATCAAAATAATTAATATCAATCTATTTACATTTGTCAAGTTTTTCTCATTTCTTTAGATAACAAACATAAAATTTGATTTGTTATTAATAATGCTATCTATATGAATCTATGCAAAAAAATTTATTAAGTGTAATTTAATTATTTTAAAATCATTCAATAGTGATACAATCTGCGTATGTGATTTAATTATTTTAATATCAATAAAAGAGATACATATGTCGGTTTATGTGATCTATATATATATATATTAAAACAAATGAATTTAGAGCCACCATATTGATTCTGGCCCCACAAATTCTATGTGTCAATTTATGGTTAATCCACTTTTTTTATATTAACAATTCTAAGTAATTTAAATCATAATATCTAATCACAACTAACTTCAAATATTTAAAATTTTAAATCAAAATATCTAATCGCAACTAACTTCAAATATATAAAAACTATATACAATTTTTTTGTAAAATTTAGTTTCTACAAATTACACATATAATAAACTTATAATATATGTCAAAATATTATATGATAGATTTCCTACTAAAATTTAATATCTATAACAATATATGAAATCAATCAACAATCATTAGCTGAATATTTAATGACTATTGATTAGATTTTTGAGCCACTAAAACATTGCTTGGACAATTAGGCTACATTTTAAAATTTTCAAACTAAAAAAATTCTATACACTTGATTAACAAACTAAAAAAAATCAAGACGGATCATTCTCAACAGAACAAATATGCAATAAGCTAAATATGATTAGTGAAAAATTAGACAGATTTTCAATCTACAAACTAAATATAATATTCCAAACATTTAATATTTGAATATTTGTACTCTTTCAAGTATTAATTATCTATAATATTATATATATATTATCTTTTATAATCCTTATAATAATTTCTATTTTTTCTTATTTTTGTGTTAATTAATTTAAAATCTAAAATTTTACAAAATCTTCTATAAATTCTACATAAAAAAAACAGTTTTTTATAATTATTATAATTCTCTACTAACAAACTTGAATTTGATTCACAAACAAATTTTTATTTCTAAAATATGAGTACAGGTTTCACCTGTTGCTTTGTTTCACTTTTATATATATTAAAGCAAAGAAATTTAGAGCCATCATATTGATTCCGGCCTCACAAATCCTATGTGTCAATTTATGGTTAATTCACCTTTTTATATTAACAATTCTATTTAATTTAAATCATAATATCTAATCACAACTAACTTCAAATATTTTAAATTTTAAATCACAATATCTAATCGCAACTAACTTCAAATATATAAAAACTCCAACTAAATTTCAAATTTTATATCTAAGCAAACTATTTTATCAGACAAATCACAATTTTGTTTCCTTTCATGCGTGTATGTTTTAACTGCTTTTTTGGCATATTATTGATCATTTTATTAATTAACGGTTTAAAATAATTTGATTGAAATTTAACTGTATCAAACCCACCTAACTATGATTATTTATCATTAAGATACTAATAAGTCTTTATTATTGATTTTGTTAAGTGGTATATTATTGATTCCTTAAGTTGACATTTCAATATAGTTACGTATTTCATAAATTTTAATCGTAATTATAATATTTTAAATCAAAAGAATATTAATGTTGTATTGTGATGGTTTTAATTTTTTTTGAGACTTGATTTAGTTATAAAAAAAATTATTTGTTTGTTTTGCAAATCTAAACTGCTTATGATTTACTTTGTTTCAAAATTGAGTTGTTATAATTTTAAAAATCTAAATATTAAACTAACTAGGCTATATATAGGTTTGCTACATGTCCATCAGTTCGTATATTGTTTTTTTGTGAGTCTTCAAGTTGATTCTTAATCATCTAAATTTGTTTTTTTACAAATCTTTCAAGAAAGTATATTCTTCGTAGTCGGTTTTGTTGCTTTTTTTTGTAAAAGTCAGTTTTGTAGCTAATAAATCCTAATTTAATCTATCTAAAATATTGAATTGCACGAGAGTTATGGATAAACAACCTTATGCTTATCAATGCACAATATTGAAAAAAGATGAAGATGATGAGTACAATATTTGACTTCGCTTCATAAAGATTTGGAGCATTCTCCATTTTCGGTGCAGTAAAGAGATAATTTTAATCGCCGTTAAGTAGACCTGATCAAACGCGGGCCGGGCCTGAGCCAAATTTTGAGCCCGTTTTTGCGGGGCCGGGCCGAGCACGTTTGTCGGGCCCAACATGCTAACCGTGCCCGCCCGGAAGAGCGGGTCGGCCCGCATGTCATATAACCTATTTTTAAATTATTTTTTTACTCTATTTTTTAAATTTTTTTGGTATTTATCGGGCCGGCTCGTTAAATTATTTTTTTAATGTATTTTTTAGGCTATATTTATTTTTTTAATGTATTTTTTTAATATATTTTTATATAATTAAAATTTTATACGGGTCGGGCCGAGCGGCCCGGCCCGCCAGCCCGAACGGGTCGGGCCAACCGGCATGTTCGGGCTGAAACCATTGTCCAAGCCCGTATTGCTTGGCGGGCGGGCCGACCCGCATTTGCTCAGGTCTACCGTTAAGGTATAAATACTTATATATCAAATTAATGGTTGTTTATACAATTGAGAATTTGTCCGTATAGTATATTATTGAGATTTTGTTAAATGTTCGATCTTTATGTAAATTGAATATTTATTATTTTTATTTGTTTGTTAAAATCTCCCTTATAATCTAACTTATCAACAAAAGAAAATTTTCCATGGATTGGCCACTCAGAAATATCTATCTCATCTAAGCCTAATATCTAGGGGTGTTCATCCGGTCCGGATCGGACCGGACCAGATTTTTCCAAAAGTCCGGACCGGACCTATTCGGTCCGGTCCAGTTCCGGTCCGGTCTGGTCCTGGACCGGTTTAGACCGAATTTTATTTATAAAAATAATAATTAAATTCTTATTTAAAATCTATAAAAAAATATCTAAAAAACATATATACTCCTAACTTATTAAATTAAGAAAAATATATATAAAAAAATACATATAAATCTCCAAAAAAATATATAAAAAAAAAAACGATCCACCGGTCCGGACATGTTTTTTTCCGGGTTTGGACCGGATTAAGGAAATTATCTGGACCGGAGACCGGACCGTATTTTCACCGATCCGGTCATTTCCGGTTTGGTCCGGTCCAGTTTTCCGGTCCGATCGAGATTTGAACAGCCCTACTAATATCCTATAAAAGCTACCATGTGTGTTTATTATTTGGATGATACTCAAATTGATTGTTAATGTAGTGAGACTTTTTTTTGTTGAAAAATGTAGTGAGATTTGATTCTAGGTTGATGAATATATGTGATATGTAATGGTTTTTAAATTCACCGAACAATTTAAAGTTTAGCGTCATATTTATCTACAAATTGTGATTATACTCTATTTTTAAAAAAATAAAATCATTTACTTCCAATTTAGTGGTTATGGTTTTGAGTTACAACTAATTTCATATATGTTCAATCCTTATTTTGAAAAGTGGCACATACATCACGTCGTTTGATATAGCCTATGTTGCTATATACTGGGTGTATTAAGATTTTTCAATCTGCTACGTTGCTATAGATTTATTAGTAATTGAATAAATTTGTTGTGAGTTACGGAAGGTGAAGAAGAACAATTATCAAAATTAACCTGGAATTTAAAGTTTGTGGAGTCAAACATATCAATAATGGGTTTAAGTTTGTTAAGATTTTCTTTCATGCATAGGTTTGTTGTATAATAATGTTTCAGCTTTATTACAATTTTTCTCATAATTACTTTTTTTTCACGCATATAAGGTTTCTCATAATTACTATATACATATATATTAAAGTTCACCCTTTTTGAGCCACCAGATTATTTTTAGGTCCATGTTATTGAAGTGATATTTTTTTGACTTTCCATCTTTTAATATATTAAATAATCAACAAAATATAAGTTAACAAAAAAATATTAACAAGATTTGCACCAATAATAACGCATCTTAACAATTGTTACTTATTTACGTGAATACAAATTATTAATTTTTTCAATTTGAGAAGAATATATGATATGATTTATTTATTCTCTTTCATTAACTTTTAACACTTTAATATTTTAAAGCACTAATTACCATATGTATATGTAAATTACTTTTTGAAAATGATTTATAAGATTCATATAACATAAAAGTAAATAATTCAATAATTTGTAAAAGTTGTTCAATCGATTAAAATTTTTAAAATATACAACCATGTATTGACGAAATAATTTAACAATTTTTTCCATTTTACGATTGATTAAGTTATTTTGGACTCAAAAAAATATTCTAAAAACAAAATAAATAAAATAATATATAATCTAATTGTAATTTATTAGCATGTAATCTTAATCACATAGCATTTACTAAACATATATTTACGAATCAGAGTGATTTATAGCTTCTAAAAAATAGCAACAAAAATATAAAAAAATAAATCAATATCAATATGTAAATTGAGATTTAATTTTCTTATGGCATCTTATATATATGTATCTTTGCATCATTATGTCCAACTACACTTAGGGGGTCGATTTATTCTACCATTCTTCTTCATGCATGTTTCCTTTTTTTTTAAGTTTTAGATTTTCTTCACCACTTTATCGATAATTATCTTTATTGAAAATGTTGTAAATAATCACTCATATTTTACAATTATTTAAGTATGATTTTTGTTATACATATATAAATATATAAGTTTCAAACAACCGTGCATGGCACGGGTATTAAACTAGTATATATATTAGAACTCTACCCTTTAGAGTCATGAGAGTGTTTTTAGGAGGTTGTTAAGGCTATATTTTTTAGTTTTTCTTTTTTTCATTTATTATTATATAATATATTCAGTAAAATCTATATTTATATACATATAAAAGCTATCATATAAAAAGCCATCAAAATTATTGTGGGCCTTCAAATTATGGGGATTTTTAAAATTATAATTTATTATTGTATCACTAATTTAGCAAATTTTAAATCTAACAAATTTTAATAAAAATTAAACCAACAAATCTTAATAAATTAATTCTTTACTTCATTCTACTTATTAGCATATGTAGTACGTAACTATATTTTTGAATTTATTAATTTATTTTCTCACTAATTATTTCTTGCTTAAGATTTTTAGTTAAATAGTTATTCTATTAATGATTTCCTTTAAATATAACTATATTTATCAATCTATCTAATTCGTCTACATAAATAGCAGCTCAGCAATGTAACTAGATAAATAGTATGATTTATACTCATTAATTAAAATTTGATTTTTTGAAGCAAATTGCTTTGCATTCTCTCTATATATATGTTGATTTATGATAACATGTTTCGTCCAACTTGATTGATGATGAGCATCATCAATATGAAAAGGAGGGAAAATATAATAGTATAAATGAAGCTGACATACATTATGTAGTCAATACTTTTTGTTCCAAATAAGTTTTAATGACTCATTGATAAATTAATACCTTGTAATCAATAAATTGAAAATTATCTTCATCTAATCTTCATCAAAATTATTTTGTATCACATTTTATTGATTAAACGATATCATATTTGTTATTTTACGAGTAGATAACACTTTACCAATATAATTAACAACATGTATGAGAATAGGTATGAATGAATGAAATATAACATGTTTATATGAGTTGTATAATTAACAATAATTAAAATGTTGAACATATTATTTTTAAACAATAAATTTATTGTTATTTCAATCTTCCATTTACATAACTCTTATACAATATGAATAAGATATATTTTTCTTAAAACTACTTAAATACATTCACCCGTACAAGGTACGGGTACTACACTAGTTTAGTTAAATTCGGATAATAATGAAAAGAAGAAAAATCAACAGAAAAGAAGGAGAAGATTGATTAGTTAAAATATTATAATATCTTTTTTTATTGTAAATGTGTGGGTTTTAGGGTGTTAAAATAGGGACAATCGTGAACCATCAAATTAAGGGGAGGTGCATGTGGGTTAGAATTAAAGGGTATAAGTGACATGGTGACATTTTCTTAATCATTGATTTTTTTTTCAAAATTTAATTATTTTGGAATATATTGCGTTAATGTACCTAGGTTCATAAATATTATACTAGAAATTCACAAACTTTATACTAAAGGTATACAAAGTTGTTTTATAATATGGCTCACAAACCTTATGCTAGAGGTTCACAATCTTATACGTAGGTTTACAATGCATTATTAAAATACATATTTACTCTGTTTATTAAATGTGAACTTTTAGTATTTATTGTATGAACTTTTGATGTACGTACTACATATGAGTCTTTAGTTTAATACATATGAACCTCTAGTATATTAATTGTGAACCTCAAACATAGCTATTAACCATGCACCTTTTACGTTTATTACATGTGAACATTTAATATATTAAGTATGAAGCTTGTACTAAATGTGAACATTGGTCTATATGGTTCCTATATACAACTTTGAGCATGTTCATGTTTGAGATTACTTTTCATTGGTTATGAGGTTCATATGTTACATGTCAATGTTCATATAGTCATCTAAGGTTCATATTTATTATTCTGAAAACATTAAAAAAAATCATACTGTATACCATAATACTAAAGTGGAGTTTATATATTATCATTTAAGATTCATATATAATAAAGCTTTATTCATATTAAGAATGTTTTAAAGACTAATTTATAATTATTTTGGACGAAAAATAAAAGTAAGAAAATTTGTATTGAAAACTGTAATTATTTTTCGTGAAAAGAAATAAAAAGATGAGTTTAAGATTTAGTTATTGTATAGTTGTGTGCTTTGGTTAATTAAAGGAAAGGGGAAAAGAAAGGAGTGAAAAAGAAGAAGGGTGCTACACCTTATTTTAGATTGGAGGGTGTATAATTTTGAATATTATCGGTTTTGATGATGATCAGAGCTAGCTGCTTGTACGTGGCATCCTGTAGACCCTTATAGTTACGTTAAAATATGATATATGTATTTAACAAATTACATTATAATCATGACCAAATATTAATCTTGATTCTGATTATGATCATGTGCACCTTTTCATGTCCCTTTTCATCACTTGCGACTTACCGGAGAATTCCTCTGGAGCATTAGATGCAGGCTTGTTCGGATCATGAGCGCTAGCATGAACGATTCCTCCATCAGGTGAGTAATTAATAATGTTTGTGTTGGTCACGTGTTTTTGATCAAAATGGTAACAAAATATTGACACAACGTAGAGTTGTTCATATGCTATATATAGATCGATTTATATATGTATCGAGTAATTAATTAACCATCATCATTCAAAGATATATATAAAGTGAAAGCAAACAAAAAAAGCTAGCCCAGATGTATTTATGTCCGTAAATTAATTAATTTCCCAAATAGTGAGGTGTGGGTTCGATAAATAATGACCTGTCAATGATGGTTGGACATGTCACATATATATCTTCACTTTGACCTTACTCATTATCTAATTCATCTGCTATAAGGTTTGCCCATCATCGTCAAATTCTAATTATGCTTGATGGGTTAACGTTGAACGATCACCGTACCTCGAGTATTCAAATTGTGAAAATAATACTTCATCCATTCACTTTTAAATGTCTTTTTAACATTTAAAATTTATTTATAAATATTTATTTTTATAGAATTTAAAACAATTTATCACATATAAATCATAAAATTAATTTATATTAAAATTTGATAATGTTGATTATTTTCTCTTCGGATTATAAAGGGTGATAAGTATTTAAATTGAGTAAAGTATTTGTATTTTTAAAATACATTCAATGACTTTATTAATATATATTTAAATTTTTAAAAGAACAAATAAAAGTGAATGAATGAAGTAACATTGACGCATGCAGTGAAGCTTATGAGCAACAAATCGCGAGTCAAAATGCAAGAGAATCACCCATATATAGGCTTTAATTTATCCCTAAAATGTCTAGCTCGGGCTCGAGTCCTTAAAATGGAGGATCTAAAGAAATCTATAAGACACCATTTACTCTTTTATTGGGCCTACGTACCCGACGTGAAGTGGACACCGATTTGACAAATGGGGATGGGATCCAGTTGTTACTCCAGGTCGTGTAGATAAAGAAATGCAATTTATTTATTTTTGGTCTTGTTCGCCTGTTCGATCGGTCAGAGCCGTTCTACGTCCAGACCGGAATACTGTTGACACATAAAGTGGTAGATTTCTCTAAGTGATAGACCCCTCCCAATATCAGAGTCTCCATACACGCTTTCAATAAGAATCAAACTCGAGACCTCTAGATAGAACGCTTAAAAAAGTCTAATGTTAAATCATTAGACCAATTGAATGTTGATAATTAAAGAAAAACGCCGAGGCCCCCGACTGATCGAACAAGGCCAGCAAAACGCCTGTTTGATGCCAAGTTTCGTGTTTGAATCTGAGGAAAAATAAAATGTCTGGCAGTTAAGAGGGGTCTACCTTCTCAAGTCCTCACCAACTATGATGCTTCATTATATAGCAACTGCCTAGCTAGTGGTTGTAATGGATTTCCTATTTAGTGTCAGTGCAGTTTTGACCTAGTTTCCTTTTTTTGGATTCCCTTACGTGCTGTCAGCTACTTCTTTTCATTTCCCCGACACATGATGCAGTTGTTGTGTCATGTGTTGTGGGCTCATTTTGTTTTGGGAAAAAATTAACAAATTCTATGTTAGGAAGAGAGACAATATTGACTGAAGCCCATTGGATTGAACTCAGAAAAGATACTTAATTCAAAATATACAAAATTCACCATAACTAATTAAAAAACCAAGCTCATAACGTCTCTTTTTCCGGGTGAATTTAATAATAAAAATTAACCGAAAATTAATAAAAAAATATGCATAATAAAAAATACAAATTTCTAAAATGCTTTCTCTTATACTTTGTTTCACTTGATCCTGAAAGGTGTTAAATATATAAGAGGAAAAGAGAGTAGCTATATAGAAAATCCCAACATAGAAGATTGTGGGATGCAAAATGACAAAATGAAAACAATGCCAGAACCCCTACCACAACGTAGCTGCTAAATAAAGAACAAACTAAGCCCAAAAAGGACCAAAATTTTCCCAAAAAACATCCAAAATGAGAGCAATAGAGCCAAAACACTATACAAGCAAAACCTAGAAAAGCAGTGATAACATCCATTTTATATATATTTTAGGAATCTAGTTGCATATTAGAATAGTTTATTTGCATGCATATTTTACATCTTTTATTGTTAATTTTGCATTATTTTGTATTCGGAGTCTACACTCGTACTTTTGTGATTTCAGGTATTTTAGGTGTAAATTTAGAGGCGATACGAGACTATTTTCAATGAGAACTACACGTATGGATTTGAAGTTGGGCCAAGGCCCAAAATGAAGTAAATGCCACACCAGCCCACTACAATCCTGGAGCATGCGGACGGAGGCAGTAATTTCATCAGGGAGAGGAGTTGGATTTAAGCTGCTGATTTCTTAATGTGGGCCGGCCCACTACAAGTTGGAGATGGCGGCTGCAGCTTAGGATTATATTTTGCTGAATTAGATTAGTTTTGTTTTCTTTTCTTTAAAGACGGAACTTTAGGTTTTATTTTGAGTTCTGGAGTTTTAGCTTTTGCTTAGTTTTGTTTTAGGAGGTTAGACTGCCGCACGTACAGAGACTGATTTTCGAGAAGGAATTTCATGCTTTAGCACTTTGAAGATTTTGGTATTATCGTTCTAGCCTTTGTCAACTTGAATTATTTTGTTATTGAGATTTGAATTTCTTGTCTCCCGTTTTTATTGAATAATTCATACATATTGTTGGCTAGTTTAAATCTATTGAATATGTCTTCAATTATGCTTGGCTAAATTCCTAGTTCTAAGGTTGTGGTGATCCCGACGATGCGTATGTAATTAGAATTATTTATTTGCCTGAATTGAAATAGTATTTGATTCGTTCCTAAATGCTTTATGCCCATAGTAGCAGATGCGAATTGGATTCTATTAGGGTTTGAGACTGAAATGTGATAACTTTAATAGGTAGTCAGGTAGGGTTTGAGACTGAGAGGTGATAACTTCTACTGGAATCCTAGGAATTGAACCTGAGTGTTATTTGTGCGACAACAACTTAATTACTCTTGAGGATTAATAGGCTATCATAGATGTTCTAGGTTTGAGTTGGATTAGCGGAGCGCTACATCGAATGTTATTTCAATTTATCCCTAGACTCTAAGCACGTTAAAGGGTTTGGATGAGATTAGCTCTGCGGGACAGCGATTGTTAGTTTAGTCCAGACACGTTTACTATCGTCTGAAAGTAGTTAGTAGATTATCTTGGATAGCCTACCTTCAAATAATTTGGACTAGATTCAGGTGAAGTGTGTTTTTATTTACTGTTGCATCGTTGCGGTGATCCTTAACCTTAGACACATTTATCCCACTGATTTCTATATCTTTTTTTTGCTTTATTAGTTTAGTTACAGATTTCATCAATTCCTTATCTTTTCGGCCTAGTTTACTGATAGCGTTTCAATTGATATTACATTGGTCTCTGTGGGATCGACACTTGACTACTACAACTGATCCCGTACACTCGCGGGTACGTTTTAGCCACATCAAGTTTTTGGCGCCGTTGCCGGAGACCAATTTGTTAATATTAGTTGTTACCTCTATTGGTGTTTCTAGGTTTTTATTTTTGCTATGATTTTTTTTCCTTTTCTTAATTTTAGGTTATTCATAAAGAGTCGAATAAATGGATCCAGGTAGGTATGAGGTAAATTCCTATCAATTTCCTTCATCTAAGCCTTATACAAGTACTCAGAGGTATGATTTTGTAAATTCTAATTTGGGTTATGGCCAAAACCCAATGACTTTTAACCTCTTCTGTGAGTTTTGTGGAGCTGAAGGTCATGATAAAGCAGATTGCCACACCAATTGGATGGCACAACCACACATACCGCTCCAGGCTGAGACTTATCCGTCCATGCAAGACAGTAAGCTTGATGACTTCATTATATGACATGATAGGGAAGTCGAGAAAGTTCTTACTATTCTTACAGCTATGCAGGATGATATGCTTAAACCCCTATTAACCCAGTTTTATTCAGTTTCAGGTTTGGTGGACTCTTTGAAGACTCAAGTAGATGATTTAACCACAGAAAATCAGATGTTGAAAGATCAAATTGCTGCGTTGGTTATCTCAAATTTGGCTACAGACCCACCTGAAGTGCACTACTTTGAGCAATGCACTTCTATCATGATTGGGGTTAAGAGGCAGTAGGATGAGCCACAATTTGATAGGAAGGAATTTACCCAAGAGACCAAGGAGGACCCGATGCTTGATGAGCTTAAGGTGTTACAAAGCTCTACCCCGACCTCTAGCATCATTACCTGCTGTAAGGTGCAAGAAAATCTTCCTGATATATTGCCCGATGTAGCTATGTCATCACAAGCTGCATTGGAAATTCAGAACCCAAGGGTGTAAGCCAATTTAGAATTTGATGTTCGGAGTAGACGGAAGAAGAGAAAAAGACATTCTACTGGTCATGCTCCAATTGAATTCAAGCAATGGAATCATGTGATTCTCTATCATCACAAATCGAGCATGTTTTCGGGAAGTAAGAGTACAAGATGGTCCGGTCCATACTACATGAACCGAGTTCTACAAAATGATTATGTGGAGCTATGGCATAAGAACTCGGGGTACTTTAGAGTGAGAAAAATTCGACTGAAGCCTTACATAGAGCCTGATCCGATCAAGTTGGGTATCACCGACCCACCTGATCCGAGTACATGACATTGGTGAAGGTCAAGCTAAGGACGTTAAACAAGCGTTGGATGGGAGGCAACCCATCAGGTATGCTCTCTGGAAAAAAAATATTTTTTTTAAAAAAAGGTTCAGCAAACTCGGGAATTTCGGTCGAATTTTCGACCGAGTTGTCCCGACAGACAAGAACGCGGCCTAGAACTCGACCGAGTTCTGGGTCCAGGCAGGAACTCGGGCAAGAACTCGACCGAGTTCATGCCCGAGTTTTCGTCCGCTGCTTGAACTTTAAAAAAAAATCTGTTTTTCTTTTCCCTTCTCCTTCCCTCTTTTCCTCCTCTCTTTCCCGATGCCAACTCAAGCCCCCTCTTCTACCTCCCTCGTCTGAACCCCACCTCACCACCTCATAAGTGTTGAATTCCTTAGGTTTTGATAGTGATAAACATTCAACTAATCTGCGTACTAAGTGTTTCAGGAACAAAGTCAGTTGTCTCAGGGAACCAACGCAGCAAAGGAGCGCTGGGGAACAAAGCTCTGGTTATGTGCTTTGTTACCTAGCAAGGAACTCAAGCGCCGAACAAGATCGATGCTGCGAAGGAAAGAAGAAATCCAGCGTGCCAATTATGGAAACAAATAAGAAGAATCACGCGGTCAAGGATTGAAGACTTCGGCTCCAAGGATCACACCGATTTGAGAAGATATGGAGAGAGAAGCCCGATTATGTTATCTTAGGAAATCTTTCCTAAGATAAGATAATTGGAGAGAGAGAGAATTCTATCTTATCCGTTTATATCAATTGAAGGAATCTTTTCCTTAATTAATATGGACGGCTGTGATATTATTCTTTCTATCAAATCATATCTTCTTGTTATCTTAATTGGATAAATCTTATCTTGTTACTTTTAGGGTTAGTCGAGTTGTATTTAAGAGATGTGTGGATTCATTTCTTTGTAAGATAGACGACGGGAAAAACAGAGAGAACGAAAATTGAGAAAGAAAAGGAGTGAGGTGTGTGTAAGTCTTTGAGGGTTGAGTTTGGATTCATCGTTGTAGGAGTGATCTTCGAATCTAGCAGAGAGGTCTAGTGTTTTGGAGTCCATGCTACAAGTGTAATCAAACAAGAAATCAATAAGACAAGTACACACTTCAAAATCCTCTCAAGCGGAAGCTTGAAGGTAGTGGTTTTTCCTTGAGAAGCTAGTTTTGCTAATCAAGGTTTCCACTATACATCGTGAGTTCGTTCTATTATCTTTCTTGCTATATTTATCCGCTGTAACTTCTGTGGGAACAAAGCTTTTGTTCCCTCAGACGTAACTCTAACGATCCAACAATTGGTATCAGAGCCTGGTGCTCTAGATTGTTTGTCTTAGTTACAGATTCTGCAGGAAAGATGTCGTCAGGAAAAGCCTTGAACAGAGACTCTCGTGAAAGTGATGTAGATATGGCTCTCATCACTCAAGCCATGAAGAAGATATGGTCTCGAAGCAAAGGGCTTAAGGGTTCGGTCATGGTTCACAATGACATGAAGGAGGTTGTCTGCTCTCACTGTTATGACAATGGACACTTCGCAAAAAATTGCCTCAACAAAGCCGCAGGTTCCTCTCAGGTCTTTAACGAGGAACAAGCGTGGGTTGCGAAGTGGGGATACTGCAGCTCAGATGTTGAAGTGTCTCCTCCCTCTAAGGAGGTCTGTTTGATGAGCTCAAAAGGTCACAACGTATCAGAAGGTGGTTCTCATAAACTCGAAGAGGAAGCAAGGAAAGGTTCTTGGCACCTTGACAGTGCATGCTCAAGTCACATGACAGGGAACAGTGAATGGTTCACCTCTCTCCAGCCAGCCTCAGGGGCATCAATAACTTTTGGGAACAAAAGTAAGGGTGAGGTTTGTGGTATCGATAAAGTGAGACTCTCTAAACACATCACTATGGATAACATAAATCTAGTAAATAATCTCAAGTTTGATCTATTTAGTATGGCTCAACTATGTCAAAACAAGAAAAATAGGGTAGTCTTTACCACTAATGACTGTCATGTTGAGTGTCTAAGCATAGGGAGAATCTTACTCAAAGGGATTTGCGACAACAACGTTTACAAGGTCGACCCTGCTTTCATCCCTGACAAGGATCTATGCTTGTCGTCTATTGCTGAGACGACAGACCTGTGGCACAAACGCTTTGGACATGCTAGCATTCAACTCCTCTCCAAGCTTCACAGACATGAATTAGTGAACGGCCTTCCAAAGGTTGAAGCAATGAGAAGTGACGTGTGTGACGCATGCATCAAAGGAAAACAAGTCAGGTCTTCCTTCAAGTAAAAAATGGATGTAAGTACAACTCGTCCTCTGGAATTAGTCCATATGGATCTTTGTGGGCCTATGCGCACAAAGAGCCGTGGGGGGAATGCATATGTCTTTGTTATTGTTGATGACTATTCCAGGTACACATGGACTATTTTTATCTCAACAAAGGATGAAGTGTTCACTGAGTTTGAATCCTAGCTTAAGGCAGCCGAAAGAAGCACTGGTCATTCCTTGGGGTCTATTCGCACTGATCACGGAACCGAATTCGAGAACTCTCAGTTCCTTTCCCTCTGTAGGAACAGAGGCATCAACCACAACTTCTCTGCTCCCAGGACCCCACAGCAAAACGGTGTTGTGGAAAGGAAGAACATGACTCTGGAAGACATGACACGCACTCTTCTCATCTCAAGCGGTCTTCCTAGGAGTTTCTGGGCCGAAGCCTTGAATGTTGCGTGCTACGTTCTGAACAAGGCAACCATTCGTCCTGTTCTGAACAAAACTGCCTATGAGCTTCTGAAGGGAAGAATACCTAATGTGTCTCATTTGCGTACATTCGGTTACAAGTGCTTCGTCCACAACAACGGGAAAGATTCTCTTGGGAAGTTTGATCCCAGAAGTGATGAAGGAACTTTTGTAGGATATTCTCAGCAAAGCAAGGCCTACAAAGTTTTCAACAAGAGAACCAGAAAGGTAGAGGAAAGCGTTCATGTTGTATTTGATGAAACTGTTACGGCTGGTAACAATGTGCAGGAACAATCAGGCAACATCGAGTGTTCCGAAGATGATTTCTTTCAGCTTGTTGATAGCAGTGTCAATGGGGGTACTTCTCAAGATCAAGAAACTCAGAATGATCCCTCAACACCAAGAACTCCCAACTCCGCTGGCTCTGGTGACAATGAAGAACACTCCGACGGCTGGGATATTATTCTTTCTATCAAATCATATCTTCTTATTATCTTAATTGGATAAATCTTATCTTGTTACTTTTAGGGTTAGTCGAGTTGTATTTAAGAGATGTGTGGATTCATTTCTTTGTAAGATAGACGACGGGAAAAATAGAGAGAACGAAAATTGAGAAAGAAAAGGAGTGAGGTGTGTGTAAGTCTTTGAGGGTTGAGTTTGGATTCATCGTTGTAGGAGTGATCTTCAAATCTAGCAGAGAGGTCTAGTGTTTTGGAGTCCATGCTACAAGTGTAATCAAACAAGAAATCAATAAGACAAGTACACACTTCAAAATCCTCTCAAGCGGAAGCTTGAAGGTAGTGGTTTTTCCTTGAGAAGCTAGTTTTGCTAATCAGGGTTTCCACTATACATCGTGAGTTCGTTCTATTATCTTTCTTGCTATATTTATCCGTTGTAACTTCTGTGGGAACAAAGTTTTTGTTCCCTCAGACGTAACTCTAACGATCCAACAATAAGCATAGGAACTGGGAGAACACGACTCTCCAAGGCATTAGACAAAATCAAACCAGCTAAGTTGGTTAGAACCAACTGAATAAAACCACGTATACTTGCTTGGAGTATCCACTCTCATCTCCAAGGCCATGCCAAGTTCTTGCGATGTCTAGCAAAGTACCTTAACTCAATCATAAGCATAGGACAATCACAAGGATATCTCACAATGTAGACTTAAACCATAGAAAGCTAGTTATGTTCAGATAAATGTTAGTCAAGAAAAGACTTAAATCAAAAGAGATAGTTAGGACACTTTCTAAACAAAAAGAACTTAACAAAAACAATCTGGGTAAGCTTGGACTCGTGGGATCCGAATTTTTCTAAGCTCGACTTATTTTTCAACTTTCGTTGAGTCCGTATTTTCTAAGTCCCACTTCTTTTTCTCTAATATAAAGGAGTCCAAAGAGTCTTAGAAGATAAGCAATCGAAAAAACTTGAACTACTTGGAAACATGAGATTCATATTTTTCTATGCTCAACTTTTTTTTCTACTTTCGTTGAGTCCAAATTTTTCTATGTCCCACTACTTTTTCTCCTGAGAAAGATACAACAAAGAACGATAAAGGAGAGAAGGAAACACAAAGTTCAAAAGGGATAGCAAGGTATCACCAACTATCAAAATGAAAAAAGTCAGGCTATAATTAAAGAATATCAAAACACAAAAGCAAAATAAGATCTGAAAATGGTGCAAGCAAAGAAAAGGAAGAAAGATCAGAAACAGGGATTAATAAGGCAAGTCAAGCCAAGAGTCAAAGTGGGGCACAAGACACTCTCTCACAAGAGGAGAAAGGCCGAAAAAGAGACAAAATGCCAAAAACAAGGACATGAGGAAACACAACTCTCACACATGGGGGAAAACAAGAAGCAGCACACAAGAGTAAAAGAAGAAAGGGCGAACGGAGAGGGTGGGGAACAATAAACAATAAGTTTGAAATTATGATAAGCAATGGTTTGAGACTTTACCTTGACAAAACGCTGATAATCTGATATGACCGTTTACATCCAAAGGATCTGCGTAGTACAAGCCGTCAATATTCGGAGAAGAACTAGCAAACAGAAATCAAAAAAGCAACTTCATCTTGGGGAATAGGGCTAGGGTTGTCAAAACTTGATCTGATCCAAAAAATCCGCCCGACCCGCCCGACACCGAACCCGCCCGACACCCGAAAAGAACAAAAAAAGTGTATACCCGAGAGTGACCCGACCCAAACCGATCATATCTGAAGCAAAAAATAATCCGAAATCGGTTACACCCGAATGGACTAGCCCATTTTCAGCCCGATACCCGAAGCCACCCGACCCAAAATCACCCGAAAGCCCGAAGTCAACGGACCCAAATTCACCCAAAAATCCAAAATCACCCGAAAACCTGAAGCTACATATTTCAACATTAAATATCTTAGCTATAGTATCCTTAATTAAACATGTAAGTAATATGGAATTGTGTTTGGTGAATGTATCCTAATAATAAGTAAAATATAATTTATGATATATGTATTCATATTGTCTAGTATCCTAGTTTATATCACTATATGGATAGAATTACTATACATAATTATTGTTATATTAATAAAAATAATTTGAAATCTAGTCTATCGACTCTTCAATCTTTAAAGTAACTAGAGAAAATAATTTTCATAATCTGAAATCTGATTTCATTGTAACCCAACTCAACCCGAAATCCAACTCTGCCCGAAATCCGACTTAACCCGAATCTGAACAACATGAAATCTAGTTCGATCAAAATCCGAATTAACCTGACCGAAATTGATCCGAAAATCCGATTTCACCCGATAAATGAATACCCAATCCGACACGGGGCAACCCGAGTTGATTCCAAATCGCCCGAATATCCGACATTGACCCAAATCCGAAACGTTCCGAAACCGAAATGACCTGACGCAAAACCGACCCAACCCGCCCGATTGACACCCCTAAAGAGGGCCTCAGAACAAGCACATGAGATCAAGGATTGATACGGAGCAAAAGCTTGTGGAAGCTGTCATCCCCTGGGTTCTTGGGTTTCTTCAATCTTAATTTATCCTTGCATAAAGAGACTATAGTAGCAGCTAGCTGAGAGGAGGAAACTGACTCATTTATGAAAATCTTGTCATTACGAGCAAGCCAAGAGAAATAAACAAGATAATTTACACTAAGCAATTTAGCAAAGAAGAGAAGCAAAGACTTACTTGGGGAGCTATCGAACCAATGAGAAATTAGAGACCAGGCAAATACCTTTCGAGGAATGTCCTTAATGAAGGTACATTCAAACCATAAATGGAAGAGACTCTCAATGTAATATCCCACTTAAATTAGAAGGGTAATATGGTAATTTTAATTTGATAAAAATAAAAGTTATGAATTTTATTTTGTTTCTTTTAGAGGAGTGATTTATTTTTTCATTAACTTAAGGTCAAAAGTTACAAGATAATTTTGTACAAATTATCAAATGGGATATAATAGTATGGTGTAAAAATAAATAAATAAGTATAACAATGAATGTAGTTTTAGAATTTTAAATATAATAATAAAGGTTATATGATTTATTATGTGTATCCATGAAGAGATAAAATAATAAATACTCTAAGTATGATATCTGTTTAAGTTATGAGTGGTCTAAATTATGATTAACCTTATGTTAATTATAGTTTAAATAAACTTATCAATCTAGATTATTTGAGTTAAGATTAACAAAGTGTTAATCAACATTTAAATATGGTTAATTTTATAAAGAGATGTGACTTAAGCTTAATTTTAACCTAAGATAATTTTTCTACATCTTAATTTTGGGTTAAAATAATTATATAAACTTAGTATATTAAAATGAATAAGTTTGGGTAATTTTTAAAAATTTTGAAAAGTGAAAAAGGGCACTTTTGCCACAACTTTAGAAAGTTGGGCAAAAATGTGCAAATAGGCCAAATAGGGGCGTGTGTAATTAATGGAAATTAGGGGTGTGCAGATTTGGACCGGACCGGGCAAATTACGGTCCGGTTACCGGTCCACATATTTCTAAAATTCAGGTTTCGGTCCGATCCAAACCCGGCCGGTTTCCGGTCCGATTTTTTGTTAATTTTAATTTAATTTTATATATTAATATCTCATAACACTATTAAAGAATAACTTCTACTATAAATATAAATTAATAACAAAATATATTGTCTAATATTATATACAATAGTTATAAAAATAGAAAAAAGTAATTAAATTTTAATTTATATAAAACAAAAAAATAAAAAATATGTTTATCGGTCCATTCTGATCAAAGACCGGACCCAACCGAAATCGGACCGGACCGAATTATATCGATCCAGTCGGTCCAAGAATTGTAAAAATTCCGGTCCGGTCTGGACTGGATGCATAACGCTAATGGAAATAGTCTTCTTCAATCTCTAGCCCCATGAAAATGCAGCAGCTCCACACCCTTTTAATGGCGGAATTGGCTTCAATTCGAGCTCGATTGGTCAAAATAGGTATTGGGAATTGAATATCAAAATGTTACGCATTAAACCCCTCAATCCATTGGAGTTATGATGGACGAAATCAACGGGATTTTACCCGGGAAGCAAGGTGACGTTCGGATGAGGCCGAATTGAATTCTTCGAAATTCGATCGTTTTGGCTTGAATTGGGAGGAGTGGATCACGAGATTTTCTCGAGGGCATTGAAGGATTCAAAATCCATATAAACATCCCTTCAATCGATCTCCCAACACATCCAATTTCAATCCACAATCCACGAACCCTAAAATCCGATTACGGTTGTTCTTCAGCAAAAGTTCAACCACCTCGAAGCTTGGTTTGTGCAATTACCTCTTCGAAAGCCCCCTAGCCCCGCACCCAGAGACGCGTCGCCGAGTCACCGCCGAGCCACATTGCCCCCACGTGAACAGTAATCGGCTCAAGGTTGAAGATGATGACAATTTCATAATTTCGTTGCCATTTGTATTAATTTCGGGTATTTTATTTAATTAGGGTAATTTATTAATTAAGTGGGTAAAATATATAATTAGGAATATTAATTTATTTAATTTAATTAGGTTAATTTTAATTAAGGTGTTAAAATTTCCTATTTTGGTTAATGAGGTAATTAATTTATAAAATGTGCACATATAGTTATAAATAATTATGTTTATAAATAAGGGTTAAAATAACTTAATTTTGGTCAATTTATTTTAATTAGGTTGTTGTTTTATGATTAAAGGAATTAATCATAACATTATGTGACAATTGATTTATTTGGACTTACATCATTCCAATTAGAAACCGATACGAGTAGCGTTCAATTTTTAATTATGAATAAATTATCTTATTATAATTTAGTTTTGTGTGAATTGGGTACGTCTCAGAATCGCTATTGGGACGAAAACGAATCAAGAATCCAATTTATTGGTCCAGAGTGACTTTCTTCCGAACAACATTACGCCGTTCAACCGATATCTTAATCTGAGGCAAGTGGCAGTTCGCTCTTGCAAATTTATTCCATATTTTTCTTAATTGGCAATTAATCTATTGTCTTACTTAAGTTGGGATAAATATTCTTAAATTTTGTTTGGGAACTTGTGTGTTGAATTAGTGTGAATAATGAACCTTATTATATTAGGTTGTATAAATGCATTGTACTATAACCGTTATTCAGGAATCGTTAAGGCATATTCAAGTCACTGCAATGATACTTGCGAAATGATATATAAGAAAATACTGATGATATTTAAGAATCGTTAAGGCATATTCAAGCCACTGTAATGATATTCATGAATATACATGATACTATAAATGATATTCATCATATTATCTTGAATATTCACTCTTTTATATGATTTCATGTGCTTCGTATTGCATTGATATTCATTATCTTATATACTAAGTGCATTGTTGAATGGATATGCACTTCGTTGGTATTGATATTCATTATTCGCTACGTGATATTCATCATGCTTTTAAATTCTCATATTAGGATTGCACTTAGACAAGTTTATGAATATCTCAACATACAGTTTGCATAACATAAAAAGAAGTGTGCATATCATACACATACAAGTGAATATCACATACATTGTATAGAAAGTGGTTCTACCAATCATATCCTATTAAAATCAAATACTTGACAAGGGAAGGATTCAATAACATAGCTAACACTACGGGCAAATTTAAGACCACATCTAACAGTACGAGCAAACGTAAGACCACATCTAACGGCTGGTCTTATCCCTTTCACAACCAGCCATGAGCTTCATAAGTTTATTCATCGGTCGAGTGGTTGTAACATGTGAAGACCCATCCCTAACTTCAGTGTTCTCAATAGCTTGTGGAGATTCAGTGTTCCCAATTAGCTCAGTTACATTATCAACTTCAGTGTGTTGAACAATTTGTGGAGATTCATCATCCGACCTTCTTGTAGGCAAACTTGAATATAAGAAACTAAGGACATGAAACCTAAACATGAATAACAATTAATATTTCAAAACATGAATATCATATAAAAGAGTGAGTGAGTATCAATGCATAGGTCATTAAAAATTCAATATTTATTTTGCATATCAACACATGAAGCGTGAATATCATACCAATACAGCTGCATGCCTGCATATCACATATATGAATATCTTTTGCATATCAACATATGAAGCGTGAATATCAAACAAAACTTAAATACGTTGATGATACTTATAAAGAGATGAAATACACACATGAATATCTACACTGACAACACAAATATCGAACAAGCGATTTTGAATATCACAACAGTACTCGAGGCACGAGGATTCATGCATAAAACAATGTTCATCTCGACTACAACCATACGCATCTAACGCTGATTATTCGAAACAACTTTGAAAAACCTAATTCATGAACAAATCAAACAAACCACACTTGCAAATCGAATTTAAACAAAAAAATCAACATCAAAAACCTAAAATTGAAAATTAAAAAATCTCGTCTGATCGATTGAGAAGGGAGGAGAGATTATGGAGAAGACAATAGAATTTAAACCAAAAAATCAACATAAAAAACCTAAAATTTAATGGCGAAAATCCAAGTTTGAAGATGAATACAAATTTTGGGAAGACGACAAACCTACACAAATGTTGAAAATTGTTGACGAAGATGATTCAAGGGAGACAACTTCGGAATTTTAAGCTTCACGATGAACTTCAATGGAGGTTGAGGAGAGAAAGCAACGTTTTTTTGGGAGAAAAAGCATCGTTTCTTTTTGGGAGAGAGAATCACATATGTGATTTTGGGGGAAAGTAAATCCCACAAAATAAGGATTGTGATTTAATCAGATTACATGTGTTTCATTTTAAATTTTGTGTACCTCTTATGATTCAATCTAGTCCATTCATTAAATCTTCATCCAACATTTTAGATTAGTACACTCGTTTTACCTTAACACCCTGTTTCACTATAGGGTGCTAGATAAGTGTTGGTGTGGATTTGTTGTGCATTTGGTGTGGACTTAATTACTAGTTAGCACGAGTATTCGTAGGAACGCTATTTGCCTTGCGAGGTTCAACTGTTTCTTCATAACTTGGTATTAGGAGGATTATTGCCCTAATACTTTTGGTCATGACCTACCCTTATTTGAATATAAGTGGTGGTGCACTTAGCTAGTGTCGAAACTCGGGATTCGTCCCATTCTATATCTCATTGCGAGATCGGTTGTGGATTTAAAAGTTTTAACGTTAATGCACGTTTTGAAATTAAATAAGATAAGAACCGTGTGACACATAATTAATATATACCCTCGAGCGAGAAGTACAACGTGGAACCCGCCGGTCACTTGTCTAAAATAAGTCCCCTTTCCAATATGGATTCGCATTATGCGGTGAGGTTGGTCGATGACCCAAATATTCAATGAGGTATTTTCAAAACTTTTTGTGATAATGTTCTCAAACAAATTCATTAATTTTCCATAAGACTCACTTATGTTAGAGTCTTCTCTTGAAGCATTCTTTTTCTATCGTTTCAGTGAGAGTATCCGAGTTATGTATCGTCTATCGACTATTATTCGAGAGACAATGATAGTAACTGGATACATTCACAAGAACCACTCTGTTTGAGCCCTTGCGTAGTCTTTCATTAGACTGACCAACCTTTCCTTTTCCCTTGCATGGTTGGCTGGTATCATCCGTCCTATACGACACATCAGTGATTGGTCTCAGATGCCTTGAAGTAACAAATCGAAGACGAAGGGTTGGAGTTGAAGATTTAAAGTAATATTATTTTTAAGGTTGTCTAGTATTGATTTAAATTTTCTTAAATAAATGTAATACTTAGATGAGTTAGTCATGTATTTAAGGTTTATTTAAAAGTCTTCCGCTGTAGTGTAATTTCGAGTTGTAAAACTTACCTCCTCAATTTACGAGGAAAGATTTATTAAAGGTTAATATTTGTTTCCAAAGTCTTTCGCTACTCTTTTATTATGTAATAATTATTATTTAAGTTAAACATAATTATTCCGATTAAAGCCTAGGGTGACTTTGGACATTAAAGTCCGAGGTCACTGGCATGAGACACTACCGACATAAGTCGGGGGTATTACACTCAAAAGGGTGATTGCAGAAAGCACGTGCAGTGGTAGGAGAAAGGTTCCAATCATGGAGTTTCTGACGAGTAGAGAGTCTATTCTGAATGACCATCCATACAATAAAATCTTGTTTCCTAGACTAACCATGCTTCCAGATAAGAGGGGCCCAAAATACTTATTTTCCATGAGAACGGAGAAGATTGTAGATTTTAGGAGTGTCCATCCTTCCATCCGCATGTACTATTTAAGTCACAATATCAGTCTCTACAAGGCGAGAATGAAGAAGCAGAGGTTTCAAGTCATTTCTGACTTTGATAAGTGCATGCCAAATTCAGGTGTCCGAGTTCATCTTGGTTATATCCCATAAATAATCTCCTTTCTCATTATTCACATGGTACCACTCGGTCTAAATGTTAACCCTACCAGCTAGAATATCAACACAAACTTTAAAAAGAATATTCTTGTTTCAGGAAAGAGCTTCTTTAATACCCAAATTTCCTTCCTCCAAGGGATGAGTCACATTCTTCCAAGCAACTAGATTTTTGTGTCCTTTTTTACGCCCACTCCAGAGAAATCTTCTACAAGTCTTGTTCATACATTAGATAACAACAATCAGGAACAAATTGGTTTGGTTCCAGAAGGATCAAATACCTCCTAGCACAGCCTTGATGAGTTCAAGTCTGCCCGCAAAGCTACGTTAAGGTTTTGTAATAGTTGCCTAAACCCAAAAGTGGGCATGGTATGTAATGCCACAAAAAATGAAGTATGATAGCTAAACTCAAAATGGAATTATATGATGATGGCACGTTAACCACCAGGAACTCAGTCGTCATAGATTTTCCTCCAATACACACCCCCTCTCTTAGCATACCCAGCGGCCAAACGGGGAAAGATCTGAGTCCCAACTATTGAGTAGAAACGAGGATATATTAGATCCTCTTGCTTCTTTCAGAGCTTCTTAAGCATATCATATACATAATATCAATTGAACTTCCTAAATCAACTAAAACTCTACATACCTCATAAGCTCCAAGCTCTATAGATAGGACAAGCGGATCTTTGTGTGGAAGTTGTAGACCATCGAGGTCAGCCTCTATGAAGGTCAAGCCGAGACCATCCTGCATCATAGGCCTTTTAGACCGAACCTCCCCAGTCTTAAGGACCTCCAACGCATGAAAACTTCGACGACATTCATGTCTGGAACTTTTCTGATGCTTCCCTATAGATTCAATCACGTGGATTATGCACCTCTACGCGTTTTCGGGCTTGCCTGCCACAACCTGCTCTATTTTACTTTGGGGAGGATGCACCTCTTCCCTCTGTGGCTCTCCCTAAAACTCTTTCAAGAACCCTTTCTCCACCAAATACTCCAAGTATTGCTTCAGGGCCTTGCAATTTTTGGTCATGTGCCCCTTTTCGCGGTGGAATGAGCAAAAACTTCGATTGATCCCTAGTACTGAGGTCTCCTCTCATGAGTGTCGGCCTCTGAAAGAATGGATTATGCCGTATATGATTCAAGATTATGTAGATAGAAACCTTGAAAGTCGAGTCCATGACCTGCATAGGGGAGGAAGACATCAAACCATTTCCCTGATTTCCATATGAATTCGGCCTTTTGCTGTCACGAGAAAGACGACCCCCTTCATTTCGGCGCAAAGGAGAGAGCGTACTTTTCTCCCTCGTGATCTTCTGCCTTCCTGCAATTTGGTGTATTGCCTCAAACTTTCGTGCAACTCTGGCATACTAGACGGTGTCCTCAAAGTCAGGCTTTCCCTGAATTTGCAGTCGCGAGGAAGGGCCAATATGAATGCAGCAAAAGCAAAATTTTCATCACATCCATCCATAATTGAATAGATTTCCATGAACCTAGAGGCAAACTGTCACAAACTTTCAGCCCTACGCATCCTCAAAGAAAACAACATGTCCATGGTAGTTGGTTCTCTACTATGTGCAATAAAGTGCGAAACAAACAACTTTGCTAGATGACTCCAAGACTAAATAGAATCCGGTTCTGAGGCATGAAACCACTTAGCAACCATCTTTCCTAAGCTAGCGCGCAAGGAACATCTTACACATAAAGCATAATTGGAAATCCAAAGGGCCAGCTTACGGGTGTAAAATGAAATATGATTTACCAGATCTATTTTCCCATCATACAAATCAAAAGAAGGAGTAGAAAACTGAGCTGGTTGATTTTCATCTCGAATGACTTTAGAAAAAACATAGTAGAGGTCATCTTGACAAGTTTCTGCTCTACTTGCTCTTGCGCAGATATCAACGATTCTCCCTGACTGTTCACCAATCTCAAAAGACGCTGCTCTACATCCTTGAGTTGCCCTGACCGACGATCCTCACCACACTTATAGTCCATGGATCTATCCCGGGATCATTCATGGAGTTTGTGACGGCCCCACTCACGGCCTCGATGGCGGCGATTTGGGCGATACGGCGACCTACTGCGCGGCGGCGAGCCAGCGCGGGGGTGCTCTGACAACGGGGTCTGCGATCTATGCCTCCCCCAATACCTATCAGATATCTCCCTACATAGCCTCCCGTGTGAATCGTACCCGCTAGAATTCACAGCCTTACTCGCGGTGTCCCCATGTACGTCTTTGGCAAGCTCTGCGACAAAGGGGGGGCTCAACGACGCTAGTCGGACAGTGCTCGTTAATGCCATTAGTGTTCGAAGGATCCATTGGCCTCTTTTCCTGTGCCCGGCCCAAGTCCATATGCAATGTTTCACACTTCCTTGACATCTCCTCCATTTCGATCCTCTTTGCTACTAATTATGCTTCCAGTGCGTCGCGATGAGTAGTTGCGTCTTCAATTCCGGCCCTAACGACCGTAACTACAGGATGATTCTCAACCATTGTCATTTTCTCTCCCCACGGTCAGCGCCAATTGTGGTAGGAAAATTTTGCACCACAATAATTAAGATTGACGACAGATTGAAATCCCACCAACGAGTTGAAACGAACAGATCTTCGAAGGCCTGTGACGCACGGACGAAAAAAGGGTGGGGCTTGATCCCCCGGAATACCCTTCGACGCTCAAGTCAGTTATTGTCTCAATCAATGTGGCGATAATGAAAATTCAGTGTATGTAGAGAATGGAGGCTAGAGTTATTTAGGAACTTAAATACCTCACCTCCTTAATTAGCTACTTGATGGGCCTAATTCCCTAAAAGATCTCTTACCCATGCTTCTTTAATATGGAGTGTAATAAATAAATAAAAAGGAATAAATAACTACCTTATTTTTTTTTTACCTTCACAATTTTTATGGTATTTTCTAGATTTTTGGACACTTTTTCATTAGGAAAGGAATTAAGGGGGCTCCTCTATCTCGAGGTTGGCCGCCCTAGAGCATCCTTACAGATGAGATCGTATAGATCTGGAATGGCTACACTATATGGTGAAATTGAAATGTGGTAAAGATTTGCTATGAAGTCGGCCATAGTATTAATTTACCAAAATATGTGGAAATACGATATGATGTTAATTGTCGCAGATCTAGTAGTATATCTGACATAACGAGCTCAATTTCCCATGAAAGTCCTATTTGACATTTAAGGCATTGATCAGGCAGAGGTTGTCACCTTCGATCTCAGTATCTGAGATCCCTAGCTGAATTGCGTCTCGAATGCCGTAGCGCATAGAGATTGCTTCAGCTAGGATAGGGGAGATGTTTCCCAGGGCACCATTGGCCATAGAAATTGGTTGGCCATCATGGTCTCGAATAATGTATCCGTATGTTGCCTGTCCATGATTATTTTTGGATGCATTTGAGTTAAGTTTGTAAGTATTTATGGGTGGTTTTGTCCACTTAATGTTCTTTCGTTTTCTTCTTGTTACTGGCCTCGTAGTCTATTGTTTCTATGTGTTGTCATTTTCCTTTTTGGTGTTTTCCAGTCTTGTTGTTGTTTTTGGATGAAATATGTGAGATTCAGTATTGTACTCTTGTTTGGGTCTTCGAAAATCTTAAGGTTTCTCTGGTACCAAATGCTCCACCAACATATTGCTAAGGTTTCCATACTTTTCAAATTTGATTTATCTATAGTTTCGTTTAGTAGTTGTATTCTGCTTTTGTTGTCTGTATCTATGTTACATATAATCTGTTCTATATGTGGGTCAATATTTCACAAAGTTTGCTTGGTATAGGGGCATTTGTACAACAGGTGTATTAGGCTATCCATTGCATAATTGCACTGGATGCACTCTAGAAGGACAAGGACATGCCTTTCATGTAACTTTTCTTTGGTTGATATCCCATTTTTGCTAATTTTCCATAGAAAGTGTCTAATTTTGGGGGGTATATCGAGTTGCCAGATCCGTTTGGCGTTGGTCTTAGATAGCCATTTGTTCTCATAAATCATGTTTATTGCACTCTTGGTCGAGAACCAGCCATTTCGGTTATGTTTCCATTAGAGTATGTCTTCATAGTCATTGTTAGGTAGTGTTTTATTTACAATAGTTGTGGTGACGTCATTGTCAAAGTGTTTTCGCAGTTCCTCTATTTTCCATGTTATGTCTTGGTTTATATATTGGTCTACTGTTTCTAATTTGTTTATGATTGTGGGGTCATTCGCTAGGTTGACTATCTTTCCTATTGGGAGCACGTATCCTGCTAGAATTTAACCGATCTTCCATTACCTAGTTCCCACTGGAGGCCCTTTTTGAATTCTGGTATGAATTTTGTTAGGTTGTTCCATTGCCATGAGCAATTTGTGTTCTTTTTCCTTTCATATTCTAGTATGGGACTTGTTTTAAGGTATTTTTCCTAGATGATCTTGACCCATATATTTGTGGGTTCAGCAGGTATTTTCCAGATTAGCTTCATTTGAAGTGCTTTGTTCATATCTTCACTTTTCTTGATTCCTAGTTTTCCATTATTGGTGGGTTTGCAGATTTCGTTCCACCCTATGAGAGGTTTGTGGTTGTTTTCCTTGTTCCAAAAGAATTGTCTGTTGATTGCATCCAACGTTTTGTGTGTGCTTGCTGGTAGTATAAAGTTTTGCATAATATAACTTGGTTGGGCCAACAATGTTGCTTTAATTAGAATTTTCCTTCCTTCTTGTGATAGTGTATTCGCCTTCCATTTACTGAGTTGGTTTGCTATTTTGTCAATAAGAAATTGGAAGGTGTTGTTTGTAACCCTTTCATTGATGATAGGGCCGCTAAGGTATTTATCCAGTCCGTTGATTGGTACTACATTAAAAATCTGTTGGATTTGTGTTATGGTTGTATGGTTGGTATTTTTTGTCACTTGGAATGTTGATTTATGGAAATTGGCTAGTTGCCCTAATACTTCGCAGTAGTCATTAATTATTTTCTTTACCTTGGTACAAATTGCTTGTTTGGTGGATGAGAAGATGATGATGTCGTCGGCAAATGCTAAGAATGGGATTAGTTGCGTCTAAGGCTGCTTTTTGTAGTTGTCGGGAAAGGATCTTTGCGCTTAGGATAAACAAAAAGGGAGATAGGGGTCACCTTGTCTGAGGCCTCTCTTGGGAAAGAATTGGTAGGTTCATTGTTTACAAGGACAAAGAAATATATTGTTTGTGTACATTCCTTTATCCAACTTATAAATTTGTTACAGAAACTGATTTTTTTTTTGGGTTTGTAGTAAGAATTCCCAGTCTACTCTGTCATATGCTTTTTCCATGTCTAGTTTTAGCACAACCATCCTTACTTTCCTTTTTTTGCTCGGAATGAGTGGAATATTTCATGTGCAATAAGTACATTGTCTTGAATGCTTATTTGTTAAGTAAAAGCTCCTTGGAGTGGGTGTATTAGTTTTGGGATTACGGTTTTCAGTCTTTCTGTAAGTATTTTTGATATGATTTTATAAATTGTATTACATAGGCTTATTGGCCTATAGTGGTTAGTTGAGCTTGGGTTATCGCATTTGGGTATAAGTGTTATGAAGGTATGGTTGATTTGTTTCAATAGTTTTCCAGACTGGAAAAAGCTTTTCACAACTTTTATCACATCTAGGCTTATAATATCCCAGTATTTTTTATAGAAACCAAACGGCATTCCGTCGGGACCTGGTGATTTATCTTCTTTAATACCCTCGAGTGCATTCTTGATTTCTTCATTTGTTGCAGGTTTAGTGAGGTGATCATTTTCCTCTTGACTCACTTCTGCTTGTATTACATTTAGTGTCTCTTCCATCTTCATCTGGTTTATGTGTTGTTGTTTAAATCTTTTTTTGAAGTCTTTTTGGATTTCCTTTTTTACGTTTTCCTGTCCAATAATGAGTGTTCCTTTCATACTTTTTATTTGCTTAATGTTTTTCCCGTTCCTTCTTCATGTGGCAATTCGGTGAAAATACTTACTGTTTGTTAAGTTGCTATGTTTGTGCTTAGCTCTATGTCCCCAATATTTTTGTTGGAAAGATAAGAGACATTCTTTCTTACTAGGTTTGCGTGGTTTGGGTTGGTCAGCATTGTTTTCAATAGATTTACTAGGTCTTCCTCCACCTTCTTGAGTTGTTCAAAGATATTACCAAAACGGGTCTTATTCCACTCTTTTATCTTTGTTTTTAGTAGTTGTGTCTTTTTTGTAAGTGTATACATATGAGTACCTAAGTAGCTACATCTCCATGTTTGTCTAACTAAGTTTGTTAGGTATTTTCTTTTAGTCCACATCATTTCAAATTTGAAAGGTTGTGCTATTTTATTTATAGAGTTTGAAATGTCAAGTGATATGGGGCAGTGGTCAGAGGATGTAAATGCGTGATTATGTGTTGCCAGATTTGGGTACCATTGTAGAATTTGGTCATTAACCATTACTCTGTCTAGTTTCCCTAGTATAGTTTCTTGTGTGTTTCTTGATTTACGCTATGTGAATGGGTTTCTTGTTGTTGGTTTGTCAAGAAAGTCGTATGTGTTTTTGAAATTATTTAATCTATTAAATTTGTTGGGATTAGGGATATTTCCTCCTTGTTTTTCTTGCATATTTTGGATTTCATTTAGGTCACCAATTAGTACATATGGTTTGTTGATTGTGGTGATATAGTTTTGGAGATTGGACTAGAATTCCGGTTTATCTTGTTCTTGCGGGGGTGCATATGCAAAGATGATCATACTTTCTTTATTGTTATTAAAATCCTTAAATTCGAAGCTTATGAATCGTTGTTCAATTGTGTGTATTTGGAGAGTTTCATTTGTTAGTTGGTGGTCTTTCCATATTACAATGACTCTTCTAGTCAGACCCATTGCCGGGGAGACTACGATATTGTGAAATCCAACCTTTTTCCATCTCTTTTCACATGGTACTTTTTTTATTTTGGTTTTGACTAGTGCCAATATTTGGATATAGTTGACTTTGTAGAAAGTGTCTATGTTCGTCCAGACATTTTTTCGGCCCATGCCTCTAATATTCCATAGGCTTATCTTCATTGATAACCGTGTGTGGGTGGGTAATTAGCTATATTTGTGCTAATTGACGGGCTTTCGATATCGTTTTCATTAAGGCGTCGGGTGCGTTTTGTTGCTTTGTTTACTACCCGGTTAGGTTCACATTGATTTGTATCGCTCCTGACATGTTGCAGGTTTTGGGAGAAATAATGTTTGGTTGCTTAATCCCTTTTCTTGTTCTTTTCTTTGTTTCCATATTGGTTATTAACTTGGGTAACTCTTTGCTATTTGTGTCAGATATTTTGATTGCTTTGTAATGGTTTGGGTCATTCTTGATGTTTATATTTGTTTTCTGGTAGAGTCTTATTATGTAACTTTGTTGATACATGTCTGTTTGGAACTTGTCCTCAGTTGTTTTAGTATTATAATTGCAAATTTTGTCGGCAATTGTGTTGTGTATCGGTTGATCGGGCTTAAACTGATTTGTGAGGTTTAGTTTCTGTTGTGCACTGGACAGAACCATGTGTCGATTGTTGTTATGCTTTGTGAAGTTAACATACCCTTGGTGTACCTGTATCCCTTTTTGTTTGTCTATGTGGTGGATTATTGACTCTATAATGGTGGAGTTTGGTGTTTCATTACATCTCTTGGTATACAACAATGGGATATAGTTTTGACAATAAAATCTTCTCCTTGGTGATTGAAGACAGTGCACATGTTTGCAATATTTCACCTTCATGGGTATATCTGAGTCTCAGTTCCTGGGTTGAGGTTTGGTATTGTCCGTGCGCCTAGAATGTTCTCCTTGGTGATTGCCTTGCATAGTAACAAAGATTGGGAGTATAGTTAGGTAGTTCATCTATTTAGTAATAATCAAAGTACAGTAAAAGATAGTGTTGTTGCTAGATAGTAACTTATTTGGTCTTATAATAATGTTGATATTGGATTGTTTAGTCCTTGTAACCCAATTCCACTCATAGGGCCTTCTGGGACCAATTATGTCTATCCAATTTTTGCAGTGTAAGAGCTTCCCGTGTGTATGGTTGATAAGTTGTATTTTCAAGTTAGTATTACTCATCATGCAGGCTTTAGCGCTGGATTTACAACTACTAGGGGTGATTTTAGGTTTATTTTGGGGTTTTATGTTAATTTGTGAATATATTATTGTTGGTTTAACCTTGTTGTTTGGTTTAGTACTTTACCCTTGAGTGGTGGGGTTCAGGTGTTTGTTCCTTTGGGTCTTCAGTGGTCGATTGAGTTGCTTTTTGTTTTTGTGTGGGAGTGAGCCCATAGGAGTTGTTGGGGTTGATCTTTGTATTTTTGCTTTCAGTTGTCCTCATATTGGTACACAAAACCTCAGAGATGGATTTTTTTTCCTTTCTCCGTTCTTACAGTGAGTTGTCGGGGTTGATCTCCATTGTAATTGTCTTTGGACCGTTTGGGATTAAAGCAAAGGTTTCAGGAAAGAAGGTTTCGTTTTTCTCCATGGCCTTAGATAGCCCACTAGTATCACACACATGCTCCTTTAACAGATTCCAAAATTTAAAGATGCTGATAAGGGAAACAATTTTTTGCAGTGAATTCAGATGGGGTATTGTGTGCATTTTTCATCATATTCATGGTGTTTGTAGAAGTACTTAAATAAATGGATCATAAGTTTCCTATTGCTAGTTGAAGGTAGGGGTTGAGAGATGGAAGGATAGAACCTGTAAGTTTGGTTAAACTCTGATTTTCTTCGTCTTTTTCTGTATGGTGTCGTCTTGAAGGGGTCTCTAGTCCTATGTCAGTTTGCACGGGTTTGGATTCTAGATCTCTGATGGTGGGGTCGCCATTGTAGAGCAGCAACCCAGATCTAGAAGCTTGCTCGTCTTTGCTTGACATCCCTACTCCAGGTGGCGCTAGCGAAGAGCCCTAGTGTGAGGCTAGAGAGCAGGTTTGGTTCTTCTCCTCTTTGGGTTCCGGTTTGCAGCTTGTGGTTGATGTCTGCAAGTCGTCTCCTTTATTCGAGCACGGTTCATCTCCAGAGGTCTCATCTACGCTTGGTTGGCTCACTTCCTTGCCTTGGAGGCTCACCTCGCCATCGCTGGATTTTCCTTCTCCGGTTATGGGAGGATCAAAACCCTAGGGTTAGTTTGGGAAAAAGTTAGTCGCTGAAGGCCGCACCAGTCTTCTTGCTTAATCTTGGCTCTTGTGTTTGGGCAGTTAAAGCGGGATCAAGTAACCAGCTTCCATCTTTGGGATATGGGTTGAGGTCTTCGAGGCTTGGATCGCTGTTGGTTTTTGAGGGTGACTCTCGCTTCCCCATTATCATGCCTCCCCGAGAGTCCAATGGATTTGGCTGGGTTTTTTCCTAAAGAGCTTGTGCAGAATGGAGATTAGGATGAAGATATATGGAGGAAAGATAAGTTTTCGATGGCACTTGGGGTGGAGTATAGTTGTAGGGTTTTGTTCATGGAGGGGGCGAGGAGAATTCAGTGCAGGAAAGTGGGCGAGGGGGAGTGCTTTCTTTTGGGAGTGTTTCATTTGCATAACCCTCTTCTTCATGTTCAGTGTTTATAGATTTTTGGACATTGATTGCTATATTCGTAGTTAATAATGTGTATATTCATTTGTTGCTTTAACAATATTCATTCAACTGTGATGTATTATTGAAAATCCATAATAAATTTTGGGGTGTGAATTCGTTTAATTGGTGTAATTTTGAATATATTCAATGTTAATTATAGTCACATGTGAAATCAGTTATTTCGAAAATAAATCATTCCGAGTAAAAATGCAAGGTGTGCGCCTAGATCGTGCAGAAAACGCGCGGTAAACAACGGGCAACAATAGAAAATGCACAGACTGTGTCGAAACCACATGGTCCAGTACACGGCCTTTAATCATCAGTAGGGAAAATTGCACATACGAGTGCACGACCTTGGTCTGTATACAGAAGAGCCCGCACGGTCCTTGCACTGAGGCAAGCGGTCTTGGTTTAGGACGTGTAGCAAGAATTCACCGAATGCACGGTTGTGCACTAAAACACACCGTCTTTTAAAGGAATTCAAAATCAATAGCACGGTCGTCAATGGGTTTCGTGCACACCTCATGTTAGCTCAGCTCCGGTCCAAATTTGCTCTAGATTGCAACATCGACCTCCAAACGACACCCAGGGTACCAGCAACATCCATAGAAAGTCCCAGAGATCCACCATTGTACCTGCAAACACACAATTTCTTCGTGTAGACCTCTATTATAAAGAAAACGATGCAACTGACTACAAATGTAAAATAAAATGCACAAAACAAACTTGACTATAACACAAATACATGTCCTAAACCTATACTAATTGAATGTTATCAACAACACCCAAAATGTTTGAACAATCGTCTATCGAAATAGAACAAATTTACATTTTCTTGAATAGAGGTTCTTACTTTTAGAAGATAAGAGTGAAAATGGTAGTTATCGACCAAGTCCTTGAATCCATGTGGATTATCTAACTATAAAGAGTGACCTAAAGAGACATAAATGGTAATTTTACACCATAAAAATACATCGTGGCTAAATACACGTCTCCACTTTTACTAAATATACAATGGACAGGCACGCATGCCCACTACTTGCCTGTGCACCCTAGGCACGTATGCTAATTACGTTCCTGTACACCCGTCAGGTATCCGGTATAGACAAAAAAAATTGGGCATGGGCATATATCCCGTGCATGTACCTACCTTTTATTGAAATTAGGGAAGAAAAATTACTGATATACTAATTACAAACTTGATTGCTCTAAATATACTAAGTATAAGTATAATGTATTCATTATACTAACTTGATTATACTAAGTATACAAATTTTTTGTTCGCTGCCTTGATTATACTAAGCATTTTGATTTTTTGTTCCCTAACTTAATTATACTAAAACCCTAAATGGCATACCCTAGAACCCTAGGCTAAGTCAGGTTTGGGATTTAGGGTTATCAAAACCTTATGATTTTCCTACCCTATAATGTTTGTAACCTATAGGTTGTCCACACCCTGTTTTGTATTGTTTTGGAGTCCCGGGGGACCCTAAATGTCATACCTTAGAAACTCTAAGGTAATTAGGGTTTGGGATTTAAGCTTATCAAAACCTTATCGTTTTCATATCCTGTAATTCATGTAACCTATACGGCGTTCATACCCTGTTTTGTTTTGTTTCAGAGTCCCGAGGGACACTAAATGTCATACCAAAGAAATCCTAGGCTATGTAGGGTTTGGGATTTAAAACCCTATGATTTCATACTGTAAAATGCTTGTAACCCATAGGGCATCCACAACTTGTTTTGTCTTGTTTCGGAGTCCCGAGGGACCTTAAATGTCATACCCTAGAAACCCTGGGCTAAGTAGGATTTGGGATTTAGGGTTATCGAAACACTATGATTTTCCTACCATATAATGCATATAACTCGTAGGGCATCCATACTCTGCTTTGTCTTGTTTCGTAGTCCTGGACTCCCGAGGGACCCTAAATGTCATACCCTAGAAACCCTAGGCTAAGTAGGAATTGGGATTTAGGATTATCGAAACCCTATGATTTTCAAACCCTATAATGCTTGTCACCCATATGGCGTCCATATCCTTTTTGCCTTGTTTTGGAGTCCTGGTGACCCTAATGTCATCCCCTAAAAACCCTAGGCTATTTAAAGTTTGGGATTTGAGGTTATTGAAACCCTATGATTTTGATACGCTATGATGCTTGTAACTTATAGGGCATCCACACCCTGTTTTGTCTTATTTTGGTGTCCCGAGGGGCCGTAAATGTCATACCCTAGAAACCTTAGGGTAAGTAGGGCTTCAGATTTAGGGCTATTGAAATACTATGATTTTCATATTCTATAATGATTGTAACCCATAGGGTGTCCATACACTTTTTTGTCTTATTTTGTAGTCCCGGAAGACCATAAATGGCATGCCCTAAAAACCCTAGGCTATGTAGGGTTTGGGATATATGGTTATCGAGACCTTATGATATTCATACCCTATAATGCTTGTAACCCATTGGTCGTCCATACCCTATTTTATCTTGCTTTAGAGTCTCGGGGGACCCTATATGTCGTATCCTATAAACCCTAGGATAAGTAGGATTTGGGATTTATGGTAATTCAAACCCTATGATTTTCATACCCTATAAGTCCATACCTTTTTTGTCTTGTTTCGGAGTACTGAGGGACCCTAAATGTCATACCCTAGAACCATAGAGTAAGTAAGGTTTGGGATTTAAGGTTATTGAAACCTTATGATTTTCATACCCTACAATGCTTGTAACACATAGGGCGTCCGTACATTGCTTTGTTTTTTATGGAGTCTCGGAGGACCTAAATGTCATACCATGGAAACACTAGGTTAAGTAGGGTTTGGTATTTAGGGCATGCTTGGTACCATTTCGGGAATCGGGTTGGAATCAAGAATCGGGTTGGAATTAGGAATGAACAAATCTGATTCTTGATATTTGGTGTTTGGTTATATATTTGGGTATCAAACTAGGGTTGCAAAACCCCTCCAAAACTACCCACCACTTTGAAAATTCCTTCTCTTCTCTTTAGAACCCACTAAAAAAGTTCAGGAAATTCAAACCTTGTTTAACTCCGATTTTCCAATGAAATAATACTCCTTTTCAAATGAACCTAGTTCAAATCTAGTACAAAAAGGACAACCCTAACCGGGAACCTAATTCTAATAACAAAAAACCAGTAGAAATGAAGAACAGAGGGTGGACGGAGGAGAGAAGAAGGAAAAAGAAGATGTATACCACTACCACTCACCACCAAAATTTGGAATTGACCCCAAAAACCAATGCTTCACCTTGCTCCCCCACAATGAACAACCATAAGGACGAAGAATAAAAAATAGGTATGACTCAAACCCACCAAAATGGGTATAGGTGATTCTCATACCCATTCCTAATACCCGAGGTATAGTACCAAACGGGCCCTTAGTGTTTATAACCCATAGGGCGTCAATACCCTGTTTTGTCTTATTTCGGAGTTTCGGGGGACCCTAAATGTCATACCATAAAAACCCTTGGGTAAGTAGGGTTTGGGATTTATGGTTATCAAAACCTTATGATTTTCATACCCTATAATACTTGTAATACATAGGGCTTTCATACCTTGTTTTGTCTTGTTTCGGGGTCTAAGGAGACCCTAAATGTCATTCCCTAAAAATCCTAGGGTAAGTAGTGTGGGAGTCGTATTTAGCCCGGTCCAAGTATGAGGCCCAAACAAGAGGGAAAGCTAATTTGGCAGGACGGCCCAACACAGAGCAAAGCCAAAACGGCTCTTTTGGGGTTTAGTCCGGTTGTACGGTCCAGAGGCCCCCTTCCCGGCCTGACCAGGCAGCTCCTTCTCGGCCTAGTCTGGTCATGCAATCCGAAGACCCCCTTCCCGGCCGAGGTCGGCTATGCGACAAAGGGCCTGTTGGCCTCAGGTATATAAGGAGGAGGCAGCAACTGGAAAGGGGATTCTTGATCCTCTCTTTGGTTTGCCTCTCTCTCTCTCTCCACCCCATCGGCTAGACACCGAAAGCTCTATCTTTCTCTACTCTCTCACCCCTGTTGCTCTCACTGTTCATTTGCCCCACTCTTTTTTGTGCACTATTCGCGAGTTGAGCACTGACTTAAGCGTCGGAGTGGCAAGCCCGAGGCAACCTCGAGCCCCTCTTCTTTTATCAAGTCTAGACTTTAGGTCGGACGGCGTTTGACGTGACCAGAGGTAGCCAACGGGGAACAGGGAGAAAGGCATCCGAGGGAGACGAGCCGGAGTTGGTTCTGTGTGGACCGCCAACTATTTCCTCTCGGAAAACCGGACGATCACACCGACGCCGACGGTGGGGACTCCTCACATAGCTAGTACACCTCCGACCATGTCAGACACCGAGTCCACCACTCGCACCGGCCAAACTAAGTTCAATGAGTTCCCAACCCCAAGCGCACAACACCCTTCCATGAACATGGAGGAAGAGCAGTTTCAAGGCTTCCAACGGTGACAGTTCACATGCCCGACATTTTGGGGCCCGTATGCACCTCAAAGAGTGCATCCTTACGCGCCAGCAGAGCCATACCCTCAACACACATTCCCATAAGAGCCTTGCCCACCCTATGGGTACAAATACATGCAGCCGCCCGAACCATCAATGTCGAACACCCTTTCGTCCCAACGAGGAGCGAGGCAAGCCAGACCTGCACTACAAGCTGGCTCCCACCAGCCAGCTCCAACGGCCAGCGATCCGGTCGGCACCACAATCGAGAAAAGAGGCATAACTTTTCACACGCGAAGCCCCATTGAGCCGCGGACAGCCCCAAAGCGTGCCAATATATCACCAACCTCCCGGCCCTGTACGGCTCCATAGCTTTCACAAACTAGGTACTAATGGCAATCCCTCAGCTCGATGTCAACGCCATTTCGACCATGGGGAAATACGCCGGCAAGGGAGATCCTCATGACCACATCTCGAAGTACAAGTATGTGATGTTGTCCTGTAGGGCGGACGGACTGACAATGTGCAAGTTGTTCACCAGCTCGCTTATCGGGGCAGCCCTGACGTGGATGATCAATCTCCCGGCGGGAAGCATCGGCAGTTTCACCCAGCTAAAGGAGTCATTCCTATCACACTTCGGAAGTTTTCGGAGGAGGCACCGTGGAATGCAAGAAATCTTCGCCCTAAAGCAACAGGAGGCCGAGAGCCTAGCCTCATTCGTGAAAAGATTCACAGTCGACGTCATACAGGTCTTCGATTTCGACGAGAAGGTAGCAAAGATTGCATTCATCCAAGGGCTAGCAAACTCGGATTTCAAGTTCTCGGTTACCAAGAAGGAACCTGTAACCTATGCCAAGCTACTAGATAAGGCCAACACCCAAATCAGAGCCGAAGAGATGGCAAGCCTATACCACGGTCCCCCATGTGCGCCTCGTAACGAGCCAAAAGGGTAGTACCACGGGCCGTGGGAACCAAGGAGGCCTCCCGCCGCCGCAGACAAAGGGAAAGCCCCAAAACGCGTTCCAGTACAAACAATGTCAATGAACCCGCCAGCTCAGCAGCCAATCCCTACCTCAATCACTCTTGATCTCAAGCAACACCCCAGCAAAGCCATCCCCCCGGAAATTCTGCTCTTACCACCAGTCCAGGGCACACGACAGTCGCGAGTGCAAAGGGTATGGGTCCCCCGCAAAAAAGACAACCTTGAGCTTCCTGTTTGCCAGGGGCTACAGAGCCATGAGCTGCGGAGCCGGCAGGAACCAAGGGCCACCTCCTCTACCCCCACCGCGGAGGGACAACTTCCCTCCCCCGGACGGGTGCGTAGGAATAATCACAGTGGGCACGAGCCCCTGGGGAGACAACATGAGAGCAGCACGAAGGTATGCACGTGGAGGAAGGCACAACTCTACGATGCCAGTGCTCAGCGTGAAAGACAAACGGGTGCCGGTCAATTTTGTGAGCAAGACTATGCTACCCACGGAGACACGATTTGCCCGTGGGGAAGCTAGCTCTAGCAGTCGTCACAGCCGCTCGCAAGCTAAGGCCGTACTTCCAGAGTCACCCCGTTCAGGTCCTCTACGACTTCCCATTGCAAAACCTACTCCATCGACTTACCCTTTCAGGCATAATGACAAGGTGGGTAGTCGAGCTCTTCGAGTTTGACATTTCATACAAGAGCCGCCCCGCAATCAAGGCATAATCTCTCACCGACTTCTTGGTTGAGGCAAGCTTCAGGGATAAGGCCGTCGTGGAAGCAACAGGGGCGCTGACTTGTTGGGTACTCTTTTTCGACGGAGCAGTGAACGAAGGAGGCCACGGAGCCGGTCTGGTTCTCACGTCCCCCGGAGGAGAAGTACTAAAGTATGCACTGGTCCTAGAATTCGAGGCCACTAAAAATGAAGCGGAGTATGAAGGTCTCTTGGCAGGAATCGAATTGGCCCTCGTGAATGGGGCCTAGAGCCTGACTTGCTACAGCGACTCCGAAGTGGTAGTCAACCAGGTGCAGGGAACCTACTAGGCAAGAACCGGAACTTTACCTGAGTATTATGAGCGAGTAAAAATGTTGGCTAAGACTTTACTCCAGTTTGAGATACATTCCATCCCGAGGTCCGAAAAGGCGGCGGCGGACGCCCGGGCTAAGCTCAGTTCCCGGTAGGCCGGTTGCACTACTGGTGTGGCCCGCGTGGAGAGCAAGAGTAAGCCCGCCATTCAAATGCAAGTCATGTCGATCAGCGAAACCCCCTATTGGAGGACACCCCTTAAGGAGTACCTGGAAAAGAGAGCCTCTCTTCCGACAAGGCCAAAAGGAGGAGATCACAAGTCTGAGCCTCACGCTTTTACATGAAAGGGGCGGGTTGTACAAGAAAGGCTATAACTCGTCAGGTCTCAAGTGTGTCTCAGTGGAGCAAGGCCGCCAGCTCATGGAGGAGATTCACGACGGCATATGCGGCAACAGTTTTGGGTGAAGGACCTGACGGGCTAAAAGTGCACAATGCAAGTATCGTTGATTAGCCTTATCAAAGTAAAAAGTCCTAACAGACCTACTAAACAGATGTATAGTAAGCAAGCAAGGGTCGAACCCACAAGGAAGATCTGATACAGTATGAAATCGTGAATGACAAGTAACAAGCAAGGGGGGTTTAGTTATCAAGAAAGAACAAAGCAAGCAAAGCAAACAAGTTTGGTTGAGTAGAGAAAATATAATGGGGAAAGTAGTCCTACTAGAGCGAGATCCACAATACAGAGATATAATTTGATCACAGAAATCTATTAAATCCAAGTTCTTTTACTATCCTTATAGTTGTTCTCACCCTGATCTTAAGCACTATCGATTCTCACAGTTGTCGATAGACTTATTACTATGCCAATGATAAAGCACCACCGATTCTCACAGTTGTCGGTATACTTTACCACCAACAAAGCAATAGCAATACACACAAGGATATATGATACATGCAAATAGAAAGACACCTTACTACTTAACATGCAACTGATTCTCACTCACGATTGTACGCTCGGGACCCCGATACGCACAATCGTGTATGCCACTAGATGTGCACTCGGAACCCCTATATGCAATCCTAGCAATTGATAAAAAGTATTCAACCTAGTTGATCAGGCTAAGAAGAACAACAAGAAATCAATAATCAATATAACCAAGAGAATCAAACCAACATTTATAAGGATAAGAACAAGGAATAGAAATCTCACAAACACATCAACTGTATTGCTTCAATCGTCTAGTAGAACAAAGGGAAGTTAGTTCTCCATTCAAACGAGAATGAAAATTAAGGGAAAAATAACGTCTGATGTAAAGCGAAGTTGTCCTTTCTTTTTTCCTTCTGCCTCTTAACCAAGAAAGAGGGCTTAAATAGTCTTAAGAAAACTAGGTTAAACTAATGTAAACAATAAAGGAAACAGAATAATAAAATAACAAAGTCTGAACGAAATAAAAGGAAATAAATGTCTCTGGGCGCGCGACATTTAACACGGCCATCGCGGGGCATCAAGCTTCTCTGGGAGTCACCGCCGGGTCGCGGTGAGGATCGCCGCGGGGCGGTGAACTCGCTCACTCTCTCCTTCAGCTTCTCTTCCTCTCTTCTGCTGCTCTTCATTATTACCAACTATTGGTAGTCTTCTCCAGTTAAACTCCAGCAGATCCTCATATTCATCATCTCCATCTAAGCTGTAATTCCCTGGATATCTTCACTTCTCTCCACAACTTCTGGGTTACAGACTTAGCCTCAAAACTAATCATAAACTCCTCCAAATCATGCTAATAACTGCTAGTAAAGGTGCATGAAATGACACCTATCAGGACCCTTACCCACAAAGCCCTATGCGCTGGCTATGTTTGGCCCACCATGAGGAAAGATTCCATGGAGGTCTCCCAGTCATGCAACCCTTGTCAAGTCCACGCTCCCGCCATCCTGTAACTAGAGAAGAATTGGCGTGCACTACAATAAGAAAATCCTCCCTCGATGCTTCAAGAAGGGGGATCTCATCCTCAGAAGAACGAAAGGCGGGAAGCTAGACCCAAGATGGGAAAGCCCTTATATCATCTCACACCAAGTGGCTGAAGGAGCCTACAAGCTCAAAAGAAAGGACGACAACCTAGTCCCGAACGCATGGAACGTTTTGCGTCTGAAGAGGTATTTCCCGTGAGCAAGAGAACGTCTAGAGTCTCGAAATAGAGCAACGTCCATGTAAGCCCTAGCGGCATGTATAGTGTAAGCACACCGGCAAGGCCGGTTAGCGTCAGATCTTTTGTTAAGCCCTACGGATATTAAGCACCAAAAGCGTGAGTCAGGAAAGTAATATTGGGCAATACTAAACAATCATCAATCAATATAAAAAGCAACATTAAGCCAGGGAGGGGGCAAGAGCAACAAAAAGCAACATTAATGCCCGGGAGGGGGCAAGAGCAACAAAAAGCAACATTAAGCCTGGGAGGGGGCCAGAGCAACAAAAAGCAACATTAAAGCCCAGAAGGGGGCATGAGCAACAAAAAGCAACATTAAGCTCGAGAGGGGGCAAGAGCAACAAAAAGCAACATTAAGCCCGGAATGGAGCAAGAGCAACAAAAAGCGACATTAAGCCTGAGAAGGGGTGAAAGCAATATAAAGAAACATTGAGCCTAGGAAGGGGCGAGAGCAATATTAAAGAACAAAGAGCAATATAAAGCAACATTGAGCCTGGGAAAGGGCAAGAGCAATATTAAAGCAACAAAGAGCAATATAAAGCAACATTGAGCATGGGAAGGGGCGATAGCAATATTAAAGCAACAAAGAGTAATATAAAGCAAAATTGAGCCCGGGAAGGGGCGAGAGCAATACTAAAGAAACAAAGAGCAATATAAAGCAACATTGAGCCCAAGAAAGGACGAGAGCAATATTAAAGCAACAAAGAGCGATATAAAGCAACACTGAGCCTGGAAAGGGGCGAGAGTAATATTAACGCAACAAAAGAGCAATATAAAGCAATATTGAGCCCAAGAAAGGGCGAGGGCGATATTAAAGCAACAAAAGGAAATAAAAAGCAGAATCAAGCCCAAGGAGAAAGCAAGAGCAATGCTAAGCAACAAAAAAACAAACGTTGAAACCGTGAAGCAAGCGGGAGCAAAGCTGAAGGACTAGGCGACGGCCGAAGGCAACGTGAATCAATGCAAAGCAGCAAAACGGCGAGCGCACAACATGCAACCCACGAGACAAGTCAAGCCGCACCTAGCAACATGCACACGATAGGAATGCAACATGAGGACCCCGACGAAGGCAAGCAAACAAATGGCGGCAACACCAAGACCGCGGAGCCAGATGAATGCAACAAAGAGGCAAATGAGCTACAATGATGCCCAAGCCTGTGGCGAGCAACAAGGTACCAACTCAGAGCCCACAAGGTTGGAAGCCCTTGGAAGGCCGGGAACAACCCTTAGAGCACGACAAAGCAACCAAGAAAACAAAGCAGTGGTCACGGACAAGTACAGAAAAACATGCAAGGGACTTTGCCTCAAAGCAACACGGAAGCCATAGTCAGGCACGTAGGCCATGTAAAGCCAATCGAAGGAGAGGAGCAACACGGACAAAAGAACGCATGCAAGGGCCCTTTAAAATTAACAACATGAAGAAGAACCGGCAACTCTATTTGCCCCGTGAACTTCACTTGGCACAACGCACTCAAGAGAAGCCCACGGGCCAAGGGGATGGGAGTAGCCCAACAACAGCAAAATAATGCAAGAAGAAAAAAGACAAGAAGAAACATGACGACAAGATGTTTTATTCATTGAAAGAAGAGAGCGAGCTATTACAAAGGTATCATACAGAGCCACATTTGCCTGACAGCTACTAAACCTAAATTACAGAAGAGCTAGAGAGCCCCCCCCCCCCTCACGGGGATAGTCAAGGGATTCCCCTAACCCGCCCGCGGAGGAGCCAAAAAGAAAATTGGGCCGGCTACACATGTTAGGCTACATAACCTGGCATCATAACTCACGGCCCCCGTGCAACCTGGCAACGTAACTCGTGGAGAAGCCCTAAATATCCGGAGGCTCTAAGTGATCCATAACCATGAACAGTGATAGGTGTTATTTCATACACCTTTACTAGCAACTATTAGCATGATTTGGAGGATTTTTGGATGAGTTTTGGTGCTAAGTAGGTAATCTGGAAGTTGTGGAGAGAAGTGAAGATATCCCAGGATTTACAGCTTAGATGGAGATGGAGCTGCTGGAGCATACTTGAAGAAGACTACCAAACACTTGGTAGGATTGAAGAGCAGCAGAAGAGAAGAAGAGGAGCTGAAGAAGCTGAAGGAGTGAGCTCACCGCCCCGCGCCAGATTCACCGCGGCCCGGCGGTGACTCCCAGAGAAGGTTGAAGCCACGCGCCAGAGGAAGCCACCGCCCAGCGGTGGAGTGCCTGACGCCCCGCGGTGGCCGTGTTTAACGCCTCGCGCCAGAAGACTGTTACTTTCCTTTTATTTCGTTTAGACTTTATTTTATTATTATTCTGTTTCCTTTATTGTTTGCATTAGTTTAACCTAGTTTCCTAAGACTATTTAAGTCCTCTTTCTAGGTTAAGAGGCATAGACTTTTTTTACCTACACACGATTTTTCAGACGTTATTTCACATTAGAGTTTTTCATCCCCTTTGATGGAGAACTAACTTTCCCTTGTTCTACTAGACGATTGAAGCAATACAGTTGATGTGTTTGTGAGATTTCTATTCCTTGTTCTTATCCTTATAAGTGTTGGTTTGATTCTCTTGGTTATATTGAATATTGATTTCTTGTTATTCTTCTTAGCCTGATCAACTAGGTTGAATGCTTTTTTATCAATTGCTAGGATTGCATATAGGGGTTCCGAGTGCATATCTAGTGGCAAACACGATTGTGCGTATAGGGGTTCCGAGCGTACAATCGTGAGTGAGAATCAGTTGCATGCGAGTATTAGTACGTCCTTCTATTTGCATGTATCCTATATCCTTGTGTGCATTGCTATTGCTGTGTTAGTGGTAAAGTATACTGACAATTGTGAGAATCAGTGGTATTTTATCATTGGTATAGTAATAAGTCTATTGACAACTGTGATAATCAATAGTACTTAAGATCAGGGTGGGAACAACTATAAGGATAGTAAAAGAACTTGGATTACATAGATTTCTGTGATCAAATTATATCTCTGTATTGTGGATCTCGCTCTAGTTGGACTACTTTCCCTCATTATATTTCCTCAACTAAACCAAACTTGTTTGCTTTGCTTGCTTTGTGTTCTCTTGATAACTAAACCCCACATTCGTGTTACTTGTCATTCACACTTGCATACTGCATCAGATCTTCCCTGTGGGTTTGACCCTTACTTGTCTGCTATACTTCTGTTTAGTGGGTCTGTTAGGATATTTTACTTTGACTAGGCTAAGCAACGATACTTGCACTGCGCATCTTTAGCCACCGTCAAATTTGGCGCTGTCCGGGAGGCAACCCGTGTTAGTCTTTCTTTGATTTTCTTTTTTTTTCCTTAGATTATTTTCGTAGTTTATTTTGCTTTGTTTCGTTCGCCTGTTACTCACATTTCAGGTACGAAAGTAAAATTGAGAAAAGACGTTGTGCCCAACCATTCCCACCGCCCCGCGGTGGAGGTCAGGTATGATTTCTCGACTCTATAAAAAAAAAACAAGAATAAAGGGCCCCGAAAAAATCTTAAACGGGTGCGTAAATTTTTTATTTCTTGAGTGGTAACTAAGGTTTTGACGGATTGGGCCACTTTTTGGCCCAAGATTTCTCTCTTTTGGGCCATGGTACATGACCGGCCCATCATCCCTTCCTTCCCTTTCCCCTAACCTAGCCCCCACTATCTCACACCCTCCATTCTCACGCCTCCATCAAGCTCCCAAGACATTTTCCCTCACTCTCCCACAACCCCTCTCGACCTTGAGCCAAATCTAGCCCAAATCCCCCAATTTGGAGTCTAGCCTCACAAACAAGCCAAACACATCCCCACCGCATCGCTGTAGTCCCGCCTCGTTGTCGCTCCGCCCCGCGTTGTACCCGCTTCACGTCGCTGCTGCCACCGCCCCGTGTCGACCTCACCGCGACCCGGCCAGACCTCCTAGTTGTCCTCACCGCGACCCGGCGATTCATCCACCGCCCCGCGTCGAGGCATCCAGGAGTCATCGTTTGTGCTCGTTTGTAAGTCCCCTTGGCTGCCCTTTGTTTTGAGCAATTCAATTCTTTACTTATGGAACCTAAAGGCAAGAAGCAAGTGGCTGCGAGGGATGAGAGTGAGGTTTATAACATTGTGAAGGAGAGGAAGGTGTTGGCTTCTAAGTTCTTTGATAGGCCGACCTTGGCCGAGATGGGAATGCTGGTGTGTGTGTCCATGTGCTTGGCACAGTGTGGGTTAAGGGAGTTTCTGAACAAGGCTGCCCCTGCATATCCAGAGCTTTGCTACCAGTTCATCGCCTCTTTCAAGAGGTACTCTAATGGCTTGGACGACAAGCATCTGCTGAGGGTCACGTTCACCTACAATGGGCGTGACTACTCTTTGTCTCCTAAGGTGGTGCGTGATGCCCTGGGCATTACAAAGCTACCAACTGATGGGTGGTCTGGTGGCATTCCAGAGTCAGAGATGATGGAGTTCTGGAGGGCTGCTACGGGCCGAACGTTCAGGAAGGGCTAGGAGGTGAATTCGAAGCTGGTGAACCCGTGTCTACGGTTGATCCACAAAGTGATGATGAGAGACTTCTTTGGCCATGCTGATGATGGTAAGGTCCCTCTGAAGGATTTCCGGTGGTTTATGAGCATCTTGGAGGTTGTCACGTACACGCCATGTTGGGCTACCCTTTTCTTGGGTTCCTTGAAGAGGATTCGTGATGGTGAGCCACGTGATATTTGTGGGGGTGGTCTGATTACCCTCCTTTGTGCTGGAGTGATAGCTTGCGATCAGATTCCTCGGCTTGTTGCCTACGCGGTGTTTGATATGGTGCACATGAAGGTGTGCTCGATGCTGAAGCCATTGGGAAAGGATGGTGATTTGGTCTGGTCATCCTATGATGGCCACATTTTGATTGTTCCCCGGGATTTTGCCTACTCCCCTTCTTATGTGGGTTGGTGGATTCCCAGTGATAGCAGAATGACGACATATGATACCCCTATTGTTGCTCCTTCAGGCCCGTATGGAGAGGGCCCTAGTGGTGTTGTTGCTGCTGCTGCTGAGTTTGTGGGCGAGGACACTCCTATGCCTACACTTTATGATGCGCCTTCGTCTTCTTACGGTCCTACCGCACCCTGGCAGGAGTTGTATTCTAGATGGGATGCGTTCTTAGTGCGGCAGGATCAGTGGAACACCCAAGTAGAGACCGGTCTGCAGACTTGGCAGACCCAGTTCCGTGCTGATGTAGATGAGCGTCTGGACACCATGGACGCTCATATGAGGGACTACTTCGGGAGGTTCCCACCACCACCACCACCACCATCAGGCCCGCATTGAGTTTATTTTCTTCTTCCCCTATTTCCTTTGTTGTTCTCTTTTCTAAATTGAGGACAATGTTCGGTTTAAGTATGGGGGAGGGATTTAGACTTGCTATCTGTCTATCCTTTGTACATATTGTTTTCTTTTCGTGTGCTGTATTTCCCATTTGATTTCAAAAAAAAATTGAAAAAGCCAAAAAGAAGTAAAAAGGCAATCAAAATCCTGGGATGAGCTGAAAACCCGAAAGGGTAGTTCAGGTAAAAAGCAGGTAGTCCAGCTGGTATAGACCAGGGCAAAAGTGGACTGGAGTGATGTGAGTATATGTGAGATATCTAGCAAAATGAAATGAGTGGCTTGGTGAAAACCCGAAAGAGCGCCTTGGCAAGATAAGCGTAAAAGAAGAAGAGTGATTCTAGGATTTCTCGATATTCCTTGGCGAGGTGTCATAAGAAGAGGTGGTATAAGGAGTTCGGGTAGGCCACTCTAGAGCGATAAGGAGCTAGATTGGAGTTAGGATTAGATTATCTTTGCATCACTTATTTTGGTTGTCTGGAGCTTATTGTTGATATGTTGTAGTTGCTAGTGTCTTATTTTCTTGTACTTCCTGAGGCCTTGGTGTTGATTGAGAGAGTGAGTTTTTCTTTAGCTTACTCGGGACGAGTAAAGGTCTAAGTATGGGGGAATTTGATAGGTGTTATTTCATACACCTTTACTATCAACTATTAGCATGATTTGGAGGAGTTTTGGATGAGTTTTGGTGCTAAGTCGGTAATCTGGAAGTTGTGGAGAGAAGTGAAGATATCCCAGGATTTACAGCTTAGATGGAGATGGAGCTGCTGGAGCATACTTGGAGAAGACTACCAAACACTTGGTAGGATTGAAGAGCAGCAGAAGAGAAGAAGAGGAGCTGAAGAAGCTGAAGGAGTGAGCTCACCGCCCCGCGCCAGATTCACCGCGGCCCGGCGGTGACTCCCAGAGAAGGTTGAAGCCCCGCGCCAGAGGAAGCCACCGCCCAGCGGTGGAGTGCCTGACGCCCCGCGGTGGCCATGTTTAACGCCTCGCGCCAGAAGATTGTTACTTTCCTTTTATTTCGTTTAGACTTTATTGTATTATTATTCTGTTTCCTTTATTGTTTGCATTAGTTTAACCTAGTTTCCTAAGACTATTTAAGTCCTCTTTCTAGGTTAAGAGGCAGACACTTTTTTTACCTACACACGATTTTTCAGACGTTATTTCACATTAGAGTTTTTCATCCCCTTTGATGGAGAACTAACTTTCCCGTGTTCTACTAGACGATTGAAGCAATATAGTTGATGTGTTTGTGAGATTTCTATTCCTTGTTCTTATCCTTATAAGTGTTGGTTTGATTCTCTTGGTTATATTGAATATTGATTTCTTGTTATTCTTCTTAGCCTGATCAACTAGGTTGAATGCTTTTTATCAATTGTTAGGATTGCATATAGGGGTTCCGAGTGCATATCTAGTGGCAAACACGATTGTGTGTATAGGGGTTCCGAGCGTACAATCGTGAGTGAGAATCAGTTGCATGCGAGTATTAGTACGTCCTTCTATTTGCCTGTATCCTATATCCTTGTGTGCATTGCTATTGCTGTGTTGGTGGTAAAGTATACTGACAATTGTGAGAATCAGTGGTATTTTATCATTGGCATAGTAATAAGTCTATTGACAACTATGAGAATCAATAGTACTTAAGATCAGGATGGGAACAACTATAAGGATAGTAAAATAACTTGGATTACATAGATTTCTTTGATCAAATTATATCTCTGTATTGTGGATCTCGCTCTAGTAGGACTACTTTCCCTCATTATATTTCCTCAACTAAACCAAACTTGTTTGCTTTGCTTGCTTTGTGTTCTCTTGATAACTAAACCCCCCATTCGTGTTACTTGTCATTCACACTTGCATACTGCATCAGATCTTCCTTGTGGGTTCGACCCTTACTTGTCTGCTATACTTCTGTTTAGTGGGTCTGTTAGGATATTTTACTTTGACTAGGCTAAGCAACGATACTTGCACTGCGCATCTTTAGCCACTGTCAAACTGCGACACCGGTTTGCGTAGGCCAAGAGTGTAAATCGCATCACCATCCGACTGATCTTCCAGTCGGCAAAGGACGTGAGGTAGCTCGAACGAGTAAGGGAAGTAATGAACCCCCAGAAACCTGTAGTTGGGGTCACTGCCCAGTCGGGCGCCCCGCTCAATGGACATTTAGCACTGCCACGGTGGGAGGACCAGCCTCGGAAGAAGGGTCCGATGGTGGACTGGAAGAAGGCTCCGCCTTGGGCACCCTTAGCGCCACAGCAGTAGAACGGCCTGGCAACGGAGGAAAGTCGGAAGGATGGTCCATCCGCTACAAACTGCAAAAACACACAAAGAAAAGCAAGACAAATAGGAGAGAATGAAAGAAGAGAAATGGAAATATGCAGATGAAGCAAGTGAACAAAAACAAAGGGGCGCCAATGTATAGCAAAAGTTGGCCATAACCGCCCAGAGCCCGACGGCTGTAGTAACTGTTCATTAATTACACAAAGAAATTGTTCAAAAACCTGTCTAATCACCAAAACGTCTAAGGAACCATCAAAATAGAAAAGGAAAGAAAAGAAAGTGAGGAGGGTTGTCTGGCCAAAGCTCAACGATCAGGAATCGACAATTCAGAGTTTGTGGCATCTTGAGGGTTCCCGGCCACCAAAGCATCCGCGATCATCTTGGCCAATAGCTCATCATTCTGGGCTTGGTTACTCGGCGGGTTCGAGAAAACCATCGGGAAGGGAAACGGCGATCTTCATCCTGCTGCCGTAGAAGAAGTAGCAACCAAATGCGAAGCACTCCCTAGGAAGACAGTCGGCGAAGAAAGCTCGTCACTCTTCCTCTTCATGCCCCGACCTCCTTCCCCTGGCACCGTCGACCCTTCAAAGAGGGTGGACACGTCCCAAGCTTCCGCCATGCTGGGATGGTCGCCCACCACTTTGCCCTGAACAAGAGGCCGGAAAGGGTCGGCCCGACAAGGCTTTATAGGTTGGGCACGCGGCTCAAACTTGATGGGGGTCATACCGACATGATGAGCCATTTGATTCACGCCATCTTGACCCCCTGCCTCATACAAAGGATGCGAGAAGTGCACGCACCTCCGCTTATGGCGCGGACCTTTTGCAAACTCGCTCACCGCTTCGTCTCGGATCGCCTGCCTTTGGTTGGGAAAGTTGCCGACACTGTTTCTCAGGCTCTCAACCTACGAAAGAAGCCTAGAGCGATCCTAACCCAGGTGGGGAAGCTCCCTCCCGGCCTCCTCGGCCTGACAATTGGCAGCCTCGGCTCCCGCTCTCGCGGCCTGGCCTGGTGGGCTTGCTCCTCAGCTTGTCGCGCTTGCCCCTCAGCCTACCACGCACGCTCCTTGACGCGCCTGCTCCTCTACATGTTGTGCCCGCTCTTCCGCCCGCCTCGCGACATTCCACGACGCCTGGGCACGCTGGTTATGCTCCTTGAGCATAAGTCTCGCCTGCAATGAAAACAAAGGCAAAGGGGGAAATTACTCCTACAACATCCAACGCACCACCCGACAAAGAAGAAGAAAGAAATGCACCATTAACCACGACGCATCCAACACCGAGTTGATGCCCTCGTCCGAAAGGGATAGCCCCCTCACGTAAGCTTCTCCCATCAGGAAACGACAAGAGTGTCGAGGACGTTAGCCACCTTGCAAACGGGGAGCACAAGAAGGGTTATCAACCTACCCATCAGCAAGGCCGGGTCCCACAGGTCATGAGAGCCGGCTGCCCCTCCCCTCGGTGGGGTATCCTCGAGTGTTACAACTTGTGGAGGCGGCGCCGACGGTTCGGCAGCCTACACGTGCCCTGTAGCGCCCCCGACCATGTTCCCCTCCAGAGTGGTTTCCAGAAGTTGTGGGTCTTGCACGTTAGCCCACATCTGCCCCGTGACGCGATCGCCAACTCCCTCCTTATACCCCAGGGCCCAGGATAAAGCTCGACTTAGCTCTTAGGTCGACCTATTGACTAGGCTCCCCTCCAAAGCCCCCGCCGGACTCGCCAATGCTCTCGAAATCCTTTGGGTCCATCCTACCACCTGCAAGGAAAAAATAAAAAAAGGCATGAGGAGTCAAAACACCGAAAGAAAGGAAAAGAGGCACAACGACTAGCCATCAATGGGGTCACGGAGGAGCATGGGGGCTCCTACCCCTTCGTCGGCCATCAAGATTAGCCCGCGGGTCGAGCAACCCCGCAGCAGTCATCCTCTCGAACGTCAAGAAATTGGTACACTTAACCAACTCCTTGGAAGGGCCCACGAATTGATCAGAGAAATCTTTCCCAACGTCCGCGGGCAAAGAAATTGAGCGCTTCAGCTTGGACCCCTTCATGGAAACGTTTGTCACGCCAAGGCTCCCAATGTCGTCACACACGACCATAAACCACTTCGACTCCCAGCCCTTGACCTTGGAATGGAGAACCATCCTCCTATCGGCATCCACCTTCAGTGTGAAGTAATCGGGCTTGAAGGTGCGGGCCGAGAACAGGGTGACGAATCGTCGAAAGGTAGGGTGAATCCCCATCTCATGGCACCTCACCAGGAAGACAAATATCCACCTCCATGCGTTCGGATACAACTGGATCGGTGCAACCCCCAAGCCCCTCAACAACTCAAACACTAGGCCGTGGGCCGGATAGCGCAAGTCGACCTTCAGGGCCTCCAGATTGGTTGCCACCGCTTTCGAGTACGTGTACAAGGAACGCCCCTTGGGCAAAGGCAATGCAAGCAAGACGCCATAAGGAAATTCGTACTCCTCACGGATTGCCTGAAGGTCCATGCTCGCGTGCAAACTTCCTGAAGTCGTCATCCCCCTCAATCCGGGCTGACTGGATCCTCTCGCCTTGAATGAGAGCAACGACCCTGCCGCGGGGGCTCCCAATCGCCCCACTCAAGGCAGAATCGCCTGACAGCGACTCCGAGGGAGTGCTAAAACCATTGTCGGTATCCCACTCAACCTCCGCTTGGGGCTCCATCGCCTGGGGCTCCGTCGCCCGGGGCTCTGTCGCCTGGGGCTCCACCCTTGGAGGCCCCACGCTGACCACCGGGGCCCTCCGGCCACCAAGCCCTATCGAAAGATCATCTATGTTGCTGGAACTCGAAGACATCTTGTCTCAGAGTTAGGACTTTTGGGAGAAAAGCAAGACCCGCTGAAAAGGGAACGCGGAGGAAGAAAAGAGAAGGAAAAACAACCCGCCTCAGCCACCACAAGCTCGCCGATACTAGGATGAAGAAAAAAATGGGGAGTCGCCGCAAAGCAAGAGGAAGAGAGGCGATGACGGCGGAGCACTAAAAGCAAAGTCGTTTGCCCTAAGCGATAGTTTTTTCGATTGACGAGCAAAGAGAGAATGCAAAAAAGAGGGGAAAAAAGGCAAAAGAGGGTTGCTTACCTACCCAATTAAAGACAAGAAGCCCTGGTCCACCTTGCACCTTCCACGAAGAAGCTCGAACGGAGGGAATGGCAATGGCTAAGTGAAGAAGAAGTCGGAATAGAAAGAGGCGAGACGTCGGAAAGAAGCCGGAGGGCTCCTTTTATACCGGCGAAGTGACTGGATAGTTATGATTACTAGAGCAGGAAAACTGTCACAAATCTACCGCTTTGAAAACCACTCCGACAACGTTCAAACTTCCATCGTAGACCTAGTAACCGGTCCACAGACGATGAAGGAAATCGGCAAGCCATGGGCGAGTACAAGTCAAAGAGTCTAGAGCAATCTTTTGAACCCAGTAATCGGTCTGCGGGCAATAAAGCAGCAATAAGCCACAAGAAAAGTTATATCAAGCAAGACGAGTTTGCAAAGTCCGCAGGCACTACCCGCAGCCCATAACGAAGCACATAGAAGAAAAGCTAGTACAACCGCAAGCAAAAGAGAAGCAAGCAATGGATAAAAGTCTTATTCTTTATTCATGTCAATCAAAATACAAGGGCAGATTACAAGTAGCCAGCCCATTTCAGCCGCAAGCATACAAGAAAGAATCTAGAAAAAAAAAGGAAGACGAGCGTCGTCGCGAGCCGCGAGTTCTAAGGCCTCTGCGGGAACTACAAGCCTGAGGATCAGAGGTGAACGTGAACATGACCCACGAGCCTCCCGGCCATACCCCACACTCGAAGAGCGCGCAAAACTCATGGAGGGAAAGATGCAAAGGGAACCCGCCGTGACGGAAAGAAGGCCAGCTTGACTCCCTCTATCTGGGGGTCTCTGAGGAGCATCTTCTCCTCCCCATCCGCTCGGCATCACTGGTTTGCGCTCCCTGTCCACGGCCTCAAGTGCCACAACCTCCCTGTGCACCACGTCCTGGAAGTCGGTGAGACAAAGAAGGGCCCCTTCATTCAAAGTGAAGCAAAACGCTGCCCTCACGACCCATATTCCCCTTGGACCGAGAGGCGATTTCTCCTTCTCATCCAGGTGGCCGCGGCACCTCAAAGCCAAGAGCGTCCTGAGGGACGTCAGCCACATCCCACCTCCCTTGAAGCACCTCTTCCTGAGCCATTCCCATCCCTCCTGAAGGAGGGATTAAGGAGGAGAATCAGAGGCTACGACCCGCAAGCGCTTAGAGCCACATTCATATAGACTTCATACGTTGTTGTCGGTGTAACTTGACATCGCAATCCGCGGACGCCAAGTAACAACGACCTCTTGGATCGAAGGGAACTCTCTCCCTCGCGGTGTAGTCATATGCAAAGAGAAAGAGAAGAAGCAAGTAGATATGCGTTTAGCCGAAGAGCCCGAATAAGCGAAGAACTGCAAGAAAAGAAGCAAGTGTTCAGAGCAAGTATTTAGAGCAATCTGGGCAACGAAGGAGAAGCAAAATGAGCAAAAAGTGAAACAACACTACCATTTTTATAGCCATCCTTCCATGAGAGACATGAGGGACCCACCAGCTGTCCTCCAATAATGGAAAGAAAACAGTCTCTTCCTTCACATCCAACTTATGAGGTCCACGACAATGCCAGGCCAGCCGGCCCCTTTCAAGATCAAGCCCCCCGGCCGGGTAGAACTTCGACTGCATGGCTTGAGGGGCTGTATGGGAGCCGTATTTAGCCCGGTCCAAGTATACGGCCCAAACAGGAGGGAAAGCCCATTTGGCAGGACGGCCCAACACAAAGCAAAGCCCAAATGACTCTTTTGGGGTTTAGTCCGGCTGTACGGTCCGGAGGCCCCCTTCCCGGCCTGACCAAAGCAGCTCCTTAAGCTTCTCGGCCTAGTCTGGCCACGCGGCCCAGATGCCCCCTTCCTGGTCGAGGTCGGTTACGTCTAGTATAACCTTAGAAACTGCATTTGCATCTTTTTATTTTGTATCTTCCGCACTTAAGCAATCCGAATGCAAAGTAACTTGTGCACAACTTAAAACAATCAAGTTAGGTTACGGGAAAGGCTTGTTGTTCTTTTTAGTATTTTATATTTTTTCTCTTTTGTAAATCAGCTGCTATTAAATTCGTGTTACTAGTAGTACAAAAAAAAAAGAGATTGAAAATTCAGAAAAAAATCAAGAACAAGGAAAAGTGGTTGAATCGGAAATCCCGGCCAAGTGTGAAAAAGGGAAGGCCTTAGAAAAAGTGATTCAACAACATTTTGCATAAGATTTGGAAGCTCTAGCAAGTTTATTCTCTCGTAAATTTTAGTCTTTGCTCATCATATTTGCAACCTAGCAAAAGTGCAAGAAGTTTAGTACCTATCTAACATTGCTTGGTTTAAATCTGCACAAGAAGCTTTGGGTTCGTCTTGTGGTGTGCAATTTTCTTGTATCTTATTTTGCATTGAGTCTAGGAACATGCATTGCCTACATAGTGCTTGCTAACTGGAAATTCTTGTTGACTTGAATTAAAATTACCGAGCCCTTACTAGCTTAGGACCATTGTTTGATCTTGTTGTCTTGGGAGCTATCGTGCTTGGTTTTTGTTTGTCTAGGAAGACACAATGGTAGATCCAAAGGAGAAGGGCAGCTCGGCTGGAGACACAAATGACACACTGTCCATCACCATGGAGACCCTACTTAGGGCCATTCAAGCTTCAAAGGAGGAGGCGGAGGACAGAGCCCGCCAACAACTTCAAGTCCTTAGAGGTGAGCAAGCGGCCTTCATGCGGAGCATGGAAGCTAAGTGGGACCAATCCCAAAACTTGGTGCGGCCAAGTGGGACCCTTGAGCCAAGAGGGCCGTCTCATTCACCTCATGTGGAAGGGGGTGTGCTTGGAGCCTACCGACAAGAGATGTCTCGGCTAAGTCTTCATGGAGCCACATCTTCACAAGCTCCCTTGGTGACAACAACTCGGGGAAAGCAAGGTATTCAATCTGAATTTCAGTTTCCCATTACTACTTCTAGTACCCCATATTTTGCCACCCATGTGCACTAACCACGTAGACTTGGGAGTAAGAGGAACACCACCCACCCACCATGAAGACTACCGACCAAGAAATCAATTTCCAGCTATGATGCTGAGGAGAACTGCACTCGGAAGAGGCTACGACCATGGCCATGCCCAAGGGTCGAGGCTGGCCTACCAAGTGCCAAGAGCAGTCTTCGGTGATGATTATGGCGAAGCTCAAGAGAGGCCCCGGCATCATGGAATCAAATTAGAGGTACAACCTTTTGGGGGGGGGGGGGTCTTGTGATGTAGAATCCTACTTAGATTGGGAGCAAAAGACTGATCAAATATTTCAGTTTTATAACTACTCGGATGCACAACGAATAGCTATTGCTTCCATCAAGTTTGAGGGTTTTGCATATCATTGGTGGCTTGAGGATAGAGAGGAAAGAAATTTCCGAAGCTATCCTCAAATCCAGACTTGGGAAGAGCTTAAAAGAGCAGTTAGAGACCGGTTTGTGCCGGAAGATTATTCGGAACGGGTTCATGCTAGGCTTGAATAATTGAAACAAGGGAATAGGACCCCGGACGAATTCTATAAAGAGCTAAGGACCTTGGTCTTTAGATCTAGACTTAGATTTCCCGAGGGCTACCTCATTTCTAAGTTTATCAATAATCTCAACCCGGACCTTCATGCAATCGTGAACAACCAACACTTTGTGCGTGAGACTCCTATTGAAGAAGTTCTCCATTACACTAACCATGTGTATAAGAGTCTTCCTTCAAAGTGGCCCCATGTTACAAGTTCACGGCCATGGCAATCTTCTAGTGCTAACCAAAGTGCTAGTGCCTCACAAGCTACACCAAGACGCTTGGAGCCAAGGCATGATTCACAAAATCAGCCTAAGAAAGATGCTCAAGTTCGGTCTTCACCTCAACCAAAAGGGGGGGAGGGACGAACTAGAGACCTTAAGTGCTTTAAGTGTCTTGGAAGAGGGCACTTTGCTAAAGACTGCCCCTCTAAGAGGCAAGTTCTCCTTAACACTCTAGGAGACTATGAATCTGAGGATGAGTGTCAAGAAGAGGTTGTTGAAGACAAGGATGAGGTGGAAGAAATGCATGTAGTGGCCGCCGAAGGGGAATGTTTTGTGGCTAAGAAGGTCTTAATTGCCTCGGAGGATCCTGGTGTACCTAACCAATGTGAGACAATCTTTCACACAAGGTGCACTATTAAGAGGAAAGTGTGTAGTGTCATTGTTGATGGTGGGTCATGTTGCAATATCATTGACCAAGAAGTGGTAAGTAGATTCAATCTATCTACCACTCCCCACCCTCAACCCTACACCTTATGTTGGCTGAACTCCAACACTCCTCTTAAGGTCAAGGATCAAGCCACGATTCCGTTTTCCATAGGGGGATATGAGGATGAGGTTGTGTGTGATGTACTTCCCATGACTCCATGTCATCTCCTCCTCGGAAGGCCATGGCAGTTTGATAGGGGTGTCATTCATCAAGGAGTGACCAATGAGTATTCGTTTATCATGAATGGTAAACGAATCACTCTTCACCCTTTAGCTCCCCATGAAATTATGGCTGATCAAGTGGCTAGGGAGCAAAGAAAGGCCCGTCAAAGTGTCGAGCAAGCTAAGAGTAAGAAAATGGCAATTGGAAGCAATGGGGGAGCTTCTCATCATATGCTCTTGGCTAAGCCAAATGAAGTTGTTCAAGCTCTCAAAATAGGTGAGCCGTGTCTTTTACTCATCCTTAAGGACACTTTGCTCGCCTCTAATGATCTTGAGGGACTTCCCAAGGCTATTGCTCACCTCTTGCTAGAGTTTGATGAACTCTTTCAAGAGGAGGTGCCTAGTGGGTTGCCACTAGTAAGAGGTATAGAACATCAAATTGATTTCATACCGGGGGAAACACTACCAAATCGGGCTGTCTATAGGGCCAACCCCGAGGAAACAAAGGAATTGCAACGTCAAGTACAAGACTTGCTTGACAAGGGCTATGTGAGGGAAAGCCTTAGCCCTTGTGCAGTCCCGGTCATACTAGTGCCTAAGAAGGATGGTACTTGGAGAATGTGTGTTGATTGTCGAGCAATCAACAACATCACTATCAAGTACCGCCATCCTATTCCTAGACTATATGACATGCTTGATGAGCTGCATGGAGCAAGTATGTTCTCAAAGATAGACCTTAAAATTGGTTACCACCAGATTCGCATGAAAGAGGGCGATGAATGGAAAACAACCTTCGAAACCAAATATGGGCTGTATGAATGGTTGGTAATGCCTTTTGGTCTAACCAATGCTCCAAGCACTTTTATGAGGCTCATGAACCATATCCTAAGGCCATTTTTTGGCAAGTTTATGGTTGTATACTTTGATGATATCTTAGTGTATAGCCATAATCTTAATGAGCATGTTGGACACCTTAGGAGGGTTTTTGAAGTCCTTAGAAAGGAGAAGTTATATGCCAACTTCAAGAAGTGCCACTTCTATTCAGATCATGTGGTGATTCTTGGATATGTGGTATGCAAGGACAGATTGAGAGTTGATGAAGAGAAGGTGAAGGCTATTCATGAATGGCCTACACCTACAACTATGACTCAAGTCCGTAGCTTTCTTGGTTTGGCTGGTTTCTACCGCCGGTTCGTGAGGGACTTTAGCACCTTAGCTACGCCCCTTACCAAACTAACCAAGAAAGGAGTGATTTTCAGATGGGAGACGACACAAGAGGAAGCCTTTGCCGCCCTTAAAGCTAGGCTCGCCCACGCACCACTTCTATCATTGCCTAACTTTGATAAGACTTTTGAAATAGAATGTGATGCATCAGGCATAGGCCTAAGGGTGTGCTCATGCAAGAGGGCAAACCAATAGCCTACTTTAGTGAAAAATTAGGTGGGGCCGAGCTGAATTACCCCACCTATGACAAAGAGCTATTGGCCCTTGTGCGTGTTCTTAGAGTGTGGCAACACTACTTATTGCCCAAAGAATTTGTGATCCATTCCGACCACGAGGCATTAAAGTACTTAAAGGGACAAAGCAAGTTCAACAAAAGACATGTCAAGTGGGTCGAATTCATTGAGTCTTTCCCTTATGTCATCAAACATAAGAAGGGAAAAGACAATGTGGTGGCTGATGCACTATCTCGGAGGTACTCTCTTCTAACTCTTTTGGATGCTAGGTTGTTAGGCTTTTCTTTCATGAAGAAACTTTATGCATATGATTCTGATTTTTGTGATATATTTGTTGTATGTGTGTCTAAGGGTAGCAAGGATCAATATTATTTGCATGAGGGATTCTTATTCAAAGGTCATAAATTATGCATTCCTAAGGGTTCTATTAGGCAGATTCTAGTGCAAGAAGCTCATAGGGATGGTTTAATGGGGCATTTTGGTGTCCTTAAGACCATGCATACACTTAGAGAACATTTTTGTTGGACATGCATGCTTAGGGCAGTAGAGAAATATTGTACATCATGTACTACTTGCTTGCGTGCTAAATCCAAAGTGCAACCCCATGGTCTCTATACTCTTTTAACTATACCTCAAGTTCCTTGGGAAGACATTTCCATGGATTTTGTTTTGGGGTTACCTAGGTCTAAGAGAGGGAGGGACTCCATATTTGTTGTGGTAGACCGGTTCTCCAAAATGGCTCATTTCATTGCATGCCATAAAACTGATGATGCATCTCATGTTGCTAACCTATTCTTTGATCAAGTTGTGAGATTGCATGGAGTTCCTAGGTCTATTGTTTCAGATCGAGATGTGAAGTTCCTAAGCTACTTTTGGAAGACCTTATGGGCCAAGCTTGGGACAAAGCTTCTATTCTCCACTACTTTTCATCCTCAAACGGATGGACAAACTGAGGTAGTAAAACGAACCCTTGATGCTTTGCTTCGAACTATATTACAAACTAACTTGCGCATGTGGGAAGAAAGTCTTTCCTTCATAGAGTTTGCATACAATATAACGGTCCACACGGCAACCAAGAAGACTCCATTTGAGGTGGTGTATGGGCGCAATCCAACAACACCACTTGAGCTCCTACCATATGCCATCACGGACTGTGAAAGCAAAGAGGGTACGGATGAGGCTATAAGAATTCTACGGTTGCATGAGGAGACAAGGTTGCAGCTTGAGAGGAGGACATTACAATACAAAAGACAAGAGGACAAGGGACGTAAGGAGGTGATATTTGAACCAGGTGATCTGGTTTGGGTGCACTTGAGGAAAGAGCATTTTCCAACACTCCGCAACTCTAAGTTGAAGCCTAGAGGAGACGGTCCATTCCAAGTGTTTGAGAAGATCAATGACAACGCATACAAGCTAGATTTGCCGCCTTCTTATGGTGTTCATGATGTCTTCAACGTGGCTGACTTGGTTCCTTACTTGGTGGATGAAGAAGATGATCTTGACGAGATGGATTCGAGGTTGAATCCCTTTCAAGAGAGGGGGGATGATGTGACCCGGTCCCATCAAGTCAAGACAAGGTACCAAGACCAAGATTCAAGTGATTCAAGTGAACAAGAGCCAGAAGGTTTGAACCCGGAAGCTGCCACGGCCAACCCTAACCTGACACCGGCACCCGAGAGCCACCCCTCCAGTCCCACGACCATCTTTCCACTTGACTCGGACACCAAGCTTCCCAGTGGGTCCTTGACACCACATGAGCCCATTGGAACCAAGAGTGCCGAGGCAAGTGGGCTCGCGCCCGCCAAGATCAAAGGCCCTATATTTCCGCATAACACCGCTAGGGTTTCACGATTGGAGTCCGGCGACGAGTCTCCACCAGGGGCCATCACTCGCGCCAGAGCCAGGAAACTTCACCACCAGCTCAAGGAGGGCCTTATGAGCCAGGTTGTGCCGAGACAAGCCACCATTGAGTCGGTGACTCTACTTATGGCGTGCCCGGGTGCGTAGGAGTGGCACTCTTCATAGCCGAAGTCTTTAGTCTTTGCGTTATGCTTGTTTTATGTGTTTTATGACATTGTTAAGACTAGGATTTTATGTGTTTATTTCTGGTTTTGTTTATTTCCTAAAAGAGTCGAGTCATGGCTACACTAGTGGATTAGTTAGTGGGTTAGTGGCCAAGTAGTGGCCTACATCTTAGTTTTCTTTTGGCAGCTTAAATGGCTGCTTTACGCCTGTATTTTGGTACGCTTGAAATTAGAAGAAAACAGAATTAGTCTGGCCCAAACTCTCTCGTCTCCTTCCTTGAATTCGTGTGTTGAATCAGATTCACCATTGCAGCCTTTGAGTGCGTCACATCTCCTAAGTTGCAAGCTTGTTCTCCTTTGTTTGGTGCGTCATATCCAAGCCGAGAAGATCACCTATCCATCCCGTCATCATCATCACCATTTTGACCTTCGTTCATCATCTAAGTCCTCTCCATCATCACATCTTGCGTCGCTAGCCACCAGATCCGGATCCATTGCATTTGTGGGCGTCACCGAGCAATTCCTTCCACCGAATGCCCCTCGATCCTTGATCCTATCAACCGATATTTGAATAATACAATATTGAAGTTATGATTACATTATATTTAGTATAACCGAAATTCGATTAATACAATAATATAGTTAGGATTACATTACACTTAGTATAACCGCTATTCCAATAATACGATAATGAATTTAGGATTACATTAGATTTAGTATAACTGATATTCGAATAATACGATAATGAATACAATTCTACTTAGGGTTCGTTTGAATTCCCGTTAGAATGTATTAAAATGCATTATCTTACATTAAATTGATGGTATAAATATATAATGCACGATAATATATTTTAATGCATTCTATGAGGGAATCCAAACATACCCTTAGTATAATGTAATTCTAACTTCATTATTGAATTATTATACTTAGTATACTTAGTATAATGAATACATTATACTTACTATACTTAGTATAATCAAGTTAGGGAAAACAAAATTTAGTATACTTGGTATAATCAAGTTAGGGAAAACAAAATTTAGTATACTTAGTATAATCAAGTTAGGGAACAAAAAATAAGTATACTTAGTATAATCAAGTTAGAGAAAAAAAAAATTCATGTACTCGTGCCCGTGTTACATTAATATTTTTTTCTAACTTGATTAAATGGTAGGCACGGGCACGGGATATGTGCATGTGTCTAAAATTCTTTTTTGCCTATAATTAATACCCGATTGGTGCCCGGGCACGTAATGATCGAGCATGAGTGCCTAGAGTGCACATGCATGTACTGAGCATTCATGCATATCCATTGTATATTTAGCAAGATTGATGGTGTGTATTATTAGGCCTCGTTTTTTCGGCCCATTGGATCGGCCCAATAGCTTGAACCAAAGCTGCCTTCTAGAAGGTTCGGTCAGAAACAACCTCCAGAAATCTTGGTCCGGTCAGTTACAGCCTCCCAAAGAAGTTCCATGTCCTCAACATGCCCAACTACGATGGGACTGGGGACCCCGACGATCACATTTCTATCTACAAACAAAAATTGATGACTATTTCTATTCCAAGAGGGAATTGCGAAGCGGTCATGTGCAAGAGCTTTGGCACGACCCTCGCAGGACCCGCACTAACTTGGTTCATGCATCTGTTGCCGGGTTCGATCGCTTCATTTGTCGATCTTGTAATATCCCTCATTTTATAAGGATATTTTGGAATTTTTCCAAGTCCTGTATTACAAGTCGGATTAATTTTAGAGAGGTTCGGACATTCTGTAAATTGTTTGATCTCTGTAATATTTTTCTGAGTAATATAAAATACAGTTGACGTATGTTCAAGGTTAAATAGTAGTTCATGAACGAATATATTTAACTCGGGGTTAAGATAATTAACCCAAGATTAAAACGGACAAAAGGGTGAAAAAATGGCCTTGACTGCACCCCGCGGTCAAGTGGCCGCACCTGCGGCGAGGACCAGTTCTGAAGCAAACAGGTGAGGCGGTCACTAGGCGCCACCGCACCCTGCCGTACCCCTGCCGCACCCCGCGGTGGGATATTTTACTTTGGCAGAGTTATCCTCTTCCCCTGCAAGTGGCACCGGTTGTCAGGCCTAGCCTCGCCTAGCCTTCCTTGCCGGTCTCCTGCTTGTTCCCTGCTGGGGGAGCTCTTGGTTGGCTATAAAAGGGGTCGACATCAGAGAGGGAGAGAGCATCATCTTCCTCCTCTGTTTTCTCCTCTGAAAATCTCCATTGAAACCAAGCTTTTGAGCTTTGTTTGAGAAGTTGATCGAACCCCTCTTTGAGTGTTTACAAAGGTACTCACTAGTAGTATTTGAAGGTGTAAGGGTATTAAGATCAAACCCCAAGCGAATCGAGTTGGGTGAGTTTTCTGAACTTTGCTGCCGAAGCCTTCGCCACTGTGACCCCACCGCACCCGTGGTAAGAGCTCCACCGCACCCGCGGCGAGCTGTCCGTGTGTGTGTGTTCTTGGGAGTTGTGGTCTTGAGCGAGGCTCGGTTCCTTCGATTCTTTTCGTATTCTTTTAGATTCATATTTGTGGATACTGAATCCAACTTAGGATCTCGTTATGGGTCGTTTCTTAGGGATTTTTAATCCGAGATCTATCCCAGTTCCAGATCCAAGAACCCGACGTTTCTAAGCTTTGTCCGAGCTCGACTAATCTAAGGCAAGTGGCGGTTCGCTCTTGCTCATCATTCCATATTTCAATTAATTATCAATTGTTTAGTTGTTAATTAATTTGGGATGATTTACTAATTTATTGTTCGTTGGGAACAACTTTGTTAATAATTGATTAAAAGATGATATTATACTAGGTTGTATATCTGCTAGAACAACGCTAGTATAAATATATGTTTATGATGTTGGCCATGTTGGCTTTGATGTGGACTATTACTGTGTTGAACTGTTAGTTAGCACGAGTATTCGTAGGAACACTTGGACTTTGCGAGGTCCATTCGTTTCTTTATAACTTGGCAAATAACAGGGCGATCAAGACCCTATGCCAAACTTTCTGGTCATGACCAACCGTGATGTGGATATAGAGGCTTGGACTCTGCGATGTGGATATAAAAGCTTATAACGTGATGTGAGTTTTGGAATTAAATAAGATAAGTGCCGTTAGTCGCACATAATTAATATACCTTCGGTGAGTAGTGCAGCTAGACGATAGTGCAGCTAGGAAAACTCGTCTTAACTTTTAAATCGCTCATATGCGATACTGTGATTCTGTGATTAATTAAGTTTCCCAACATTTGTCATATTTCCGATAAGACTCATTTCCTTGGGAGTCTTCTCTTCAGTGCATATCTTATTTGATACTCATTCAGTGAAAGTATCGGGTTATGTATCGTTCCGTCGGTTGTTATTCGAGGGACAATGATAGTAAATGGTTACGATCACTCAAACCACTCTGCTTTGTACCCCTTGCTTGGTCTTTCATTAGACTAACCAACTGCAATTGTTCTCTGCATGGTTGGCTGGTATCATCCGTTCGATTCGGCACATCAGATAAATTGCGTATCCGAGAAGGCTAGAACGACTATAAAGGCGAACGATGTTTTTGTTGTTATTTTAAGACTTCCACTGTGTTAACTATGTTTTGTATTTAAGACTTCCGCTGTAATAATTCTGATAATGTATTTTGATGTATTTGGAATTATGCTGTAATTCCGAGACTTGGTTTTAATGGAAGTTATGATATGTTGTATTATAACTGTGGTTTAATGATTTATATCAACTGGAAAAGCCTTGGGTGACATCGGACAGTACGTCTAAAGTCACTGGCGGTAATACTTTCAAGAGGTTCTTTGGGGGTGTTACAGACTTGGTATCAGAGTCGAAGTTATTTTTTCTTACGGGTCGGGTTTAAAATGTTTTTCAGGAACAAAACCTTTATAAACCGATCACTTGTTTGAAACTGAGAAAGGTTTTAGAAGGCTCTGAATTTTCGAATAAAATTTTTAACCGTTCATAGTCGTGCCTTTTCTTGAAGTCTGATATGGAAGTTCACTCCCGTGTCTAGAAAAACTAATTCTCGTCTTGTTACCCCGTAGGTTATGGGTGCATGCATTTCCCTTATGAGAGATTTGGAAGATGCCGAGATGGCTCCGCCATCTCCGGCAAGGCTAAATTTGCCTACTCCCCCGAGATGCTTTGAGATCGGAGGACCTAGCAACCCACCCGAGGAAGTAAAGCATGTACTTCCTGAGTCAGTGGTACTTAGATCCAACGATGTTGTGACTTCATTAGTGGAACCTGTTGAGCTGTCAAGGTACGCTCAAGGATATTACAACGACGACCTTGAGATTGAGTCGGCACCCGAAGAGGATCCAGAGGAAGATCCAGAAGAGGATCCAGAGGAAGATCCTGAAGAGAACCAAGAAGAACAGGGGCAAGAGCCCGATAGTTTGAGACACTCATTCGTGGACCATGAGGACACGGGGATGCAATTCCTCTACCCAAGTCCGCCACCCAAACCAGTATGCGCGCCAATGACTGACGCAGACTGGAAAACACTCTATGTCGAGTACAGCATTAGAGAAAGCGGACCACGAGAATTATCTGAGAACTCTGAGCCTAATCTTATTCGGAGAAGGCGAAGGTCGAGCCCTGAATTGCGCAAGGATACTTCGTCAAAGCCAAGAGATCTCTTTTGAAGAGCAGCGGCTGATGGACGAAATGACTGATCATGCTCAAAGGAGGGCAAGGCCGTAGGGCTGAGCACGGGCCGGAACCCGACCTGAACCAAACCGAACCCGAAAAGCCCGAAACCCGAACGGCCAAAAATCCGAGACCGAAGACCGAACCGAAGACATCGGTTCGGGTTCGGTTCGGGTTCGGGTCAGGTTCGGGCTAAACAACACTTTTCATTAAAAAACAGGCTAAATTACACTAAAAACACGAACCCGAACCCGAACCGAACCTAACCGAAACCCGAAACTCTGATTTGGTCGGATCGAAACCCGAACCGAAGGCATGTCGGTTCGGGTTTTTCGGGTCGGGTTTGGTTCGGCCTTCGGTTTTCTCGGCCCATGCTCACCCCTACAAGGCCAAGAACACCAGAGCCAAGGGATGAACCATGTGTTCCAGGGCCGAGTAGGGTCAGGAGTCCGTCACCGGATTCAGATGATAAACCCCGCTCAAAGAAGCCTTGTGTGAGGAGTTTGCCATACAGGAAACGTGTTTAGGGCACCTTGATATGGGCCAACGTTAACAGTAGTAGTTTCTTTTGCGTATATTTTGATGTATATACGGTGAAGTTCAAGAAAATCTCCGACCAATTTTGTTCGAAAGCTTGGGAGATTCCTTTTGTAAAATCAGTAGCTCACTTGAAAGTTCATCTATATAATTAACCAGTTGATCTACTCTGAGTCGATTTTATTACATTAAGTATGATGGAATGATATTAATATATAAATTACTTGGAAATTGATCGGTAAACAGATGGTGAATACAAGGAACACTATCCGTACTGGTGCTGGGCCAAGCAATGACCCCAGACCAATTATAAGGAATGTTCCAGACCCTGTAGAGGAACACGAATCAAATTCCCATAATAACCCTAGAGGCAATGGCCAAGCTCAGGCCAATGCTCCGATGGTGTTTAATGCAGCGGCGGTTGCAGCTATTCGGGGAATATTTATGCAAGCATTCGCCGATGTTATGCAACCTGTTGCACCTCAGGCACAAGGTGTGCCAATTCCGCCAGAAATTCCTAGGTTCGTGGAACCTAATGTTCATATACACCGTGATGAGACGGCCAGTAATAGGGATAATTATGGTCGAGCACTGAAGACCATTAATTCTATGAGACTGGACAGTTTTGACGGAAAAGGAGAGCCGGTCAGGGTGGCTCATTGGTTTTCCCATATGGAGCGGTTGTTCCGCAATATCGAATGCACTGAGGCTGAGAAGGTGCATATAGCTTCTCTTCAGTTGAAGGGAGATGCTAGCGAATGGTGGGAGAACACTGGACTAGCTGATCGGGCTGATTTGAACTGGGGGATGTTCAAAACAAAGATGAATGATCGTTTCTTTTCCCAAGCCATACGGGATGAGAAACACAAGGAATTCCTCTATCCCAGGAATGACGGATTGAAAGTGACCAAGCTAGCGGCCAAGTTCAATCATTTATTGCAATACGTTGGGTCTGTTGTGTCCAGCGAGGAACAGAAGATTTGGCATTTCCATGAGTGGATGAGCCCAGACATTAAACCGATGATGTTGCATCACAGATGCTCTACCTTGGAGCAATACGTGGATGCAGCATATAAGTTGGAGGTGACTCTGGAAGAGTCAACCAAGAGACGGAATCGCCAGAGGTCGATGCAAAATCAATCTCAGGCAAGTGGATTTAAACGTCCTGCGCCACCGTCCAACTTCGACAAGTCTGGCAAAGCAAGGACAGAAATGACTCAAGGAGGGTCAATACAACAATCGGGTCAGGGCAAGAGTCCGATCCAATGTCACAATTGTGGTACAGCTAGGCACAAAAACTTTGCGTGCCCGACGGAAAAAAAGATGTGTTGTGGTTGTGGGAAGGAAGGGCATATGCAGAGGTTCTGTCGACAGGGAAAGCAAAAGGGAACAGAGTCACAACAAGGGTCTGTTAACCAGAATAACCAACCTAGGTTCAAACCGACGGAGACTCCTAGTTCTTCGATGCAGACGACTGCACAGAACAAAGGCAAAGCCCCAACTACTTCAGGAGGTCAGGGTCAACGCCTGTACGAGATGCGTTAGACTGATGGACCTAACGCTCCAGTTGCTCAAGGTACTCTATACCTTCATTCTACTTCTGTGTGCATACTATTTGATTTGGGTGCTACCCATTCCTTTATTTCAGAGAATTGTGTTAGTAAGTTAGGTTTAGTCTGCAACGAGGTTTGTGAACCTTTCGTTGTGAATCTTCCTAATGGTGACCATTTAGTGGGCACCAAGCGTTTGTCAGAATTTCCGGTTACCATTCAAGGTAAGAAGTTTGAGGCAGATTTGATATGTATTGCTATGGTCCCATACGACATTATTCTCGGTATGGATTGGCTGATGCGTCATGGGGCGGTGATCGACTTTAGTTCAAGAACTGTAACGGTGTCATCTGGGGGCCAGTGTGTGTGCAAATTCAAGGGTCGGAATGACGCGGATAACGGCAGGATTATCAATGTGATGGCTGCGTTTAAGCTACTTCGACAAGGTTGTGTCGGGTTTGCTACCTGGAAACGCCCATGAAAGATGAACCAACAATTCTTGATATTCCCGTGATTAATGAATTTCCTAATGTTTTTCCGAAAGAGATTCTTGGATTACCCCCGAAGCGTGACGTGGAATTTTCTATCGATCTCGAGCCTGGTACCGCGCCGATTTCTAAAGCACCGTACCGGATGGCTCCTGCAGAGATGAAAGAGTTGAAGAAGAAACTTGAGGATCTTCTCGACAAAGGTTATGTAAGGCCGAGCGCATCACCTTGGGGCGCTCTGGTGTTATTTGTCAAGAAGAAGGATGGATCGTTTCGACTTTGCATCGACTATCGTGAGTTGAATAAAGTCACGATCAAGAACAAATATCCTTTGTCAAGGATTGATGATCTATTAGATCAACTACAAGGAGCAAAAGTCTTTTTCCAAGATCGATCTGAGATCTGGTTATCACCAGCTCAGGATTCGTGAGGAAGATATTCCGAGGACTGCATTCCGGACGAGATATGGTCACTACGAGTTTGTAGTCATGCCATTTGGACTTACCAATGCTCCAGCAGTCTTCATGGATCTGATGAACCGATGTTTTCATCAGTACTTGGATAAGTTCGTGGTGGTCTTCATCGACGACATTTTGATCTACTCCCCGAGCATGAAAGCTCATGAGGAACATCTTCGGATTATTTATCAGTCCTTAGACAAAATCAACTATATGCGAAATTGTCTAAGTGTGACTTTTGAATCAAAGAAGTGGCTTTCTTAGGCCATGTGATCAATGAAAAAGGGGTGATGGTTGATCCCCAGAAGATTGAAGCAGTAGCCAATTGGAAGCAGCCTCAGAACGTGAAAGAGGTACGTAGTTTTCTAGGACTTGCGGGTTACTACAGACGGTTCGTAGAGGGATTTTCTAAGATCGCTCTACCTATGACCGGTTTGCTCCGTAAGGTCCACAAGACGTTTGTCTGGAATGACAAGTGCGAGGCCAGTTTTCAAAAGCTGAAGCAATGTCTGACCTCCGCACCAGTATTGACGCTGCCAGAAGGAACTGATGATTATGCGGTCTATAGTGATGCTTTGAAAAATGGGTTGGGATGTGTGTTGATGCAAAGAGGCAAGGTTATTGCTTACGCATCAAGACAGCTAAAAACCTATGGAGAAAACTATTCGACGCATGATCTGGAGTTAGCAGCAGTAGTGTTTACGCTGAAGATTTGGAGGCACTATCTCTATGGTGTGAGGTGCCAAGTCTTCACTGATCATAAGAGTCTCAAGTATATATTTACTCAGAAGGAGCTAAATATGAGACAACGTCGCTGGTTAGAGCTACTCAAAGACTACGACCTCGAATTGCTGTATCATCCGGGCAAGGCTAATGTAGTAGCTGATGCATTGAGCCGGAAGACGCCGCACGAGATTATAGTGGCTTTGCTTGTTGCTCAGACCAAGCTGAACCAAGAATTGTGCGAGATCGAAGTCTTGTACGATCAACGTCGTGGATACCTGAGTATGCTTGAGATTCAAGCTGCACTTCTTGATCAGATCAAGGAGAAACAGGTCGATGATGTAATTTTGGTGAAGCTATGTAGTGAAGTAATGGACGGGAAAGCTCCCGGTTTCGTGATTCAGGAAGATGGATCACTATGGTTTCAGGACCGGATTTGTGTGCCTGGCGTTGAGGGTCTTCGCCAATTGGTGATGAGGGAAGCCCATTCGTTAGCCTATTCTGTACATCCAGGCTCTAGCAAGATGTACAAGGACCTCAGAATGAAGTTCTGGTGGCCCAATATGAAGTGGGATGTGGCAGAGTTTATGGCGAAATGCTTGACTTGTCAGAAGGTCAAGATAGAACACCGAAGACCCGGTGGAGAATTGCTACCTCTTCCAGTTCCAGAATGAAAGTGGGAGGACATTGCAATGGATTTCGTCACAGGGCTGCCTAAAGTTCGAAGTTAGAAAGATGCTATATGGGTTATCGTTGACAGGCTCACGAAGAGTGCTCACTTCGTGGCTATCAAGACAACATGGGGAACCCAGAAGCTCTCAGAAGTATTTTTACACGAGGTTATCCGTTTGCATGGTACTCCAAAGACCATTGTATCGAATCGCGATGGCCGATTCATGTCAAGATTCTGGAAGGAATTGCACAAGGCCATGGGAACCGAGTTAAGGTTCAGTACTGTGTTTCATCCTCAAACGGATGGACAGTCTGAAAGGACCATTCAGACCTTGGAAGATTTGCTAAGAGCTTGTGCACTCGATCGTCCGACTAGCTGGGAGGACAACCTGAGTCTGATTGAGTTCACATACAACAATAGCTGGCATGCTACTATCAAGATGGCTCCATTCGAGGCTTTGTATGGTCGAAAGTGCAGATCTCCGATTTGTTGGGATGAGAATGCCGACAAGATTCTGCTCGGACTAGAGCTAGTCGAAATGACTGCCTCAGACATTGCTTTGATAAGACAAAGAATGTTGACAGCTCAGAGTCGACAAAAGTCTTACGCTGATCCGAAGCGTAGGAATGTTGAGTTTGAGGTTGGTGACAAGGTGTTTGTCAAAGTATCGTCGTCCAAAGGTGTATTCAGATTTGGTAAGCGTGGGAAGCTTAACCCTCGCTACGTGGGACCATTCGAGATCCTTGATAGGGTGGGATCTCTAGCGTACCATTTGGCATTGCCGCCATTGGCACATCCAGTGCACAACGTGTTTCACGTATCCTTGTTAAGGAAGTATGTGCCAGATGAATCTCATGTGCTGAGTTATGAAGACATCGAGATCCAGGCAAATGGTACATACGAGGAGATACCTGTGCGTATTCTCGAGCGTCGTGAGAAGAAGCTACGCAGCAGGGTGGTACCGTTGGTACGAATTTTGTGGTCCAAGTCAGGAACCGAAGAGGTTACTTGGGAGACTTGGGAAACTGAAGAGGATATATGCTTAGACGTTTTCCCGAGTTATTTTCGGCCTAGAATAGCCAAGTTTCGGGGTTAAAACTTCTTTTAAGGGAGAGGTAATGTAATATCCCTCATTTTATAAGGATATTTTGGAATTTTTCCAACTCCTGTATTACAAGTCGGATTAATTTTAGAGAGGTTCGGACATTCTGTAAATTGTTTGATCTCTGTAATATTTTTCTGAGTAATATAAAATACAGTTAACGTATGTTCAAGGTTAAATAGTCATTCGTGTATGAATATATTTAACCAGGGGTTAAGATAATTAACCCAAGATTAAAACGGACAAAAGGGTGAAAAAATGGCCTTGACCGCACCCCGCGGTCAAGTAGCCGCACCCGCGGCGAGGACCAGTTCTGAAGAAAACAGGTGAGGCGGTCACTGGGCGCCACCGCACCCTGCCGCACCCCGCGGTGGGATATTTTACTTCGGCAGAGTTATCCTTTTCCCCTGCAAGTGGCGCCGGTTGTCAGGCCTAGCCTCGCCTAGCCTTCCTTGCTGGTCTCCTTCTTGTTCCCTGCTGGGGGAGCTCTTGGTTGGCTATAAAAGGGGTCGACATCAGAGAGGGAGAGAACATCATCTTCCTCCTCTGAAAATCTCCATTGAAACCAAGCTTTTGAGCTTTGTTTGAGAAGTTGATCGAACCCCCCTTTGAGTGTTTACAAAGGTACTCACTAGTAGTATTTGAAGGTGTAAGGGTATTAAGATCAAACCCCAAGCGAATCGAGTTGGGTGAGTTTTCTGAACTTTGTTGCCGAAGCCTTCGCCACTGTGACCCCACCGCACCCGCGGTAAGAGCTCCACCGCACCCGCGGCGAGCTGTCCGTGTGTGTGTGTTCTTGGGAGTTGTGGTCTTGAGCGAGACTCGGTTCCTTCGATTCTTTTCGTATTCTTTTAGATTCATATTTGTGGATATTGAATCTAACTTAAGATCTCGTTATGGGTCGTTTCTTAGGGATTTTTAATCCGAGATCTTTCCCAGTTCCAGATCCAGGAACCCGATGTTTCTAAGCTTTGTTCGAGCTCGACTAATCTAAGGCAAGTGGCGGTTCGCTCTTGCTCATCATTCCATATTTCAATTAATTATCAATTGTTTAGTTGTTAATTAATTTGGGATGATTTACTGATTTATTGTTCGTTGGGAACAGCTTTGTTAATAATTGATTAAAAGATGATATTATACTAGGTTGTATATCTGCTAGAACAACGCTAGTATAAATATATGTTTATGATGTTGGCCATGTTGGCTTTGATGTGGACTATTACTGTGTTGAACTGTTAGTTAGCACGAGTATTCGTAGGAACGCTTGGACTTTGCGAGGTCCATTCGTTTCTTTATAACTTGGCAAATAACAGGGCGATCAAGACCCTATGCCAAACTTTCTGGTCATGACCAACCGTGATGTGGATATAGAGGCTTGGACTCTGCGATGTGGATATAAAAGCTTATAACGTGATGTGAGTTTTGGAATTAAATAAGATAAGTGCCGTTAGTCGCACATAATTAATATACCTTCGGCGAGTAGTGCAGCTAGGAAAACTCGTCTTAACTTTTAAATCGCTCGTATGCGATACTGTGATTCTGTGATTAATTAAGTTTCCCAACATTTGTCATATTTCCGATAAGACGTATTTCCTTGGGAGTCTTCTCTTCAGTGCATATCTTATTTGATACTCATTCAGTGAAAGTAACGGGTTATGTATCGTTCTGTCGGTTGTTATTCGAGGGACAATAATAGTAAACGGTTACGATCACTCGAACCACTCTGCTTTGTACCCCTTGCTTGGTCTTTCATTAGACTAACCAACCGCAATTGTTCTCTGCATGGTTGGCTGGTGTCATCCGTTCGATTCGGCACATCAGATAAATTGCGGATCCGAGAAGGCTAGAACGACTATAAAGGCGAACGATGTTTTTGTTGTTATTTTAAGACTTCCGCTGTGTTAACTATGTTTTGTATTTAAGACTTCTGCTGTAATAATTCTGATAATGTATTTTGATGTATTTGGAATTATGCTGTAATTCCGAGACTTGGTTTTAATGGAAGTTATGATATGTTGTATTATAACTGTGGTTTAATGATTTATATCAACTGGAAAAGCCTTGGGTGACATCGGACAGTACGTCTGAGGTCACTGGCGGTAATACTTTCAAGAGGTTATTTGGGGGTGTTACAGATCTGGTCAACTCATTCAAAATCCAGTTCGCCAGCAGTCGGAGACTGAAAAAGCAATCAATCGACCTATACATGATCGTGCAAAGGTACGGTGAACCCTTAAGGGATTATCTTAATAGGTACAACAAAGAGAAGGTCGCGATCCCGCATTGCGACGTCCCAACGTCTATTGAAGCCTTTCGTCGGGGATTGGTCAGGGGCAGTGAACTCTATCGCGAGCTGACCAAATACCCGTGCCGAAGCTTCGAAGACGTGCAAGCCAAAGCCATGGCCCATGTCAGACTAGAAGAAGACGAAGAGTCCACAAAAGACAACCAACCAAGTTGGAACACGACCCATTGGGAGTCATATTACTTTTGAAAACTTATACTTTGTACTTCATTTAGATTCAGTCAATTATACTCATCCAACCCTTTACTAACTTAAGCATCGGAGGGCTGTTGGGCTCACACCCGACGGTCACCCCTTGATCTTTTCTATACTTTTCAAGTGTCTTGAACAGAAACAGGACAAGAGGCCTCAAGACAATATCAAGTTGATCAATATACACAAAACACAATCACACATAGCGCTTACACATTACACGATCGATCGGTACACAAGGAATAGAGGAACAAAAACACGACACATTTTTACAAGACCTGTCCTAATTAAGGTACACATCTTATACAAATACTACGACGCTCCTCCCTGAAACTACACGACATGTCACACTCAATTAAAAGTCTACTCGACCAACGTCACACGACTTGACCAGGAAGCGACTGACGAGTCCACCTCCAAAACAAAGCAAATGACAAACAAGGAGCGGTCTCCTGACCCTTTGCCATCACAAGGGACGCCCTCAGCCGTCTTCACACGATTATTGATTGTATTAAGCTGACTCTCAGCTTGAGCAATACACATGTCGGCCTCGTCGCCAGAACGCATGTAGCAAAATCAGGATGGAGGTCACGCCAAAAGAGAGAGAAGTTATAAAATCAAACTGTCCCATCACTTGACGCTCTGGCCCAGTTTAATTTTGGGGCAATTGTTGGGCCTCGTTTTTTCGGCCCATTGGATTGGCCTAATAGCTTGAACCAAAGTTGCCTTCTAGAAGGTCCGGTCAGAAACAACCTCCAAAATCTTGGTCCGGTCAGTTACAACCTCCAGAGATCTCGGGGCGACCAGTGGTCAGAGCTACGACCTCCGCGGATTTCGAAGCGACCAGTACGCAGCTAGACGACTCCCGCAGATCTCAGACGATTTTAACCGACCCACGTGCAAGATAACGTCTTCCATGAATCTCGGGCGGATTTGCCAACGGATTCAAGCAAAAAACTAGTATAAATATAGAGAAAAATGTCTTGTAACGACACATGGTCATTCTTACTTAATTCAAGCAGCTTTCTACTATTGTTCTACTCAAAATATGAGATCATTCTTGTGCTTAGTCCATTATTCCAACATTGAAGCGACCGACGGCTAAATTTTTGTATTTGATTAGTCTCTCATTCCGGGGAGATAAGTTTATATTACATCTGTTTAATCTCATTTTTTTGATTGTTAAGTTGATTTGGATTATTTAGATATTACTGATAGTTGTCCTTCTTTAAGTGATTCAGGTCGGTTCGATTTTTTTTACCCCAAAACATGTATTTAACTGCACCCCTATTATTTGTAAAGATAAGTGAAGGCCTTTTTTGTGTGTGACTCGAAGAGAAGCAGATTATTTAGAGCTTGTTTGGACGTCACTACTCACGACAAGGTGAAAAATGAATGTAAGTCGAAACAAACAGTATTTTTTTGTTAAATTAAACAATATAAAAAAGGTAGCTTTATAAAAACGGTTGAAGCTCCAAATTAACAAACAAACATATTCACACGTTGCTGCTTAATTAGAACATAACTAAAAAAGTTGTATCAATCTGGCTAGGTTTCTGTTTCCAATACAGTATTAATCTCAAAGATCAAGTTTACATAATCCCTGTAGAATTAATCTTCTTGAAATTAATGATGTCTTAATTAGAACAAAATAAAAATTAAGCTGACACTAAGTAATTGACACAGTAGTCATTTCCTCAATTATTATTGACATGATAATGATATCATATGCAGTGTTTTGTAGGACATACTTAAAATAGTTAACCACCTCAGATCTATCTGAAGATAAGACTGCATTAGTCATTAACACGCACTAGCTGGTAACTCCTCAATTATATATACCTACACTCCTCTGTGATAGACTGCATCAACTATTAACACATGAGTAGTATATCTAACATTAGTCATGGAAACTGGGTTTGCAGATGAAGAGTCGCCGTCGTCTATGAATGGAAAGGGGGCGCAGATGATGGTCGCCAACTACGGCCATCCGCCATTGTCAGTAATAAAAGTGTTCTCCTGCAAATACTGCTCGAGGAAATTCCTAAACCCGCGAGCTTTTGGCGGCCACCAGAACGCGCACAAGAAGGAAAGAAAGATTGATATGTTCATATGCAACCATTATAAAGCAGCAGCTGCAGCAGCGCAGCATGCTAGTGCTCTTGATCTGAACAAGCCTGCTGCAGAGGAATTATCCACTCCATCGCATGTGTTCAAGTTCAGTGCAGGAGAAGCTGGTCAGAGTCACAATTTAGATTTGGATCTTCACCTTTGAATTCATCCATCCTTAAATTATTTCCCATGTATATATTGTATGTGGGATTTTTTGATCCATTTGCAGTAAGAGTACGTTCTGTTGTTGAAAGGGCTTGAATAATTTAGTTAAGAGCTAGCTTGGTTGATCATCCTCTACCAATCTAAAACACTTCTGTTTGTCTTCTTGCAGTGCTTGTATAATTTCCAGTTCATTAATAAGAAAGATGCATGCTTGTGAATTTCGTCGAAGAGAAGAAAAAAAAGGTTACATTTTTTTGTAGAAATAATAATAAACTAGTATAGAGTTAATGTTAAAAATAAATAAAAAATATATTATGTAATATTAGTGTGATTGGATTTATGGTTTGTTTGTGGAAAGTGCTCATAAACACTTTTTTTCTAAAAGATAGAGTTATGTAATAGAGTATTTAGTGATTATTTTTTATAGATGAGAAATTATGGCGCATATCTTGAAAATTGATCATAAAAAAAACTTTTCTAACAAAAAACAATTTATAACTTGTAAAACGTAATACTTAACGAAACAAAGAGTTATATACAATTTTCAAATACAATATAGAAAACGTTCGGTGGTGAGTAATAATATACATAATTTAATGATATATATTGAAAATAATTTGCACATAATAAATGGACTAAAACTGGGAATTAGATGTATATATATATACACATGATAGAATTTGTTTCATAAAGCCTAAAGCCTCATTTTGATACTTGGGCTTGCAAATTTTATTTTATTTTAATCTTATCCTATAATTTCATTTTTATTTTTTTTAACAACAATGAATTGAGTTATTTAAATATATTGAAGAATGACTAGAGATAATGGGGATAGTGGAACATGTAATTTGTAAGGAATAAATCTATGCTAAATACATAATTGATCGTGTCATCAATACAATGAGTCATATGGCTCTTTTTTTAATGAAAATTTACCTACAACTTTAATTACGAAGGAGATGTTTGCCTTAGTCAAACTTTTGATTCTGAGCAAGTTTGCCCAAAAGATATATAGAAGGAAAAAAACTATTGAGCACAACATTATAGAGTCTATTTTAAGTTTGCTCATTATATCTATTTTATGTTATTTTCCTGAGCAAGTTTGCAACATTATCGAGTCTAGCTATGCTTTCATTCAGACCCCTAGCTATAAAAAAATAAATTAATTGTGCAAGAGAAGATTTGCAGTTGAAGCAAATTGAGGAGCCGCAAACAGGGTTGTGGCAAGAACGTGCAGGCATAGTGGAAGAAAACTGTTTCTTGAGCAATCAGCCCTAAAAACTATAAAAATGAGAGATAATGATAGTACAGATGTCAAAACTGAATTAGCCAAGTGGTTGAAATTTTTATAAAGAATTATTAAGTGAAGTGTGTTCACTTTCTACCCAAAAAAAGTGAAGTTTGTTCAGTGAAACTACTTTGGGTTTGGGGAGATGGCTTTTGAATTGGTTGAAACAATTCCTAATATTGAGGGACAGAGAATTTAGGTAATTTGCACAAAAAATCATAAATATTACTCGTGTTTTTCATGGAACTATCCCCTATAATTAATATATTACCTACTCTCTGTATCATAATACTTGTTCTTATAGTGATTTTTTAGTGTTTCAAAATATTTGTCTTTTTGGTTTTTTTCATCTAATTTACATATATATCCGTATAGTTTTTAATACTTTTTAATAAATGAGAGAGGAATGTTAATAATTATATTGGACAAAAAATAAAAAAAATAAATAAATATGGACATATTTATACATTTCATACAGTCTTTAATATATGTGCAATTGTCCAAATAGACATGTTGTGATACAGAAGAGTATCTCCTAATTTATCCATGTTCGGTGTTGAAAATTATTGATTCTAAGTCTGTTTGACAAAGTATTTATAAACACTTTATAAATAAAAAAATAATTTTTCAACCTTATACAAATTCTCATATCTCACAAATTTTATATTTTAAAATTTATTTTTTTTATAAAAAATACATTATAAACAATAAACACCTATCAAACAAACTCTATAAAGTTACTATCCTCAAGTACCTGACCAATTTTAGTTATCTAATAAGTTCAAGCTCAATCACCCAAATCAATAAAGCCTCATGATATTTAGCACCATTGTCAATGTTTTTTTATTCTATATATTATGAATCTGGGTGCAATCAGTGGAACTTAGAATATCTTAGCTATTGTTCTTTTTAATATCTTTCTTTTCTTTTCAAGATGTATGAAATCTCCAATGGGAGGTGGTTGATTCATATATGTCTAGCTAAAAAAGGCAAATAAACATATTGCAAAAATCTTTCCCAATTTGCTTTATTGGAAAGCTGGTTTGATTTGATGGGTGATTATATCCCACTTAAATTTTCACCGCTTGATGGTCGTCTGGCGTGAGTGAATTTTGTTGATTTGCCTCGTTCTTTTGTCGCTTATTACTTTGGTTTTTTGTAGCGTGTATTTATGTATATAAGTTATTAATTTAATTTATTTATTTTAAATTTACCCTTTTTTTTAGAGAATATTTTATAGATAATTTTCTATTTTAACTTGTTAACATGTACTCATGGACACACTAGAAAAATCGAGTTTGTTTTACACAATACCTTAGTTATACGGGATTTAGATAATATTTAAAATATTATAAATAAATGAAAAAAATATTTAATTACTGATAAGATAAATGAAATTAAGGTAATTATAAAATAAAAAAATCTTACTAATTAGAAATTATGAAAGATTAATATAATTTTGTACATATATAATATATATATAATATGTTGAATCATTTCTTATACTTAAAAATAAATAAAATTAAGAAAAATTGAATAAATATGTCTAATTAAATGAAAAAAATTAAAAAAAAGATATTTAAAAAAAAACCTAATATATTCTATCTAATATGAAAATTAGGATAACATGTGAATATACCCACTTTACAATATTAATCAAGGTAAAAAATAAAAGATAAACTCAAAACACTCTCTCCTCTCTATAAAAACCCAAACTCAAAACCCAAATCCTAAACAACAACCCCTACCAACTACCTCCATAACCATCTTCTTCAACAACAACAACAACAAATCTAATCGGGATTCTCCCAAATAATAACAATTTTAACAAGATTGAGGGAGCCAAATAAGAGATTTATCTCTTTTTTGGTTAACTTCTCTCTTATTCATTATGTAAACAACAAATAAACAACTCTTTAGAAAATCTACCATCAAACCTTTTGGGATTACATCCCACCACCATAACAACAAACTCCCAACTCCACTCAAGTTGCCATTTGTTATGAAATGGAAACTAATTTTAGGGAAACCCCTCAACCAACCTTTAAAAATATCTTTTCAACTTTAGTCTCACCAAATCATCACGAAACTCCAAAGTGACAAAGGACTTTGTTTAATCTTTGAATATGTTGTGTTTCTAACTTTTTTCTTGCTCAAATCAAATAAATAATACCTTTAATTTGGCGATAGATGCTTTGGGTCAAAACCCTTTTTCCCATATACACCAGACACACCCCGGTCCTCCGTCACCGGTCCACCTCTTACCTCCTTCTCGGAACCAGCTCGTGGAGACATCTCAAGTCCAGACACTGAACCAATTTCGCTTACCTACTCTGCTTCTCCTTGCTAGCAGGACAATCCTGTAGTTCTTGCTTGCTCTGCAAGCTTAAACTTGGGAGGACAAATGGAATTTCATTACTATTTTTGTTTCTTTTTTAAATAAAGAAATAATTGTGGTAATTGTTACTTACTAGAAGGTACTGTGTTAGCACATGTATTGCTACCTGCCATCAATATCAAAAATATAATTTTTTTATTTTTTGGGCCTTATATAGCCTATTTAATTAACACATTACAATTCAAGATTAAACCAAGTTTGTTAACACTATTTTAAATATTATTTGTTATTATCATTACTCCATAATACCACTTTCAGAAATAACTATAAATTATTATTATTTTTACTCAATCTCCAAATATTATTTTTATAATATTTGGGATCGGTTTTTTTTTGGGATTTTCTTGTATTTTGTTTGCTCGTTGTTTCAAGCTTGGTTGTCGATACTACACTGTATTGTTGGAGCTGATCTAGGCTAGAGATTGAGTTGCTTTGGTAGTGGTCATGGTTGTATTTGAGGCTCATGAAGATTCCGCAAGGCAACGTCATGGTTGTCGAGACTCTTGAAGATCTCTCATTTAGGTGGGGGCAACGTCATGGTGGTCCATTCAACACTTTCATAGGATTGTTCCTGATTGACCCGTTTTCGGTGGCGATTTCCTTCGATTGTGTTTTACTCGCCCCTCTCCCTTGGTCGTTTAGGCTCTTTTTGCTTTGTTGTAAAAAATAAATCACATGTGAATAATCAATATTTTGAAAATGAAATCAAGATCATATTTTAAATATTTTATATAGTAATAGAAAAAATATATAATTTAATGATGTGACACGATGTGAGTAGACATGTGACAATTATGAGTTGATTGGTCCAATTATGAGTTGATTAGTGTTGTGGAAGTTTTGGATTTGTAATCTTTTGTGATTGATTTATAATCTTTGTAATTGATTCGTAATCTTTGTGATTGATTTGTATTTAAATTAGGAAAAATTAGTGTGCTAAATTTAGGATAATGTTTTTGATATATAATTAAATTTATTTAAAAAGGTGAGAAAATGACATGTGACAGTCTTAATGAGGAGGTGTCATGTAGCGTAGTTAGGTTCTAATTTGGCGCATTGGCAAGAATACCAGATTTTCAATAGCAACTTGCAAAAAACCCATGTTTTAAAAAATATTGCAAAAGTACCAACTTTTGGATATTTTTACTATTGTTGAGGGTTGAATTTAACTTTTTTTTTAAATGTAAAAATCAAATAAAGCATTAAGACTTTTGAAAAGAAAGGTAAAAGAAAATTTTAATCCTACTAATCTAACCCTAATCAATCCCAAATCTCACTGTCTTCCTCGTCTCTCTCCTCTGCTTCCCTCTTCCCCGAAAGCCTCAATTTCGTCCACTCCGCCGCCGCTGTGCTCCCTCTCCTCCTCGCACCGCCCCACGTCGATCAAATCCCCACCCAATTTCGACTGCCGCAACTCCACCAACTGCTCCAGTAACCCCCGCTCCAGCAGCCCCTCGTCTCCCTCCTCTGCTTCACTCCTTCACCGCCACTGTTTGAATCCTTCATGTCCATGGTCGTCAGACGTCCTCCCTTGCGCCCCTCGCCGCCGCCTCAGGATCCTACAGTGAAGACCTCGATCCGTCTCCTGCAACGCTCTCCTCGTCTGCCGCCGTCACCGTTGACCTAAAATTCGACGACCTCGTCCACCGCCACCACATCCCTTCGATCAACGCAACTCTGGCCATTCACCAGCTTCCCTCCCTCGGCATCTCCTTTCAGCTTTGGCCCGCTGCTTCCACCCTCGTCTCCCTCCTACCTAACCTCCCGCTCTCCCACGTCGTCCTCCCTCCGTGCCCCTCGCCGCCGCCTCAGGATCCTAGCCGCCGCCGGAATAGCCGCCGCTCTCCCCTGAGTTGTATTGGGTTGCATTCGACTTTCGAGTCATATATACTCTAACGTACTTACAGGTTTTAGAATAGTTGACAATGCAACAACTAGGTTGTCAAACATTCTACAGCTTATAATTCTAATCGATTTGCTATATAGAAGATGAACAATTCCATTTCCATCTATAAGATCCTGAAGTTGGAGATAGTTGTTTGGAGAAAAAGGAGAAGCAACTACGCATAGATTGAAGAAAGTAAAAAGTATAATCAAAGAGACTGCTACATTCTGTTTAAGAACAAGTTTATTTCGTTTTGATATATATCAGAATGTGCATCTTGTTTATAGCAAGCCAAGTCTAATGTGCTTTGGACAACAAAGAAAAATAACTTGGTCTCGTCCCAATTCAATTTCATAAGTCATAATAACCCAAAAAAGTTTTCCACATCTACATCTAGCTAAAAAGTGTACCAATTGAACTAGGATTGCAAATATTGTCACTCAAAAGTTGTCCATTGATCTTTACACTAGCTAGAATTGCTTTCACTCAAAAGTGTACCAATCCATTTTCCCTTTCTAACGTTTGAATGAATTAAGTATCAATCCCGTTTCCTTGGAACACACTTTGCAACCCTAAAAAAGGCCAAAAGTATTCTTTCAAGCAGCAAATTTCTAGCTGATGATCTAAAGCATTCTTTCAAGCAGCAAATTTCATGCTGAGGAGCATTCCTTTCATCCAATTGAAGTTCCAACTCTGCTTCAAGCTTGTTCTTTCCCTCTTTTAAGTTTAGGATTTCTTTGTGAATATTCTTTTTCAACACAACAGAACATAAATTAACTTCACTCAAGGTCTTGTTCTCATCCCTAATCTTCTGAACTTCATCCTTGGACCCTTTTCTGAAGCTTTGCCAGCATCTTGTAGCTCTGCCAACATTATGGAATCAACCAACATTCCTTTCAAATTTAAAGGTAATATAACAGAGTAAAGACTTGACTACGTACAAATGTGGCCTGATAAAGTAAATATTGCTCTGAAATTTGAAACCAGCTAACATTTGAAAATTTGTGATATAAAGAGCATTGACGTGACTTCGTATAAATGTGACCTACTTCGTACAAATGTGGCCTGATAAAGTACATAATGGTCTGTTAGTAACAAAATTTACAAAAATGAAGTTTTAAATTTTAGTCAGTTTCAAATTCCAGACCAATATTGACTTTATCAGGCCACATTTGTACGTAGTCAGGTCATTACTCTGTTATATTGACTTTAAATTTTAAATTTTTTTAGTTAGCCAATTTCAAATTTCAAAACAATCACCATTTATTTACCGATTATCAATTCAACGAGAATCACAACTAAGAAAATGCAAATTTAAATGTTTCTCGTTACGAAACCAACTAATGTTCGTTTCAAATTTAAAGTTAATATAACAGAGTAATGACCTGACAACGTACAAATGTGGCCTGATAAATTGAATATTGCTCTGAAATTTAAAATCGGTTAACATTTTGAAATTTGTCTTTCAACCCACAAAAGCATTGACCTGACTTGGTATAAATATGACATCTTGATAAATGCCAAAACTTGAGAGCCCCTCAAAAAGCCCCACAAGAGTACATGACAAACTCTACGTTACATCACTTCTACAAGGAGAATTCCTCTTTTCTACTATATACATTAAAAAAATATGAACTTGAGGAAATATTGAACCTCTGAGGGCAAGCAGCCCTCTTTTACTTGATCCTCAAATTGAGTCAATGTGGTTGTAATTGCTTTCACGGAGTATAATAGATCATTTAACATTGTCAGGTCCCATACAAGGTTACTACTGAAAAATCAGTACACACGATGCAGGAATTGTCTCCTAATTTTAAAGGTGGGCCACTTGAATTCAATTGCTTTGACCTACAAAAAATATCAGACATCAAGTTTTACATGAAACTGCAACAAGTTCAGCTTGTATTTTGAGGAGCTGGATATTTTTAGCTAACTGAACTGTTATCTTTCTTGCACCTTGGCCCATCTACCCAATTCAGAGGACCATCAAGATTCTATGATTTGAAGAGAATTGAACATTTATTTCAATTGCTGATCAAAAGAGATGAACAACATATTTTTTATAATGTTTGGTGTCAAACTTCATACATAACATGGGTGTTGTCTCCATCCTTCTTTGCACTCACCACATCCTCTTCTGCCTCCCCTTCACCTTCTTTGCACTCACCACATCCTCTTCTAGACTTAGAAACCCACCTTATTCACATATTTTCTCCAAGATCTCCCCAACCGATGAACAACTAATGCCTGTGCAATCAGAAAAAACAAACACAGAAGCTGCTTATTTAGCAGTATAATAGGATGATTACTAAATTGATAATTAAATATATAGAAGCTTATCGTCCAGTTTTTTTATGGATTGACTTCTGAAAAAATATCTCAAAATCGAATGAAGGCAGCAGCTCACTTGATCAACAAGCATCTAACTGCTACGATACAACGAAAGGCCTAATCGGAGTCTGGAAGGAGAAAGCATATGGTTTCTGCTCATTGTTCCCAGTAAAAGCCCCAACAGTCGGAGACGAGAAATTATGTTCAAGTTCAACAAACAATCGGTCAAAATCTATAAACAGAAATTGAAATCTATAGAGTCAGATATTGGTGATTTCAAACCGAATTTCAACTGCTTACATTGGAATTGGGGAAAAGGAGGGGAGAATCCAAGAAAACGGAGGGGCTAAATGAGAGAGGGTTGGGTAAGTAAGAGGAGGTCGAAGAGGAGACGACGGGAGCGAGCGAAGGAGGAGTCATGGATTTGAATTTAGGTTGGTCAGTGAAATCGTGATTGGTGATGGCGTTTTGCTGCTCGAAGACACTACAGCCAGAGTCAAGGCGCTGCTGCATCCCGTGGTTGGCGGTGGCGTCGTCGTCGGCGACCAATTTTACAGACAAATCCCCCGCATCTCAGGCAAATAAAAACTAAAATCCAATTGGGAAGTCAAATTAGGGTTTGTAGTTCTACCTGGAAATTTGACACAGCGAGCTAGGAGGTGCAGCAAAAGAGGAAGGCCGACGAAGATGAGACACGACAAAAATCACCATGGGCGACTTCCGGCGCAGGTTCGTTGGAGAGAGGAAGAGTTGTATAGCTGGAGAGAAAGATAGTATTTGGTTAAATCAGATTATTAATTGATAAACGTGTTATGTATATTAAAGTAGAGTTTTCACCCAAAAAAAAGGTAAAAAAAATATGAATTTTTTGAATCAATATTTATGGTGGGTTTAGTAAAAAAAATATCAAGTCTTGATGACAAATTCGATCAAACATGACTTTTTCATTGCATATTAAAATTATAGTTTCTTTTGTCGAGATTAATAATATAGTTAATATAATTGAAAAGTTGGTTTTCATTTCAAATCTATTAAATCATGTTGGTTAACGACTTCAATATTTTAGCAAACTTATTATAATAAATAATAGTATCTAAATTAATAGCTCTTTTATAATAATATAAATAAAGGTGGAAAATATTTATACTCCAGGAATGCTTATTAAGTGTATCATATTACATCTATTTATCATATTTAAACTAATACGAGTATTAGATTTACAAAAAAAAATCAACATAGGTTTAGGATAATATAGTTAGTATAAAAGGAAATTGTAATGTTCTTAACTGATTTGTATTCTTCCTAATTGATATATGTATTTTAATAAGGAAATATTAGCAGTAGCCTAGTAGCTAGGTTTATGATAGAAATCATTAATATATAATTAATTTTATTTTAAAAAATAAAAAAGGAGAAAATGTCAAGTGATAAATTGAATGTAGGGGAGCCATGTGATATTAGTATATTTTGTTTTAGTATATATAGTATATTCTTATTAACTAAAAGGTAATTCATTATCATTTATTTAGTTAGGGTATGTTTGGACGCAAATATTTTATTTAAAAAATTGGGAAATTCTATTTTGATGGCAAAAATATGCCATTTATAAAAGGGTCATCCGACTATCCGGAACATATACAGTCAGAAACTCAAATCAAGGTGTGATCTAAAAAAAGGTCACAAATTGTCTGGACGTAAGTTTTATAAAGCAATGCATAAAAATCATGATTTCTTAGCATGTATTATTGGGTGGTAAATGATCATATATATGAGTGAGGAGCAACGATGACACGTTAGATCAATAAAATGAAGAGTTAGGATTAAAAGTGGGAAATGATACGGAGAGAAAATCGCAACAACAAACCAAGTTTTTTGTTTTAATAATGCGTATGTAGTTTTTTTTTTTTTTTTTTAATAAAGTAAGAATTCGAAGTAAACAACTTCGAGAGGCTAAAAACTGGCAATCGGACAAACCGGTAATACAACAACACACAAGAGAAGCAAAAATAAACAACAAACAAAACAAACTAAGGCAAGATAAAGCAAATCAGCCTAGAAATGAGGTGAGTAAAGCACAAACAACTGCTGTGCCGCCGGAAGGATGGTCATCCTTTACTATGCCGGAACTACAACTCGATTCATCATCTAGACAAGCTTCATCAACCAGAGAGTGTTTCGCAACAGACCTGGGGAAAAAAAAAAACGAACGCAATACTGTTTTTTTTTTCGCCTCCTTCTCACCCCCATAACCCACCACTGTCAACGAAAATCGAATCCAAAAAACAGAGGAAGCGACATCCCACAAACAAGAGGAGGGAGGGGGGTTCGCCGGAGGGGGGTCGCCGACGTCTTCCCGGAGAGGCGAAACAGAGAGAAGCGGGAGCCGGAGTCTTCCCGGCGAAGCCCAAAGCTTCAGCACCGACACATCGCAGCCATCGGCGACGGCGGGGCCTCGGACAGAGCGGGGGCTCAGTGTAGTGTCGGGGCTCAGTCGGAGCGGGTGGGAATGGTTCGGACCAAGGAGGGATCTGGGCTTGGAGCTCTCGGACCCTCGAAGACAGCTGCATCGACAGGGCTCGGTGCAGAGCAGGGGCTCGGTCGGAGCGGCGGCGGATTAGGACTCGGTCGGAGCGTCGGAGGTTAGGGCTGCCCAACCAAAGCTAGGTTCGGCTCCCACTCCCAAAGGGAGCGTTTTGTAGTCTCAACCTAACCCAACATAATGCGTATGTAGTTGAACCCGTTTACAATTTACACTTGAGGATAATAATTAATATTTATGCACCAAAAGTGCATTCAATGTGACATGATTACAGGGGTGGTAAACTGACAGATTAGGCAGATTTTAGGCGGGTTAGTCGAGTTTCAGGTCACTTTGAGTTTGGGTCAATGTCGTGTACGATAGAACATCGGATATGGTCAGGTCAATTTGGGTCGGGTCAGACACTACTATAAGTATGCATTCTAGCTCTGACGCTTTTTCATATATAACTCGGATATACAATAAAATAGGTTTATGTATCAGAGTGGTGTGATAATAGAAAACACTGATGGGCTAAACAAGCGTCATTTTTTAGTTCGGACCATTAGGCATCTGGGTTTAAGTGCAATATGTTTATAAAAATAGGCAATGGCTAAATACATGCGAAATACTGTATATATCGACGCTATTTTACACGCTTAACTTAGGCGTGTGGTTTTACACGCTTAACATAGGCGCGCAGAGGTATAGTGAGAATTTTGAAAAGACAGATCACGGATGTTTCGAAGGAGAGGAAAAAGACACGCTTACCTAAGGCGCATGGTCATGCGCTTAACTTAGGCGTACCATAATATATATTTTTTTAATTTTTTTTACAAGTACTTATCTGGTGCGCCTAACTTAGGCGCACCATACTAATTTTTTTACCGGGTACCAAATTGTAAAAAAAAATGGATAAGAAAGCTTCGCTTTTTGGGCTTTTGGATGGGTAAACGATGTCCGTTTTGGACGAATTTTATATGCACGGACTCGTATTGAAATTCTCTACATGATTATGGGGAAAAAGTGCAAATTTTAAAAAAAAATTAGTATGGTGCGCCTAAGTTAGGCACACCAGATAAGTACTTTGCAAAAAAAATTAAAAAAATATATATTATGGTGCGCCTAAGTTAAGCGCATGAACATGCGCCTTAGTTAAGCGCATAGTTTGGCTAGGGCATGGGCTAGTTATCTGGGCCGGCCCAAATAACTAGCCCATGCCACTACACGCTTAACTTAAGCGTGTAGTTACACGCTTAAGTTAAGCGTGTATTTCATTCATGTATTTTCAAAATGGCCACGATACCCCTACACGCGTAGCTTAAGCGCATAAAACCGTCTGCTTACCTTAAGCGTGTAAATTAGCGTCCATTTAGACATACATTCGCGTGCATTTAGCTTTTTCGTAAAAATAAGGGGACATTTTGGCCCGGATCTCTATAGGTTTGGGCTAAAAAATCCCCATTTATATATAAAAAATCTAACCTTCGTACCACTTTCAATTACCCACCGCTTCCACCATAATAGTTAGGCTAAAAGAATATAAGAAGTTTATAAAGAGCAACTTCATGTATAAGCTATAAAATGAGCATAAACATAAAATAAGGAAAAAAAAACTAGCGTTTGAAATCAAATGCTTGGTTTTAATGAATATGATATGTTGAAAGAAGGTTCCCTCAAGGATCCTTGGGTATTTTGATGATGATAAACACCATACATTTGATGTGTGTTCTTAAGTATTGTTTCAGGGAATAATGGAAGGCATGAGAGCTATTTGGAGAAGTTTCAGGGAATAATGATTGTGACCAATGTATTAGTCATCCTAGGGAACAGTGGAAATAAGAGCACTAGAGTTCAAGAAGAAGAGAAGGAATGGATATTCCATTGAACAAGGAAAACAGAGCAAATGAGCTTTGTACCGTTCCCAGCGAAAAGGCAAATCACGAGGTATTGCATCTAGGGTTTTGAATGATTGCTTGGAGCACAAGGAAAGTGAAGATCGTATCTTGGACATAATGCGTCAGAATTATCATGGAGAGATAAGATCAATTCATGGAAACAAGATAATATCAAGTTGAAATATATTGTTTGTGGTATTTTAGGATATTGTTTGATGAACATATATATTGTTATTTATGAGATAATATATTAGATTAGACCATATATAAATTATATTTCTGTCATCCTTTGTAGGCCTACAAATACAAGGCATTATCAACCTAGTTTGACATGCTTCCAACAGAGAAAGAGGATCATCTAAGAGAGAGACGTCATTAGGAGTCTTTGAAGGTTTCTAAGTAGCCATTGGAGGGCAAGAACACAACTTTTGGAGTTCAAGAGATGAGTTTTAAGGTTGTTGGCTCAAAGGAACGACAAAACGAACCGTTCCTACGTCAAAGAGAGTTGCGATCTTTAGGAGTTTGATATGCAATGTTTTTGAGGTGATTAAGGTAAATTTTGTGTGGTTTTGGGTTTGCTTTTGAGTTATTAATACGCACTAAGAGTTGTTAGGCTTAGAAAGTATTCTAGTAGCGAAATCTAGTTTACGTTGGATCTTTGTTTGACTTATGTAGTTTGTGATTATCAATAAGAGAAGTAGACTTAGAAATCATGTTAGGGTAACACCTAGAGGTAGAGGTTTTTCCTTATCAACTAGTTGGTTGATTTGATTTTTCTCTTTACGTGATTGTGTTGTTATTTGTGATATTCCGCTGTGCAAATATACCATTTCCTATATAGGAACAGTGTTTTACTTTGTTACTAACACTCGGTTTCGATCCAACAATTGGTATCAGAGCAAGGTTGCTCTAGATTTGTGCTAGTTTTTAGGAAAAAATGAGTACTCATGATGGGAACAATCAAGGTTACTCAATGACGCGTCCTCCTCTTTTCAAAGGAGAGAAATTTGGTTGGTGGAAGAAGAAGATGGAAATCTTATACAAAATATTACAACAAATGAACATTATCCTAAACTGTAATCTAAAGATAAGATATAATTTTTCTCTTTCATCTCTTATTCAAAACCATCAAGATCACGATCTTCATTCTTTACATATCTTCATATCACAGTCTCCATCTTTTCTTAGTGATATTTCATTCAGTTTTATGACTGTCTTTATAATTTGTGCCTCCATCAATTGATCTGGGCATTTGTTCCTTACAAGGTAACGTTATGTTCCCTCTCAATTCACAATGCAACATTCCTTTTGTTCCTGTGACATACCTATACTTCCTGAAGCACTCAACAAAGCATTAACTGGATGTTTGTTACTATCAAAACTCAACAAATCCAACATTTACTAACACACATATTTGCTATCTAGTTCGGACATAAATCTTTTTGTCTTATTCTTTTTTATTTGACTAAAAATGCCTTTCTAAAATAATAGTTTGTGTTAGATAAATTTATAAAGCAAATTACCATGGATAAGAAAGACCATTATGTTTGTGAAAGAACTGCTTTACATTAAACAAAATATATTTATAGTATAAACGAGTGTAATAATCAACGACTTAAATGGATGATTGAATTGTGCAAGCACTTTCCTCAAAGAGTATTTCGACCTTTATAAGCCTAGGGTTACACGAATTCCCTTCTGGGATAAGACAATCACAAGACCTTGTTTTTCTAGGCTTAGAGCACAAGAGATACACTCAAAGTTTGCTTGTGTTCTTGTTGGAAGTAATCACATAAGAGATCAATCTCTCTCAGGAGACCAAAACCTGCCCTCAGCATGCCCTTATATAGGGTATGGGTCGGCAATACAATTTCCATGGCGGTTAAGATAGTTAAAGGTAGTTAAAACCTGTTAAAACGTGCCAAAATAGGCAACCAAAGGAACACACAGACCGTGCACTAAAACACACGTTCCGTATACTCCTTCGCGCCAACGGTTTCCGCTCAACAGATTCAAGTGCACAATCCATGCAAGTCAAAGTGCACGGGCCACAATGTATTACAGAGAGCATTGCACAATTCATGCACTAAAACACACAGACCGTAACGCATTACAAAATCAAACGCACGGTCTGTGCGTTTTGCTAGGTTCTCACATTTTTCCGCGCCATAAACCGCATGGTATGTGTACTCTGTTATATAATAGTTTTATACCGTATGGCGCGGGGAACGTATACCGTATGGGGTGGGCGTTTATACCATATGGGTCGTGTACATTAGAAACATATACATGAGCTCGTTAGGAGGCACAATTGAGTCGTCTCTCTTTTTAGTTCCACTTGTACTTGGAACCAAATCCTTTGGTTTAGGTATACACAAGAACCGAGTCTCACCAAATATTGTATCTCTTGACTCTAACATAGTGTGAACCAAAATAAAATCATTAGGTTCTATCACATAGAACTCATAAGATGTGGAATGCTCAACATTTCCAATAAAAATGAAATCAATACCTCATTCCCCCAATTCTCTTGGACTTGGATAGTCTAACAACCTCCTTACATCCCCAAACTCGAAGATAATTCAAGCTTGTATTCTTTTTGTAGCAAAGTTCAAATGGGATTATCTTGTTCTTTTGTTTGGAACCCTATTTAATAATTTATCAAGCCGTTAACAAGGCTTCACCCAAAAACCGTCACTCAATCTCAAGTAGGATGATAGAATTAACCATGACTCTATTCTTTCTCTCTAATACACCATTTTGTTGTGGTGTATAGGGTTCGTAGTCTCATTAATAATGCATACGAAGTGGAAATATGCAGGATCATAATATTATACATCTCTATCATTGAATTAAGTCATATTGTAGTAATTCAACCTCGGTTTTATAAAGCTTACATTTTTTCCATGGCTTCATCTTTAGGATGCAATAGATACACATAGCAAAAACGAGAATAATCATCAATTTGATGAAATACTTCTTATTCCCTAAAGACGGAGTGACATGCAAATCACATAGATCACTATAAACACAAGTCCTAGCACCACATAATTTCTTACAATACTTGTAAATGCTTGTCTAGTTATCTTTGTTAACATGAATGTTCTATACTTCTCTAAATTCATGTCAAATGTAGAAACTAAACCTTTCTTAGACATCTCATGCATATGTTTATAATGTACATGGCCCCATCATGCATGCCAAAGAGAAGATTCATCATCACTAGAACAAGCCATATAAATAGAATTGACAACTTTATTATAATTGAGTATAAACATGTCATTACAGAAATATCCAAATCCTACAAAAACACCACACTTCAATAAGATATTCTTATCAGATTCAAACACTTGCTTAGAGCCGCACTTTTTTTAAATGCTATCGGAGACTAAGTTATTCCTCATTCCGGGTACATGAAGAACATCTCTAAGATTAAGGGTATTCCCATTACTAAATTCTAACACCACTACTCCCCGGAGAATGATAGGGACGGTTAGCTCATTGTCCATGTAAAAGGATCCGTCATCCATTGGTTTGTACGACTTGAAGCGACCTCGGTCCTTGCAAACGTGTTTAGTTGCACCTGAGTCAATCCACCAAGCCATTTCATCATCATGCACATAAAATGCCTCAAGAATTAGTGGTACATAATTCACATCCGAATTTGAACCAAAATATGAAATCTGACCTTGATGAGTGGACGGACCTTAGTCCTTAGACCCTTGCCCGAGGGGTTAGTTCCCACTCCCTCTGTATCCTTTGCAGCCCGACAATCACACTTGCAGTGACCCGATTTGCCACAAATCCAACACGTACGCATCGTTAGGCTTCTTGTTGGATCCCCTGTTGGTTATTGTAGGGGAGTTTCTTTTCCTTGTTCTTCTTAGAACTTCCACCCTCATGCATCATATTCACGGAGGAAGGTCCGGTCCACAAGTCTCTTTCTCCTTTATCTTACCGCCCTCTTACGCCCTAAGGGATTCCTAAATGTGCAAGTGGGTTCCGAGTTGCACTCTTCTTTGTTATGTTGCAACATGTGCTTGAAATTCTTCCACGAAGGTGGCAGCTTGTTGATTATACTCGCCACCGTGATGAACCCATCCATCTTCATGCTATGTTGTGCGAATTTCTCTAAGATGTGAAGCACCTAGTTGTATTGCTCCATAATGAGCCTTGAATCGGACATCTTGTAATTATTAAAATGACTCATGAGGTACTTCTTACTAGAAGCATCCTCGGCCATGTACTTCGATTCCAGGGCCATAACTCTTTTGTGGATTCCACATTTGGTAGACATCAAAGAGCGAATCCGACATACCTTTCAAGATGTGGCCACGACTTAGGTAGTCGTCTCTCTCACTTGTTTCTTTGGGTTCGAGTCCGCTTATACGAGTGTGCACCCCGTGTAGGAACCTAATTTTCTATATGCATACGAAAGCTTTAAACTGCAAATGTACGATCATGAATTAAGGAAATATGAAGTTTAGAAATACCGAACGAAGAACGGATGCAGAGTCGAGACCAAAATCTCTTTCCTTAATTCTGAAAACGCCCCATAGTGTGACGGTTCTTGACGTTCCGAATCCCAGGATACAACTGCGACGATCTCTTGAACTGCATAACCCAGTAAAGCAAGAGCCTACGAACCCACGAATCTGTGTGTACTCTTAGACACGAAAAAGAGAAGGAAAAAAAACCGAGAGCTACTGTGGGAGACAAAACCGAGAGAGCTCCTCTGGAGGATTCCCGTGATTAACGACTAATCACCTTTTTATTTCATGAGGCACAAATCGTCATTACTTTTGTAATGCAAAACCGCCGGAGTTACACTTCTGTAAAGCGTAACTCCCCCGATGGAGTTAATGGAGAGAATCATGGAGGAAGACTGGGTCAAAGCCCACTGATGGGCTTTTTTGGACCGGCCCAAAAGGATAGGGCGTTGGCTGGCCAACCCAAGCCGATCCAACCCGGCCCGAGCCCGAGCCCGAACACGGCACGGCTCGGCCCAACCCGACCCGACTCGGCTCGGCGCGCGTGTGGGCTTGATGAGCTAGGTCCTCTCCCCATTGAAAATGGGTAATGACCCAAGGCCACAACCTTGAGTCCATTTCTCCTCTATATATGCTAGGAGATTTATCTCCAAACTTTCAATGTGGGACAAGAATTTTGCCCCCACATTTCCCAAGTTTTGCACTTCATGCAAGCTACTTTGGGACTCCATTTCTCATTCAAACGGAAATCATTTTTGTCGTATGATTACACTACGAGAGTGTGCTCGTGTAGAGGAAGCCAATGCTTCCATTTTCCGGTGTTGACGTTGGCCGGAGCCCACCGGAATTGTGCCTGAAAAAGTTCCCGGTGCCACATGCAAATAATGAGTTCCAACAATCCCCCACATGAATAGAAATGATTCTAAACATTGGTTAAAAACAGATAAACTTTTGAGAGTACAGTCGAAAAATCACTGCATCTGGGATGATAGCGTGTTTCAGCCTTGAACCACCCATAGTGAGTAGCTATCGGATTTACTCGACCAGGTAGTGAACATGATGTCTTGAACCACCCGGGCTTTTATGTAAACCGAGACAATAACTATCACACAGTTTCATCTTCTCACAGAACTAGGTTCTCTTGTTGTGTTCATTTTGGCCTTGAACATCCCTGGTTTTTCATGAGTGAACTTGGAGAATTTAGCCTTTCTTAATTCTCCTAGAAATGGCCCCATTTTACACTCATAAGGTGATTTCCATGAAGAGTATCCTGTCATACCCCACTTTTATTTCAAAGCTATGGAATCATTAAAAGCCAAGCTTAACCTCAACTCATACATGTAGCACTGTTCATCATCATAGGAACTGGGAGGAGACTTAAGTCTCTCAGTGCTCATGTTGATTCAGCTTGATTTAGTTTTCCCTTTGAACCTACTTCTTGGGATCTCCAGTCAGGTAGGTAGGGTTAGCCATCAAGCATCCTCTTTAGTCATAGGCTTTAAACCCATTCCTCTTGATGATTTAACAACTTGATCTCATGACAAACCTTTAGTAAACGGATCCGCTAGGTTGTCAACCGACTTGATATAATCTATTGAGATTATACCATGCGAGAGTAGTTGTCTAATGGTTTTATGTCGTCTTCTTATATGACGTGACTTACCATTGTACAAACGACTCAGTGCCCGAGCTATAGCCGATTGGCTATCACAGTGTACACTTACTGATGGCACTAGTTTTTTCCACATCGGGATATCTTCCAAAAGATTTCGAAGCCATTCAGCTTCCTCTGCTGCTTTGTCCAAAGCAATGAACTCAAACTCCATAGTGGATATGGCCAATAGTGTTTGTTTGGAAGATTTCCATGAGACTGCTGCACCACCAAGTGTAAATACATATCCACTTGTGGACTTTGAGTTTCTGGAATCGGATATCCAGTTTGCATCACTGTATCCTTCCAAAACTGCTGGGTATTTACCATAGTGCAGTCCATAACTTTGAGTATATCGCAAGTAGTTCAATACTCTAGTTATCCCTTTCCAGTGTTTGTGTCCTGGATTACTTGTGTAGCGACTCAATACATTTACGAAGTGCGCCAAGTCTGGTCTTGTGCAATTGGTCAAGTACATGAGACTTCCAATCACACGTGCATACTCCAATTGTGACACTGCATCCCCCGAGTTCTTGGTCAAGTGGAGATGAGGATCCACGGGACTCTTTGCAGTCCCGCTTGAGTAGTTCTTGAATCTCTCAAGTACTTTTCAGCATAATGTGCTTGAGACAGGATAATTCCTTCAGAATGTCTAGTGATTTTAATCCTTAGTATGACATCTGCTAAGCCCAAGTCTTTCATGTCAAACTTCCCACTAAGCATGTTCTTAGTTCGGTTGATTATGTCTTTGTTGCTTCCAATAATGAGCATGTCATCTACGTATAGGCACAACAAAATGTAACCATTTGGAGTGTCTTTGTAGTAGATGCATTTGTCACATTCATTGATGCTGAAGCCATTTGACATCATGACATTGTCAAATTTTTCATGCCACTGCTTTGGGGCTTGTTTGAGTCCATAAAGGGACTTCACAAGTCTGCACACTTTGTGTTCCTGTCCAGGAACCACATAACCCTCAGGTTGTTTCATGTATATCTCCTCTTCTAATTCTCCATTTAGAAAGGCACTTTTCACATCCATTTGATGGATTTCGAGGTTTTGTAATACAACTATTGCTATTAGCATTCTTATTGAAGTTATTCTCGTAACTGGAGAATAAGTGTCAAAGAAATCCAAGCCCTCTTTTTGCCGGAATCCTTGCACCACAAGCCTCGCCTTGTGCTTATCTACTGAGCCATCAGTTTTCAATTTGGTTTTGAAAATCCATTTGCACCCAAGTGCTTTACACCCTTTTGGCAAATCAACTAACTCCCATGTATGATTCTGCATAATGGAGTCGATTTCGCTTTTAACTGCTTCCTTCCATGAAGGTGCATCAGGTGTAGACATGGCTTCTTTGAAAGTTCTAGGCTCATTCTCCAAAAGAAAGGCTGTGATGAACTCATGCCCAAAGGTTCTTTCCTTTCGAGCTCTTTTATTTTGTCTAGGTTCATCTTCTGTTTCATTTACAGAAGTGCCTGCTTCACTTTGTTCATGAGTTCGTTTAGGATGTTCTTTATCCTTGCACGGAAACACGTTTTCAAAGAAGGACGCATTCCTTGATTCCATTATTGTATTTACATGTATATCTGGTATATCAGATTTATGTACCAGAAACCGATAAGCACTACTGTTATGTGCATATCGTATGAAAATACAATCAATGGTTTTAGGTCCAATTGTGACCTTTTTAGGAGGTGGTACTGCCACTTTTGCAAGGCACCCCCACACTTTGAGGTATTTATACGAAGGTATGTTACCTTTCCAAAGTTCGTATGGCGTCTTGCCAGTTACCTTATGTGGTATCTTGTTGAGGATATAGTTGGTGGTTGCTTCCCCCCACATGTTCTGGGGTAACCCAGATTCCTGCAACATTGCATTCATCATCTCTTTCAGAGTTCGGTTCTTTCGTTCCGTAACTCCGTTAGATCCTGGTGAGTAGGGAGCAGTTGTTTGATGAATAATCCCGTGTTCTCTACAGAACGCGTTGAAAGGTTCATCATACTCGCCTCCTCTATCACTTCGGATAGTTTCTATGGTTTTACTAAGTTGGTTTTCCACTTCCAACTTGTATTCCTTAAACTTTTCCAAGGCCTCATCCTTGCTTCTTAGCAAGTATACATAACAGTATTTTGTGCAATCATCGCTAAAAGTCACGAAATACTTTTTACCGCCTCTAGTTTGCACAAATTTTAAATCACACAAATATGTGTGTATTAAACCTAGAGGTGTGGTTGTTCTCTCTACACGTGGGGATGGTGTTTTTGTGAGTTTGGCATGTACGCATACTTCACATTGTTCTTTACTCGATTTGCATTTCGGAATCAGGTTCATGTTCATTAGTCTTTTAATAGACTTGTTATTCACATGCCCTAACCGTTCATGCCAAATATTAAAAAGACTCAACGACATAAGCAATAAGATTATTCTTATTCATTGAAATATTGGATACAACAGAGTTTGGGATGACTGTCATTACATTCATTTTGACCAGTCCATCCTTTACATAACCCTTGCCCAAATACACCCCATTCTTAGAAAGAACTAGCTCGTCAGACACGAACTTCACAGCGAAGCCGTTCTTGCTCAGCAAAGTGCCGGAGATCAGATTCTTCCGTATATCTGGCACATGCATGACATTGGTGAGAGTCAGCTCCTTCTCTGAAGTCAGCTTCAACACCAGTTTGTTGTGACCTTCGACCTTGGATGTGAACGAGTTCCCCATAGATAGATGCTCGTCACTCTTGCTCTTCAGATAAGTGGTAAACGTTCCCCTATCAGAGCAGATATGTCTGGTAGCACATGTATCATACCACCATTCCATTGGATTGCTTCCAACCATATTGAATTCAGACGTCATAGCACACAGATTTGCATCCGTGAGCCTGTCTTCAGTCATGTTGACTTGGGATTTCCCCTTGTCCTTGCGTGGGTCAGTCTTGCTTCGACATTTGTCAACCTTGTGACCCATTTTACCACACCTATGGCATTTCACACTGAACTTCTTAGCTCGTTGCGTATTTGAAGTTGTTGGAGTCTTGGGGTTGAAACTTTCGTTTCTTCCCCTTGTGCTCGGCCAAGTTGGCCTTCGGGTTCAGTAGTCTGAACACCATCTGTTTTGCGGTTGGTTGACTCAATCCGCAGCCTGACAATCAAGTCTTCAACAGTCATAGCTTTTCGCTTGTGCCTTAGATAGCTCTTGAAATCCTTCCAACCTGGAGGGAGTTTCTCTATGAAAGCAACTACCTGGAACGTCTCATAGATCGACATTCCTTCCGCAACAATCTCATGCGTAAGCAATTACAGCTCTTCAACTTGTTCCATGATGGGCTTGGAGTCCACCATTTTGAAGCCCAGAAATTTCGCCACTGCGAACTTCCTAGAGCCTGCGTCCTCAGACTTGTATTTCTTTCCAAGGCAATTCAGTATTCCTTAGACGTCTTGATCTCGTTGTACCATTGTACAGTGGATCTATCAGACGGCTTTGAACCCAACCTTTGCACAGACAGTCCCCATGAGTCCAGGCCTCAACGTTGGCTAGGGAGAAAAGATATGAAATCTGAGGCAAAAGCACATGCTTATCCTCTTTCAAGAACTTTTCTAGTCTGATAGGCTATCGGTTTGGACAATCTGATTAACAGCGTTTCCGAACCTCATGACTGGCAAATTCACTGCTGGCAGACCACTCCAGACTGAATCTGGGGTGTCGACTCAACATGATTTCCAATATCGGCTCCAAAACGAGCACCAGAACCAAAATTAACATTCTCAGTTTGGTTAATCATACATTAAAAATGTTTACAGAAATAAAACCAGATTTAGTATGATTGCAACAACAAGTTCAATGAAAATTCTAAAACGAAGCAATTTAACCAATAAATTGCAGTTTCATACGCGTATATGATATATATTGTTGTTTTTGTTTTGATTTCTCTGTACACCAGTACAGAAGGCCGAAAGGATACAGATCCAGAAAATCATGCAGCATAACAGATTTAAGAACAACAAAAATGAATCATGCTCGAACATCAAACTAATTAACTAATCATCAGAATAATTCACGAAACATTCTGCATAATTAATTCATATACGAAAAGCAAACCAAATGACAAGACCGAATGAATATACGGACAACAAAAAGAAATTCATGACTGAGTATATATCATCATGCAGCAAATTAATTTCACGAACAACAAAATAATGCACGAACAACAAAATAATGCACGAGCAACAAATTAACTGACGAACATAAAAAATCAGAACAAAAAATAATTCGGAACAACAAATTAATCCGGAAATAAAACCTGTTCATTGTAAACTACAGAAAACCAAATAAGTTAATCCGTATAAGCAGTCAAACGAAGCGAAATTTTCAGAATTAAGATTGTAGGAACCTAATTTCCTATATGCATACAAAAGCTTTAAACTGCAAATATACGAACATGAATTAAGGAAATCTGAAGTTTAGAAAGACCGAACGAAGAACGGATGCAGAGTCGAGACCGAAATCTCTTTCCTTAGTTCTAAAAACGCCCCGTAGTGTGACGGTTCTTGACGTTCCGAATCCTAGGATACAACTGCGACGATCTCTTGAACTGCACAACCCAGTAAAGCAAGAGCCTACGAACCCACAAATCTGTGTGTACTCTCAGACACGAAAAAGAGAAGGAAAAAAAACCGAGAGCTACTGTGGGAGACAAAACCAAGAGAGCTCCTCTGGAGGATTCCCGTGATTAACGACTAATCACCTTTTTATTTCATGAGGCACAAATCGTCATTACTTTTGTAATGCAAAACCGCCGGAGTTACACTTCTGTAAAACGTAACTCCCCCGATGGAGTTAATGGAGAGAATCATGGGTCAAAGCCCACTGATGGGCTTTTCTGGATCGGCCCAAAAGGATTGGGCATTGGCTGGCCAACGCCCAATCCAACCCCGAGCACGACCCGACTCGACTCGGCTCGGCGCGCGTGTGGGCTTGATGAGCTAGGTCCTCTCCCCATTGAAAATTGGTAATGACCCAAGGCCACAACCTTGAGTCCATTTCTCCTCTATATATGCTAGGAGATTTATCTCCAAACTTTCAATGTGGGACAAGAATTTTGCCCCCACATTTCCCAAGTTTTGCACTTCATACAAGCTACTTTGGGCCTCCATTTCTCATTCAAACGGAAATCATTTTTGTCGTATGATTACACTACGAGAGTGTGCTCGCGTAAAGGAAGCCAATGCTTCCATTTTTCGGTGTTGACGTTGGCCGGAGCCCACCGGAATTGTGCCCGGAAAAGTGCCCGGCGCCACATGCAAATAATGAGTTCCAACACCCCACACCTCCAAACATGGATTAAGCTAACCGAATCATATAGGCCTTAAACAAATCCCGATCACACCAAAAGGCCGATGACAATAAAAATCACTCACATTTTTTACTAAGAAACACGAGTACTTAAAGATTTTTTTTATTCTATTATAATTGTCCCAAGAAAAGCTGTTTTCCCCTTGTTTTAGTTGTTTGCGAAGGTAAGAAAATTCACAAGCTATTACATTTTGGGGTAGTGCTCTAGGCATTACATGTTAAACTAGTTTGTACATTGTAGCTGTTGGGCAATTTTTGTAGGCTGCTAGAAAACTGAGTTCTCTTTTTTCTGCCAAAAAAAACCTATTCAAACAAAGATTCACAAGCTATATATTTTCTTGATTATGAACTGGAAATTATACAAGTGCACGCACATAAACAGAGCAGTTTTAGGTACATAAAGGTTGATCAACCGGGCTCTTATCTAATTAAGCCCTTTCAACAATTAATATGGAGTCTTAATGCAAATAATAAATATATAAAACTACAACAGTAATTAAATTTATATATATAATCAAAGATGAAGATTCAGATCTAAATTGTTAGTAAGATCTGGTTGTTGATGATGACCAGAGCTGCTTGAGGCATCCGGCGGGCCCTTGTTTGCTTCTAAATAATTATAATTATAGCTATAATTATAATTATTAAATGGATGTAGCATGTAAGAAGTTCCAGCCCAGTTGGTAACTACATGATCACCTGCAGCTACTCCTGCACTGATCTTCAACACTTGCGATGCACTGGATAATTCCTCTGGAGCAGGCTTGTTCAGATCAAGAGCGACCATCCCCATCTCGAGCTGTGGCTGTGCTACCTTACTAATCCTTCTTTCCTTCTTGTGCGCATTCTGGTGGCCGCCAAAAGCCCGCGAGTTCAGGAATTTCCTGGAGCAGTATTTGCAGGTGAACACTTTTATTAGCGACCGTGGTGGATCATAGCTTCCATTCATGGGCGACCACGACGACTCATCTGCAAACCCATTCTCCATAGCTGTCTGTATATATAAAGGGTGTTTGACGAAGATCAGCTAGCTAGCCAGATAGGAGATCTCACTCTATAGCTTATCTGCAGATCTAGAGGTGGTTACTTTTGTAAGCATGTCCTACAAATCACCCTATATGATATCATTATTTTCATAGAATCATAATAATTGAGGAAATGACTATTTTTGTCAGCTAGTGTCAGGTTTATTTTTGCTTTAAGACATCATTAGTTTGAAGAAGATTATGTCTGCAGGGATAATGAATATAGGCTCTATTTGGTAAATTCAATCTTATATGAGGTGAAGATCATGTCTGCATGGATAATAAATTTAATCTTTTTTAAGCTATGATAAGCTTATATTAGCTTATTTTTCTTGGCAAATTTAAACTTCTACTCCCTCCGTCCCATAATATAGTCCCATAATATAGTGTATGATTATATTTTTGACACTATTCACAGTTGAAGAGAATCTTTAATATTTTTCCAATATATAAGAAAAAACATAGTCATGTGGGGTCTTGTAGAATTCGTCTCAACGAGTACTTTGATAATATCAAAAAATTATAATTTTTATTAATATGTAATTAAAGATATTAACGATATAAAACCCGCCTCGACAAATGTGCACAGTCAAACTAGGCATTATATTATGGGACAAAGAGAGTATAAGTTAGTATAAACTTTGAGGTCTAGTTAATTTTCTGGACACATTTAACCTTCTTTAAGCTATAATAAACTTACATAAGCTACTTTTACCGAACACGTAAATGCTAATTTTTTTCACATAAATTATTATAAAATACATAAACATGCATATTTAATTGATCTGTGAGAAATGAGAACAAAATTATACAGAAACATAAAGTCTAGATTGATATCTACTTCTGTAGTTAAATATATATATATCTATCTTCTAAAGAGTACAACCAACCGGATTTGGCACGTACTTTATATCACACGACTTTCTGCTAGATTTTTGTGAATAATTAAGCTTGGGCATTAAAATATGTTTGTTTGTGCTTATATATTGTTTTAAAAATGCACACTAATTGGTTCCACTCAAATTCATTTTTCACCTAGCTTGTCGTGACGTCCAAATAAGCTCTTAACCTTTCCGAATCACACAAGACAATCCCAAACTTATCATTACTTGAAAATTTAAAAATGAATCTCAATACATTTTTGTAATTTCTAAACATGTAATTGACCCTAGTCGATCTGGTGAAGAGTTTGGACAATAATTCATGGAGACGCAGATCTGATGGGGACCAGGGAGATGCGGGTGTCCAAAATCCAAATGAAGGTTTGTAATATGTGAATGCAGTATTATCATATCTCCGGGGTTCACCAGGGTAATCTTAGAGTGTACGTACGTTCTGATAATCTCAACAAGATTTTGTGTTGTTGACTAATTAATCAACTTATAAATATGCGAAGTATTAGCAAAAACTATCAGATTCCGAAACGCCGTTTCAGAAATATCATGTTTTAGAAAGTATTGCAAATATGCCATAAAGCTGCAACACTTTTGAAAACCAAAAAGGTAAAATCAAAATAAGTAAAACGGCCTAAGATGTAGTTAAGTGTTAAACGGGTATATGAGTAAGCCTAATTATATACCTGTTCAACCGGTAGCACATCTCATCTTCCCCAATTAATGTTCTCCGCTGAACAACTTTTTTCCTTTCATCCCTGAACTCTTGAAGCGTATTCCTCACAGCAAATCCGAAATCCCCAAAGGCGAGAAGCCCTTTCTCCCTTTGTTCAGCCCTTTGTTAAGCCCTTTTTGAAGCCCTAGATCGACAATGGTGAGGACCAGAGGTTTGCAGTCTGCGAACGGCAGAGTGAAGAAGCAGAAGCCGAATGGTTCTACAGAGTCGAAGAGAAGGGTTGAGGAGAGCGCGAATGCGAAGGCGGCTCCAGTGGCGAGGGGCCGAAAGAAGAGAGCCTACAGTTCGTCAGAGGAAGAAGAATCACCAAGTCCAGTCGTTTCGATGCAGAAGAAGAAACCGAGAATGGCTGAAGAACCAAAAGCCAAGAGGTCGAGGAAGGAGCCATTGAAGTCGGTTGGCGGGGTTAGTGATCTTCTCTAACTCTTAATTTTCTTGAAAAAAAAAACAAATTTTGTCTGATGCATGCTAAAATTAGGCTTATGTGAAAATGAGAACATGATTTGCTCTGTGATAAACAGAACACGAAGAGATGTGCAAAATTTATAGTAGCCTAAACTGTTACATCCATATGGCCTGACAAGCGAAATTATTGTCTGACGAAACGAATTATCTTACCTGACAAAGTAAGTTTTAGGGTTTATGTGAATATGAATGTCATGTATTTGTTCTGTGGTTAGAATGTTAGAATGTCATAGTATCCTGATTCATGTTGATACAAAGGTGTAAGTTATACTATAGGGTAAAGACTTATCCTCAACAACTTCCATTTGTCCTGGCAAACCGCAATGTAGTCTGACAAGTTATTTTGTATCCTGAAAACATATATCTTTACCTGACAAAGTAAGATGGTGCCTCTCTTTTATGTGAATATGAAAGTCATTCTTACCTGTCATGTATATGTGAATGTAATTCATTATAGATAAGTTACAAGTGGCATTCTGAGGAGTTGTTTTTCGGTCGGATAAATCAGAACTCACGACTTCAGTATCTTTCTCTTATCGAGAACACACTAACTCGAACAGACTGGCATACAGTTATGCAGGGGCCCTTTGGCCCAATAATCAAAATAATGAAAAACATGAAATTGTCTGCACAACTGATTCACCATGTCTTGTTTAGGCAACTGGACACAAAAAAGCAGTTTGAGACATGGTATGATCTTGGTGGACAACCATGTAGGTTTTCAATAGAGGAGTTTAGGCTAATAACAGGACTGAATTGTGGGATGCCCGATGAGGAGGACAGTATGCAGGATAAGAATGCAATGTTTGAATTTTTTGGGGTGAGGAGTATTACTATTGCTAACCTTTTAAACAAGTTCTTATCCTATCGGGAGGACAATGTATATAAGATGAAGATGGCCTTGTTGTTAATTCTTGAGGGTGTTGTACTTGGGGGTGATAAGAAGAGGAAGGTCAGACCCTTTCATGTCAAACTGACGGAAGACTTAGATCGTTTCAATAATTTCCCATGGGGTAGGAGTGCATATCTTGACCTCCATCAAAGTCTGGCTTCTGCTTTGGACACAAGAATGGAGACAGTTCAGGCTGCACTTGCAGTTTCAGACAATGCCAGAGCAGGATACACCATACGGGGTTTCCCGATGGTGTTTCAGGTAATGTGTTAGTAGTTGAGTATGTAAAACTGAGAAAGGTTAATGCATCTGTTCATAATTGTGGATTAATTCCAATTCTGTTTGTTTCAGATATGGTTGTATGAGGCAGTGCCCCATATTGGCAGAACATTTGCCCAAAAGCTTACTAAAGTTGTGCAGCCCCGAGGTGTGAGGTGGCTTAAATCGAGTAGGCCAAGCTTGGATGCGATTTCTGATGCCCTAGAGGGGAATTTCCCTGCTAAACAGATCCTTGTTGAGGAGGACGGAGAGGACTTGGGAGAAAGCTGTTATTTCCCGGAGGAGGAAGGACACAAATCCTTGGATGAGATTGTTAAGCACTTGAAGCCCAGAAGGAAAAATGCTGGTAAAAAGGCCAAGGGAGTTGGTAAGGGAGGGCAAGCTGGAAACATTGAGGGTTTCGACCCAAGGCAAATTATGTGTTGTTTGAATGAATTGCATGAAATGATGCATGCTCTAAGGGAGGAATTTATTGAGTTAAACAAGTTCATAAGAGCCAAAGCTCCTAGAACAGGGGCATCTTCATCCAGTGATCAAGACATCAGTACACACCAGGAGCTCTCTGGGGAGGTTAACAGTGATAATGAACCCAACATCCCCCAACACCAGCAGAGCATGAGGGAGGCAAAGACGGAGTCTGAGGCAAATGATGAAGAGGAAAAGATGGAGTCTGAAGATGACGAAGACAATGACTCCAAAGAGGGAGAGTCCGAAGAGACTGAGACTGATGAGGTATGTATGCCCAAAATTTTCAGTTATTATATGTACAGTTCAGTCCAGATGTACATATTTCAGTCCATTTGTGCACATTTCAGACCATATACCATCGTTTCAGTAAAAAGTTCAGTCCATATATGTATTCAGTCCATATATGCACATTTCAGTCAATTTGAGCACAATTCGAAATATATTTGCTTATTTCAGACCTTATATCATCGTTTCAGGAGACAATGGATGGAGAGCCAAATGCTGGTGAAATAGTTGTGTATGATGCAGGTAATGTAGGTGGTCAGAAAGAGGCGGGTGAAGATGTCGCAATAGTAGATGAGGAAGAAGAGCAAGGGGATGCAACAGATCCACTGTCAGTTCTTGTCCAAACTTGTACAATACTACATGCAGATGAGAAGCTGGTTAATGAGGCAACACCGCAAGATGTGGAGGGACTCATCAATGAGTTGGTTAATGACGAGTTGGTTAATGATGGGACTATGGTTGCAACACAAGTTGAGGTGGCAACAAAAGCAGTGTCTGATGAGGGTGTGCATGACGGAGTTGTGGAGGAAGTAAAGGAAGCTGTTGTGAAGGGAGGAAGCAAGGTTGATGATGGAGGTGTTGATGTTGAGGAGGTAGCAAAGGGAGCTGATGTGGAGGGAAGGACCAAGGTTGATGACCAAGTTATGGAGGAACCGAAGGGAGATGTCGAGGGACAAAACACTGTTAATGAAGGAGTTATGGAGGAATCAACGGGAGATGTTGTGGAGGGAGGGACGAAGCTTGATGAGCTAGGTGTTGAGGCGCGGACTGAAATACAAGGTGAGAAGGTATCACAGGCTGATTTTGATGACGTGGGGGGTGATGAAGGGGAGACCAAGGAGTCCAAAGTGCCGAGGAAGGGCAGACCAAGGAAGGGTAGCCAAGTTCTGAACAAGACATATCCAACTCGCACTCGCGAAGTTTCCGCCAAGGCAAAATCACCCTACCGCAATGTGGTTGAGCAGAAATTGGCAAAAAAGATTACCAAAAATAGCAAGGTGGAAGGGATGACAGAGCTGGTAAAGTGGATGCAGAGTGAGAGGTTAGTGACTTATCCACTCTATTCAATAAGGAATTGATGAAATGAATGTCAAAAACTTTTCTGGCCTGACTTCTAGAATTCTGACCGAAAATTGATTCTTTGTGGACTGACTAACTTATATATAGCCTGTATATGTACTAATATATATATATCCTTGTTTAATATTCAAATGAATATGTACCATCATGCAGTATTGAACCCCGAACTGGACCGGCCGGGCAATCATTGGACAAGGAGTTCTTTGAGATATTGTTTGCCCCAAAGAACTGGTTGGGCGGTTTGGTAATATTCCAATGCATTATTTGAAAATAGTATGCATGTGTAAAATAGTTTCGAGTTGATAGATTAACATTGTTGCACCATTACAGCATATGGAGCAAATGATGTTCCTTTATCGTCAAAGGATTTCAGAGGATCCACAGCGGTTTTCGAAGGTGGTTGTGCTTGACCCATATTGGCAGAACTATGTGCAACGGGAATTCGAGTGCTTCCAGATAAATTCTCCACGTAAGGGTAAGGATGAAATGTTGTCATACATGATGGGTTCATGTCCGGGAGAGTATGGGAAGAGATGGGATGATGCGGAACGCATATACGCGTGCTTCAATATCGAAAGGAAGCACTGGTTTGCCTTAGAAATTGATCTATGCGACTGGTGTGTGACGGTTTATGACTGCAATGTGGATCTGTACAAAGACAAGGAAATTGTCGATATGATCCGCCCCATCGTTGAGACTGTTCCAAGATATGTCAAGATGTACGAGCCACTGGCAAAGATATGTGAACCGTTATTGGACAATCCAATGTCGGTGTCCCGTCATCATAACCTTAAGCAGAACAAGCGCGGGTAAGTATACATGTATTTATGCCCAAATAAATCCTTATCAAACTGCAATTGATATACATTCTAACGTGTTTTGTACATCGTGCAGAGGAGATTGTGGGGTCTACACCTTGAAGTACATTGAGTTATTGATTCTCGGCATGTCAAACTTGGATCTGTCGTCGGACAAATTCATAGATGCACATAGAAGTCAAATGGCTCATAGTATTTTTAGATGTTGTTGGGATGGTCTTTAAGGACTTTTGATGTAATGTGGTGATTGCATTGTGTTGTTGGGAAACATTTGGCTAGGAACACGACTTATAATTGTATTTGAATTTCAGAGATACTATTTTCAGCATGTTTACATGCTTGTGATGGTGTTTATGTCAGCCAAGATATTGGTTTTACATCAAAAGGCACCCAGGTGGGGTTAGATTTCGAATGTTTTCAGCATGTTTTCAGCATGTTTTCATTTAAAATGGTGGGGTTAGATTTCGAATAAAACCAAAGAGGGGGGGAAATTGTGACTTAAGTCAGGCCAGATTACGGATTTACAGTACATATTCACATTTGTCAGGTTGTTTTGATATATCTATTTCAAATCCATCCTTTCCAGTTATTGCAAATCATCGTACAAAAACTCTCACATTGAAACCTAATATTTCCTACATTTAAAGGGTTTGGAAATCGAAAAATAGCCTGTAAAAAGGGGGGTGGGGGTTGGGGGGGGGGGGGGGGGTAAAGTACACATTATAAATTTACAGTACATATTTAGCTTTGTCAGGTCATTTTTTAGAAATCTTATTCTAGGTCATCCCATGACTTATGGCGGAACTGGAAGAAATATCACAATGGTAAATAACCGTAGGAAAAGACAACGTTTTTAAGTGGTTTTGAAACCGAAGCTTTGTTCTACATATAAATGGTTATGAAACCGAATAAAAACATGGTACAAAAACAGTTAAAAATGGTTACAGGGTTTATTATTTGAAAATAGCCTTGAAAAAGAGGGGGGTTAAAGTACACACTAACCTAAATTTGTGCTACATGTCAATGGTTATGAAACCGGGAAAAAAAGGTATGAAACCGGATAAAAAAGGTAAAAACAGTTAAAATCGGTTTTCACCGCGGGGTTAGTTCTTGCGACCATATTAATTTTGGTTTTTTTTACTTACGTCAGTCAACAATATTGACTTACAGTACGTATTTAGCTTTGTCAGGTCATTTTGTAGACATCTTATTCGAAGTCATTTAATGGTAATTAACCGTAGGAAATCTTATTCAAAGTCACCCTTTCCAATGCATATTCTTATTTGTTAGGCGAGACTACGGATTTACGTCAGTCCACAAAAGCGAATTACAGTGCTTATTGATGTTAGTCAGGTCATCTGTAGAAATCTTCTTCAAAGTCATCCAATGGTAATTAACCGTAGGAAAATCTTATTCAAAGTCATCCAATGACATTATCGTCTTCCCACTTGACATGAAATATTAATTCCTGCGACATTAACATACCATACCAAATATACTATCTCATAACCTACTGACTATATATAGTCACTATATGCCATTATCATCTTCCTACTTGACATACATATCATAAAACAACAGAACCTCGTAAATGGGTGATAAATATGTTGATGAGAGCAACGGTTCTACCTTGGGCGGCAAGGGCGACAACGTCTCCGCGGCGCTGTAAGGCCCTCAAGGTACGAGGCCCGCCATGGGGGGGAACTACTTTGAAGAAGTAAGAGGCGCCTAGATCGGAATCGTTAAAATAAAATAGTTGGTTCAGTAACCCATGGATTTCCCGTACCCTTTCAGCATGGGCCCTCCAGTTTTGCCTCCGTCCGCCTTGGTAGACATGGGTGGAAATCATGGCATCTTGTCCCCTTGAAGGGATGAGTCTCCCTCCGGTATGGACAGTTGTGTAAACGAAGTGATCATTAAGGTCCCATTCATGGTTGTCAGGCTCATAAGCCATGGAAACAAAAGAAGCACGAGAACGGAAATTAGAGTTGTTAGGGTGATTCGAAGATGTTTTTGGATGAGGAAATTCGAAAAGTTTTTGTAGCGGATTGTGGATGAGGAAGAATGTGGATGAGGGGGTATATAAATAGTTGTTTGGGTTGGTGGCGGTTAGGGTTACATTCATGAGGATGATTAAAAAATTTGAAAAATAAAACAACAGAACCTGTACAAAAACAGATAAAAACGGTTAAAAACAGTTAAAACAGTTTATAACCGCGGGGTTAGTTCTTCAGACCAAAGCTTTATTCTAATTGTTAAATAAGTCAGTCCACAATAGATATTTACAGTACATATTGATATTTGTCAGGTCAATTTGTATAAATCTTATTCCAAGTCATCCCACGACTTATGGCGGAACTCGAAGAAACATCACAATGGTAAATAACCGTAGGAAAAGACAACGTTTTTAAATGGTTATCAAACCGAAGCTTTGGCAATAAGCTATTTTAAAGATGGGGTTAACTAGTTTTCGAATAAAACCAAAGCTTCGGCAATAAGCTTTGTCAGGTTCTTCTACTCTCTTACAGTATGTAATATCTTTTGTCAGGTCATGATGAAGAAATTTTATTCAAAGTCATCATTTCCAATGCATACCCGATTTGACCCCTCTTAATTTTTAATTAAATATCGTGTGATCCCTCAACTACCCATCATTAACTCCGTTATCCACTCATCCTTGTGTATAAATAGCGTTCTTGCCTTGTCCCAACCCCTCACATTTCCTGTCTCAAACTCCTCGCACTCCTCTCTCATTTCGAAAAAAATCTCTTGCAACATGGCCGACTCGAACGTTTTCCTGCAAGTGTACTGGGATGGGAAACTATCGCCATCGACCGGGGTGATAGCCCTATTGACTACGCACGAGTACAGGGGAAGGAGAACCCAACTCCTCAAAGTTCCAGCCAACAAGATGGACATCTGGTACGTCCATGGTCAGATAAGCATGCTCTCTCCCGGTCCAAAATCCTTAGTTTTTGAACAGGTCCCATCAGCCGGCCAACGGTTTCTTCAACCGCTGCAGACACAGTCCGACTATGACGACCTTGCCCGCCTCGGCGAGAGGGTCGCCGACGTCAAGGTGTATGTGGTGCTGGACACTCCAGATCTTTCTCTGGCCCAGTGATGATGGCCGTGGTGTTGGCCGTGGGGATGTTTTGTAATTTTTTTTGCTGTTTTTTATGGTGTTTGGTATGGTTGTTTAGGGATGTAATGCTAGCATTTCAGGACAAAACGTTTATGTTTGTTATGGTTGTTTTGTAATGAAGATCCTAAACGTTTATGTTTGTTATGGTTGCCCGTAATCTCGCATTTACTACTTTTGACTATTTTCATTTCAGGACAAAACATATCATGGTCATACTAAACGTACTATTGTTCAGGGCAAAAAGAGTAAAATTTCAGAGCAATAACATCGAATATGTGTACATGAATATTCATGACAAATGAAATATATTCAGGAGAACCCGCGTCTAATGGCAGAGTACTAACAACATGTGGTAATTGTATTTGAAATTGTGATGACAATTCAAGGATGTTTTCAAGGAAATTGGTGATTAATTCAAGAAATATTCATGTTTTACCTGCAAAAAACCCTCGTTTTATAAACAAGGAACCAGAATACATTGTCTTGGTAAACATACGGTTATGAGTAGTTATCATAATTTAACCAACAAGGTTACAAATTGGACAACGAAGACAACAAGTAACACCACAAGTACCACCACACCAAGTACAACTTTCAAAATGAAATTTTCTGTTTTGATATTCATAATGTCATTCATTGAAGTCGGTTGTTGGTAGATAAGATTTTGCCGAGTGGTTGCCCCGTGTTCTTCAACAACTCTTACGCTTTGAATGGACTCATTGGCGGGGTTATTATAAGCTTGACCATCCACCCATTTGAAGTATTTGCAATCGTGCCCTGCCTAAGGTTTAATACAAAATTCAACCAATCAACTAATTTAATTCTAAATGAAATCCCAATTTAAAAGCATATGTCGCACGAAATTTGACATTCAACAATACCTTCCATAATGGACACCCATAGAACTGTTTTCCCGAATTTTGAGTGTGTTTGCATGTTTGTATTGTTGCAGGGAAGCCATGGAAGCATTTTTGAGTTGATGATTCACCAGCTGCGTGCCCTCTCCTCCACGAATTTGAATTGGCAGATGATCTTCCTTGTGTCCAGTCGTTTGTCATCCTACAATGTCGGGCAACTTTTCAAAGACGGTGTTTCTCTTTCGACTCTGTGCTGTTCTTTGTTTTTCCTTCTGTGCCAATTTTAGATGATGACGGTGTTCCTCTTTCGTGCCCTCTCCAGAAGAGGATATTCCTTGTGCCCATACTTTGTTTTTCTTGTTTTTATTAAAGAAAGAGAAATGAAATGAAAGTTCAATGCCTGATGTGATGTGTGTCAGGTCAACGTCTTTTTCTTATATGCAGAGTGCAGTCCAAAAAATTCAAGCGTTGTTGACACCGTTTACAAATACTTAAAAAACTGTGTACAAGCTTCCACCTTAAACCAAAAGAGTATGAAATGGGTTTTTAAACTGTACAAAAACTTCCACATTTACAGTTTTTCAAAATTAAAGGGACCCTAAAATGAAAATTTAATTGGGTTTTTAAACTATTTCAAGAGGGATAAGATACTCTCTATTATTTGCAACTACGGCGGCAACGATTTGACGCAGTCAGGCAGTATTAAAGTCGTACAAGACGTTTGCTGCTTTGTGAGGCCATAATAAGTACACAACATAGGCTTTTGAATAAATCTTCAGCTGACGTCATCCTTATCCTTTCCACTTAACTCTTCTAGGGTAAGTTTTCAGGTTGTCACTTAATGTTGTATTTGCAATGAGTTATTTTGAATAGGTAAAATAATATAACGGGGCCAATTTTATTTAATAGATTTTATTATCAGTAAAAATAATCAAGTTTTTTCAATGAAAATAATTAATATTATTGAATATAAATAATTAATATTAGTCAATTATTTAGTAATTATGAGGCGCATTAGCAATTTTCGATTAAGAGGAGCGATTATGAAAAAAATAAGTAGATCAATTTTGCTGGAATGGATAAAACGTTGGGTTTTAAGATGGAATGAAAATGTTCCTTCAGCTTGGAATGGCCCATTACACAAGGAGTGAAATAAATTTTAAGTTTTCAGATTGACATGAAAATCGTACCAAACGAGGTCTTAATGCTTTTCCAGGCTCTAGAGCAAGGTTCTTAAAAATACTTCGATGCTCGCACTTCCTTCTCTACATACTCAAAATTTGCCCTGACAACGTAGTTATAAGCCTTGCAAACAACCATATGTCGACTGACGATTAATGCTTGTTCTGTTTCTGAGATATGTAACATCGTACATAGTTTTTACCTTTTCGGGTTTCTCAGGCATTATACAAATTATTACAGTACGTATTCAGGTTTGTCAGGTCACTTTGAAATAAGAGGGTAAGTTTGAAATTTGTCATTCCGATTTGACCCCTTAAAAATTTCACTAAAAGTACACCCTTACTTGCCCAAATCTTTTCTACCAAGTCTCTTCAAATACTCACCGGTCCATTACCAAAGTTCTCTACCAAGGATCTCCAAACACTCCCACTTTCCCAAATAGTCCCACTCCCACGTTCTTCAAATAATCCCTCTCTATACTCTAAATTCATGGCGGGAGAACATCACATTGTGACTGGGACATACTTATACGTAAATGAACTGCTTCAATCTGCCCGTGAAGTGAAGGATCATGTTGGAGGCCGGAAGATGACCGAGGCCGAATTCCAGGAGTACAATCGCAACATTGTGGCCAGAGATTTGGAGTTGGTAAGTTTAATTAAGGATTTGCGCCGCCTCGGGCAGGAGCTTACTGCTGTGAGTCCGGAAGGGGCTCAGACCGAAGAAGAAAAGGCCCGGATCAAGCTAAAGCTTAGACTGGTAAGGCTTTTGTTGTATATTTTCTTCCTATGTGCAAGGGCCGTGCCTACGATGCTTAATTTGTGTTTCTGCAGACTGAATGGGACACCACCTTCACTGAGCTCAACATAAAAAGGGTGTTGGACCATGCTCAGTCGCTGGAGGGAAAGCTGAAGTCCCGATATCTATCTTGATGGGATAATGTTTTCATAACAGTGTAGTTTCTGAGTATGTGTGCATAAGTGTTTTTAATGTATGAACTTTGCAATGCTAGTTTTTTTGTTCTTTTGTGTGTGGGAATGCCATGTGAAGGGCACGTTTTGTTTAAAGTTGAACAACGTAATATAATGCTTCTGTTTATAAGGTTCAGACCATGTTGGAGTTTTACAGGACGTATTGTGAATTTACAGGTCGTATTTATGTATTACGTTTGTCAGTACAACTTCGCACCTGATTCTAGGGTTCTTATGAAGGTTCATTTATAGACTTTGCAACTGAAATGGGTTCGCAGATGATTGTGTTTATTCACTAGGTTTTGTAGATTCCTTTGTCAGACCATGTTAGGCGTTTACATGACGTATTGTGGCTTTACAGGTCGTTTTGTATGTATAAGGTTTTCCTCGAGCAAATGAGTATGTGAGGACATAAGCGTTGTTTTACACGGTGTTCTACAGTCTTATGGGTTGTCATTTATAGGGTTTAACACTGACTCATGCTGAGAAGTCATCAACTCTTAACCCAAAGATAATGACAGGACAAAATGCAACGTTTGCAGAGAACCTAAGAACTTTGTCAGTACAACTTCGCACCATGATTGTGTTTATTCATTCGGTTTTTTAAATACCTTTGTCAGACCATGTTAGGGTTTTACAGGACGTATTGTGGCGTTACAGGTCGTTTTGCATGTTTTAGGTTTTCCTCGAGCAAATGATTATGTCAGGACATATACGTTGTTTTACAGGGTGTTCTACAGTCTTATGGGTTCTCCTTGTGAGGAGTTTACCACTGACTCATGCTGACAAGTCATCAACTATTAAGCAAAGATGATGACAGGACAAAATGCAACGTTTGCAGAGAACCTAAGAACTTTGTCAGTACAACTTCGCACCTGATTCTAGGGTTCTTATGAAGGTTCAAGATGACAAGTAAATCTTAAGCAAAATATTTAATTTATGTACTTTGTATATCATCCAAAAGGAAGCCCCCACAAAAAAGAGGTGTGGTTTACGCCTATATAGACTTAAACCATACATCTTTTCCATGAAACACCCAACAACAACATTTACTAGCATAAACACCCAAAAACAACAACATGGTGACAATTGTAAACCAAAAAAAAACTAACCCATTCTCTTCCTATGATTGTCCATCATCAGTCCTTCTCCTCCTACAATACTGCTTGTTGTGGCCTTGGTTTCCGCAATACAAACACTGCCTCCTCCTAGTATAGTTCCCCTCCCACGTCGCCCTATATCGGTTAATTCGTGGCCTTCCAGGAGGACGTTTTACATTTGGTGGACAGCATGGAATGGATGACACGGCTTCAGGAATTGACCATCGGCCTGTGGGAGGAACAAGATGCACAGTTTCCTTGTACACTTCTCTCACGCACTCGTTCTTGAACATGGGATGGACGAGATCAGTGAGTCGCACTCCCCTATCACTTGCAACCGCTATGGCATGAGCACAAGGAACTTTATCAATCTGGAACATGTTACAATCACATGTACGAGCATTAAGGTTCACCGAGTATCTACAAGTTCCTACCATGACCTCCGCTTCAAACTGGCTTAGTCTTCGAACACTCATCTTTGTTGCCCTTCTATAGTTCACCTCTACCAGCGTGTACACAGAGGGTGACAAGTATTGGTCCCAGTTTGAGGCCGCTTCCCTTCTTTGACAAAACCATTTAGAAATGGTCTCAACAATCGCATCAAACAGAGCAAGAATAGGCCACTGACGCTGTGTTTTCCACAAGCCATTGAGACACTCGGCGTTGTTGCTTGTCATGATGTTAAACCTGTTCCCATGAAAATGCGCTCTCGCCCAGTTTTCAACTCCAGCTTCTTTTAGATATTGACCAATCTTTGGAGATGCAGCTGTTATTTGAGCAAACTGATGATTGAACTCAACTACTGTGTAAGCATGAACAGCTTTTTTGAATATGCCAAAGAGGTCTTGCCTACCAAACTTCCTCTTGAAGTTTTGGTATATGTGATATATGCAATATCCATGCTTGGCGAAACGATAGCTATTTCTCAGACCCTTCCCAATGCTAAGATGACGATCAGACACGAAATACAACTCGGGATGATCAGGAACAACAAGCCTCAATTCACTGAAGAAAAATGACCATGCATCATCGTTCTCACTATTAACAACGGCAATAGCAAGGGGATATATTTGGCCGTTTCCATCTTGTGCCGTTGCCAACAGAAGTATCCCCTTGAACTTGGCTGAGAGGTGAGTGCCATCAACTGATATTACCTACACACGCAGAACTATTTTCTCAGATGTTGCCCGGACAACAGAGTTATAAGCTTTGAAACTACGGTATATAGCCTGACAAAATGACAAATTGACTATTTCTCATATGTTGCCCTGACACACGCAGAACTATTTTCTGTTTGTCACATATTCAGTCATATAGTAGATTTACCTGACAAAGTAACTATATCTCCTGACGTAACAACATCACGACTGAATACTGACCTTTTTCAGATGTGGCGCTGCCCTTATCCATGGACCTAAAGTCCAGAAGACGTACTTGAAGCGTTGCTCAGCATCTCTGACTATTCTCGTGTATGTTCCCGGATTAGATTTCTGTAACATGTGCATGTAAGAGTACATTGCCTTGTATCTATCCGCAGCTGTACCATGTGCCATGACCTGGGCGAAGAGCCGCGCTCGATTGGCTTTGTAGTAGCTTGTCCTTATCCCTTGCTGTAACATGAAATCCTGAATTTCTGAAGCAAGTAGGCCTTTACGGTCGTTTAAAAACCTGAGATGTAACGAAGTGAATCAATACATGCATTCATATTGGCCTTTGATCACAAAAATATATTCAAATGCAATAAAACCATACTTGTGAAGTACTTTATCGGCAATCAGCCGAGAAGTTGCTCCTTTGTGGTGATTGTGGTTTACTCTCATGCCACATGTATGATCCGCAACATATTGTCGCACCATAAACAACGACGTTTTTCGATACAATGAGCCACGACAAAAAAACTTGCATTTGTCGTCAACGCACGCAACTTCATAATTGGACTTATCGGACCTCTTCACACGCATCTCATAGAAGTTTTCCATTGCCAGGGAGAAGAGTGCAACTTTGAACTCTTCCTTACAATTGAAGAGTTGACCAACCTTCATTGTTGGATATGAGGACTTGTTTGCACTTGTTTCCTCATCTTCAACTAACATTTCCATCTCCGCTGGATAGTACCTCTTTTGAAGCACTCTAAGCATGTCTTCATCAACATCAACCTCTTCTTCTTTAGCATCCTCTATTTGCTCCTCGTTCTGTGTTCCCTCAATGCCATTAATTTCTTCCCACACATCATCTAGACCAACTGTATTCACATCATCCCCTGAAGCATACCCTAACCCTTCCACACCATCAACACAATCATCATCACCTGATTCATAATAGCCCTCATAGTCAAAGCCATCTTCTATTTCATCCTCCAAAGAAACTCCACTGTTGGCATAATCAGTCATAGCCTGCTTCCCTTTCTTTCTGGATATAGCACCTTCAATGTCCTCATCATCGCTGCTCAATGATATAATGTCTTCCACTATCAGGGGACAATTTCTCTTGTATTTCCCCCTCACTTCATCCCTTTTTAATCTCCTTAACTCTGCATCATTGTCAACTTCAATAATTTCATCAATCGACCTGACATCTGTGTGAGGTGCTCTGTCTTGTTTAAAAAATGACCTGAAAAAGTCTTTATTATCTTGGCTCTGGCTCTGAGTTCGTGGTGGAGCTGTTGAAGGAAGGGTACGATGTTCATCCCTTTCACTTCGAATCTCTTCCTTCTTTAAAAGGTTGGTGTACAACGCAATATTCCACTTTGCTGAATTTTCTCCACATATGTTCAAGAACTTGAACGCAGCAAGATCATCGTCATCATTTATAAAGATGGGTGTAAGTTCTGGTTTATTTTCATAAGCGTATTGCACAATCAATTTTTCTTCATCAAATGGGTTCTTCTCAGTCCATTTGTTGCGCAGTGTAGCCAAGTCCATGTCAGGGGAAAGCAACATGGCTTTCACTATTCTATCACCCTCATACAACCACCTTTTCCCTTGTTCTTTCCATTCTCCACCACTGATGAACGTCACATACACTAGTTTCGAACCTATAAATAAATAAGGTTTTTGAACTTCACGTATACAGAACAGAGGGGGAAAATTGATTGTTTTTCAGGAGAATTTACTTACCCATTCAAGCTGTATTTGCAAGCGTCAGGTGTTAAATATCAGGTGCGAAATATCTCACGTGTAATAACTGGTCAGGCTGCTTTTAAGTTCTCCAGGAATATTCAGGGATTTTTTCAGGGGAGGTTAGCTGGAGGGATTAAAGGTTGAGGGAGGCCATATTTTTTGGAGGGAAACTTGCCCGCCAATTCGAAGTCCACTTTGCTGAAATTTTTTCACACTGATGTGATGCCTCTGTCCACCGGCGGCTTCAACCTCATTAAGAGAGATTAACCATTTCTTTTATATTTTTTAGACATAATATTAGCCAACGTTTACCCATTTTATATTTAAAACAAAACCTAAATTCCACACTTCACAATAGCAAGAATGCCAGAATCCGTACAGAATTCTGATACTTTTGCAATTCCGTTCAAAATCTTGGATTTCTGCAACTGGCAAAAGAAAATCTGGTATTTTTGCTAATACGCCTAAATATGCATTCTACTTATACATGACACGACACAGTGACATGGGAAGACACAAGATTATTTAGAACGGGGCGAAATTGTGACCCTTTGCTCCATTTGAGAGATAATATCTTTATTATCTTAATTATCATATTATAATATATCGTTGTCTAGGATATTTATCTTTGTAATTAGGTAAGCAAATATCTCTTATGAGATGTTCATCTCGTTGAGATTAGATGTGTATAAGCGGAATTTCAGAAAACTATTTTTTAGCATCTAATAAGGATCTCATGCATGAATCAATAGGAATCAATTAGAGGTAGAGTTACATACCGTTTGATGCGTGCCTGAAACGTTCCTGTAGGATTTCAGCGGAGATCGAAAACCCCAAGTGTGACTTCTCTATTTGGTACACACGAGTATGGAATCTGAATCGCCTCCGGTGTCGTCTGCTAGATCGAACGAAGGAAGGAAGAACAAGGTGGCTTCTCTTTTGGGTGTGTTCGGCCGTACTCTTCAATTGGAGGAGAGAAATTGTTCTGTACGTATGTTTCTTGGGAAAACATCACTTATGTAATATCATATATATTATATTTAGTTATGGATACAAAATCTTTATATTGTTTCCATATATCTTCTAATAAAATACCTCATTATCAAGTAACTATGAATGATAACTTTTACCCATTAATAATAAAAGTCAATATCCCAATTAAAGCCAATGGGCCGAAATCCATGTCCCACATGGGCTTCCGGTTCGGTTTGATCCAGCCTGATAACTCTTTGTGTGTAACCTCATAGGACTCGGTTATTATAGCCATGAGCCTAACCCGATTAAGCCCATTGATCGTAGTTGGCTTCTAACAAAGCACTACGACCCCTAAAATTCCCGGATTGTAAATCTCCATTAATTGTCCTATTCCATGTTCGGTAATTGCACCTTTGATTAAATGACACAATTCCTTCAATCTCCCACTTGTCCTTAAAACAAGTGTGCACTGTTAAATCCCTTTGCCTCTTTGTGTCTGATTTGATGATATGATGACATTCATGTCTCCTATCAAATGCGTTTCTTGAACTCTTGAGTTTGAACTGTCAAATAACGAATGATTACAGACAATCCATCCGAGCATGGCCATGCATTTTTCAGTTCTCACTCTTCAAGTGGCCGAGACACCATTCATGTCCATGTATCACTGTATACATGAAGAAGGAAGATTTCTCCAGTCTTGTATGACTATAGCTCCCACTCAACTTTTGACAATCTCAATCACTGCCTTTATAACTGTCTGTTACGGTCAGCGTTTGACAGCGTCAAAGACATACCAATCATCAAGAGAAACCATATCATACTCATGTCTGAGGAATCTACCAATCATGGTTTAACTTAAAACTCTTCAATCCCTTTTGGAGAGTCTTAAGGTGGGTCTGTCCTATATGTATCATCTATACATATCTATGTAATTGACTAGACATCTCTATGTCCCTATAGCCCATGAAACCTGGCGCTATCAGTCAACTTACAATATAGTCTTTAATGAAGTCATTTATGTCCAAGTTAATGACTTAGACCATGGACTTTGAATAATTCATAACTTCAGTTCACTTAATGGGGTTTCATTCACCAAAACACTTATGATGAGCCCATTTGCGAATTATAAATTATTTGGACATTTTATTTAATTCCAAGCAATGATTAAATAAGAATGAAAGTTATATATCATATAATCAAGCATAAAACGTGTCTGACATTCATAAAACAAGTTCATAATGTAAGACAATGCAATCTCAAAGCCAATCTCTAATGTGCTTGAGGCCCTTGGCCCTAGCGTGACTCTCATGCTTGGGCCTAGGCATAGGCTTGGTCAGTGGATCTGCAATGTTGTCATCTGTGTGCACTTTGCACATTCTGACATCTCCTCTATCAACGATATCCTCGAACGACTAACTCGTCATCACCCCCAAATACCAAGAAATCATCCTTGGTCCTTCTCAAGTACTTCAGGATGTTCTTGGCCGTACACCAGTGTGCATTTCCTGCATTTTGAACCTGTCAAGAACCCTATCTATATAAGTTCCTTGACTTAATCCAAGTAGTCTCTTGGATCTATCTCTATAGATCTTGAAACTCAATATGTACTCTGTTTCTCCTAGGCCCTTCATTGAAAAACATTTCTCCAGCCATCCCTTAACGAACTCTAGCATCGGAATGTCATTTCCAATGAGCAGTATGTCATCCACATTGACATGCCTAAAGTTGTATGCCTAATCAAATAAATTCTAAAGTACCTACTAAAGAGTATAGCAAGCAAGTCAGGGTCGAACCCAAGGGAATCAGGTTATCTATTCTTGTAATTCGCAAGTCACCAACTAGGAACTAAGGGGGGGTTTGTATGATTTTCGAACCAAGTAATTAAAACAAAGCAAGTAAACAGATTCGCAGGCAAAGGTTGTGAATATGATGGGGAAAAACGTCACACCTGACAAAGATCCACACAATAAGAGATATGGTTGATCACTGAATTCTATTAGTATCAAGTTCTTATCTTTCCTATAGTTGTCCTTATCCCGATCATATGTAACTATTAGTTCTACCAGCCCTAATAGTACTTATTACTAAATCAAATCCGAAAACCTTCAAGACTCAACAAAGCAATAGCATTCAACCAAGGATTCAACAAGATACATACAGTAGAAACAACCCGTTACTATAAGCATGCAATTAACTCTCTCTCACGATGAACACTCGCAACCCGCTTATGTAAATCGTGTTTGCTACTAGATATGCAACCCGAACCCGAAATCACAAGTCCTAGCTATATGGATAATATCAATAAACCTAGGTGATCAGTCTAGATAAACCAATAAGATTCAATAAACATTCAAACGCAAGAGAATTAATACAACTAGATAGGAAAACGAACAAGAGTAGAAAACTCACAACCAATCAATTGAAGGCTTCACAACGTCAAGTGCAACAATGGAGGTTTAGTTCTCTATAAGGTTTGTGAGATAAAACTAGGGTTTGGTGGCAAAACAAAAGGTTCCCTCCAAAAAGTCTTAGAAAGTACCTTAAATACTAGGGCAATTAATTCAGAAATAAATAAAAGGAAATAACAAACTTGGAAACAAAGTTTCAGAAATAAAATAAAAACAGATAAAAGATCTCAGAAATAAGCCGAGAAAAGTCTTCAGTGCGTCGTCACCGCGGGTGCGGTGACACCCATCGCAGGGTGCGGTGGTACTCCAGAATCACGGCCTCTTCTCTGTAAGGTTTGCCGCGGGGGCGGTATATTGGCCGCGGGTGCGGTGACAGTGTCTTCTTCAGCTTCTGTGACACTTCCGTAAAAACGCCATAGTCAAACCTCTTGGAATCACTCCATTTGGACATCTGAGTAGAGAGAGCGAACCGTTTGAATTCAGCACACCGTTCTTCCACTCTTCAATGCACTTTAAACCTCTGTAAATCCCATGATTTCTTCACTTCTAGTGTTCTCTTTCGGATTACAGAATTGCCATCAAATCATATCCAAACATCATCTAAATCATGCTAATAACCACTAGATGTGCTATACAATATATCGCATATCACACATACATAACTAAGAAGACCACTTTGCTCCCACAAAACTTCTTGTAAACACAAGGCTCTTCTTCGCATCTGATGAAGTCAAACTCTTTGATAGCTTTATCAAATCGAATGTTCCAACTCCTAGATGCTTGCTTAAGTCCATAAATGGACTTCTTAAGCTTGCATACTTTCCTAGGGTCTGTTGGATCTTCAAAACCCTTTGGTTGTGTCATGTACACATCCTCTTCCAAATATCCATTTAGAAAAGCGGTCTTGACATCCATTTGCCAAATCTCATAATCATAATAAGCGGCAATAGCTAGGAGTATCCTAATGGACCTGATCATTACGACCGGTGAAAATGTCTCGTCATAGTCAGTACCATGAATCTGTTTAAAACCCTTGGCAACTAGCCTTGCCTTGTAAACAGATACATTTCCATCTTTGTCTGTCTTGTGTTTAAAATTCATTTGCATCCAATGGGTTTTACCCCATCTGGCAAATCTATCAAGTCCTAGACTTGATTTTCAGACATAGAATCCATTTCAGATTTCATGGTTCTAAGCCATTTCTCGGAGTCTGGACCCGTGGATGCTTGCTTATAGGTGGCAGGTTCTCCGCTTTCTAAAAGCAGAACATCAAGGCTTGCAGTCAAGATAAAATCATCATATCGTCTTGGTTGTACCCTTGGCATGTTTGATCTACGTGTGGGTTCAACAACTGGAGCATTTTCCACAACTGTTTGTGGGTCCTCATTCGAATCTGGTTCTTAAGGGATTGGTTCTTGTACCTGGACGACTTCCCTATGGGAATATATGCCTCCAGATACTGGCATCTCCTCGTCGGCATCATCCATGTCGACCTGTTGTTGGGTTTGTTGCTCATCTTGAACCTCTTCAAGATGAACATTTATCCCACTTGGCTTCTTGGAAACAAATTCTTTTTCCAAAAAGACAATATCCCTTACAACAAACACTTTGTGCTCTATGGGATTGTAGAAGTAGTATCCTTTGGTTTCCTTAGGATATCCTATAAAGAAGTATTTATCTGATTTGGGTGCAAGCTTATCTGATAGTAAATGCTTTACATAAGCTTCACATCCCCATATTTTCAGGAAAGACAGACGTGGAACTCTTCTTGTCCATATCGCATATGATGTCTTGTCTACAGTCCTAGACGGAGTCATATTTAGTGTGAACGCAGCGATTATGAGGGCATATCCCCAGAAGGATACTGGAAGGTTAGCAAAACTCATCATTGAACGGACCATGTCCAACAGGGTCCTATTCCTCCTTTCAGACACACCATTCAATTGTGGCATGCCTGGTGGAGTCAGTTGTGTTATGATCCCACAACTTCTCAGATGATGATCGAACTCCTGACTCAGATATTCACCACCGTGATCTGATCGAAGTGCCTTTATCTTCTTGTCAGTCTGAGTTTCTACTTCATTTTGAAACTCTTTGAACTTTTCAAAAGATTCAGATTTGTGCGCCATTAAGTAGATATACCCATATCTACTCATGTCGTCAATAAATGTGATGAAGTATCAATAGCCTCCTCTATCTTCTGTGCTCATTGGTCCACAGACATCAGTATGTATTTAGGGCCAGTAGCTTAGTAGCCCTTTACACTAGTCCCAGTGAAAGGTGACCTTGTCATCTTGCCCATTAGGCATGACTCACATGTCTCAAGTGATTCACAATCAATTGATTTGAGAATTCCATATTTATGGAGTTTCTTCATGCGGTTCAAGCTTATGTGGCCCAAGCGACAGTGCCATAGATAGGCTTCACTCAAATCATTCGTCTTTTGCCTCTTGGTATTAACATTATAAATTTCATACTTGAGGTCCAACACATAGAGTCCATTACTCATAGAAGCATTGGCATAGAAAATATCATTCTTGAAAATAGAAAAGCATACATTCTTAATGACAAATTCAAAACCCTCAATATCCAAGACTGAAGTCAAAATAAGGTTCTTAGTAATTGAAGGAACAAAATAACAATTATTCAATTCTAATACTAAGGCAGAAGGTAAAGACAGACTATAATCTCCTACGGCAAGTGCAGCAACCCTTGCTCCATTTCCAACGCGCTTGTCTATCTCTCCCTTCTCCAACTGCCGCCTACTTCTTAGTCCATGCACATTCGAAATAATGTGAGAACCACATTCGGTATCTAATACCCAAGTAGTAGCTTTGGTTGTTAAGACTTCAATAACAAAAATACATGAAGTGGAACTCACAGTTCCATTCTTCTTGTCTTCCAGGTACTTGGGGCAGTTTCTTTTCCAGTGCCCCTTGGCCTTGCAGTAGAAGCAGTCATGCTCAGCAGCCACCTTTGGCCTCTCAGTTGCCATGGGTTGGGCAACTTTGTTGCCTTTTTCTTGGTTTTGTTGCTTCCCTTTAGGTCCCTTCTTGAACCCTTTCCCTTTGTTGAACAAAAGAACTTCTTTCTTATTGTCAACTTGGATGTCTTGCTCAGCTGTTTTGAGCATGTCATGGAGTTCATTCAGGGTTTTTCCAATTCCATGCATATGGTAGTTCAATCTAAATTGAGTGAATCCATCATGCAAGGAGTGTAGTATGATGTCAGTAGCCAACTCTTGGCTATATGGGGAACCCAATGCTGCCATTTGGTCAAAAAGACCAATCATGTCGAATACATGGGCACTCACTGGTTTACCCTTCTCAAGTTTGCGCTCCAATATGGCCCTGTGTGTCTCATACCTCTCAATCCTGGCATGTTCCTGAAACAACACTTTCAGGTTGGTCATGATGGTATGAGCATCCTAGCGTTCAAATCTCTTTTGAAGGACAGGCTCCATAGCAGCGAGCATAAGGCAGGTGACAGACACCGAGTTAGCTCTCATCTCCTTTTCTTTCGCCTTCTCCTCAGCAGAAGAAGTGGCAGTCAAGGTAGGGATAAAGTTATCTAGAACGTCCTCACGTCCTTCGGATCTGAGAACAATTCTCAAGCTCCGTTCCCAATCAAGGAAATTTGTTCCATTGAGTTTGTTCTTCTCAACAATTGAGCGTAGGGTGAATTTCAAGTTATCGTTGCTAGACATGATTTCCACAAAGGAAGTAACATGCAAATAAGTTTATGCTTGACATGCAAAAGCTCAAAATTAAACATGCTTTAAAATTTAAGCAGATGCACATTTTATTCAAATTAAGTTTGTCCCTAGTGAATAAAATGATTCCAAGACCCTATCTCAAATAAGACCTAAGCGTACTTTGGCACTTCCATAAGTCTCATGTGATCAAGGTAAGTAACATTTACTAATTATAACTCTTTATAATTCTTGGTTGATGGCCCACATCCCATGTTAGATTCATCTCTATGCCTCAAGATCCAAAACTTTGCCTTTTGGTCTCTTGTTGAGTATAACCATATCAAGATTTATGAATCCCTTATATAGAACCACCCTCACTATTCCAAGGTCAAAGAAGGACACATCACTTTGGCGAAACCTATCCAACGAATTCCTAGGGCCTCATGGGTTATGACATGGAAAGGCAATACCTCAATATTCTTTTAGGGACTTAAGCATGCAATGATTGTCTATTTACTAGTGAACAAAATAGCATAAACAAACAATCATGCTAGGCTTAAAATAATAAAGCATTCAAAATGCAATAATTAAATGTGATCCTAGTATGACCTCTAAAAAACCGAAATTAAAGATCTAATCTTCAAGAGTCTTATACTTCATGGATCTCCATCCTTGGTACCCTTCATGGATCTCCATCCTTGGTATTCATAGGATCTTCACTTCTTGTAATACATAATTTTCTAAATAATCTAATTACTGAAAATTAAATTACAAAAATACATAACGATACGCAGATCGTGTACAAGAAAATATAACGATACGCAAATCGTATTTTCTATCCTAAAGTGGGCCATACTAGTCACCTCATGCAAGCAATAATAATATCAAATATTATCAACAATATTAATCTAATTAATAACAATAAGCAATTTAAATAAATTTAAATAAAATATTATTAAATTAAATAAATCATCTCATGAGATAAATAATTCAATATCAAATTCTTAATTCAAATTAAAATCAATATATAGAATTAATCATAATTAATCATTAAAATATATTATTGGATAAGATATGCATAAACAAGATAAGATATCAAATATCCTTATCTTAATCTAGTGGGAATCTATCCTAACAAATTTTAAAAAATTATATTGTAGATAATATCAAATATTATCCAATTAGGCAAATAAGATCTTATCTTATCTTTTAGGTAATTATCCTAAAATGCCAAATCTACCCAACCGGACCGAGTCGCACTCGAGTCCATCTCGTGCCCATCGAACCCACCAGCCACTGCGGACCAACTCGGACCCAGCCCGGACCGCCCAGCACCTGCGAAACTCACACGGTTCAACGGAATCGCAGAATCGAGTCCAACCCGGTCTGGACCGCGCGGTGGTTCGGTGGACCCACACCTCCGCAGACCGCGGTTCTGCACTATGCAGAACCGTGGTCCGCTGGGCTCATCCCATGAACCAGGTGTGGTCCATACCCGCCGACTGTGGTCCGCACCATCTAGGCTCATCCCCATGAGCCAGGGTGCGCGCCCGAACCGGATCCGATCCGGTCCGGTTTGTTTTGTTTTTCTTCAGAAAATTCAGAATTAATAAAAACATAATTTTGGGTAATTGACCCATCTTATGAAAATCAAAATCTTCATCTAATGGTTTAAACATGCCAAAAAATCATATCTCTTGCATAATTAAATCACATGAATCAAGTATGGGTAGAAAAATTTTACATGCATATATGTTTATAAAGTTCTTCAACTTTACTAATCCAATCAATTAAAATTCAGAATTTTAATCATGCAAATTAATCTATATATCAATTTACCACTTAATTTGAATCAAGACATGCATCAAAATTAACTCTTTTAATATTTTGATCCTATCAGTTTATGCAAGAGGCTCTGATACCACTATTGGGATTAGATGCGTATAAGCGGAATTTCATAAAACTATTTTCTAGCATCTAACAAGGATCTCATGCATGAATCAATAGGAATCAATTAGAGGTAGAGTTACATACCGTTTGATGCGTGCCTGAAACGTTCCTGCATGATTTCAGCGGAGATCGAAAACCCTAAGTGTGGCTTCTCTACTTGGTCCACACGAGTCTGGAATCTGGATCGCCTCCGGTGTCATCTGCTAGAACGAACGAACGAATGAAGAACAAAGTGGCTTCTCTTTTGGGTGTGTTCGGCCATACTCTTCAATTGGAGGAGAGAAATTGTTCTGTACGTATGTTTCTTGGGAAAACATCACTTATGTAATATCATATATATTATATATAGTTATGGATACAATATCTTTATATTATTTCCATATATCTTCTAATAAGATACCTCCTTATCAAGTAATTATGAATGGTAATTTTTACCCATTAATAATAAAAGCCAATATCCCAATTAAAGCCAATGGGCCGAAATCCATGTCCCACATGGGCTTCCGGTTCGGTTTGATCCAGCCTAATAACTCTTTGTGTGTGACCTCATAGGACCCGGTTATTATAGCCATGGGCCTAACCCGATTAAACCCATTGATCGTAGTTGGCTTCTAGCAAAGCACTACAACCCCTAAAATTCCCGGATTATAAATCTCCATTAATTATCCTATTCCATGTTCGGTAATTGCACCTTTGATTAAAGGACACAATTCCTTCACATCTTTGTAACTCTATAATCTCTCCCATGACGATAATCAAAGCAAAGGAAATATTCCTGAAACACAATTGTTTCATGATATCAGAGCAAGTTATAATTCAAACCTAAAATCGTATTCTTTCGTTGTTCGTCGTGCTTCCGATCCGATACTGACAGACACATGAGCAGCAAATTCGTCGACCACCCAGACAATCGAGCAGCCCACGGCCAAGTGTTCAATCAACTACGTTGGTTCCCTTTGTTGGGATCGATCACTATTCGGTCCCGCTAACAAATCAGCGAAAGCTCAAAATCAATGAACCTGCGAAACCTATGTCTCTTTTCGGCAACCAAACCAAAATAGATCGCAAAAACCAAACCACAATCAGGCAACACAACCACAACAGAAATAATGCACAAAATCAACACAAGATTTAAGTGGAAAAAACCATCCTAAGGAGAGGTAAAAAAACCATTATCACCCACCAGAGCACGAAATCCACTAATCATCAAAACAAGTACAAGTGTTCATACATATACCAATCTCACACAGGAGATAACAAGATATGGAGAATCCACTCAAGCAAATCTACAATCTAACAACAAACACTTGTAACCAATGACTAAAACATCCAAGGAGATCACCTATACCAACAAACTCCAATTGTGGCTTTTGGAAGCAAGAGACGAACGGACAATGGTGTAGACAAGGAAAAGCCTTTACTTTCTCCACCAATTTCCCTTCTCTCTTCTTCTTTCTCCCTCCTCTCTCTTGTGCTCCAAACTCTCTCAAATGGGGGCTGGTAGGGCAAACACTTGTGCCCAATTTGAAGATGCAACTCTCGTGCCTTTTTCTCTTCCAAATTGCTTTATATATGTGAAGCAAATGGAAGAGTGTGCTGGACACTAAATGGGCCTTCAAGCCCAACAATCTCCCCCTCCAGCCCAGGGGAAGGCGTCCACGTGGTCTTGGATCTTCACTTGCACATCAGTCCCGCCATCTTGGCACAGAACTGAAGCTTGTCAGCAGTCACCACCTTGGTGAACATATCCGCTGGATTCTTGTCTGTGCGAATCTTCTTCAAGCTCATCTGACGATCACTCACAGCATCTCGAATCCAATGGTACATCACATCAATATGCTTTGTCCAACAATGGCATATAGCATTCTTGCTCAAATCAAGAGCACTCTGACTATCGCAGTTCACTACATACTCTCCTTGCTTCAGACCCAGTTCTCAAAGGAATCTCTTCACCCAAAGCATCTTTTTTTATGCTTTTGTCATGTCAATGTACTCTGCCTCTATCGTGGACAAAGCAACATACTTCAACAGCTTAGACTGCCACGAGACAGCTCCCCCTGCAAAAGTAAACAAGTATCCCGATGTCAACTTTCTACCATCGAGATCTCCTGCCATGTCTGAATCTATGACGCCATCAAGGATAGGTTTATCTCCTCCAAAGCATAAGCTCACCTTGGAAGTACCTCTCAAGTACCTAAAGATCCACTTTACAGCTTCCCAATGATCTCTTCTAGGATTAGCAAGGAACCTGCTAACGAGACCAACTGCATGAGCTATATCCAGCCGTGTGCACACCATAGGATACATCAAACTACCAACTGTTGATGAATAAGGAATGGTGGCCATCTTCTTCTTCTCTTCACTTGAAGACGAGCATGACTCCTTGCTCAATTTTAAATGGCTAGCAAGAGGAGTACTAATTGGCTTAGCATCTTCCATTTTGAACCTACTCAGAACCTTCTCAATATACTTCTCCTGTGACAACCATATCTTCTTGGCTTTCCTGTCACGAGTAATTTGCATGCCCAATATATAGCGTGCTTGTCCCAAGTCTTTCATATCAAAGGAAGTGCTCAAATCCCGCTTCAAAGCATCAACTAGGGATTTATCTTGTCCCACAATGAGCATGTCATCCACATAAAGAAGAAGAATGACAAACTTATCGTTTGCCTGACGTTTGAAGTAAACACAATCTGCACTTGTTCTGGTGTAGCCATGATCCATCATGAAGCTATCAAACTTCTTGTACCACTGTCTGGGAGCTTGCTTCAGCCCATATAAGCACTTCTTCAGCTTACAAACCAAGTGCTTTTTTCCTTTTACTTCAAACCCCTCTGGCTACTCCATATAAATCTCTTCATCTAAATCACCATGGAGAAATGCAGTTTTCACATCCAACTGCTCGAGTTCAAGATCCATTGATAGGTGCCATTTCATGCACCTTAACTAGTGATTATTAACATGATTTAGATGGAGTTTCGGTATAGATTTAGGCTAAGTCTGTAATCCAGAAGAAGGGTTGAGAAGTGAAGATATCATAGGATTTACAGCTTAATGAAGGATGGAGAAGATGAAGGAGAAGATATGCTTAAGACTCATGGAGGAAGGCTACCATCACTTGGTAGTACAGAAGAGCAGAAGTTGAAGACTTGAAGAAGCTGTACTTTGCCGCCCCGCTCCAAAAGCCACCGCGACCCGGTGGTGGATCTCAGAGAAGGCAAATGAGCGTAGCCGCCGCCCCGCGGTGGACACGTAGACGCCTCGCGGCCAGCGGAGATTTGTTTCCTATTTTGCATTTTCGGATCTCCTATTTTTATTATTTTATTTCCTTTATTATTATTGTTAGGTTTAGCTTATTTTCCTTTGCCTATTTAAGATCCTTTCCAGGTCTTAGATAGGGGACTCTCGTTTCTTTCTATCTCTAGGTTTTTAGCCAATGAAGAACTAAACGCGTTTGTTTCGCTAGACGATTGAAGTATTGCAATGGATTGGTTGTGAGATTTCTATTCCTTGTTCTATATCTTATTAAGTTGGTTTAATTCTCTTGAGCATATTGTCTATTGGTTTGTATTGATTTATCTAGAGTAGCTAACTAGGTTTATCGATATTTATCATAGTGCTAGGATTTTGCATATAGCGGAATGCGAGTGCATTTCTAGTAGCAAACACAATTATTACATATAGTGGAATACGAGTGTGCAATTGTGAGAGAGAGTTATTTGCATGTTAAGTAGTAAGGTTTTCTTCTATTTGCATGTATTCTATATCCTTGTTTGAATGCTATTGCTTTATTGATAGTAAGGTTTTCTTCTATTGATATTGTGGTAAGTGCTGCCAACAACTGTCTGAATTGGTAGGGAATTACGATCAGGATGGGAACAACTATAAGGTTGTGAAAAGAACTTGGAACAATAGTTATCAGTGATCAACCAGTTTTATCTGTAATGTGGATATTTGTCTAGTGGAATACTTCCACACATCATACTTATTCTTTCCCTAAAAGCTTGCATCATGTTACTCTGCGATCATACAAAACCCCCCTTGTTACTTGTCAGTCACACGTCTTTTGCATACAGATAACCGACTCCCTGTGGGATCGACCCTGACTTGCTTGCTATACTCTTTAGTAGGTGAATTAGGATTTCTTTGACAGGAAAACGACACCGGTTTCCGGCCCTGTCAAATTTGGCGCCGTTGTCGGGGAGTCAAATACTCTGTTTGTGATTATTTGTGATTGATTGCGGTGTGGATCTATCTTACGGTCCGCACCTTTGCTACTGATTCACTACTTGTTGAAGTTGATACAGAGACATGTACGAATGGCTCAGACACTCCGACAGCTGACTGCGCCAGATCTGATACAGCAACCATTGGGTGTAATCATTCCACCCATTGCGGATGGTGTGACATTTGAGCTCAGAACATGAGTGATACGGTTGCTCCCGAGATACCATGGACGAAGTGGAGAGGACCCCATCCAACACTTGGGTAAATTCCACAACGTCATTATGAGCATTAAACCAGCTAACGTCACTGAAGATCAAATTAAAATGAGAGCCTTCGGGTTCACTCTTAAGGACGATGCTGAAGACTGGTACTATCATCTGCCTGGCGGAAGCATAGATTCATGGGCTAAGCTACATAAGGCATTCCTCGCACAATACTTCCCAACCAAGATGGCAAACGCCTTGAAAAGGGCGATTGCCAGTATTGAACAAGGAGAGGAGGATACCCTTTTTTACTATTGTGAGCGGTTCAAACGACTTTGTTCTAGTTGCCCGTTCCATGGTTTCGACAAGAAAGCTCTAGTACTCTATGTTTACAATGGGTTGCTGGATGATGAAAGAAGAATCATAGATGCTACTTGTGGTGGTAGTATCTTGAATATGACCCCTGATACATCCATGATTAGACTTCATGATATGGCTGAGAGCACAAGGGATTTCGATGAAGCCCCAAAGACCAGAGGAGTTAATGCTGTCAACTCCAATGATGCACATTTATTGCAAGAAATTGCTTCATTGAAAGACATAATTGCGAAGATGGGTAAACAAAAAGCACCTCAACAACACAATGTTTGTGGAATTTGCGTTGATCCATTTCACAACACCAATGCTTGTCCCCAACTTCAGGATGCCACTACTGCTGAAGTATACGCTGCTGGAGGCTACGGACCTATTAGACCTCGACATGATCAACAACAGCTACAACAACCACCACAACCTCACTTTGATGAGCTACCAGTTGCTCCCCAAGCTAGTAGCTCCCCTTCAACTAACGACTTGCTCACGGCCTTAACAATGCACTTCACAACTCATGTGCAAACAACTGAGGCAAGCATCAAGAGCATGGAAAAGAAAGTGGGTCAGTTAACAGATGTGGTCACTAGGTTGGACAAAATGGTCTCGCAAGAAAGTGTAAGTGTTGTGACCCTTCGAAGTGGCAAGCAATATTTGCAAGTCGCTCCTACTGCTGAAAAGGACGACAAAGCTGAAATTGAAGATGGGCGAATCTTACCGCCCCGCGGTGCTTCCGACCGCGACCCGGCGCAAACTCTCAGTTCTCCTGAGTTACCACCGCCGCCCCGCGGCCAAGTACACCGCCCCGCGGTGAAAGCCCAGATCTGGATTCTGATCATGACGAAGAAGAGGACCCCTATGTTCGTCCAAATTTTCCTCCTCTTGGTTCTGAAAAGCCCCATGCCCCCTTTCTGGAGGCACTAAAGGAAAGAAGAATAATCGACGACAAGGATCTCTTCGACACCTTCAGTAAGTGTGAGGTAAACATCCCCCTCCTTAAGCTTATAAAGAGTGTACCTAGGTATGCTAAGTTTTTAAAGGAGCTATGCACCATCAAGAGAAATCAGAAGCTGAAGGGCAAGGAAAAAGTCAAGGTCAGCGAACGCGTATCTGCTGTATTCCAGAGGCGTATGCCAAAGAAGTGCGGCGATCCAGGTATATGGAGCATTCCTTGTATTATTGGTGACACTAAATTTGAAAGAGCTATGCTTGATCTTGGTGCCTCCATTAATGTTTTGCCCTATTCCCTCTATGAATCTCTTAGACTTGGACCTCTGCAGGAAACAGGAATTGTAATTCAATTAGCTGATAGGTCTAGTGTCTATCCTAGAGGAGTAGTAGAGGATGTTCTTGTTATGGTTGATAAATTGATATTCCCTGTAGATTTTTATGTCTTAGATATGGATACGGATACAAAGGCGACTCCTATACTGTTAGGTAGACCATTTTTGAAAACTGCTAATACTAAACTTGATTTGCAAAGTGGGACACTTTCTATGGAATTCGATGGGGGAGAAGGTGGAATATAACATATATGAAGCTATGAAACACCCCAATAAAGACCATTCTTTATGCTCCATTGATGTGATTGATTCTATTGCGCAAGATATATTTAATATATCTGGTCCTGATGAGTTGGTGTCCATTGTTGAGAATAATTTGGATTTGTCCCATAAGGAATACTCTTTACCAACTAACATGCAGGAAATCATAGCTCAGATGGATGCATATGGTAAGTTTCCTATAGATCCTTTGGGCGTTGGCCCCAATTTACTAAACCCGAGCAAAAAGCTTGTTCCCTCTGTTGTACAGGCTCCCGAGATTGAATTGAAGCCATTGTCGGATCACCTCAAGTATGCCTTTCTTGGAGCCAACGACACTCTGCTAGTCATTGTGTCTAATAAGCTTTCTGAAGACCAAGAAATGAAGCTATTAGGCATGCTCAAGGAGTACAAGACTGCGCTAGGATGGACCATTACAGACATAAAAGGGATAAGTCCCTCGACTTGTATGCATATGATTCTACTTGAAGATGGAGCCAAACCATCTAGGCAGCCACAAAGAAGACTTAATCCTCCAATGATGGAAGTGGTCAAGAAGGAGGTACTGAAACTCCTTAAAGCTGATATGATCTTCCCTATTTCCGATAGCCAATGGGTAAGTCCAACTCAGGTTGTCCCTAAGAAAGGAGGTATCACTATAGTAGAGAATCAACAAGGGGATTTGGTTCCTACAAGGACCACTACAGGATGGAGGGTGTGCATTGACTATCGTAAGCTGAATGCGGTAACTCGAAAAGACCATTTTCCCTTACCTTTTATTGATCAAATGCTAGAACGCCTTGCTGGGCGCCCCTATTACTGTTTTCTCGATGGGTATTCAGGATACTTTGAGGTGGCTATAGCGCCAGAGGACCGGGAGAAAACCACCTTTACATGCCCCTTTGGCACATTTGCATACCGCAGAATGCCATTCGGTTTGTGTAACGCACCCGGTACATTTCAACGATGTATGGTTAGTATCTTCTCTGAATATGTTGATAAATTTATTGAGGTATTCATGGATGACTTCACAGTGCATGGGACTAGCTTTGATTCATGTTTGAACCATTTGGCACTTGTACTTAAAAAATGTGTTGAAACCAATTTGGTTTTGAATTTTGAAAAGTGTCATTTCATGGTAGAACAAGGTATAGTACTTGGTCATATTGTTTCTGCTAGGGGTATTGAGGTCGATAAGGCGAAGATTGATGTGATTCAGTCTTTGCCTTATCCTACTAATGTGCGTGAAGTGCGCTCCTTTTTAGGTCATGCAGGTTTTTACCGAAGGTTTATCAAGAACTTCTCTAAGATCTCTTCACCTCTATGCGAGCTACTGAAGAATGAGGTGACCTATGAGTTCATCGACGAGTGCAAGAAGGTGTTTGATTGCTTGAGAGAACGCCTAACAAGTGCACCTATCATTCCGGCACCTGACTGGTCTCGCCCATTTGAGATCATGTGCGACGCCAGTGACTATGCGGTTGGAGCGGTTCTAGGCCAGAAAGTGGGACGTGCCTCCCATGTAATTCATTATGCCTCCATGACTCTAAATGGAGCTCAGAGGAACTACTCCACCACTGAGAAGGAAATGCTGGCAGTTGTGTTTGCCTTGGAAAAATTTAGGCAGTATCTTTTGGGAGTAAAGGTGATCATCTACACAGATCATGTTGCCCTTCATTACCTAATGACGAAGAAGGAAGCAAAGCCAAGATTAATCCGATGGGTTCTCCTACTCACTGAATTTGATGTTGAGATACGAGATAAAAAGGGAGCGGAGAACCTAGTAGCTGATCACCTGAGTAGGCTCGTACATGAAGAAGATAAGCCCGGAGTGCAGAGCCCCATTCACGGAACTTTTCCAGATGACACACTCTTTATGATCAAAGGAACTTCGGGTAACGCCTACCGCCCCGCGGTCTGTACTACCGCGACCCGGCGGTCTGTAGAAATTGTGGAACTGGAGGCTCCACCGCCCCACGGTGACACCTACCGCGACCCGGCGGCATGTTCAACTGAGAGCCAGCAAAACTCACCGCTGCCCGTGGTGACATCACCGCCCCGAGGCAACATCTCCGGACTCACACTTTGCTCTGTAAGTACTTATGTACCCTCTCTTCACATAGCCGAAGCAGTCTCTGGGCTCCGTTCTTTTAGACCAGGTACGCAGATATCGTGAACTATTTGGTTCGAGAGGAATTACCCCCGGATTACACTAGAGCTCAAAAGGAGAAGGTACGAAGAGAAGCTCGTCAATATGTTTGGGATGATCCTTACCTATGGAAACATTGTGTCGATCAGGTAGTACGCCGATGTCTTCCGCATAATAAGGTACAATTTGTCCTTAACTTTTGCCATTCTCAAACATGTGAGGGTCATTTTGGGGCAAATAAGACTGCTAGGAAAGTATTGGATGCAGGATTTTATTGGCCACACATCTTTCGGGATGCTTACGCCTTTTGTAAATCTTGTGACCGATGCCAAAGGGTTGGAAATATCTCCAGGAGGAATGAGATGCCGCAATCATCATTAATCTTTTGCGAGGTCTTTGATGTTTGGGGTATTGACTTTATGGGACCCTTTCCTAGCTCTCATGGGAATCTCTATATATTACTTGCGGTGGACTACGTTTCCAAGTGGGTGGAAGCGAATGCCACCAGGACTGATGATTCTAAAGTTGTGGCAGGTTTTCTTAAGGAGAACATTTTCTCAAGATTTTGAATACCCAAAGCTTTAATTAGTGATCGGGGAACCCATTTCTGCAACAAGACAGTGATTGCCCTGCTAAAGAAGTATCACGTCACCCAAAGAGTCTCCACAGCCTATCATCCTCAAACTAATGGGCAAGCCGAAGTTTCCAATAGAGAGATTAAATCTATCCTGGAGAAAATGGTTGCAGCTAATCGAAAGGATTGGAATTCTAAACTTAATGATGCACTGTGGGCAACCGCACAGCTTTCAAAACTCCAATAGGAATGTCCCCTTTCCGGTTAGTATTCAGAAAAGCATGCCACCTCCCTGTAGAGCTTGAACATAAAGCATGGTGGGCAATAAAGAAATGCAACATGCAATTGGATGAAGTGGGAGGTTTCCGGAAGCTACAGCTGCAAGAACTAGAGGAGTTACGCCTTGAGTCATATGAGAACGTTGTTAGTTATAAGGCGAAAACCAAGCAATGGCATGACAAGCACATCTTGAGAAGAGATTTCAAGCCAGGGGATAAGGTCCTTCTATTTCAATCTCGGCTTAAGCTTTTTGCTGGGAAGCTGAAATCTAAGTGGACAGGTCCTTATGTAATTGCTGAAGTATACCCCCATGGCGCCATTGGCTTGCTTGACCACAAGACGCACACAATTTTCAAAGTGAATGGCCAAAGATTGAAGCCTTACCATGAAGGTTTCAACCCGAACCAGCTTGATGAAGTGAGTTTTGAGGTCCCTGAAGCTGAAAAACGATAGACCACAACCTACGTCGAGCCAACGACGTTAACCAAGGCGCTTATCGGGAGGCAACCCGAGGTATTTTTCTTTTCTTTTCTTTTGATTTTTCTTTCCTTAGACCTTTTTCGTAGTTCTTTTGCTTTGTTTCGTTCGCCTGCTACTAATGTTTCAGGTACGAAAGTGATAGGCGTTGTCGTGACACCTAAACAAAATAATCATAACAAACCTAAACAAGTAGTTTGGGCAAGTAAGGGTCGAATCCCACAGAGAATCAGATTATCAATTCAAGTAATTGTAAGTCACCAACTAGGAACTAGGGGGGGTTTGTATGATTTTCGTAACCAAATAACAAGTAGACAAGTAAACAGATTCGCAGGCAAAGGTTGTGAATATGATTGGGAAAAAACGCTACACCTGACAAAGATCACACAACAAGAGATATGGTTGATCAATGAATTCTATTATTCTCAAGTTCTTATATTTCCTTTACTTGTTCTTATCCCGATCATATGTAACTATTAGTTCTACTAGCCCTAATAGTACTTATTACTAAGTCAAATCCGAAAACCTTCAAGACTCAACAAAGCAATAGCATTCAACCAAGGATTCAACAAGATACATGCAATAGAAACAACCCGTTACTATAACATGCAATTAACTCTCTCTCACGATGAACACTCGCAACCGCTTATGTAAATCGTGTTTGCTACTAGATATGCAACCCGAACCCGGAATCACAAGTCCTAGCTATATGGATAATATCAATAAACCTAGGTGATCAGTCTAGATAAACCAATAAGATTCAATAAACATTCAAGCGTAAGAGAATTAATCCAACTAGATAGGAAATCAAACAAGAGTAGAAAACTCACAACCAATCAATTGAAGGCTTCAAAACGTCAAGTGCAACAATGGAGGTTTAGTTCTCCATAGGGTTTGTGAGAGTAAAACTAAGATAGGTGGCAACTAGGGTTCTCTAAACAAAGTCTTCAAAAGACTCTTAAATACTAGGGCAATTAATTCAGAAATAAAGAAAAGAAAATAACAAACTTGGAAACAAAGTCTCAGAAATAAAATAAAACGGGAAATAAAAACTCGGAAAATCTTCAACGCGTCGTCACCGCGGGTGCGGCAATACCCACCGCGGGGTGCGGTGGTATTCCAGAACTTCGCGCTTTCTTCTCTGCTGGCTCACCGCGGGGTGCGGTGATGTTGCCGCGGGTGCGGTGGTACTCCAGCAGCTGTGACACTTTTGTACAAACGTCATAACTTTTGATTCCCAACTCGGATTGTGCTCATATTTTGAGGACTTGCAGTAGACTTCAAGATCTAACTCCTCGAATTGGAATCACTCCATTTGAACATCTGAGTAAAGAGAAAGAATCAATTGAATTCAGCACACTGTCCTTCTACTCTTCAATGCACTTCAAACCTCTGTAAATCCCATGATTTCTTCACTTCTAGTCTTCTCTTCCGGATTACAGAATTACCATCAAATAATATCCAAACATCACCTAAATCATGCTAATAACCACTAGATGCGCTATACAATATATCGCATATCAAATTCCCCCATACTTAAACCTTGCTCGTCCCGAGTAAGCTAAAAACTGAACTCACTCCATCAATCATGCTCCAAGGCCTCAGGAAGTACAAGAAAATATGACACTAGTAGTTACAACACATCAACAATAAGCTCTAAGACAACCAAAACAAGTGATGCAAAACTAATCTAATCCTAACTCCATCTAATCACCTTATTCCTCCATAGTGTCCTACCCGATTCCTCCTTATAACTCCCCTTCTTATGTCGCCACGCCAGGAAAAATGAGGAATCCTAAAAATCACTCTTATTCTTTTCACTCATTTTGCCAAGGCGCCCTTTCGGGTTTTCACCAAGCCACTCATTTCATTTTTCAATAGATGGGCTCACATATACTCACATCACTCTTGACCAATTATTACCCCAGCCTAATGTTGGTCCAAGCCACCTGCTTATTACCGAGGCCGCCCTTTCGGGTTTTCGACATATCCCAGGATTTCTATTTAAGCCTTTTTTCAAATTTTTGGCTCTTTCAATTTTTTTTATTTTTCTCCTCAACAACGTAGCAAGTATAGAACTCTCCCCCATGCTTAAACATTGCATTGTCCTCAATGTAATGAAAGACAAAAGAATAGAAGCACAGGGAAGAGCAAAAAATAACTCATAGACGCCGCTGAGTTGGCTTGGAGACGTACGTTGTTGCTGGCGGTAAAACCATGAACGCTCATGTCTCTGGTGTTACGCGGGATCTTCTTAATCAATAATCTTCTCCTACCGTGCAACCAAAAGGAAACCACTTTGGTGAATAGTGGTATATCAAAGAATTCGGGGCTGCACGACCTTCAATGAACACAAAAAATGGGCTCATATGTCATCGTGGTGTGGGCCCTGGTGTTCCTCCTCTCCAGTTGTCGATTGTAGGGCCATCATCGTTGTCAACCAATGTGTGGGGCTAATGTCTCCTCCTTGACAACATGATGCGCACCTTCTCCATGGGGAACTCCGGACAGCTGGCCTACGATAGAACTCTTTTTTGTTGTTTTGTTGTTGTTTTTTTTTTTTGTTGATCCCCGTTTAAGGATTTTTCGGGGATTTTATTTTCAGTGCAGGGCAAAAGAAGACTTACAATGGTGTGGGAAACATCTTCTTCAATTCGCATAGGGTCTCCTCCTTGTAAGTTAGTCGAAAACAAAGAAAAACAAAAACAAAGCAAGAACACACTAAAAACAAATGCAAAAACAAAGAATGAAAAACAAAGAAAGAAAAACATACCTCGGGTTGCCTCCCGGATAGCGCCTTAGTTATTGTCGTGGCTCGACATCCTACTCAGACAACCTCAACTCGGGTTGCACACAGCAACTGAACTCCTGGGATCTATATCAGGGGGATGTCTCTTTGTATACTCCATGTTGAGTTTTTTTTTATTCTCATGCACTTCATGATGGGTGGACTACTGTATACGCCCATGATTGCACTTGCCATCTTCAGAAATGGCCTACCTAACATCTCAGGGGCTGTATGTTTGTCCTGCCCCGTATCCAGCGTGTAGAAATCCGCCATTTGTACCAAGGCAACCTTCTTGTGCTTCCCCTTCAGTTTCTTTTTGATATTGCCCAGCGCCCTTAAAAATTTTGTGCAGCAAGGGATGTTGTTTGCCAGTGTGACCAAAGGAACGGTTTCTGCGCAGTTACTGAAGGCCTCATAGATTTCATTGATGTTCTTCAGCCTTCGAGTAACATGTAATGCCTCAGGGAAGGGTGTGACGGGGTGTAGCGTAACGAGCGGGGAGGAGTTTAGATGCACGTACTCATCATAGGCGGCCTCGAGAGGGTCGGGGGCTGCCAGGGCGTTTTTGAGAGGGGCGGGCATCGCAGGATCGTTTCCGCAATCGCGGCTCTCCTCCTCTTGGTCGCTGAATTCCTCCAGTCCCAAGAAATACTCTTCCTCAGAAAGCACCTTGCGGTCCCAAATATTGTCTGGAAGGCCCAACTCCTTGAGTGGACCGCGGGCGTGGTCAAATTCCACCGCGGGTGCGGTCGCCTCAGCAGAAAAATTCTTGAGATTTTGTTCACCGTCACCGCGGGTGCGGCAAGAGTGCCACGGGTGCGGTGAAATTTCAGGAGTCTCAGTTTGTTCTGCCGCTGGGTGCGGTGAGAGTGGCGCGGGGTGCGGTCAGTCTTCTGGAGTCCCACCGCGGGTGCGGTGTTCGGGATGCGGGTAGGTGAACTCGACAGAGAGTTCTCGTCTTTGGTGTCGTCCTCTTCAATAGTAGGAGCGACATTCAGCTGCTTACCACTTCTACGCGTCACGGCACTAACATTTTCTCTTGGGTTAACTACCGTTTGAGACGGTAGATTTCCCGAAGTTCTTGCATCAGTCCTAGCGATAGCTTGAGCCATTTGTTCCATCTGCCTTTCTAAATTCTTGATGCTTGACTCCCTAGTTTGAACACTAGTGCTGAAATGTTTAGTCAAAGCGTGGAGCATATCTTCAGTTGACATGGAGGAACTTGGATTGGACATTGGCGGGCTATGCTCATAGGCCGGATTGTACTGCTGTGGATCACCCTGCTAGTAGAACGATTGTGGCTCCGGGTAGAACTCCTGGTAGTCATGACCATATGGAGGGTATTGCTGGTACCCATAACTCGAATTGGGGTGATCTCTCCACCCTGGAGTGTATGCGTTGGAGTATGGGACACATCTCGGCCTCTGTGGATCAAAACCTCTTGCAGCGTTTACTGTAGCTGCATATTCAGGAAGTCTTGGGCAATCGTCAATGGAATGCAGCGGATCATGACAGATTCTGCAGGACTTAACTGGCCTTGCTGCACTTGAAGTTGGGTGATATCCCCTCTCTGGAGTAGATGTGTAGGAATATGGGGGAGATCTCTCCATCTCTGTATCAAAAAAAAAAAAATCAATAGCACGGGTGTGAACCGTAAGATAGGTCCACACGAAAGTTGGTAACAAACACAACCACAAAAACAGAAATTTTGATTCCCCGGCAACGGCGCCAGAAAGTAAATGAAGGCGAGTTTATTTTTCCAAGAAATCCATCACCACCCCGCGGTGAACCACACCGCCCCGCGGTGAAGTCTGGGTACTTGTACTCAACTCTGATTTAAAAATAAAGGGCCCCGAAAAAAAAAATTGTTTTGTTTTCAAAATCATTTTCTAAGTTGGATATGAAGGATTTGACGGTGTTATTTGGATCTCCCCGCGGTCCGGTACTTGGTATTCACCCCATTACTCTCCCATGAACTCAAATAAAAACCCATTAAACACTTCCCGCCAAACCCTAACCTCATCACCCTCTTCTTTCTCTCTTTTTCTACCGCGCCGCGGCCCCTTTCTCCTCTCAAGCCCTCACCCAAAATCTCACAAATCCCTGCCTTTCCCTTGTTCTAAGCTAGATTGTGGAGATCCTTGAACCCAATCTCAGATTCCCATAACCAAGCCGCCACATTACACTCGTCCGACCGCTCCGCAGTGTTTATTGGTTGAAGGGAGGTGTTGTGAGGCTTTGGAGGAGTGATTGGAGGGACGTTGAGCCTTATCTAGGCTCATTGGAGGTTGAGGTAGTACAGATCGCACAGTCACCGCCTCGCTTTGGAGCTCCACCGCCTCGCGTGACTCAGAAATTTCTTTTGATTCGGAGAAGAAGATTGAACAGTCCACCGCCCCGCGTCAGTCCACACCGCGACCCGGCGGAAGCTTTCAGTAGAAAAAAATGGTTCTCACCACCGCCCCGCGGTGAAGCATACCGCCCCGCGGCAAGACCCTGGTGAATGTCTGTCTTTGGTTTGTAAGTCTTCTTTGCCCAACTCTTTGATTCCAACGCATTCACATACTTTAATTATGCCAAGAGCTAGGAAGGTTGGTATGACTGTGGAGGAGAATGAGGCCTATAATGTGGTTGCGGAGAGAGCTGTGCTCCCGTCTCGATTCTTTGATAGAGGGACATTGGCCCAATTGGGAATGTTGGAGATGGTCCAGTTGTGTTTGGATAGGTTGGGGTTGAGTAATTTTCTTGACAAGTGTGCCCCTATTTTTCCCGAGCTCTGTTATCAATTTATTGCCACTATGACAAGACATACATATAGATGTACTATTAATGGTGAGGTGCGCAAGGTGCTTGCTGGCATACGGTTTAAGTATGAGGGACGAGCCTATGAGATTCCGGTGGAGGAAGTCAGGGTGGTGTTGGGAGTGACTAGACCACCTACGGCTTGGTGGAAGAAGGGATCCGACGAGACAAAAATTAATGAGTTCTGGACTACTGCTACAGGAATGCCTGATTTTCAGAAAGGTAGGGAGTCCAGTAACAAACTAGTACACCCTTGTCTGCGCTTAGTTCATAGAGTGTTGGTGCGAGCGTTTTGTGGGAGTGCGGAAGATAGGAAGGTTTCTCTGAGACACCTTGGTTTGCTTCTTCCGATGCTTGACCCTTTGGATGAGGAGACTCCATGTTGGGTTCTAGTGTGGGCTCACAACCTTACGAGGATTCATGATGGTGAGGCGCGTGGCATTGTGCAGGGTAGTCTGATCACCTTGGTTGCTGCTGCCAGGATTCAGACTAACACTATTCCTCAGCCGATCATGCCTGTTTGCTACGATATTCCATTTCTGCGACGGTGTGGTATGTTGAGCAACTCCCAGGAGCAATTCATCTGGTGTTCTTTTGGAGGTCATATGCTGTGCCTTCCTCGTCATTTTACCTATCCGCGGGATTTCACACAATGGTTCATTCCTTTTGACGCTGAGTTCATTCGTCCCGTCTCTGAGGGTCGATTCCAAGCTGCTGTTCCTATGGATATTGATCCTCCTGCGTATGCTGATGCTTCTTCTTCTGCATCTACTTCTGAGGTTACTTGGGATGAGGTGTTTGCTCATTTTGATGCTTTCACGCTGGGTCAACACACTGCAAATGAGGGGATGCTGACTCGCCTGCAGACTTTGTAGACTGATATTAAGAGTGATATTACGAGCCGGTTGAGTTCAGTTGAGACGTCCATGCAGGAGCACTATTTTGGACGGTACCCATATCCGCCAGGCTATCCACCCTACCAGTGAGTTTATTTTCTCTTTCCCCCTATTTAGTTTTGTCTTCTTTTCTACATTGAGGACAATGTGTGATTCAAGTATGGGGGAGGGATTTAGACTTGCTGCCTATCATAGTTAGTGTACATAGTTTGTTTATGCATTTCAATTTTGCATCTCAGATTCGAGCTTTTTATATTCTAAAAAAAAGCCATAAATATGAGAAAAAGGCAATCAAAATCCTGGGATGAGCTGAAAACCCGAAAGGGCGGTTCAGGTAATAAGCAGGTAGTCCGACTGGTATAGACCGGTGTAAAAATGGACTGGAGTGATGTGAGTACATGTGAGATGTCTAGCAAAATGAAATGAGTGGCTAGGTGAAAACCCGAGAGGGAGCCTAGGCAAAATGAGCGTAAAAAAAGAGTGAATTTTAGGATCATTCTGGAGGTTGGCATCATAAGCTGAGGTGATATAAGGAGATCGGATAGGTCACTCTGGAGCGATAAGGAGCTAGACAGGAGTTAGGAATAGATTTATCTCGCATCACTTGTTTTGGTTGTCTGGAGCTGATTGTTGAGATGTTGTAATTACTGGTATCATGTTTGCTCGCACTTCCTGAGGCCTTGGTATTGTATGGTTGGAGTAGTATTAGTTTTAATTTACTCGGGACGAGTAAAGGTCTAAGTATGGGGGAATTTGATAGGTGCCATTTCATACACCTTAACTAGTGATTATTAACATGATTTAGATGGAGTTTCGGTATAGATTTAGGCTAAGTCTGTAATCCAGAAGAAGGGTTGAGAAGTGAAGATATCATAGGATTTACAGCTTAATGAAGGATGGAGAAGATGAAGGAGAAGATTTGCTTAAGACTAATGGAGGAAGGCTACCATCACTTGGTAGTACAGAAGAGCAGAAGATGAAGACTTGAAGAAGTTGTACTTTGCCGCCCCGCGCCAAAAGCCACCGTGACCCGGCGGTGGATCTCAGAGAAGGCAAATGAGCGTAGCTGCCGCCCCGCGGTGGACACGTAGACGCCTCGCAGCCAGCGGAGATTTGTTTCCTATTTTGCATTTTCAGATCTCCTATTTTTATTATTTTATTTCCTTTATTATTATTGTTAGGTTTAGCTTATTTTCCTTTGCCTATTTAAGATCCTTTCCAGGTCTTAGATAGGGGACTCTCGTTTCTTTCTATCTCTAGGTTTTTAGCCAATGAAGAACTAAACGCGTTTGTTTCGCTAGACGATTGAAGTACTGTAATGGATTGGTTGTGAGATTTATATTCCTTGTTCTATATCTTATTAAGTTGGTTTAATTCTCTTGAGCATATTGTCTATTGGTTTTTATTGATTTATCTATAGTAGCTAACTAGGTTTATCGATATTTATCATAGTGCTAGGATTTTGCATATAGCGGAATGCGAGTGCATTTCTAGTAGCAAACACAATTGTTACATATAGTGGAATACGAGTATGCAATTGTGAGAGAGAGTTATTTGCATGTTAAGTAGTAAGGTTTTCTTCTATTTGCATGTATTCTATATCCTTGTTTGAATGCTATTGCTTTATTGATAGTAAGGTTTTCTTCTATTGATATTGTGGTAAGTACTGCCAACAACTGTCTGAATTGATAGTGAATTACGATCAGGATGGGAACAACTATAAGGTTGTGATAAGAACTTGGAACAATAGTTATCAGTGATCAACTAGTTTTATCTGCAGTGTGGATATTTGTCTAGTGGAATACTTCCACACATCATACTTATTCTTTCTCTAAAAGCTTGCATCATTGTTACTCTGCGATCATACAAACCCCCCTTGTTACTTGTCAGTCACACGTCTTTTGCATACAGATAACCGACTCCCTGTGGGATCGACCCTGACTTGCTTGCTATACTCTTTAGTAGGTGAATTAGGATTTCTTTCACAGGAAAACGACACCGGTTTCCGGCCCTGTCATCCATGCTTGCAGCTAAGCCAAGGATCACTTTGATGGAACTCATCTTGACAACAGGCGAGAAGATTTCATCAAAATCAACTCCCTTATTCTAACTAAAGCCTTTCATAACTAGTCGGGCTTTATACTTGACTAGTTTGTCTCCATCTATCTTTAGCCTGAACACCCATTTGTTTCTCAGCGCCTTTCTTCCTTTTGGAAGCTTCACTAGCTCATATGTGTTGTTCTTTTTCAAAGAACTCAACTCTTCTTCCATGGCTTTCACCCACTGAGCTTTTTCTTTGTGGTTCTGCACTTATTGAAAATTTTCAGGCTCCCTGATGTGACTATGGAAACCACCATTTTTGAAGAAGATCAAACACTTATCCAAAAGAAATGGTTCAAAACTTGGAAGGAGTCAAAACCGAAGAATTTGTCTCGTCGACACCTTCTTAGTATTCTGGCCATATCCGGAGCTACGAAAGTCCAATGGAGGCCCATGAGTAGTCATTGGAAAGATAAAGAAATTATCTACAATTTTTATGTGAAGGTCTCCCTCAAAATCGGGCCAACAAAACAGAGAAATCGTAATCTCTACGACAGTTCAGCAGAAATCCCGAAAGAGTTGCAAATCCAGTTGGAGCAAGGCCTCGTCACTTGTGGGCTTAATTCCAACTTCAAGGCCGGCCCATACACACTCTTGGAATCCAAGGAAGAAGCATTCAAGGTCGACCACTCAATGCTTTGACCAAAGCTAGCACCAAGGAATCCTAGGCGCCTTAATACTATGTTTCTATATTTGTTGTTTTTCCATATATGGCTGAGTTAAAGTCTAGCTTTAAACTCCTTTAATTTGCACCATTTTGTAGCTTCAATAGGAGGCGTTTATTTGCTTAAATGTTAGGTGTTTTCTAGCCTTAATAGGAGGCTTGAAGGCTGCCTTGTAAGGCAAGGAAGGCCGACTCACACTAGCCTACTTATAGCCTTCCCTTTGCATTGTTTTGAGAAGAGCTTTGAATTTGATTAAGAAAAACTCTCTCTTTTCTCTAAGTGTTTTTGCGTCAAATTCCTTTGTTGTCAAGTGAGTTCATCTTGCCAACTCTGCTTCTATCTCAACCAAGTCTACTTCGAGTCTTCCCTCCCCTTGAAGAACTATCCAAGTCCGGATTCAAGAGTTTCCTTTGTTGGTGCGTTATATCCAACTTAGGGAGTTCATATCTTCACCAACTTCCACAACCACTCGACTCCACTTTGCACTGTCCTTCACTGATCCCTAAGCCACCAATTCACACCAAAAACGCCGAGCCAATCACTGTCTTCCGCAGATCCATCGTTCCAAAGACAACCTTAACACAACCCCACAAGCTCCTTGCGACCCCTCAGGAAAATCATCATTTCTTCCTGAACCCTTGTCCAATCGTGCTCAAATTTGGAGGGACTCAAGAAGACTTCAAGATTAAACTCTGGGATTTGGAATCACTCAATTCCGATCTCAGACGAGAGAGAACGGTCCATTTCAAGTCAGGTCACATTTTTGGGCTTTGCTTGACGATTCCTTGAAGATCTTCGAAGCCATTCCTTGCACCGTGTCATTCCCGATCCTTGATATTTCATCACTCCCCCTATTCAGTAACTCCAACATACTCATACGAGGGATATCTAGTGGATGGACGACGTTCTTTTTCTGAGCTTCTGAGCTCATTTGCTTCTTCACTCTCTTCTGGCTCCCCCTGCTCAGAACCCTCACCAGTTTCTGCATTTGGCAAGACATCATCTGACGCAGAAATCTCATTTATGCCATTCTCTGAAGAAGACTCCTCACTTGTGTCATTCCCTTCTGAATGAGAGGGTATTTAAACTGGAACCTCATCGACTTCCTCTAGTGTCTCAGAATCTGACAACAACTTGTCTTCGTGAAAGATCACATCCCTAGACCTTATCACCTTTTTCCTTTCTGGATCCCACAACTTGTATCCAAAATCAGTATCTCCATAGCCTAGAAAAATGCATGGAATTGCTCTATCGTCCAGCTTCTGTCTTTGCTCTTTAGGCACGTGCACAAATGCCTTACAGCCAAAGACCCGCAAATGAGAGTATGAAATGTCTCTTCCATACCAAATTCTCTCAAGAATATCAAAATTCAAAGCAGTTGATGGAGATCTATTCATCAAATAGCAGGAAGTCATTACAGCTTCACCCCAAAATGGCTTAGGAAGATTCACCATCTTCAGCATACATCTGACCTTCTCCATGATGGTCATATTCGTCATCTCTGTAACGTCATTGTGTTGTGGAGTGCCCGGAGTTGTCTTCTCATGTCGTATGCCATGCTCCTGGCAATATTTCTGAAACTCATGGGAAGTGTACTCGCCTCCATTATCACTATGAAGGCATTTCAGAGAACGGTCCTTCTCTCTCTCCACCATGGCATGAAATTGCTTGAAGCAATCAAGGACCTGGTCTTTTGTTTTCAAAACAAACACCCAAACCTTTCGTGAAGCATCATCAATAAAGGTCAGGAAATATCTATGACCACCAAGTGTGGGTACATCAATGGGACCACACACATCAGAATACACCAGTTCAAGCAAATTCTTTTTTCTTTCAGAAGATTTGCTAAATGACACTCTAGTTTGTTTACCAAACAAACAATAATCACAAGGGCTCAGAGGAGTACCTTTGGCGAAAGGAATGAGGGACTTCTTCGCCAAAATCTACAGTCCTTTCTCACTCATGTGAGCCAGCCATCTGTGCCATAAATTTGGTGATGCATCATCTTCAACTACATTCAGGTCATCTCTCAAGACCTTCATCTGAGTCTTGTACAGTGTGTAGCTCAGACTCCCTCTAGCAATCACCATCGGGCCTTTAATCAACTTCCATCTCTTATCACCAATGTAATTGTGATAACCCTCTAGGTCCAAAGCATGAAGAGAAATCAAATGCATACGCAAATCAGGTACATGTTGCACATTCTTCAGAGTCGTCGTGCAACCCGCATTTGTTTGAACACATTTGTCACCTATACCAACAATCTATGCGTATCTGGTGTTCCACATCTTCACCTTGCCAAAGTCTCCTGCTCTATAGTTGGTGAATATCTCATTTCTCGATGTAGCATGATAGGATGCAGCTGAGTCCACTATCCATTCTACACGAGAATCTGACTCATCACTGTGATCATCAACACATGAAAGAACAACAAGACCTTCTTTATCACTGTATACAACTACAATGGTGTTCTTATCGTCGTCTTTAGTCATGCTCTTCTTCAAGGCATAGCAATTCTTCTTTAAATGCCCTTCTTTGCCACAGTGAAAGCAAGTAAACTTTCTCTTACCCTGATATGTTCCTCTATTCTATGACTTCCCTCTGGATTTCCCATGTACTTTTCTTTTCTTACTTCTCCCTCTAGACTTGTTCTCTGAAGTCGTCGCCAGAGTCTGCGAAGTGTTAGTGCCCATATCTTTCCTCCTAGTCCACTCGTTGTAGAGACTATCAATCACGGTACTCAAGGACACGACACCACTCGGTGTAGAGTTATTGATGGACACGACCAGAGTCTCCCAGGTATCTGGCAAAGAACTCAGAAGCGGCAAAGCTTGCAGCTCATCATCTAGGACCAACTTAGACCTGTACAAGTCTGGGCTAACCCGTTCGGCCCGGCTCGTCCGCCCGATTTAAAAATCGGGCTTGGACATCATTATTGGCCCGGTCGGGCCGGGTCATCCCGATACAGTAACGGGCCGGCATAGACAAATATCTAGGCTCGAACGGGCCTATAAGCCCGGCCCGATACCCGTTACTGTTCATATAAATATTTAAAAATATATATATATTAAAAAAATACCTAACCCTAATCTTTTGTTCCTCTTCATTCTCTAAGATGTGCCTCCCTTTTCAATCTCCATTCCCCTCCTCAGTTCTCCTGACTCTCCTCTTCTCCTCCATTTTCATTCTCCATTCTCCTCCACCGACCTCCATCATCTCCTCCCGCCTGGACAGTGGCCGCCTCTTCTCCTTCATGGCTTCACCCGCCTGGGCCGCCTCCCACTTCGAACGCCGATCGGGAACCTGCTGCTTCGTGCCAGCCATCGGTCCAGCCACCTGCTGCTTCGCATCGGGAGCCTGCTGCTTCGGTCGGCCACCGGTCCAACCACCGAGCCAGCTGCTTCGATCTGCTTGAATCGTTCGTGCTAGCTGCTTCGATCCCACCGAGCCCTTTGCATTAGCCATCAGGTATTTAAGTGCTTCGATCCTTTAATCGAGCCATTGCATCTGATTTGTTTACCTGAATTTTTTGAGATTATGTTGAATCTGATTTAATATCTTAAATTTTCAAGTTCTATTGTTTTGTTGAAAATATTCCATATAGATTCATAGAAACACTGAACAAATCAACTTCAGCAGCATGTATAATATGGACTTGTGATCTTAATTTACAACTTGTGTACATTGTTAATCGATTATACACTTGTGTAATTTCCAGCCCCTTTTTTTTATTTTTTCAGCCCCTTTATTTATAAATAGTCATATTAAAAAAATGTAAATCAAGCTAATCAACCATATTTTATAAATTAGAACATACAAAAAACGTAACCAGACCGGCCCGCCGGACAACTCGGCTCGGATGACCGGACGGGCTTGGACATAAATTTCAGTCCGTTTGGACCGGATGGGTTTGGCCCAGCCCGGTCAACCGGGTAAAAAACCATCAAAAGCCCGGCCCGAGCCCAGACTTGTATAGGTCTAGACCAACTTCATTCTATTTAGTTGATTCACTAGCTCTTGAAACTCACTCAGGTGCTCGGCAATAAATATTCCATCTTTATATTTCAGATTCACGATCTTTCTGATTACAAAGGCATTACTTTGCGATGACTTTCTCTCGTACATGGATTCCAACTTCTTCCACAAAATGTGTACATTTGTCTCGTTGTTGATATGGTGATAGACATTGTTGTCTACCCACTGCCTGATGGTTCCAACTACATTTCTGTGTAACTTTACCCAGTCACTCTCTTTGATCTCATCTGGTCTGTCCGACCCTAATGCAATCAGATCAGACAGATCTTTGCAGTACAGAATATCTTCCATCTCTGACTTCCAAATCGTGTAGTTGGAAGACGTCAGCTTAATCATCGTACCCACAAACTCCTCTGTCTTAGTCGTCATATCCCGACCCAAAACCTCAAACTGAGCTCTCTCTGGCTCTGATACCACTTGTTGGGATCGATCATTATTTAGTCTCGCTAACAAATCAACAGAAGCTCAAAATCAATGAACCTACGAAACCTAGGTCTCTTTCCGGCAACCAAACCAAAACAGATCGCAGAAACCAAACCACAATCAGGCAACACAACCACAACAGAAATAATGCATAAAATCAACACAAGATTTAAGTGGGAAAAACCCTCCTAAGGAGAGGTAAAAAAACCCATTGTCACCCGCCAGAGCACGAAATCCACTAATCATCAAAACAAGTACAAGTGTTCATACAGATACCAATCTCACACAAGAGATAACAAGATATGGAGAATCAACTCAAGCAAATCTCCAATCTAACAACAAACACTTGTAACCAATGACTAGAACATCCAAGAAGGGCACCTACCAACAAACTCCAGTTGTCGGCTTTCGGAAGCAAGAGACGAAATGACAATGGTGTAGACAAGGAAAAGCCTTCACTTTCTCCACCAAATTCTCTTCTCTCTTTTTCTTTCTCCCTCCTCTCTCTTATGCTCCAAACTCTCTCAAATGGGAGCTGCTAGGGCAAACACTTATGCCCAATTTAAAGATGCAACTCTCGTTCCTTACTCTCTTCCAAATTGCTTTATATATGTGAAGCAAATGGAAGAGTGGGCTGGACATTAAATGGGCCTTCAAGCCCAACACCCTTCACTACCGTCATCATTTGGATCATCCGGGCCTTTCAATTTGTCCTGTGATTTTGAAGGGTGATAACTATCAAGAGTGGACGACCGCCATGAAGAATGCTTTCCGAGCTAAACACATGCAAGATGGAATTTTTGGATGGTCGAATTTTGAAGCAAGCCAATGATACTAAAGATGAAGACAATTAGTTGAGTGTTAACTCTATACATATTTAATTGATCTAAACATGTTGCTTAATTTTATGTATTTTATGATTGTAATGCTTTGTGTGTTGTGATATTGAGATCGAATTTGATATAAAGGATCAAATTTCCAATTGTATGTGTTATATGATTGTCGCTTGGGCATGTCCTTGGTTTGATTTTGTGGACTGGTTTGGAGATTTATGGCAAGGTCGACTGTTCACATCCATTACGTGCCTCGCCGGAACACCTGATTGTAGCGCATACCATCTTGGGTCGTCGGCTGGAGGTGGGGGCGTCGACATGGCATCGGTAGCAACGATACTCCGATATGAGCTCGAATAATTTAATTGTCCAAGGAAAATGGTGAGTTGGATCATGGCCTACATCTGCACCACATCTTACTCAATCAGCAACAATGGTAGCCTACATGGGTTTTTCAAAGGCTTCTTCTTCTATGGTCATCATGGGGGGGCAGGGTCGCATCACCCTCCCCCACTTGGCTGTGAAGCGTCCCCACTTCACCATCATCGAATGTTAGAGGGGAAGTTGTATTTTCAATTGAATGTACAACGCGGAATGATCTTTCTCCGTGGGAGTACAGCTTATGGGTGCCCCTGGAGTGAAATCGCAACGCACGCAAGTGTTGCCACAGTTGGACCCCGGGTTCGAACACGATGCAACAGCGGCCACTGGTGTGTATCGGCGCGTAATGCGTTGCGCGATGAATCTCGTGGACTTGCTCAGCGCGGTTGCCCGCGGTTGGGTGCTCATGTTCCTTCGTCATGCACGACAGGTTGGTGAACGGCCTCAGAGGTGTCAGGTTGGGCAAAGGTTGACAGGTTGGCCGCGCGAGAAGCACACGGTGCTGACAAGAGTCTTTCAACGCAGTGCTGACAATGTCCCTGTAATGCATTTTATCCTTGGGCGCGGTGGGTTTGGAAGTGATGTCCTTGCCTAAGAAAGTACGCGATCTCCTGGTTGTGACAATGTCCCTGCTTGGTGTTGATGCAGTCTTTGCTGCGTCCAAAGTCTTTTCTCGATCACGCTCGACCTGATCTTGTAAAATCTCATGGGGAGACATAGGTAAGAGAGTCACGCACTTCCCATGGTAGGTAAACACATAGGTGTTTAGATACCCATCATAAAGTACGCGACGATCGAACTGCCATGGATGCCCAAACAAGAGATGGGTGGCATCCATTGCAATCACATCACATAAAATTGTGTCATTGTATTGACCAATGGAAAAGGGAATAAGACACTGTCGTGAGACAGTGTTACCTGAGCTTGAAGATAGACATTGTAGGTCATATAGTTGTGGATGAGGCGTTGTCGGCAGGCTGAGATGGTTGACCACCTTCTCATTGACGATGTTGCAACAGCTTCCTCCATCGATGAGTACACTCAGGGACGCCGTCTAGACCAGGCAACGCGTGTGAAATAGGTTCTCGCGTTTGTCGACTAGAGTGTCCTCTTTGACTGTGAGAATGTGACCCGTGATAAGGCTTAGGGGTGTGCCGGCATGTAGCGCGACAGCCTCACACGCATAAGCATCCTCGCGGTCGTCTTCGTCTCCTGCGTCAATGGCCTCAAGCGGTGCCACTTCCTCCTCATAGGATTCATAGCCGGCTGCAGTGTTAGGAGAAAATGACCTTTCTGTTATTCGGACAATCCCTTTTGTAGTGGCCTCGCTGATAGCTCCATGACCCCCTCAATGAAGGCGAAGGATGAAGAGGCGGCAATGAAGGTGCGCTTGAATGGTCCGATGACAAGAGCCCACGCAAGAGCAATGGAACGAGCCACACAATCCTTAGTCTCACGGGCGTACGCAAGTGACGCGGGTTCATCTAGTCCTAAATGGGTCCTCCTCGTGACCTATGAAGGCTTAGGTGATGTTTCGTCCTAACTGACCCCACCCAAAAAGACGAAGACGACGAGTTCGCGGAAGCAGAGCAACAGCCAAGAACTCGGCCCAGAACTCGACCGAGTTCTGGACCGAGTTGTCAACCCCGGCCGAGTCCTTGCAACAGTCAAGAACTCGACCCAAAACTCGGCCGAGTTCTGGGCCGAGTTGTCGTCCTGGAGCCGAGTTGGTTCAACAGTCAGGAACTCGGCCCAGAACTCGACTGAGTTCTAGACCGAGTCGCGGCCTGCGTCAGCGATTTCACTTCGTTCGCTTCGTCGTTTGCTGAACAATTTTATTATTATTTTATATTATTTCTTTTGACGCTATTTAAGACTTGAAACCCTAGTTTGTAACTTTTCACGTTGAATTTGAGTAGTAAAGTTGAGTACGCTCCTTCCCTTGAATTCTAACGTCAACTCTCGATCCCCGGATCGTTTATCCCGTAGCTCGTCGCTTCGAGCAATTGTCGATCATCACGTTGATCCCTTTTGTTCATCACGTTGAACGAGTTTGAAGGCTAACTCTTTAGCCCTAGGAAAGCCATCACGTTGGCTACAGAAGAGAAGAATCGAATCCAAGTTTGAGGAATCCAAGATCTTGCGTTGCAGACAACACTTCAGGGGTTGTTCGTATCAACTGGCATCAGAACCTATCCAAGCTAAGTTTGTTTCTTCTCTCTTATTGTGTTTCCTTGTAATTTTCCGCTTGCAAAAACCCAGAATTTTTTTTTCCTCACCACCGCCCCTTGTCGGAATTATCCCCACCATGAACACCACCACCACCGTCCGCCACCACCACCACTCCGTCCGCCACTCTCTCCACCCCTCACGGCTGGAACCCTAATTTCCCTTAGGTTTGGTTACTTTTCCAACAGCCCTAAAATCTATCCTCTAGCAAATCTTGTTTCCTTATTTGCATATTTTGATTTCCTTGTTTCTTGTTGATTAAGTCTTGCTTTATCTTTGGATTAATTGCTAGATTAGTTGTTAAATTTTATGCCTTCATAGTTGCTTTGTCTCTTGTTTCTTTTCCTGCACTTGCTTGTGTGGTTCTTTCTTGCTTAATTCTCCATCATAACAACACAAAAACAAAAACAAAGTGTGACCGTATAAACAAAAACAAACATACTATTCTCACCTTCCATCAAACAAAAACAGAAAGGTTTGGGAAGACGGAAGCCTCAAAAACAAAAGATACAAAGAATAGGCAGAGAATGCACAATACGGTCATACTTCATCTTCTATTCTTTCATGTCTCTACGCAACTCTTATTGAAAAGGGGCAAAAGAAAAATATTCAACTCTTTTGTGATTAATTCTGAGAAACTTGATTTGATCTACTTGCACTTGGAAATTTGTGTGTTGTTTGGGACTTGATTTGCTAGTTTTTGCTTTCTTTCCTTCCGTTCAAGCCTCTCCCTCCTCACGAGCAACCAAAATTAGTACGCCCAGCGGAAAATTTCTTGGTTCACTTTTGAGACAAGGACTTGGCTTGGACTTGTTCTTTTGCTTGGTGCAACTTACTCCTTGTGTTATATGCTTCGTCTAGGTACTATGGAGTTTCTTCCGCTCAGCCACTCTCCTTCTACGGGCAACCGCAGCCCCGGACACATGGACTCCGCCTATGAACAGCTTGATCACCTTCATGCTGCGAATGACTCCCTTCATGCTGAGAATGACACCTTGCACGCTTCGAATGCTGAAAAAGCCCGGCAAATCGTCGCGAAAGATGTTGAGCTTGCTCGCCTTCGTCGGGCCGTGAGTAACATGACGTTGCCCACAGTTGACCCCTTGCTGAACCCTATGGCCTCCACAAGCCAACCACTGGACCGCAAGGGTAAGGGCGTCTTGTCTACTCCACAAGATCGCCTTCTCTCTCAAATTAAAGGCTACCCTACTAAGCATGGCGATTCCCGCGTCCGGTACAATCCCACCTTTGTTCCGAGAGTTGAGGATTACACTTCGGATCGCTCCCATCGTAGTGTTCGCGCCTCCAATGATCCCCTACCGTATGTCAACACCAAGGACCGTCGGGTACGAGGTCGACAACACACGCGGTATGACGATTCTGAGTCCGAGCGTGATGATGATGATGACCGTGCCTCGGACCACTCCCGGGAAGGATTTGATGATGAGGATGCATATGAGATGGAACGCCTCGAGGAGTTGCGCCCCACGCATCGCGGCTACCGCCGACACTCGCGGGAACGGCGTCGCCCGAACCCCGGGCGCCATGGACCACGTCGCCCCGACATTAAGGTAAAACTCCTAAACTTTTTTGGTGAATTTGATCCCCTTAAGTTTCTTGATTGGCAGCAGTCCATGGAGTATGTGTTGAATCATTACCAATACCCGGAAGAAGAACGGGTTGCTACCGCTGCTTTACACTTCGACGGCGCCGCCAAGGCTTGGTGGCATCGTTTCAGCGCTGACCGTGCGTATCACCGTGATCGTCCAGTCACTTCTTGGCGCCACCTTATGCGGATCATGTGAAAGAAGTATGTCCCCGAGGACTTTACTTCCAAAATGCGCCTCAAGATACAACTCGCGGCCCAAGGTAACCGTTCTCCTCTTGACTTCTATGCTGAACTTGAAGAATTGTCCCACAAGGCAGGTATCCATCACACTGACGAGGACTTTCGGAGTATGTTCCTACGTGGCCTGCATGAGCCTATTAGAAACCAACTTCGGGTGCTAAACATAAGAGACCTCCAAAAGTGCGCACATACGGCACATAGAGATATGGTCGCAAGCTCAAGCGGCCAAACGAGCATCTTGGTCTCGCACTAACTCCAGGTATGTTCCTTCCCCTAATTCAGGTTCATTTCCTTCTACTGTGCGCCCCTCTTCACAGTCCGCTCCCGTGACTACAACGCCGACGCCGGCCACTCGGTCGAGCACCACTCCGGCGCGCGTCAACGAGCCACCACAGCGTCGTGCACCTCCTTCCGATGATAGGGCAAGGGACAATATATGTTTTAAGTGCCAAGGGCATGGCCACATATAGCGGGACTGCCCCAACAAAAAGCGAGTCCTCTTCTCATACCTCTCCGGATACGAGTCCTTTGACGAGGACACTCCGGACGGCACACCAGTGTTTGATTCGTATGGGCAGGACGAGGAGGAGGAGAAGTTGGATGGTTACGTCTGTAGTCCCATGGATGATCAAGGCAACGTGCCTCTTAGCTTGGTTACTCGCCGTGTTCTTACCGCCAAAGAAGGTACCTTACTTGACCAACGTGAAAATTTATTTCATACTAAATATGCGATCCAGGGTGCTTCTTTGAGTGTCATTATAGATGGTGGAAGTTGTTGCAATATCATCAACGAAAAGGTGATCAAGCACTTCAAGTTCGACACAACTCCACACCCCCAACCCTACAGCCTACAATGGATTTCTGAGGATGATGATTCCAATGTTGTGAAGCGACAATGCACCATCAATTTTAGCATTAGCCATTACAAGGATTCGGTCCTTTGCGACGTAGTACCCATGGATGCCACCCATCTTCTCTTAGGGCGACCTTGGCAATTTGACAAGCGAGATCTTCATGATGGGTTTCTCAACAGCTACGTCTTCATGCACACTGGCAGAAAGGTGACATTGCTTCCTATGAGCCCTCAGGAGATTATGCAGGATCACGTGGAAAGGAACCGCGTCAAGGCTCTTGAACAAGCCAAGGCACAGGCAGCTGGCCGTGAAACGCCACAGAAGATGGCCCCCAAACAGCCCCTTAAGCCGTCCACAGTAGGCATTCAAGGTTCGTGTGAGAACCGCCTTCTACTGGCTCGGTCTCGGGATGTCTCTCCAATCATTCAGGGACGACTTCCTTGCTTTTTACTTGTTCCTTTCGCATGTCTTTTAAATGTTAAAGATCTTGTTGATTTACCCCTGCAGTGACTTCCCTTTTGCAGGAATTTGAGGATGTGATGCCCGAGGAACTCCCAGAAGGATTGCCATCTATTCGTGGAATTGAGCATCAAATCGACTTTGTCCTCGGCGCCTCTCTTCCTAACCGCGCTGCATACCGTGCGAGCTCGGAAGAAACCAAGGAATTGCAGCGTCAAGTGCAAGAGTTGATGGATAAGGGCCACGTCCGAGAGAGCTTAAGCTCCTGTGCAGTACCGGTGATTCTAGTGCCTAAGAAGGACGGTAGTTGGCGCATGTGTGTTGATTGTCGGGTGATCAACCAAATTACAGTGAAGTATCGACACCCTATTCCTCAACTTGATGATATGCTTGATGAATTGCATGGTGCTACATTATTTTCTAAAATTGACCTTAAGAGTGGTTATCATCAAATTAGGATGCAGGAGGGTGATGAGTGGAAAACTGCTTTTAAGACTAAGTACGGCCTTTATGAGTGGTTAGTTATGCCTTTTGGTTTGACCAATGCTCCTAGAACTTTTATGCGATTGATGAATCATATTTTACGGGTGTACTTAGGCAAATTTGTAGTTGTCTACTTCGATGATATCCTTGTTTACAGCAGGTCATTAGATGAGCATCTTGAGCATCTTAGGAAGGTCTTAGAGTGTCTTAGAAATGAGAAACTTTATGCTAACCTTGGTAAATGTTCTTTTTGCTCGGATTCCACTATTTTTCTTGGTTTTGTTGTTAGCAAGGATGGGCTGAAAGTTGACCAAGAGAAGGTCCGCGCCATAGAGGATTGGCCACGCCCCACAACTCCAACCATGGTTCATTCCTTCATGGGCTTGGCTGGCTTCTACCGCCGATTTGTGCGTGATTTCTCCACCATTGCAGCCCCATTGCATGAGCTTACAAAGAAGGCTGCGTCCATTGAGTGGACGACCGCACACGAGACTGCCTTCACCACCTTGAAGGACCGGTTGGGCCACGCTCCTTTGCTGAAATTACCGGACTTCTCCAAGACTTTTGAGGTGGAGTGTGACGCCTCTCATCATGGAATTGGAGGGGTTTTGCTGCAGGATAGGCGTCCCATTGCTTACTTTAGCAAAAAGCTCACAGGCGCCCAACTCAACTACCCCACGTATGACAAGGAGCTCTATGCTCTTATTCGGGTGTTGAAGACTTGGCAGCACTACCTATGGCCTAAGGAGTTTGTCATTCACTCGGACCATGAGGCATTGAAGTACTTGAAGAGCCAGTACATCCTCAACCGGCGCCATGCACGATGGGTAGAGTTCATGGAGACCTTCCCCTATGTGGTCAAATACAAGAAAGGTAAGGAGAATGTGGTTGTTGATGCCCTTTCTCGTAGGTTTGTGTTACTTACCCATCTTGATGCTTCTATCTTAGGCTTCTCCTTGATTAAAGATGTGTATATGCATGATGATGACTTTGCTGTAATTTTTCAAACATGCATGGAAAAGGGAGAGTCTAATGGATTCTATGTTGATAATGGATACCTCTTTAAGGCCGAGAAACTGTGTATCCCTAAAACGTCTATACGTAGGTTGCTAATTCAAGAAGCTCACGAGGGTAGAGGACATTTTGGTATCCCTAAGACTTTGGCTGCATTAAAGGAACATTTCTTTTGGCCTAAAATGTTGCATCATGTTACACGTTTTTGCAAGGCTTGTGTTACTTGTGTGCATGCTAAGTCTAGATCGAGTCCCCAAGGATTGTATATCCTTTTGCCTATCCCGGATGTTCCTTGGGAAGATATAAGTATGGATTTTATCACTGGTTTGCCCATGTCTAAGAAGGGGAGGGACTCGATATTTGTAGCGGTCGATAGGTTTTCTAAGATGGCTCACTTCATTGCATGCAAGACTACTAACAATGCTTCTGAGATCGCTTCCTTATTTTTTGAGCATATTGTTAAGCTGCATGGTATCCCTCGGAGTATAGTGTCAGATCGTGATGCTAAATTTGTGAGTTATTTCTGGAAATCTTTGTGGGCCAAACTGGGGACTAAGTTGTTGTTCTCTACTAGCTATCACCCCCAGACTGATGGCCAAACGGAGGTTACTAATAGGACTTTGGGTGCTTTATTGCGTACTATGTTAAAGTCTAACCTCCGCAAGTGGGAAGATTGCTTGCCGTTTGTTGAATTTGCTTATAACAGGTCAATGCACTCGGCTACGCAGAAGACTCCCTTCCAGGTTGTCTACGGCCTCAACCCGCTCACCCCTCTGGATCTCGTTCCACGGCCAATGAAGGACAAGGAAAGCCTCAGGGGGGTGGAGCGTGCGGACCAGGTCAAGACTTTTCATGAGAGGACGAGGCAGCAGCTGGAGCGGAGGTCCGAGCAAGTAGCCACTCAGCGCAACAAAATCCGTCGCCCGATTACATATGAACCCGGAGACTTGGTGTGGCTCCACTTACACAAGGAACGCTTTCCATTGAAGCGACGCCACAAGCTGGACGCGAGAGGTGATGGTCCTTTCCAGGTACTACAACGCCTTGGGGCCAATGCCTACCGCTTGGAGTTACCCGATGACTATGGCGCGCATCCGACTTTCAACGTCGCTGACCTTGTGCCTTACACGCCGCCTGCTTTTGACGACGAGGACGAAGTGGGGACGCTTCGTAGCCAAGAAGGGGAGATTGATAGCTCCATGACCCCCTCAATGACGGCGAAGGATGAAGAGGACACAATGAAGGTGCGCTCGAATGGTCCGATGACAAGAGCCCGCGCAAGAGCAATGGAACGAGCCACACAATCCTTAGTCTCACGGGCGTACGCAAGTGACGCGGGTTCATCTAGTCCTAAATGGGTCCTCCTCGTGACCTATGAAGGCTTAGGTGATGTTTCGTCCTAACTGACCCCACCAAAAAGACGAAGACGACGAGTTCGCGGAAGCAGAGCAGCAGCCAAGAACTCGGCCCATAACTCGACCGAGTTGTCGCTCCAGTCAAGAACTCGGCCCAGAACTCGACCGAGTTGTCAACCCCGGCCGAGTCCTTGCAACAGTCAAGAACTCGACCCAGAACTCGGCCGAGTTCTGGGCCGAGTTGTCGTCCTGGAGCCGAGTTGGTTCAACAGTCAGGAACTCGGCCCAGAACTCGGTCGAGTTCTGGACCGAGTCGCGGCCCGCGTCAGCGATTTCGCTTCGTTCGCTTCGTCGTTTGCTGAACAATTTTATTATTATTTCTTTTGACGCTATTTAAGACTTGAAACCCTAGTTTGAAACTTTTCACGTTGAATTTGAGTAGTAAACTTGAGTACGCTCCTTCCCTTGAATTCTAACGTCAACTCTCGATCCCCGGATCGTTTATCTCAGTAGCTCGTCGCTTCGAGCAATTGTCGATCATCACGTTGATCCCTTTCGTTCATCACGTTGAACGAGTTTGAAGGCTAACTCTTTAGCCCTAGGAAAGCCATCACGTTGGCTACAGAAAAGAAGAATTGAATCCAAGCTTGAGGAATCCAAGATCCTGCGTTGCAGACAACACTTCAGGGGTTGTTCACATCACTCGCCCTCCACACTTGAAACATTCAAGGTCACGTGCACGCTCAGTGCTCTGTGAGGAGTCATTTGCGGTGATCGTGTGAGCTGCAGTTAGAGGTGGGCAACGCGTTCTTGCCATGTTTGTCTTGGATGGACGCGCTGGTTCCTGTGACTGGAGCGCGCACATCAGTAGTAAGGGAATGACTAGGGTTAGATTCATACCTGCGTTGGCTTTGAGTTTGCCAAGATGATTGCTTGCGGTGGTTGAGCTGGTTGTGGACCTGCAACGCCGTGTGTGTCAATGTGTTGAGGTCTTTGATGGGCAAGATTGTAACACCCCCCAATTGTATCCTTGAAAGGTATTACCGCCAGTGACCTCAGACGTTCTGTCTGATGTCACCCAAGGCTTAACCAATTGATACAAATCATAAACCAACAGTTATAATACAAATATTATAACTTTCATTTAAACCATAGTCTCGGAATTTCAACAGAATTCCAAATACATCAGAAATACAGAGGAAGTCTTTTAAAAGTAAATGACATAAGGTCTTGATCACAGCGATCACCGCCAAGGATCTCAACCTGGATAAACTTATCAAAAACACCATTTGCCTTCATAGTCGTTCTAGCCTTCACGAAACTGCAATCTATCTGATGTGCCGAATCGAACGGATGACACCAGCCAACCATGCAAGGGAATAAATTCGGTTGGTTAGTCTAATGAAAGACTATGCAAGGGTTAAAAGCAGAGTGGTTCTAAGTAGTCGTATTAGGTTAGACTCATCGCTTCTCGAATAAAAACCGATGACGATATTCAACCATCATACTCCTACTGGAATATACGAAAAGGCATGATCAAGAGAAGATTCTGAAAGACCGAGTCTTACAGCAATCAACCCAACAGAAGACTTCAATGAATTGAGTCTTATCGAAAGCATGACAAATGTTGGAGAACATATAATTTCATACAAGCGTTCAAAACGACTTGATGTTTCGGTTCCCGACCAACCTCACCGCACAATGCGAATCCAGATTGGAAAGGGAACTTTACTCTGATCAAAGTCAAGACGAGTTTTCCTAGCTGCACTACTCGCCTGAGGGTATATTAATTATGTACACCAATGGCACTTATCTCATTTAATTCCAAATGCGCATCACGTTATAAGCTTTTATCATGATCAGCTCGTCCCGAGACGAGAGATCTTTTGGGAGCAACTCCCAGGTTTGTGACACTGGCTAAGTGCACCACCTCTATACCCGAGTATAGAGGAAGGTCATGACCAACAAGATGGTGTTAGGGGATTTGTCGCCCTCTTCACCAGGTTATAAAGAAACGACTGGACCTCACAGGGCCCTAGTAGCGTTTTTACGAATACTCGTGCTAACTAAACAGTTCAAGCACGCAATAATCCACATCAATGCCCTCAAGGCAATCATCATAAATATATATCTATAATAGCGTTGTTCTAGCAGATATACAACCTATTATAATATCATATTTAATTATATCATTTATCAAAACTGTTCCCAACGAAAACAGTAAATCATCCCAAATTAATTAACAATTAAACAATTGATAATTAATGGAAATATGGAATGATAAGCAAGAATGAACCGCCACTTGCCTTAGATTAGACGAAAGCTTGAACAAGCTTAGAGACAACGGGTTCCTGGGTCCGAAATAGGGACATATCCTGGATAAAAAATCCCTATGGAACGACCCATAACGAGACCCTAAGTTAGATTCGATAACCAGATATACGAATCTAAAGGAATACGAAAGAATCGAAGGAGCCAAGCCTCGCCCAAGACCACAACACCCAAGAACACACCACGAGCCAGCCCACCGCGGGTGCGCCGGCCCTGACCGCGGGTGCGGTGGCCTTGGCCGCGGGGTGCGGTGGCTCTGGCCACGGGTGCGGTGGAATTACAGAGCGAGGGGGCAACGATGACGACGATGACGAAACTCACCGTGATCGACTCGTATGGATTCGATTAGGAGGGGCTTTGATTTCCAAACACTTTGGATCACCAAACACCACTTTGAGAGCACCTCTTACACCAAAGGGAACTCCGACGACAACTCCGGCGAGCTTGAAGAAATTCCGGCGAGAGGAATTTGAGAGATTTGAGAAAGATTCAGATGTGATTTATCCCAGTCCAAATCCTCTCCTTTTATAGCCCAAGCAAGGAGCTCAAGCAAGGAGCTTAGTCATGGTAGGCGCCTACACACAGGATGGGACAAGCAGCTCAGGCGAAGGGATAGCGTTGCAGCGACTGAACTCCGGCGTCGCAGAAATCATCATGGCATCGCGGGGTGCGGTGGCTCCACCGCGGGTGCGGTGACCGCCTCACCTGACCGCCTCAGAAAATGGCTTGCACCGCGGGGTGCGGCCACTTGACTGCGGGTGCGGTCAAGGCCATTTTTTCCCTCTTTTGTCTTCTTTTGTCCGGTTAACTTTATGGGTAAATATTTTAACCACGGGTTAAATATATTCATACCCGGTTAACGTATTTGCACCCGAATGAATATTCTAAGCCCCGAAAATATGTCGAATGTATTTTATTCCACTCAGGAAATTATTACAGAGATCATGAACATTGCGGAATGTCTAAACTTCTCTGAAATAAATTTGACGACAGTAGTACGGGAGTTGGGAAATTTCCAAAATACCCTTACAAAATGAAGGATATTACATCACCTCCCCCTTAAAAGAAGTTTCGACCCCAAAACTTAGGCCGAAAACATCTCGGGAAAGCGTCTATGCATATCCGCCTCAGTCTCCCAAGTTTCCCAAGTAACCTCTTCGGTTCCTGACTTGGACCACAAAATCCGTACCAACGGTACTACCTTGTTGCGTAGCTGCTTCTCACGACGTTCGAGAATACGCACAGGTATCTCCTCATAGGTACCATTTGTCTGGATCTCGATGTCTTCATAGCTCAGCACATGAGATTCATCTAGCACGTACTTCCTCAGCAAAGATACATGGAACACGTCATGCATTGGGTGTGCCGATGGCGGCAATGCCAAACGATACGCTAGAGACCCCACTCTATCAAGGATCTCAAATGGTCCCACGTAGCGAGGGTTAAGCTTCCCACACTTACCAAATCTGAATACACCCTTAGATGGCGATATTCTGACAAACACTTTGTCACCAACCTCAAACTCGACATTCCTACGCTTCAGATCTGCATAAGACTTCTGTCGACTATGAGCTGTTAACATCCTCTGTCTTATTAAAAGAAATGTCCAAGGCAGTCCTTTCGACTAACTCTGGTCCGAGCAGAACCTTGTCGACATTCTCATCCCAACAAATTGGAGATTTGCACCTTCGACCGTACAAAGCCTCGAATGGAGCCATCTTGATGGTAGCATACCAACTATTGTTGTACGTGAACTCTGTTGGGGTCGGAAAATCGACAACTCGTCCATTGGGCATCAACTGTCTAACGTAACCGTCGGACGCATCAGACCTGTCGGACGTGAGCCATGCGACCGTCGCCTGATTCCTGGATGCAACGGACCAGCGAGATTTTCTCCTTTAAGTATAACAACTCCGAGATCTCCAACGGCTATATGCATTATTTCAGCCATCAAGGAAGGAATCAACCATCTTTAAGAGAGGATCAAGGCTTATTAAGGAGAGATCAAGAGCATTTAAGGAGAGATCAAGAGCATTTAAAGAGAGATCAAGAGCATTTAAGGAGAGATCAAGAGCATTTAGGGAGGGATCAAGCAAGTATAAATAAGGCTCTAGGAGAAGCCTCAAAGGACACTCTACGACATTCTACAACACTCCATTTTCAGCAACAACCATTTGTACTCTCATCACCGAACTCTCATTTTTATATATTCTATCTTGTCCAACGTTGTTTAGTCTGACCGACGCTTGTAATCTGGTCCGATCATCTCGTCTTCTTTGACTATTCATGTTGTAACCTTCTTCTTCCTCTCTTGCATCACAAAAACTACCATTTGTAATCACTTATTCTCATCAAGCGGAGTAGATTTATCACCCTAACTATTGTTACCCCTCAAATCAACGGATAAAAGATCGATTGGTCATTTTTCGTCCAAAACAATTTGGCGCCCACCGTGGGGCCGATAGTTAGATAATCCTGATTCATCTACTTCCTAATCCAAACACATCCAATTCGTGGCCATGCAAGGAGGACAGGGGCAAGTCACCATGGATGACCTCTCAAAAAGGATCGACTCATTGAGGAGAACACTAGATCTCCAAAAGGCCCAGATCATCGAGATGGCTGCCCAAAAATCTCAAACTGATGCCAAGATAGCACAGTTGACTCTTCAAAACGAGTCCCTACGAGAAAAAATTAGGTCCAATGTCTCAAACTCAAGACAAGGTCGACTCCTTAATATAGGCGACCAAGCAAGGCGACCAGATCTGACGAGGCGACCTGACCTGACGATGCGATCGGATCTGACAAGACGACAGGATCCAACGACGCGATCAGACCAGACGACACGACCGTGTCTGACGGACCAGTCCAACCTATATGATCTCATCAAGCAACAAATTGAGGAGCACTTTAAGGTTGTGGACGAAAGGATCTCTAGAATCCCCGGCGCCCCTCGACCCATTGAAAAAGAAGCCGACAACTGCTTTGAAGATTCACCCTTCGTGGAAGCGATCAATGCAGTCGAAATGCCAAAAACGTTTGTCATCTCAAACATGACTTACTACGACGGTTCAGGCGATCCAGAAGACCACGTGTCCATTTACAAACAAAATTTGATGGCATGTCCAATCCCTCATGAGACGCGCGAGGCTATCATGTGCAAGGGATTCGGGTCCACTTTGGTCGGACCAGCCCTTACATGGTTCGTCAATCTACCGAACGGGTCTATCTCGTCATTCACTGACTTGGTCAACACCTTCAAGATCCAGTTCATTAGCGGCCGATGTCCCAAAAAACAGTACAGTGACTTGTACCGGATCATACAGGGGCACGACGAAACGACAAGGGACTACTTGAAGCGGTTTAACCGGGAGAAAATTGGGATCCTCAATTGCGACGTCCCGACCTCCATAGAAGCGTTCCGCCAAGGACTCGATAAAGAAGGCGATCTCTACGAAGATCTCACAAGGTACCCATGTAAGACCTTTGAAGACGCCCAAGCTAAGGCAACGGCTCAAATTCGACTCGAAGAAGACGCACCCGAAAGGATGACGCATCATCGAAGGGACAATAGGTTTCATCCATATCGTTTCTAAGTAATTTATTACGTATTATCATTATCATTTACTATTTGCACTCATCGCATCTTTGGATTATCGCTTTTCGAATTACAAAATAATTTGACTTTTACATGTCGACCTACGATTACATTCGTGTCATTTCAATTTTAAATATATTCTCGCTATATACTATTACTTGACATGATTGCTAACATGACTATTGGAGGATTGTCGATAAACTCGAGCACCAAATCCTACCATGTCTTTTTGATCCTACAAGGTACATGACGAATCTATTCAGTGCGACGAATACAAGACAACATCAAAATCAACTACGAACAAATCGACTTGACATGTCGCGTTACATTTTCATATATACGGGTGACGACCCTTAACATACACGTTGGATCCAGTCATCCGCAAAAAGCGCTTACATTACACGATCGATCGGAACACGGGTGAGATGAACAACACAGGCACGTCGACACACCGCCTGCCTTACACATTACATAAGGTTAATACACCTTATTACATTTACGCAATAGAAACATATTGCTTACCTCCCCGGCATAGAGTCATGACTAACACACATTACGGGTGACAAACCCTACATACGGTACCTACAAATACACAAACCTGCGCAGTACATGTTTACAAAGTTAACGCCTCACACGGCTACAACTTACACACGACCCACCAACAAAAGCTTTTACGCAAACGGTGGTACAATACAATATACATTTACGGAGTTAACGCCCGATGACTAAAAACTTCAATTCAACACTTTCAAAGACAAAAGCTTGTACACAAGCAACAACACATCACATCAATTCGTCGACTATCTACATAGCAGGACGAGTTCGGACAAATCGAAATTACTGAAGGACGATTCCCTTGAAGACTTGAAATTCATCTCATCCACCGCCTTGCATCGATGACTAAGATGAATTTGGGGCAATTGTTGGGGTCGGAAAATCGACTACTCATCCAATGGGCCTCAACTGTCTGACGCAAATGTCGGACGCATCAGACTTGTCGGACGTGAGCCATGCGACCGTCGCCTGATTCCTGGACGCAACGGACCAGCGAGATTTTCTCCTTTAAGTATAACAACTCCGAGATCTCCAACGGCTATATGCATTATTTCAGCCATCAAGGAAGGAATCAACCATCTTTAAGAGAGGATCAAGGCTTATTAAGGAGAGATCAAGAGCATTTAAGGAGATATCAAGAGCATTTAAAGAGAGATCAAGAGCATTTAAGGAGAGATCAAGATTATTTAGGGAGGGATCAAGCAAGTATAAATAAGGCTCTAGGAGAAGCCTCAAAGGACACTCTACGACATTCTACAACACTCCATTTTCAGCAACAACCATTTGTACTCTCATCACCGAACTCTCTTTTTTATATATTCTATCTTGTCCAACGTTGTTTAGTCCGACCGACGCTTGTAATCCGGTCCGACCATCTCGTCTTCTTCGACTATTCATGTTGTAACCTTCTTCTTCCTCTCTTGCATCACAAAAACTACCATTTGTAATCACTTATTCTCATCAAACGGAGTAGATTTATCACCCTAACTATTGTTACCCCTCAAATCAACGGATAAAAGATCGATTGGTCATTTTTCGTCCAAAACAAACTCAATCAGACTCAAGTTGTTCTCCCAGCTAGTCGGACGATCGAGTACACAAGCTCTCAGCATGTCATCCAAGGTCTGGATGGTCCTTTCAGATTGTCCATCCGTCTGAGGATGAAACACAGTACTGAATCTCAACTCGGTTCCCATGGCCTTGTGGAGTTCCTTCCAGAATCTCAACATGAATCGGCCATCACGATCCGATACAATGGTCTTTGGAGTACCATGCAAACGGATAACCTCGTGTAAGAACACTTCTGATAGCCTCTGGGTTCCCCATGTTGACTTGATAGCCACGAAGTGAGCACTCTTCGTGAGTCTGTCAATGACAACCCAAATAGCATCCTTTTGACTCTGAGTCTTAGGCAACCCTGTAACGAAATCCATTGCAATATCCTCCCATTTCCATTCTGGAACTGGAAGGGGTAGCAATTCACCACCTGGTCTGCGGTGTTCTATCTTGACCTTCTGACAAGTCAAGCATTTCGCCACAAACTCTGCTACATCCCACTTCATGTTGGGCCACCAGAATTTCTTTCTGAGGTCCTTGTACATCTTGCTCTTGTACATCTTGCTAGAGCCTGGATGTACAGAATAAGCTGACGAATGGGCTTCCCTCATCACTAACTGGCGAAGACCATCAACGTCAGGCACACAAATCCGGTCTTGAAACCAGAGTGATCCATCTTCCTGAATCACGAAACCGAGAGCTTTCCCGTCCATTACTTCACTGCTTAGTTTCACCAAGATAACATCAACGACCTGCTTCTCCCTGATCTGATCAAGAAGCGTAGCTTGAATCTCAAGCATACTCAGGTATCCTCGATGTTGATCGTACAAGACTTCAATCTCGCACAACCCTTGGTTCAGCTTGGTCTGAGCAGTAAGTAGAGCCACTACCGTCTCGTGCGGCGTCTTCTGGCTAAAGGCCTTGGCTACTACATTAGCATTGCCTGGATGATACAGCAGTTCGATGTCGTGGTATTTGAGTAGCTCTAACCAACGACGTTGTCTCATATTCAACTCCTTCTGAGTGAATATATACTTGAGACTCTTATGATCAGTGAAGACTTGGCATCTCACACCATAGAGATAGTGTCTCCAAATCTTCAGTGCAAAAACTACTGCTGCTAACTCCAGATCATGCGTCGGATAGTTTTCTTCATAGGTTTTCAGTTGTCTAGATGCGTAAGCGATAACCTTGCCTCTTTGCATCAACACACATCCTAAACCACTCTTTGAAGCATCACTATAGACTGCATAACCATCAGTTCCTTCCGATAGCGTTAGCACTGGTGCGGAGGTCAAATACTGTTTCAGCTTCTGAAAACTGGCCTCGCACTTGTCATCCCAGACAAACTTCTTGTGGACCTTGCGGAGCAGACCGGTCATAGGTAGAGCGATCTTAGAAAATCCCTCCACAAACCGTCTGTAGTATCCAGCAAGTCCTAGGAAACTGCGCACCTCCTTCACATTCTGAGGCTGCTTCCAATTGGCTACCGCTTCAATCTTCTGGGGATCAACCATAACCCCATTCTCATTAATCACATGGCCTAATAAAGCCACTTCCTTGATCCAAAAGTCACACTTAGACAACTTTGCATATAGCTGATTTTGTCTAAGGACTGAAAAAGTAATCCGAAGATGTTCCTCGTGAGCCTCCTCACTCGGGGAATAAATCAAAATATCGTCGATGAAAACCACCACAAACTTATCCAAGTATTGGTGAAAACATCGATGCATTAGGTCCATAAAGACCACTGGAGCATTGGTAAGTCCAAATGGCATGACTACGAACTCGTAGTGACCATATCTTGTCCGGAACGCAGTCCTCGGAATATCTTCCTCACGAATCCTGAGCTGATGGTAACCAGACCTTAGATCGATTTTGGAAAAGACTTTTGCTCCTTGCAGTTGATCCAACAGATCATCAATCCTCGGCAACGGGTACTTGTTCTTGATCGTAACTTTATTCAACTCACGATAGTCGATACAAAGTCGGAACGATCCATCCTTCTTCTTGACGAACAGGACCGGAGCACCCCAAGGCGATGCACTCGGCCTTATATAACCCTTCTCAAGAAGATCTTCGAGTTGCTTCTTCAATTCTTGCATCTCCGCAGGAGCCATCCGATACGGTGCCTTAGAGATCGGCGCGGTACCAGGCTCAAGATCAATAGAAAATTCCATGTCACGATTCGGGGGTAATCCAAGAATCTCTTCCGGAAAGACATCCGGAAACTCACTAATCACAGGAATATCAAGAATTGATGGTTCATCTTTCATGGGCGGATCCAGGTAGCAAAGGTACCCGACACAACCTTGTCGAAGTAGCTTAAACGCAGCCATCACATTGATGAGCCTGCCATTATCAGCGTCATTCCGACCCTTGAATTTGCACACACACTGGCCCTCAGATGACACCGTCATAGTTCTCGAGCTAAAATCGATTACCGCCTCATGACGCGTCAGCCAATCCATACCGAGAATAATGTCGTATGGAGCCATGGCAATACAAATCAAGTCTACCTCGAATTTCTTACCCTGGAAGGTAATCGGAAATTCAGACAGACGCTTGGTCCCAACCAAACGGTCACTATTGGGAAGATTTACAACGAAAGGTTCACAAACCTCGTTGCAAACTAAGCCTAACTTGCTAACACAATTTTCCGGAATAAAGGAATGGGTAGCACCCGAATCAAATAGCATACATACTGAAGTAGAATGAAGGTATAAAGTACCTTGGGCAATTGGAGCGTTAGGTCCATCAGCCTCACGCATCTCGTAAAGGCGCTGACCTTGACCTCCAGAAGCAGCTGGGGCTTTCCCCTTGTTCTGTGCAGTTGTCTGCATCAAAGGACTAGGAGTCTCTGCCGGTTTAAACCCGGGTCGATTGTTCTAATTAACAGACCCCTGTTGTGACTCCATTCCTTTATGCTTTCCCTGCCAATAGAATTTATGCACGTGCCCTTCAATTCCACAGCCAAAACACGTCTTTCTTTCCTTCTGACATGCACTACTCTTGTGCCCAGTTGCACCACAATTGTAGCATTGGATCAGACTCTTGCCCTGACCCGATTGCTGTGTTGACCCTCCTTGAGTCATATCCGTCTTTGCCTTGCTAGACTTGGCAAAATTAGACGGTGACGCAGGACGTTTAAATCCACTTGCCTGAGGTTGATTTTGCATCGACCTCTGGCGATTTCGTATCTTGGTCGACTCCTCCAGAGTCACCTCCAGCTTATAGGCTGCATCCACGTACTGTTCCAAGGTAGAGCATCCATGACGCACCATCCATGGTTTAATATCTGGACTCATCCATTCATGGAAGTGCCAGATTTTCTGCTCCTCGCTGGACACATCCGACCCAGCGTATTGCAATAAATGATTGAACTTGGCCGCCAACTCGGTCACTTTCAATCCATCAGTCTTTGGGTAAAGAAACTCCTTGTGCTTCTTTTCCCTCATAGCCCGAGAAAAGAAACGGTCCATCATCTTAGCCTTGAACATGCCCTAGTTCAGATCGGCATGATCAGCTAAGCCAGTACTTTCCCACCATTCACTAGCTACTTCCTTCAACTGAAGGGAAGCAATGTGTACTTTCTATGCTTCCGTGCACTCAACATTGCGGAATAACCTCTCCATGTGGGAAAACTAATGAGTCCACTCTGACTGGCTCTCCTTTTCCATCATAACTGTCAGGTCTCATAGAGTTAATGGCCTTTAGTGCTCGGCCATAATCACCTCTATTCCTGACCGCCTCATCTCGGTGTACATGGACATTTGGCTCCTCAACTCTAGGAACCACTGGGGGAACTGGCACGTCTTGTGCCTGGGGTGCGACTGGTCGCATAATGTCAGTGAATGCTTGCATAACAGTTCCCCGAATAGCTGCAACTACTGCTGCATTAAACACCGCTGGAGCGTCGGCCTGAGCTTGGCCATTGCCCCTGGGTTATTGTTGGAAGCAGACTCATGTTCCTCCATAGGGTTCGCAGTGTTCCTTTCAATTGGTATGGGATCATTACTTGGCCCAGCACCGGTACGAACGTTATTTCTTGTGTTCATCATCTGTTTACCGATCAAATTCCAAGTATTTTATACATTATTATTTTTCCAATATACTTAACGTAATAAAATCAACTCAGAATGGATCAACTTGGTAATTTAAATAGATGAACTTCCAACTGGGTCATAGGGTTTTACAAAAGAAATCTCCCGAGCTTCTGAACAAAATTGCTCAGAGATTTTTGTATTTCACCGCATATACATTGGAATACTAGCAAAAGAAACTACTACAGTCAACGTCGGCCCATATCAAGGTGCCCTAAAAACGTTTCTTGTAAGGCAAACTGCCCATACAAGGTTTCTTCGAGCGGGGTTCTTCATCGGAATTAAACGATGGACTTCTGACCCTGCTCGGCCCGGGAACACATGGTTCATCCTTTGACCCTGGTGTCCTTGGCCTTATACTAGACACGGTAATACCCTGATCATCCTCATTTGGCTCTCCTGGCCTTGCCCATCTTTGAGCACGATCAGCTATCTCGTTCATCAGACGGTGCTCTTCAAAAGAGATCATCTGACTTTGGCGAAGTATTTCTCGCAATTCAGAACTCGACCTCAGCCTTCTCCGAACAGGATTAGGCTGGGAGTTCTCAGGTACCTCTTGTGGTCCACTTCCTCTGATGTCATACTCAACATAGAGTGCTTCCCAATCAGCGGATGTTAATGGCGAGTACACTCGTTCAGGTGGCGGACTTGGGTAGATGAACTGCATCCCCGTGTCCTCACCGTCCACCAACAAGTGCCTCAAGCCATCGGATTCTTGGCCCTGCTCCTCGTGGTTCTCCTCAGGGTCTTCCTCTGGATCCTCTTATGGGTCCTCTTCTTCCTCAGGATCCTCTTCAGGATCCTCCTCGGGAACCGACTCAATCTCCAAATCATCGTCAAGGTATCCTTCTGTATACTCTGACGTCTCTTCTTCTTCTTCGGGGATTGACTCCATCAGGAGGTCATCACCGAAGTATCCTATATCATAATCTGAAGGGTAACCTTCGTCCTCGGTGTCCTCCATCTGCTCCTCTATGGGCTCTGCCACAGGAACCATGGTCTTGTCGGACACTAATGTACAAGTAGCACCTAAGGAGGATGGAAATTCTCTAAACAAGGCTGACGAAACAATGGCACCTGATGAGGATGGAAATACGGTCAACAAGGATGACGAAACAATGGTCGATAAGTGATAACAGGAAATTTGTCGTGCTAATTCCTACTATGCAAAATATCCAAACAAACCTTAAACCGTAGTCCTAAGTAAGTAAAGGTCGAGTTCACAGGGAGACAGAGTCTATCTTAATATGCAATTTGTATGTCAGTCCAAAGTAACCAAAGGGGGGTTTTATATGTTTTAATGAATCTAAGCATGCAAAAGTAAACAAACTAAAAGTTGTGAAATCAGTGATGGGAAAAGCACTTAGTCAAACAACATCCACTATTCGTATGACAAGTTGATCCTAGATACTCATTCAAAATCTCATGCAATGGAAATTCCAATTCTTTTTCAGATATAACTAATAGCACAACCAGATACTATTAGCACTAACTAATTAAACAACCCTGAAACTATCAAGATTCAGTTTAACAGCAGCCTTACGGATAGGAATATAGTTGGATACAATTCTAGCATAAAACAACCAGCTTTTATCCTAGAATGTAAATCAGTTCTCTTCTGCATAAGACTAGCACAACCAGATACTAGTACGATGCAGTTGCTACTCTGAAATAGATATGCTCAACCAGTAACAATCTAAATCTAGCAATAGATAAATAATGACAAACCCTAGTTGCATCCAAGATAGAGATTATCAATATCAATCATAAGCAATCAAGCAAGAGAATAGATAAAAACCATGCAATAGATTAAGAACGAGAGTCTCACAACTGAATCAAAACGAAAGCTTCAGCGTCTGACTAAGCCAAGGGGACTTAGTTCTTCATAAAAAATACGTAGAATGAAATTAGGGTTTAGAGAGAGATTAGCTGATGGGCAAACAAGCCTTTCTCTACCCTTAAATACTAAAGGAAACAAAGTCTGAATTAACCTAAAACGAAATAATAAATCATAATAAAATAATGCAAAATAAAGCAAATAAGGAAACGGCTCGGCGGACTTCTGAACAGCGGCGGCGGTCGCTGCAACCTCCACGGCGGGCGCCGTAATGGCGGCGGGCGCCGCATTTCCACGGCGGGCGCCGTGGCCAAGTCATAGCCATCGTTGTTGGGAGGGTTTAGGCGGCGGTCGCCGTGGCTTCTGCGGAGGGCGCCGTAAGGTACTTCCTCCGAAGTCTTTGTCTCTTCAGCTCCTTGGCATCTACTTCTGGTGGCTTCCTCCTCAGTGTCTACTATGATCTCCAAAACGGCTCAAACACCTCCAAATACACCAACTTCGCCCCCAAACGCCATACACATGAATGTGTCTAAATCTACCCGAATGGCACCAATAAAACCTCTAATGACTCTTGGTTAAGCCCTACAAAGTAGTGCTTATCAAACTCCCCCATGCTTAGACCTTTGCTCGTCCACGAGTAAACTAATAAAGAGCCTACTCCTCCAATGTAGCATCCAAGGTCTCAGGAAGCATATCCTCCAACTAAGAGTCACCTAACCCATGCCAAGCTCCTGGCACCACTCTCATTTACAACACATCAACAACTCAACAAGCTTAAGGGACAAACAGAGTACTTCCCCCAAAGTTGACCCGGACATCCAATAGCGTGAGTAACCTCTAATCCTAGCCTCCATCTATTGATCCTTATGTCTCCCAGAGTGACCTACCCGACAATCCTTCTGTGTCTCCTCTTCTTATGACGCCTCGCCAAGAATAATGAGAAATCCTAAAATCACTCTTCTTCTTTTCGCTCATTTTGCCAAGGCGCCCTTTCGGGTTTTCACCAAGCCACTCATTTCATTTTTCAATAGATGTGCTCACATAAACTCATGTCACTCTTGACCACATATTACCCCAGCCTAATGCTGGTCCAAGCCACCTACTTATTACCTAGGCCGCCCTTTCGGGTTTTCGGCCTATCCCATGATTTCAATTTCAGCCTTTTATCAAATGTTTTGCTCTTGTTCATTTTTTTTCTTTTCCTCAACGACGTGGCAAGTATAGAACTCTCCCCCATGCTTAAACATTGCATTGTCCTCAATGTAATGAAAGACAAAAAGAATAAAGCACAGGGAAAAGCAAAAAATTAACTCACAACGTTGCCGAGCTGGCTTGGACACGGAAGGTGTCGCTGGCGGTCTTCTCAATAAACGTCCATGTCACGGGTGTCGGCATCAACGCCATAATCTTCATCTACCGTGCAACCATAGGGATCCACCGTGGGGTGTGGTAGTTATGTAGGAAAGCAAGGTTGTACGGCCTTCAACTCCATCAGCTCCTACCATGCAACCATAATGAACCACTGTGGTGAATGAGTGGTCGATCAAGGGAACGGGGTTGCATGGCCTTCAAAAATGGGCCCAGATGTCATCGTGGTTGGGCCATGGTGTATCTCCTCTCCAGTTGTCGACTGCAGGGCCATCATCGTTGCCAAATGAATGTAGGGTGAATGTATTCCTCTGTTAGCAACATGATGTGCACCTCTCGTGGGAAATCTGGACAGCCCGGTAAAACTTTTTTTTTTTTGATAACCGCCTAAAAAACGAACCTGAGAATGGCGGCGATCGCCGTAATTAAACGGCGGTCGCCGTCATTTGCCGCAAGCAAAATGAACGAGGGAAGTGATTTACGGCGGACGTCGTAAGCTAGGCGGCGGGCGCCGTGAACTCCTTCACTTTGAAACGCTTCCTGTAGGTTAGTTCGACACAGAAAGAAAAAACTAAAAGGAAAAACAAAAGAAAATGACTAAGGGAAGGAAAATAAACTACCTAACATCGGGTTGCCTCCCGATCAGTGCCTTAGTTAATGTCGTTGGCTCAATATACTACTCGAACATCCTCAATCCATATCGTCAGGTTCCTTAGGAACCTTCTTAATCCATACCTCCTTCCTGAACCAATTATGGAAAGGTTTGAACCTTAAACCATTCTTCTTCTTCTTCAGCGGCCCCTCCATCTTGACCTTCTTAGTCACGTCTCCCCCATACTTAGATCGATCAGGGGGTTGTTTAACCTCAACTTCAGGGACCTGCATCACAGATGGAACGAGCTTCTCGCTCGGAGTTAGCAGTAAAGGCGATTTGCCTGGTATCTCCAGAAGAGGCTTATAGTCAGCGGCCAACTCATTGATGACTTTCTGCGAGTTAGTAAATGAAGCAGAAACCAAGCTAGAATCAACAATGAGAGATTGCGTGTCATCTGGGTGGTCCTCATCAAAAACATCTTGCACCACAGGCTCAAGTACATCAATAGCACACAAGGAATGACCATCAGAAGGAAATTTCATGGCTTCATAGATATTGTAGTTCATAGTTTGGCCATCAAATTTCATAGTCAAGGAACCAGTACTCACATTGATCTTAGTGTTGGCAGTTTTCAGGAAGGGTCTCCCTAACAAAATAGGGGCTACATGCATATCATGTAGCCCCTAACCAAAACATCTTCCACTATCCCTATAGGACGCACACTAGATCTATCAGCTAACTGAATGGCAATATTAGTGGCATGCATGGGTCCTAATCGTAAGGATTCACAAAGAGATGAAGGTAGAACATTAATGGAAGCACCCAAATCTAACATAGCTTTATTGAACTTGGTACCTCCAATAGTAATAGGGATGGTGAACATACCTAGGTCGCCACACTTCTTGGGTAAGCTCTTCTGAAACACAGCAGAAACATGTTCGCCTACCTTTACCTTCTTCTTGCTGTTCCTATCCTGATTCCTCTTTGTGGTGCACATCTGCTTTAAGAACTTGGCATAACGAGGGACAGACTTGATCAAATTTAGGAGAGGGATGTTGACCTCAACATTTCTGAACATCTCAAACATGTCCTTGTCTTACGCAAGTGGCTTGGTACGCTTCAAAGCAGACGGAAATGGTGCAACAGGCTTCCAATCAGGAAAAATCGGAGGTTCATACTTCTTCTCAGCCTCAGGATCAGCTTCGGGGGGGCGGCGGTCGCCGATTTAATAACAGGAAATTTGTCGTGCTAATTCCTACTATGCAAAATATCCAAACAAACCTTAAACCGTAGTCCTAGGTAAGTAAAGGTCGAGTCCACAGGGAGACAGAGTCTATCTTAATATGCAATTTGTATGTCAGTCCAAAGTAACCAAAAGGGGGTTTTGTATGTTTTAATGAATCTATGCATGCAAAAGTAAACAAACTAAAAGTTGTGAAATCAGTGATGGGAAAAGCACTTAGTCAAACAACATCCACTATTCGTATGACAAGTTGATCCTAAATACTCATTCAAAATCTCATGCAATGGAAATTTCAATTCCTTTTCAGATATAACTAATAGCACATCCAGATACTATTAGCACTAACTAATTAAACAACCCTGAAACTATCAAGATTCAGTTTAACAGCAGCCTTACGGATAGGAATATAGTTGGATACAATTCTAGCATAAAACAACCAGCTTTTATCCTAGAATGTAAATCAGTTCTCTTATGCATAAGACTAGCACAACTAGATACTAGTACGATGCAGTTGCTACTCTGAAATAGATATGCTCAACCAGTAACAATCTAAATCTAGCAATAGATCAATAACGACAAACCCTAGTTACGTCCACGATAGAGATTATCAATATCAATCATAAGCAATCAAGCAAGAGAATAGATAAAAACCATGTAATAGATTAAGAACGAGAGTCTCACAACTGAATCAAAACGAAAGCTTCAGCGTCTGACTAAGCCAAGGGGACTTAGTTCTTCATAACAAATACGTAGAATGAAATTAGAGTTTAGAGAGAGATTAGCTGATGGGCAAACAAGCCTTTCTCTACCCTTAAATACTAAAGAAAACAAAGTCTGAATTAACCTAAAACGAAATAATAAATCGTAATAAAATAATGCAAAATAAAGCAAATAAGGAAATGGCTCGGCGGACTTCTGAACAGCGGCGGCGGTCGCTGCAACCTCCACGGCGGGCGCCGCATTTCCACGGCGGGCGCCGTGGCCAAGTCGTAGCCATCGTTGTTGGGAGGGTTTAGGCGGCAGTCGCCGTGGCTTCTGCGGCGGGCGCCGTAAGGTACTTCCTCCGAAGTCTTCGTCTCTTCAGCTCTTTGGCGTCTACTTCTGGTGGCTTCCTCCTCAGTGTCTACTATGATCTCCAAAACGGCTCAAACACCTCCAAATACACCAACTTCGCCCCCAAATGCCATACACATGAATGTGTCTAAATCTACCTGAATGGCACCAATAAAACCTCTAATGACTCTTGGTTAAGCCCTACAAAGTAGTGCTTATCAATAATGTTGATTCTGAGTCACTTGTGGCTTGTGGCAAAACTGTTGACTATGTTGAATCTCTAGTGATCGAAAATGCTGAAGAAACTTTGGTCGACAAGGTAACGACTGAGCCTGATCCATTTAAATTTGTCATTAATAGTGAGTGTGATATCCAAGACGGAACAACGTTTCAAAACATGGCTCTAGATGAAGTTGCCACTGATGCAATGGATGAAGATAAAATTATTGCTCAAATTGCCAAAGAAGTTATGTTGCATTCAAGTGATAGTGTAACAGCTGGAGATGTTCAAGAGAAATCATTGATTTGCATTCCAGGTAACTCGTATCAATCCCAAATACTCTAACTATATATTATTTGTGTATTCAGAATTTAATGCTTTGCTGTGTTATGTTTTAGAATCTGTTACCGGTTGTTCCTCGAGCAAAGCTCAGCGTGACCAAAAATATGATACCTTGTTTGGATATGATTGGAAGCAAGAAGAGGGAGATGCTGGGAAGGAAGGAGATGCTGGGAAGCAAGAAGAGGGAGATGCTGGGAAGCAAGAAGAGGGACAAGAAGAGGATAACGATGGGAAGAAACAAGCGAAAACCATTCTTACTAAAAATAAGAAGGCCAAAAAGCGCAAGTACATTCCTCTTTCAAAGATACCTCGTTTTTCCTTCTATGATAATACGGATCGTAAAGAACTCCATGACTTCCATCGTAATGGGTATGTATATTATTTTCTACTGATTATTATTATGGTTATGACATTTTTATCCAGAAATTTTAACTACGAACTTTCTTTTTTTCTATCAGTGATCGAGAAGATACATTCTATGGACATGAAGTCGCTTTAAAGCCTGAATTCTTTGACAATCTTATGAAAAATGGATGTTGGCTAGGAGATGAGGTAAGTTGTGATTGCAATGATACTTTCTTGTATTGACACTTTATTTTTAATGACACTTTTCTTGCCTTGTGATGTTGTAATGACACGTTTGTTATTCCATGGCAGTGTCATTGCAATATCACAGTGGTGTACTTCAATGTTTCCTAATGACACTTTTTTGTTCAACAAACAGTGTCACTTTAGTTTCAATAACACTTTTTTGTTCTACAATGACACTTTTATTTCAATGACACTTTCTTGTATTGACACTTTATTTTTAATGACACTTTTTCCTTCAGTGACTCTTTTGTTTCAATGATACTTTTTGTTCTTCAATGACACTTTAATTTCAATGACACTTTAATAATACAAATGACACTTTTTTCCTTCAGTGACTCTTTTGTTTCAATGACACTTTTTGTTCTTCAATGACACTATTTGGTTTCAATGACACTTTTCGTTCTAGCTTCTCACTTTAATTTCAGTGTCATTTTTATGTTGTTATGTTGTAATGACACTTTTTTTATTCCATGACATTGTAATGACACTTTTCTGATTTGTTTACATGATCTTTGTACTAGTGAGACACTTTGATGCAATAACACTGTTTTGATTTGTTTACATGATCTTTGTTTTCTCAGCATATTAGTGAGGCTCTTTTTCACATGCGCAAGCGTATTCATGAAAATCCTGATTTGTTCAAGGACAGTGTGGTTTTGGATTGGCTTTGGTACAAGAAGTTCAATGCCAATCAAATCAAAAGATAAATATCTGGTGAAGATAAGATTCCAGAGACGTTCAATTTGTATTTTGATGGTTCCAATCCAAACTATTTTGGCAAATCTTGGTACCATGGTGTTACAAAGGTATACACACCATTTAATTTGGAGAATAAGCATTGGATTGGTCTAGAAATCAACTTGGCTGAATCCAAAATCAGAGTATTGGATTGTGCTTATTATTTGTATAAGGACAACATGCTTAAGGCCTTCCTTCAACCTTTGTTAGATTTCTTGCATGTTTTGATGCATCGTACTGGGCGTTTCTCTCACCTTGGCACATTTGAAGAATCTTTTACCTGGTTCAGAGATATGTCTCTCCTGCAAGATTGTGCAGGGTAAACACACTTTTTTCCCTCCTCTATTACTTATGACAGATTATTCAATTGATTGACACAATTTTTCATTTGTTATTATTTTACAGTGGCAACTGTGCTATATATACAATCAAGTATATTGAAGCAATTGTTTTCGGAACAAGTATGGCAGATCTAGATGATGCACATATGAGAGCACATAGGGAGAAGATTGCTATTGATTTGTTCAAGCGTACTTGGACATGAGAACCTTTACCTGATGCATAGTGATCTCTATCTTGTTTTTTAGAACTATGATGACATTTTGGCACAAATCTGGATGTCTTTTATATGTAATGGTACTTTGTCGAGCAGAATTATGTAACCTTTTTAGTTATAATATAAAGAATTCTGATGTATTGACATTCAGTGTTTTAATGTCACTTTTATTCTAATGACACTATTCAGTACTGGTATTCTAATGACACTATTCCCATATTGTTTACTGATGACACTATTCAGTACTGGTATTCTTACGAAAAATGGAAGTTGGCTAGGAGATGAGGTAAGTTGTGATTGCAATGACACTTTCTTGTATTGACACTTTATTTTTAATGACACTTTTCTTGCCTTGTGATGTTGTAATGACACTTTTGTTATTCCATGACAGTATCACTTTTATTTCAATGACACTATTTGTCTGCAGTGACACTTTATTTTTAATGACAATTTTTCCTTCAGTGACTCTTTTGTTTCAATGACACTTTTTGTTCTTCAATGACACTTTAATTTCAATGACACTATTTGTCTGCAGTGACAGTTTAATAATACAAATGACACTTTTTTTCTTTAGTGACTCTTTTGTTTCAATGACACTTTTTGTTCTTCAATGACACTATTTAGTTTCAATGACACTTTTCGTCTACTTTCAACACCAGAGTGATTCTAATGACACTCTTTTAATGTTATATAACTCTTCAACAAAAAGTGTAATGACAATCTAGTATAAGTCTTCAACATAAAATATGTATTAATGACACTTTAGTATAATTTGACACTGTCAACACCACCATAAAATCTGTTTTAATGACACTTTAGTATAATTCTTCAACAAATTGTGAATTCTCCTTACTCCACTTGCATCATTTAGCCACTGCTGCTTGTTGTCGTGTTCTTGCATGTTTTTTTGTTGTGTCCAGTTACCCCACATGTTCCACACTTCACTGTCTTCTTAATGACACTTTTCTTAAATTCTCCTTCAGAGGGAAGCCTACGCTTTCTTTGCCTGCCAACCTTCTTTTTATATTCTGGTGGGAGACATACTATCTTGCTAACATCTTCAGGTACAGTCCATGATGATTTCATAGGCACCGGGTATATAATTTCTTGGTATGCCATGCTCCACTTCTCAAAGCAATAATAGGGACTTAGAAATTCAGTAATTGTATCGTTAACCTTTCGAATGGCAGCCATGGCATGTGTACATGGGATTTTGTCCAAATCAAAAACCCTGCAGCTGCATGTTCTGTTTGACAGATTTACTACACTAGTGAAGTTCCCACCAGATACCTCAAACTCAACTTGGTTTAGTTTCTTTACTTCATATCTTCTCGACTCCTTGTACCTTGCCTCTACCACATTCTTCACATGTGGTGGCAATTCTTTGTTGTTCTGTAATGCAAGTTTCCGACGCTTATTAAACCAACTTGAAAGCAAAGCCCTAATGTAATCCAGAAGAGCAACTACTTGGTACGATCTAGCTTCTCTCAAAACTGAGTTTATGCTTTCTAAGTTGTTTGTTGTCATTATGTTGTATCTGTCACATGGACAGTGAGCTCGAGCCCACTTTTGCAATTTTGCAATAATAAGATAGTTCGCCATTTCTGGATTGATGGCACATATTTGGTTAAACCATTCATCAAACTCTGTGATTATATAGGCATCAGTTGCATTTGAGAACAATCTAATGACACCTTTGTCCTTGTATCTTGTCTTTAGATTCTATTTTAGGTGTCGCGTGCAAACCAGATGTGTTGCTGAATTGTACACTGTCTCTACAGCTTTTCCAATGCTTATGTGTCGATCTGAGATAATCATCAATTCAGGTGAAGATGGGATGACATTATGCATTTGTTGGAAAAACCAAGACCATGATTTATCATTCTCTGAATCAACCACGACATATGCAAGAAGATAGATTTGATTGTTTGCATCCTGCGCAGTCGCGATTATTAGATTGCCCTCAAACTTCCCATGTAGAAATGTACCATCCACCATGATAACCTACCAGAAAATGTCAATGACACTTTAGATTTTTATTAATGACACTTAATTGTCAAGGCAGAAGAGAAACATTTGTGACAGTTTAAACACTAATGACACTTTTTATATATACTGTGTTCTATTGAGATTCAATATTTTTGGTAATGACACTATTGTAATAGTGTACACAGTAATGACAGTATACACAATGACACTATTGAAAAAGTGTCAACACCACATCCACTAAGAGTGTCATTATAAATCATTCCAGTGAAACATTAATGACAGTTTCAAACTAATGACACTTTCTAGATATACTTTGTTCTACTGACATTCAATATTTTTTTGGTAATGACACTTTACTGAGTAATGATGCAATGTTTAATATGATAATGACAGTTCTAGAAGCTTCACAGTTTTACATGCTAATGACACTTTTGAAAATATTATATTTTTAAATGCTAATGACACTTTCTCTTGTGTTTCTATGACACATTATATTTTTTAAATGCTACAATAAAATTAGAACATAATTGAAATAATGACACTGATTCAATATTCCCAGCTCTTACATGCTAATGACACTTTTTCTGTGTGTTTAATGACACTGTGTTGTTAATGATAGTAATGTTAGAAGCATACCTTTCTCATTGCAGCAAAACCTCTGATCGATGCTCCTATTGAAACGAATACGTACTTGAAACGGTTTTGATTATCTACCTCAAAGCATGTATATGTTCCAGTGTTTACTTTTTTCAACATATGGTAATATGAAGGTATCATTGCATAGTTTTCTTCCGGAGTACCTCTTATCAAGTTTTCAGCCCATTCCTGCGCTTTCCAAGCTTTCCAGTAGCTCACATCTTGATACCACTCATTCCTCATATCATTCTGAATCATGTTAGCATTTGATCCCTTCTTAACACCTATGAACCTATACTTTACAAGAACAAACACGTTAATTTCATACGCAATCAAAAATCAATAAGATATGTAATTATATATTGTCATTACAAAATATTTTACCTTGTTTTAATCTGCTGAGCAACAGTTTTATATGTAGGTTTAGAGTGCCTTTCACATCTTGCATTAAACGAGCAAGTATGTTCGTCAATCATTTTCCTGATCTCAAAGTATTCAGAACCCTTCAATTTTGCAGCCCTTACTCTCCTTTTGCAGTTGGCATCCACACATAACAGCTTGTATAATTCTTAATTTGACTTGAAAACTTTGTATCCAAAATTCTCACACATCGCCATATTTTTTATGGCAGTTTTCAAGCCATCTTTAGTCTTAAACAATTGCCCTACATACAGAAAATCATGCCCCGTAGGAAGAGCATAATCATTGACCTTTGAAGGTTTCCCTATCTTCAATGACAGTTTGTCATTATTCTGCGTACTAAAATCCAGAGGCAAGTCCTCTTCAGCAACCACCAAAAGCACTATGTCATCACACTGAACCCTACAATCTAACTGCAAATGCTCCTCAACAACCACCAAAGGCACTATGTCATCACACTGAACCCTACAATCTAACTGCAAATGTTCCTCAGCAACCACCATTCTATTCTCTTTTTGGAGTGCCAATACATGTTCTTCAACTGTCAACATATTAGTTGTAGATACATACAATGGAAGTGTCCATGATACTTGAGGACACTCATTGATTTCAACAAACGATTTGTAATCTTCATCTGTATCAACTATATATGGCTCCGTTAGATTCTGAAAAGGGTTCAAACGACCTAAGACTATGTCAGAACATGATGAATTGAGCTTGAACCTATCTATAATCATCTTCTTAAGCTCTCCTAACATCAAAGTGTCATTAACCATAAATGCTTTTGATGTGGTTTTGCCAGCATAAACACAACATCCCTCTTTTACTTCCCATTCTCCTCCAGAGAACACTATTAGGATTCTCATCTGCATCTATAACATGAAACACAACAATCTGACTTAATGACAGAATAATTTTAATGACAAAATTTCATAGTGCTATTCATAATGCAGGAATTCATAAAACTCTAATGACACTCTTGTTTAATCCTTTTAAACAATCACTATTTTCATATTGCAATTTTTTAAACAATGCCACTATTTCTGGATTATGCACACATTCATTCTAATGACACTTTTTCAATCGTCATTACAAATCATAAAATTCAGACAATTCTAATGACACTTTTGTTTTATCCTCTTAAACAATCCTTATTTCTTATTGCAATTTGTACAACAATGACATTTTTTCTGGATTATGCACACAATCATTTTAATGACACTTTTTTGAACACTGAACACCACATCCAGAAAAAAGTGTCATTATTAATCCAGAAATTCACAATGACACTATTTCAATGACAGTTTTATTAGAACAACCAAATTCAGATTTGGAATGACACTATTTCAATGACAGTTATGATTCCAAAGCAGTTTTACATTACTTATTCGCAATGACACTATTTCAATCATAATCGAGTAATAGTGTCATTAGAACAACCAAATTCAGATTTGGAAGAGAAATTACTTGTTTCTAGTGCGATCGAACTTCAATCTCCTTGGATCTCTTCGATCAAACAATCGAAAGCTGCCTTCCCTGCGATCGAAGCGGAGCCGAATCCTCCTGTAGTCGATGGCGTGCGGTGGCGTGCGGCGGCGTGCAATCGATCGGCCGGAGCTCCTGTGTGCGATCGATCGGCGGTAGCATGGGGAAGAAGGTTTGAGGCAGACGAAATCGATCGATCGATCGATTCTGTTATGGAAGGAGAGATCGATCGATCGAGAACCTCCAGCGTTTTATTATTTTATTAAAATAATAAAATAATGAAAAAGTTGGGATGAGATGTCATTTTCATTAAGGGTCCATTAGTTTAAAAAAAGATTTATCAAAGAGTCATTTACCTAATTCACCGTCCAATCATGCCGATATAATGTGCCTTTAGCCCACTTTGATTACAAGTTCATAACTAGCACTTTATTTTCGTATATTCGTAGCAGATTGTTGTGTGCACAACTTGGGGAAAATCAGTTTAATACAAGCACTTTGTTTTAGGGCTGCAATTACTAATCAAACTGAGCAAAGCACTGCGTTGCGGGAGCCACATAATTATTACAGTAAGAGTTCACTTGTTTGCATGTTGCAAAGCACTTCAATACATTATGAACTGTTGCTGGCTTATACTGGCAGTTCTGCAACCCCTGGGACTGGATCAAATAGAGATTCCACTTCGTTTGTGTCAACTTCATCTATGCTTGCTGGCTTCCATTTTGGGTTCTGCAAGACCAATTATTACATCTATTTTACATCATGCAACACCATTTTGCATTCTCACCAGGGACACAGGATAACTATGATGAGGAAATATCCTTCGGAAAAGAATTAAGCAATAACAATGGACAAAGTCGAAGACCGCGGGTAGTTAGAGCTTAGACACTTAGAACTTAGGATTGGATAGTGGCAACTGGCAAGTGTTTTGGTGGCAGTCTCTATATAAGTGTGGTTCCTCTAGCTTTAGTAACTTCGATCAATCAAACTCTAGGTGCAGGATGCTCAAGATCTCTCTGTGAAGAGACTGGTCTATTATTCAAATAGGTTACATATGAAGCAACACTAGTCACATGACTTGGGGCTAATATGCACAAGTTCGCCTAGCTGTAGTTATGAGACAAGAATAGGACGATGGGAAGCATATGCTAAAGCACATCACTACCTAAGAGAAAAGGGGTGAATACTACATAAGTCAAGGATAATCACCTGATCTTTGTCTACCAGTACGGCACGAACGCCTTCCACAAAATCATCTCGTAGTGAGGACCTCAGAGCAACTCTGTATTCAGCTTTCATTACTCCATTCAGCTGAATCCAAAGATTTAAGAGACAATTAGCATTGCGGGATAAAACACAAGTGACAAACAAAGAACGGAGGCTGAGAAAAGAACAATTGCAACACCCACATTAGATAGATCATTGTCCTGCTTTCCTTGTGCAGATGCAACCTTAGAGAAATACTTCTGAGTAAGGCACAAAGAAAATGGAGCACCTTTTCCAAGCCCTACCAAAGCTTCCTTTGCCCACTCTGCCACTGCCAATAGGGTACCATAATTAAGATAAAGAATATCAAAACCAAGCTAGAACTAAAATCATTACAGCTTATATGTAGATGTGGACAATATTCCAAGCCCTGCCAGGGCTTCCTTGGCCCACTCTGCCGCTGCCGAAGGGGACCATAATTGAGATGAAGAAAATCAAGAACAAGCTAGAAATACTATCATTACAGCTTATAATTGTATGTGGACAATTTTAAAGCAAGGACTAGAATATCTATTAGAAAACCCATGGAAGCAGTTTATGCAGTTTGTGCCGAATGCTACCCACCCTCCAAAACAAAAAGAGGGTTACCTCACTTACCTGTGATATCAGATGACTGCTGGTGCTTTTTCAGATCTTCCACTATCTCAGTCAGTGGCTTATTTGCATTGAATGTTGAAACAATATGTGGAAAAAGCACCTTTAATTGTGCCTCAGACTTGGGCTCGCTACTGTATTTTGACAATAATGCTGCAACATCCTGGTGAGCATCTGCAGAGCTGCAGAAAGCCGCCAGCATATATCAGATATATGCTTTCTAAATCATCAGTTTTGCAGAAATAGGTCCACTTCAAACCCCTATAGATCACTTATGCACAATATATGTTAAGCACAATAAAGTAGAACAGAGAAGGTAACTATAATATATGAACTATATTAAAGTTGCATAGGCTAAGGTCGTCTTCTTAGCTGCACTACTGATTTCAAATGCTAAATAGTAGGCAATGTGCAGCAATGCAGATGTCGGAAAACATCTAATGATGTACCAAATCAACTATGTAGCACATGATATAGATATGTCTGCAGAAATAAGTCATGTGGCTAATGGGCATACAATGTAGCTGCCAGAAGATCATCCTTCAAAGAACCTAGGTTTCCTGATGGAACATAATGTGTTCCAAGACCTACATAAAGGGCATCTGCTGGTGTAGATATTCTCTTTCCAGTCAAACCAAGATAAGCTCCTGCATCCAAAGACGTGGCTCGTGTGAAGAGGTCAATACATGAAGGAAAAAACTAAACAGTTTGTCAGTTTCTCACTACTATGCCTATAGGATGATGATTAACACTGATATACATGATCATGAGTTTAATTAGAATAGATCCTGATCAAGATCAAGTTTGGTATTCTACACAGAAATCTAGCTCACCTACGGATCCTTCTCCAGGGCTCTGTGCAGCTATATACGAAAATCCAACATCAGGGAACAAGCCAATACCATTTTCTGGCATCGCAAGGACAGTCCTCTAATTCAAATCATGAGAAAACTCAGTCGTTAAATAGAAAGGTTACAGTGATTTTGTTACAGCAAACCTATAATACAATATATATATGAAGTCCTACAATACCTCTGTTATGATTCGGTAACGACCATGACCTGAAAGACCAATTCCAAAGCCCATGGTTATGCCGTCCATCAAACTTATATATGGTTTTCTGTACTCGGATATCTTGCATATCAGAGTATATTCTGCTGCAAAAATCTACAAAAAAAAAGATGCAGGACTCCTAAGCATAAGAAACATCATATTCAATAGAAATTATACCTAACAAGGGAATTTGTAAGCCAAACAAAGAATCAAACAGATTGAAGTACAATAACCAATTGGCTTCGACCAAAAGAGGGAGAAAAAGCCCTCATAAGATAAAAAAAAAACTCATCTGTAAAGAAGACAGAATGGAATCATGATTCAAAGAGCCTTTACTTGGACACATATCTCCTAGAAATCCCAAAAAATCATATCAAACTAACATCAGCTACAACAGGATAAGCACTTCAGAAACTTTTACAACTAGTTGTGATACAAAAATCTACGTCAGCACTACATTTGACAGTGTCAATCATTCCATGAAAAAGGCATCGGGTAAATCTGTGTTTTAGCATGTATGCAGTATGTTTCAATTAACATATCAGGACTTGAAAAATGTAGGATAGCATGAAAACGGAACTGCTCTTCAAGTATGAAATCATAAGATGTTTCACAGGATGAGTTAACCTAACTACCGAGTGTTTTTTCACTCGTGCTTCTTACAAGTTGGCACAAGTTAGAAATCACACAAAACCTCAGTTATTCCAGAGAATGTGCTTTTAGTCAAAATCTGATTCACATCCCACCTGCGGATGGGCTAAGGCTTCAGTTTATCCATGGAAGTAGTAGTCACTAGTCACTAATTGAAACAGAGAGAAACATCCAAGATAAAGTACGGAAAGAACAAACAGAATGCATTAATGATAGAAAATTAAGATAGAAGGCAATGAGAAAAGGAAAAATAAATAGAATGATTGTAGTGCAGCAAAGATAATAGTCAGTTACATAAAAATAATAATAAAATTACCTTCTGGACAAGAGGAGTGCTCTTGTCTTTTTGAATTTCAGCAACAACCCCCTTAATATCCATTCCTGCATTGGGCGAGATTTATCACCCTTGAGTCCTTACCAGTTTATCTCAAACAAACAAAGATACTGAAGGAGAAAAAGTAACTATGCAATAATATTTAATGGGAAAATGATCTTTCAAAATACATAAGTAAGTAACATCAAAAAGAAATGAAATTCTAATTCATGAAATCAAGATAGCATTTTTTCTAAAGATTACCAGCACAGAAGGCACGTGGTGAACTGCCCTCAACAAGGACGCACTTCACCAACGGATCCTCTTCCCATTGGTCAAGAAAGCTTTTGTATTTAATGTCCATGTCTGCACCATGGCCACATGTAATCACATCAGAGAACACATAAGAGCAGTAACATGCCAACCTACATAGAACCAAACCAGTAACACCAATATGATTCTCACAACTGTCCACGGGAATGGTAATGGCAATACCCACGATTACAACCCAAGAAATTCACTATGATAGGAATTTCAACATAGCCCACCATGAACACAAGCATTAGTGACTCAACCACCTATATACTTAACCCAAAAGAGCAAAGCAATCAGATAGTAACAGACATTAATGGTTAAAGCCCCCACTGCCCACTACATGTGTAACACATTCAAATTTCCCACAAATCACTTCCATTCGCCATTTCATAACAATAACGTAAGACTACAGAGGTCATAATCGGTATGTGCAATTCCAAAAATCAAGCAAACAAATCCTAATACACGCCCAGAAGACTCCATCAATTATCTACCATCACAAAGTCTATAACAGGGTACACCTATATCTGCTGACATAGCCACCACGAGTATTTCACGGGAAGAAAACTAGCCCCAAAAATCAACAATACCCCACACAAACCCTAAAATCCGATATTTCTTATCGTAATTGAGCGAACACCTGATTGAAGAGATGAGAATCAGACCTAAGTTCATCGCATTGAGAGCCTTGGGGCGATCGAGGGTGATGACGGCGACACCATTAGGGCTAACACTTCCCTTGACGAAATCGTCGGCGGAGGAGGACATGGCGGCGAGAGAGGTCCGACGATGAGAGGGAGAAGCAGTGGGGAAGCGAAGGCGGGGCGCGGCGGAGAGAGGATCGGAGCCGGAGAGGAAGAAGGTGGAAGTGGCAGCGAAGAGGAGAGAAGGAGAAGATCGGTTCAGATAGCGAGAAGCATCGAGAAGCTTTAGCATAGTTTTTTTCTGGGGCCGGGGTGTGGTTGTGAGGCTAGAAAACTAGCCAGCGAAGGTTGCAACGGACAAAGCTGATAGTGAGTGCTGGCCAGCTGCTAGTTGAAGTTAAAACAATACGAAAGAGAAAAACGTGAGAAGATCGGCTGTGTTGGGAGTTGTAGAGCATCAAACTAGGATTGCTATATTGGCATTCAGAATAGAGATCAGGATAAGATTCTTCGAAATAATCTTATAAACCACATTGCATAAAGTGATATGTCGAAACTCAGCAACCACTTTGGGGTTATTAACTTTAGAAATAAGAGCAATGGTTATTCTGTTAATCCCCTGAATAAAGGAAACAATATCATCAGGTCCAAGGGCCTGGTTCAGCAGCTCGGGAGCATCTGAAAGAGGGCAAAGCGAATTTCATTTGATGACAGGTCACGAAGCAAGGCGATGTTCAAAGCAGTCGTGACCTTCGGGGTGATTCCAGCAAGGACAATATCAATCTTTGATGGATTGGAGGCGGCGAATAACAAAGCGTAGTAAGACGTAATAACTGAAACGATATCAGCTTCTGAAGTTTACCAGGAGCCGGCCGGACTTGTCAAAAAGACCCGAGATAGAATTCCTCAAGTGTGCTTTGACAGTTGGGCTTTGATCTGGTATATGGAGAGATCTCGGGCTGCAGACCTAATCTTTCTCCATTAATGTCGAAAGATCTGTAACGTCCTCCACTAATGTCAGAAGATCTGTAACGTTCAAAAGAAGATTTGTAACGTTCAATAGCAGATCTGTAACGTTCTCTTCCCTAAAGCCTTCTGAAGCTCTATATAAGAGTGGTATGCCTCTCATTCGAAGAGATACGACAGAACACAACAATCCTCTTCTGAAGTTTACCAGGAGCCGGCCGGACTTGTCAAAAAGACCCGAGATAGAATTCCTCGAGTGGCGTGTAGGAACGCAATATCGAGATGTAAACTGCAAGTAGAAATCGCACAATGAATAAACGAAATTATACCGAACTTAAGAACTATGCAGAGTCGAGAACGAAATCTCTCTCCTTAATTCTGAAAACGCCCCGTATTGCGACGGTTTGATGGCGTTCTGAATCTCAGGATACAACCGCAAGACGACTTCGGATTTGCGCAACCAAAAATCCAGAAGGCTACGAACCACTACTGTGTAGTACTCTCATACTCAAAATTTCGGAAAACAGAGAAGGGAGAAGAGGATTGTTGTGTTATGTCGTATCTCTTCGAATGAGAGGCATACCACTCTTATATAGAGCTTCGGAAGGCTTTAGGGAAGAGAACGTTACAGATCTGCTATTGAACGTTACAAATCTTTTGAACGTTACTGATCTTCTGACATTAGTGGTGGTGATTTCACACGTAACGTGTGGGAGAGTTTCACACGTTATGTGTTGAATACATCCACACGTAACGTGTTAACACTATTCACCCGTAACGTGTGTTCTTCAATGTAACAGCAACTTCGCAACCCTAAACCCTAAACAATGCTCAATCTTTGTTTCTAATCCCTTAAACAATAAAATGAGATCCTTAATATTAAACAATAAATATCATGTCTAACACCCTAAACAACAATTATCATAGCTCTCAAAATCCTAACCATCAAGCTAAAAACTTTAAACATGCTCAAAACAACAACAAAAAGAGAACTTTAGGGTTACGTAATAGAATTTACCTCGTTCGGTATATCAATATCTTCCCCATTGTTGTTCGGATTGTCCATTTTTTTTTCAAATATTGAGAGTGCAAAACAAGAATTTGTGAGTGTTTCAAATGAGGGTTTAGGCTCGAAATGGGTTCGAAATGGGTGTTAGCCGGGGAAGAAGACGGGTCATTATTACAGTTAGGTGGGGACAAGACGGTTAATTCAATGCATTTTTTTACAGACTGCATCACACGTTACGGGTAAACCCATTGCACACGTAACGAGTTTGGAAGCTTGGCATGTTACGTGTGAGCCTCTTCCACACGTAACGTGTAGCATAGGGTTTAGGGTTTAGGCGTAGCTAGGGTAGGGTTTAGGCTAATGAGGTTAGGCTTAGGGTTAGGGTTTAGAGTTTAGGCTAATGAGGTTAGGGTTAAGGTCAACATTTAGGGTCAGCATTTAGGGTTTACGGTTTAGGGTTTAGGTTTTATCTTTAATTAATAAGGGTGAATTTGGGTATGCGAGTTACATTGTTTGTGAGAGTGGTTTAGGGTTTAGGGTTTAGGGTCTAGGGTTTAGGGTTATTAGGGTAAGAGTGGTTGAGGTCTTTAATGCTAGTGGTTGAGGTCATTATATACTACAACTGTATACAGTTGTATATAGATGTAGATTAGCTGTCAAACACATATCATTTCACTATATAAGAGGCATTAGGGTTGTTTGTTCACTACAACAAGTCCAACACAAGCGGGTTTTGAAGATTCATTTGTGGGTAAGCTTCTTCTTCCAGTTTCTTTCGATTTAAGATGCATTAGGGTTGTTTGTTCACTACAACAAGTCCAACACAGGCGGGGCTTGAAGATTCATTTGTGGGTAAACTTCTTCTTCCAGTTTCTTTCGATTTAGTAACCCTAATTGGCCTTTTCATATTAATGGATTTGTAGGAATCCAAGCACTACAACAAATAAAGACATCTTCATCCGAATCATCATCAAATCCAAATAGGCACCATCAACAAATAAGTGCTCCACAATGCGAGTATAATTTGAAAACCATTGTCCGTACTTGGGATTTACAGTGGAACTACGGAAGGAGGTATTGGGGATGCCCAAGACTGGGGTGTTTATACAGGAAGAATATTGATTCTATGTACGAGGACAGGGCACACGCGGTTATTCGACAAAAATGGCGGGAAAAACAAGATCTTGTTAAGGAGAATCAAGATCTTGTTAAGCAAAATCAAGATCTTGTTAAGCAAAATCAAGAACTTTTACAAGATCTGGATAAGATGCGTAGGTATAATATCAAACTATATAATGATGTACATCGTATACTGCCTTGATGTCGTATCTATTGTGTAATGTTGTTTACGTACTATCAACCTTTGTAGGGAGCAAGCAATTTTATCAAAGCAGAAACATGATATGTCGCGAAGTTTTACCAGAGACTATCCTAATTTCTTCAAACGCAACTAGGCGATGTCATTTATTTTGTGCTATGTTTTCTAAGTTTATGAAGAACTTGTATTATTTCTTGTATTGTGAGCTAAATGTGGTTGTATTCATCCAACGTAATGAAAAATTCTATTCTATCTTCTATGTTGATTATTTTGGAGTGTTTTTTTTAGGGTTTTTAGATAAACAAATAAATACTACAAATAAACAATAATATGATACAACATTCATACACGTAACATTATAATATATATAAAATAATTAATAATTCAACATTGAACCACAAATAAATACTAAAAATATACAATAATATGACATACACAAATACCCTAAAGTACAATATAATCATACAATATAATATACACTATAACACCACACGTAACGTGTGGGTACAAACCACACGTTACGTGTGACAGTGATCCACACATTACGTGTGGGCCCATTTCACACGTAACGTGTGGGTCCTATGCGCTAAACGGCAAAAATGCCTATGCGCCGAAAAGTAATCGTGTAAAAATATTGTATAGCTTCAATATGTAGAAAAATTATAGAGAAGATTTGTAAAAACCATAAGTGCTTTAAGATGATATAGCAAGATTAGTTGATATATATTTACTTACACCATCAAATAAGATATATGAAAAATAGACTTTTCTATTTATTCAAGATTACTTAGGAAAATAAAGGGTTAAAAACTCCCTATGCATATAAATTGATATTCTCTAATAAAAACCTATCTTATTGGTTGTGATTACTTACTATAATCAAAACTTATCTTATTCTATACATGGAAAATAATTTTTAGTTTTTTCATATCTTTCCGGAACATTTTGCAACTCTTTTAGTTGATAATCCTTTTTTATTTTATTTTTCCTAATAGTTGGATGATGTAGTGGATGATAGTTAGATGAGTGATGACATGTAGGCAAATCAAACGTGGTGGCGACACATATGGTTTTGGATTGGTAGATATATAGTAGATTACACTCCGCGCTTTGAACGACTTAAAAAAAAAAAATGCATATCAATAATATGTTATATAAAATAATTGACATGAACATAAACCATTATACTTATAGCTCGTTTTCACCTTTATTTTGTATAAAGTTTACTTTTAGCGACTCTAACTTCCGGATCCTAGTCTTATCTTTTTGTAGTCCATTTTGGAAAGGATTAATGTTAAAAATATTGCAGATTTATTTTTGCATAGTGCATAAATAAATATTACAGAATATTCTATAGTCAATATTGGAAAAAGATAATAAAATATTATAGAATATTTTTTTGTACATTTTGGAAAGATTTTATTGCAAATAATATTCGTATGGCAAGTGTAGGATTCTATTACCGTAGATTCTTTTTAAAAATAAATCTAAAAAAACCACAAGCTGTCACATGTCCAATTCAATATCGTGACGCTACATGGCAACTTAAAATTCGGGCTCATTCTGGGAGCGCCACGTGGCTCAGTCGGTATTTGCGTTTAGTAGTTATATAGTAGATTAGTAGGCTAGTCTGATCAAACTGTTAAGTCTTTTCAGTTTATCTGACAAGAATGACTTCAAAAGCACAGACGTACACATGCATTTTAATTTCAAAAACATAATAAAATATGTATTAGTAAGTGTGAGTATATGTATAAATATTTGCTCAATAACGAACCACGCTAACCAATGTTCTAAAAAACGATAGGCGGGAGCTTGGCGGTGAGGGGGCCTAGCGCCTAGGCAGCTAGGCGGGGCCTAGACGGAATAGAAATGTATCGGAAAAATTGGAAAAATTGAATGCTTTGAAGCAAAAAGTATGAAGAATTGGAAAATTTTGAAGAAATTGAAAACAAAAAACACAAAATAGGAATAAACATAGTCCGCCTAGACCCGCCTAGGCCCCGCCTAGACCCGTCTAGCCCGACTTGCCCGCCTAGCCTGATTAGAACCCGACTTGCCCGCCTAGCCCCCAGCCGCCTAGCCATTTCGATTTGGCCAAAATCGGGACGGTGCCGGGCCGCCTAGCGCCTAGGCTGTCGCCTAGCCCGATTTTTAGAACACTGACGCTAACTGATAAATAAATTTGGAATGCCGTTGTTTATCCTCAACCACTAACTCACCATCTCACAAGTAAATTGAGTAGATAACCTAAAAGTCAAATGACGTCATCACTATAGGAAATTTACCGCGCAACATTTAAAAAAATATTTTTTTTCTGTGGATCTCTATTGGTAATCTAGCTAGAATGCACGTACATATTCAAAATTCACTGGATGAATATCCCGACCGCAATCAATTCTTAATTCTGCTGTTTTAGGTAGGATATTTAAATATTTAATGACATATTAGAATAAAAAGGTCATATATCATATATATGATATTAATAGAGTAAGAGTAAAGATATTAAATTATATCAGATATGATAAGATAATGTACTTAATCAATATTATGCTGGATAGACAATATTGACAGATAAGAAGAAAAAAAAGATCGTGATCTTAATATATAAGGTAAGCGTATATTTTATAATACAAATATTATAAAATATTTTGTTGTACATTTTGAAAAGATTTTATTGTAAATAATATTAGTATGACAAGTGTATGATTCTATTACTATAATTGTTTAAAATAAATAAATCTAAAAAAATCACAGGCCGTCACATGTCCAATTTAATATCGTGACGTCACGTGACAGCGTAAAATTTAGACTCATTCTAACAGCGTCACGTGGTTCATTCAGTATTTACGTTGAGTTTACGTTGAGTAGTTATATAGTAGATTATCATTGCAAATGCCAGCATAAGCATGTAATTTGAGATATTTGAAACAAGCGTTAACATTTCATATATGCCTGACCTTCGCATCCGATCAACACTACCAATCCAACACATGAATCTTGATCCAGAAACAGAAAGACAGTAAAAATCAGATCAGATCATCATACACATCAACTAAATCACATCATTTACTACGGTCATGTATTTGATTCATTTGTGGACCTTAAATCCTCTGAGCTTAACGCCAAGAGCTCGCTCCATCTTGGCCAGAATCGCCTGGTTCGGCACCGCCTTCCCGTTCTCGTACTCCTGCACCACCTGCGGCCGCTCGTTGATGAGCTTCGCGAGCTCGGCCTGGCTCATCTTCTTCTCCAGCCGCGCCTTCTGGATCGCCTGCCTAACCTCCGTCGAAACCCTATGCAGAGCGTCCGGCTCCTCCGCGGCATCCAGCTTTTTCGCGCTGACAACCGTCGACGCCGCCGCCGCCGCTTTGTTGGTGCCGCCGTCGGACTTCTTGATCGTCTGGATGGCGGCGCCGGACCTCAGCGCCTGGTTCACCGCCTTCGGATCGCGTAGGTCCTGCGACTTCGGCTTCGATTTGTGGAGCACCACCGGCTCCCATTCCTGCTTGATCGCCCCTGGATATCTGCTCGGCATAATTAAAACTGGAGAATTCAAAGCCAGATTGAATTGGAAATCACAAATTGGTAAGGCAACTGTGGAATGAGGATGATGATTGAAGAAATCTGATATGGTTGGGGCTTTATATACAACAGAGAGTCTCTCGAAAGTCCTTTGTATACAACAGAGGATGATGTTGTTGTTGACTTAAAATCTGATATGGTTGGGGCTTTATATACAACAGAGGATGATGTTGTTGTTGACTTAAAATCAAGAAGCACTCCAAAAGGGTTCTACTCGAGCGAGCAGGAGCTAAGACCCGGGCCGGAGGCCTGGGGCTGTAGCGGGCCCAGTAGAGGAAATAACGACTTAGTGGACCGTGGCGTATTGTTTGTCGCTATCGGGGGTGCGGGGGGGCGGAGCCCCTCGCGGTACGGTACGGGTATTTGGATCCGTTTTGGGTTTTTTCTTGGGAGTATAAATACTGTATTAGGGTTTGTAATTATTTTACCCACAACAGTAATAGAAACCCTAAAGAGACGTTTTTCTCTCTCAAACTTTGTTCTCATTATCTTGTATTAATCTGTTCGATTATCCCTCAAATTTACAACAGTTGGGGCTTTATATACAACAGAGAGTCTCTCGAAAGTTCTTTCTACATTGTTTTTTTCTTTGATCAACACAAATTCTTTCCTTTAATTACTTATTCTTCCATGAAAGAATCTGGAGACCGACTAAACAATGTAATACTGTGGGAAGGAGGAAAGAAATGGATCGCAACTGTTCAGTTGGGCTTTGAAATTGTTGGAATTGGGCAGAATCGTATGGGCCATGTAACAGTTCGATCCCCAAAACTAAAGCTTATTTGCCACGTCAGCCCAGATTAGGTCCACTCGCACAAGGGACACGGAATAGGACATACGATTTGCACCGACCACTCCATGGGCGCACGACACAGAATAATTAGTTTGCGTGCGGTGCGTAAGGCACATGTTAAAACTTTAATTTTATTTTTATATTTATTTTTTAATAATGATAAAATTAAATATAAATTTTATATGCATATATATACTTTTGAAAAATATTATATATATTTATAAAATTATATTTTTGATACGTCAATATACGTATTTACATCTATTAAGCAATTATTTTTACTAATAAAGTCATAAATATGACAAAGATACAACATACTCCGTATTTCATAAGGTTAATTGCAAGGAACTACAAATTAAAAGCTCACTTTTTTCACAAGACAACCCACTAAGAAACACTCTTCATATAGGCTCCATCAACCTAGCACCTGCTCACCTTCCATTTTGTCCCTGAAATTTTTGTTTTCGGCATTTTTACCTCCGAACAATCAAATCGCATAATGCATGTCAAATTAGACAATGGGCCGTGGGTCAATCCGGAGGCGTGTGGGTATATATGGCACAACTTGCGCGTATGGACCTAGCATATAAGCCCAATGAGGTTCCATCCTAAAACCAATTGACAATAGGAGAACTTTCGATGTGGGATGGTATTCTAACACTCCCCGCAAGTGTGACGGACCTACTTGGCCCGTGACACTTGGACTCAGGACCGAACTAGCTTTGATACTATGTCAAATTAGACAATGGGCTGTGGGCAAACCCGGAGGCGTGTGGGTATATATGGCACAACTTGCGCGTATGGGGCTAGCACATAAGTCCAATGAGGTTCCATCCTAAAACCAATTGGCAATAGGAAGAATAGCCCATCAAACTTATATACTAGGACAAGTTATGTCCCAACTTTCGATGTGGGATGGTATTCTAACAATGCATAACGGTATTTTTGCCCTTATATGTAAATTTATAAAATAACAACCTACTAATGGATTTTGAGTTTGATAAGATCTTGTGCTAATGGATAATATGCTAAAGGTGGTTGTCCACAATTTTTCACTTGTCAAAGGGTTTCATAAAACGCTGCATATTTGCTCTCTGTACATAGACCTAATTCATGACATAGTAAGACATGAAAAAGAAGCAATTGCTGAATTAGAAGTTAATACCATTTATGAGAAAAAATCAGAATATTAGACTAAATCAAAATGTTTGTCTCCTATCTTCAAACGGGAGACCGGTTCAGATGTAACCTGCGAGCAAAGCCAGATCGGAAAGAATTGGCTTGTTCCGATCGATGGGTCGGTAAAAATCTCAAAATCCTACAAAAATGATGATAATGCCCCTGGCTTGTCCTCTGTTCTGTTTCGTGTTCTTTTCTAACATATTGACACCATTATCAAGCTTAGGGATTTATGTAATAGATCAGTTAATTTCTTGAATTGAGAGGAGAAACTAAAAAAATTATCTATAAGAGACACCGAATTACACATGTCGAATTGAGATTTGATGGGAGCTTCATAGCCGAACAGATCGCATCCAGGTCTTCTTATCACCGTCGACGATGATTCTAGTTTCCGACCATGCCCACTAATACTGCAGGAACTGCGAACGGAAATGTGAAAGTTCAAGTTATTACCTAAGAGCTTGGGTAATGAATCAATGACGACACACCCATTTGCTTTAGTGTATAGAGTAGATGATAGAGTACGTAGAGAAAACTTTCCAAAGTTATATGAAACATAATATTATGCCATGACGGAGAAGATGGATACAAGTATACAACGATCAGGAAGTGGAGAGAGAAGGCCAAGAAGGAAAAGTACCCATATTTCCTTCATGTATTTCTTCCTCACGTAAAGCACCGTACTAAAGGTTTCTGAGTCTTAACAATGCTATGAAATCCTCTTTGTGAGAACATATGCACTGTATAGGGAGACTATAGAGTGCCTCTCACAAACATTCAACCCAAAATTTATTAAAAAAGAAGAAATTCCACTAAAATAGACAACTTGAACTCAAAGCATGCAAGAGAATTTCAGGTTTCAACCATTGGCTCAAAATATTTTAGTAAGGCTTGCACAAACCAGAAAGATTATTTTATGGTAGTAAATCTAGCTAAATATGTGCAAGAACATGTAGTCATTCACCAAAGTGTTCAATCAAGCACTCAAGCTAGAAAATATCAAGTGTTGTAAGATATCTAAGCAAAACAAAAAATGCACGTGCACATTTACTTTCCAAGATCAATAAACTCTAGCTGAATATCAACTAAAAAAGTATCGAAAATGAATTTGAAATTCTACTAAAGTAAACAATCTAAACTTAACTTCAACCTAGTACATGTAGAAGATTGCATCTGATGTAATATCTAGCTGGGCAAGTGAGTAGTTGACTTGAGATCGGCAGTGCATGCTCATCAAAAAGTACGTCAAAGCCAAAGGGTGATATGATTCAAAGACCTGGAGAAAGGGAGATTGGAGCAATTGAGAAAGGACATCTGAAAGCAATATGATAGTGATAGGATTCAAACATAGAGGCATTACAAAGAAACAACAAGATATACACTTAGCAACACATCATATCGTACGGGATCGTAAAGAAGTGTACGTCCTAGTGATTCTGACATTTTTTCATCATCTACAGTTAAAAATCCATTATGTACCTAGTAACTTATGTACGTTTAATTCTGAGCAAGCAACAGACCTTTGTGCCAACTATTTTCACGATGAGGAAATGTTAAATCCATTCCACCACCATGAATGTCAAATGAGTGACCTGATCCAGGCTTCAGATTCCACCCCAGATGTGCTAGAATCAGGCTCACCCATCTTTGCTTTACTGACGATGTCATCCTGTTCACTAAAGGTACCCTTCCATCTATTAATGCTATTACTGCTGCTCTTAGTGATTTTTCCCAATGCTCTAGCCTTTAGCATAATCCCTCCAAGTCTGCCATCTTCCTTGCTGGAGTTATTGAATCCCGGAAACAACAGATTTTGGCTATTACTAACTTCCAGGAAGGCGCGCTTCCATTCAGATACCTTGGGCTCCCTATGCACTCGAGAAAACTATCTATTGGTGACTTCAGCAGTCTCACAGACTCTATTGCTAGAAGTATTCATTCATTGGCCAACAAATTTTAGCCTACTCTAGACGAGTGCAGCTTATCCGTTCTGTACTTATGGGAATCATCAATTTTTGGGGACAAGTTTTCCTTTTTCCTAAGAATCTGATCACACGGCTTACATCATTGCTTCGTAGCTATCTCTGGAGTGGTACAGATTCATCTAGAAGGAGCCTTGTTGCATGGCGAGATGTATGCAGACCATTTGAGGAGGGAGGACTTGGATTTAAAGAGGTTCTCTCCTAGAACCAATCTCAACTTGCTAAACTTATCCGGAAGATAGATAGGAATGAGGTTAATAGTTGGACATCATGGGCACATCATTCCTTGCTCAGAGGTAATATTATCTGGGATGCAGAAGCGAATGATATTGATAGATGGATGTGGAGAAGCCTCATAAGGGTCCGTGACAAATTGATCATAAGCACTTGCAATAGCATTGATAACCCAGAATGACTTTGTTGGGCTTGGAGGCCCATTAGTTTCCAGCCCATGTATTGCCCCATTTCCTTGGCATATATATATATGCAAGTGAAAGGCACATCAGATGCACGGATTGCATCTCAAAATTGGAGCAAAGGAGTTTGCCCTAGTTTGTAGCCCCATTTGAGAGATTCAAAGGAGCACAAAAGTGAGGAGGGAGATTGGAGAAGAGAGAAGATAAATTCGGTGGAGAAAGTGAAGGCTTGATCGACACTATTTTGTAGTGCATTTTTAGGGATTGTTACCAAGTTTGAGATGCTATTTGGATGGATTTAGTGCACAATTGTGGATTATGGAGTTAGAGAGGAGAAGTGTGGATTTGGTAGTCTGGAGAAGCAAATTGAAGATATCCAGAGGAAGAGGAGTTGACCACTGAGGAGACGAAGAAGAACCAAGGAGAGAGTCCACACGAGAGTAGAAGAACAATGTGCTGAATTCAATTGATTCGTTCTCTCTACTCAGATATCCAAATGGAGTGATTCCAATTTGAGAAGTTAGATCTTGAAGTCTACTACAAGTCCTCAAAAGATGAGCGCAATCCGAGTTGGGAATCAAAAGTTATGGCGTTTTTACGGAAGTATCGCAGAAGCTGAACCGAAGAAATCCGGCGGCGACCGCCGCCGTGTCGGATGCGGAACCGAACCACTTTTCCTTACTTTGTTATTTTTGATTATTATTAGTATTTTTTATTATTTCGTTTTTGACCTTTTTAGAAGACCTTATTATTTTCTAGTATTTAGGGTTAAAAGGGAGCTTGGCCTCCCTTAACTCTCGAACCCTAATTTCATCTTTTCCCTTTCTACGTACTTTGTTATGAAGAACTAAGCCTCCCTGGCTTAGTCAGACGCTGAAGCTTTCGTTTTGATTCAGTTGTGAGATTTTCGTTCCTTATCTATTGCATGGATTTTATCTATTCTCTTGCTTGAATTGCTTATGATTGATATTGATAATCTCTAGCCTGTGCAACTAGGGTTTGTCGTTATTGATCTATTGCTAGATTTAGATTGTTACTGGTTGAGCATATCTATTTCAGAGTAGCAACTGCATCGTACTAGTATTTGGTTGTGCTAGTCTTATGCAGAAGAGAACTGATTTACATTCTAGGATAAAAGCTGGTTGTTTTATGCTAGAATTGTATCCAACTATATTCCTATTCTTAACGCTGCTATTAAACTGAATCTTGATAGTTTCATGATTGTTTAATTAGTTAGTGCTAATAGTATCCGGTTGTGCTATTAGTTATATCTGAAAAGGAATTGGAATTTCCATTGCATGAGATATTGAATGATTATTTAGGATCAACTTGTCATACGAATAGTGGATGTTTGTTTGACTGAGCTATTTTCCCCATTACCGAATTCATCAACTTTTAGTTTGTTTGCTTTTGCATGCTTAGATTTACTGAAACATACAAAACCCCCCTTTGGTTACTTTGGATTGACACATAAATTACATATAAAGATAGAATCTGTCTCCCTGTGGACTCGACCCTTACTTACTTAGGACTACGGTTTAAGGTTTGTTTGGACTACTTGCATAGCAGTAATTAACACGACAAATTGTTGTTATCAAATTGGCGCCGTTGCCGGGGACCGCCGTCCTTCTTACGCCAAATCCCGAACTTTTTGATGATGTTCACGGCGACCGTCGTCCTTCTTACGGCGACCGCCGCCCCTCCGAAGCTGATCCTGAGGCTGAGAAGGAGTATGAACCTCCGATTTTTCCTGATTGGAAGCCTGTTGCACCATTTCCGTCTGCTTTGAAGCGTACCAAGCCACTTGCGCAGGACAAGGACATGTTTGAGATGTTCAGAAACGTGGAGGTCAACATCCCTCTCCTAAATTTGATAAAATATGTCCCTCGTTATGCCAAGTTCTTGAAACAGATGTGCACCACAAAGAGGAATCAGGATAGGAACAACAAGAAGAAGGTAAAGGTAAGCGAACATGTTTCTGCTGTGTTTCAGAAGCGCTTACCCAAGAAGTGTGGCGACCCGGGTATGTTCACCATCCCTATTACTATTGGAGGTACCAAGTTCAATAAAGCTATGTTAGATTTGGGTGCTTCCATTAATGTTCTACCTTCATCTCTTTGTGAATCCTTACGATTAGGACCCATGCATGCCACTAATATTGTCATTCAGTTAGCTGATAGATCTAGTGTGCGTCCTATAGGGATAGTGGAGGATATTTTGGTTAGGGTTGATGATCTTACTTTTCCTGCTGACTTCTATGTGCTCAATATGGAACATGATAAGCATGCAGCCCCTATTCTATTAGGGAGACCTTTCTTGAAAACTGTCAACACTAAGATTAATGTGAGTAATGATGCTTTAACCATGAATTTGATGGCCAAACTATTAACTACAATATCTATGAAGCCATGCAATTTCCTTCTGATGAACACTCTTTGTGTGAAATTGATGTACTTGAGCCTGTGGTGCAAGACGTTTTTGATGAGGACCACCTAGATGACACGCAATCTATCATTGTTGATTCTAGCTTGGATTTTGCTTCATCTACTAACTCGCAGGAAGTCGTCACTGAGTTGGACGCTTACTATAAGCTTCCTCTGGAGATACCAGGCAAATCGTCTTTACTGCTAACTCCGAGCGAGAAGCTCATTCCATCTGTGATGCAGGTCCCTGAAGTTGAGGCTAAACACCCCCCTGATCGATCTAAGTATGGGGGAGACGCGACTAAGAAGGTCAAGATGGAGGGGCCGATGAAGAAGAAGAATGGTCTAAGGTTCAAACCTTTCCATAATTGGTTCAGGAAGGAGGTATGGATTAAGAAGGTTCCTAAAGAGCCTGACGATATGGATTGAGGATGTTCGAGTAGTATGTCGAGCCAACGACATTAACTAAGGTGTTGATCGGGAGGCAACCCGATGTTAGGTAGTTTATTTTCCTTCCCTTAGTCATTTTCTTTTGTTTTTCCTTTTAGTTTTTCCTTTCTGTGTCGAACTAACCTGCAGGAAGCGTTTCAAAGTGAAGAAGGGGTTCACGGCGCCCGCCGCCAACCCCCCCCCCTCCGACACTTTGCTTGCGGCAAATGACGGCGACCGTCGTTTAATTACGGTGATTGCCGCCATTCTCAGGTTCGTTTTCTTTTTATCGAAAAAAAAGGGCCCCGAAAAAACCTTAAACGGGGAGCAAAAGACGAAAATAAAATACCCCGAAAAGACCTTAAACGGGGAGGAAAAAAAAAGTTCTACCGGAGGCCAACTGCCCAGCGTTTCCTATGGAGAGATGGTGCGCATCATGTTGTCAAGGAGGAGACATTAGCCCCACTTTGTATTTGACAACGATGGTGGCCCTGCAGTCGATAGCTGGAGAGGAGATACACCAGGCCCCAACCACGATAACATCTGGGCCCATTTTTGAAGGCCATGCAACCCCGTTCCCTTGATCGACCACTCATTCACCACAGTGGTTCATTATGGTTGCATGGTAGGAGTTGATGGAGTTGAAGGCCGTGCATCCCTGATTTCCTTAATGACCACCACACTTACAGTGGTTCCCTATGGTTGCACGGTAGAGTTGAGATGAAGACACCCGCCCAATACTAGAGACCTGGGCATATATTGTGAAGACCGCCAGCGACACCTTCAGTGTCCAAGCAGCTTGGCGACGTTTGTGAGTCCATTCTTTGTCTTCCCTGTGCTTTATTCTTTTTGTCTTTCATTACATTGAGGACAATGCAATGTTAAAACATGAGGGATGATTCTATACTTGTTGCGTCGTTGAGGAAAAGAAAAAAATGAAAAAGAGCCAAAGATTTGAAAAAATGCTAAAATTGAAATCCTGGGATAGGTCGAAAACCTGAAAAGGCGGCCTAGGTAATAAGCAGGTGGCTTGGACCAGCATTAGGCTGGGGTAATAATTGGTCAAGAGTGATGTGAGTATATTGTGAGCCCATCTATTGAAAAATGAAATGAGTGGCTTGGTGAAAACCCGAAAGGGCGCCTTGGCAAAATGAGTGAAAAGAAGAAGAGTGATTTATAGGAATCATCATTTTTGCTGGCGTGGCGACATAAGAAGATGTGATATAAGGAGGATTCAGGTAGGTCACTCTGGAGGTATAAGAAGATAGATGGGAGATAGGATTAGATTTTTTTTATTCACTCTATGGTGTTTGAGATAAGCTTGGGGGAAGTACTCTGCTTTCCTTTTAGCTTGGATGTGTGTGGTGTTGTGAGTTGTTATTATGTTGTGCTGTGCTTATTATATGGGTGCCTGGAGTTTATTGTTAGGTGTGATTCTTGGAGGGGTTGAGTTTTCTATGCTTCCTGAAACCTTAGGGATTGATTGGAGGAGTAGGTTTACTTTAGCTTACTCGAGGTCGAGCAAGTTTTAAGCATGGGGGATTTGATCGGCACTATTTTGTAGTGCATTTCTAGGGGTTGTTACCAGGTTTGAGGTGCTATTTGGATGGATTTAGTGCACAACTGTGGATTATGGAGTTAGAGAGGAGAAGTGTGGATTTGGTGGTCTGGAGAAGCAAATTGAAGATATCCTAGAGGAAGAGGAGTTGACCACTGAGGAGACGAAGAAGAACCAAGGAGAGAGTCCACACGAGAGTAGAAGAGCAATGTGCTGAATTCAATTAATTCGTTCTCTCTACTCAGATGTCCAAATGGAGTGGTTCCAATTCGAGGAGTTAGATCTTGAAGTCTACTACAAGTCCTCAAAATATGAGCGCAATCCGAGTTGGGAATCAAAAGTTATGGCGTTTTTACGGAAGTATCGCAGGAGCTGAACCGAAGAAATCCGGCGGCGACCGCCGCCAGGCTTACGGTGATCGCCGCCGTGTCGGATGCGGAACCGAACCACTTTTCCTTACTTTGTTATTTTGGATTATTATTAGTATTTTTTATTATTTCGTTTTTTACCTTTTTGGAAGACCTTATTATTTTTTAGTATTTAGGGTTAGAAGGGAGCTTGGCCTCCCTTAACTCTCGAACCCTAATTTCATCTTTTCCCTTTCTACGTACTTTGTTATGAAGAACTAAGCCTCCCTGGCTTAGTCAGACGCTGAAGCTTTCGTTTTGATTCAGTTGTGAGATTTCCGTTCCTTATCTATTGCATGGATTTTATCTATTCTCTTGCTTGAATTGCTTATGATTGATATTGATAATCTCTAGCCTGTGCAACTAGGGTTTGTCGTTATTGATCTATTGCTAGATTTAGATTATTACTGGTTGAGCATATCTATTTCAGAGTAGCAACTGCATCGTACTAGTATCTGATTGTGCTAGTCTTATGCATAAGAGAACTGATTTACATTCTAGGATAAAAGCTGGTTGTTTTATGCTAGAATTGTATCCAACTATATTCCTATTATTAACGCTGCTATTAAACTGAATCTTGATAGTTTCATGGTTGTTTAATTAGTTAGTGCTAATAGTATCTGGTTGTGCTATTCGTTATATCTGAAAATGAATTGGAATTTTCATTGCATGAGATATTGATTGATTATTTAGGATCAACTTGTCATACGAATAGTGGATGTTTGTTTGACTGAGCTATTTTCCCCATTACTGAATTCATCAACTTTTAGTTTGTTTGCTTTTGCATGCTTAGATTTACTGAAACATACAAAACCCCCCCTTTGGTTACTTTGGATTGACACATAAATTACATATAAAGATAGAATCTGTCTCCCTATGGACTCGACCCTTACTTACTTAGGACTACGGTTTAAGGTTTATTTGGACTACTTGCATAGCAGTAATTAACACGACAAATTGCTGTTATCAAGGCTCTTCCTTGTCTACACCTTGGATCGTTCATCTCTTGTCCCGGGAAGCCGACAACGGGTGTTTGTTGGAAGGTACTCCTCTTTGGTTGGATCTAATCCCTAGTTACAAGTGTTTGATGTTAGATTGGAGATTTGCTTGAGTTGATTCTCCATATCTTGTAATCTCCTGTGTGAGATTGGTATTGTATGAACACTTGTACTCTGTTTTGATGATTAGTGGATTTCGTGCTCTGGCGGGCGACAGTGGGTTTTTTACCTCTCCTTAGGAGGGTTTTTCCCACTTAAATCTTGTGTTGATTTTGTGCATTATTTATGTTGTGGTTGTGTTGTTTGATTGTGCTTTGGTTTCTGTAATCTGGTTGGTTTTGGTTTGGTTGTCGGAAAGAGACCTAGGTTCTGCAGGTTCATTGTTTTTGAGCTTCCGCTGATTTGTTAGCAGGACCGAATAGTGATTGATCCCCAGCAAGTGGTATCAGAGCCAGAGAGAGCTCAGTTTGAGTTTGGGTCGAGATATGACGACTAAGACAGAGGAGTTTGCGGGTACGATGATTAAGCTGACGTCTTCGAATTACTCGATTTGGAAGTCGAAGATGGAAGATATTTTGTACTGCAAAGATCTGTATGATCCGATTCAGTTAGGGTCGGACAGACCAGATGAGATTAAAGAGGGCGACTTGGGTAAATTTACACAGAAAGGCAGTTGGAACCATGAGGCAGTGGGTGGACAACAGTGTCTATCATCATATCAGCAGTGAGACAGATGCACAGGTTTTGTGGAAGAAGCTGGAATCCATGTATGAGAGAAAGTCAACGCAGAGCAAGGCCTTTGTAATCAGAAAGATCGTGAATCTGAAATACAAAGATGGAAAGTCTATTGTCGAGCATCTGTGTGAGTTTCAGGAGCTAGTGAATCAGCTGAACAGAATGAAGTTGGTCCTAGATGATGAGCTGCAAGCTTTGTTGCTTTTGAGTTATTTGCCGGATACTTGGGAGACTCTGGTTGTGTCCATCAAAAACTCTGCACCGAGTGGCGTTGTGTCCTTGAGTACCGTGATTGATAGTCTCTACAATGAGGAGACTAGGAGAAAAGATATGGGCACTAACACTTCGCAGACTCTGGCGACGACTTTAGAGAATAAGTCCAGAGTGAGAAGCAGAGAAAGAAAGGGACGTGGGAAATCCAGAGGGAAGTCACAGAATAGAGGGACATCTCAGAGTAAAGGAAAGATGGCTTGCTTTCACTGTGGAAAAGAGGGACATATGAAGAGGAATTGCTATGCCTTGAAGAAGAGCATGAGTGAAGAGAAGAATCAGAAAGAAGACGACAAGAACACCACTGCAGCTGTATACAGTGATGAAGAAGGTCTTGTTGTTCTTTCCTGTGTTGATGATCACAGTGATGAGTCAGATTCTCGTGTAGAATGGATAGTGGACTCAGCTGCATCCTATCACGCTACACCGAGAAAGGAGATATTCACCAGCTACAGAGCAGGAGACTTTGGCAAGGTGAAGATGGGGAACACCAACTATGCGGATATTGTTGGTATGGGTGACATTTGTGTTCATACAAATGCAGGTTGCACGTTGACTCTGAAGAATGTGCGACATATACCCGATCTGCGTATGAATTTGATTTCTCTTCATGCTTTGGACCTAGAGGGTTATCACAGTTATATTGGTGATAAGAGACGGAAGTTGATTAAAGGCTCGATGGTGATTGCTAGAGGGAGTCTGAGTTACACGTTGTACAAGACTCAGATGAAGGTCTTGAGAGATGACCTGAATGCAGTTGAAGATGATGCATCACCAAATTTATGGCACAGACGGTTGGCTCACATGAGTGAGAAAGGACTGCAGATTTTGGCGAAGAAGTCTCTCATTCCTTCCGCCAAAGATACTCCTCTGAGCCCTTGTGATTATTGTTTGTTTGGTAAACAAACTAGAGTGTCATTTAGCAAATGTTCTGAAAGAAAAAAGAATTTGCTTGAACTGGTGTATTCTGATGTGTGTGGTCCCATTGATGTACCCATACTTGGTGGTTGTAGATATTTCCTGACCTTTATTGATGATGCTTCACGTAAGGTTTGGGTGTTTGTTTTGAAAACAAAAGACCAGGTCCTTGATTGTTTCAAGCAATTTCATGCCATGGTGGAGAGAGAGAAGGATCGTTCTCTGAAATGTCTTCGCAGTGATAATGGAGGCGAGTACACTTCCCATGAGTTTCAGAAATATTGCCAGGAGCATGGCATACGACATGAGAAGACAACTCCGGGCACTCCACAACACAAGGGCGTTGTAGAAAGGACAACATGACCATCATGGAGAAGGTTAGATGTATGCTGAAGATGGTGAATATTCCTACGCCATTTTGGGGTGAAGCTGTGATGACCGCTTGCTATCTGATGAATAGATCTACATCAGCTCTTTGGATTTTGATATTCCTGAGAGAGTTTGGTCTGAAAGAGATATTTCATACTCTCATTTGCGAGTCTTTGGCTGTAAGGCATTTGTGCATGTGCCTAAAGAGCAGAGACAGAAGCTGGACGACAGAGCAGTTCCATGCATTTTTCTAGGCTATGGAGATACTGATTTTGGATACAAGTTGTGGGATCCAGAAAGGAAGAAGGTGATAAGGTCCAGAGATGTGATCTTTCACGAAGACAAGTGGTTGTCAGATTCTGAGACACTAGAGGAAGTTGATGAGCTTTCAGTTTACTTGCCCTCTCATTCAGAAGGGAATGACACAAGTGATGAGTCTTCTTCAGAGAATGGCACAAATGAGATTCCTGTGTCAGATGATGTCTTGCCAGATGCTGAAACTAGGTGAGGGTTCTGAGCAGGGGGAGCCAGAAGAGAGTGAAGAAGCTAATGAGCTCAGAAGGTCAGAAAGAGAACGTCGTCCGTCCACTAGATATCCCTCGTCTGAGTATGTTGCAGTCACTAAAGAGGGGGAGCCTGAAAGTTTTCAAGAAGTGCAGCACCACAAAGAAAAAGCTCAGTGGGTGAAAGCCATAGAGGAGGAGTTGAGCTCTTTGAATAAGAACAACACATATGAGCTTGTGAAACTTCCAAAAGGAAGAAAGGCGCTGAGAAACAAGTGGGTGTTCAGGCTAAAGATGGATGGAGACAAACTAGTCAGGTACAAAGCCCGACTAGTTGTGAAAGGCTTCAGTCAAAAGAAGGGAGTTTATTTTGATGAAATCTTCTCACCTGTTGTCAAGATGAGTTCTATCAGAGTGATCCTTGGCTTAGCTGCAAGCATGGATCTTGAACTCGAGCAATTGGATATGAAAACTGCATTTCTCCACGGTGATTTAGATGAGGAGATTTATATGGAACAACCAGAGGGATTTGAAGTAAAAGGAAAAGAGCACTTGGTTTGCAAGCTGAAGAAGAGCTTATATGGACTGAAGCAAGCTCCCAAACAGTGGTACAAGAAGTTTGGTAGCTTCATGGTGAATCATGGTTACACCAGAACAAGTGCAGATCATTGTGTTTACTTCAAACGTCAGGCAAACGGTAAGTTTGTCATTCTTCTTCTTTATGTGGATGACATGCTCATTGTGGGACAAGATAAATCCCTAGTTGATGCTTTGAAGCGGGATTTAAGCACTTCCTTTGACATGAAAGACTTGGGACAAGCACACCAGATATTGGGCATGCAGATTACTCGTGACAGGAAAGCCAGTAAGATATGGTTATCACAGGAGAAGTATATTGAGAAGGTTCTGAGTAGGTTCAAAATGGAAGATGCTAAGTCGGTTAGTACTCCTCTTGCTAGCCATTTCAAATTGAGCAAGAAGTCATGCCCGTCTTCAGGTGAAGAGAAGAAGAAAATGGCCACCATTCCTTATTCATCAGCAGTTGGTAGTTTGATGTATGCTATGGTGTGCACACGGCCAGATATAGCTCATGCAGTTGGTCTCGTTAGCAGGTTCCTTGCTAATCCTGGAAGAGATCAATGGGAAGCTGTGAAGTGGATCTTCAAGGTACTTCCAAGATGAGCTTATGCTTTGGAGGAGCTAAACCTATTCTTGAGGGTTTCACAAATTCAGACATGGCAGGAGATCTCGATGGTAGAAAGTCGACATCGGGGTACTTGTTTACTTTTGCAGGGGGAGCTGTCTCGTGGCAGTCTAAGTTGCAGAAGTGTGTTGCTTTGTCCACGACAGAGGCAGAGTACATTGCCATGACAGAAGCAGGAAAAGAGATGCTTTGGGTGAAGAGATTCCTTCGAGAACTAGGTCTGAAGCAGAGAGAGGATGTGGTGAACTGTGATAGTCAGAGTTCTCTTGATTTGAGCAAGAATGCCACATACCATTGCTGGACAAAGCATATTGATGTGAGGTACCATTGGATTCGAGATGCTGTGAGTGATCGTCAGATGAGCTTGAGGAAGATTCACAAAGACAAGAATCCAGCTGATATGTTCACCAAGGTGGTGACTATTGACAAGCATCAGTTCTGCGCCAAGATGGCGGGGCTGGTGCACAAGTGAAGACCCGAGATGATGTGAACGTCTTCTCCTAGGCTGGAGGGGGAGATTGTTGGGCTTGGAGGCCCATTAGTTTCCAGCCCATGTATTGCCCCATTTCCTTGGCATATATATATGCAAGTGAAAGGCACATCAGATGCACGGATTGCATCTCAAAATTGGAGCAAAGGAGTTTGCCCTAGTTTGTAGCCCCATTTGAGAGATTCAAAGGAGCACAAAAGTGAGGAGGGAGATTGGAGAAGAGAGAAGAGAAATTGGTGGAGAAAGTGAAGGCTCTTCCTTGTCTACACCTTGGATCGTTCATCTCTTGTCCCGGGAAGCCGACAACGGGTGTTTGTTGGAAGGTACTCCTCTTTGGTTGGATCTAATCCCTAGTTACAAGTGTTTGTTGTTAGATTGGAGATTTGCTTGAGTTGATTCTCCATATCTTGTAATCTCCTGTGCGAGATTGGTATTGTATGAACACTTGTACTCTGTTTTGATGATTAGTGGATTTCGTGCTCTGGCGGGCGACAGTGGATTTTTTACCTCTCCTTAGGAGGGTTTTTCCCACTTAAATCTTGTGTTGATTTTGTGCATTATTTCTGTTGTGGTTGTGTTGCTTGATTGTGCTTTGGTTTCTGCAATCTGGTTGGTTTTGGTTTGGTTGCCGGAAAGAGACCTAGGTTCTGCAGGTTCATTGTTTTTGAGCTTCCGCTGATTTGTTAGCAAGACCGAATAGTGATCGATCCCCAACAGACTTAAACTTTGGGGACCACTTTGAAGAAAGATTTTTGTAATGCCATCTACCATCTTTGGCGCTCTCATCGATCAGTCATTCCCTGGGGAACCCTTGTATGACAGACCTACAACATTCCGAGGTGTGCTTTCATCACTTGGCTTGCTGGCCTTGGCCGTGCCACAACAAAAGACAAGCTTGCACGCTTCATGCCCCTTATGGATTAGACTTGCAGCTTATGTGGTAATGCAATGGAGACAACCCAACATGTGTGGTTTCGATGTAGCTACTCCCGGACGGTTAATCCGCACCACCATGAGGAAGGTAGGCATTTCCTATCTCGTCTCTGATCTGGAGGATTGGCTCCAATGGTTTGCATCTAGTACCCGTCACAACTCAACTCTCTTCAAAGTCCATCTTGGCTTCTTCACGGCGACTGTGTACGGGATTTGGAATGCCAGAAACCGTTTTCACAATGAGCTTATTCAGGAAGAAGAATGTGCCAGGAGGAGTGTTGATCTTGCTAAGACTCGGCTCCTTGGGCGTGTCAAGTTCCGGACAAAGCAAGATAATAGTTGGCGCATGATGATGCTTAAAGCCTAACGTCCCCCCTTTGTTTTGTGTTGTTGATGCAACATTCTGATCTATGTATTGTTGATTCCTCTGTGATCTTGTTACCCACTTTTGATTGGGGTTTGATTGTAATTGTCCAGTTTTTATGCTACTTAACTCTCTTATAAAGCCCTCTTTTCATCCCTAATAGTAACTTTAACACTTCTATAATATTATTTTTATAGATGTATATAAGATAAGCTTTTTTAAACCCTAGAGTTGACTTATTTCTCAAACATTGTAAACTCTATATAAGAATCTTGTTGGAAGCCTAATAAACACATATTTACTCCCTTGTTGCTCTTTTTGCTTCTCTCCCTTTCTCTTAGTTTATAACAAAATGTATTAATTACCAACTTTGAGATGATATTGAATTCTTGATAACTATTATAAAACTTCAATAGTAGTTTAAAATTACTGACCTTTTACTGTTAAATATTGTTAGTATCGAATTACAATGAAAACATTTTTATTTAAATATTTTCTCCACTAAAATATATTTTCTTACTTTGAGATAAATAAAAATTTCTCTATAAATATAGATGGGTAGGAGTAGGGGTGTTCAGAGGCGGATCCAGGGGGTCCGGTGACCCCCCTTCCCCTGGATCAAGTCATATATTAAAAAAATTAAATTAAATATATATATATATATATTAATGTCTTTTACATGTTAACAAAAAGAGTTATTAACCCAATTGATTGTGGAACATGAGTCTAACCCAAAGGTTTGGGGTTCAAGTCCCCATCTCCCATCTTTTGTATTGTTTTCTTTTTAGATAAATAATAATTTGTGTCCTTTATTTTCTTTTTTATACAAATATTTGTATTTCCTATTTTTGTCCATCATGATTATGAAATAAGTTAAAAATTTTGTAAGCTAATTGAATTAATCTTATTTAAAATTCTCACAATATATTTGATACTAACATATTTTAGGTAATTCTCCTTACTATTTGTCCAAAAATATTTTCAAAATTGTAAATTAGTTAAAAATGTTTTTCAAAACATAATAATCCACCTAGTATATAAGATTTGTATATTTTTTTTACAAATAGTAATGTGATTAATGCTAAACAATATTATATAATTTTTCATAGGCGATTTTATGACCCCCCTTCGAAGAAATCCTGGATCCGCCACTGGGGGTGTTCATCCGGTCCGGACCAGACCGGATTTTTTCATAAATCTAGACCGGAGACCGGTCCGGTTAGACCGGATTTTATTTAAAAAAAAATAAAAAATTAAATTCTTATTTAAAATCTAAAAAAAATATCTAAAAAACATATATACTCCTAACTTATTAAATTAAAAAAATATCTATAAAAAAATACATATAAATCTCCCAAAAAACATATAAATAAAAAAAAAAAAAACAAATCCGGTCCGGACCGGTTTTTTTCCGGGTTTAGACCGGACCGGAACCGGATTAAGGAAATTATCTAGACCGGAGACCGGACCGTATTTTCACCGGTCCGGTCATTTCCGGTCCGGTCCGATCCATTTTTTAACAGCCCTAGGTAGGGGTTTTTTTTGGGGAGAGGATGAGTTAGCTAGATGAATAGAAGTGTGTAATTGAGTGGGCTTGAAGATGGGAAGACATTTCTTTCACTTTTTTGAAGACTAGATATTCATGCCCGTGCTACGCACGGAATCGACTTTTTTATATTGATATAATTTATAATTTTTATTTTGTTTATTTTAAATTTTAAGATTAATTTAAGAATTATTAAATGTTAACTTAGCATAAAAATAATCTTTGAAATTAAAAATATCCAAAATAGATAAGGGAAAGAACGTTGAAATTTCAAGTTCTATATTAAAGAATGTTTATTTTTGATATATATGAATTTAATATGGAAAATATGAAATAGAGATTTATATCTAACATTCTTTTTTCCTTTAAAAGTAATACAAAATTTTATAGCTTCAAGGATGTTGAGATGGAAGTATGGAGATTTTTTACGAAAGACGTCGTCATAAATAATTATTAGCAATTATCTCGTGTATATTTTGACAATATTAAAAATTATAATATGCTTTTGTTTCCATTTTTGGCGTAATAGAGTTTCTTGAGTCCTTATATTGAAAGTAAAATTAGTCTTTAGGAGCTACACTAATTAACAATTGATATTGGACACTATATCATTATTCACATTCATAATAATTTTAATTTTGATTCTATAAATGATCAAAATTCACAATGCAACATAAATAGTAAGTTGCACTTTTGTACATTATATAACATGATCATACAAAATATATAAATAACTAAATACAGGTTAACTTTTAACATAAGCGTGAACATTAATTTTTCAATTTAGATAATTGACCGATGTAACTTCTTCAAAAAATTTAAACTTATTCCACTGTGATCTTGTAAACTTCTTATGTCTTTATTAGTTTTTTGATCATGAATTGTTTTACTTGAATTGAATGTTGGGCTATTAAATCTCTTTTGATATTCACATTTGTTATTATTTTTGTAATTTTTTCCTTATTGAAAAAGAAACTCAATACATAAATGATGTGGCATGACAAAATATATCGGACAAAGTGGTTAAACACATATGATCACTTACATTCAAATTCAAGAAATTAAGAAAATCAAGACCTAAATATTTTTAATGCAAAATAACTTTTTAAGGCGGTGTACCTAATTTTCATTTCAACTAAATAACTGGCCTTCATATAAAGTAATCTTAAAAAATTTATAAATTCGTCAAAAAGTAAAAATATTAATTGATGCAACATATACATCATAAAAAATTTGAGCATGTAATATTATATATCGTAAATAGCCACTTTAACTATTGATTCTAAATCCTTAAAAAAACTATTGATTATAAATAGGATAAAAGTAAATAAATAAATAAACATAGATTTTATATTTAGATTTTTATACAACCTAAGATTATTTAATAGAAAATGGTATATCTATAGATAAAAATAGAATTTTAAAATGTTTTAAAAAAGGAATTTATTCCATATGTATATCAGTATATGTCTTAACTCTTAACACATATATGGGGTCAAATCATCAAAGTAAATGATAATACAAAAGAAAATAACATGATCCTATTTGACATTTCTTCTGCAATGTTATTTTTATATACGAAAAAATCAAAATAATTAATAGTAATTTGTTTTTTTGTTTCAATTTTTAATTATTTTTTCTCTTTGGTTTATGTTTACTAATTTTAAAATTTATATTTAATTGATCTTTATCTAATGAAACATTAATAAAAATATATGAGCTGAAAATCATTTTATTACACTTATGTAAAACTTTACTATGTTTTGTACTATACAGAATAGAATACTTTAATATACTTCAGTATTGAAACTCCAATCCGATGCAATGATAAAATGAAGTTTGTACCCATTTTATTCTACATTTAGTATTTCTAAATCATTTTGAGTAAATCATTTCACATTTTATTGTCAAATTTAGAGATTTTAACATGGTGTGAATTCAATAATTATACATTCATGATATCATTGTTTATTTATTCGAATATTAACATAATTAAGAAGATTCTTAGGCACTATATATATATACTAAAGTATTTATTAGTTACATGTTTGCACAATTAAGTAGCATATATGTTAATTCAATGGTTTTCAGTTATTTTTCCATAATTTAATGCACGTTAGATTTTTTAATTTTATTAATAGGTTGACATGTTAATGTTATTTTTATATTCGATGAAATCAAAATAATGATAAATCATCCGGTAATTCTATAATGTTATTGTGTACCTCAATGTGTTTGTTAGTTTTGTTAAAGAATTAATAACTTTCTTATCAGTTTTTTACATTTATAGTATTGTTTTTTTTTTTACATTTCTAGCAATTAATAACTTTTATGAGTAAGAAAATTGAGATATTTGGAGTCTGGTTGGCCTTATGATTATTTATATCAGTATAATAAGGATTTCGATGATACTTCCCTAGAATTCGGATAATTTTTTCATATGTTCATAATATCATAAAAGAATTGATTTTTAATGTTTTCCTAAGAAAAAGGGAGAATGAAAGTTTCCATTGTTAAGATGATCAATGATCTTTTGGATTTAATGGGAATAAAAATTAACAAAAAAATGGGTTATTTTTTACAAAAATAATTTTGTAGTCAATTTTACTATTGTATATTGTGATATTGTAAGCTAAAATGTATTATATCAATCAAAAGCAATATTTTAAAATACAAGTCTTAAATATATACTTATAAAACGAATACAAGATTTTTTTTGTCAAAAGCAAATAAAAGAATATAAGCATACATTTTTTGCATAGCAATCCGTACAATAATGTAAGAAAAACAGAACAAAAAAGTATAGATAAAGAGATTGAGGACATTAAAATTACAATACCTTATATTGCGGTGATCTATTGCACGAAGTCAATGTCAAGTCAATGTCAAATGGGATTGCAATTTCACTTCGATACTAATTGATGATGATAATAGTAATAGAAAGTTGTTTGTGCATACCATGTTTGTTGCTTGTGTTCTACCCCCTCCTATGCAATACCAATTATATAGATAAATGTTATGTTCGGAATATTAATAGACGTTTGATTTAGAATAGTTTTGAAATATGAATGTGTATGTATTGTGATTGAAATTAACATATGACCGGCAAAATAAGTAACGTAAAAAATTAGTAACGTAATTTGAGTATTAATTGGTAATCAAAATTGAGTTTAAATAAAATATAATTGGATTAAAGGTCAAGCAATCAAGCATACAACCGTCAGAGATTAGATGGAAATTGTTTTAATTGTCAAAATTGATGGAAGGTAAAAGGTGAAATGCAATTAAGATTGAAGGGTAAAAAAATGAGCATTGATTGTTCAAAAAGTCTTCTTTATATGTTTATAGATAGATATAGATTTATCGTGTATAATAGAATTTGAAAGATTTAACAAATGGATTGTAATTGAGAAATTGTTTAATTTGAAGACTAAATAATGATTTTTTAATTGGACAATAACTTTTATAACGCTAAGTTTTTTTTATTGAACGTGTACATTAAAATTTGAAAGATTTAACAAATGAATTGTAATTGAAAAATGATTTATTTAGAGGCTAAATTAATGAGTCATTAATTGGACAAAAGCTCTATTTTATATGTAGAATATATATAGATAAATCGATAGATATAAAGATTAGTAACTAGATAATATAAACAAAAAAAAGATAAAATAATAAAACTAAGTTGTTAAGAAGGGTGATTGCACCCTAGACCTTTTGTATTATGAGAGTGTTTTTAACCATTGAGCTATATTAGAAGATATAGATTGTAATGAAAGGTTAACAAAAAATAAGAGATAATTTCTCATATTTATTAGACATTAATTGCACCCTTAGTCTACTTTATATATTTATTTATAGATAGATAGATTCTTTGATTGTGTCATGGGTGTAAATTTTATTTGAAGCGTAGTAGTTGAAAACTTACAACTGTATCAACTTCCTCTCATTAAAATGGTCAACATGGCAGGTGTTTTATAGTTTTAGGTTCATGATAACAAGTTTTTGTCGTTCTAAAAACTGCTATGTAAAATATCCAAACAAACCTTAAACCGTAGTCCTAGGTAAGTACGGGTCAAATCCACAGGGAGACGGATCTATCTTAATATGCAAGTTATGCGTCAAACCAAAGTAACCAAAGGGTTTTTTTTGTGAGTTTAATTAATCTAAGCATACAAAAGATAAACAAGCGAAAGAGTTGTGAAATCAGTTATGGGGAAAAAGCACTTAGTCAAACAACATCCACTATTCGTATGACAAGTTGATCATAGATACTCATTCAAAATCTCATGCAATGGTGATTCCAATTCCTTTCCAGATATAACTAATAACACAACCAGATACTATTAGCACTAACTAATTAAACAACCCTGAAACTACCAAGATTCAGTTTAACAGCAGCCTTACGGATAGGAATATAGTTGGATACAATTCTAGCATAACACAACCAGATATTATCCTAGAATGTAAATCAGTTCTCTTCTGCATAAGACTAGCACAACCAGTTACTAATACGATGCAATTGCTACTCTGAAATAGATATGCTCAACCAGTAACAATCTAGATCTAGCAATAGATAAATAACGACAAACCCTAGTTGCGTCCAAATAGAGATTATCAATATCAATCATAAACAACTTAAGCAAGAGAAAGATAAAAACCATGCAATAGATTAAGAACAAGAATCTCACAACTTTATCCAAACGAAAGCTTCAGCGTCTGACTAAGCCAGAGAGGCTTAGTTCTTCATAACGTAGAAAGGGAAATTAGGGTTCAAGAGATGATCCAAGATTAGATGATAGGCAAAAAGCCTTTTCTCAACCCTTAAATACTAAAGGAAATAAAGCTAAGTTAACCTAATACGAAATATTAAAACCGTAATAAAAATAATCCAAATAAAACAAATATGGAAAACACGTTCGGCGGGCTTCTGACATCGGCGGCGGTCGCCGCATCTCCCACGGCGATCGCCGTAAATGCGGCGGGCGCCGCAATTAAACGGCGGTCGCCGTAATCACTTCGTAGCCAAGGTCGGTGGAAAGCCAAATGCCGCGGGCGCCGTAAGGTTCACGGCGGGCGCCGTAATTACGGCGGTCGCCGTCTTTGTACGGCGGTCGCCGTTCTTCGGTTCAGCTCATGCGACACTTCCGTAAAAATGCCATAACGTTTGATTCCCAACTCGGATTGCGCTCATATTTTGAGGACTTGCAGTAGACTTAAAGATCTAACTCCTCGAATTGGAATCACTCCATTTGGACATCGGAGCAGAGATAACGAACCAATTGAATTCAGCACATTGTTCTTCTACTCTTCATTGCACTCCCTTGGCGCCTACTACTGGTGGCTTCCTCCTCAGTGTCTCATATGATCTCCAAAACCGCTCAAACACCTCCAAAAACACCAACTCTGCCCCCAAACACCATACACATGAATGTGTCTAAATCTATCCGAATGACACCAATAAAACCTCTAATAACTCTTACTTAAGCCCTACAAAATAGTGTTTATCAGTTCACATACATAATAAGTTATGGATATATAGTAAATGACAATGGCGATTTTTGGATTAAGTAAAATCAAGAGATAAAATTAAAACACTTGCACTGATAAAATTGTAAATATGGCATACTTTACTTTTTAAAATAAGTAAATTATAAATTAAAATGAACTATTTATAAAAAAAAATAGATAATTTGATTTTATAAATGTGAATGTTTAATATGCTAAAGTACGTGTGACGCTCAGGTAAAACGAGTCTTGTGGTAAAACGAGTGGACAATCTTGGATCGTCATATTAAGGGTGATGGGCGAATGGATTTGAATAGAGATATTGGGGTGTAGTGGGGAGTGTAACATGAGTGAATATCACAATGATAGTTGGGGAATTTTCATAATTTTATAGAATTAAAAAAGGGAAGATTTGCACCAAGATTGGAGAGAGAAGACGGGAATCTACATCCAAAATCTTCAGACCACTATGATGATATTCAAAAAAGGAAAGAATTGTGGTTTTGTTATGATTGCAATCTCACGTGAGAGAAGAGGAGAGATATTCGGAAACTGATATGCATTATACTATAACCGTTATTCAGGAATCGTTAAGGCATATTCAAGCCACTGTAATGATACTTGCGAAATGATATACAAGAAACTATTGATGATATTCAAGAATCGTTAAGGCATATTCAAGCCATTGTAATGATATTCATGAATATACAAGGTACTATAAATGATATTCATCATATTGTCTTAAATATTCACTCTTTTATATGCTATTCATGTGCTTCGTATTGAATTGATATTCATTATCTTATATACTGAGTGCATTGTTGAATGGATATGCACTTCGTTGGTATTGATATTCATTGTTCGCTAAGTGATATTCCTCATGCTTTTAAATTCTCATATTAGGATCGCACTTAGACAAGTTCAGGAATATCTCAACATATAGTTAGCATAACATAAAAAAAATCAACATAAAAAACCTAAATTGAAAATTGCATAATCTCGTCTGATCGATGGAGAAGGGAGGAGAGATGATAGAGAAGACAATTGAATTTAAACCAAAAAATCAACATCAAAACCTAAATTTAGTGGCAAAAATCCAAGTTTGAAGATGAATACCTATTTTGGGAAGACGACAAACCTACACAAATGTTGAAAATTGTTGACGAAAATGATTCAAGGGAGACAACTTCGGAACTTTAAGCTTCACGATGAACTTCAATGGAGGTTAAGGACGATTTTTGACACGAGAGAAAGCAACGTTTTTTTGGGAGAAAATCATCGTTTCTTTTTGGGAGAGAGAATCACATATGTGATTTTGGGGGAAAGTAAATCCCACAAAATAAGGATTGTGATTTAATCAGATACTTGTGTTTCATTTTAAATTGTTTGCACCTCTTATGATTCAATCTGGTCCATTCATTAAATCTTCACCCAACGTTTTAGATTAGTACACTCGTTTTACCCTAACACCTTGTTTCACTAGAGCCTAAATCTTAACATGTATATGTAAATGTATGTTAAAAGGACACATTTTAGCTAAAACGTATATTTAGTATGCTAAAGTCCGTGTTCTTGCTATAGTTCATATTGGGGTAAAACAATTGAGGGAAATTTTTTAAATAATTTTGGGAAAAAATTATTTTTTTATTTTTTAATAAAAATAATTAAAGTTTGACATATTACGATTTTGTGAATCTATATCTTTTAATTCTAACTTTTTATTTAGACATATGATTTTGCCTATCCTAGATATATCCAATGGCTACCATTACTCCTTACCATCGACCCTAATCCCTTCTGATACGATGCAATCTCATTTTTATCTATACTATATATAAAAGTCTGGTGGCATGAGATAAATAGTGTCTATTTTGTCTTATTAATGACTGATTCTGTAACACCCCGGGCCAGAGGTGTTACAATGTCATAGTCCTGAAGAACTATAAAGCAATTTTTTTAAAAGAAAACACAGAACATTTCCAATATACCAAAAGGATTACACCAAAAAATTTCGCCTTGTTTGAAACCACATATAAACCTGGCAATTTGTTAAATATATCCATTTACATTCCAAAATCACTTGCAACTAGTACAACCATTTCAAAATCCAAAACCAACAAAAGTGAAGTCTTCGACTGCAAAGTAGAACGGTGATCAGGATCCCCCTTGCTACCGCTGAACCTGCGAAGACAGGTTGACTGGTGGACCCGATACACCAGCCAACCGCGGAATATAAACCGAGGTTGGTTAGTCTAATGAAAGACTAGCAAGACTCATCAAGCCAAAACAATTTAAACATAGAAAGGTTATCACAACATCCAACTAACGCTAATTAATAACACTCCAACATATATCTATATATATATACTACTATCACATAACCAGTACTACCCATTTCTATCAAGCTCACTAATGTACCAACACTTCCAAACCAACCTTCGCATCAGCGAAATGATAAGGCGTTGTCGTGACACCTAAACAAAATAATCCTAACAAACCTAAACAAGTAGTAGAGGCAAGCAAGGGTCGATCCCACAGGGATGAAGTAATCAATCTATGTGTTTATAAGCATGCAAGGTAACAAGGGGGTTTTGAGTATCAAACAGAGAGCAAAGTAAATAGGTTTAGTTGACTTGAGAATATGAATGGGGAAAGTAATTCCACTAGAACGAGATCCACAATACAAAGATATAAGTTGATCACTGAAATCTATTCAATCCAAGTTCTTTAATTATTCTTATGGTTGTTCTCACCCTGATCTTAAGTACTATCGATTCTCACAGTTGTCGATAGACTTATTACTATGTAAATGGTAAAATACCTCCGATTCTCACAGTTGTCGGTATACTTTACCACCAACAAAGCAATAGCAATGCACACATGGATATAGGATACATGCAAATAGAAAGACGTATTAATACTCGCATGCAACTGATTCTCACTCACGATTGCACGCTCGGAACCCCTATACGCACAATCGTGTTTTCCACTAGATAAGCACTCGGAACCCCTATATGCAAATCCTAGCAATTGATAAATATTACTCAACCTAGCTGGCCAGACTATGAAGAACAATGATAAATCAATAATCAATATAACCAAGAGAATCAAACCAACACACATAAGAATAAGAACAAGGAATATAAATCTCACAACCGAATCAATTGTATTGCTTCAAACGTCTAGCGAAACAAAGGTGTTTAGTTCTCCATTCGTTCAAACCCTAGAGTTGGGAATGAAAGAACGAACTTAGTCTCCAGAAGGAGAATTCTAAATTGTGGCAACTAGGTTAACAAAAGAGTATTTAACCTAATTCTAAAAGTGATAAAAATAATAAAAGAAAATAACAATAAAGTAATAACCAAAAATAAGAAATCAGAAATTGGGAATTAATCCCGTAAATCTCGGCTTTGACATCCTCGCGGTCAGCTTCTCAGCAGCCCACTCCAAGCAGCTGCTTGCTGACGCCCAACTTCTCCATCGACCCAATTCCATCTTGCAAGCATCAGCGCTCGGCCCAGCTCCATCTTCCTCAGCTCGCGCGGCCCACCTCCAGCAAAGAATCAGCACGCCAACATCATCATGACGTCACGCCCCGCTTCTTCAATTCTCCAGCTTTCCGCTTCAATTCCCGCTCGGCAATTCACGCGGCTTCATGGGCCTTTCTTCACGTGGGCTTCTCCTCCCTTGGGCCTAAATTCCAGCATTAGCGCGCGGCGTCCTTCAATTTATTTGCTTCGCCCAACATATGGCCGCGGGGCGCCAGCTCCCACCGTGGGGCGGTGATTTCCACCGCGGGGCGGCATCCTTCTCTGAGACCCACCGCCGGGTCGCGGTGGCTCTGGCGCGGGGCGGTAGAAATTCACCCACTCCTTTCTCTTCTGCTCTTCATTACTACCAAGTGTTGGTAGTCTTCTCCAAATAAGCTGTAAATCCCTGGATATTTTCAATTCTCTCTACATCTTCTGGATTACAGACATAACCCTAAATCTAGTCATAAACTCCTCTTAATAATGTTAATAATTGCTAGTTAAGGTGCATGAAATGACACCTATCACGAACACATAAGCGCGAGCGAGACGAACATCACCCTAAGTTACCTACTATCCATGGATAGTCTAAAGATGGGACGATCACCATCCAGTTGTGGCCTTGAACCAACGTAGGTCACACCCCACGTGGTCGGGTGAGGCGATCATCACCCCGGCCCAGCTATAAGGAGTAATGTCCTCCTACATAACTGAAACAAACAATTAAGGTTTAAGATGGGACGATCACCATCCAGTTGTGGCCATGAACCAACGTAAGGTCACACCCTCATGTGGTCGGGTGAGGCGATCATCACCCCGGCCTGGCCTTGAACCAACGGAGGTCACACCCTCACGTGGTCGGGTGATACAAACATCACCCCGGCCTAGCTAAACCAACCAACAACAATCAACCAAAATAACCAACCATCCACAACTAGCTACAACCAACAACCACACCAACGGAAACCATCAACCACAACTAGCTACAATCAACAACCACACCAACGGAAACCAACATCAACGTAACACAAGGCAACAACTAACGAACACTCATTCCACCATATAATTCCACAACTATTAATCTAGATTGACATACTAGATAAGGTAAAATCAATTGCTAAATATGAATAGGATACGAAAGTAATTATACTAAAAATATATTTAAGGGTTAGCAAGAATCATCTTGCCTCAAGCTCAATAACAACGACCTCAGGAATCGCCAACCAATCTCGAACGAACCTGTGACAACAATCCAAAAAATTCCTGGCATTAATTAACCCATACCAAGCCACTACTAACAAACCCCCAATTCAGCCCCTAAAATCATACCTCCAATTTATCCACTTCAGCAAACCCCCACAAATCAACCCCAATTGCTCCAAAAACACAGTGTGGCTGCACAGATCCAACCGAAATCAGTCAACCAATTATAATTGTTGTCCAATACCCTTGCAATTCAGCCAATCTGCACACACAAAGGTTCAGCAGAATTCGGAGCCCTAAAAATTTCAGATCGAAGAAAACCCCATACTTACCTCGTTGACAACCAAGTTGTAGCCACTGGAACTGTCCCCTCGTCGTCGAAAGATACAACAACAGCCACAACAGAACACGACAGCAGCAACAACAACAGAACGCAGCAGTCACGGCTCGGCCTTCAACAACAGCGACTCGCAGCTTCTCTTCTGCAACAGGTCGCGGCTCGCTCAGGGGAAGGAAGTGGCGGTAACAGCAGTGGTCGGGTCGAGCTCACCGGCGGGATGAAGGCTGAACACTAAAGGGAGGTAGGAGAAGACGTGAACTGCCCAACTGAAGTGCTCACCGAAGACAAGGGTTTCCTCCTTTAAATTTACCCCTTTCTGAATTTATAAAGTCTTGAAAATTTCATTTACCATTTACTATATATATATATACATATTGGGGTATTTCATTCTCCCTCCCTTATAGGAGTTTCATCCTCGAAACTAAGATCAAACAGGTTCGGATATCTGTCTCGCGTGACTGACTCCAATTCCCAAGTCTCTTCTGCCGTTCCATGCTTAGAACATAAGACTTTTACCAAAGAAATGACCTTATTCCTCAATTTCTTCTGATCAACCGCTAGAATTCTTACGGGTGATTTTTCAAATGTGCCATCAGGTTGAAACTCTATCTCCTCAAATTTCAGAACATGAGTCGGATGATACACATATTTTCTCAACTGTGACACATGGAACACATCATGCATTCCACTCATTTTCGGCGGCAACGCCACTTGGTAAGCTACAGTGCCAACTCTTTTCAGAACCTCAAAGGGACCAACATACCGAGGACTCAACTTACCTCGTTTCCCAAATCTGAACACTCCTTTAGTCGGCGAGATTTTAACAAACACGTGGTCTCCAACATTGAATTCTAAGGGTCATCTACGAATATCTGCATACGACTTCTGTCTACTCTGAGCTGACAACAACCTCTGACGGATTACCTCAATGTCGTCTTTAGTCTTCTGCAAAAGCTCGGGAGCAACTAAAACAACATCAGTCAAATCGTCCCAACACAATGGCGATCTACACCGGTGACCATACAGAGCCTCATAAAGTGCCATCTTAATCGATGCATGCCAACTATTATTGTACGTAAATTCCACCAGATGTAATCTGTCTTCCTAATTTCCTGGCCATTTCAAAGCGCAAGCTCGAAGCATATCCTCCAAAGTTTGGATTGTTCTTTCAGACTGACCATCAGTTTGAGGATGAAAGGATGTGCGGAATCTCAGTTGTGTACCCATTGCTGCGTGCAAGGTCTTCCAGAAATGGGACACAAATCATCCATCTCTGTCTGACACAATGGTCTTGGGAACACCATGCAACCAAACTATCTCCCGTAAGAATATTTCAGCTAATCTCTCTGGATCCCAAGTAATCTTGATAGGTATAAAATGTGAAGACTTCGTTAAGCGATCCACAATGACCCATATTGCATCATCCCCCCTTTGTGATCTAGGAACAGCAACAACAAAATCCATCGTGATGTCTTCCCACTTCCATTCAGGATTAGGAAGCAGTTGTAATTCTCCAGCTGGTCTCTGGTGCTCAATCTTAACCTGCTGACATGTCAAGCACCTCGACACGTACTCAACAACTTCTTGCTTCATGTTACCCCACCAATAATTCCGTCTCAAATCCTTGTACATCTTACTGGCTCCAGGGTGTACTGAATATGCTGAAGAGTGACATTCCTTAAGGATTAACTCTCTGAGTTCTTTGTCAGCTGGCACAGATAACCGATTATGAAATCGTAATACCCCATCCTCATGAATGAGAAATCCAGGTGCCTTACCTTGAGCAACTTCACTGCATAACTTATTCAACACATGGTCCTGCGATTGTTTCTCCTTGATCGACTCTATCAGTGTTGGTTGAACTTCCATCACATTCAGCTGCATTCGTTCCTTCTCAGACCAAATTTCAATTTCACCCCTCACTAACTCTTGTTGCAATTCCGGCTGAACTGTTAGGCAAGCAACCATATGTTCTGGAGTCAATTTCCTACTCAAGGCGTCTGCCACTACGTTGGCCTTTCCCGGATGGTAGCATATGTCTATATCATAATCCTTAATCAGCTCTAACCATCGCCTCTGTCTCAAATTCAGTTCCTTCTGAGTGAAGATATACTTCAGGCTCTTGTGGTCGGTGAAAATTGGGCAGCTTACCCCATATAGATAATGTCGCCAAATTTTGAGGGCAAAAACTACGGCTGCAAGTTCCAGATCGTGGGTAGGATAGTTGCCTTCATGTGGTTTAAGTTGGCGAGATGCATAAGCTATAACCTTTCCATTCTGCATTAGAACGCAACCCAGACCTTGCTTAGAAGCATCACTGTAAATGGCAAACCCTTTTGTTCCTTGTGGTAAAGCTAACATTGGTGCACTAGTCAAATGTCTCTTGAGCTCTTCAAAACTCTCCTGACACCTCCTATCCCATTCAAACTTCGTGGTCTTACGTAACAGATTGGTTAGTGGTCGTGCAATCTTAGAAAATCCTTCCACAAACCTCCTATAGTAACCTGCCAGTCCAAGAAAGCTCCTAACTTCCTTAACATTCTGAGGTGGTTTCCAATGTGCTAATGCTTCTATTTTCTGTGGATCTACCATTACACCCTCACTAGAGATCACATGGCCAAGAAATGCCACCTTAGGTAACCAAAAGTCACATTTTGACAGCTTGGCAAATAACTTTTGTCGCCTCAACACATCAAGTACTGCTCTGAGGTGAGTTTCATGGTCCTCTTTACTCCGAAAGTATACTAGAATATCATCAATAAAAACCACTATAAAACGATCCAAGTATTCTCTAAAACATATGTTCATTAAGTCCATGAAAACTGCAGGAGCATTAGTCAACCCAAAAGGCATCACCACAAATTCATAGTGACCGTACCTTGTTCTGAAAGCAGTCTTGTGGATATCCTCTTCTCGAATTCTAAGCTGATGGTACCCTGATCTCAAGTCAATCTTGGAGAATACTGTAGCTCCTTGCAATTGATCCAGCAAGTCATCAATATGAGGGAGCGGATACTTATTCTTAACGGTCACCTTATTCAATTCCCTGTAATCAATACAAAGTCAAAGTGAACCATCCTTCTTCTTAACAAACAATACGGGCGCACCCCAAGGGGACGCACTTGGCCTGATAAAGCCCGACTCAACAAGTTCTTCTAACTATTTCCTCAATTCTAGCATTTCTACTGGTGCCATGCGGTATGGAGCTCGAGAAATCGGGGCAGTTCCCGGCTCTAGCTCAATAGTGAAATCAACATCACCTCTAGGTGCTAGCCCCATCAGTTTCTCCGGAAATACATCTGGATATTCGCGAACAATGGGAATGTCGTCTAACCTTACTGCATCCTTTCTTTCCTCTAAAGCATAACACACATAGCCAGCACAACCTTGCCTTAACAGTCTTGCAGCTGTCATTGCACTAATAATTCTACTAGAGTCTCGCGGATCATGTCCTTCAAATACATGTACTAAACCCTCATCTGTTGTTACAGTAACTGTCTTCTTCCTGAAATCAAGAACGACACCATGGCGAGAAAGCCAATCCATACCTAGGATGATATCGTAGTGTAACATTTTGATAGCTATCAGATCGACCATCCATTCCCGACCACCTATGATGATCGGAAAATTCCTAAGTCCCCGCTAATTTATCACCATTAGGCAATCCAACAACAAAAGGTTCCCATTCCAAATCGCATACTAGCCCAAGTCTATCTACGCAATTCTCAGCAATAAAAGAATGGGTAGCACCTGAGTCAAATAGTAAACGAATGGGCTCATACTGAATAAAACGTGTACCTGTAGTCACAGGCGTGTTGCCATCTTCAGTTCTCCTCATCTCATAAACCCGAGGTGTTGAAGTCCCACCCATCAGTGCCTTGCCCTTGTTGCCCATGTAATTCTGTTGGGACTGCGACTGTGTCAGACGGTTCTGATTTGGAATTGGATGATAAGCGGGAGAGGAGGCTTGAGATTGAGTGGAAATTTCCCCTTGCCTGCAGTAAGCTTTAATGTGTCCAACTTTCCCACATTTATAACAAGTCTGAGGTGCTCTAATACAGTTTGCCCTCTTATGATTAAGATCTCCACAATTGAAGCAACGTGGTGTACTCCTTGTCATCCCTTGTTGGCCCCCTGACTGGTGATAACTCACTGACATTTGTGAACCACCGCCTTGAGCCGTCTTAGCCGGCCCAGTGTTAGGAGTACTCTTAGGAGTAAAGAAAGGTTTCCTGAAACCACTGAAATTGTTGTGGGATCCAAGCTCTTCTTGGTGTAGGCTGATTCTTCTGCTTTTTCCCAGCTCGAGCATCAATAATCTGGTTAGAATCATCAATAGCAGCTTCCATAGTCAAACATTTGTCAATAAACTGTTCAAGCGTAGTACAACTGTGTCTTGCCATCAAAGGTTTTATCTCAGGGTACAGCCATCTGTGAAAGTTTTTGATCTTATCCTTCTCATCCTTTACTACAGAGGTTGCATACTTCAACAACTTATTGAATTTCATAGCCAGTTGATGCACCTTCAGCCCTTCATTCTCTGGATACTGAAACTCATGTAATTTGGCATCCTTTAGTGCCTCTGGAAAGAATATGTCCTATAACTTAGCTCGAAACTCTTCCCATGAAGCCTCATGGTCAGTTGGTTGAGCAGTATCCCACCAGTCACTAGCATCATCAACCAGGTAATAAGCAGCAATCGTTACATTCTCATTCTCTGGACATCGAATACCCTTCAACAACTTTTCAAATTTGTTCAACCAAAATGTCACAGCAGTAGGTTCACCAGAATCATCAAAAGTAGGAGGCTTTAGTCTAGCCACAGCTTCCATGTATCTGCTAAACCCTACTTGTAATACTTGAGGTTCATTCCTTTGTTGTCCAACAAGATCTGGCTGAGCAACCTGAGCCGGTGGTTGTTGTGGCGGTACTTGTGCCATAGCTGCATGTACAGCTTGAGTCACCATCTGTTGCAGCGCAACCAAAGTCCCTGGGTCAATACCCGTATTAGCGGCTTCTGGTCGAACTTCTGCAGGGTTATGTTGGCTTCCTACAGAATTATCAGCGGCTTGACTACCCGCATCTACCCCTTGAGGATCAGCCCGAGGGCCTCGTCCTCTACCACGCCACGCCCACGACCTCTACCACGACCCACTTTCGGAGGCATACTGAATATAATTAATCATTAGTACTAAACATCACAAACAATACTTATCAAACACAAACTTACTATATGTTGACAGCAAGGGTCCCCGATCACGCGATTGTTTCACGGTGAAAAAGTGTAGTATTTTCCATATCAAAAACTTTGAAAGAAAACATTTTTGAATAAGGGCTCTGATACCAATTTCTGTAACACCCCGAGCCAGAGGTGTTACAGTGCCATAGTCCCGAAGAACTATAAGGCGGATTTTTGAAAGAAAACACAGAACATTTCCAATATACCAAAAGGATTACACCAAAAATTTCCGCCTTGTTTGAAACCACATATAAACCTGGCAATTTGTTAAATATATCCATTTACATTCCAAAATCACTTGCAACTAGTACAACCATTTCAAAATCCAAAACCAACAAAAGTGAAGTCTTCGACTACAAAGTAGAACGGTGATCAGGATCCCCCTTGCTGCCGCTGAACCTGCGAAGACAGGTTGACTGGTGGACCCGATACACCAGCCAACCACGGAACATAAACCGAGGTTGGTTAGTCTAATGAAAGACTAGCAAGACTCATCAAGCCAAAACAATTTAAACATAGAAAGGTTATCACAACATCCAACTAACGCTAATTAATAACACTCTAACATATATCTATATATATATACTACTATCACATAACCAGTACTACCCATTTCTATCAAGCTCACTAATGTACCAACACTTCCAAACCAACCTTCGCATCAGCGAACACATAAGCGCGAGTGAGACGAACATCACCCTAAGTTACCTACTATCCATGGATAGTCTAAAGATGGGACGATCACCATCCAGTTGTGGCCTTGAACCAACGTAGGTCACACCCCACGTGGTCGGGTGAGGCGATCATCACCCCGGCCCAACTATAAGGAGTAATGCCCTCCTACATAACTGAAACAAACAATTAAAGTTTAAGATGAGACGATCACCATCCAGTTGTGGTCATGAACCAACGTAAGGTCACACCCTCACGTGGTCGGATGAGGCGATCATCACCCCGGCCTGGCCTTGAACCAACGGAGGTCACACCCTCACGTGGTCGGGTGAAACAAACATCACCCCGGCCCAGCTAAACCAACCAACAATAATCAACCAAAATAACCAACCATCCACAACTAGCTACAACCAACAACCACACCAACGGAAACCAGCAACCACAACTAGCTACAATCAACAACCATACCAACGGAAACCAACATCAACGTAACACAAGGCAACAACTAACGAACACACATTCCACCATATAATTCCACAACTATTAATCTAGATTGACATACTAGATAAGGTAAAATCAATTGCTAAATATTAATAGGATACGAAAGTAATTATACTAAAAATATATTTAAGGGGTTAGCAAGAATCATCTTGCCTCAAGCTCAATAACAAAGACCTCAGGAATCGCCAACCAATCTCGAACGAACCTGCGACAATAATCCGAAAAATTCTTGGCATTAACTATCCCATACCAAGCCACTACTAACAAACCCCCAATTCAGCCCCTAAAATCATACCTCCAATTTATTCACTTCAGCAAACCCCCACAAATCAACCCCAATTGCTCCAAAAACACAGTGTGGCTGCACAGATCCAACCGAAATCAGTCAATCAATTATAATTGTTGTGCAATACCCTTGCAATTCAGCCAATCTGCACACACAAAGGTTTAGCAGAATTCGGAGCCTTAAAAATTTCAGATCGAAGAAAACCCCATACTTACCTCGTTGACAACCAAGTTGTAGCCACCGGTACTGTCCCCTCATCGTCGGAAGTTACAGCAGCAGCCACAGTAGAACACGGCAGCAGCAACAACAATAGAACGCAACAGTCACGGCTCGGCCTTTAGCAGCAACGACTCGCGGCTTCTCTTCTGCAACAGGTCGCGGCTCGCTCAGGGGAAGGAAGTGGCGGTAACAGCAGTGGCCGGGTTGAGCTCGCCGACGGGATGAAGGCTGAACACGGAAGGGAGGTAGGAAAAGACGTGAACTGCTCAGCTAAAGTGCTCACCGAAGACAAGGTTTTCCTCCTTTAAATTTACCCCTTTCTGAATTTATAAAGTCTTGAAAATTTCATTTACCATTTACTATATATATATATACATATTGGGGTATTTCAGATTTTGGCATGTTGAAAGTGAGCCTTCAGTCCGTTGGGCCTCCATTAGTAATGTCCAACTTGGGCCTGCTGAAAATAAGACTTCTAGCCTTTCCTTAGGGAACCACACCATTTTCTTTGTCCTCTGCACTCCGTCTTCCCCATGATGCTGATTAGTGGAGGTCGCCGAACTGCCGTCCTCGGCGGTGCAAGCGGGAGCAAACTTGCTAGAGAGGATTTCGCCCTTCGCTCGGCGGATGATATCTACAACATCCATTACTGATGTAATTGCAAACGGCATGGGTGTAAATGGTGTCCTTCAGTTGGTAAAGACATATAGTTCACACCATTTTTAACGTCCATTAATTTCCAATTGAACATCATCTTAAATTTTATTCATCTAATTCTTTTTTTTTTCCCAAGTGCATGCTGAGCTCCAAGTTCTCTCGCCATTGGTGCCGGTTCACGTGGTGAACTTCCTCAAGTTTTGCAAGCAACATGTGGAGGGAGTGTGGGCAGTTGTCGATGTGTGCATTCACTACATCTAAGAAACATCCGAGGCACAAACATATGTAAACTATAGGAGGCTTCCGATTCTGTGTTATGGAGGGGGCAATTCCGCAACTGTTCCAAAATGGAGTGAGCTACGATTTGCGGCGATGTTGTCGGAGTGGAGCACGACGGGCCACCAGGAAATGGATTCTAAAGTGTTGCCACACTTAAAAGCCCAACATACAAATATGAGGCCCATAAAAAGAGTGAGCCCATTGCTCTTGCTTGTTGTAATGTCATTTTTATACGTTTGTTTGGCCATCTCGCAGGAAAAAAGAAATAGGATTTGTTGCCAAGAAAAAAATGCAATTATACTATGTATTGAGATAAAAATCAACCCAAGCTTGTCTGTTGTTTATTCTTTGTCGCCTTGGATGTGTGCGTGTCCTTCTTTAACGGTGGGTAGACAGTTGACATGTGATGTGCTGGTTTTATTAACTTAGTGTTGCTGCCTTTGTAATACCTCATATCTTATTGTTAGACACGTGGTAGTCAATTTATACTTGTCATTCGGTGGTGGTGTGAACACATGACGCATGTGCGTATTGACGGTTATCTTTATTTCTGCCTCCTTCTTTAAGCTTCTCTGTTGTATTCTTTCGTGTATCTTATCAGTTTCCTTTTGTCTTCGTTCAGGTCGCCTGCTCTGTTTTACATTAATTTAACTCTACTCTTCATTACATTCTCTGAGTCTTCCTCTGAATTGTTGGTTGAGTTATTCTCTGAGTCTTCCTCTGAATTGTTGGTTGATTTTGCACTCTTGTTCATTACAATACCTTTCATATGTCTTTCTTTCGCTTGTTGTTGCCATGTTGTTGTCCTTGTTGATTTCATCATGTTTTTTTTGGTGCGTTCATCCAACTCTGGCTTTCTCATCTATTCAGGAAAAGGTGTATCGAAGGTGCTCAAACGTGTCACCCTCATACTTATACTTCAGTAGGTTGGTTTGCGTCACCCTCATATTTATACTTCAACAACTTGATTTTTCTGATACCTATCATCGCTACTGTGCTCAATAGGCAAGCCATCCTTTTACTTGGGGGTGATTTGGTTGACATCCTTAATCTTTTATTCATGTCTGATTTCATTCATTTTGCTCTTCACTTAACTAGCCTGTCTAATCTCGTAGGTTTATACTCATTTCTCCTAATAATTGCATACCGGCCCCATTAATCACTGATCCTCTCATTTTAATCTAACATTGTATAGTCATGGTGTTTTTTCCTCCTAAATTGTAATTTCCGATTGGTCTCATCCAAAACTCTGGATAATTGACTTCCTAAAATTTTACTCAAATGTAATTCATTTCCTAAACTCCCATCAATTATTTGCTACCTATATATCCATCTAATCAGTTGGTTACCCTTTTGCATTTGAATTTCAGTTTCAAATATGTTTTTTCTTTCTTACAATTTGTTGATGTTTTTTTCTTGCTAAGCACATAGAAAGATAGATCAAAGATTTATGATTAAAGTTGTTTATATAATTACCTAAAACTTAAATACTATGTTTTGAGTTTCACAGCACACACTCGATTTCCCAAACCTCTCAGCAGTAGAATAAACATTGTCCATTTTTAAAACCCCTTATAAAACCTCTTGATATTTCTACATTTTGTCCATATTCGTACTATGAGGAGAATTCTGTCATTTTCTTTTTTGTTGGGCTTTCTTATGTCTGCACTGATCGGTTGAGCGCATTCTTCTGTTTTACGATATTTAAAGCCAACTAAATTGTATGAATATGAAGGTACAAATTCAGTTGAAAAATCAAATAACTACAATCTTCTAAGCCACTTTGTTGTCATGTGTGCTTTGTTTTGAAGGCATTTATTAGGTACAATCTTCTCAGCCACTTTGTTGTCAACTTTTTTTTTTCCACTTCTTATTTGTGTGCATTTACCTGGTCAAAGTTATTTGCATCTTATGCATCTTTTACAGTTACACTACATAACAAATACGTAAATTGTGATGCTTTGTGTCTACGGTGTGTAATTTGTGGCCACTGGAGATATATGTAAACAATGGTTTTTGCTATGTCTTTCAATTTCAGTGTTAGTTCATACAGATTTTTAGTAGACTTTACAAAATTAGGAAGGAAATATCTTGTCTGTGTCGAATACGATATTATTGGCTGAACTGCACAATTGATTACCTAAGAATGTCCTCGCGTGTATATATCTAAGTTGCATATGAAATCTGGTGTACAATGCATAAATATGTGTGACATAGGACGGACATTGTGCTTGACAGTTCAAGAAGAAAGTGATCCCGTAGTCGGATTTCTGTGTCTCCCTTTTATAAGGATCTAGGTATGAATCATGTATTGACATCACCTCTTACTTTGCCTCCATCAACAACTTGCACGCATTGTGGAGCAACTAAATTCGCTTTTTAATATCCAACGATGTGCTGTCATAACGGTGCAGTAAATTAGCTCCACTTGAACCTTCAGCTATTGTCATTGACCTTTTTTTACGACCTGATGAACGTGGAACACATTTCAAAGATTATTGTAGAGTGTATAACAATTTTTTTGCCTTCAGTTCTCTTGGTGGACAACTTACTTCAAAAAAAGATAAAGGCATTTACACATTCCATCTGCATGGACCAATATACCATTTTATTCCAAATCTTCTACCGCATGATAAGAACCCTAAATATCTGCAAATGTATTTCTATGATGGCGCTCTTGAAATCGTTGTACCTTCTAGCTACTTCAATGACTTAAAGCCCGATATCATTCTACTCCTTATGTCCGTAATGGATATTAATCCGTACGCCCAATTTTTCTGCTCACTTAGAGGAATTAATGTGACAGATAGTTCAAAAATCAAAATATCAAAAAGTCCAAATCTAGACCAAAGAGTGTACAATGCTCCAACTGTAATAACCCTAAAAAGTCACAAACTGTCGTTTTGTATGAAAGACGTGTTAGAAAATTTCTGTAATCTCAGTGAGATCTTTTGAACATATTAATATAAGTTTAAGGTGTATGGGGTCTTAGACTATTTTTAGATATGCTAAAAATAGGACCTAGCCAAGACCGCGAGAGGAAACCGCGGCCAAGAAGCTAGAGGCGCGAGCACGGGGTAACTGCGACCGCGGTTTTGTCTGTGGACAACCACGATCGCGGGTCTCTGTGGATCGTCTTCTTAGTCGTTCTTATCCGAGAACGCCGATTGGATTTTTCCCATGTTTCGTAACTCCGCCGTTGAGGGAGGAGAGTCGATTTGTGTGGCCGGCGTTAAGCTTCGTCCTACCCTATAAATAGGGGTCTTCAACGAAGGAGAGTAGCATCCAGCATCTCGATCTCTCTCTTTCTCTCGTTTTCAAGTTTGCCGGAGTTCGTTGGAGTGTCTCGCCGGAGTTTTTGGTGGTCACCGTGGTGCCTTAGGAGCTTGGAGTGGTGGCGTTGCAAGGAGGAGAGGCTAGCATCGTCGTCTTCGTCGGCGGTGAGCCTCGAATCGTTTTTAGCATTGCGTCGGGAGGAAGGACCGCGACCGTGGCTATGAACACCGCAACCACAGCCCTACCCAGGAAACCGTGACCGCGGCTTTGCCCAGCAAAGCCACGATCGCGGCCATACTCGTCGTGGCCGCGGCTTAGTCCATTTTCCCCGTTTTTGTTTAGGTTGTTATGCCATATCTAATTTAGATATTTGTGCCTCGTTTTGTGTGCATCGTCGGAATGGACCTTGGAACATCGGTGGGCTTCGACGGGATTTCCAGTATGTTGTTGAGCTCGTGTCCAGTATTCCTGACCCGCAAATCTTCGTTCGTCTAATTAAGGCAAGTGGCGGTTCGCTCTTGCTTATCATTTCATATTTCCTTTAATTATCAATTACTTGATTGTTAATTAAAATAGGGTGAAGTATTGTTTTCGTTTGGGAACAGATTTTATAAATGATGCGATTAAAATATGATATTATAATAGGTTATATATATTGCTAGAAACAACGCTATTATACTTGTTACTACCGTAATGGTATTGGAGTGGATTTAAATGTAAACTTAAATGCTAGATCAGCACGAATATTCGTAGGAACACTAATTCTTTGTGGGGGTTAGTCGTTTCTTTATAACTTGGTATTAGTCAGAATAATTCTCTAATACTTTTAAAGGTCATGACCATTGCTTCTTATCCACTCGTTAAGGATAAGAGGTGTTTAAGCACCTTGCTAGTGCCATTGGGTTGGGCGTAATGTCACCCTGTGTTATTCTCGTAGTCACTCGAGATTGTATTAAAAGCTTTAAACGTTAATATACGTTTTGTAATTAAATAAGATAAGTGCGGTTATGCACATAACTAATGAACCCTCGGGCGAGGAGTACAAACGTGGAAACCGTCCGGACTCTTGTTAGAGTAAGTCCTCTTTCCAATATGGATTCGCATTACGCGGTGAGGTTGGTCGTGGACCCAAATAATCAAGGTCGTTTTAAACTGGTGTGTAAACTTAACGTTCCCAAACATTTGTCATACGTTTCCCATAAGACTCAATTCCTTTGGAGTCTTCTTTTCAGTGCATGTCTAATTTTAATAATTCCGTGAAAGTTCCAGGTTATGTATCGTCCCTTCGGTTATTATTCGAGGGACAATGATAATAAACGGTTACGATCACTTGAACCATTCTGTTTTCACCCTTGCATAGTCTTTCATTAGACTAACCAACCGGGTTTTATTCCTTGTATGGTTGGCTGGTGTCATCCGTCCTATACGGAACATCAGTGGTTAGTCCCCGAAGACTTGAAGTAATCAATCGAAGAAGAGGCTTGCAGTTGAGGATTTAAGTGACAGTGTTTTAAGGTTGTTAAGTATTACTTTAATATATATATTCTTTTAACCTAGTCATGTAATAGGTTTATTCTTAAAGTCTTCCGCTATGTAATTTAAAAGTCTTCCACTGTAAATTCACTCTGTTGTAAAACCGTTATTCTCATTTAATGAGAGATCTTCTAATAAAAGGTTGAGTTCATTTAAAATGTCTTCCGCTGATTAATCTTTCGTTATTTAATATACTTATTTAAGCTTAATTGTTCCGATTAAAGCCTAGGGTGACTTTGGACAGTAACGTCTGAGGTCACTGGCATGTGGCACTACAGACGTAAGTCGGGGGTGTTACAATTATGGTATCAGAACAATGGTTTTAAAAATTTTGGCCTACTGTTAGGTTTGAGAATTTTCGAAAATTAATTTCGAAACTATTTTCGACCTATCTTCTATTAAAAAGGAACTTCGAGAATTTAAATGTTAAATTTAAAAGTTTTATTATTTCTTGGAATTTAATTTAAAATAATGGTTTAGCTATTTGAACTTCAAAATTTATTTATAGTTGGTTTATAAATGGTGTGTTATAAGCAATTAAATTTAAGTTTATGATTGTAACTTTAAAAGGTGTGATTTTGGTCTTAGTAAGAGTTTTGTGATAATCGTATCACTAGTTTGAGAAACTAACTTTATAAATAACTATTTTATTAAGTTAAGTATATAAGGTTTAAAGGTATAAAGTAGAAGTTTGAAAGTATAAGGTTTAATAATAAGTGGTTTTTAAACTTCTGCAAGCTTCGAGTTGTTACTTAATTCCTAGATCCATCCTTAGGAATCTCTCTTTATCCTTGGAGTAAAGTCACATCGGTATGACATTAATTGCTACCTTAGTTGAGCTGACGAACGCTATCTCGTAAGTTGAGTTTTACCAAAATTCCTTAATTTAAAGGAAACAAATGTGTGTGGTTAATGCTCTATGGGATTAAGGATTATTTCTCATATGTGTACCTGAACATTTGTTCTGGTAAAAGTATGTAGGAATGAACTAATATGAAGTCCAAGGTGCCTAGTTGTGAGGTCATACGGTGGTCATTTATGTAGATAGATGGCTGAGAAGAGAATAAATGTATAAGAGAGATAGTTCTTAAGGAAATCGTTTTCTCTAAGATGATCGTACTCTAATACGATCTTGAGTAAAACTTTAAAACCCAAGAGTTATGTTGATGAAGTTCATAAATGAGTGTGTCCATTATGGGACCAGTGTTAAAAGTATTTTTTTTTTGGAAAAGTTAAGTGTGCGAAATCATAAGTGTTATTTTGGGAAGACCTATTTGAGGTTTCGTTATGAGGTATTTTCTTTAAGGAAACGATATAATGAGATGATGATACGAGAAGTGTTAAGGTGATTAAGTCTTGGATGAATAGTAAATATCAGTAAAGCAAAAGGTTGCTTGATTTGGGATAATAAGTCGTATGAGGACAATTGGTTGTTTAAGGATTTATGGGTGAATAACAAACTCAACCGGTAAAAGTTTGTTATGATTTTGAAGATCAATAGTGTGGCATAAAGTAAGTATGTGGATGTTATCAACTGGACTTGAGGAAAAAGTGACCTACGTTTGTTAAGGTGATCGTATGACACGTTTGGGTAAATTGAGGTTATAATCTTGTGGGATGGATTATTAAATTGTGTTGAGATAAACAGACATAGGATGTGGTGTGATTAATTGTGGAATTTTGGGATCATATGCGGAAAGATTTTGGGTTAAGATATGGCACAAGGGCCAAATTTAATTAAGGTAACCAATGAAATAGGTGAGTTGTGTATGTAAGGAGTAAGACCTATATGACAAGTGGAGGTACTAAGTTGAGGTATAAGTGAGTTCTATGTATGTACTTTGAGGATCTGATCATCGAAAGGAAGTTAGTAGAAAAATGTTGTATTCTTCTGCTTGAGGACATCAAGGTCTTTTATGGTGAATAGGGCATAATAGCGAGATTACATTGGAGATTATAATGGATACTCTGACTAAGGCAATGTTAATCTTGTGGATGATCATATCGATTCTAACAAAGGTAAGGAATAAAGGCAGTATGTAGTAGGTGTAATTGTGACCGAAGGATAGTTCGACTTTGGTGTTATAGGTTACGAAGACCAAAATTTATCTAAAGGATATCAACTTAAGGAAGATAAGGTATGTATTGTGAGAGTGGTTTATAAAGAGAAAGGTTGAAAGAGAAATGTGTATTCTCATGCTTAAGGTATAGCAAGTCTATTACGATGATTTTGGAGACTATTATTCTAGGATAATTATGACCTTGTGGATATAGTCACGAGTTACTACGGGTGTAGCACATGAAGATAAGATATGCGAGATAATGGTATGGTTGAGGGAACAATTTCAGGGATGAAATGATTAAGGATATTAAGTTCAGGTAGTGAGATTATGGTGAAACCGGTCCCTTTAGTTTAGCGATGTTAGTTTCAGGGTCGAAACTATTTTTAAGGGGGTAGTAATGTAATAATCCTCATGTTACCATAGGGGTAATATGATAGAATGTATGTTTGGTGAAAGCAAGTTATAGAATTCCCTTAAGTTGTGAAGGGTCTAAATTATGGTTAACCTTACGTTAACTGTAATTTGAACCAACTTATAACTTTTAACTTAGAAAGGCTTGAACCAATTTACAAAGTGTTAAATGGGTTAGGCATGGTTAAACTTATAAGGTTGGGTAACTTAAAATGAGGTCGCTTCTCCGAGCTGTTATCGGCCAAGTTTCGAGGTCGAAACTTCTTTTAAGGGGGTAGTATTGTAATAACCCTAAAAAGTCTCAAACTGTCGTTTTATATGAAAGACGTGTTGGGCAATTTCTGTAATCTCAGTGAGATCTTTTGAACGTATTAATATACGTTTAAGGTGTATGGAGTCTTAGACTATTTTTACATATGCTAAAAATAGGACCTAGCCAAGACCGTGAGAGGAAACCGCGGCCAAGAAGCCAGAGGCGCGAGCGCGGGGTAACTAATAGACGCCGTCGAGGAGCCTAAACAAAATAATCTTAAACAAACCTAAACAAGTAGCAAAGGCAAGCAAGGGTCGAATCCCACAGGGAGGAAATAATCTTTCAGAGTGCAAAGTCGTATGTCAAAGGTAACAAAGGGGGGAATTGGTTGATTGTTGTGAAACAAGTAAACAAAGCAAAGTAAACAAAACAAAAGGTTGAAATCAATTAGGGAAAACACTTAGCCAAACAAATATCCACCATTCATATGATTGATTGGTCCTAGGTTATCTCTATTCCTTCCTTTGATTATTCTTGTCCATATTCTGAATTAGTTACCAGTCCTACCAGTCCAGGCAACCCTAACTATTAAACAATACCTACCAACCTTCAAGATTTAATTCAATAGCAGCAAGAAGCATAAGAATTAACCAGGATACATGCAACACCACGACCCGCAGTATTTAACATATAATCAAATCTCTTTCATAATAAACTAGTCCTACCGGTCCTAGAATATCATGGATGCTACAACGGATAAGGAATCTCAACCCGAAATATCCAAACCCTAGCAATAGACAATTACTAATATCAACTAGTTGGCCAAACCAGTCAAATCAATAAGAATCAATAAGAATATGCTTAAGAGAAAATATATAATCCAAAGGAATAGGAAATAGAGTTATAACCTCACAATCATGAATCAAATAAAGGCTTCAATTGTCGGACTAAGCAAGGGGTGCTTAGTTCTTCATAGTTCAAAGAAAAACAATGCTGAATGGAAAAACTGAATTGTAACGTGATGATTAACAATGAAAGGGAAACTGGGTTAAATAACCTAACCCTAAAGCTAAAGTGAAAAGATAACGAAAACAATCCTAAAAGGAAATAAAGTATAATGTTCGAAATAATAAAAGAAAGAAAATCGAAAAAGGTAAAAAGAAAGAAAGTTCGGAAATCCTCGTGGGCTCACTCCCGTGTCATTCCGCGGTCGCGGAAAGAAATCTACAGTCGCGGAAAATAGAACTTTGCTCTCGACTTCGTGGACGCTGGGGAATTTTCTGCGGGCGCGGCACATTTTCTGCGGTCGCAGATTTTCGCGTGTAGACCCGGCTGGGTCTATGCTTCGACTTGACCGCGATCAACTCTACCTCCATCCGCGGTCGCGGCTCCCCTCTATTATCCTTCGTGTGGCTTCTTCCTTCTATCTTCCTTGGTCTCCTCAAGTGGTCTACTCCTCGTCTTCAATAAATCTTCGTTTAAGCTTCTCCAGACCACTGAATCCACACTTGTACTCTCCAACTCCATATTCCACAGTTGTGCTCTAAACCCATACAAATGGCACCCAAAACACCAATAACAACTCCTAGATAAGCACTACAAAGTAGAGTTGATCAAACTCCCCCATGCTTAAACCTTGCTCGTCCTCGAGTAAGCTAGAATAAAACCTACTCCTCCAATCAAATCTCCAAGGTTTCAGGAAGCACAGAAAAATCATCTCCACCAAGAGTTGTACCTAAACATTAAACTCCACGGCACCAACACAATATGTACAGCACAACACATAATACAACACATGACTCAACACCATCCAAGCTTAAAGGAAAGCAGAGTACTTCCCCCAAGCTTATCCCGAACACCATAGAGTGGATAAAAATCTAATCATATCCTCCATCTATCTTCTTATCGCTCCAGAGTGACCTACCTGAAACCTCCTTATATCACCTCTTCTTATGTCACCACGCCAGGTAAAATGATGATTCCTAATAATCACTCTTCTTCGTTTCACTCATTTTGCCAAGGCGCCCTTTCGGGTTTTCACCAAGCCACTCATTTCATTTTTCAATAGATGGGCTCACATATACTCACATCACTCTTGACCAATTATTACCCCAACCTAATGCTGGTCCAAGCCACCTGCTTATTACCTAAGCCGCCCTTTCGGGTTTTCGACTTATCCCAGGATTTCTGTTTTTTCCTTTTTTTCTATTTTGGCTTTTTTCTTTTTCTTTTCTCCTCAACGACATAGCAAGTATAGAATACTCCCCCATGCTTAAACATTGCATTGTCCTCAATGTAATAAAAGATAAAAAAGAATGAAGCACAGGGAAGGGGGGAAAAAAACTCACAACCGTCGTTGAGTTGGCTTGGACACTGAAGTTGTTGCTGGCGGTAACTCAATAAAGCTCATGTCTCTGGTGTTGCGCGGGCATCTTCAAACTCAAACTCCACCGTGCAACCAAAAGGAATCCAGTGGAAAATGTAGTGGCATATCAAAGAATTCGGGGCTGTACGGCCTTCAATGAACACAAAAAATGGGCCCAGATGTAATCGTGTTGTGGGCCCCGGTGTTCCTCCTCCTCAGCTGGCGATTGTAGGGCCATCATCGTTGCCAAATAAATATGTGGGGCTAATGTCTCTTCCTTGGCAACATGATGCGCACCGTCTCTCCATGGGAACTCGGACAGCTGGCCTTCGGTAGAGCTTTTTTTTTCGATTTTTTTTTTCAGATTTTTTTTTTCGGTTTTTTTTTTCAAGTGCAGGGAGAAAGAGGACTTACATTGGTGATTCACACCGTCTTCAATTATGGTTCGAGCTTCCTTCCTGCAGGTTAGTACAAATGCAAAAAAAAAAACAATGCAAAACGAGACTAGGGAAAATAAAACAATGAAAACTAAAGATGTGGAATGAAAAGACAGAAAGAAATACATACCTCGGGTTGCCTCCCGGACAGCGTCTTAGTTATTTTCGTGGCTCGACATAGTGCTCTCCCACTCAACTTGGGTTGCGTACAGCAATTGAACTCCTGGGGTCTATATCAGGGGGATGCCTCTTTGTGTTCTCTACGTTGAGCTTGATCCTCATTCTCCTGCACTTCATGGTTGGTAGACTGTTGTTCACATCAATGATTGCACTGGCCATCTTTAAAAATGGCATACCCAACATCTCAGGGGTTGCATGTTTGTCTTGCCCCGTATCCAGCATGTAGAAATCCGCCACTTGAATCAAGGCCTCCTTCTTTTGCTTCTCCTTTGGCCTCTTCTTGATTTTTCCCAACGCCTTTAAAAATTCTGCGCAGCGAGGGATGCTATTTGCCAGTTTGAAGAAAGGAATGTTTGCCTCGCAGTTACTGAAGGTGTCAAATAGATCCTTGTCGTTCTCCACCTTTCTGGTGTCCTTCAGAGCCTCGGGAAAGGGTGCGAGAGGCTTCAATGAACTGAGCGGGGGAAAATTGGGGTGCACATATGCGTCGTATGCAGCTTCGAGGGGGTCTTGGGCTCCAGGCGCGTTTCCGCGATCGCGGATTTGTGTCCGCGGTCGCAGAATATCTTCGATCAGCTCCCCTGGTTCAGTGCTTTTTCCGCGATCGCGGAAAGGTGTCGACTTTCGGCTCTACCTCAGCGAGAACCTCATGGTCGCGGCCTTCTTCCTCGTGGTCGCTGAATTCTTCCAGTTCCCAGGGCATATCTTCTTCGGAGAGCACCTCGCGGTTGTAGATATCGTCTGGAAGGCCCAACTCCTTTAAAAGCAAACCGCGGTCGTGGCACACCTCCCGCGGTCTTGGGTTTTCTTCTTCTAACATCTCGCTATACTCAGCTCCCGTCTCCCGTCTGAAAGTCTCGACACGCTGTTGCTCAGTACTCTGTAGGGTCATCGAGAAGACATTCTCCCTCTGATGCACTACTGGGTGAGAGAGTAGTTTCGCTGACTTCTCGGTCTCTATTTTGCTCGTTTGCTCCCTCAGATTCTTCAGGTTCTGGATGAGAAAATTCATTTCTTGAGATTGTTGGACTATCTTTGTAACGCTCTGAGTGAGAGATCGTAACAAATCCTCATAACTTGGATTGGACACCGGCGGTCTATGCTCATAGGTTGGATAGCACTATTGTGGGGTGCCCTGCTGATAGAAATCTTGTGGCCCCGGGTAAGACTCCTGGTAGTCATGGCCATATGGAGGGTATTGATGGTCCCCATAACTCGACTTGGGGAGATCCCTCCACCCTGGGTTGTCGGTGTTTGAGTATGGGACATATCTCGGCCTCTGCGGATCAAAACCTCTTACAGCGTTTACTGTAGCTGCATGTTCAGGAAGTCTTGGGCACTCGTTAGTGGGGTGCAGCGGATCATGACAGATTCTACGGGGCTTAACTGGCCTTGCTGCACTTGATGTTGGGTGATACCCCCTCTCTGGAGTAAATGCGTAGGAGTATGGGTCATATCGCAGCTCCTGCCGGACTTGGGGAAATCTCTCCATCTCTGAATCAAGATCAAAAAAGAAAAAGAAACAAAATCAGTAGCACGGGTGTGGACCGTAAGATAGTTCCACACAAAAGTTGACACACAAACAAACACAAAGAAAAATTAAAACTTGCATCCCCGACAACAACGCCAATTTGACAGACGCTGTCGAGGCGCCTAAACAAAATAATCCTAAACAAACCTAAACAAGTAGCAAAGGTAAGCAAGGGTCGAATCCCATAGGGAGAAAGTAATCTTTCAGAGTGCAAAGTCGTATGTCAAAGGTAACAAAGGGGGGAATTGGTTGATTTTTGTTGATAGGTGTTATTTCATACACCTTTACTAGCAATTATTAGCATGATTTGGAGGAGTTTATGAGTGGTTTTTAGGCTAAGTCTGTGATCCAGAAGTTATGGAGAGAAGTGAAGATATCCCAGGATTTACAGCTTAGATGGAGACATGAGGATGGAGATGGAGCTGCTGAAGCATACATGGAGACGACTACCAACACTTGGTAGTAATGAAGAGCAGCAGAAGAAGAGAGTGAGCTAGCTCACCGCCCCGCGCCGGAGTCACCGCGGCCCGACGGTGACTCTCAGAGAAGAATGAAGCCCCGCGCCAGAGGAAGCCACCGCCCCGCGGTGGAGAGCCTGACGCCCCGCGGTGGATCTCACCGCCCCGCGGCGGCCGTGTTAAATGCCGCGCGTCTGAAGACATTTATTTCCTTTTATTTCGTTCAGATTTTGTTATTTTATTATTCTGTTTCCTTTATTGTTTGCATTAGTTTAACCTAGTTTTTTTAAGACTATTTAAGTCCTCTTTCTAGGTTAAGAGGAGAGACTCGTTACAACTGCTTTACCTCAGATGTTATTTTCCTTAGTTTTCATTCTCTTTCTGAATGGAGAACTAACTTCCCTTTGTTCTACTAGACGATTGAAGCAATACAGTTGATGTGTTTGTGAGATTTCTATTCCTTGTTCTTATCCTTATAAGTGTTGGTTTGATTCTCTTGGTTATATTGAATATTGATTTCTTGTTGTTCTTTATAGCCTGATCAACTAGGTTGAATACTTTTTATCAACTGCTAGGATTGCATATAGGGGTTCCGAGTGCATATCTAGTAGCAAACACAATTGTGCGTATAGGGGCTCCGAGCGTACAATTGTGAGTGAGAATCAGTTGCATGCGAGTATTAATACGTCTTTCTATTTGCATGTATCCTATATCCTTGTGTGTATTGCTATTGCTTTGTTGGTGGTAAAGTATACCGACAACTATGAGAATCGGTGGTATTTTACCATTGGCATAGTGATAAGTCTATCGACAACTGTGAGAATCGATAGTACTTAAGATCAGGGTGGGAACAACTATAAGGATAGTAAAAGAACTTGGATTAAATAGATTTCTGTCATCAAATTATATCTCTGTATTGTGTATCTCGCTCTAGTAGGACTACTTTCCCCATTATATTTTCTCAACTCAACCAAACTTGTTTACTTTGCTTGCTTTGCTCTCTCGTGATAACTAAACCCCCCCTTGCTTGTTACTTGTCATTCACAATTGCATACTGCATCAGATCTTCCCTGTGGGTTCGACCCTTGCTTGCTTACTATACATCTATTTAGTAGGTCTGTTAGGAATTTTTACTTTGATAAGGCTAATTAACGATACTTGCATTGCGCACTTTTAGCCCCGTCAAATTTGGCGCCGTTGCCGGGGAAGTTTTCTGTTTTTGTTGTGTGTTTTTTTTTGTGATTGATTTTTGGTGGAGACCTATCTTATGGTCGACACTCGTTCTACTGACTCCCCTCTAGCTGCTTTTGATCCAGAAATCGACAGATCATTCCTTGTGAACCTACGCGATCAAGGAGAAGAAGAAGAAGAAGAGGTTGAGATCGTTGAGCCGATTGAGCCAATTGACATCCCTGCTTTTGCAATGGCTGGAACTCTGAGAGAGCTTACTGAGCCGAATATTGGAGCACAACCCCTGGCTGTCGTCATTCCTGCGCTTGGCGAAGGGGTGAATTTTGAGCTAAAGTCTGGAGTTGTTGCCTATCTCCCTAAGTTCCATGGTTTGAGTGGAGAGGACCCGATCTCTCACCTGGGCAAGTTCCACAATGTATGCATGACTATGAAGCCCAGGAATGTGACGGAAGACCAAAACAAGATGAGACCTTTTGGTTTCTCCCTGCTAGACTCTATAAGCGACTGGTACTATCACTTGCCACCAGGAACCATAGATACCTGGAATAAACTGTATAAGGCGTTCCTGGACAAGTACTTTCCAACGAAGAAGGTGAATGCCTTGAAAAAGGCAATTGCCAATATTGAGCAGGTTGGTGATGAGATGCTATATGACTATCTTGAGCGGTATAAGAGACTTTGCTTCAGCTGCCCGTTCCATGGATACGCCAAGCAGGACCTTGTCCTCTATTTACACAATGGTCTGCTGGACCAAGAGAGAAGGATGGTTGCCGCTCCTTGCGGTGGAAGCATTCTGAATCTGACACCGGATGCAGCCATGGAGAGATTCCAGGAGATGAGTGAGAGTACCAGGAGTTTTGGAAAGACATACCAAAGGAAGGCGATCAATGCTGTGACCCCTGCAGGACCAAGCCCAGTGTTGACTGAGTTAGCCGAGCTGAAAGAGATGGTAAAGAGGATGACGAACCAGAGCACCCCTCAACAAGTTAAAGCATGTGGGCTTTGCTCTGATCAATACCACCCCACCGACACTTGTCCTCAGCTGCAGGAGGAGGGTGTTGCTGAAGTTAATGCTATAGGAGGTTATGGACCCCCTAGACCACAGTTTGGTGGACAGCCCAATTATAATCCGAGAGGGCGAGACCACCCAGGTTTTAGATAGAGTGACCCTCAAGGTGGTCAAAAGCCGGCACAACAACAATACCAGCAGAGAGCCCCGTATCAACAGAGGCCTCAAGGCCAAAGCTCTGGTGCTTCGACTGAAGAGATGCTAAAGACACTGACTCAGCATTTCGCCACGCATGTGCAGGCTACTGAGTCAAGTATAAAGAACATGGAGAGACAGATTGGTCAACTAGCTGATGTTGTGGCCAAACTTGACCAGAGGACATCTAACTCCCTGCCATCGCAGACTACTGTGAACCCAAGGGAGAACGTGAGTTCTATTACCCTCAGAAGTGGTAAGAAGTTGGTCGTTGCTCCTATTGCTGAAGAGGAGAACGAAGTCGAGAAGGCAGAAATCACCCACCGCCCCGCGGAAGACACCACCGCGACCCGGCTAGAAATGGAAGAAGGTGCCAGGAAAGAAGAGCTGAAGCCACCGCCCCGCGGCGACTCTCACCGCGACCCGGTGGCTGATCTCAGTAAACACACCACGACCCCACCGCCCCGCGGTGATGATCAACGCCCCGCGGTGGGCTTATCGCGACCCGGCCCCCAACAATCCAGCTCCGCCGAAGAAACCTGTGTTGATGACTACGTTCGCCCCGTGTTTCCCCCTTTAGGTTCTGAGAAGCCACCAACACCTTTCCCTGAGGCGCTGAAGGCCAAGAGAGTAGCCGACGACAGTGATCTATTCGAGACATTTTGGGACTGTGAGGTGAACATTCCCATGATCAAGCTTATCAAGGCTATCCCGCGATATGCCAAGTTCTTGAAGGAGTTGTGCACCGTGAAGAGGACACAGAAGCTAAAAGTTCAGAAGAAGATTCAAGTGAGTGAACATGTGTCAGCGGTAGTTCAGAGACGCATGCCTGAAAAGTACAAGGATCCAGGTACATTTACTATTCCTATTACTATAGGTGGGCATCGATTTGAGAAAATCTTGTTAGACTTGGGTGCCTCTATTAATGTTTTACCTTATTCACTGATTGAGGATTTAGGAATAGGACCCCTGCATGATTCTAACATTGTTATACAACTTGCTGATGGTTCTTGTGTGCCCCCTAAGGATATTGTGGATGATGTTCTTGTCAGGATAGGTTCTTTGATTTTTCCTGTTGATTTCTTTGTTATGGATATGGACTATGATGAACAAGTGGCTCCAGTTATGCTAGGGCGACCTTTTATGAAAACATCCATGACAAAGATTGATGTCGATAGTGGAACTTTAACTATGGAATTCGATGGAATAATTTTTGAACACAATATTCATAAAGCCAACTCCATTGAATTGCCTGCTCCTTGCTGCATTAGTGATATTGATAATCATGTGCATGAAAATGTTAAAACTGGTGCAGTAGAGACCGTAGTTAAGTGTTCTACTATTGCTGGACCTATTAAGTTGCATGAGTTGCATGTTGGTGATGTCTTGCTGGATGAGATAGGAGATTTTGTTCCCTCTATTTTGGGCACTTGCCCCCCTGCACTAACCAAACTGGTGCACTAGCTCACTCTCTTCTTCTGCTGCTCTTCATTATCAATAACACCAGCCGGCCCATCATCCCTTTCTTCCCTTTCACTTTCCCTTCCCTGACCTAGCCCCTATACTCACAAACCCTCCATTCCCAACACACCTCTCAAGTTCCCAAAGCGAAACCCCCCTATTCTCCCTCAAATCTCTCTCGACCTTGATCCGAACCTAGCCCCCAATTCACCAATTGGAAGTCTAGCCTCACAAACCAGCCAAACACAACCCCACCGCGTCGCTTCAGTCCTACCTCGCTGCCGCTCCGCCTCGCGCTGCCCCGCTTCGCGTCGCTGCTGCCACCGCCCCGCACCGACTTCACCACGACCCGGCCAAAGCTCCCAGTTGTCTTACCGCGACCCGGCGACTCGTTCACCGCCCCGCGGCGAGACCTCTTGGCTACGTGTTTGCTCGTTTGTAAGTTCTCTTGGTTGCCCTTCGTTTTGAAATTCTACATTCATTACTTATGGCACCTAAGAGTAGGAAGCAAGTGTCTACGAGGGATGAGAATGAGGTCTACAATGTGGTGAAGGAGAGAAAGGTGTTGGCGACAAAATTCTTTGACAAGCCGACATTGGCTGAGTTTGGTTTGTTGGCGTGTGTGTCCCTGTGTCTGGCACAATGTGGGTTGGGGAAGTTTCTGAACAAGGCTGCCCCTGCGTATCCTGAGCTTTGCTACCAGTTCATCGCCTCTTTCAAGCGGTATTCCGATGGTTCCGACAACAAGAGGATGATGAGGGTCACGTTCACTTACAACATGCGTGATTATTCATTGTCCCCTAAGGTGGTGCGTGATGCCCTGGGCATTACAAAGCTTCCAACTGATGGGTGGTATGGTGGCATTCTGGAGTCGGATATGATGGAGTTCTGGAAGGCTGCTACGGGCAGGACGTTCAGAAATGGGCAGGAGGTGAACTCGAAGCTGGTGAACCCGTGTCTACGGTTGATCCACAAAGTGATGATGAGAGACTTCTTTGGCCATGCTGATGATGGAAAGGTTCCTCTGAAGGATTTCCAGTGGTTTATGAGTATCTTAGAGGTTGTTACATACACGCCGTGTTGGGCTACCCTCTTTTTGGGTTCCTTGAAGAGGATTCGTGATAGTGAGCCACGCGATATTTGTGGGGGTGGTCTGATTACCCTCCTTTGTGCTAGAGTGATAGCTTGTGATCAGATTCCTCGGCCTGTTGCCTATGTGGTGTATGATATGGCGCACATGAAAGTGTGCTCGATGCTGAAGCCATTGGGAAAGGATGGTGATTTGGTCTGGTCGTCATATGATGGCCACATTCTGATTCTTCCACGGGAGTTCGCCTATTCCCCTTCATTTGCGGATTGGTGGATCTCCAGTGATAGCAGGATGATGACTGATGATACTCCTGCTGCTGCTCCTTCAGGCCCGTATGGAGAGGGCCCTAGTAGTGCTGCTGTTGCTGTTGATTTCGCGGGCGAGGACACTCCTATGCCTACACTTTATGACGCGCCCTCTTCTTCTTACGGTCCTGCCGCACCTTGGCAGGAGTTGTATGCAAGATTTGATGCATTCTCTGTGCAGCAAACGCACTGGAACGCCCGAGTAGAGACCGGTCTGCAGACTTGGCAGACCCAGTTCCGCACTGATGTAGATGAGCGTCTGGACGGTATGGACGCTCATATGAGGGACTACTTTGGGAGGTTTCCACCACCACCACCATCAGGCCCGTAGTGAGTTTATTTCTTCTTCCCCTATTTCATTTGATGTTCTCTTTTCTACATTGAGGACAATGTACGGTTTAAGTATGGGGGAGGGATTTAGACTTGCTATCTGTCTATCCTTTGTACATATTGTTTTTCTTTTCGTGTGTTGTATTTCCCATTCGAGTTTTATTTTTCCTTGAAAAAAAAGCCAAAAAGAAGTAAAAAGGCAATCAAAATCATGGGATGAGCTGAAAACCCGAAAGGGCAGTTCAGGTAAAAAGCAGGTAGTCCGGCTGGTATAGACCAGGGCAATATTGGACTGGAGTGATGTGAGTATATGTGAGATATCTAGCAAAATGAAATGAGTGGCTAGGTGAAAACCCGAAAGGGCGCCTTGGCAAGATGAGCGAAAAAGAAGAAGAGTGATTTTAGGATTGCTTATTATTCTTGGCGAGGCGTCATAAGAAGAGGTGGTATAAGGAGTTTGGGTAGGCCATTCTGGAGCAATAAGGAGCTAGATTGGAGTTAGGATTAGAATTATCTTTGCATCACTTGTTTTGGTTGTCTGGAGCTTATTGTTGATATGTTGTAATTGCTAGTGTCATGTTTTCTTGTACTTCCTGAGGCCTTGGTGTTGATTGAGAGAGTAGGTTTTTCTTTAGCTTACTCGGGACGAGTAAAGGTATAAGTATGGGGGAATTTGATAGGTGTTATTTCATACACCTTTACTATCAATTATTAGCATGATTTAAAGGAGTTTATGAGTGGTTTTTAGGCTAAGTCTGTGATCCAGAAGTTATGGAGAGAAGTGAAGATATCCCAGGATTTACAGCTTAGATGGAGACATGAGGATGGAGATGGAGCTGCTGAAGCATACATGGAGATGACTACCAACACTTGGTAGTAATGAAGAGCAGCAGAAGAAGAGAGTGAGCTAGCTCACCGCCCTGCGCCGGAGTCACCGCGGCCCGACGGTGACTCTTAGAGAAGAATGAAGCCCCGTGCCAGAGGAAGCCACCGCCCCGCGGTGGAGAGCCTGACGCCCCGCGGCGGCCGTGTTAAATGCCGTGCGTCTGAAGACATTTATTTTCTTTTATTTCGTTCAGATTTTGTTATTTTATTATTCTGTTTCCTTTATTGTTTGCATTAGTTTAACCTAGTTTTCTTAAGACTATTTAAGTCCTTTTTCTAGGTTAAGAGGAGAGACTCGTTACAACTGTTTTACCTCAGACGTTATTTTCCTTAGTTTTCATTCTCGTTCTGAATGGAGAACTAACTTCCCTTTGTTCTACTAGACGATTGAAGCAATACAGTTGATGTGTTTGTGAGATTTCTATTCCTTGTTCTTATCCTTATAAGTGTTGGTTTGATTCTCTTGGTTATATTGAATATTGATTTCTTGTTGTTCTTCTTAGCCTGATCAACTAGGTTGAATACTTTTTATCAATTGCTAGGATTGCATATAGGGGTTCCGAGTGCATATCTAGTAGCAAACACAATTGTGCGTATAGGGGTTCCGAGCGTACAATTGTGAGTGAGAATCAGTTGCATGCGAGTATTAATACGTCTTTCTATTTGCATGTATCCTATATCCTTGTGTGTATTGCTATTGCTTTGTTGGTGGTAAAGTATACCGACAACTGTGAGAATCGGTGGTATTTTACCATTGGCATAGTGATAAGTCTATCGACAACTGTGACAATCAATAGTACCTAAGATCAGGGTGGGAACAACTATAAGGATAGTAAAAGAACTTGGATTAAATAGATTTCTGTGATCAAATTATATCTCTGTATTGTGGATCTCGCTCTAGTAGGACTACTTTCCCCATTATATTTTCTCAACTCAACCAAACTTGTTTACTTTGCTTGCTTTGCTCTCTCGTGATAACTAACCCCCCCCCCCCCTTGCTTGTTACTTGTCATTCACAATTGCATACTGCATCAGATCTTTCCTGTGGGTTCGACCCTTGCTTGCTTACTATACATCTGTTTAGTAGGTCTGTTAGGACTTTTTACTTTGATAAGGCTAATCAACAATACTTGCATTGTGCACTTTTAGCCCCGTCAGTTGTGAAACAAGTAAACAAAGCAAAGTAAACAAAACAAAAGGTTGAAATCAATTGGGGAAAACACTTAGCCAAACAAATATCCACCATTCATATGGTTGATTGGTCCTAGGTTATCTCTATTCCTTCCTTTGATTATTCATGTCCCTATTCTGAATTAGTTACCAGTCCTACCAGTCCAGGCAATCCTAACTATTAAACAATCCCTACCAACCTTCAAGATTTAATTCAATAGCAGCAAGAAGCATAGGAATTAACCAGGATACATGCAACACCACGACCCGCAGTATTTAACATATAATCAAATCTCTTTCATAATAAACTAGTCCTACCGGTCCTAGAATATCATGGATGCTACAACGGATAAGGAATCTCAACCCAAAATATCCAAACCCTAGCAATAGACAATTACTAATATCAACTAGTTGGCCAAACCAGTCAAATCAATAAGAATATGCTCAAGAGAAAATATATAATCCAAAGGAATATGAAATAGAGTTATAACCTCACAATCATGAATCAAATGAAGGCTTCAATTGTCGGACTAAGCAAGGGGTGCTTAGTTCTTCATAGTTCAAAGGAAAACAATGCTGAATGGAAAAACTGAATTGTAACGTGATGATTAACAATGAAAGGGAAACTAGGTTAAATAACATAACCCTAAAGCTAAAGTGAAAATATAACGAAAACAATCCTAAAAGGAAATAAAGTATAATGTTCGAAATAATAAAAGAAAGAAAATCGAAAAAGGTAAAAAGAAAGAAAGTTCGGAAATCCTCGCGGGCTCGCTTCCGTGTCCTTCCGCGGTCGTGGAAAGAAATCCGCGGTCGCGGAAAATAGAACTTTGCTCTCGACTTCGTGGACGCTGGGGAATTTTCCGCGGGCGCGGAACATTTTCCGCGGTCGCGGATTTTTGCCTGTAGACCCGGCTGGGTCTATGCTTCGACTTTGCCGCGATCAACTCTACCTCCGTCTGCGGTCGCGGCTCCCATCTATTCTCCTTTGTGTGGCTTCTTCCTTCTATCTTCCTTGGTCTCCTCAAGTGGTCTACCCCTCGTCTTCAATAAATCTTCGTTTAAGCTTCTCCAAACCACTGAATCCACACTTCTACTCTCCAACTCCATACTCCACAGTTGTGCTCTAAACCCATACAAATGGCACCCAAAACACCGGTAACAACTCCTAGATAAGCACTACAAAGTAGAGCTGATCAGTAACTGCGACCGCGATTTTGAAACCGCGGGCACGGTTTTGTCTGTGGACAACCGCGATTTGCGGTTTTGAAACTGCGATCGCGGGTCTCTGTGGATCGTCTTCTTCGCCGTTCTTATCCGAGAACGCCGATTGGATTTTTCCCATGTTTCGTAACTCCGCCGTTGAGGGAGGTGAGTCGATTCGTGTGTTCGGCGTTAAGCTTCGTCTTACCCTATAAATAGGGGTCTTCGGCGGAGGAGAGTAGCATCCAGCATCTCGATCTCTCTCTTTCTCTCATTTTCAAGTTCGCCGGAGTTCGTGAGTTCGTCGGAGTGTCTCGCCGGAGTTTTTGGTGGTCGTCGTGGTGCCTTGGGAGCTTGGAGTGGTGGTGTTGCAAGGAGGAGACGCTAGCATCATCGTCTTCGTCGGCGGTGAGCCTCAAATCGTTTTTAGCGTCGCGTCGGGAGGAAGGACCGCGACCGCGGCTATGAACATCGCGACCGCGGCCCAACCCAGGAAACCGCGACTGTGGGTGTATATACCACGACCACGGATTTTCCCAGCAAAGGCACGATCGCGGCCATACCCGTCGTGGCCGCGGCTTAGTCTGTTTCCCCCGTTTTTGTTTAGGTTGTTGTGCCATATCTAATTTAGATTTTTGTGTCTCGTTTTGCATGCGTCATCGGAATAGACCTTGGAATATCGGTGGGCTTCGACAGGATTTCCAGTAGGCTGTTGAGCTTGTGTCTAGTATTCCCGACCCGCAAATCTTCGTTCATCTAATTAAGGCAAGTGGCGGTTCGCTTTTGCTTATCATTCCATATTTCCTTTAATTATCAATTACTTGATTGTTAATTAAAATGGGGTGAAGTGTTGTTTTCATTTGGGAACAGATTTTATAAATGATGAGATTAAAATATGATATTATAATAGGTTGTATATATTGCTAGAAACAACGCTATTATACTAGTTACTACCGTAATGGTATTGGTGTGGATTTAAATGTAAACTTAAATGCTAGATCAGCACGAGTATTCGTAGGAACGCTAATTCCTTGTGGGGGTTAGTCGTTTCTTTATAACTTGATATTAGTCGGAATAATTCTCTAATACTTTTAAAGGTCATGACCATTGCTTCTTATCCACCCGTTAAGGATAAGAGGTGTTTAAGCACCTTGCTAGTGCCATTGGGTTGGGCGTAATGTCACCCTGTGTTATTCTCGTAGTCACTCGAGATTGTATTAAAAGCTTTAAACGTTAATATACGTTTTATAATTAAATAAGATAAGTGCGGTTATGCACATAACTAATGAACCCTCGGGCGAGGAGTACAAACATGGAAACCGCCCGGACTCTTGTTAGAGTAAGTCCTCTTTCCAATCTGGATTCGCATTATGCGGTGAGGTTGGTCGTGGACCCAAATAATCAAGGTCGTTTTAAACTGGTGTGTAAACTTAACGTTCCCAAACATTTGTCATACCTTTTCCCATAAGACTCAATTCCTTTGGAGTCTTCTTTTCAGTGCATGTCTAATTTTAATAATTTCGTGAAAGTTCCGGGTTATGTATCGTCCCTTCGGTTATTATTCGAGGGACAATGATAATAAACGGTTACGATCACTTGAACCATTCTGTTTTCACCCTTGCATAGTCTTTCATTAGACTAACCAACTGGGTTTTATTCCTTGCATGGTTGGCTGGTGTCATCCGTCCTATACGGCACATCAGTGGTTAGTCCCCGAAGACTTGAAGTAATCAATCGAAGAAGAGGCTTGCAGTTGAGGATTTAAGTGATAGTGTTTTAAGGTTGTTAAGTATTACTTTAATATATATATTCTTATAACCTAGTCATATAATAGGTTTATTCTTAAAGTCTTCCGCTGTGTAATTTAAAAGTCTTCCGCTGTAATTTCACTATGTTGTAAAACCGTTATTCTCATTTAATGAGAGATCTTCTAATAAAAGGTTGAGTTCATTTAAAATGTATTCCGCTGATTAATCTTTCGTTATTTAATATACTTATTTAAGCTTAATTGTTCCGATTAAAGCCTATGGTGACTTTGGACAATAACGTCTGAGGGTCACTGGCGTGTGGCACTACCGACGTAAGTCGGGGGTGTTACACCAACATGTGATGAAGTCGCAACTATTGTGGTAGATGACTTCTCATCCGACACTATTAACATCCCTCATATTTTAGTATAAGGAAAGGCCAATGAAGAGCATCAGATAATGCACTATTACGGTTGTTACGATCCTTTGCAATATCATTTATCATTTACTAATGGAGAGTGTGGCTGGCATCAGGGCCTCAAGCGTGTTTTTAACAATAGTAGTGTTGCTTGTGATAATACTCCATTCCCAATATCAACTTGCTTGATACAGACTCCTAAGGATATGATACGTCGTGAGGCTGAAGGTAATCAGACTCCATAATATTTTTATATATATGTACATTATCCCAATTTTTTTACTTCCAAAATCCAATCCTGCTTCAATCTTTGTCCGTTCAGCTGCTGCAAAGAAGCCACCAAGGGAAGGCAAAGAAGTGTCATACAGAGAATACTATTCGTACAAGTTTCAGGTATGTGCTAATAACTTCATCATCAAAATGGGCCAAATTTTTCTACAATATATTGTTGACATGTACGTAAAAATTGAGAACACTAGGTTAGATTTTCTAAGAAAGAATCAAAGCGTTATCCGTAGTGAGTCATATCAAGGAATTGTCAATAATGTCAATGACGGTACTAGAAATGCACGTGCAGTTGGTCATCGTGTTATATTGCCTCCTTCATTCATAGGTAGTCCTAGGGATATGAAATGTCGTTACTTGAATGCCATGTCTCTTGTACAAAAATTCGATAAGCCTGATTTTATTATAACAATGACTTGGAATCCAAAATGGCCTGAAATAAAGAAGGAACTCGAGCCATGGGAGAAGGCAGCTATTCGACCTGATTTACTAGCACGCATTTTTCGTGCAAAGATTGCACAACTGAAATCACTTATTATCGAGAAGAAAATCTTTGGCTCTGTTGTTGCAAGAGTTGATGTCATCGAATTCCAAAAACGTGGTTTACCCCATTGTCATCTACTGAAGATTTTAGTTGCACCTGATAAAATTTTAAATCCGCATGCATGAAAGAGAAAATATGAAATCTGTATGCATGGTCCTTGTGGAAACGAAAATATGAATCTACATGCATGAAAGAGAAAGGTTCTCGCTTGAAATGTCGATTTGATTATCCAAAACAATATTCGAACTTCACTACATGTGCCGATGATTCTTATCCTATTTACAAGAGATCAGACAACGGGGAATCTGTTTCTATTCGAGGTTCAACCTTAGATAACGGGTGGGTTATTCCTTACAATCCATATCTCCTTACCGCCTTCGATTGTCATATCAATGTCGAGATATGTTCCACGATCAAAGCCATTAAATATATCTACAAATATGTATATAAGGGACTTGATCGAGTTTGCTTTGACATCGAAAAAAACCACATGTCCATAGAAGATGAATTCAAGACATATCAGTCAGCTAGATGGATTACTCCCCCAGAATCAGCATGACGCATATTTGGGTTTGATATGTACAACATACATCCACATGTTATCCCTCTTCAAATACATCTTCCAGACATGCACTTTCTTACCTTCAGAGAACATGAAAAATGTTTTGAGCGACTTGCCGCGTCAGACTACCATGTTAATGGCCTTTTTCAAAGCTAATAGTATGATGCAAAAGGTCAAAAGTACTTGTACTCTGAATTTCCACAATCTTGTGTGGGACAAGTCTGCCAAGCTATGAAGCAAAAGGAAGCGATTGATGCTGCCATCAATCGAGAGACTTACATATGTAAGTCCTTCCGAAGGAGAGAGGTATTATTTGAGATTGTTCCTTACGCATATAAGAGGACCAACATCATTTGTTGATTTGCTTACTGTGAATGGTACTAAATATGATACTTTCTAACAAGCCGCCGAGAAACATGCACTTGTAGAACAATATGATTACGCTGAATCTTTGACAGAGACATCACAGGTACAAGTGCCAAGTGCTCTACGCAGATTATTTGCCACCTTACTTATATTCTGCGAAAATGTCAACCCACCTTCCTTTTGGACTCAATTTTACTTGACTCTTTCAAAAGACTTTGCTTATCATCATAAGAATGAAACTGCTAAGATTGCTTATCTGACTTCCATTGAGGTAGAGAAATACTTGGAAGGCATAGGAAAGAGTTTGCGGCATTATAATTTGCAAGTGCCGGATTTTACTGACGCGTTCACATCAAGAATAACAAGAGATATTAGTGATGCAATAAATGCTCTGATTTCTACATGTTATGTGTCAGCACACGAACTCCTTAACACAGGGCAGTGTGAGGCATACGACTGCATAATGCAACATGTTACATCAGATACTGTTAGAGCTTTTTTTTATTGACGGCCCATGCGGAACAGGAAAAACATTTCTCTACTGCGCATTATATGCTACAATTAGATCACTTGGAAAAATTGTCATACCAACAACAATCGGGAATCGTTGCTTCAAATATTCCCACTAGAAGAACAACACATTCAAGATTCAAAATTCCTATTGATTGTAATGTGTCCTATACATGCAATGTATCCAAACAAAGCAGCCTGGCATGTCTACTTAGGGCGACATCACTACTGATTTGGGATGAGGCGTCCATGGCAAAGAAAGAGGAAATTGAGTCACTTGATATGCTTTTACGGGATATATGCGACAACCAAGACCTATTTGGCGGTAAGGTTATTGTATTTGGAGGAGATTTTAGACTAGTATTCTACCTCACAAATCACAATATGAAGCAATAAATGCGAGCTTAGTGAGCTCTTATTTATGGCCACAACTAATCAAGTTCAGGCTAACTGAAAATATAAGGGCACAACAGGATTCACAATTTGCAGAATTTCTCCTACAATTAGGAAATGGATTCTACCAAACACAGGAGAATTCTATCATTCAGTTACCCTCTGATATTGTGACTTGCTATAACATTGACGAAAACTGTACTGACCTATTGATAAGTACAATCTTTCCTGAAATGAACGACACACATATACAAAAGGAAATTTTCACTGAGAGGGCAATTTTAACGCCGACTAATGAAGGCGTAGACAATATAAATCAGGTGTTAATACAAAGGTTCCCTGGAGTAGCAACTACATATACATGTATTGATATTGTTATAGATGATAATTGTAATCTTTATCCAAACGAGTTTCTAAACACTTTATGTCTTTCTGGAATGAGTCAACATATATTAGTACTGAAGAAAGGATGTTCGGTTATACTACTATGAAATCTAGATCCACCTAATGGACTTTGCAACGGTACTAGATTGATTTACAAAGAATTTCACAAAAACCTAATACAATGTGAGATCTCTACTGGTTACTACAAAGGAGAGCATGTCCTACTTCCAAGAATTAATCTTATGCCAGCATTATCAACTAAATATCCTTTTCAGTTTCCGGGAAAACAGTTTCCTATAAATCATTGATTTGCAATTCCAAGAATTTTGAATTATTATATTTGAAGAATGAATTATATAGGTTGGCACGTGAAAGCCAACGGCACAATCTCGTGGTAGCGAATTAACTATATATTGTACCCTCATCATGACTTGTAGCTAGCCATCTTATTCACAGAGCGCTGCGGTTGAGATCGGACGATACAAGAATCCCATAATTGAGATGTCCTTCAATTTGTTGTTGTATTTTTAGAAGGCTATCTACCTCAATAATAGGTTAGGACGTGAGACACATGCATCAAACACAAGCTGGATGATCGGACCCTTCTCCTCAACACCATTAGGAGGAATAAGACTTTGCAAATCGATCAATATATTATATATGGCAGGCAACTCTCGGCCCAACAATCTAGTTCATATTTTTTAGGGTTTTGCTATTTATCGCCCTCGGAAAGTGGCGGAGCTATGTAGGGTTCAGAGGAGGCTATAGCCCCTCTGCCCCCACAACAACAACAACAAAAAACTTTTTTTAAAAAAAATAAATAAAAATTTTAAAGTTTTTTTACCCTTATTTAATCTAAAAATGTAATTTCAGTTAGTCTTAATAAAATTTCTCCCTTTTATCTCATTTGAAAATACAATTTCAGTCAGCCCTAATAAATTTAAGTCATAAAATTAAAATTACTTAAGCTTTTTTTTCTCATATCATATAAAAATTACCTTAAGATTCATAAAAAAAGTTAAATTTGATTTTTTGCGAAATACGATTTAAAACACGTTGGATTTAAGCCACACGAAAATTTTACCGTGCATGATTTTATCTCTCTATGGGGTAAAATCCTGACTCCGTCCCTGCCCCAGAACGATGAATAAGATGTTAAATATATGAATTTATCTAATGATAAAAGTTATTAGAAACTAAAATCCTAGAATGAAAATTATAAACACATTATAAAAATATTTTTATTTTTGACATCTTAATCGTCGTTCAGAGACGATAAATAGCAAAATCTTTTTTCTAATCATATCAAAATTTGAGTTGATCGACGTACGAGATTGACGTTACAGTTGCGGTATTTGATTAATTACTACTACTTGAAAGCTTGTTTGGATAACTATTAACTAATAGCAAAATCTATTAACTAAGTGAGGCCCGGGGGCTGTGGCCCTCCCTGAAATCTAGAAAACAATATCTTTATGAAAAGTGCATATATGACAATACATTTATGTTGCTCAGATGGTAAGGTACTGTTTGTTTAATACAAATATACAAGTGGTTTGATGTTCGATTCTTGCAACACTTTCGCTCTTTTGTTTTCCTTCTTCGCATTTTTCTATTGCCCCCAACCCCCAATTTTCATATTGTCCTATGCTATATTCAGCCCTTTTTTTTCTTTTTTTTTTAATAAGGTAAGAATTCGAAATATTAGACAAGCCTGATAAATCGATAGACCGAGAAAAAAACTCGGTAGCCGGACAAACCGATATGAAGAACAACCGAATACAACAAACTGATCAAAAGAGAAGCAAAAAACGTAACAAGGCTTCAAGACAACCTGGAGAGGGTGGAGTATGGCTTAACAGGGGTTAGAACGAACAAACCTAACACAGTGTCGCGCCGTCGGAGAGCAATCAGCAGGACATTCAAAAGGAGATGCGATGAGAACCCTGGGCAAAGCTCCGACATAAGGAGACCACAGGAACCGCACAATCACGCCTACAACCTCAACCGGAACATCCAACTCGACCCAAACACCAAGAGAAAGCCCTAATCCAAGAGAATGCTTCTCAAAGAGTCTTGCAATCACAGAAACAAAGATAGTTCAAAGAGCTTCGGTTCATCTTAATTGTTCTTGGATCAGTTGTTCTATATATATTTAGGATCTGAAAGTCCAAAAAGTACACAAAATTAAATAAAAACTACAGTTGTTCAACAAATTATTCTGATTTCAAAAGCTTCTGGGTAGAGATTCATTCAAAGTGCTGGAAAATTTTGAAATCATCAAATCATTGATAAATGATTTTGGGTCTTCGATTTGGATCTGGTAGTCCAAAGGGGCATTTTTTCCCCAAAAAAACCCTAAGAAAGATTGTTCAAACAAGATTCTTCAGCCAGTAACTTTTTCATGATTTTAAACAAAAATTTCTAGCTTCGCTCATCATAGTTGTTCTTGGAGCACTTGTTCAATTATACTTGGATCTGAAAACTACATCTGGTCATCTCCATATCGATCTCCAACTCCTCATCCCGCCAGAGCACGGACGACATCGGCCTTGGGGGCGCAAGAAACGCGGAGGAGAGGCGAGATCTGGAGTAGAAGCGGCAGCCAGAGAAAGCGGAGGAAGCACAACTCCAACCCGTCTAGCTTGTCGTCCACACCGGAGGTCTGCTCAGGTGGTCGGAGTGGATCTGCTCGGTGGTAGCCGGAGGTCGAGTCGGTTGTCGCCGAAGGTTTGCTCGGTGGTCAGTGTAGGCGTGGATCTGCTCGATGTTCGCTGGGGCCAGAGCTTAGATGTGAGCGAAGAAGGAGAGGGTGAGAAAGGAGGGAGGTGGGTGACTGGGTGGAGAAGGTGGCGGCTGGGTGAAGTATTGGGTGAGAGGTGAGGTTTAGGGTTTAATTTTCAAGGGAGCGTTTTTCGGGAATAAAGATTTCTTGTTGGTAATGGATTAGCAGAGGGTCCTCCCCTTAAGTTAGTTGCCTTCTCAGCCTGATGATGAAATTTTTCGATGTCACTTTGGACTTTAGATGGTTCAGTTTTAGAATCAACTACAGAGGTTCAAGAAATGTTGCAACCACTTCAAGGGGTTGAAGAAGAAAGATGGGTTTTTGAGGGAACTTAATCCGACTCAGAGACGCCTCCAAAGAGCCAAGCGCCAGGCACGTCAAACGTGAATCCTTCCCTCCTCCTTGACAAGCGGAACGACGCCGGAGAGAAGAGCGACCAACAGAGCTACTTCCCAAAAGACCATTAAACTGCAGAGGAGCTCGATTTGCAAGGTCTTGAGTTCTTAAACCCAATCCTCTGAGATTACGGGAGCTTTGTAGTATTAGAGATGCAAACCTGGGGCTTGATTTCCAGATCTATTTGGTCAAAGGATAAATTTGTTGAGGCGGCGCAGGTTTAAAAGCTAGGGTTTCAGGGATGGGAAGGAGATAGGGAGTTTTCGGAGTCGGGGGTTCGTTTGTATGCTATATCCAGCCTTGTTTGTTGTTCAATATTTATTACACCTTAACAATTGTCAAATACTCTTTGTTTAATTTATTTAGTGATTTAATTTAGAAGAGAATAACTATCGTATATTAGCAAAATATAGAATAAAGTTTTTAAAATAACTTGTTAAGAAAAGTTTCTAACACATTATTCGTAGTACACATAATCCTCTAAATTAATAGAACGATTACGAAATTATTCATAGTATTTCGTGTAGGGCCTCCAATATTTATTGGACGACTTTGTATATAATCAGCTCATTATAAAACTAGTTATGTCTTATATTTGGATTTAGGCAAAACAAAAACTAAAAAAAATCACCCATTATAATAATTTAGAAATTACAAATTCAGAATTCAAATAATGAAATTAATTATGAAATTCATATTAGGGTTGAACCAATTTAAAAATTTGATTAAATATTAGGGTTTGTGATGTGATAAGTTTAAAGCCTAAGAAATTAGGAATTTAATTAAAATTTAGACATATCTAAAAAAAAATTGTAATTTTTCTCAATATATAATATTATTGTAATAATAATTATAATGAGCCCCACTCAAGGAAAATCGTGCCTCCGCCCCTGAACCCACCGCCTCACACACTTTTTCCTTGGTTTTCTCAATATGATCAAAACGTGCATGCAGCTTAAGACTTTGTAACATACAAGTCATTATTTTGATTAACACATTGTTATTATAAATTTATATGATGGTGCAGACTTGGTAACATAAATTCACTACAAACATAAATATAACCACGTGATATTATGAATATTACACTCAATTACATGAATATCACACTCGACTACATGAATATCACCACCCAATCACATGAATATGATCACCACTCAATTCGTGAATATTGATCACCACCCAATTATATGATGTCATCACCTAATTACATGAATATCATTACCCAATTCGTGAATATTGATCACCACCCAATTATATGAATATCATCACCTAATTAAACGAATATCACTACCCAATATCGTGAATATCATCTTTTACTCGATTTGTAATCGTCCGACTGTTGGTGTTGCCAGCCTCTACAACTTTGACACCGCATCTCTGACTTGGTGCTCTTCTCTTACGATGACCTTCTACATCTCTTCCTCCGATTCATCAACAGAGAATGTTTAGACGGGCACCATTATCATCAGATTCAACTCCACCATCATCACCGAAATCAGCGCAATCCAGCTGGATGTATTTGAGGTGATTGCAAAGGCAGAGGGCTCCCGTGGGCACGGGATCTGCGCGGCGGAGATTGCGGATGGGCTGCCCACGCTGGACAAGGATGAGGCCGCTGATAAGATAGAGCGGATTCTCCGTATGCTCGATGCCTTCTCCGTTATCACCTGCTCAGTCCACGACGGCGGGAACGGGCGGCCTGTTTACGCTCTGTCGCCCATAGGAAGGTACTTCGTTAGAGAGGAGGACTACTTTATTTTTTCTATTATCAATTAATTCTAAGATTGAACTCTACTAGATTTATGTGCTAGACTCATACGCACATTTGCACATATACGTACACGCACACCCCCGGCCACGTACACAGCCCAATGTCTCTCTAAACTTAATTGTTACACTAGATCATGCCGGTCGGCACAATCTGATGATAGATACTCATCCCACATCTGAAGTTGGAACATATCTTGCATAGTATATAAGCTTAGTGGATTACTCATCTTATTGTCAATTGGTTTTATTATGAAATCTCACTGGACTCATGTGCTAGGCCCATATACTCATTTGCGCACATACGTACCCACATCCCCGCGTAGGCCCACGTGCCATTGTCTAATCTGACTTTCGAACCACAAGGACACTAGTTAGGTATATTTTTAGTCTCTTACAAAAGAAATGTAGATGCTCTGCAAGATATGTTCCCATGGGCACATGTAAATCTAAGGTTTGTCTAATGTGTGCCCATGGGCATATGTTAAGAGTCTAAATTTGGAAACTTTTTTCAAAATATTTCTTAAAGTAGAAGGGGTGAACTCCTAAAAAAAAGTTAAACTAATAACTAAAAGAAATTATTACTAAATATGAAAATTTTATTGTATATCCATAGTCACACATTATAAAAATCCAATCTACAATGAATTATAGCAGTTGAGATAAATAATAGACCTGTGTTTAGGGGTGGAAATGGGTCGGGTGATGGATGGATGAAGCCATTTTATCACCCGACCCGTGAATTAAATCCTCCACCCGACCCACCCGTCACCCGCGAAACCTTTCACCCACATCCGTCCATCCATCATACAACGGGTGATTCAGGTGGATCGGGTCATCCGCATAATATTTTATAATTATTTAAATGTTATAAAATATATGATTAAGTGTAAAAAGTAATTAATTTTCTTCAATATATGAAAATAGTTGTTCTAAATGTAGGATTTGATGGATGTTCATATAAAATATTATTAGAATATTCAACTTTTAAACATATAAAAAGTAATATTAACGTCATACATTTTAATAAAATAGAATTAGAACTATAATCGCCGACGGGTGAACGGATGGGTGGATGAAGTGCGGGTGATGGATCGGGTGATGGGTGAGATTTACAGTACCTGTCACCCATCCGTCATCCGTTTCACCCGACCCACCAACCATCCATCACCCAATTTACTTAGGGTGATCATCCATATATTCGGATCGGGTTTTCGGATGGGTCGGTCACCCACGGATGATTTTCAGCCATACGTGTTATGAGTGAAATGTGACGTAGGAGGTGGATAAAGGAAGCAATTTTGGGAGGAGTAACTCCCTTTAACCAGGCTCATGGAATGAATATATTTGAGTATTCACGCACGGATCCAAGGTTTAACGACGTCTTCAACTCTGCGATGCTCAACCACACAACTTTAGTGATGAAAAAGTTCCTCCAACACTACGACGGTTTCGACAACATCAAGCAACTAGTCGACGTGGGCGGCGGTCTCGGACACAGCCTTAAGATGGTCGTAGCAAAGTACCCAACTGTCAAAGGGATCAACTTTGACCTCCCACATGTCATAGAGCAAGCGATCTCCTATCTAGGTATAAAACTAGTGACACTAATCACAAGCTAGAAATTCCATGCATATAGTTTTTATTTAGTGTATATATATATAGAAGTGGGATCAGGTGCGAAGTGGACTTAAGGTGCGAAGTGCGAAGTTTTCTCGGCCGTTTTTTTTTGTTAACAAAAATTTTTTTTCGTACCCTGATCATTATGGAATAGCCTATATAAAAGGTTCATAAATAAGCTTTTAATGTTCATTTATTTATACACTCAAATTCACAAATAAGCACGTACTAAATGTACAAAAACATGTTTTTGAACATGAACATGTTATATGTGAACCTTACGGTACAGAAAATGAACATGTAGTACTTAGATGTGAACGTCAATAATTGCTTATTTCAGTCTGATCAGAGACGGAAAAATAGCAAAACCCAAATATATTATATATATGCATGTATATGTTTCGGTTATGATTTGATATCCTCAATTCGTGTAAAATGAATTCCGAACAGGCATTGATCATGTCAGTGGTGATATGTTCGATAATGTGCCCGGTCCCGCTGAAGTGGTTTTCCTAAAGGTACGTAACATATAAGACTAGAGTGATTACATTAACGATCCAAGAATAACGCGCATGCAACACTTAATGTGATATTTGTTGTTTTTTGTTAGTGGATCCTTCATAATTGGAGTGATGAGCATTGCATGAGGTTGCTGAAGAACCGCTACAATGCTGATGGACAATGACCTGGGCCAAGACCTTGGTCTAGCGCATATCTGGCTTGTGCGTTCCTGACGTCTCCCATGGCGCCGAGTGAAGGGCATCTTCTCCGATGCAGGCTACCAAGTTGTTCTATTTCCGGGCCGTGCCTCTCGGACGTGCGTGCTCTCGGTGACATCGTTTCATGAGACATGTCCCGTTGGCTTGTTCACTTTGGTTGTAGGCCCGCTTTCTATTTATAGTTTTGTTTGTTATGTTTTGTATTCCCTTTATAGAATGATGTAATGGGTTGGGCCTTGATATCTTTGGTCCAAACCCATTAGGGTTTCATCTTCAACCCTAGTTTTTTCTTTGTTTTTCTATAAATATGGTAGAACTCTCATTGTAATTCTCAAGTTAAGGTTAAGACAATCTAGTGGAGAGTCCCTCCTAGTTGTCACTTGGCTTTACCTCTCTCTCTCCCCCTTTGAAGGCTCTCCTAGCCTTTTTTCAAAGTTCTCTAAGGAGCCATAACGTTGGCCTCCTTCCACCACCTCGGGTGTTCATAATGTTGAACCCCTCCTCCCATCCGCCGCCAGGGTTTGATCCGCCAAACCCAAGAAAGGGGAACATAACGTTGTTTCCCTTGAAGGAGTTCTTGAAGAAAGCCAAGAACACGAAGAACGCGAAGAACGAGTGCTTGCTTGGGAAGAACAAACGATCCGGATCTAGATCGGTCTTGCTCCGCGGGGATCGATCGTATCAATTGGTATCAGAGCCATTCCTCAAGCTAAGTTTCTTGTTCCTTTTGATCTTTAATAATTGGCACTCAATTTCGTTTCTAAGTTTGTTCATATATTTCAATTGCTTCCGCATTTGTTCTCTTCGTAAATTTCTAAGTTCGTTCATATATCTTCGTTCACCTTCACTTGTGCGGTTCAAGCATCATTCTTCATTGCTTGACCGTCCATTTCCGAGGTAAAAAAAAATACAAAAAAATTACTTTTCCAAGTTTCTCGTTTCCCAAGTAGCATTTAATTATCAACGCTTGTGTGAATCAATTGCGTGCTACTTCATTGCTTTTAGCCTTACGTCAAGCCTAATCCGCCTCACGCTTGCCCAAATTTCTCAGCCCTTGAGTGCCAAAGTTTGGGGTCGTTTGTGACAAGGACTTGGTTTGTCGTTAGGTTCTCGTACCTTTGATTGCTTTGACTTCCGCCTAGTCATGTTTCGCATAGGTACAATCGAGATGGCACCCCAACCTTTGAATGTGGCTGACAACTACTCTAGGCGCGCCCCATCTCACCGCACAGAGCGCCATGGTATAGATCGCAACCTTGCACGCCGCGTTCATGACCCGGGTCGCTATGATGACCGTAGCTAGAGAGCTTCAGCCGAAAGTCCCCGCCGTGTGCCTCGTTTGTACATCGAGCCATTTGATGGTGTTAGTGACTACACCACATGTCACGATTGGCTTCGCAACACGGCCTTTGCCTTGCGCCACTATCCCCCCATGGATTACGAGAAGGTTGAGGTGGCAACTTTCCACTTCACGCACGACGCTCTTGCATGGTGGTCTCAGCTCAAACAGAGGCGTGCAGAGCGCCGTTTAATTCCCATTTCTATGTGGGAGCAGCTGGCTTATGTGATGACACGGCATTTTGCGGGCCACCACCAACGACTTGAGCAGGCTCATACCCCCTCTGAGGACACCGTATCACTTCTTGCTTGTGTCGCTGAGTTGCGCGCCGAGAACGCTGCTCTCCGAGCTGTTCAAGACTCAGAGTGTACTGTAGCGCCCATTCCCGCACCCGTTAGCGCCATAGATGAGCCCAAGACGGACTTTGTGCCTCGGACCGACGCGGCCAACATACTTCCTGCTGGCGACAACAATGTAGCCATGGTCGGTACGACGACCACACATGAGCCCAAGACGGACGTTGTGCCGCGGACCGACGTGCTTCAAGCTAACAACGACGATGTAGCTACATCGACCATCACCCGTTACACGCCTGTCGTGCCTCCAGACATTTTGCTTATGCCGGTTGCTACACCGAAGCCGTCCGATCAGACGGACCAGTTGAAGTCAGGCCAATGCACTGAGCTCGTCACAGAGTTCCTTGAGTGCGGCCATACCTATATGGAGTGTTGTGTAGCCAACACCATTGGCCAAGCTATCCCGGGCCATCTTTGATGCCCTTTCGACCCTGGAGAGGTATTCTCGTTCCAAGAAGGGGAGCAAGGCTCCTACATCTTGCTCGTCCAACAACACCAGCAGCTCACGCGCATGATTGGCGCCCTCCCACACTCCAACTTTGTCTTTAAGAAGGGTAGAAGCGCCAATGTATTTTTTGTGTTCCCCCTCAGCTCTACGTGCACGAATCGAGGACGATTCATATTTAAGAAGGGGAGAATGATGGACAGTGACCTGGGCCAAGACCTTGGTCTAGCGCATATCTGGCTTGCGCGTCCCTGGCGTCCCCCATGGCGCCGAGTGAAGGGCATCTTCTCCGATGCAGGCTACCAAGTTGTTCTATTTCCGGGCCGCTCCTCTCGGACTTGCGTGCTCTCGGTGACATCGTTTCATGAGCCATGTCCCGTTGGCTTGCTCACTTTGGTTGTGGGCTCGCTTTCTATTTATAGCTTTGCTTGTTATGTTTTGTATTCCCTTTATAGAATGATGTAATGGGTTGGGCCTTGATGTCTTGGGCCCAAGCTCATTAGGGTTTCCTCTTCAACCCTAGTTTTCCCTTTGTTTTTCTATAAATAGGGTAGAACTCTCATTGTAATTCTCAAGTTAAGTTTAAGACAATCTAGTGGAGAGTCCCTCCTAGTTGTCACTTGGCTTCACCTCTCTCTCTCTCTCTCTCTCTCTCTCTCTCTCTCTCTCTCTCTCTCTCTCTCTCTCTCTCTCTCTCTCTCTCTCTCTCTCTCTCTCTCTCCCTTTGAAGGCTCTCCTAACCTTTTCTCAAAGTTCTCTAAGGAGCCATAACGTTGGCCTCCTTCCACCACCTCGGGTGTTCATAACGTTGAACCCCTCCTCCCATCCGCCGCCAGGGTTTGATCCGCCAAACCCACAAAGGGGATCATAACGTTGTTTCCCTTGAAGGAGTTCTTGAAGAAAGCCAAGAACACGAAGAACGGGAAGAACGAGTGCTTGCTTGGGAAGAACAAACGATCCGGATCTAGATTGGTCTTGCTCCGCGGGGATCGATCGTATCAAATGCGTTGCTGGACAACGGGAAGGTGATTGTTCTTGATCAGGTTCTTCCAGACGAACCCGAGACTACGACTACTGCGAAAGCAGTCTTTGCGATGGATGTTATGATGATGACTCAACTACCTGGTGGAAGGGAGAGAACAAGGAAAGAGTTCACAGCCTTGGCTAATGCAACTGGATTTGCCACCACCAAGTTTGCTTGCTATGTCTGCAATTATTGGGTCATGGAATTTCTCAAGTACTAAGGGCACGCTCCTTCGGTGCTAGCATATCATAATGTCATTTTTTTTTGGAAAAATGTTTTTTTTATTCGAATTTAACACGTATTTCAACGTTTAAGTCTATTTGCCTTAATTAGTAAGAATGACATTTTGTGACCATAAGGTCACCAGTTTGATTTATTCTCTCCTATTATAATGGTCTAAGTGATTCCTATTAAGAAAAACATGTATCTCAATAAGTTACATTGTTTTAATTTAAAAAATCAAAATCATAAAAACCCATTTTCTAATCCTTTGGCTTTTTTTAATAAGGAAAGAATTAAGATAGTCTCTAGCAACGGTTAGACGACCATCCTATAGCATCATACGGATGAGAAATCAAAGCTCCAAATCAGCATGCATGAATATCCATTGGAGAAAAAGAGTGACCAATGGCAACAATCCAATTCACAGTGTGATTCACCTCTCAAAAAACGTGGCCAAACTACACTTAGAGAATAAAAGCAGGTCATAGCAAATGTATGTGATCACCATCTCAATCTCCTAAGACCAGGACCAGGAACCTGTTAACATATTAATGACACACAGGTTGTCTACCTCAATATCTAAAAATTTCAAACCAAGATCTTTGACTTTCCCGATTCCTTAATGAAGGGATTGGGCTTGTGCCATTATTACGCTGTTATTTTCACATTTAGAGACTGTTGCCTTGTTGTTTTTAATGATAAGCTCAAGGTGGCTTTGCCATTAGCCAGTTTAAAGCCATCAAAATTTAGTTTGTGAAAATCACCGTTTGGTTTTTGCCATTTAATGTTTATTGTCTTTCTGGTTGCTCTCTTGATAATTGTAGAGATGTTATCATCTTTATCTTCAAATTGGGTTGTTGTCTGCCAGTTTGTGATTTACATTTTGATGAAACAATAGAGGTCCTTAACAGTCTCATTTTGATTTGCTCCAAAAATTCTTTGGTTTCATAGGTACCGGACACACCACCAAATTATTGCTAGTTCCTCAAATTCTTTTTCTACCAATAGAAGATAAAAGTTCATTAATAATTTGGTCTATTCTTTTGTTTGTACTGTCAAGATTTGTGATGACTGAGGTTGTTTTATCATTGTAATCTCTAATTATTTTAGTTGTATATGGGCATCGTGTTAGAATATGAGTAATGTCCTCATGAAGGTTGTCATAAGATGTGCATTGGAGAGGCTACACCATTAAGGTTAAGACGTGCTTTTGTTGGGAGTCCATTATGAATGATCTTCCAAATGAATTGTTTTATCTTTGGACTGGTATCTAGTTTTCAAATCCAGGCAAAACAGATTTGGTTGTTATGGTTTTGGTTCGTGACAAGTTCAAAGGCAAATTTGGTTGAGAACCAACCTTTTTTACTTTGTTTCGAGTGAATGCAGTCTTGGATGTTATTTTTGGGGATTGGTGTGTCGAGGGTCACTGACACAATATGTTATAGGAGTATATTATTTAGTTCGTTGGTTTTCCATCTTTTATGATCGTCTATATAATAATTAACTATTTTGCTCAATTATGTTTCAAATAGATTGTTAGTCATGCTTGCAAGTATAGATGGGAATGCGCGCCCATCTATCTTGCCAGAATTTAATTGCTTTGCCATCCCCAACAAGCCATGATAGAGCTTTTCTGAAGGTTTCCCTAAGTTCCATAAGCTTGGCCTAATGCCAAGACGTGTTAGATTTTCTTTGATAGTTAAATATGTCATTGTTTTTCAGATATTTCTCATTAAAAATTCTAACATATAGATTGTTTGGTTTCGCAAAGAGTTTCCAAATGAGCTTCATTTGTAGTGCCTGGTTTATACATTGTTTTTTTCTGAGGCCAAGACCATCAACACTTTTAGATTTGCAAAAAAATTCCCATCCAATTAAAGGGGTATATTTTTCCTCTTTATTCCAAATAAGTTTCTATTTATTTTATCCAGTTCATTATGTATGGATGTTTTGTATAGTTTTGTTTGGTCGCCAAGATGGATTGAATAAGTCCTGATTGTCTCGCTTGGGAGAGAGAGTTAGCTTTCCATTCTCTTAGGTGGTTTTTAGAACTTAGTATGATGTTGTGAAAGGTTTCTTTGTTTACTTTTCCATATATTATTGGGCACCCAAGGTACTTTTCAAGGGAGATTGCATTTGAAATACCTAGTATTTGTTGTATGGATATTTTTTGGGCATTCGTTACATTTTTGTGTGACTCGGAAAGCCGAATTGTGATAGTTGACTTTCTGACCCGAGAAAGCATAGAAGTCCTCAATAATGGATTTCACTTTGGCATAAGCTGTTTGGTTTGCTTTAGCAAAAATAATGACATCATCCGGAAAGGCCAGAAAGGGAACCTTAATACCCCCTCTCGCCAAAGCAAAGCCAATCCGGTTCTTTTTGTTATAGTTGTCTATTTGGATTTTTTATGCTAGGATTTCAGCACATAGAATGAATAGGTAAGGGAATATAGGGTCACCCTGTCTAAGTCCTCTTTCTGGAATAAATGTTTCAATAGAATCATTGTTTACTAGGATTGAGGATGAAACAATTTTAATGCATTCATCAATCCACCTAATAAATTTGTTGCAGAATCCAAATTGCTTTAGGATTAGGAGTATAAAGTTCCAATCAAGTCTGTCATAAGCTTTTTCCATATCAAGTTTGATGGCAATCCACCCTTCGTTACCCCTTTTGTTACGAAAAAAATGAAAGATCTCTGTGCAATTAGGATATTATCTTGTATTGCTCTATTTGCTACAAAGGAACACTAGAGGGGATGCATTATTTGGCTTAAAATGGATTTTAACCTTTATGTTATTATATTAGATATCGTTTTGTAAATAGTTGAATGCTTTTATAAAGGCAAGAGATATGAGACTCCAACAGATTGAAATCGAATCTGACAACCTTACAATTGTTAACGTTTTGAAGCAAATCTGACATTGTCCATGGGAAATAGAGATTCTTATCTCTACAATCTTTGTGATGTAAGACCCGAGGCCTTAGAAGTGTCATATCATGCTAAACTGGTGACTTCCCAGAAGGTCACTCATCCTGGTATTACTTTTGTCGTAGCACGCTTAACTTTTAGAGTTCTTTGTCCTCACTTGAACCATGAAAAGGAAGAACTCTTGTTGACATGGGTAACACTCTAATCCTTATAAAGGATTACAAATCTGGGGTGTTACAATCACCCTCACTTAAACCCTTAATGACCTCGTCAAGGCCCAAAGACTGCCATCTAGGTCGAGCGACCGTCCACCATAACAAGCCCACTCGTAACCAAGAGTCGACTCTAATACCATTTGTAAGGCCCGAATTATGTCAGTAGTGCCACACGCCAGTGTCCTCAGACTTTAATGTCCAAACCCACCCTAGGCTTAATCAGAACAATTTATGCGTAAAATAAACAAATATTCATCAATATAAGAGTAGCGGAAATTTTTTGAAGTAAATATCCAATCTTTATATATGTTCCCCTCGTAAATTGAGGAGCTACGTTTTACAAACGATATTGAAATTATAGCGGAATAAAATAAATCTTAATTAAATGACTAGGTTATCTCACACTTTCACCTATTACATTAATTAAGAAAATTAAATCTTATATTCAAACAACCTTAAAAGTACTTCAAAACTAAACTTTAACGGCAAGCCTTCTTTTTCGTCTCGTTATTTCTAGACAACCCGAGGCAAGTCGACTAATATGCCGCAATGCGACGGATGACACCAGCCAACCATGAAAGGAAAAAAGCTAGAGTGGTTGATTAGTCTTATGAAAGGCTACACAAAGGTATTTTATGTGAGGTTCTATGTGGTCATATCTAGTTACTGTCATTGTCTCTCGAATAAAAGCTGATAGACGATATATAACAAAAATACTTCCACGGAAACGAAGGATGGACAAAAGAGATATGCATGCACCAAGAGAATACCCGAATGAATGTGAGTATTACGGGAATAAGATATGATTTGTTTGGGAACGTTTAATCAACAAACAACATATATAAAACTCCATTGAATAATTGAGTCCGACCAACCTCACCGCATAATGCAAATTCATATTTGAAAGACGACCAACTCACAATAGAGCACGAGCGGTTTCCAAGTTGTACTTCTCGCTCGAAGTTTATTCATTATGTGCTCGCAACGCTTATCTTATTTAATTTTATTACACCACGGTTATTCTTAAAGCTTTTAACTCAGTCTCGAATAAAACGAGAACAACACATGGAGGCATTATGTCTAACCCAAATGCACTAGCAATGTGCTTAGACACCTCTTATCCTTAACGGGTGGATAAGAAGCAATGGTCATGACCTTAAAAGTATTAGAGAATTATTCTGACTAATACCGAGTTATAAAGAGATCATTACTCATCGCCAGGCCATATTACCCTTGACACACCTGGCTATTAAGTCCATATTTAACAACTATAAAGTCCACGCTTAACGACTATAAAGTCCACATATAACACACAAAGTTCACACACAATGTCGTCATTAAGCTGATACAATATTAAAAATGCACAACTATATAACTATATATATATATCAATAATAAATATCAACTGATATACAAAAATCATATAAGCACACATGTGTTCCCAAAATTACCCAATTAATTAACATTTAATTTTAATATTAATTGTCGGTCAAAAGAATAACTGAAATGACAAGAGTGAACCACCACTTCCTTAATTTTATGAAGATCATACGGAATACACCATGCACACGCCGACCACCATGAATCCATTTTGAACACACCACACTCACATCACATGCAACCACCACATTGATGGTTGTCGAACCATCAAGCGTGCAAAACCAAGACAACGTTCACCCTCAAGAAACCAAACAAGGTTGCGTGGTATAAGACCACATAACCCTAGATTAAACTACGCTCTTGGAATTGAAATAACTAAAAGAACTAAAATTGAAAAATAATAAACTCGGAAACTTACATGACTATGAAGAGGACACCAAGCTTCATCTCCTACCCTAAGAGAGATAACACCGAAGATTGATGAGGAAATATAAGAGGAGTCTAAAAAATTACACTATTTCGCTGTTGTGGGTCCGTCAAAATGACTGGGACCGCCGTAGTGAACAATTTTCAAATTTGAAGAGTTTCGCTTTTGTGGACCCCCTAAGAAGACAAGGTCTGTCGATAGTGAAACATCTTACAAATTATGAACTTCGGATGATGGTAGAGAGTGTCTAGACCTCTATTTATACTTGTTTCATCAACCCTTCTTCTTCTCTCTTTCATATGTGGGATGAGAGTTTTATTAATATTTCTAAGATGAGCAATGTGGGATAAAAATACTTAATAACCCATATTAGCTCATAATGTAGAACCACTTCCCATTGAAATTACGTCTTGATGAAAACTAGAGAATTGTAGATGTCCGAGTCTAGTTTCCAACGCATCTTGAATCATCAAAATCCGAGCTTTGTGGAGAATGATACACTCGTTCTACGAAGTTGTCTCAAACACAACAATTCATGCAAGAATTACGACAAAAATTCTAAACTTAAATCTAATTGTTTGGATAAATGTAAGAGATGTTCATATATGTTTTTAGCTCATTCACACCATACACCAGGAGTCTAAGTTATCAGATTACATCTTCAGACTCCAAATAATCTTATCTGATGAACAATTGACTTTTCTTATTCAGAAAGATACTAAAGATAAAATTACTATTTTTAGTAATCCATCAACCATAGACCTTACTATCTATAGTAACTTTTGATTTTATAACCCAACATTTGAAATTTTTGAGTATTTACGTTTGACCCTGATTTTTTTTAACACAAATGTTCTTTATAAAAGTTCAAAATATTTAGAGTTATTACATTACTACCCCCTTAAAAATAATTTCGACCCCGAAACTAGCACCTACCAAGATAGAAGAACATGTCTCTCACATTTATCTCACTTCCTTAAGCTGATACCCTTAAATAATTTTGTCCTCGTAATCAATCACACAAAAGTCGAATCATTTCCTCAATCATGACATTATCTCTTTAATAACTCATAATATATCCACAAGCTCATGACTACCTTAGAATAATAGTCTCCAAGATTATATTGCTATTATGTGCTACTCACCATAAAGATCTTAATGTCTCTTAAGCAAAAGCACTACCTTTCTTTTCCAATTTTCTTTCTATGATCTATATACTATTACTAAAGCCGTAATTATTTCTCCTACGTGTCATTCATCTAAGTATGCCACGCCATAAAATAATTATGTATATTTACTTATTTACCCTTATTCTATTTATAATTTATTTTATCTTTTATTTATATAAATTTCCAAATTTACCATCCCAAAATATTTTCCATTTACATGATTATATATTACTATTTCTTACACATATTCCAACTTCAAATTATTTTAATTTCCTTAATTGTTCCACGAATTAATATTATTTTTACCTATAGAGTATTTTTATTATAAAGAATATGAAATATATTACTTTTATTTTACTAATTATATGTGTCACGTACTTATTTAGTGTCCATAATATAATATGTATATAGATATGTATATAGAATATAGATGGTCCAACGACATAATTAAAGTAGCAATGCCATACATACTGTCAAATGCCATACATACTGTCAAACTATTTAATTTGGATTTATGTATTAAACAAGTTAGATCATGCTTGCTATTTTTCTAATCAAAACTAATTTATTATATGTATATAGATACCAAATCGAATTAGTATATAGTTACCAAAATTATTTTAATATATCCTTAATATATAGGTTAATGTTATATATATTTGGAAAATGTATCTCTCTTTCAAGGGAATTAACGCCAATTATCTCGATCATGTAATGTAATTAATTAACGCAAAAGCAGGTTGCTTGCTTTGGGAAAAGTTCAAATGAGGACAGCTCCACGTGTCAGGACTCAGGATGCACCAAGCGCGTCCAAAAATTCGGCCCGGCCGAATTATTCGCGAATTTTTCGGAAAATATTTTTCAAAAATTCGATTTTTTGCAAAACAAATCGATTTTGTGTGCATATGAAATACATTGTTGTGTGCATATGTCAGAACGTATGTGTGCATATGTTAGGCTCGGTGTGTGCATGTGGTTTTCAGAATGTGTGCATGTCTGGGAACAGTTGTTAATGCTAGAGACATGTGTGCATATCAAATACACATCTGTGTGCATACGCGAAAAAGTGTGTGTGCACATATAACCAACAAGGTGGATGATTTCCTGGGTATGAACACATGATTTCTGCGGTATGAACACATGATTCATGGGCTTATATTTGATACGCACACGCACGTAGTGGATATGCACACAACAAGGTGGATGATATGCACACAATAGTCTATTTGACATGCATATAACGAGTATTTGATATGCACACATGGTTTGTGTGCATCAACACTTGAGACCATATGCACACACGAGGTATGCACACATGGTTTGTGTGCATCAACACTTGAGACCATATGCACACACGAGGTATGCACATGATAGTGTAATGGATGTGCACACGACAGGTTATTTGGTATGCACACATGGTTTGTGTGCATCAACACTTGTTTCCATGTATGCACATGACTTGAGACCATATGCACACACGGGGTCTGCACACGATAGTATAATGGATATGCACACGATAAGTTATTTGGTATGCACACACATGTGTGCATACCAACACTTGTTTTCGGGTATGCACACGACCCGAGACCATATGAACACACGGAGTATGCACACAGCAGTATAATTGATGTGCACACACATGTTATTTAATGTGCACACAAGTCCTCTAAGCATAAACACTATGTTAAAGGCATTCACAATTTCAGAAACCATATGCACACACACATAGTTACATATGCACACAACAGTGCATCTGATATGCACACACACGTTATATGATATGCACACAAAAGCGATTTTTCTGGGGGAAATTTTGACTTGGAAATTTCTTTTGCCGAATTATTTGCGAATTATACGCGAAAAATTCGACAATTGTACTGCAAGGCCGAATTGAAGCTTTTCCCTATAAGGATGCGCGCCTCCGCCACTGTTCACTCCAGTTTTTTTTGTTTTTCCCTCTATTTTTTTCCTCTTCTCTCATACATCCTCAATGCAGTCGTTGGAAAACGTTGTGCCCCTAAACTTGTCCATGGCCTTCTTCCCAAAGTCTTCAATATTTTTCCTCACATGCCGCCTACATAGGAGGAGTTTTGCTTCTGGAAACTGCTTCTCTAAGGCGTTCATCAACGCCTTCTCCCGATCAGTGACCAAACATGTGGGTGCCCGTTGCACCTTGCCAAACATCTTTGCAAGTTGCTCTATGGCCCACTTGTAACTGTCTTTGTCCTCCTTCTCCAGAAATGCCCCGGCAATATTGTAGTTTTTCCAAACAGATGTGATGCCGACAATTTCAAGGAAGGGAAAATTGTAGCTGCACACATAATCATATATATAATATGATGGCACCCTAACCTTGACATGAACAAATTAAGAGTATAATAGATATGTATGTTACTAACCAGTTAGTTGCATATGTAGAGTCCAGCAGCACAATGTACGGAAATGCTTTCAGCAACGACAACTGATCCTGGCTTGCGAAGAAGATATTTGTTATCTTATTGGTCTCCTTGTTGAATCTGTACTCCATGAAGTATCCCTTCTCATTGCACTCATAGAAGAACTGTTGCACAACTGTTCTCCCTTCCATGCCCTTCTTTCGTATCTCGTGCATGATATTGTAGACTTGCTTCATCTTGGTCAAATTTCCAGGAGACGAATGGATTGTAGTATGAATCTTTTGCGGCTTGCAATGGTTGACCGTCATCACCTTAATAATTTCCTTCTCTTCAGCGGTTGGTCGCCCAGCTAATGCACTACCATACAATGAATCTGCTATGACATGATTGTGAGTTCCATGTTATACAATGATCCTCCACAATCCCTTCGGCCCTTCTTTCAGCCTCAACATGAAGGGACACCCACACTTCTTTGACCTTGTGATGTCTCTCACTTGGTCATCTCCTTTAGGCACGTTTTGTCCATGCCTATCACACGGTAACCAAGTCCCCTCAAGGGCTTTTGGGAGGACTTGGTTTCCATTTTGTAAGTGTTTGAAATGGGTTTAGGCTCGAAGTTGATCGTTATATTGAAGAAGAAGTTGGGGTCATTAATACCGTTAGGTGGGGACAAGACAGTTAATTCAATGTGTTTCGCCACAGACAGGTCCACACGTAACGCGGCATACCTCTCTCCACGTTACGTCTGTGTTACATGGAGACGTAACGTGGGGCACTCTTCCTCACATAACGTCTGGTTCGAGGGTTTGTAGGGTAGGGTTAGGGTTTAGGTTAGAAGGGGGTTTAAGTTTAGGGTTTGGTGGATTTGTTAGGTTGACTTTAGGGTTTAGGTTTAGGGTTATGGTTTAGGGTTAGGGTTTAGACTTCAATGCTAGTTGTTGAGGGTTGTTCAAAAGTTTTTAATGATAGTGGTTGAGGTCATTAATGCTAGTGGTTGAGGTCATTATATACTACAGTTGTATACAGCTGTATATTAGCTGTCAAACACATTCCTTTTCACTATATAAGGTTGGTACGAACAAAATAACACCAATTTCAAGTGGACCTTCATATTCTTTATCTGATCAATTATTAGATATCACATTGTTTAAGCCGATTGATGAGATTCTAGATATCAACAAGATAATTTTATAAATCTATTTACATTTTGTTATTAGTAGTTATAATATTTAATGTTAGAATATGATTGGTTTCCCTTCATGTTATCTTATTTTGAAGTCATCTAAATGCATCACTATTGTTACGGTAGAGGACATTGACAACACGTTTGGATGGTATTATCATTCGTGCAAACAGTATAAAAAGAAGGTTCGACCTGAATGGGATCAATTCCATTGCGGCAAATGTGAAAGCATTGTAAATTTCGTCATTCCTAGGTATTTAATGTAAACTTAAAATAATATTAACATAATAATAATTGTATTATTATTCTAAAAATATATTAATTGTAATGCAGGTTTAAGGTTACATTAACAGTGAAAGATGATTCTGACATGACATCTTTTGTTATATTTGATAGAGATATCAAAAAGTGGATTAACAAATATGTAATTGAAATGCTAAAATCGACTGCTAAGGTATAAATATACTTATTTTGTACATAAACTATACACTATTTATAGTGTGCAATCATACATACATACTGTTTATTAAAAAAATTAACTTCGTTGTGTCCCAAAATTGGCATGATATATAATACAACAAATAAAACTAAAATCATAAATAATACAACTTTATAGGTATGTGATCACGAAGTTGACATGAATTTTAATGTGTATTACCATAAATGTGTAAATGATGCGACGTAGATGTGTATTACCATAAATGTTCAACTTCATTTAAAACATTATGAGATTTTACTTTTATATTGATACAAAATTATATTCTTTGCCTAATTTGTCATATACTTACCTTACTTTTTTTATTCTATTAAATTTATTTCCTAATGTACATGATATGAATGATAGCAGCATGCCTGAAGAAATTAAAGTGTTCATTGAAAATACTTTTTATTCATGATTGATATTGATGAATTCAAGTTATATGAACATAGTCGTGGATTCATTGTTTTCAATATGACTGACAATCCAACTTTGATTATTGAACTCAAAAGGTTGATTTCAAATACTAAGATATTTACTATATTGTTCCTATCACTAGTGGAAAAAACCCTTTTAGAGGCGGGCCTATTGACACTTATTGAGGCGTATAACGTTCGCAGCAAATGAGGGGGCCGCAACAAATAGGGACCCTTTTTGAGGCGGACAATATACGCCTCTAAAAGGCACTTTTTGAGGCAGGCGTCTATAGGCCCGCCTCAACAAGTGCCTCACTATGGCGCCAAAGTGAGGCACTTTTAGAGGCGGGCCTATGGAAGCCCGCCTCTAAAACTCACTTGTTGAGGCGGGCCTACATAGGCCCGCCTCAACAAGTGCCTCACTTTGGCGCCACTGAGGCACTTTTAGAGGCGGGCCTATGGAAGCCCGCCTCTAAAAGCCACTTGTTGAGGCGGGCCTAGAGTGGCCCGCCTCAACAAGTCTTTAAAAAAAAAAAAAAAATCGGGACCCCGGTTTTTTGTAATACCGGGGTCCCATTCCTTAAAAAAAAAAATCAAATCAAAAGTTGCAGTATTGCACATGGAGAATGATATTTGATGAACCATTGCAGTAATGCACATTTGGGTAAAAACTCAACACAAGTCCATGTACAATTAAAAAACAGGACAATTCAAATTAATGCAACATCAGCAGCTGTACAGGAAGTTTGACAGAAATTTTACATTCTCATAGCTAAAAATATAATGTACTGTATGTGAAAGAAAAGGGGACAAAATCAGACATCCAGCAAACTTTAATATAATGTACTGTATGTGTTTCTTTTCCCTTTCAAATTTTCAGTCCTGTTGATTTCCAATTCCCATAGCTAAAAATAGTAAATTCTTGACATTAATCAACAGAATTAACTGAATTGAATGAAAAACTAATTACCTCATGATCATTTCCTTCTGAATCCCTCCTAACAACTCTTCTTGGCTTTCTTCCAAACCTCTTAACAGAGCTTGTCCTCAGCATATCTTCCTCTCTTGTTCTTCTAATGGGAATTGTCCCTTGTGGGCATCTCTCTCCATTTACTTGCCACATCTGAAAACTCTCCTCCATTCCCCTTGGATTCACTCCTTTTGGTCTCTTTGGCCGCCTTCTTCTGCTTGTACTTGAGAGCAAAGACGACGTAGAAGATCAAGTTCAGCAAACTCAGCCCCGCGAGTAGCCAGAAGAAGTAGTCGAGGTGGCCCTCGTTCAAGTTGTTCGGGATCCACCCGGGCCCACCACGAGCAGTCGTCACAGCAGCCACAACCGTCAGTATATATGAACGAGCTCAGGTAGTTACCCAAGCAAGTGGTGAGAAGAGAGAGGGCGCTGTAGAGACTCCGCATGGCGTCAGGTGATTGGTCATAGAAAAACTCCAGTTGTCCAATGAAGGTGAACACCTCAGCAGCTCCTGCATAGACGGAAAAATTATTTTGTCAATGAGAGCTATTTACCAGTCTAAGATTGGACTCAACCTTGTTGGAAGAGGTAGGATCAAATATTTCTGAGGGATCTCATTCTCTGTTAGTAGAATCACAATCTTCATGAACATTTTTGTGTATACAACCTGCATAGTGTGTTCTTATGCATACCTACATTTTATCAACATCGAATAATTGGAAGCATCACTCACGAAGCAAGAACAATAAGTCATGAAGATCATAAAGAATCGCATCCTGAAATGTTTCTTAGATCACATCAGCTATCCTACTGATCGATTAGGCTTGTTTAATATGTTAAACTTTGTAATAATCATCCAAATGTGTTGCATTTTAACTTCCCTTTCATGCATGTCTTTTGCTGGTAACGATGCAGGGGTAAAAGAACTGCTGCAGGAGTTATCTGAAAAGCAGGGGAAGAAAATGAACTCAATTGAATATGCAAAAGACATACCAAAGTTCATTGAAACTTTCAGGGTAATTTAATCTTTGCGAGTGAATTATCATGATTTTAAACTGGAAGCAGAGAATCTTTTACCTGCATATAGCGTAATGTTTATAATACTTAAACATTATAATACATAGATTATGAGACAGAAAATATAGAGAAACGCATATTAGAGAAACGCATATTCATAGGGGCATTTCATCAAACACCTTCAATGCATGTGCCGCATCAGAAAATTAATGTGATTAGTATGCACGAGCTTTAAACACAAAATACACAAATTCGAAATTCATGAAACACGTTCAGTATATTAGGATGTCGATATGCACCGTTTAATCATAGCAAAAAACAACGACAATCAGCAAACAAGCAGTAAAGAAACGAAAAAAATTAGGGATACTGGAAATCGATTAGTCGAAGCGAGAACATACGATTGGGAAATCGAGAGGAGAGCGACGAGTCATCTTCTCTTCTTCTGGCGCCATACGAACCACCTGTCCTCGTCGGCGGCGGTCGCTCCTCGGTATTCTCGGCGCCCCATTCAGGCCGAAAAGAGCGATGGGAGAGCTGTGAATTCCGAATTGATTGCCGGCGGAAGTAATGGAGAACGATGTGGACGGCAAGGAAGAAGATTGCGAAGGAAGCGAGGAAGAAAGGGAAGGTGAGAAGGAAAGAGACGCCATTGTTAGGGTTTATGTGGTTCGAGTGCCGAGCTCTCTCCTGTCCCAGACAGAAAGGGATTTCAATCGGTTCAATTCAAGCTTATAGAGGCGGGCCTCTTAATGCCCGCCTCTATAAGCTTCAGCGTCGCCGAGTAAAAGAGGCAATAGAGGCGGGCCTCTTTACGCCCGCCTCTACTGCATACATTTGTTGAGGCGGGCCTCTTATAGCCCGCCTCAACAAAAGTTAATAGAGGCGGGTTTTTATGCCCGCCTCAATTATGTTCCATTAGAGGCGGGCCTAAAATTGGCCCGCCTCTAATACTTTAGCGGGAATATTTTTTCGAAAATTTTTTGAGGCGTATAATTTTTTGTCCGCCTCAAAAACCTGAAAAACTAGTTGCATAGGTGGTTGTTGAGGCGTTTTGAAATATGTACGCCTCTAATAGGGAGCCTCAAAAAGTGTTTTTTCCACTAGTGTATATAACATATATAACACAATATATTTCATTAACTAATTACTTATACACTTATATTTAATATTTAAAAACAATGTCTAACCTTTGTCGTCTGAGCCTGAACAATCCACTGTGTCGTCCAATAAAATGCTCACTCCTTCCAAGCGCTCCAGTGACAATCTATTGCTGGAAGATGAAGAAGATGGTGTACAAGACCAACTTTCTACTTCACGTACCAAGTAATTGGTGAAAAAAGAGGAGGACTAAGGGTTTGTTTGGCAAGGCAATTTATAAAGCCATTATCATATATAGAGTCTGTTTCACGTGCGAAATATGCTTACCGTGCGAAATGCGAAGCGGTCTCGTTCATTCGAATTCATAAATAGACATCACATGTTCATTTTCTGAGCGGTAATGTTCATTATCTGGGGGGTAATATTCAAGGGCACTGTACTGTTAAAAAAAGGGGGGGGATAGTGAATAGTGACGTGGTGGCATAACCGTAAATATGACGATTTTTTTTTTCGGTCAATATTTTTTTTTATTATTATTTATTGTCTCTGATCGTTCTGGAATAGACAATTATTAACGTTCACATATAAGTACTATATGTTCATTGTATGTGCCGTATAAGTTCACATATAACATGATCATGTTCCAACACATGTCTTTGAACATTCAGTGCTTATTTGTGAACGTGAATGTACAAATAAATGAACATCTAGTGCTTATTCGTGAACCTTCTATATAGGCTTTTCCAGAATGATCACGGGACGAAAATGAGGGGGGGGGGGAAAAACGTACGACCGAGATTGCTTCGCATTTCGCACGGGAACCCAAATCATCATATATAATGTAAATTTTATTAAAAAAATAGTTTTGGAACTTTGAAATTTTTGTCACTTTAATTTGAAATTAGGAGGAAAGAAATTTAAAATAAGGATATTATAACTAATATTGCCAAACACCATTGATATAAATAAATACTTATTAATAAAAAATGTCTTTATAAATGTACTATCCAAACAAACCCTAAGTGTGTTGCACATGACATTCAAGTTATTAATTCTTACATAAGACTTTTTCTATGGTTTTCACTTTATCAACATTATTATCATACAATATTTTCTTATTTTGGGAGATTTATTTGATATTCATCGCTATTATTATATGACATTTTTGGTGTTAATTTTGTTTTGGTTTTATTTTATAATAGTTCATTATCATTATTTATTTAATATTATTACATACACTTCTTTATTACAAGAACTCGTGCAAGGCACAAGTCAATCTACTAGTTGAATCCCTAAGTACATACATAAATTCTTATAACCCAAATATCAAATCTTAGTAACTCCCAAATATTAAAACTCATTATTTCTTAAATGTAGATTCTATTATTTACCTGAACAAAATTTGGCTTTTATGCTCATCTCTAAATTAAAAATTCTCCCAAAAAAATTTAACTTATTCAAATAATCCATATCTAACTTAATGTCGTTTATAAATTTATTTATCACCAACAAATCTTTATAATTAATTTGTATGTAAATTAGGAAGATATCATGTTAGATTTAGGAAACAAATCTTGATATATAATTAAATTTAATTGAAAAAAGAGGACCTAACATATGTCATTTTAACATTGGTGTGATATGTAACCCTCCTATGTACGTACGGAGGAATACTCTGGTAAAACAAGAATTGTGGTAAAACAAAGGTATTAATCTGGGACGTTGGATGAAGGGTGATGGACAGATGAATGAATGGGTTATATAGTGGATATGGTATGGGTGAAACTACTAGATTTTCTCAAATAAGGTAATTAATAGATATTTTAATTAAAATAAGGTAATTATGGATATTGTTAGAGGAGAGAGAAAACCATATCTTTCTTCCAAAACCGCTCCATTCCGCTGATATATTTTCTTCTTGTTCAATATTTTTTCAGCGTTCATGAATATCGATCACGTCTTTATGAATATCATTCATGCGTTTATGAATGTCGATGGACGTGAATATCTCCACTTAAAACACGAATATCACCACTTGATTTTTTCAGCGTCTTAATGCTTTGCAAATTTGTAGATTTGTAAATTTATTCTTGTTGCTTTTGTCATTGTTTTTTGAATATCGTTCATGTTTGTATGAATATCTTTGTTTAATATGTGGATATCACCAATTAAAGACATGAATACTACAACTTAAAATATGAATATCACTATTTAATAATATATGAATAACATAATCAGTTACACGAATATTATAATCAGTTACATGAATATCACACTCAAGTACATGAATAACATAACTCAATTCATGAATATCGATCACTACCAATTACATTAATATTACCACTCAATTACATGAATATTAACACATATTACACGAACATCACCCCCGATATCGTGAATATTACACGAACATCACCATTCAATTCATGAATATCGATCACTACCCAATTACATGAATATCAACACATATTACACGAATATCACCCCCGATATCGTGAATATTACATGAATATCACCAATCAATTTATGAATATTGATCACTACCCAATTACATTAATATTACCACATAATTACATGAATATCAACAAATATTACATGAATATCACCCCCGATATGGTGAATACTACATGAATATCATCACTCAATTCATGAATATCGATCACTATCCAATTACATTAATATTATCATCAAATTACATGAATATCAACATATATTGCACGAATATCAACACATATTGCACGAATATCACCCTCGGTCGAATATTTGATTCATGGCGGTTACTTTTGGTTTCTAGAGACATCTTCTCTCTATTCAACAACCATTGAACCATCCACGAACCCTAAAATCAAAACAACATTGATGTTAAAATAAAAAACAACATCAACATTAATCAATAAAATCGAACAAATAAAAACACAAGTTTTTTGTGACTACAAAACGTAAATTTCAATGAGACAAGCCTTAAAATCAAAATCAAAGTCTTTGCGAATTTGGGGAAGTTGGAGATAATAACCCTAAATATCAAACAAATAAATTGAATGGGGAGATGAACTAATAAACAATGATTGAAGAAGAAATCACCAAGATCCAAGACAGAGGGAACCACTGAGGCAGAGTCGGAGTCGCGGAGCCGGAGGACGGAGTCGGTGTCGCGGAACCGGAGGCGGAGTCCTGGAGTCGGAGTCGCGGAACCGGGGCCGGTGTCACGGAGGCGGAGTTGCCGAGGCAGAGCTTCAATGGAGGTTTAGGGAGATTTGACAGAGACGATTTTGGAGCAGTATTTTAAGATAGAATGGAAGTAACCGTATATATGAGATTTGAGAGATTTTAGATGAAAATAAAATCTCATAAAATCAAAATTTGATATAATCCGGTGCACCAATTTCATTTTTCAAATTTGCACGGATTAAATCTGAGCCATTAATTCTGTCTTCATTCAACGCCCTTAATTAGTATGTTTTACCGTAGGAGCTTCTTTTACCAGAACGTAATTTTGTAAGTATAATGGAGACATGGGGTATATTTAGGGGTGTTCATGGGTGGACCGGACCGGATTTTCGGACCGGACCGGAAATGACCGGACCGGACCGGTAAAATTCCGGTCCGGTCTCCGGTCCACCATTTCCCCAAAATCGGTTTCCGGTCCAAACCCGGAAAAAATTCGGTCCGGACCGGAAGACCGGAATTTAAAAAAAAATATTTTTTGTAATTTATACGTTTTATATATTTTTTTTAGAGATTTATATGTATTTTTTTGTAGATATTTTTTTAAATTTAATAAGTTAGGAGTATATATGTTTTATAAATATTTTTTTAGATATTTTTTTATAGATTTTAAATAAGAATTTAATTTTTTTATTTTTTAAAATTAAATCCGGTCCAATCCGGTCCAAGACCGGACCGGATTAAGACCGGACCGGACCTATCCGGTCCGGTCCGGTCTTCGGTCCACATATGCCCAAAAATCCGGTCCGGTCCGGACCGGATGAACACCCCTAGGTATATTGCTCCTCGACTTTTCTCTTTTGGGGAAAAATCGGTTGGAGTGGAGCAGTTAGTTGAGTTGTTGTGCCAGCTGTAGCTGCCTAAAACCAAGTCAAATTCAAAGCTTTTCTTGAATATTAAAATTGAGGGAGAATTTTCTTAATAATCTGTAAAATTCTCCTCTGCTTGTCTCTCTTCAACATCTTCTTCCACCTCCCAATCGTGCTGCTGACAACAAATTATTGGGATCGGGAGATAATTTGCGACCAAATTCATCATTGGGTCCGTTATCTTCAGTTTGAATCGCTTGTAATGCACTTTCTCTCTCTCTCTCTCGACGCTGTTTTTAGGTCTTCTCTTACAGTGTTGTGGATTCATCTAATTCCCCTCGATCAGAGATAACAAAAACTCCTCGATCTTCTCTTTTGTGCTGCCACATTGAGTAGATCGGGCTACTCGTTTGATTTGTTGAGTTTGGAAGCTTAATTTAATTTCCAAATTCTGTTTAGTTGATGAAACAGAATGTTTGTTTGTGATTTTGACGATGCTATAAATTTCCTGTTGCTGATGGAATATTCCTTTTGTTGCAGTGTTTAGTTCAGGTAATGGGGAATCGGTTGAAGGAAGATGGGAAGAGTGAGAAACTAATTCGCTCTCTTCTTAAACAGCCCGCGAATAGCAAATGTATCAACTGTAATAGCCGGGTAAGCTGATTTCTTATTTGGTTTTGTGCTGTGCACTCGCATGATCTTTTTGTTTTTATGTACTAGGATCCTAGCCTAAATAACCAATCTAAGGGTTTTACCCTTTTCTTCTCAAAGCGATGAATCAGCACATACTCACATGCCATATGTCCTGTTACTTTCATTAGACAGTGTTATCTGTGGAAGTTGTATCCATGCATAGTCAAGTTCTAAAAGCATCAATTGATTTTGTTTTTGAACTAGGGACCACAATACATATGTACTACTTTCTGGACATTTGTTTGTACAACCTGCAGTGGGATTCAGTAAGTATACTTTTGTCATCTCATGTGGGTCTTGAGGAAGGAGCTTGGCTCTTGACAGTGGTTAATTACTTTGATTTGTACATTCGATCAGCCGTGAGTTCACTCACCGAGTAAAGTCGGTATCAGTGGCCAAGTTCACGCCTGAAGAAATCAGTTACCTCAAGGCTGGAGGAAATGAGGTAAGCTTCTTTTGTAATGTCAGCGCAATGTGTTCATTATTCAGATACCATTAAACACAATTCTGATTACAACGTACATCTGCAGCGTGCAAAGGAAATCTATTTCAAAGAGGTAGATCTGCATCGCGTGCCAGACAACAGGTTAGTCATATATCCCGAATCTTGCTTCGATTGTAATAGCTTATAATCATTTGTTTTCCCCTGGCCTACAGCAACGTGGGCAGGCTAAGGGACTTCATCAAACATGTTTATGTGGATAGAAGATACACTGGTGAAAAGATGCCTTCAATAGTCAAAATGGTTGGAGTTTGCCTAGCTATATACATGTAGTTTTTGTTTGGTGGGACATTCTGATTTAAGAGCTAGTTATTTGTGTGTGAAATAGGGTAACGGAGAGGAAGCATGTGATAACAGGAGAAGAGATTCCTATCACCAAAACAATGTTAATGGAACAAGTGATGTTGGCGCTGGGATCATTAACAATTGGAGACGAGAAGATAGATTTGGCAAAGGGAAGAGGCCTGAAGGAGATCCTACAGCTGGGGCCAAAAAAGATGTTAACGCAATTCGGCCGATTACAGATATTTTAGGAGAGGATTCCATTTCCCTTCAGCCTCCAAGAACAAGCAGTGACGTCAAGACGCCTGATGCTTCATCCAAGAGCGTGGCTTATAGTAATGGGAATCCATCGAAAATCAAGCCAGAGGCTTCATTGATTGATTTTGATGCTGATTGTCAGCCTCCGGTAACTGCATCTGCTCAACCACCACCGAGTTCAAATCCATTGGATTCTGTGTTGCCTCCAAATGGTGCCACATGGCAATTGTCTAGCATGCAGCCATCTTCTGAAGTGGCAGTGCAACATGTGGAAGTTAAATCTAGTGGAAGAAATGAATTGCCAGCGGTATTGAGAAGTTCTTTTTTGAAAATAGATATCTCCACTTGTTCATCTAAATTCTGAATATATTATACCCTTTCAGGATATCTTTACTGCAATGTATGCCCCCCAGCCTGTACATGCTCCTAGTTGGCATACTGGTTTGGCCCCTGGCATATCATTTTCTGTGCAATATAACACTGCAGTGGTATATCTCCTCTTTTTCATAGTAATACAATACAATGGATGTTAGATTTCCCTGTTTAAATCACGTATTATGTGAGTATAATTACTTGTTCTAGCAGGCAATGCAAGAGTTTTCACAGTCAACCAAAACAGCAAATCCATTTGACTTTGGAAGTGAATCTTCTCCTGCTCAAGCACCAGAGGTATGTCCATGATTCTTGAACTGAACAAGATATGCTGATTTGTTAAGAATTGAGCATGGGGGTTCATCACAAATGTTTACTTGGTCCAATAAATTTCACCCTAAAGTAGGATTATTTGCTAATAACATCTGTAATGTGTTTTCTGTTGGGATGCAGTTTCCTCCAATGACATCCTTGCAAAATGCTCTGCCAAGGATGCCATGTCAGCCTCAGGCATCACCTTATCAATCAGGAGCCCCTCAACTCGCGCCATCTTTTGGAAATGGTGAGTCATCAATCATCATACCTTCTGACTTCTGGATATAATTTAAGCAATTCATTCTCCTAAGATGTGATTTTAATGTGCTCAGATGCATACAAGGCTCAACAGTTGTCCAGTAATTTGCCCCAAAGGTAATTGAATCATCGATCATACAAGGCCCAACAATCCACATTCCAAACCATAATTCCTTGTGTAATGTATCATTTTCCTTGTTTTACTCACAGGCCTCAAGGAGTAAATGTGTTTGGCTACGGTGTAACTGGTCTCAGCTCTACAAACCCAGCCCTTGATCTTGCTGGAAGCATGGCAACTGTCGCTCCTCCAAACGCTTCCGGAAACCCTTTTGGTTGAGGGTGAGTATCAGGCTGATAAACCCCTACCAACTCTTCACGGTGTTGATTTTCCGCTTTTGCTTTAAACACGGGTAAAATGTGATAAAAATGCATAGGCTTGTTGCTGGTCATGGGCTGTGTTTCACATACAGTTTATGGTGAAGCTTTTTTCACGTGTACAAAGAGTAATAGAAGCGCGGAGCTACAAGGAACCACAGCTATGCAAATCTCAAGTGTATATCTCTTCTAATGGGTGCACAATTGTGCACTTAATCCACATTTGGAACTTGTAAGTTGATTTACTTTCAGTCCCATTTTGTTTGTGTGATTGTGATCTCTCTTTCCAATGTTTTTTTTTTTGTATGCTGAGCTTTTGGTCTGTTTTTGTGAGGAGCTGTTTTGAAAAGGGTATTGACTTCTAGAAGAACACAATATTTGTAATTCTTTGTAACTGTTGATATGATCATACAAGTGTTCTCTTTGAATAAACCGGATGCAGTTCAACTAACTGAAATTTAAGAATGCTCAAACTTGTGTTGCAATTAGAATCATAACAAGCATTGGATTCAACCAAAAAAAGAAGCACTATATGCAGGTAGATTGAGTTACAATCCTAGTTAATTTGATCACTGAATCATACATTATCAATAACAATGTGATGACTTGGATCATTGCTATATATGCTTCCACCGCGGAACCTAATTTCGTATGGTTACTGGGTTTCATGTAAGGAGTTTTAGTAGACAGATTATATTGTATGATCTGTAGAAGCTTATGCTATACATATACAATCTACTTATGAAGATTGTGACATCAGCCGCACTGTACTGCAACTCATTGGGTCTGTTTATTTCCCTGTCATGGAAATTCACCCACTTGTCTACTCCTGAATATAACCGGAGCCACCAGCATCCATACTGCAGCACAAGTATATACATTCACTTCTTTATTAGTTTGAAGATAGAAACAAATATCAAGTCATAACAAACCCAAAAATCTACAGGACACTTACTATACACACAAGCTGCTAGCCACACATTCACTATCTTCACCCAAGTGCTTGTCCATCCTACATCAATGGTCCACCTACAAAAATAAAATATCGGTTGGATGAGTTTGAAAGCAGACATGAAAGAATGCTTACTTGATGAATAAATCCGCAAGAGACTTACTTCTTCATAGAATGGTGAGAGTTCCAACTGACCAGCAGCATTGCAAAGTACATTGCTCCGGCAGAGAAGACTAAATGGAAGAAGCCATAGCCATACGGAACATCCTCCTCGTCCTTGCTCTCGGTCTTTCTGAACTGAACAAGAAGCTGTCAGTTACGTTTGTTAGTTGCGTTTGTGTTGAGTAGTTCAAACTGGTGATCAAATTTCAGTGTCGGAAGGTAAAGACAGACCTGAAAACACTGTGAATCAATGCCTGTTGAGAATGTCGCAATCACCATTGCGAGCATTGCAACTACAAAACTCTACATCAAGCACATACACAATTGTTAGTGTACTGTTGTCATTGTGATCTTAGGAGAATGGTCAGTTTATTGCAGCAACTTCTCTGTTTCCAAGAAAGATGTTGAGGAAATGGAATGTATATTACTATGATGGTAAGCCAGTCGGTTCTCTTTGCAGCTTCTGCTTTCCTATTGCAGCTTGTCCCTGGCGGTTCACTGTGAAACAAAAAACAAACAAAGTTAGATTTTAGGTACACTCATCTAAGGGAAAGGAAACCATTGCTAGATTTGATGAAGGCCTTGATTATGATGCTTCATCATCTCAAAATGTGATCATAATTGAGTATTTTTCCAAGAGGAAGCCATACCCTAAAATCAGTCCAAATGCAACCACAATTGCAAGAGAACATAGTGCACAAAAATAGACAGAAATAGGGAGGCAAAGTTTGTCATACCTTCTGATGGCACACCAGCAGATGAAAACCACATAAAGCCCCACTAGTCCAGGGGCCAAGAAGCCAGCATTAACCTATTGCAAGCACAAAACTACCAAGGTTGAAAAATCTGTGCAATATGGTGACTATGAAAAGGTTTTAGTAGAGACTACACATCATGATCAAGGAAACTCACTTTGGGATGAACCGAAACACTAGTCATCAGTAAGAGCAGAGCCAGTGTGGAGGTGATGAAGGAAATGTTCAGCACACAAGAAGTTTCGGGGGCGTACCATACGTATAACAATACGATCCCCACGAAAGATACGAAATGTGCAGCCGTTGCAAGGGAGATCACGTGGATTCGGCTTCACAAGGAGAGGAAAAATCTCATGTTAGAATGATCCATGAGCAGAAGTTACAGAATGCAATAGCTGGGAATGGGATGGTGAATCTTGTTTCAGTGTTTCATACCATCTTTCTGCATACTTTTCTGAGAGGCAAAAATCATTCAACCATGTGATGAAACTGATGACACTTACAAGCTGAACCAACAGGAAGACCCTGTAAAAGGTGTGAATCAAGGAGTTACAAATTAACAGCTCAAAGTAGCGTCACAATGACTTGATACATGTTAACAGAACTAAATCGTACCCTGCGCCAAAATGTGCAATTTCCCCTGCAAAGATATACACAAGTGTTATTTTTTCACTAAAGATAAATAAAAAATGTGTAGAATGTCCACAGAGCTTGGATTTACCATAAAGATCAATGACTGCATTAGGAACCAGGAAAGGCAAGATCATGAATAGCACAAACAGAAGAGCTTTAGCTGACCACCATTCAGAATGCCATGTATCTCTGCGGTCACGCAACTTTGAGGTGCCAACTGTTGACAGGAACATGGCAAAGAAGAACAGCTAACATTTTGTTAAGGAAGACGAAGAACAAGACTATAATGAAGCGTCGCCTGGTTGTTGAATTCCTACCAAGTAAGCTTACTAGAATTCACCACCGGTAGATGGTGGCCAGATGTTTCCGATTTTTCATTCCCTGAATTAACAAGTATCGTAGTATGTTTAACACAATTAATAGAACATAAACTTGTGATTGACCATTTAAAAACTAATTGTTCCTGGATAAGCAATGCAGTAGTGTATAAATTTCTGCATTATTTCAACTGTATCTGTTTGTTGAATCTTTATTATTGATCTTCATATGAATAAAAGCTCTTGAAGATCACAAAATGGAAGAAGAGATCATCTACACAAGGATTCTTCATTGAAAAGAATATCTAATCAGTTCAGCCTCTACAATCTTTGTGTTTGTACTACAAGAAAATCATGATACCATATTAATTATGTTGCAGCTTCATAGTAAAATGAGCATTTTAGGATTTTCAGTACTTTAACAAAGCTCTGATGCAAGATAATGTCAAGGTCACAGAATTATTTCCTGGATAGTTATAGCTCGGAATTAGGATACGAAACATCCCAAGCTCACCCGTAACACTCCTGCTGTCCCCAAACACTCCAAACTTCCTTCACATCCTTTTAGTTGTAGTCCTGTACCAAAGCCAATATTTCTTTTGTCATCTCATTCTCAAATCACATTTCATACAATCTGTGTCCAAACATAGTTTTTAGCAAGGAGCAACTAAGAAGACTTACTTTGCAACGCCAGTGCGCTTTGCTCATAATCACGAACAGCCCATGCTAGAAGATTGGTGATGAGGAACAAGAGGCCATACATATATCTCGCCATCCAAGGGTTAGAGCCATATATGAATTGGCCAAACCAAGAGGCCTCCCTGAGTCCAGGGTACTTGACTTTCTCGTTGCTCGTGTTGGCCTCCATTTCACCCCAAATCCACCCTCTCATGACATCTAACGTTTCCGAAAATGAAAAATCAGATAATGGATTTTAGATGTAACATACTAACATATCATATGAATAGGAAGGCATAGTTTTACTATATACCATGGGTCAAAGAATGCTCTGCCACATCAAACTTACTTGCACAAACATGGGCAGCTATATTCTTTCAAATTTCAGCTCATGTAATCCAAATGCTTTCAAGACTTAAAGGAAAAGATTAAAAAAAAGAAAAAGGAAACAAACCTTTTCTTAGTTAGATGCCTTGTGCAAATTGAACTTGCCTCTTACCTTGTAGGTAAGAAGCTTTTTGTATTTTCTCCTCAATGAACAGCCACAAAAAAAAGCTGCCTAATATTGTGGCCCAGACATGGAGTTGAAGCATGCCAAAACACATAAAAAAACAAATCATTCTCTATATAACTTTTCATAGTGATCATAAGAAAATAAGTTCAAGAATATGTTGTCATTTGGCTATGAACCAGACAGAACAATAAAGAATCAAATATGTGCACTTGTTTCTATCAGAATCATACCGGCCAACCAAAAAAGTTAAGTTACAAGAGATTTTGACTTCTAATGTGACTGAGACCATACGTTAATGAATTAGAGCCAAATTTATATACTGTGTGATGTCAGTGAAGTTGGGTTTCATTTTCTGAATTGGCTTACAAGGATTTCAGATTCGAACCAAGCAATAAGCAGAATAGATGGTGGGTGCATAAAAGGCCACAAAACAAAAGGAGTCTCAGCTTATCCCAAACGCTGGAAGAGGTATCGGATTCACTAGGATTTCAATCACTTGAAAAAATCAAGATATGTCAAAACCAAAAAGCCAGCACCACCAAATACAATAGCTAAATGAGATCAATTTCAATTCAAAGCCTTAGTGGAATTAGATAGAGTACAGTACACTACCAGATAACAATTAGTTTGCCGAGTCTCAACTCTCAAGTGGTTAAAATGAGATGGGAAAGAAGAAATCAGACCAAACCCAGATGAAATGCAATTGAGAGACGAAATGGGCAAGCATTAAATCTGGAGAAAGAAACATTACTACCAGTTCAAATGAGAGAGATTGAACATTATCTCAATCTTTTGGAGATAAAGACGAAAAATTTACCTTTAAAACTTATAAAAGATGAAAGGAGAGGAAGAGATTGAGATTGAGATTGAGATGGGCTTCATTTTACCCTTTTTCAGTTGAAATCTGTCTCTTTGTTTTTTGGGTTTAGTAATTTGTTTGGTTTCCCGCCATAAACAAGAATACCCAGAGGCCGAAGCTTTGGGTTGAGTATTTGGGAACATGGCCATGGCTGCGGTGCCTTGGAAGGTATCAAATTGAAGGGCGTGGCGTGATTATACAAACAATTCAAACATGGATGCGTATTGGGTTGTTTACCCTACACTTTATGTTTGGAAATGAGTATTTGAAGGAGAAAAGGAGGAAAATTAATAAATATGTGTGGTTGTATTATTGGAAAAGATTTGAGAGTAAATAGGATTAAAGGTTAAAAGAAAAGAAAATAAGGTGGGAATTTGAAGGTAAATTAATTCCTTTAATTTGGGTGAAATTTGAAAGAATTTTTATTTTTTAATAATATTAAAAAAAAAATCAAACTTATCTTTTTTTTTTTTACTTTCCCTCACTTCCTTCTTAAATATCCAAATAATATTTTAAAAATCCTACCATTTTTTTCATCCTAGTCAAACAACATTTATTTAAAATTTTGTCTTTTTTTTCGAGCCGACTATTCGCATTACATTTTGTGCCGTTTTGCACTACAAAAGGCTACGCCAGAATCTGGCGCGCGCCAAATACGTGTGTACTTGGCCAAAACCGTATATATACAGTGGAATTTTAAAAAAAAAAGTATAACAGAGCTACGCCAGATTCTGGCGCGCGCCAGAATCTGACGTAGCTATTCGCCTAGGGACAAGCTGGCATATGAAGTACTACGCCAGAATCTGGCGCGCGCCAGAATCTGGCGTAGCTCCTTGTATAGGACCGTTGGGACTTTTTGAATTATGGCTGTTGGAGGCATTTGAATTTTGATAACTACGCAAAGATGTGGCGCGCGCCAGGATCCGGCGTAGCCCAACGGCCATAATCCAACGGTCGAATTATCCCTCTATATATATTCACACTCAATCCTCCAATCGAAATACAATCTTATCAAAATGTCATTACCTGAATGCGATTATTGGAGTACCAATGAAGAATATTTCAGCAGTGATGAAGAATTCAACCCCATCAATTTCGCGGTTAGTATTTCATAATTCGTAAAAGGCTTGATAATGCATGTGTAGTTAGACATATTAGGTTTATAAGTTTGGAAATTGACTCGTGATTTAGGTTTGTAATATTCTATGCGGTATTTTGATATTTCATGTGTAGTTAGAAATAGTAGCTCTTTAAGTTTAGAGATTGAGATAGTGTGATGTCATTAAATGCAAATGAATAACATTAGTATTTACATTAATAATGTCATTAAGAGAAGTGAGGATAAATATAGTTTCACTCGCGAATTGTATATTCTATGCGGTATTTTGATATTTCATGTGTAGTTAGAAATAGTAGTTCTTTAAGTTCGGAGATTGAGATAGAGTAATGTCATTAAATGCAAATGAATAACATTAGTATTTACAGTAATAATGTCATTAAGAGAAGTGAGGATAAATATAGTTTCACTCGCGAATTGTATATTCTATGCGGTATTTTGATATTTCATGTGTAGTTAGAAATAGTAGTTCTTTAAGTATGGAGATTGAGATAGTGTGATGTCATTAAATGCAAATGAATAACATTAGTATTTACATTAATAATGTCATTAAGAGAAGTGATGATAAATATAGTTTCACTCGCGAATTGTATATTCTATGCGGTATTTTGATATTTCATGTGTAGTTAGAAATAGTAGTTCTTTAAGTATGGAGATTGAGATAGTGTGATGTCATTAAATGCAAATGAATAACATTAGTATTTACATTAATAGGGTAAAGATTATGGATCTGAATTTCGTACGAATCAAAAGTGGGATAGCCGACAGGAGTTGGTTGATTGGGCTCAGAAGAGGGGCAAAGAGTTGATGATGGTTCTAGTCATTCGCCGAAGTAATGAAAGACATGTTAGTTTGACTTGCGAGCACTTTGGTGAATATAGATCGGGGAAGAAGAAAGTTAGTGAAGATGATCGGAATGAGGTTGTTGTGGTAATTCGTGAAAGCATATCGAAGAAGTCTGGGTGCACATTTGAGTTGTACGGTCTTCGAATGAAAAAGAAGCCAGGAGTAGAGACTCGGAAATGGATCTTGAATGTGTTGACCGGGCAACACAACCATAAGCTTTCGACTACCTTTCTAGGGCATCCATACATGGGTCGAATGACCCCTGATGAGCAGTGCATTGTCAGGAATGCCGGCGAGATTTCCACTCGGCCGCGTGTTATTGTTGCACAGTTGAGGAAGTTAAACCCCGAAAATGTAACATCAAGGAAACAAGTTTCCAGCTATTTACAAAAGATGTAATACGAGGATCGTGGGGAAATGACGGTCACCCAATGGACCCTAAATTTCTTCAAAGAAAACAGGTACGAAGTGCATCCTCTTAGGAAAAAGTCCCAATCTGAGATCGATATCCTATTTTTCGCTCATCCTGACTTGCTGCACCTGTTGAAGTTGTTCTCATACGTGGTAGTTATCGACGCCACATACAAGACAAATAGGTATGTAATGTTTATTACAATTTAATATAGTCGTAATATACATGATCTAAAATGGCTCATACGCTTTAGTTTTCTTACATTCATCCTTAGGTATAACATGCCTCTTGTGGAGATTGTCGGTTTTACATGCACTAACAAGACTTTCAACATCGCCTATGCATTTACGCGAGAGGAAGATGGTTTGCATTACGGATTCATAATGCAAAAGCTTCTGTATTTGTTTCAAGCGGCGTGAGTAATGTCAGCGGCCATAATGACTGATCGAGAGAAAGCCCTCATCAATGCAATTCGGATAGTTTTCAAGGATCGGGTTAAACACCTTTTGTGTTGGGTGCATATCAAACACAACATCGAGGCATATGCGAATCCAATCTTGAAGGATTCAAAAAAAGTCAGCAACTTTTGCGGCCAATGTTGGGGACTTTGGTGTTCAACCACGGAGGAAAGCTACGAAGAGAGGCTCCAAAAACTTAGGAAATCGTGGAAGAGCGGCCTTGTTGGATACCTTGAGAAACAGTGGTTGAATCCTTACAAAGAAAACATAGTCAGTGCGTGGACAGATCATCATCTTCACTTTTTCACGAGGACTTCAAACAGGTATGTATCACTTTTCATTTTTCTGGGATGTGTATTGGGCCTAGGGCTCGTTGTCATACCTTCTTATTAGCACTATGCATTTTTTATTTTTTTTGATAGGGTTGAGGGTATGCATAAGGTGTTGAAGGATATTGTGGATTCTAGTGTTGGCGGTTTTAACAGGATGGCATTGAGGATCCACCATGCAATCGAATGTCAAATCGGGCATGTGAGGGCGAGCATGGAGATGTCACGGGTCAAAAAAACAAATTGCTTCAACCAGGTGCCAGTAGAAACGAGAAGGGTGTTTACGAAGTTGTTCTACAAAGTGTCGGATAAGGGCTTGAGGATATTGTTCGATATGTATAAGCAGTTAGAGAATGATGATTTCAACGAGGAGTGCGATGATTACTGGATGAAAGAATGCCAAGGCCTGCCGTGCATCCATGAGATTGGGGCGGCTATTGTTGCTAAGAGGCAGATCATGCCGAGTGAGATCCACCGCTTCTGGAGGCAGCTGGAATGGGATAAGGGTTATCGTTCTGACACCATTGAGGAGGATGCAACAATGTCTATTCCAAAGCAGAGACTTGAGGAACTGTACAAGAAGGAGAAAGATGGGGTCCTTGAAAAATCCACTTTAGCGCAAGTCACCGAACTGTTCCATGACTTGGAGCATTCGCATGAATCTTCGTTGTTGGAGCCGACGGGCATCATTTCCAAAGGAAGGCCGAAGGGTTCCACAAAGTATTCCACCAAGAGGGACCCGAGCTTGTTTGAGCATAGAAGGGCCGAGTTAGAGGAGTTTGAGAAGGAGAAAGAGATAAAAAAGGAGAAGGAGATGGAGAATGAGAATGGGACCCAAGGTACCCAAGCTAGCCAAGGTAGGGGTCATGGCCGTCCTAGGAAGGATAAAACTGAAGCGTCTGGATCACAGTTTCCTGATCAACCCATTACTTATATGGGGGTGAACTTTGGGGTTAGGAATGTGGATTAATTCTGGTTCTCATACATGAAGGAGGCGAAAGATGTAATTCCGGACGGACATTGTGGGTATCGGTCACTAGCTGTATTGTTGGGGTACGAAGAGCATTATTACCCTATGGTTCAAATGCATCTAGCTGCAGAGTTATTGGACAACAGAGATGTATACATGGAAATATTGCCCAGACTAGCACCGGGAATGAGTTACGAAGATCTTATATTCCGGGTGAACTATGTCATAAGTCCTTGCTCCTCGCAGTATTGGCTCGAAATGCCCCTAATCGGTTTGGTGTTTGTCACGGCGTATCAAGTTGCGCTATGTTTCTTATCCTGGGATGGTCATTGCTTGTGCCTACCAATGAAGGCCCGTAATACAAGCTTAGGCCCTCCGACGGAGATATTGACGATGGCCCACGTAGGAGATCGGAACCACTTCATACCGGTAAAGCTTACTACTTCTAAGTAATTTATTATACTAAACTATATGAGTATATGCATGTAGAGTTCAAGTTTGTGTTTGTGTTTGTATGTAGGTGTGGCTGAGGGATGATTGTCCAGTACCCCCTCCTCCGTATGCTTGGCGTTGTTTCAAGGACCGAAGTGTAGATGGTTGGGATGTTCAGTTTCAATCGAGGGTTCAAATATTTTGGGATTATCGCATAAGATGTAATCGTCCACCCGATCCTCCGGTGTAGTGATTGACGTTGTAAAATAAAAATACATTGTGTTTGTATATGTATATGTATGATATTGGAAGAAACGGGTAAAAAACAGGAAAAAAATTGAAATTGGGCCCATTTAGGCCCCATATGGATGAATTTGGAAGAAACGGGTGAAAAATGAAAACAAATAAAATTGGGCCCATTTAGGCCCAATAGGGATGATATTGGAAGAAACGGATAAAAAACTGAAAAAAACTTGAAATTGGGCCCATTTAGGCCCCATATGGATGAATTTGGAAAAAACGGGTGAAAAATGAAAACACATGAAATTGGGCCCATTTAGGCCCAATAGGGATGATATTGGAAGAAACGGATAAAAAACTGGAAAAAAAAACTTGAAATTGGGCCCATTTAGGCCCCATATGGATGAATTTGGAATAAACGGATGAAAAATGAAAATACATGAAATTGGGCCCATTTAGGCCCAATAGGGATGATATTGGAAGAAACGGGTAAAAAACTGAAAAAAACTTGAAATTGGGCCCATTTAGGCCCCCCATATGGATGATTTTGGAAGAAACGGGTGAAAAATGAAAACACATGAAATTGGGCCCATTTAGGCCCAATAGGGATGATATTGGAAGAAACGGATAAAAAACTGGAAAAAAAAACTTGGAATTGGGCCCATTTAGGCCCCATATGGATGATTTTGGAAGAAACGGGTGAAAAATGAAAACACATGAAATTGGGCCCATTTAGGCCCAATAGGGATGATATTGGAAGAAACGGGTAAAAAACTGAAAAAAACTTGAAATTGGGCCCATTTAGGCCCCATATGGATGATTTTGGAAGAAACGGGTGAAAAATAAAAACGCATGAAATTGGGCACATTTAGGCCCAATAGGGATGATATTGGAAGAAACGGGTAAAAAACTGAAAAAAATTTGAAATTGGGCCCATTTAGGCCCCATATGGATGATTTTGGAAGAAACGGGTGAAAAATAAAAACACGTGAAATTGGGCCCATTTAGGCCCAATAGGGATGAATTTGGAAGAAACGGATAAAAAACTGGAAAAAAAACTTGAAATTGGGCCCATTTAGGCCCTCCATATGGATGATTTTGGAAGAAACGGGTGAAAAATGAAAACACATGAAATTGGGCCTATTTAGGCCCAATAGGGATGATATTGAAAGAAACGGATAAAAAACTGAAAAAAAAAACTTGAAATTTGGCCCATTTAGGCCCCATATGGATGATTTTGGAAGAAACGGGTGAAAAATGAAAACACGTGAAATTGGGCCCATTTAGGCCCAATAGGGATGAATTTGGAAGAAACGGGTAAAAAACTGAAATATATTTATATCCTATAGTTTTCCTATCTATTTCATGTAAAAATACTTATATCCTATAGTTTTCCTATCTATTTCATGTAAATATACTTATATCCTATAGTTTTCCTATCTATTTCATGTAAAAATACTTATATCCTATAGTTTTACTATCTATTTCATGTAAATATACTTATATCCTATAGTTTTCCTATCTATTTCATGTAAAAATACTTATATCCTATAGTTTTCCTATCTATTTCATGTAAATATACTTATATCCTATAGTTTTCCTATCTATTTCATGTAAATATACTTATATCTTATAGTTTTCCTATCTATTTCGTTTAAAAATACTTATATCTTATAGTTTTCCTATCTATTTCATGTAAAAATACTTATATCCTATAATTTTCCTATCTATTTCATGTAAATATACTTATATCCTATAGTTTTCCTATCTATTTCATGTAAATATACTTATATCCTATAGTTTTCCTATCTATTTCATGTAAATATACTTATATCCTATAGTTTTCTTATCTATTTCATGTAAAAATACTTATATCCTATAGTTTTCCTATCTATTTCATGTAAATATACTTATATCCTATAGTTTTCCTATATATTTCATGTAAATATACTTATATCCTATAGTTTTCTTATCTATTTCATGTAAAAATACTTATATCCTATAGTTTTCATATCTATTTCATGTAAATATACTTATATCATATAGTTTTCCTATCTATTTCGTTTAAAAATACTTATATCCTATAGTTTTCCTATCTATTTCAGGTAAAAATACTTATATCCTATAGTTTTCCTATCTATTTCATGTAAATATACTTATATCCTATAGTTTTCCTATCTATTTCATGTAAATATACTTATATCCTATAGTTTTCCTATCTATTTCATGTAAAAATACTTATATCCTATAGTTTTCCTATCTATTTCATGTAAATATACTTATATCCTATAGTTTTCCTATCTATTTCATGTAAAAATACTTATATCCTATAGTTTTTCTATCTATTTCATGTAAAAATACTTATAGCCTATAGTTTTCCTATCTATTTCGTTTAAAAATACTTATATCCTATAATTTTCCTATCTATTTCATGTAAAAATACTTATATCCTATAGTTTTCCTATCTATTTCATGTAAATATACTTATATCCTATAGTTTTCCTATCTATTTCATGTAAAAATACTTATATCCTATAGTTTTCCTATCTATTTCATGTAAAAATACTTATATCCTATAGTTTTCCTATCTATTTCATGTAAATATACTTATATCCTATAGTTTTCCTATCTATTTCGTTTAAATATACTTAAATATGGATGAGACATGAACAAAATACAATAAACATCAATAAAATATAATATATCATACACATCCCCAAAATACAACAGACGTAACAATTCAGTACATATAAAAACTACTTCGCGTCGGGCTGTCGCCCGCTACCAGATCCCTCATCGTGCACCGAGTCGCGGAATATCTGGGATGCGCGTGGAATGGGAGGGGCCGAAGGCGTCACGTCACCCATCAGATGCTCGATCCAACGGATCATATGATCTGTAAGATGGGGAGGCAAATCGTCGTGCAAGGACAGATAAGTCGTCATCTCGCCGGCCACCAGCTGTGAGCGCTGTATTACAAAACGAGTGTCAAAATAAAATTAGATATAATACATCTGACGGACCGAAAATCCAAATGATGACGTACCGTGACAGCAGAAGCCGGGGGAGGTGGAGGAACTTGAGGGACTGCGTGTGGATCCTGTCTGACGGACCGGTAATCCAAATATGGATGAGACATCTCCTCAATCCAATCGAGGTATGCGTCGTCACAATCCCACGCGAAGGTGGACGTGATAAGACCATGCAGCTCGATTAGTGGCCTCGGGTCCGCATCCTACAGACAGTGCTCATCCCCGTACTCAGTGACATACGACGAGAGCCGTGCACGTCGGGTAACTTTCCTCGGCTCTGGCGGCGCCTGCGGAATACACTGTCTGTACCTGAACTGACGGAGGCAACGGTCGGGCATGTACGGCTCACGTACGTCCATACACTCGATGACGCCTCGATATAGCGACGGAGCGTACCTCGGATCAGTAAAGTCTAGCTTTCCCCACGGTTGCCACCGCACCTGAAATAAAATAATAACTAGGTCAGATGCAAATAAATAATCGAAAAATATTTCGTCTTCATGCATAACATCTGGTGCGATCGTGATCAAGGAGGAGCGACAAATACTTCGTCTTCACCTTCTGCCCTGACTTGTCTGTGAAGACGGTACTGCCCAAAAGCATGAGCAAGTACATCGAAGCAACATGACGCTCGTTCCTGACATTAGTAACATTCATTTAAGTATTAAATATATAGCAGAGATACGACAAAAATCTGAATATTTATAAAACCATAGATATATATACCTCTGGTCCACTAGACATAGTAACTCACAACGATTCTTCAACGCTGTATTGATTGAAACGCCACCACCTGAAAAAATAAATATAACAAAAAACGATGATTTCAACAATATTTCAATTAAAATATACTTAATAAATGAGAAATATGTTTTAAAATTACCTGATGCCATCTGCGAGACGACAGATAGATCAAGACCAAGCATCTCGGCCGCAGCGGTACATATAGCGACGTCAGACATATCTGATACCACCGCCGCCCCATCGATGGGGATCTCCAAAATATGAAAGACGTCGTGGAGGGTGATCGTGATCTCCCCCCACGGAAAATGGAAGGAGCTCGTCTCCGGATGCCACCGCTCCACAAACGCCGATAAGAGCACGGGGTCCATCCTACGAAACTCCAGCGACCCCAACGATGTGATGCCGCTCCGCTGCACAAGCGCCCACCACGAATCTGGTTCCTCCCTCCGGGACTGGTGGATGGCGGAGAAATGAGGGTGGCAGGTGTACGGCTTTAGGATCTTCCTGAGCTGTAAGCCAATACGTAACAAATCGAGATTACTGAACTTATCATATAAAAGAATGATATTATTTTACTAATTATTTAAATAATAACTAGAAAAACCTACCGGATCGGGATTCGCAGGTGATCCGGGAGGGTCACGCGCAAGTCGCTCTGTATGTGACCAAATAACGACAGCGATATGGGTCGGATATGACCTCAAAAGGCTACGCGAACGCGGACCTCCTGGCATCCACGCCACCTCCGGCGCACCCCCCTCGGGGGCCGCATCTGCCACGTGAGGAGGAGGGACCACTACCTCGGGAACAGGTCCCGCTGGCGGACGAAGGGGGGAGGAAGGCGTATCATCCCTCCCCAAATCCTCGGTCGTCGAACCAGGAGGGGGCTCAATCGGATCGATGCCCTCGTCGTAATCCTGCTCCAACGCAAATGTCAACGCCTCATCGTCGAATGCGTCGTCGTCGTCAGCGGCGTCGACGTCGGCGTCGGGCATGGTCGTGTCGCTACTATCGTCGACAGGATCAGACAGATGTGCATCGTCTGTCTGGGCAGCATCCACTGGCTGGGTAGCGTCCAATCGCGGACCCAAATCCGCCGTAGCTCCATCACCGCGTCGGGCCGACCCTGTGACCCATCCCTGTTCCAATCGACGAGAGCCTTTGTACTGCCGTCGAACAGAATGCAACGACTGCTGTATGGCCTTTTTACAAATTTTGAAAAAAATAAATTTCAAACAATTTCTACAAATATTTTTTTTATTTACAAATTTCTGACTATTTATTTCATTATTTCATTTCATATTGAATTAATTATAATTTTTTTAAAAGAATATACAACAACTGTTGTATATTCTTTTACTTTCATATCATTTTCATTAATATTTAATTAATTATATTCTTTTTGTTAAAAAACTACCGAATTAATATAAATTAATTACAACATAATTATTTATTTATTTTTATGAGTACCATTGTCGATTTGAACTAAAATATCAATCTCGATCAGAGAAAGACATATTATCATAACATGAATTGACAATTATGTAAACATTTCAGGCAAAATAATTATGTAAACGTTTAAGACAAATAATTATGTAAACCTACAACATTTAAGGCAAAATATATATGCATTTATAAATTAAAATCCAAATTAACGTCTAATTATCTAAATATTTCAGAGATATTAAGTCCAAATTAATTACCTAAATATTTCAAAGATATTAATTATCTAAATTAATTATCTAAATTTATAATTTCAACCCAAATAATTATCCAAATAATTTTCTAAATAGTTCAACCGAAATTATTTAAATACAAATTAATTATCTAAATTTATAATTTCAACCCAAATAATAATCTAAATAATTCAGAGATATTAAATCCAAATTAACGTCTAATTAAATTTCATATATGATTTCTAGTATCAACCAAATTTAACGTCTATTTAAGGCGAAAATTTTACGACAAATTAAATTTACCTGTCGAAAACTTAATCCTCGTCCTGTCCCGACAGGCGTCGCATCTGGAGCCCCGACATGCGTCGCGTCTGGAGCCCCGACAGGCATCGCGTCTGGAGCCCCGACAGGCATCGCGTCTGGAGCCCCGACAGGCGTCGCGTCTGGAGCCGAAGTGGACGCTCCACGGCCACGGATACGAACGCCACGGGTACGACGCCCACGAACGCCACCACTGCCAACTGCCCCACCAGCAGCGGTGCCAGCCACCGCCTGCCCCACCGTTGCGCCACCACTAGGAGCCGCGCCGCCAGGACCACCAGCCGCGCCACCAGGACCACCAGTCGCGCCACCAGAAGCACCGCCAACTCCTGCCCCACTGTCACCGCCACCACCATGATCACCGCCGCCTCCACTAACTGCCTCGCCGCCTTGCCCCACTGTCGCCGCCGTCGAAGTTTGCTCCGCCGCCTCCACTAACTTCCTCGGGGAGCTCATTTCTTGGCTGGAAAGAGATGGATTAAGAGAAGAGAGGGAACAGAGGAAGAGAGGAAGAAGAAAGACGCCGCCGGATTCGCACAGGGTGTAATACCCCTCATTTTTGGGTAAGGAAATTTTTGGTATTTTCGAGCTTTACTCGTATGAGTTATTGTTGCAAAATAATTGTATGAGATATTGTTGCAAAATAATTATATAAGATATTGTTGTAAAATATTTATATCAGATATTCGTGTAGGATAATTGTGGACTCAGGCGGGCACCAGTACCGGCACCGGCATCATGTAAGATGGGTGGGTGGCTTGGTAGCTGTGTTAGCTTGGCCTGGAGTGTCACAAATATATGCAGGATAATTATATAAAGTATTTGTGCAAGATATTTATATAAGATATTTGTGCACGGTATTTATATAAGATATTTGTGCACGGTAATTGTGCGAGGTAATTGCTTGAGATGTTTGTGCTAGATGGTGTATAAATATATTTAACCCGGAGTTAAGAAATTTAAACCAAGCCGAGTCCGGATAAGGATTAACGATTCACCGCGATCTGCCGCGCTCGCGGTATGGAATCGGCCTTAAAACCGCGATTCACCGCGACCGGCCGCGCTCGCGGTAACACATTTTGCTGAGCAGTGTCGTCTTCCTCGAAGGCGGCCACTGTAGCACTCTGTTTTTTCTCTGTTTTTGGGGCAGGCAAGTGGCTCGATCCACTTGGCTTTGGCTTGTCCCCTTGTCCCCGGTTTGTTCCCCCTTTGGTGGCTCAGATTTGTGCTATAAAAGGGCTCGAACCGATGCCTTCTTTCTCTCTTCTTCTTCCTTCTTTTCTCTTCATTTTCTCTGTTTTTCTCCCCTCTGAAATCGCCATTTTCGGGGATGTTTAAGCTCGATTCGAGAAGGCTCACGAGTTGGAGAAGGTTGCCAAGGTGTTAGGTGAAGCTTAGAGGTGCTTTGTGATCAATTCGAATGCAAGACGAAGCTTGAATCGATTGGGTAATAATTCTTTTCCGCCATGGAAGCTGTCGAAGCTTTGCCACTGTTGATGAACCGCGACTGGCCGCGACTGGCCGCGACTGGCCGCGACTTGCCGCGATCGCGGTGAGGGCGTCCGAGTTGTGTGTCTTGTGGTTTGGCTTCGGACTTGGCTCGATTCCTTTGGATTCTTTTCCTATTCTTTTAGATTCATTTATATGGATATTTGATCTAAGTTAGGATCTTGTTATGGGTCGTTTCCTAGGGATTTTTATTCCAGATCTGTCCCCGTTTTAGACTCAGGGACCCGTTCTTAAGCTTTGTTTGAGCTCGTCTTTCCAGGCAAGTGGTTGTGAATTAATTTGAAATAATTAAAATCTGATATTATATTAGGTTGTATTTCTGCTAGAATCAACGCTAATATAAGAGATATGCTGTAATCATATGGCTTGAGATTTTGATATGATTCGTTGATGTGTTGAACTGTTTGAGTTAGCACTTGAGATTGTGATGTGATTTGTGATATGTGGAACTGCTTGTGATGTGTTTGTGTGAATTATTGGTGAAGCCCTTGCTTAGTCTATTCATTAGACTAACTCTTGTATTTTTATATTCTTGTAACGTCATGGGGGTGTCGTCCGTCCGTTTCGGCACATGCAGATCCGAGGAGGCAAGAAGCGACTATGAGGATGGACGGTGTTTTGTTTTCGACAACTTGTTTTGTCGTTTTGTATTTAAAAGATTTCCGTTGTTGCATTTCTGATTATTGGATCGTTTTTGGAATCGTGTAATTCCGCGACCATGTGGTTTAATAAAAGTTATGATTTTAGTATTGTAACTATGTTTAAGACAGTTATGTCGTTGGAAAAGCCTGGGGTGACTTCGGGGTTTACGTCCGGAGTCATCGGCAGTAACGCTTTCAAATAGGGTTAAATTTGGGGGTGTTACACAGGGAACAACGCCGCCGGGGAAGAAAGAGAGGAAGAAGAAGAGAAGAAGAAGTGCGCGCGGCTTATAACCAAAATGCGCGCGCCAGATTCTGGCGTAATTTTTTTTTGTTGGAAATAAAGCTACGCCAGATTATGGCGCGTGCCAAAATCTGGCGTAGCTTCTCTATTCTTGTTTTTTTTAAATCCCACGTATTCCTATCTATTTTGCCTTCTACGCTGGTATTTGGCGCACGCCAGATGTTGGCGTAGCCTTTTATAGTGCGAAAAGTTATAAAACGTAGTGCGATTAGCTTCTGCCTTTTTTTTCTACTAGTAGCCATGCCCGTACTACGCATGAGATCGACTTTTTTTATATTAATTTGAATTCATATTTTTTTAGTTTTTAAGATTGAAATTAAAAATTATTGAATGTTATAGTATCAAATAACAACTTTTTAAATTAAAAATATTCAAAGAAAAGAAGGTTGAATTTTTCTATCTTATATAAAACAATGTTTAAGTATATTTAAATATAATAAAAACTTTATTATGCTTCTACTTAAATAAAATTATATGATAATGTTGATACAATAGTTTTTCCTTGACATTCTATTTCCCTTTAAGAGTAATATAAAATTTTATAAGGAGTATAAGGATGCTCATATAATGGGAGTATGGAGTTTTTTTTAGAGATGTGAGGGTTTAGATTTATTAGTAATTATTTTGTGCGTATTTTTTTTACTTTTAACTATTATAAATTGTGTTTATACCATTTTTTGGTCGATTAGAGCTTCTCGGAAATTAAATTAGTCTTCAGTACACTAATTAACAATTGATATTGAACACTAAATCATTAATCATGTCCAAAATAATTTTAATTCTATGAAGAATCACCATGTAACATTAGTATTATATCTGCACTTTCGTACATTATATGACATGATCCTACAAAATATATAAACTAAAAAATCCTTCAAAAGAAATCAAATGACATAAGAAAAAGTCCAGCCACCACGGTCAAACTATAACATAATAATGGAAATTAATTTTGCAATTTAAAAAACCGATGTAACTTCTTCATAAGTTGTAAAGTTCTTCCTTCAAAATCTTGTAAGCTTCTTTTTTTATTGGACCATTTTTTTATTTCAATTCAGGCTATTAAATGTCTTTCTAATATTCATATTGATTTCTTTTTTCTTTCTCTCCCTCCCCCTTATATTAACAAAGAAACTTAACATAAAAATGATGTAAAAATAACAAAATATGTCAGACACAATGGTTAATTAAACATGCATGGTCACTTACATTCAAATTCTAGGAATTAAGAAAATAGATACCTAAATATTTTTAATGCAGAAGGATATTCTAAATTGGTGTGTACCTAATTTTCCAAATGACTAAGTAAAAATATTAATTGAAGCAACAAATACTATGGAATCAAATAGAAACAAAGTATACACGTAGGTAAATTGTTCAATAGAAAAAAGTATACACATAGATACAACCTTAAATTGTATCTATGTGTATATACATCGAATTTATATATGGATTTTTATACAACCTTAAATTGTTCAATAGAAAAAAGTATACACATAGAAACAAATGATTTATTTTAAAAAAAATTATATTGCCTTAACACATGGAATCAAATCGGCCATCAAAGTAAATGATAATTGAAAGTGAAATAATATGAGCATTTGACAATTCTATAAAGTGATATTTTTGTACTCGATAAAATCACAATTAATTAATAATCATTCGATAATTCTATATTATTATTGTGATGTGGTTTATTATTATTCTTTTTTGAAAGAATTAATAATTTTCTTCTTGTATTTGTATACATTTCCATTAGTTAATAATTTTTATGAGGAACAGATTGGTTGGTTGACAATTTTTTCATATATTCGTAGGAGAATTGATTTTCAACTTAAATCTAAGAAAAAAAGATAACGAAAGCTTTCATTGTCAAAATGACCGGTGATCTTTTGGATGAGATGGGAATGAGAATGAAAATAAAGAACAAACGATTTCTTTTTTAAAATTATTTCGATAGTCAAGTTTAATATTTTTTACTATGTTTAATGGATTTATTGTAATATACTATTACCAAGTAACAATACTATAGTCCGTTATAAGGAAGAAAACACATCATGTAACAAAAACGACTATGTATTACATTAATCAAAAGCAATATTTGAAGATGTAACTTAAAATATATAATTAGTTAATTACACCAAAAAACAAATTAAGCACAATTATTTCAGGCATAGCAAAGTATATAATAATATAAGTAAAACAGAAGTGAAAAATTGTAGATGAAGAGATGAAATACACTAAAATTTAAAAGAACTCATATTATAGTAATCTATTGTAAGAAATCAAAATCAAATGGGACTCAAATTTAACATAGATACTAATTGAATGGTCGATCATTTTCATATGCCTCGGTTGCAAGCACAATAAAACCAGAATAATGGTACATAACTTGATTGATGATGATAAAAGAAAGTTCATTGGAGCATGCCATGTTTACTGCTTCTTCTACGATTTTTTCCACTCCCTTGCAGTACTAAAATCTACAAAAATGTGGTCTATCCTACGCTTTCCTCTTCTTTTATTTAATTTATATAGATGAGTGGTATGTTTGGAATGTTAGTAGGCGTTTAAATTATAATAGTTTTGGAATATGAATGAGTATGTAGTTATTATGATTGAAATTAAAATATGGCTGGCAAAATTCGTAACTCATGTTGAGTATTAATCGGTTTAACATAAATTGTGTTGAAGGCTATAGTTAAGGAGTTTGACCAGTATAATCAAAATTGAGTTTAAACGAATTTATATTTTATATTGTTTTCTCCAAAAAGCAGAAACGCTCCCAAGGGAGCCGGGGAGCCGGCCCTAGCTTTGCTAGGCTGAAGACCCCCTCCTCCACCGCTCCGACCGAGCCCCCGATCCGCACCGCCCCCGCCGACGCCGCACACTCCCAGGAATTTCAAAACCACCGACATCCGCGCCCACCGGCATCTGCGCCGCCTCACCGGCACCCGCGCCGCCTCACCGGCACTCGCGCTTCACCGGCACCCGTCGAAGAAGATATGGGCCTTCGCCAGGAAGATGCCTCACCGGGAAGACGTCGCCTCTCCTCGCCTTCGTCGGGAAGACGCCGACGACCCCCCTCCCGCCTCCTTCTCCTGCCTGCGTTTGTTTGTGCCGGTGACCCCCTCCTTCTTCTTGTTGGGGGTTTCGGTTCCTCAGATTGGATCCGTAATCTTGTTCACAGTGGTGGGTGGGTTTGTGGGTGAGAAGGAGGAGGGTAATACTTGTGGTTCCGGTTCGGTTTCGTTTTAGCCCTCAGCCTCCTTTCCTTTTTTTGTTTTTTTTGTCCCGTTTTCTTTTCCGGTTCTGTTGAGAGGCACTCTTTGGATGATGAAGTTTACCTTGATGATGAATCGAGTTGTAGTTCTGGCATGGTAGAGGATGACCATCCTTCCGGTGGCGCAGCGGTTGTTTGTGCTTTACTCACCTCATTTTTAGGTTGTTTTGCTTTATCTTGCCTTAGTTTGTTGTTTGTCTTTGATTTTCTTGTTTGTTGTTGTATTGTCGGCTAGTCCGGTTGCCAGTTTCTGGCCTCTCGAAGTTTCACTTCGAATTCTTACTTTATCAAAAAATAAAAATAAAATTTATATGTTTATTATAGATTATAGATATAAAGATTTGAATAACTAATTAATATAAACAAAAAAAATGAAAGATAAAATAGTAAAACAAGTTGTTAAGAAGGGGGATTGAATCCTAGACCTCTTGTATTATGAGCGTGTCTTTAACCATTGAGCTATATTAGAAGATTTAGTTTCTAATGAAAAATAACCAAAAAAATAAAAAATAATTTCATATTTATTAGACATTAATTACACCCTTAGTCTACTTTATATATTTATAGATATAGATATATAGATTTTTTCTCTATCCTATTTTACTATCTCTTCCCTCCCTTTAACGAAGCTTTAGCCAAATGGAGTTAACTTCCTTCAAAGCACTTTCTTCTCAGGAATACAAACTCAAGATTGTGTCTCTTGCAGTTTCAACTTGCAATAATGGATTGCATTCAGAGTCTTGCAGTTTCAACTTGCAATAATGGATTGCATTCAGAGTCTTACATGATTACTCTTCACATGCAATTTGATTATATGGTCTGTTGTTATCGGGGTGCCTTAGCAATTTAGCAAACTCTATTACCTTAATTCAATTTTTTTTTTATAATTATAAAAATATATCAATTTACATTTAGAAATAAAATCTACAGTTAAATGGTATAATTTATTTTACCAAATTAGTGACAATTTAAATCAATTAAATAAAGTATGATAATATAATAAGATATCTAACAAAAAATAATAACTATTAAAATACTTATTTTAAGATAATAATTTATTATATTTAGATCCGGAATCACGTACACACGGGATTGGATGTGCGAAGTGTGAAGCCATCCTAGTCACACATCTCACGCGCCAACTCTCTATTTTTTTTATGTTATATTAATTTTTTTCTTAATAAATCATTTTTTTGGTAATTATTTCCTTAATAAATCATGAAAGTGAAGTGTGTGGAGTTGCACGAGGTCTTGTGTTCAACTCCCCTAACAACATTCCCTTGTTATTTTTTCACTTTTCTCTTAATTACATAAATCACAAATATTTACAAATTATTTTAACACAACATAAGTCTATACTTGATATACTCAACAAATCTCTAGTGTAAAGTGTGTTTGTACATTAAAAGTTTACTTTAGTTTGTAAACTTCTAGTACAAACTATATGAACATCTAGTATTAATATATGAACCTTATAGTTTAAATAAATGAACACCTAGTGTATATATGTGAACATAAAGATAACGGCTTAGAACGATCATGAAAAAAAATAAAAAATAAAAAAATTTGTAGACTGAAAAAAATAAGGAAAAGAGTTGCTATATTTTAAAAAATGTCATTGTGTCATTTAATCTCACATCTTTCCCTTGATCAAATGACTCACAATATTTTTTTTTTATTTTAAGATGCAAATGTATGAGAACCCCACTCATAATATTTATTACTCATTATGTTCAACAATAATTGTCATTTTAGTAGATGACACAAATAAGAGTTTCATTATTAGGACTAGAATATATTTATTTTTAGTTATTTTATTTTTCTTTATTATGAGTTATTAATTGCAAACATTTGTTTAACAATATTTGAAGACATAATGGGGGAGATCGAATGACTAGCTTTTTCAATTTTCAAGAGAAATTATTACAAATCTTTAGTAAAATATATATTATCTTGAATATTCAAATAAAGACTATTGATAAGCAAAATTTAAAATAGAATGACACTTATTATAGAACGGAGAAAGTATAATATATTATCTTAATGAAATATTACGAATGTCGTATTGGGTACTTGAATGATAAAGTTATAACTTATTTTTTAATATAATAATTATGATTTGGGATCAAACGGAAAATGCTTTTAAGAAGAAAAATAGGAAATGTGGACTATTGGATCATTATAATTCAAGGGATCAATAAAATAAACTCTATCACCCCCTATTAGAGCTGTCAATCGGGTCGGTCAAGTCGGGTTCGGTTTGGTTATTTCAGGTTCGGATTGAAAACGGGTCGAGTCATTTCGGATAACAGGTCAAGTCGGTCGAGTCATTACATGTCAGCGAGCGATTCGGGTTAACCAACAGGTCAAGAGCGTCATTTTTTAAATATTTTGTTTACTATTTAAATATTAATAAATAGTTAAAAACTAATTTAAATATGTTAAAATAAGTTGAAATGAATAATAATATTATTAATTATTTTAATATAATTGATATTAGTAGACCCAAAATCATATATTTTTTAAATTTTTATTATATTAATTTATAAATTTCTACATTATAAAAATTTATATAAGTATAACAATGTTCTTTTGTTTAGGATATTAAGCATATTATCATTATTTATATATCATTTATCATATATATTTTATGTTATATTTTATTAATACTCCACATTTATTCGTTAATCGGGTCGGGTTCGGTCTCGGTAAATTCGGGTTATCAAAAATTTCGGTCAGATCGGTAAAACGTATTCGGTCACCTTTTGACAGCTCTACCCCCTATAACCACTCTGCCTTCGATTAAATTTGGCATCCTCCCCTTATCTCTTTATTCTTAAAATTCACCCTCCAAAGCTCTATAACTATCAAAAAGGCATGTATTTGTCAAATAATTATAATTTTGACCCCATATTTTTAAAATTTATAATTATTGCCCAAAATTATTACAGCTTTGATCCATATTTATTTACATTTTCTATATTTTGCTAAAAAAAATTATTCTTTTGATCCAATATTTTCAATTACCTAATAATTACAGTTTTGAGTATGTATTTTTGAATTCCCCCTCCCCCAAAATAATTACTTTTATTAGCACAAATATTTGATTTTATATTTTTGGTCCAAAATAGTTTTGGATTGGTTTTAAAACATCATTACTATATATGAATATGTACATATTATATATGAACCTCATAGACCAAGTAAAAATAATTTCAAACATGAATGTGCTCAAAGTTGTACATATGAACTCCATAGACTAAGATCCATATTTAGTACACTACAAGTTTATAATTAATATATTAAAGGTTCACATTTAATAAACATGTATTTTAATATACGAAACGTAAAAGGTGAATGATTAATAACTATAACCTATATTGGAGGTTCATATTTAATACAATAGAGGTTCATACTTGATATACTCAATGAATCTCATAGTATAAAGTTTATTTGTAAATTTCTAGTTTAATTTAGTTTGTAAACTTCTAGTATAAACTTTGTGAACATATAATATATACTAATAGGGTTCGCGTGTGCAAGCGCACACGAACCCTACTAACATTTTGTTTCCCTTAATTTAATACTTTATGTTAACTTGATAATTTTATTTAAATTAATATTAACATAAGTTAACATAATTGAAATATTTCATGACTTTTAAAGGTAACCTACTTAGGTTAATTATTATTGTATCCTCTCATGGATAAACATCATAATTCTTATAACCTTTATTATTATATTTAAAAATTCCCAAAGCTACATTCATGGTTATACTTAATTATTTATTTCTACCATGCTATTATAACCCATTTGATAATTTGTATCAAATATTATCATAACCCAACCTTTGAACTTAAGCTAATAAAAATTTAAATTACTCCTTTAAAAGAATTAAAATAAATTTCACAACTTTTATTATTATCAAAATAAAATATATAAAAATTACACTAATACCCTTATGATAAAATGAGGGTTATTACAAAGTTTGTGTTGTTATTTATTTATTTCACTTTTCTACCATGACTGATATATGCTCCATATTGATTATTGTATATACATTAGAACTAAGCACATTAAAACCTTATATATATAATTGTCATTGAAGCGTCATTCCCAAACTCTCAAATCTCTCCAAAATCGTCATTGAAGCATCATCTCACTAGCATCACCTCTCTTCTCTGGTAAAACGCTCATCCATGAGATTTCTCTCTCCCTTTTCATCTCGATCTGCAATTTTTATATGTTCTTGGAGAAGAAATATGCAAATCTGGTTGTGTTTTTGTGCTTTTTCTTTTCCATATTCATTGTTCCGGTTGATATTGTTTTGATTTTAGGTTTTGGGGATGGTATGAGGTTGTTGAATAGAGAGAAAATGTCACCAAAGACAAAAGGTAACTGCCCGAGCCCAGATTTGACGCGACAATGCCATTGTTAACCGTCATGAATCGAAAATTCAAAAAAAAATCAACTCAAAGATGATATTCACGATATTAGACGGTGATATTCACGATACCGATTGGTGATATTCATATAACTGGGTGGTGAAATTAGTGTAATTGGGTGGTGATGTTCATGTAACTGGGTGGTGATATTCATGTAATTGAATGTGATATTCATGTAATTGAGTGTGATATTCATGTAATTGATTATGATATTCATGTAATTGAAAGTGGCCAATGATTGGGCGTGTTGGAGGCAGCCGGCCAAACCTCTCCCCCTTCCTTCCTCCTTCCCCCATTGAAGCCCTAAGGTAAGATTTGGGTAAAAATGCAACTTTGGAGATGTGTTGGTATAGATATGCTAGTAAAGCTGATAAATTTCTGAAATTAGGTGGATGATAAGTTCTTGGAATAGATTTGAGGCAATTTCAAAGGAAGAACAAGATATTTGGGGCACTTTTGTACACATTCTGAAAATATGGGCACATTCTATAATTCCTGGAAAGTTGCGGTTGTGATTATGCAGTGAGGAATATTTCCACGAGTATGGAAAATTTTACGGATTTCAATTTGGACTTATATGTGACAAGTTATGTGCATTTGTGCATTTTTATGAAGGTTTGAAAAGCTAGGCTGTTTTGATAATTTCTCATTTTCGTTACACTCATGTTGTGCTCATAAGTGAATGATGAATGTGATTATAGATGAAGATTGCATGGATGGACCTTGTTAGATGTTTTGGATTGACGTGTTGTAGTTTAAGTTTAGAGTCTTGGATTACGCGTGAATATTAAATCTTGGATTGTGTGTGAGTATTGAATCTTGCATCATGCATTAGTGTTGAGCTAGTTGGTCATGTCTTAAACATGTGTTTATATACGTATATTGAGTATCACGTTGTCCTTATATGGTTGACGTGTCGATAAATGGATGTTGATGGTGTTAAGGTGATATGGAAATGATGATCATATGGATGAATCTTGTGGTATGTTCGTCTTGAAATAAAATGATATGTTGGTTGGAATGAGAAATGTGACACTTGCGGGTAAGGATGGTTCGGATCCCGAATGATTTTAAAATTTTTTCTTATGATACGCTCCTTGACTAAGGGCTCAATCTTGGTAGAGCGGGTCGAGGGAGTACTCTACCATTCTAGGGGAGGTCGGGTCACCTGATGAGTGGCGTCGTTTCCGACCCGTTGGTAGATGTAATATTACGTGTGGTACGGGTCAGAAAGTACCTTCGTGTCCAAGGCAAGCTTGAGCATGTTTTTAAAACATTTTCACATTTGAGTTTTAATTGAGTTTTATTTAAAATAAAAATATACTCGAGTATAGATTTTGAATGATCTCTTTCAAGCTGTATATATAATCTGTGACTTGTTTGGAAATTAAGTGGAGTTTTTGTGACGTGTATTGTATTCTCTGTAAGCATGATTACATATGTTTAGTTATACATTGTTGATAAGGTCTAATAATTTCGTATATGGATTTGTTATTACGTTCTTGTTTTGACTTGCTTCAACTGCAACTTTTCTTGCACATTTTGCAGATATTAGAAATAGTATTATCTTGCTATGTCATAATCATCTGTAGCTTTACCCTTATAACTGCTCATCTATGAATAATGGAATTTTGGTTGTGGTATGTTTAGCTATAAATCTTCTTGTGTATCTGCGTATCGCTTATGTGTGTTCCCTTACTTATGTTATTGCATGTATAAGTTGTTTATATAACTTGATAGTCTTGTTGGAGACTAGCCCCCATTATCGTGGGGGTTGGCTATGTTTTATACATGGTCAGGTACTCGTTCATTTAGGAATGGTGTGGAGGTCAGGCAAGATGGACACATGCTAGGACTAACTCTGTGGGAATTTAGGGTCAATTCTATTTTAAAAGTTTTTGAACTGTTTGATCATTATATTTCCGTTGTAATACTGTAGAGTTTTGAACAATTTGTTAAACTCGTGTTATATGCGAGATTTAAGATATGAGTTTTATTGCGTAAATTACTGTAGAGTTTTCCTTCTTATAAAATTGTACTTGTATGACATTAACTCCATTTATGGTCTGTTTTATGCATGACTACAACATCTGGATTTTATATAACTTGTTTATCTTCTATTGGTTATTCGTTTTATATTTTATCCCTAAATGCCCTGTGAACCCTTTGGAATTCACGACACTGTAACACCTCGATTTGAGGCTGTTATAGATTTTTTGGAGAAAATATTTTAAATGAAATGGTTAAAAAAAGTGTCTCAAATGAAATGGTTAAAAAAAAGAGTGTCTCAAATGAAATTGTTAAAAAATATAGTATCTCAAATAAATAGTTAGTTCATCACCTATAAATTATAAATGTAAATAAATTGATTATAGAGGAAAAAATTATTGAAATAATTTAATAAGAGAAAATGAATGAGTTTCGTAGACATTTCATATTTTAAGAAATTGGTATAAGTGTATCAAAGACACATTTTGACACAATTAGAAAAATAAGGTCAAAACAACATAGCCCTTGCAATGACCAAATTCATGCGATTAAAACATATGGAAAAGGTTCATGTGAGAATTGACACTTATGTAAGAACGTGAGAATGTTTGATGTGTATGGATTTATGATTGTATGTGCGTGACTTTGGTAGGTGAAAGTTTTAAGATGTGCATGAATTTTTGCTTGTATGTGCATAAATTTATGACTATATGGTGACTATGTGTAAGTGAAAACTCATGCACATACAGGCAAAAAATCATACACGTCACAATACGTGCATGGATTTTTGCCTCTATGTGCATATATTTTTTTCTATGTGTGTGACTATGTAAGTTAAAACTAATGCACATACAGACAAAAAGTCATGCACACCTCAAGATGTGCATGGATTTTTACTTGTATGTGCATATATTTTTTATTATATATGTGATTATGTATAAGTGAAAACTCATGCACATATAGACAAAATTTTATACATATCTTGTGATGTGCAAGGATTTTTATCTATGTGTGTGTAATCTCATCTTCTCACATAAACGTTATTTCTCATCGAATCCGCATTCAAAATATATTGCTCTCAAGCAGCCTTCTCTCCATAAATGCACATAAAAAAAAGTATGTCCAGACAAGTGAAGCTTCTCCATAAATTAACATGAAGACATAATTAGCCTCTAAATATATTAATGTAAATGATTTTCATCATCTCCATTACCAGCAAAAACATTAGTGGGAAGAGAATTTTTTTAATAAAAGATCAAAAGCATTCACATTTGCCAACCCCTTCAGGAAAAGTGTTTATTCAAGTACATTCTTTTGTGTCTCCTGGTAAGTTTAATTTATTTTCCTTTTCTAAATTGTCACTCAACAATTAACCATAGAAGACATACTATAAAGTCATGTATATGCCATAAAAAAAATGTCATGTATACTCTAATTTGGGACAGAGCGTATATGCGACCTGATACTCAATGAAAACAAAAAACATACAATTACTATGAACCAAACACAACTATTAGCATTATTTGAGACTGAACAAACAAAGAACCAAACGACAAAAAATGGAAGAAAGCAAGTTTTGACCAATTTCATTTTATCCCAACTATTGGATTTTCAGGAGGTATCTGCGTCATGTGAAAGACGTACCAACTAACAAACGAATTGCTAGAAATTGATAGCATTAATCCAAGATTTGTTTATTTAAAGTATACAAATCTGTGTACAAATAATAAATCATGATAATCCTAGCGTATGCACCCCCGTTTGAATTTGGGAAACAAGACTTTTGGGAAAGTATTATGGTTTTTGTGAAAAACTGTGCACATCCATGTATTGTAATGGAAGACCTGAACAAAATTCAAGCTCCATGTGAGAAATTGGGAGGATCTAACCCGCCAATCACAAAGTTTGCCAGACTAAGACACTTTAAAATGAATGTGAATTACTGGACATACCGTTACAAGGAAATACTTTTACGTGGAGGAAAAACAAAACAGAAATTGATAATATCTATGAAAAATTAGATCGAGCACTGGTTCATCATCATATTCTATAATGGTATCCTGATATTTTTACCAAAAAACATGCTTTTACAAGTTTGGATCATTGCCCAATATCTATTGACTTACTTCCATCCACAACTGCTAAAAATTTACCCTTTAAATTTGAAAAAGTCTAGATGACCAGAAAGGATTTTAGAAACATAGTTAAACAAGCTTGGAGAACTACAAAACTCCTTAAAAAACAGGCAAAAATTTGGAACAAAAATACTTTTGGAAATGTATTCACCCAACTTAAAAACATTGAAGTATAACTTTCTGACATCCAAACTGAGATCTGTATCAATTCTAATTATACCCTTATTCAAAAACAAAATAGACTTATTAATAAGAAAGAACAATTACTTAATTTCCATAAGACATTCTAGAACCAGAGAGCTAAAGTCAAACATATTAAATTAAATGACACAAATGTTGGATATTTCCATAAAATAGCTAATGGAAGAAGAAACAGAAAAATTATAAAGGAAATTAGAACCCAAGAAGGTACAAGCATAATTAGTGAAGAAAACATTAGAAATAAAATCAGAAATAATTTTATTAAAAGATTTACAAGTGAAGAAACAATATGTCATATTATCCGGGAAAATCTTGATCTAATTCAATCTGAAATAACAGCTGAAGATAATGAGGAACTAACAAAGAACGTAACAAATGAAGGGATAAAAAAGGATGTGTTTGATATCGGTTCGGATAAATCTCCGAGCCCTGATGGCATGACAACAGAATTCTATCAAAAATATTGGGATATTATAGGTCCCTCTGTTATCCAAGCAGTTAAAAGATTCTTTCTTTCAAGCAAACTACTCAAGCAAGTTAACCACGCATTTATATCCTTAATTCCAAAATGTGATAATCCTAGTTCAACAAATCACTATAGACCGATAAGTCTGTGCTCCATAATTTATAAAATAAATATCAAAAATACTAACTACTAGGTTAAAAAAAACTATGGAAAAATTAATTCACCCTTTGCAAGATGCATTTGTCACGAACCGAGCTATTCAAGACAATATTTTAATAGCTCATGAAAATTTTCATTCCTTTATATCGAAAAAAGAAACACAAGGATTTATAGTCCTTAAACTAGACATGGAGAAAGCGTATGATAGAATTGAATTGAACTTCATCATCAAAATAATGGAAAAGTTTGGATTTCATGATAAATTCATTTATTGGATGAAAGAATGCATCACCACGGTTTCTTTTTCTGTTTTGGTTAATAATGGACCAACGGAAATTTTCAAGCCAACAAGAGGACTTCGACAGGGTGACCCCCTCTCACCTTTTCTTTTTATCATTGGATCTGAAATCCTAGCTAGAAAACTACAACAAGCATCTGATAGACCAAGGAATCCGATCGGATTTCAACTAGCAAAAAATGGAACTCGAATTCCGTTCTTAGCCTTTGCTGGCGACATTATGATTTTCTCAAAAGCAAAACAAGAAAAATGTAGAGAAATAAAGGACATTGTTGACGAATACTGTAAAATCTCTGGACAAAAAGTAAACTATCATAAATCAGCATTCCGGGTAACGAAAAAAGCACCGAACACACAGAAATTGAATATTCAAGGCATCCTTACCATCACAAAAATGAATTCTTTGGAAAAATACATGGGCTGCCCTATAATCAAAAGCATGGTGAATATGAATACCTTTGCCGACCTCATAACTAGTACCCATCAACAATTAACTAAATGGAAAGCGAATTCGTTATCACAAGCAGGTAGAACGATATTAATAAAGGCGAATCTTGCTTCTAGGCCAAATTTTTTTAATGCAAAGTTTTAGGTTACCAACATAAATTCACAATGAACTAGATAAAATCAACAAATCCTTCTTCTAGAATAAAGACCAATCATACAAACCTCTTATAGGATGGGATAAAATCTGCAAGCCAACTCAACAGGAAGGCCTTGGATTGAGAAAATCTAAGGATATGAACACAACTCTACAATTTAAACTGCTATGGAAATTATTAGTTGAACCAAATAACTGCTGGGTAAAAATTATAACTGAAAAATATCTCAAAAGACAACATATTCTTCACTATGTGAATGAAGGAAATTGCTCATGGCAATGGTAAAAAATGGTTGAAATCTTGGATGACTTTAAGAAAGGACTTATCTGGCAAGTAGGAAATGGTAGAACAATTAAATTCTGGACTGATAAATGGATTTCAAATGTTCATTTATCTGACATCATTAACATGCAACCTCATTTCAACAAAGATGTAACAGTTGCAGAATTTATCCAACAAAACATGACATGGAATAAGGCTATGATTGAACAAGTTTTACCACCGGACTTAACAAAACAAATCATCTCCATACCCATACATGTTCACAATATACATGACAGAATGTACTGGGAGGCTAGTAAAAGTGGATGGCTTTCGACCTAATCTACTATGTATATGATAATTGCAAACAAAAGATACACAACATATGACTCATCATGGATCTGGAAGATGGATACGTATCCAAAGGTAAAGAATTTTATGTTGAAAATTATAAAAAATGGGTTACCTACAAAGGCATGTCTTGCTGAAAAGGGGGTTGTACTACTGCAAGGGTGTGTGCGATGTAGTGCACAAACGGAAGATTTGAACCACTTGTTATTTGAATGTAGCCACACTATGAAAACAATTGAAAAAATAAACAATCAAACACATAGGATACTTCGAACATTAACTATTGGAAATAAAAAACCAAACGAGATAATAGATGATATCCAGACAAAAATAGACCAAGCGCTTTTCGTGGAATTAGCAGTTACTTGGTGGGGGATTTGGTTCTACAGAACCCAACAAAGCTTTTCAAGAACGGATAACGAAAATGATAATATTAAGGATGTACCACTTTATATCAAAAATCAGATTAATTATTGGGAAAAAAAGAATTGGAATCCGAATCACATAGCTGAAAACCAAAAGAAAAATCTTAGTAAAAATAAAGGTAGACGACCAAAAAAGAAATGGAAAAAACCACCGGATGGTTATACAAAAATTAACACGGATGGATCAACATTGAATACTAGCGAATCTAGTTTTGTCTATATATTTCGAAACCATAAGGGTGAACCTAGTAACATCTTCGGGGACAAATGTGATATTTCAACCCCCCTGAGAACAGAAACCTTAGCAGTTAGAAATGCATTAATAAAAGCTTATGAATTAGGACACAACAACAATGAACTCGAATGTGATAATCTGACTATTGTCAACGTTTTGAAGAAGATCTGGCATTGTCCTTGGGATATTGAAATTTTGATTTCTGATATCCTTTGTCTGTTACAACTTTTTTCTACAGTGTAGATCTATCACGTCTTCCAGGGATTCCAACGCTGTTGCTGATTTCATTGCGAGGACGAGCCAGCGGAGTTCCCTTGAAAACATTCAAGCCAATCTAGAACTTTTGTTTCTCATCCGAAAGGATGCTATAAAATGAGGAACCGTCCCTTTGTGATTTCCGGTCTATTTTTTACCTTATAAAAAAAAAGACATATAGCTAAACACAAAGTAAGAAATGGTATTCATAAAATCATTTATTTTTAAAAGTATATACACCAAATATCTCTATTGTTGTTATCAACACAACCAAAAATATACCATCTATGAATGATGATGGCTCAAAATAAATTCTAAGGGATCTAAACCCACTCAGGAATGGGTGTTGCTAGCTACTAAACCTATTTTTGTGCAAAATATTGCCACTTGTTTACCATTTGACTTATTTACTACAATCTGGCCTCAAGTCCTGCCTAACAAGACTTGCATTTTGACTTACCCTTAATGTATCAACATTTACCCTAGTACACGACTTGATTTGTTAATGGTTTCAGTTAAGAACAAGTTATATTGTCTGCCTCTGTACTACCATGATAAGATCTCTGGTATATGGTCTTGTACTAGCTGTAAGAATGATCACCCATTCCATATCATGCTGCATTTGTGTGTGTCTTCACTGGAATGCTTTGACATCTATTGTGATAATCTCATACTGAACAATCCACTGATTCATAATCCTTATGATATATGCTTACTTTATTACATATATTTCACCAATCTTATCAAATATACTTCCTCCTCATCCCATCAATTGCAGTTCTTGTGTGATCCTGAGCAGTTCTATTATGTTAGTAACTTTGTTTTTTCCTTCCAGGAGGTTTTTTTGGTTGCATTATACCTTCTACTACCTACTCATACATACTATGAATTACTCTACCCCAAAAAGGGCATCACTAAAGGCTTTGGTTTTATTATTGTTGGTTTGAAATTCTTCATCACACTGATCCAATGTCAAAAAATCAAATAATTTTCACCAATTTTACAATTGGAGTTTATGTGCTTTCCCCCACATTGATTGATCATAACTCCTTGTCTGCTATCGATCATGCCCTCAATAACAATCTTAAATTTACCAATCACAAATCTAATTATTATCAATTTACACTTACTGTCGGTTTATATGTTATATCTACATGTGATTACTTTGGTTCACTCCATGAACCTTTCTTCACTACTCTCAATCTGATTGTGCAGGGTCTCATTGGACTAAAGCATTCAGTCAAACAAGACTTTCTGGATGGGTCTCTGGTGGTGCCTTCTTTCACTTCTCTCTGGAGCAAAATCTTTACTTCTACCAACAGAAAATTGGCAAAAGCCACAATCACCCATACGAGCAATCTATCTTGCTCCCCTAATAGGATTGGTTACTTATTCATTTCTATCATAATCTCTTGTAACAAGGACATTAATAAAAACTTTGCTCTTTATAATATCAAGTATTTCTCCCATTATGGTTATCCCTTATCCCAACTTGGACCGAATTACAAACATAGATATTTAGACTGTCTGGGTAAGAACAAAGGTCACACGATACCAAACAAAGCAGGAATTATGATAACCAAATTTACCATAAATTATCCCCTCTCTAGAAGAGTTAACATGAAAGGATCAAACAAACAAAAGTTAAAACAATACTTGTGCGATCAATTCCTAACATTAATCTCTCCGCAAGAACAATAATACTTGCAAATAAACCTCATGCGGTTTTATGAAGATAAGCCTTTGGAATTGTCGCGGCATTAGTCGAAAAAACCTTTGGACTGATGTAGAGTCTTTCTGTAAAATCGAGAAAATACAAATTATGGACCTTAGTGGAAACTAGAACCGACAAAGAACCCAAACAACATCTATGGAGGAAAGCTGGTTTTGACAACTTTCACTACTCTCCCGCTAATGGTTTTTCGGGGGGCATTTGTGTAATGTGGAAATCATACCAACTCCAAAACGAGTTATGCGAATTGACACACGTCGATAACCGATTTATCGCTATAAAATATAAGACACTTGACAAAGATATTTGCATCATGCTAATTTTTGCCTATGCACCACCAAAAGAAAATGATAAAGACCATTTCTGGTCCATTTTATCAAACTTCATCACTCCGGCAAATATACCTTGCCTTGTCATAGGAGACCTAAACGAAATACAAAACAATATGGAAAGAATAGGGGGTGGTCATATCCCACCGTCGAAATTATTTAGATTAAACAATTTCAAAAATCAATGTGACCTTTTAGACATCATGATATGCGATATATTGTATAGCGCATCTAGTGGTTATTAGCATGATTTAGGTGATGTTTGGATATTATTTGATCGTAATTCTGTAATCCGGAAGAGAAGACTAGAAGTGAAGAAATCATGGGATTTACAGAGGTTTGAAGTGCATTGAAGAGTAGAAGAACAGTATGCTGAATTCAATTGCTTCGTTCTCTTTACTCAGATGTCCAAATAGAGTGATTCCAATTCTAGGAGTTAGATCTTGAAGTCTACTGCAAGTTCTCAAAATATGAGCGTAATCCGAGTTGAGAATCAAAAGTTATGACGTTTGTACGGAAGTGTCGCAGCTGTTGGAGTACCACCGCACCCGCGGCAACATCACCGCACCCCGCGGTGAGCCAGCAGAGAAGAAGGCGCGAAGTTCTGGAAGACCACCGCACCCCGCGGTGGGTATTGCCGCACCCAGCGGTGACGATGCGCTGAAGACTTTCCCGGATTTATTTCCGGAATTTCTATTTCCTTTTTATTTTATTTCTGAAACTTTGTTTCCAAGTTTGTTATTTTTTTTTCTTTATTTCTGAATTATTTGCCCTAGTATTTAAGGATCTATTCTAATAACCCTAGTTGCCACCTTTCATAGTTTTTCTCTCACAAACCCTATGAAGAACTAAGCTTCCATTGTTGCACTTGACGTTTTGAAGCCTTCAATTGATTGGTTGTGAGTTTTCTACTCTTGTTCGATTTCCTATCTAGTTGGATTAATTCTCTTGTGCTTGAATGTTTATTGGTTTATGTTGATTTATCTAGAGTAGATACCTAGGTCTATTGATATCTTCCTAATTGCTAGGATTTGTGATTCCGGGTTCGGGTTGCATATCTAGTAGCAAACACGATTTACATAAGCGGGTTGCGAGTGTTTATCGTGAGAGAGAGTTAATTGCATGCTATAGTAACGGGTTATTTCTATTGCATGTATCTTGTTGAATCCTTGGTTGAATGCTATTGCTTTATTGAGTCTTGAAGGTTTTCGGATTTGATTTGGTAATAAGTACTATTAGGGCTGGTAGAACTAATAGTTACCTAAGATCGGGATAAGGACAACTATAGGAAAGATAAGAACTTGAGACTAATAGAATTCAGTGATCAACCATATCTCTTGTTGTGTGGATCTTTGTCAGGTGTGACGCTTTTCTCCATCATATTCACAACCTTTACTTGCGAACTTGTTTACTTGTTACTTGGTCACTAAGAAACCGATACAAACCCCCCCCCCCCTAGTTCCTAGTTGGTGACTTGAGAAACACAAGAATAGATAACATGATTCCCTTGGGTTCGACCCTGACTTGCTTGCTATACTCTTTAGTAGGTACTTTAGGATTTCTTTGATTAGGCATACGACTTTAGGCCTGTCACATCACAACACAAGGGGGTGACTTCACTTGGAGGAAAAATAGAACAGTAATTGATAACATGTACTCTAAACTAGACAGAATCTTAATCCATAACCAAATCATACAATGGTTCCCTGAAATTTTCACAAAAAATCATGCATTTACCTCATCAGATCACTGCCCTATTTCAGTTGAATTAGAAAACCAATCTCATAACAAAGCTCAACCATTCAAATTTGAGAGAATGTGGGCCCATAGAAAGGACTTTGAGAATATAGTTAAACAAGCTTGGCAGATCAATCCCCAAGGCTCTAATATGTACAAACTCATAAAGAAAACTTACGCTCTTAAAACCAGCGCAAAACACTGGAACAAATCTACCTTTGGTAATATCTTCAAACAACTAAAGAAGTAGAAGATGCACTAACAATAATCCAAAAAGACATTATTCTCAACCCGAACAACAGTTTGCTCACCAAACAGAATAGATTAATAACCAAAAAAGAGAATCTCCTCTCTTTCCACAAAAAATACTGGAGCTAGCGCGCCAAAACTAAACACATAAAATCCATTGATACAAAAAATACTGGAGCCAGCTTTGGAAATTGTGTAATTTTCTTCACAATATACCATAAAAAGGTATTTATAATTATTCTTTACCAAACACAATTATACCAAAAAAGTATATATCCACAAAAATGTCTTTATAAATGACTATACCAAACAAACCCTAATGTGCACCACGAATTTTAGAATGGACTAACGGTCTGAAAATGAATAAAAGTACTTCGCGTTTTTCTTACAATCATGGTTCATATTATGTTTTTACCCCGATTACTTAATATCGCTCCAACAATTGCACGAAGAATGACCATCTTTGTATTAGTGTATGTACAAAAATGATTAACATCTAAGACATGTCCACACGAAAAGTTATAAACATATGTGCATAGTAGTGGTGAACATCTATGCACAAAAGTGTTGAACATCTAAGACATGTTCACAGCGAAAAGTATTGTACAATACGAGAAAAGGATGAACATGCATGCATAAAAAGTGATGAATATCTAGGCATATAGGTGATGAACATATATGGGCAAAAGTGATCAACATCTAAGAAATGTTCACACGAAAAACGATGAATATGAATGCATAAAAAAATGATTAATAATTAGATACAAAAGTGGTGAACATCTCAGCATGAAAGTGGTGAATATTTGTGCAAAAAAGTGATGATCGTTGTGCGCTCGATTTGTTTCCAAATAACGCATGTAATCCGGAAAAAAATGGTCGTGTTTTTTTTCCATTTTTTAATGAAAGTGTAATTTGAGCCGCTTGTTTTTCAGATCTTGACGGCCGAAAATCATTCTCATTTCTCTCTTACATACCCGTTCTCATAGGATGTGTTTCCTTCTATATCAATTATCTACAAATTATCTATACTTTTTTTTCTCTAAATCTTAGAACGGTAAATAAGGATTTTTTTGGCCCTAATAGCATTTCTTTGTATAATGAGGTCTATTTAGTAAAAGTATTTATGACACTTTGGAAATTCTGCGAAATTAGTATCCACAATGGTGGATCTAGGAGTTTCTTTAACAAATTAAAATAAAGATAATGTGAGAGTTTTTTAAAAGAGAAACCAACTTTGGTTTGTTTCTCTTACAAAAAGTTGCATGTGAATAACTTTTTAGATAGCTTTTACAATCCTTTGGGTAAAAAGTATTTAATTTTTTATTTCGATAAACAATTTTTTTCATATGGATATAAAATACGAAATTTTATATAGGTTTCTGGATTGTGAGAGAAAATGGGACATAGTTTCCTAAGGTATGTGATGGAATGAGAAAAGCTGAAAAATATAATAAGAAACTTTAAATGAGTTTCATCCCTGGCTGTGAATGCTCTTACCCCGCTCCTAAAAAAAAATGGAGAAAATATTTTTTTCCTGGGGGACTGTGTATACTTATTTTAAATAAAAGATTTTTTACCAAAAATTAACATTATAAAGTTATGGATAAACAAACTCTAAATCTCGTATAAAGCATGAGAATTATGCTAATTAGTAATTGATTGATTATACAACATCCATTTTAACATGCCTGCAAAATTCAAATATGAAGTTAAGAAAAGACCGAATGAGATCTATCAAAAACATATTAATAAATCCTTAGATGGATAGGTTACTTAGACCACCCACATCGGTGAGTTTTTAACATTTTATATAATAGATTTTTTTACTGTTTACGTGAAAAGCTAAAAAACCAAGCTTTTAGTTTTTTGCTAAGAAACCTGTAAAAAACCATCACATGTAAAGGCTTGTTGGATAATAAATAGTTTCTTGGTTCAAAAGTAAAAAAAAAACAGTATCATTTTGAGTGGAGGGATTATGTAACCCCAGACGCAGCCTTATGTCAGATGTCACCTTCTGATGTGGTAAGAAAAATGGGTTGTGGGCTGTTGGATTGAAATGAAATGGATGGCTCTTATAAATAGGTGAAAAGTTGATTAATTTGGTTATTTAACCCAATTTCTAGCCTAAAAAACAATGAATTGAGAGAAAAAAAATATTTTCAATTCAATTTTATCTTCTCATAGACACCCATTTTATATATGTTAATTATAGAATATTTTTTATTGAATATAAGTAAGATAAACAATGTAATATTTTAAAATGATTTTAGTATTTATTATGAGTACGTTATTTTTTGTATTTAAAAAAATCATATGATGTATATGTTATATGATATTAAATAATAAAATAAATATTTTACAAGACATTAGACATGAACATTTATATATTACAAGACATATAACATAAATTTTAACATATTACAACAACATTACACATGAAATAATATATTACATCAACATTACACATGAAATAATATATTACATCAACATTACACATGAATTTAAAAATATTAAAATAACATTACACATGAAAATTAAGATATTACAAGACATTACACATAATATATATACATAAAATTGAAAACTGAAATGTATTCAACAAGTTCAAAACATTCTAATTATAGTTTATTTTTTTAATAAATATTATACCATATTAATATGGTTGTCTTTTTAATTAAAATTTTAAACTATAAAATTTTACATTTTATATTCAAAATATTATTATATTTTTAAATAGTTGATAAGTAAATAAAGTTATAGTTAAAAAACTTGAGTTAAAAAACCATGATATGGATAAAAAGTAGAATAGGTTTTTAAAATGATGTGGAAGAGAGAGAAAGTTGAAAAAATTGTTAAAAAATCAAGTTAAAAAACTTACCAATGTGGATGGTCTTAGGGTTTGTTTGTTATACATATTTATAATGAAATTTATGTGGATAAAGACTTTTATAATATAATGGTGTTTGGTGAAATATAATTATAAAATACTTTTTATAATAAATTGTGAAATAATAGTTTCACAAACTCTAAAATATCAAAAGTATTTGTTGACAAACCTCTTTATAAATAATAAAGCTATTATAAATAGGCTTACTAAACAAACCCTTAATTTCCAAATGCCAAAATTCAAACCTCGACAAAACTAAGGATATGATGTTACAGAATAAATTAAGTGTACATTCATGTACATCAAACCCGGTGGCGGTGGGTGTGATGATGGATCACAAACGAAGCAGTGGAGCCCACTTATAGCTTGAGAAAGTGGAATCTAGAAGGATCCACATAGGACAAGTTATACATTTCTACATTCATATGCATCAAATCCTGTGAATGTGATGATATATGGATCATAAATCTAGAAGGATCCGCATATCTCACGGAGAAGGATCTCAACAGATTCTCCGCCTCCGCCTCCGCCTCCTCCTCCTGGTCCCACGCCCTCCCCTCGTCGAAATTCTGCGCGTACGTGTACGCGTCGTAGTAGCCCCTGCTACGCCGTTGAGCTGATCCTCGCCCCAACAACCTCGTACGCAGCCTGTTCCAAGCCACTCTCCACCGGGCTAGCTTGCCGCAACAGCGGGAGATGATGTCGCCGTCATCTTGGTAAACCGCGGGTCCGCCCAGCCGGATCACGTCTTTGCCGGACCTGCAGCTCCAGCTTCTCATATCCATTTGATTGATTGATTGATTGATTGATTGATTGATTGATTGATGAGTTCTAGTAAGTGAGATGAGTTGGGTTTCTCGCTTTATTGAGATGAACCGTCGTCTTTGACTATCCGCCAACTTTGACTCCCCTGCTTCACTTTTATTTGTCCAAATTATTTCAAAACAAAATGCGATGTATGAATGTATGTGAAGGTTATCTTCATACCGAATAAGATTAATTAAAAGAAATAGGTCTTTTTTCTATTTGATAGAACGCATAATAAGAATTCAGATTTAAAACTATTATCTTAAAATAAAAAAGATAAAATGTTATAAAAAAATAAAATAAAAGATCCTAAATCAATTACTTTATAAAAGCGTATACAATTTAGAGTTTTTTTTTTCTATACTATGAAGACATGTGGTATGATTGAGATAGATTATAAGGCTGAGCATCATTAGCTTGCACGCTACCGAAACGGTTTGTATATACATAAGAAATTTATGGTGTATAGCTGGAGACGCCTTAAACAAGTTCTACATTTGTCCGTTTATATTAGCCCCCAATATTGACTTGGTCATAAGATTATACTGAGTATGAATGTATGAGTTGTTAGGTAAGTTAATTTCGTTTTTGCTCTAAAATTAAGTCCACATTGGATTCTTCCGCAAATGCATGTAACTGCTTCTTCTTTTTGTAGTAAATGTAACATCTTCTTTAACTTGATACAATGAGCGTTTAAAATGTTTTACATAAACTATTGTAATTATTGCAAAGAAGTTTTACATGTACTCATTGTGTTGGTTCATTGCCACTCTTATATATATATATTTTAAAGGATTGTAAGACACACATATATATCTTACCGATAATCTAAAAACTTTACTATATTCACATTTGATTATTTAAGAATTTGGAGCATTTTTCGCGACTGATCAGAGATCTTGAGTCTTTTAGACACGCAAACAAGATAAATGTGAACGTGGGTAGCTAGGTTGCTAGTACTGATTTGTGTATTACAAAAATCGTGCACATACCCATAAGTGTTAGTCAATTAACTAAGGCTAAACTCGTAATCGGTCTATACCAGCTATATGAATTTATTAATAGCCATGCCAAACTTGGATATCGACCAAAGTCGCCTATTCGCTTTCTTACAAGGCAAACTGAAATGAAAATATAAAAACTCTAATTGAGAGCAATATTTACCGATGGCATGGTTTCGGAATTAGCGGTTTTCGTTTCCAGAATTGAAGGTTTCAGCTGAAAATGAGAATCGAAACCGGTCAAGTCTGGTTCCATCCAGTTTCGTCCTAGTTTTTTTTTAAAAAGAAACATTTTAAAAGAATTTAAATAAGGTGAAACCGGGGGTTTTGGCTCCGAAACTAGGGGTTATGGGCGCCGGAGCCTCCGGTTTGGAGCCGGTTTTGCTAAAAAAATATTCAATTTTTTAAAAAAAAAGGTGGAATTGAAGATTCTGAATCGGTTCTGGAACCTTTAGTTCTCCGGCTTTATATTTATGGAAACCGGATTAAGAAGGTTTTTCCGATTCCGTCCAGTTCCGATTCTATTTTTTCGATTCCGGAATGCCCGGTTGTCTCGATCGGTTCGAACCGAACGGGAGCCATCTCTAGAAATATTGTGATATAGACATGAGTTGGAAACAATGAATTAAATGCACCACTACAATTAAACAAGTAGGTCGAGTGTTTGGGGTATTAGTTAAGGCTCATGCGCAGATATATAAGTTTGAATTTTCTTTGTGGCATAAAATCGCTTGTGAGAGGAAAAGTCACTAGTTTAATGGGCCACAAAGTAGTAGGTCTGGTCGATCAAATCGGACTAAAGACCATAAAAAATTAGAGAAAATTGGGCACGAAGGGTATCTTAAGGTAAAAAATAGTAAATTTAGGTCCATTTTTCTAAAATTGCAAGTATGACCCATTTATTACTACACATATGGTCCAAATGGGGTGGAAGTATTTTTTGTAGGGTTTAGGGTGTAGGATTTAGGAGTTTTTAAAGGCTTAGAGGGTCAAGGAGCTAATTTATTTAATTAGGAGTCCAAACTTGCTATTTGACCACCCTTAAGGGGTCAAAAATCCTAAGGATCGAAAAAATAATTTAACAAGTAGGAATCGCTGATGAATAAGTGATACGTGATGAGGCCGGTCGTTGGATGTGGGGCGCTATATAATTACCATTCGATGTTAATTGAAATCAAACACAAACCAACCCGCAGTAAATCTAAATTCGAACATGACCCGACCCGTGTTAACCCAAACCCGAACATAATCTGACCCATATTAAGTCAAACTCAAACATAAATTGACCCACACTAACCCAAACCCGGACAAGACCGAAATATGCACAAGCTTAATTCGACAAGAACCGACCCGAATAAGTGTTCCACCCAAAAGTGACATGGTTCGAAATAGCCCAAATTCGAAATAAACCGAACACAACTAGAACCGATCCGAATTAGAGTTCAACCGAAAAGTGACCCAATTTGAAATAGCCCAAACCCAAAATGAAACCCAACCCGAACCGCTCAAATGTCACTTCTAGATATGTTCATCAAAGCATTTAAGTAGCTTGGAGTCCTGGTTAATTGAGAGTAAGTGTAAAGGTTGATTTTGAGATTGTTCTCCGTTTTCTCTCCAAAGCACATCGATTTACCCTTGCTCTTTCCCGATACATTTAGGATGTGTATGGATGGCCAGAGATAATACATTAAGTTGCGTTAAATTTTATTATGTTTGGCGATCCAAACACATCCTTATTTTGCTGGAAGACCGAGGCTCACCTAATATTTTGAGTGTTTATAATATTTAGAGGCATTTATCACTATTGGTTAGCTAATTCTATTTTTTCATATTCATTAGTATGTTATGTATTAGATGAATGTCCTTTTAATTGTATGTAGTGTTATTTTGATGAGGTTAACAATGCAATATACGCGCCTTTTGCTGTCTATCTACACACATACCCGTCACTCATACGTGTTGTGTATGTATGAAAATGCCATGTCTACGCATTGCACATGCATAACTTTATAAACAGATATATACATATTCGGTTATGGAAAAAAGTTACAAAATAAGGCATCCTGGTCGCGCGCTCAACTAGGATGTGTGGCTACGACGGATAAATTACAAAAAAAGATTTTCTTTATGTGGGAGGTCAACCATTTCGGTAATGCTCTTGTCCTAACATGCTTAACCTCATAAGTCTTTGTCGTTACTTGAACCTTGAAAATGAAGAAATCTTGTTGATAGGTAAAACTTTAAACCTTTATAAATCAATCTTTAATCCGGCTGAAATGGTCTTTCATTTCCAAGGAATAGTTAGAAATTTATCGATATATAACACTCATATCGATCAAAAGATTCAAAACCTTTATTGGTATTGGAAATGAGTTCATCCATTTTTCTTTTTTACATTTTTGTTGTTACGTATGTCATAGATGTTTTGGATTTTGTGGATGATTATGTGTTGGTGTGGATGTTTATGTTTCGATTAGATAATATTACGATATTCAGTAGTATTCGGTATTCAATACTATTAATAACGATATCTAATAGTATTGATCTTACGATATGCGTGTAATACCCGAGACCTTAGAAGCATCATCACATGCCAACGTGAGGATTTCTTAGGAGTTTATCCATCCTAATACTACTCTCGCCATGTACGCTTAACCTTATATTTCTTTGTCCTCACTAGAAACTTGAAAAGGGAGAGCTCTTCAATCCTTATATATAAACCAATCTCAAGTCCGGGGTATTACAAACTCCTCCACTTAAACCCATTGACATCCTTGTGAAGGCCCAAAAACGCTCTCTGAGTCGATTGACCATCCACTGGACAAAGCACACTTGTAACCGAGAGTCAACTCTGATACCATTTCTAAGACTCGAAGTGTCATCCCATGGCAACGGGAGAACTTCCCGGGAAGTCACTTATGTTGGTACTACTCTCATCCTAGCACGCTTAACCTCAAAGTTCTTTGTCCTCAATTGAAACATGAAAATGAAGAGATCCTAGTAACATGGGTAGAACTCTAATCGTTATAAATCAATTATGAATCTGGGGTGTTACAATTTGTAAGGCCCAAGACCGTAGGAGTATCAATCCATGCCAACCTGATGACTTTTGTAGAGGTCACTCATCCTGGTAATACTCTTGCCCTAGCACGCTTAACCTTGGAGTTCTTTGTCTTTGATAAGCACTACTTTGTAGAGCTTAACTAAGAGTTGTTAGAGGTTTTATTGGTGCCATTCGGGTAGATTTAGACACATTCTTGTGTATGGCGTTTGGAGGCAAAGTTGGTGTTTTTTGGAGGTGTTTGAGCTACTTTGGAGATCATGAAGACACTGAGGAAGGAAGCCATCAAGAGAAGACGCCAAGGAGTGAAGAGGAGACGGGTTTGTGTAAGGCAAAGGACAAGAATGCCGAGCATTAACCGCGATCGCGGGACTCGGAGCATGTCGAGAGTTTTCTGCGGGCGCGGAGAGATTCAAGGGCGCGGAGCCACATGGGCCGCGATCAAGGTCCACCACCCGCGATTGCGGGTCTGACACGGCAGAGGCTCGGACTTATTCCGAATTATCTTTTTAGTTTTCTTTTCCCTTTTTCTTATTTCCATTTCAGTTATTTTTCTTAATGGGCTAGGTCATTTGTTAGGGCCCTATAAATACTCTCCTTATGCATTAGGGTTAGAGGGAGGGGAGACACGCTTTAGTTGCAATTTTCATTCATCGTTGTTTTCTTTTCCTTTGAAGTTTTCACCATGTCTATGAGGAGCTAAGCCTCTTTGGCTTAGTCCGGTAATGGAAGCATGAGTTCGTTCATCTGGTTGTGAGGTTTTGTTCCTATCTATCTATCCTATTGAGTTATATCTTTTCTCTGAGCAAATTCATATTTGAATGTTTGTTGGTTTATCTAGACTGATCACCTAGGTTTATTTCTTTCATTCTTATTGCTAATACTAGGGAACTGTTGGGCTAACACTCTAGTATAAGTAGCAAGCATTGATTGTTATCTGCATCTGTGGATTATATCTATGTGGGAATTTATTACATGGTAAATACATCTGAGCGAGCGTTCTGTGTATCCTGGTTAATTCTTATATGCATTGCTGCCTTTGGGCTGAACCTTTAGTAGTACTAGGGTTATTCATTGGTAAGGGTTCTTTGTGGAAGGTTTCCCTCTGAATTTACATAAGATCGGGACAAGAATAATTGAATAGGAAGATAGGACTTAATCTATGAACAACCTTTGAATGACTTATGTGGACATTACTTGGCTAAGTGTTTTTCTCTATTGATATTTCATCCATTCTACTTTGTTTTGTTTGTTTCGTTTGCAACCAACCAACCATACAACCCCCCTTTGTGACATTGCATGCTACCACCATTGAATTCCTTCCTTCTCTGTGGGATCGACCCTGACTTGCTTACTATACTTTGTTTAGTGAGGATTTTAGGATTTACTTTTGATTAGGGGTACGACGACTATCCCTCCTACCAAATTTTGGCGCCGTTGCCGGGGAAGGCAATTGCGGATTTTTGGTGTTCTGCATGCTTTGTGTGTTTTTGAATTTTTCTTTGTGATTTTCGTGTGTTTGCTTGTGTGTGTGGACCTATCTTATGGTCCATACCCGTACTGTTGATTCTCCACCTTTAGATCCTGATCCAGAGATTGAGAGAACTTTCTCCCAAGGACGCAGAGTGAATCGAGCTTTGGTCTTTGAGAATCCCACTTTTGAGATGGCGGACGAGGTACCACCACCTACGTTGAGGCAACTGACTGCGCCTAACTTGACGCAGCAGCCACTGGCCGTACAATTCCCTGAGCTAGGCACGGGAGTGAACTTTGAGCTCAAGTCTGGTCTTATCCATCTTTTGCCTCAGTTCCATGGGCTAGCTGGAGAGGACCCAAACAAGCACCTCTCGGAGTTCCACGCCGTGTGCAGTTCCATAAAGCCACGGAATGTCACTGAGGATCAAATCACGTTGAGGGCTTTTCCTTTTTCACTTAAGGATTCAGCCAACGACTGGTTTTACTACCTCACCCCAGGAAGCATCAACACCTGGGAGAAAATGAAGAAGGCGTTCCTGGAAAAGTACTTTCCAGCAACGAAGCTGAACAGTCTCAAGCGCAACATGAGCAACATTGAGCAGCATGGGACAGAGACGCTCTACGAGTACTACGAGCGTTTCAAGAGGTTGTGCTCTAGCTGTCCCTATCACGGGTATTCAGACCAGGATTTGGTCTTATATCTGTACGGGGGATTGCTGGATGAAGAGCGACGAATGGTGAACGCGGCGTGTAGGGGAAACATACTGAACAAAACCCCTACTGCTGCATTTGAGATTTTCAGCGAGTTGTCGGAAGGCTCAAGGCAATTCAGCAAGAGGGCGAGCGCCCAGGCTGTGAAAGCCACTTCAAGTGAGAATGTTCCCCCATCTATGGCAAGGGAAGTGAGCGAAATGAAGGAGATGATCAAGGTTTTGATGAGGAAGGAAGGACCCCAGAGGGTCAAGGAGTGCGAATTTTGCTATGCCACCACGCATGCAACTGACGCATGTCCTACACTCCATGAGGAGCCCACTGAGCAAGTCAACGCTGTTGGAGGGTACCAACAAAGACAACGGTACGACCCCTACTCCAGTACCTATAATCCAGGATAGAGAGACCATCCTAACTTGAGGTACGGGAACACGCACAATGTGGAGAACCCCCCTGAGTTCCGACCAAGACCCCCTCAGCAATACCACCAGCAGCAACAGTACCCCCAACGACCATTCCAAGGAGGCCAGCAGTTCAGAGGCCCAGCAGAGCAGAGACCGCAAGGACAAGGAGCTCCTCGCGCTATGAATCTAGAGGACCAGGTCAATACACTGGCGCAGCACATGACCACGCTGACGCGGACAGTAGGAACCATGCAGCAAAACATGGTTCAGTTCCAACATGAGACCAAGTCCAGTATCCAGAACCTAGAGAAGCAGGTAGGGCAGATCTCCCAGGCGGTCAGCAAGCTCGAAGCTAGAGAGTCACGAGCACTCCCATCTCAAACTGAGATTAATCCAAGGCAAAACGTCAACTGCATGACGTCAAGACCAAGATGGGAAAATGAAGAAGAGAAGCTGGAATTAAAAGAGAAGTACGAGGCAAAACCGCAATCGCGGGGCGACAGCCGCGATCGCGGGTTTACGGACCCAAAAGCCGAGAAAAACTCGAGCATAAATTCGAGCATTAACCGCGATCGCGGGCATGACAGCCACGATCGCGGGGAACCAGTGCGAGAACCGCGATCGCGGGTTGACACCCGCGATCAACTCTCGGAAAGCGCTCCGCCTCGCAAGACATTTATGAACAAGTATGACTATCCGGAGGAAAATTTTGACATCCCGGTGCCATTCCCTGCAGCATTAGAAGATGAAGGGAATACGGAAATATACTGCGAGATATACCAGGGCTACCCGGAGAGCCCCTTCTTGAGAGAGCTACGCAAGACCATAGCGGAGCAAAAGGAGCGATCTAAGAAGAAGCCAAAGGTCAAGAAGGATATCTCGGCTGTGGTGCAGAAGAGGATTCCCAAGAAGTGTGAGGATCCTGGAATGTTCAGCGTGCCCTGCAAGATTGGGGAGACTGAATTCAGCGAGACATTGCTGGATTTGGGAGCTTCAATCAATGTCTTGCCACTGTCCGTCTATAACAACCTCGACGTCGGACCATTAGAGAGCACGGAAATCGTCATCTAACTGGCTGACAACTCCGTCATCACTCCTGAGGGCGTTGTGAAGGACGTACTGGTAAGCGTCGATACCCTTGTTTTTCCTGTAGACTTCTTTGTCATGAACACATGGGAACGAGGAGGACGAGTAATGCTAGGGAGGCCTTTCATGAAGACCTCCAACACAAAGATCGACGTGGGCAGATGCACAATCAGCATGGAGTTCGACAAGAGGAAGACAGAGTATAGGCTAGAGAACATTCTGGAGCATCCTCCAGATACAAGAGCAAGGAGTACGATTGCAGGAGGCAACCCCGGATGAGAAGTACAGCAGGACGTCGTGCCGCGACGATAACTATGGCGCTGCTCGAGAGGCAACCCGAGGTATGAGTCGTTGAACTCATTTATGTTTTTACCTTTCTTAGGACTTAGATTTTATTTTTTTTTCTTTGCACTTGTTTTTCTTTTTCTGTGGGCACTAGAACTAACTATGCAGCGGACGCCAGAATCCAACACCCACGATCGCGGTTTCCCCTCGGTGATCCATGGCGAGTTCTAACAAAAAAAATGGCGCGTTTTTCGAGGCAATCAGCGCCTCGTAACTCACGCCGACTGTTACGGATGCAGGGGCATTAACCCCGCGATCGCGGGTCCTCATCATGGCGATTATAAAGGCGAGAGGCGGTGGAGGCATTTTACAACACCTCCACCTCCACCTCTCACTCTCATCAGATCGGATCTCCGACTCCGACCACCGTGACGTCCCCTGCAGCCCCGCGCTATTGTTCCTCCGACCGCGACGTCGTTTGGGTGAGATCTCCAATTTTTAACTCTTGGATTTCTCATAGCCTCACGAGCCGCGATCGCCGGACCCACGCCAAACCCCGTGACCACCGCGCGCCACCGCAAAGCACTAGAGCCATTTTTCTCGAAGTTCGCTGCAAACCCAGAAACTGCGATCACCGGCATCAACCCCGCGATCGCGGCCCATCTTCTCCAGCGAGCTTCGAGTCGAGAATAAACCGCAACCGCACCCCACACCCCGCGATCGCGGGTCCCTCCGGTACTCTTTCTATTGTGCTTTCTCGCTCCTTTTTCCCACCATGGCAGCCTTCGTAGGCAACATGAGGAGCCAGAGGCACAAGCGCTACTACGAGACGTTCAGCGCGCGGAAGTTCGTCCAGACGAAGTTCATCGGCCAACGCTGCAACGACTCGGACTAGAGGACTGCACACAATAGTTGATGAGCCACGGAGGGCTCGGCAACTTCATTGACCTAGCCGCCCCGTCCTCGCACGAGCTGACCCTGGAGTTTCTGGCCACGTTGGAGCGCCACGACGACGGGATCACATTCAACCTGCTGGGGCGGTAGAGGATGATGTCCTACCAAGGTCTGTGGGACCTGTTTGGCGTTACTGAGGCTCCCGCCGAGGATTGGGAGGCCGCAGGCACCTTGCCAGAGCTCTTCTGGCAGGATGCGACCCGAGAGGTACTCAACCCCAGTGCCGACGAGTATAACTATAAGCTGACGCACCCCTGTCTGAGGTTGGCGCACAAGGTGCTCGCCATGTCCTTCCTGGGACAGGGGGAGGTGAACAAGGTTCCGACGCTGGACCTTACAGTGCTCTGGTGTTTGACACCAGAGAGCCACAACACCCCCGACTGGGTCGATTTGTTCCTCTCCAGCTGTCTCGGGCTGAGGGAGAAGATGGGTGGCAAGATCTCCATGGGGGGCATGGTGACGCTTATCTCCCAGCAATACGAGAACATCGCGGACCATTGGGATTTCCCCGCCGACATCTACACCTACAACATCACACTGCTGCGGAGATCCCATCTGCTGGAGGTCCGTGGTGGAGAGTACACCTGACTCTCCAAGAAGGAAAGGACCCACCGAATGAGGCTGCCTTGTCCGATGCCTTATGGGCCCCGGGCGAGGGATTTTTACCTCTATGCCAATGGAGAGCAGGGGTCGTCGTCCGAAGACGAAGGGGACGACGACGACAACGAGGAGGAGGAGGAAGCGACTGCAGCGGTGGACATGGAGAGCGATGTGCCATCCCCGCTGCGTTCCAGGGGCCCACATGTTTACCCTGACTATACCTACCAGGCATCTGGGTCTGGTAGTGGATCTGGAGGGGCGCCCTAGGACCAGCTCCTGGACAAAATGGCCAACCTGCAACTGAGGCAGGCCGAGAATATACGAAGGAATGTCGAGTGGGAACGCGGCATCTCCTAGAGGCTAGAGGAGCATCAGAGGAGAAGCGTTCAGTGGGAACGCCAAGTCTCCACCCGCCTGGATGAGCAGGAGCGGCGGAGCGCTGAGTGGCAGCGCAACATGGAGGTCAACCTTGCATACCACGCCAACCGCATGGACAGTCACCTCACCACTGTTGAGGACCAGGTGGTTCAGATGCAGAGGAGAGCTGAGGCTTTCTTCAACGCTTATGGGTATTGGCCTCCACCCCAGTGAGTATTTCTATTTTCCCCTTATCTGTTTCTTGTCTTCCATACATTGAGGACAATGCATGATTTAAGCATGGGGGAATAGAGTATTCACTATCTATCTTGTACATATTTCTTTTCCAGCATTGTACTTTGATTTTTAGCATTTCGAATTTCAGCATTTCTTTTCAAAAAAAAAAAATCGAAAATCCTAGGACAAGCTGAAAACCTGAAAGGGCGGCTTGGGTAAAAAGCAGGTGACCCGGACCAGCGCTAGGCTGGGGTAAGAAGGTGTCTGAGTGACGTGAGCATATATGAGCACATCTATGAAAAAAATATGAGTGGCTAGGATGAAAGACATATTGTAATACTGTTATCCAAATTTGAAACTTTGTGAAATGTTGAAACTTTGTGAAATTTGAATTATACCTTAAATCAAATCATAAACATCCACAAAATCCAAAACATAAACATCCACGCCAAAACATAATCATCCACAAAATTCGTAATATCAAAGACATATTGTAATACTGTTATCCAAATTTGAGACTTGTATATAAAAGATTAAATTGCTACCTATGTCAATAAGATCTTTTCATTCTCATGGTTCAAGTGAAAAAACCTTTTGAGGTTAAGCGTGATAGGGTGAGAGAAGTACATGATGGGTGACATCCTAGTAAGGCTATTTTTTATTAATTTGATCAGTTGTGGCCAACCATCTTGGTTGAACACGCGGTCAAGACGCATTGTAAATGTATATTTTCTTATAATTGTATATGTGTATATCTAGTTTATGAAGCCATACTTCCGCAATGCATGGACGTGGGCTTTTTACACTTGCGCAATGGTATGCATGACACGTTTGTGCGTAAATAGACAAAAAAAAAGTGTGTATATAACATTGGCTTAAAAAACCCAAAGAATAATATTACTATTATATTTGTTTTTAACAAAAAAACAATCAAAACCTACAGGACAATATATGCGAAGATCCCACAGGAAATATTATCTATACTAAAGGTATAATTCTCTCTCTTACGTGTCACTCTGTGAGATATGTCACATTGGCAAATTTCAATGTTCATTTACAATGATGCCATTCTCTTATTTTAAAATTTACATATTCTATACTATTTATTTTTAACTAAAACAACTTACCTTAATTATACATATAAATCATTTCAAAAGATTATATATATATATATTCTTTCCTTATCAGCTACTTATTTGTGACCAAATTTAGCTACTTATATTTCTACTTATTTAGAATATATATATATAGAGTAAGGTTCCGGTGCGGAGCACTCTTACGGTGCGGACGTGCGGACATGCACTATAGGGCCTTATTTGTGCACTTTTCCAAAAATTGAGAAAAATGTTTGAAATAATTATTATTTTTTTACAAAAGTGCACATTTAAGACGTTAAAGTGCACAAATAAGGCCCTAAAGTGCATGCTTCGCACGTCCGCACCGTAAGAGTGCTCCGCATATGATCCAAACTCTATATATATAAACTAATAAAAAGCAGAAAGACGTAGTGCAAGGGAAAATTAAATTATATAATCAAAAATTAAGAACGTAGTAATCTTATAGTTTTCAATACTTTCTATATAATTGGTAACATAAAACTCATGATGTAGAATTGCTAAAAAAATGTATTATAATAAAAAAAATTGAAAAAAATATGTAATATAATGTAAAAAGTATTTTTTTCAATTCAAGTAATTATCAGAAATAAAAAATTTTAAAAATCAAAATCTAATTTATATGTTTTTATTTAATTAATTATATGAAATTCTGAATTTGTTTCTCCTTCTTTTTATATAAACCCGCATATACCTTCAAATATTCAATTTATAAATTTCTAATCATGCAATAACACTCCTACATGTCAAAAGATCAAGACTACCATTTATTTAATTAGCTTTCATACGTATTCAATGAAATTTTAGCTTCGTTTCTTATTAACAAAACCGATGCATGACACGAGAACAAATACTACTTTGAATCTATTCATCTATAGCCATGATGTTTATTGATTTATTGATATAAAAATAATATTCATGATTAATACTAAGTGAAATTATCAGTTTTTGCTCAAAATTAATAACGTTTTGTATTAATAAATGACTTATTTAAAAAAAAAATAGCACTCTTTGACAATTTTATAGCTTGGGTATCAATTTTAGAGGTAAATTTATCCAAAACAATAGCACCCGTGCCCCCCACCCCTAATTCTGATTTTCGAGAAAAAGGTATAAAAAAAATCATTTTACCTTTTCTTTTCACGATTTTGGATTTAGAAAAAGGTCAACTAAAATAGTTTCTAAGAATTTCGCATTCAATCTCTGTAAAATCTCTCACTTTCTTCAATCTCTGGGTGCAAAATTCTCGTGGTTTTTGTGAATATATCTTGGGTTCTGGCTGAGTCGTCGATCGTGGACGTGGTCGTGGTCGTGTATGTGGCTGAATGAAGACTCCTCTCGAACGAGGGCAACGTCATGGTTGAGGCTCCTGAAGATCCTTCATCTAGGTGAAAGCAACGTCAAGGCAGCCCGTTCAGTACTTCCGCAGGTGTTCTTGTTTGACCCTTTCCCGGTGGCACCCTTGAGTCTGAGCTGACTCATTGTCTGCCTTAGATTGTTGTGTTCTCTTCTGCTTCGATGTAATTTCTGTGCTTGTCTTTGGTTCTTTCTGTTCGGTTTGTACCAACGCCGATTTTATCGGCCTCTCGAGCTACCCGGTGTGGTTATGTCAAGTATCTTGAAATCTTTCCTCATCAAAAAAAAATCTCTGTAAAATCCATTTTTGGACACAAAAATACATTTTCAAAAAAAAAGTTCATCCCCAAAAACTTGATATGAAAACCAAACTCATGAACAACGTAACTACCCTCAACTTCCCTCCAAACTTTTTGGAATTGCTCGCACATCTATTATCGCCCTTGTGAAGCTCTGTAAGACTTCAAAAACGACATTTTTGAAACTCCATTCTTGTTCGTACTTGTTTGTTTTCGAAACTCCATTGTTGTAAATCACTCTCAAAGACAGCAATTCAAAAAAAACCTAGAAATTTTGTGGCGATTTAAAGAGGCAGTAAGAATTCTAGCCCAAGAAAGGTTGTGTGACATTCCTAATTTGAGATTGGTTTATAAGGATTGAAGTGATACCCATGTCTACAAGAGCTCTTTCTTTTCAGGGTTCAAGTGAGGATAAAGAGGTTTGAAGTTAAGCATGCTAATGCGAGAGTAGTACCTGGATAGGTAACCTCTTGGGAAGTCCTCATGTTGGCATGACTAGCGCTTCTAAGGCCTCAGATATTACAAGTTGCTTCTAAGATGATGGACAACTCCATTGTTGTAAACCGCTCCATGAGGTTACAAGAAAAGAATTGTGGTTTTCAATGAAGGAGTACTATCTCATTACTCGCTTGAACTGTGGAGAACTTCCATCGATGTACACGAAAGAAGACAAGCTGGGCATGGAGCGAATTTTTTGGTGGTCATGATGGTTCTAAGACGATAGTACAAGAAGTATACAACAAATTCAAAGAACATCGTGAGTTGGACACTTACAAACTGAAGTTGTCACTCTTGTTGAAGGTGTTCATGCTTTCAAGGGATAAGAAGAGGCTTGTGAAGCCTCAACATGTGAAGCTATTGAAGAATATGGATAGATTTTATGAGTATCCCTTTCCGGGAAAGGTTGGTTATGAAGAGTTACACAAATCACTGACAAATTCATTGTTCAAAAGGATGGACACAAAAGAGAAGACAAAGTTATTGTCCAACCAAACACGACTTCCATATTCCATTCAAGTACTATCATTGGTGTTTTAGGTATTTTGTTTCCTCATTTTCTACAAATTCAAATTTAGATGGGTGTTGGGGTAGAGCATTCTGTATGAATATGAATTGTCAGATTTGGATTTGTTTGTTAGTGAATCAATTATGATTTGTTGAGTTTTGTGTTGTTTCGAGGGGAATAGTAATCATAATGAAATAACATGTGTTGTTTTGCATTTTTGTATGATGTGTTATGCATTACAATGTGATTGTGGTGATATTTTCAATTTCGAGCATCATGTTATATTTTGGGTGACAGGATCTTGGTAATGCATTGATTTGTTGAGTTGTGTGTTGTTTGGAGGGGGAAAAGTGATAGATTCCAACCTACCCCCTTGATGGTGAAGGACAAATATGAGAATATGAGTGTTTGTTCCAATGGACCCGTGACTAGACCACGTGCTCGAAGCATCGCGCAAGTCACTCAATCCCTATTCATAAGGATGTTAGCCAGCTTTGGTGCCAACATCGTCCCTCCTCCTTGGTTACATTCTTGACCATTGTTGGAGTTGAGGTTTCGTAGGCGTTAACCATTGTACACATAGCGCGGGTGCGCGTGCACCCCATGCGCTCTGACGCCCCAATGTTGTGCCCCTAGCGCTCTAGATGTGTTGCGTCCCCTACGTCGCACTCCTTGTGGTGTCACTTATCTTAGTCTTAAAATTTATGTTATTTTAAGCCATTTGAGACATTCTTGCTAGTATTAGCATTTGAGGTTATTTTAAGGTATTTTGATTTGGACGTGTATGAGCCACATTGTGGGCCGCTAGTCCTTCGTTTATTGTTTTCAATTCGTATAAATACTGTTTATTTACAACAATGAAAGTTAGTTTAGTTTTTGAAGTTTATTCTGAAGTCGAGGTGCATCTCCTTGTCTAAACCGTTGGGCTCTTGTCAAGTTATTTATCGTTCTAAACAAAGAACTAACGTGTGCATCCCCAATGAAGGTCATAACGTTGAACATCTCATTAAAAAGTTGTTGGTTTAAACCGAAATTGGATTTTTGTATAAAAATAAAAATTGAAAATGATTGCAAGAAGATTTATTTTTCGATTTGAATTAATAATTGTCCTGTCATCTTTTCGATTGTGGAGAAATGGTAATCAAGAAATTTTGGAACAAAAAAAATCAATTCTGATTTAAATCGATGTTTTTTTTTTGAAATTCGGTTTCAGATTGGCCGAAACTAACTAAACAAATGGTACATTAACGAAATGGTTGATTGGCAAGTAATATATATTAATGATGGTTTTTTGTAAAATTGAAGATAAGGGTAGTTAAATGAAAAAAAAAAACTTAAAATAAGGGGTAGTTTTTGACAAATTTGAAGATAAAAGATTATTAAATGCAAAAATAGTAAAATACTAAAATAATTGGTGGTTAAGTGAAAAACCCTACAAACAATGGCAATCTTCTTTTACACAATATAATCTAGTTTAAGAAGCTTATAGTAGATTCATATAGTTTAATTTTGTTAATTTTTTTAGTGTGACTCTTCTAAAAAATTTAAAATTTAATCAGCTGAATTTTACTTTTCATTTATTTTAACTTGTAATATTTATGAAGCTAATAAATCCAAGTGCATAGCGTTGGTGCATTATTCATTCTTTTGGGAGCTACAAAGATTAAAAGAAATACTCAAATCGTACGCTAATTGTACACCATCCAAACCTCATCAGCCCCTTCTACTCATGTTGACGATCCATACAAATATTTGCCACGTACATCCAAATTGCTCAAAATTATACATGCCATAATAATTACAATGATTATGACTCTACCAAATAAATGTTGAGTTTTAAACATTTCGATCTTTCAGGTGATACGAAGAAAACACCAGAGATATTTATTTGGTAAACCTCGCATTACAATATATATTGGAATGATAGATGATTGGTGATTCATTAAGAAATCCCCTTAACAACAAATTAAGGGTTTTCAGCAAAAATACGTTCAATTTTTTTGAACCCAAGCTGCGCGCATATACTATAAAATAGTAGTACACATCTGATCGAGATCAATCTATGTTCATAATCCTCCAATAGAGGACAACAACTAGTATTAATAATAAAGTAATACATCATTGTTTGATTGTGCATATAATACGACTACTATTACATATATTACGCAAATACGTACTAAGCAGATTGAAGTGTATTAGGAGAAAGAGGAGTCACGGATCGGAACAAGAACAGGAAGAAGGAGAACGTGGCTTTGAGCGGTGAAAGCGGCACCGGAAAGAGCCCGGGTGCGTTGTCGGCGAGCAAAGGCACATCCCCTTCTGCTTCTCCGTCGCCACCGATGATTCTCCGGCGGTGGCTGCTGCTTTGGGAGATTTGTTGCTATTCCCTTTGGATTCCATTTCTTTTTTTTGCGGTGTCTTAGCTTGAGGAATAATTCAGAAGATTGTAGTGATATTTATAGCGGAATAATATGATATGAGTTACGAGTATGCCGAGGATTGGTTAAGATATCGTCATTTCAAGTGGATTTGGTATCACCCTAAATCTAGGGAGGACCCTCTAGAACTTATTTTTTGGTTAAGCATGTATAACATAATTTAACCTTAAAATATGTTTAGAAAATTATATTTATATTATATAAGATCTATCTATCTTCTATCTATATACTAAATCAGAAGCCTAAATCCTACGTATCGGCTTCACGTTTAATTTGCATACGTGTCGTCACCATATTTAATTCGCCTATGTGTCGGCCTCTGAGCTATGCCACCTCATCCGATATCTTATCTTATTGTTTATTTTCATAACTAATATCTTATTTATTGTTTATTTTCATAACTATTTAAAACTAAATAACAATTATATCATTCTTATCTTATTTCTGAATTTTTACCATAACTATTTTAAACTAAATAATATTTACAATATAAAAACTTGATCTTATTATTTCACTTTAAAAATAGTAATTTCGAATTTTTAAAATAATTATTATTTATGATTTAAAAGCCAATAAATTCATAATTGTCTATATATATACTAATTTAAAACTAAATAATAATTATGTTTACCAAAATAATTATTATTACCAAAACTAATAAATCCATAACTATATATATACTAATTTAAAACTAAATAATAATGTTTTTACGATAACTATTTAAAACTAATTTAACTTTGACAATATAAAAGTTTTATCTTATTATTTCACTTCAAAAATAGTAAATTCGAATTATTAGAGATAATAATTATTAGAGATAAAAATAGAAAATTGTTTTAGAGATAATTTAACTAAGAAGATATTATCTTCTTAGTTAATCTACAATAATAATATTTATTAGAGAGATAGATATAGATGTCTTTTTTTTACCAAGAAAAAGATATAATTTGCATAAATATTAACAACACTTTCCTTATGTATAAGATATAATAATTTTGTATAATAATATATTTTCTCTTACATATATCTTTATTTATTTATTATCAATCTAATCTAATCCTATAATTTATAACTAAGTAAAATTACCATATAGAAAATCTTAAAAAATCTTACTGAAGACTTAGTCCGAATCTATAACTCTCTATATAGAAAATCTTAAAATTCCCTATATTTTCTCTTACATCATGTTAGCCTTTTTCATTTTTGTGCGTTAAGCTATCTTTAGGAACAAAAATCTTACTTTTCATTATCAAAGGTAATTTAGAATATAGGTTACCTATTGGTAAAAAATAAGATAGTTTATATATATATTTTTATTGTATTGTATATCAAGCTCTCTTTATTTTCACCCTAATATATAGTCTTATTTATTGTATATTTCCATAACTATTTAAAACTAAATAATAATTATATCATTTCTTATCTTATTTTGAAATTTTTACCATAACTATTTATCTTATCTTATTGTTTATTCCCATAACTATTTAAAACTAAATAATAATATATCATTTCTTATCTTATTTTAATTTTTTTTATCATAACTATTTAAATCTAAATAATATTGACAATATAAAAAATTTATCTTATTATTTTAGTTTAAAAATAAATAAAAAAATATTTTTTAATAAAAATTATTTATGATTTAAAAACTAATAAATCCATAATTATCTATATATATACTAATTTAAAACTAAATAATAATTATATTCTTTCTTATCTTATTTCCGAATTTTTTTAATCTTTGTGAACAATTTATATTTACCATAACTATAAAAAAATAAATATTAATTATATCATTTCTTATCTTATTGTTTATTTCTTCCTATTTATTTATAAAAACTTTATCTTATTATTTGAATGTTTACCATAACTATTTTGAAACTATTTAATTTTGACAATATAAAACTTTATCTTATTATTTCGGATTAAAAATAATTAATTTGAATTTTTGAAATAAAAAATAATTTGTAATTTAAAAACTAATAAATCCAAAAAATTTGGTTTTTTTGTATAACTTTCCTCATACTTTTAATATATCTTTAAGTATAAGATATAAACACAATATCTTTGTGAACAATCTATATTTACCATAACTATTTAAAACAAAATAATAATTATATCCTTTCTTATCTTTATTTCTTCCTATTTCTTTATAAAAACATTATCTTATTATTTTAATTTTAGCATAACTATTTAAAACTAATTTAATTTTGACAATATAAAACTTTATCTTATTATTTTGGATTAAAAATAATAAATCCGATTTTTTAAATAAAAATTATTTGTTATTTAAAAACTAATTGTAAATATTTTGTTTTTTTTGTATAACGTAACTTTCCTCATACATTTAATATATAAAAACTTTAGCCATAACTAACTTATCATATTCTATGGTTGATATATTTCTAAGGTACAATATCTATCTCCTGTTAAAATATTAAACTTTTAAATTATTATATATCTCTCTCCTTTTATAACAAAAAACTTTTAATAACTAATTCCAAATATGTTGATTTATTTTTATATAAATTTTATTATATGTCTATCTCCTTTTAACAAATTAAACTTTTAAATTATTTTTTCAATTTGTTATTAACTTAAAATAATTCATAATTTATGTGCTTTAAATCAAATAGATTGATTGTGATATACTAATTCCCCATAATATCAAATTTAAGTAGGAGCTAAGATAATTTTCTAGGTTAATATCCAAATTGTACAATTTCAAAGCATGTCTTTTTTTATCTTAATATTAATTATTTTAGCCGTAACTAACATATCAAATTCTTTGGTTGAGATATTTCTAATGTACAATATCTACTTAAGAATTATACTTATAATTGGTAAATATTAACTTTAATTGATTTACACTTTATAGAAAGTTTAATCCACATACGTGTTTAAGCCCACGTTCAATTCGCATATGTGTCGTCACTACGTTCAATTCGCCTATGTGTCGGCCTCTGAGCTATTCCACCTCATCCAGCCCACTAAAAGTCTATTATAATAATAAATCCTTAATTATTATATATTAAATAAGAAGATAATATCTAATAATAATAATAATTTTGATAATGTCGTATATCTTCCTTTTTGGTAAAAAGAATATAATCTTTTTTGGTAAAAAGCTGATAATCTACATCTATCTCTAATAATAATTATTATTATTATATATTTATCTAGAAGATAATATCTAATAATCATGATAAAAATAATAATTTTGTTAATTTCATATATCTCCATAATTTTAGGTAAAAAGAAGATAATTTATAATATTTATCTCTAAAAATAATTAATTTTAGTACGATATTTATCTAATAAAAAATTGTTTTAGAAAATTTATAACCCTAACCCGTGCATGGCAGGGGCACTATGCTAGTATAAACGAAACCTTTATAAGATTTGTCTTATATAAGGTTTCGTTTATATTATTAATAGATAAATATGGTTATTTTATCATTTTAATTCAAAATAAAAATAAATTACAATTTCATAATATTAAAAACTTAAGAATATATAAGATTTATCATTTACAATATAAAGACAATTATAAAAATAATTTATATCATATATGTTTGAATGGTGTACCAAGAGATGTACCGTAGCTTTACAAATAGATTTCAATTGTAATTTACGAAAAAATGCAATATATAAATATCAAAAATATTATGTTTTTAAATTATCAGTATGGTAATTATTTCTTAATTAATCTTAATCATTTTTTTAGGGACCAATGCATTTCAATTTCAAATATAGTTTATAAATAGGAGGCCCGTTCACATACACAATCCCCTTAAGATAAAAACTAAACACTAATAACAACCCTTGGATGAAGGAAATCAACAACCCAGATTGACTCTAAGATAATCAGCCAAAAAAAAAAAAACAAGCTTCTAGGAAGTAGTTACACAGTGGCATTTTTGCAATTTAAGACAAAAGTTGAGTAAAAGACTAAAATACCCTTCCGTTTAAAACAAGCCAAAAAACAAGAGGCGGAGATGAGCAGGGATAATCGTCTTGCCAGACCCAGAGATGAGATTGGATCTGTGGAGTAGCTTGGACGAGGCGGGGCGCTGGTGCGCACGGTGTGGTGGGGGTGTACGTGGTTCAAGGGCGGTGGTCCGGTGGAGCACACCGATCTGGGTTCGTGGTGGGTGAGGTGAAAAGGCGGAGATGGCGCCGGTTAGCATCGATTCGGCCATGGACGCCGGCCAACGCCGATAGTGGAATCAATTCCAATCGTTGATCTGCGCTTCCTCACCCAATCGGAGCTCACCGCTCTCTCCCGTTGCTCTTTCCACGTCGTCGACCTAAGCCGCTGCGAAGACCTCGTAATCCCCAAATTCGACAGCTTCGTCTTCAACGAGTCCGCCGGAAGCTGCAAGCAGACCTACGCGTCGGAGAGTACTGAGAATCGATCGCCACCGGGAAGCGAGCTATGCGCCGGCGGAGCTTCCTCCCGATCCACCCTCACGCGCCGTCGCCACCAGCCCTAGGTTCTAAAGAGTCAGCTTTATAACGGTGTCCGAGGAGGAAGTTGAGTTGAAGCTTGGAGAGATCAGGAGCCTTCTAAAAGGGTGTCTTGGTAGTGGGTTTGTGTTGTATTTGGGTGATCTCGAATGGGTTTCTGAGTATTGGGCTAACTATGGTGGCCACAGAAGCAGCTACTACTGCCCTGTAGAACACATGGTGATGGGGCTCAGAAGGTTGTTCTATGGAGATAGTGTTGATAATAAAAGGTTTAAACTTCTGGGTATTGCAAATTTCAGCTCTTATATCAAAAGTAAAAAAGGACACCCTTCTTTGGAGACACTCTTGGATCTTCATCCTCTTGTCATTCCTGTTGGCAGCTTGGATTTCAGTCTCAAATTAGATAGGTAAGAGTTGTTGTATGCTTTTAGTAAAACCTAGGTTATTTATACTCTTGGAAGCTTTGATTTTGGGTTTGTGCAGTTCGTCTTTCATATGCTGAATTTGAATGACAAAAGGCTGAAATTGTGTATTGGTTGTCATAGCCTATTAGCTCAAATGGTAGAGCAATGTGTTTATTCACATGGATGTGGGTTCAAATCCCTCATAGGCTACATTTTAGAGGTTCATAAACCCTACAAGAGAAGTTTAAGCCGATAATCTTACAGGTTCATGAGTTTTTCCTTGTAGGTTCATGAGTTTTAACTTATAGGTTCATGAGTTATGGCGTATATGTTCATTAGTTTTATTTTACAAGTTTATGAGATTTTTCTAAGGTTCATGAGTTTTAACTAGCAAGTTCATTATTTTTGTCTTACAGGTTCATTACTTTTGTCTTACAGGTTCATTACTTTTTCTGAGGTTTTTGAGTTTTTCCTTGCAGGTTCATGCATTTGAACTTGTAGGTTCATGAGTTTTAACTTGTAGGTTCATGAGTTATGGCGTATAGGTTCATTAGTTTTATTTTACAAGTTTATGAGATTTTTCTAAGGTTCATTAGTTTTAACTAGCAAGTTCATTACTTTTGTCTTACAGGTTCATTACTTTTGTCTTACAGGTTCATTACTTTTTCTGAGGTTTTTGAGTTTTTCTTTGCAGGTTCATGCATTTGAACTTGTAGGTTCATGAGTTTTAACTAGCAGGTTCATTACTTTTGTCTTACAAGTTCATTGGTGTTGTCTTACAGGTTCATTAATTTTTGCATGTAGGTTCATTGAGTATAAGTAACAGGTTCATCATGTATAACTAACAGGCTCATTGAGTATAAGTAACAGGTTCACCATTTATAACTAATAGGTTCATTGAGTATAAGTAACAGGTTCATCCCACATGGAATACGTTGTACACTTCAAAAATTGACCAGGTTCATTGGTGTTGTCTTGCAGGTTCATTATTTTTCGCATGCAGGTTCATTGAGTATAAGTAACAGGTTCATCATGTATAACTAACAGGTTCATTGAGTATAAGTAACAGGTTCAACATTTATAACTAACAGGTTCATTGAGTATAAGTAACATGTTCATCACACATGGAATACATTGTACACTTAAAAAATCGACCAGGTTCATTGGTGTTGTCTTACAGGTTCATTAATTTTCGTATGCAGGTTCATTGAGTATAAGTAACAGGTTCATCATGTATAACTAACAGGTTCATTGAGTATAAGTAACAGGTTCAACATTTATAACTAACAGGTTCATTGAGTATAAGTAGCAGGTTCATCACACATAGAATAGGTTGTACACTTCAAAAATCAAGCAGGTTCATTGGTGTTGTCTTGCAGGTTCATTACTTTTCGCATGCAGGTTCATTGAGTATAAGTAACAGGGTTTCAATTTCACGAAAACGTATAGATTACTAAAAAACCAAGGATTCGAAAGTTTCTTAAATGTTGTTGAACCATTAGAAACACAGAGCGAATCTGTTTTGGTTTCTTCAGTATTTTTTTTTCGTTGCGACATTGTTTTCGTCTTCAGAATTCTATGTTCGTGTCGTTTCCTGAGGTTCATCTGGGACTTGGAGGTTCATTATCTTCTTAAAGAGTTCATCCCTTTGTGATGAAAAATTAGGTTTATCTGGGGTTCATTTTAGGTGTTGGGGGTTCATTAGGTTTTTCTGAGGTTTGTTTTAGGTATTGGGGGTTCATTTTAGGTGTTGGGGGTTCATTAGGTTTTTCTGAGATTCATTTTAGGTGTTAGGGGTTCATTAGGTTAGTCTAAGGTTCATTTTAGGTATTGGGGGTTCATTTGCTTTTACAGGGTTCATTAGGTTTTTCTAAGGTTCATTTTAGGTGTTGAGGGTTTATTTTAGGTGTTGGGGGTTTATTAGGTTTTTCTGAGGTTCATTTTAGGTGTAGGGGGTTCATTAGGTTTTTCCGAGGTTCATTTTAGGTGTAGGGGATTCATTTGCTTTTACATGGTTCATTAGGTTTTTCTGAGGTTCATTTTAGGTGTTGGGGGTTCATTAGGTTTTTCTGAGGTTCATTTTAGGTGTAGGGGGTTCATTAGGTTTTTCTGAGGTTCATTTTAGGTGTTGGGGGTTCATTTGCTTTTACAGGGTTCATTAGGTTTTTCTGAGGTTCATTTTAGGTGTTGGGAGTTCATTTTAGGTATTGGGGGTTTATTTGCTTTTACAGGGTTCATTAGGTTTTTCTGAGGTTCATTTTAGGTGTTGGGAGTTCATTTTAGGTGTTGGGGGTTCATTAGGTTTTTCTGAGGTTCATTTTAGGTGTTGGGGGTTTATTTGCTTTTACAGAGGTTCATTTTAGGTGTTGGGGGTTCATTTTAGGTGTGCTCTTCACGTGGATATATGTCTCATACGTTCCTTTTGCTTCACTTTTGGCTTCACTTGAAGAATTTCCAATTTATACTTGAACACACCAAATGCAACTTGTCCACTGAACTTCTGTTTTACTTGCATAGAACTCAGTTGCCAGCATTTGCATCCGTTTACACTTGAGCAATAGACTTATAAGATATCACCCAATGTCAAGCAATCATCACAAAAAATTCAACAACACTAGGCAATAAAGCTTTAGCATCAGCAGCTTAAGAACTCTTCCCAAAAGAATTGGAAGCCAATTCAGCAAAGTCAAGGAGAAGCCATCCAAAACTAGAACCCTTGTTGTTGAAAATACTAAACCATTTGACAAGGTAAGAACCAGCAGCAAATGGAACAACACTAGCAAATGGACAATAAGGAGTCTCTTCCAATCTCTTGTGCTGAATCTGAAAAATTCAGCAATTATCTGAATACCTCACAATTAGCAGCAGCACCCATTTGCAATTTTTTTAACACGAAAAATTCAGCAAATACTCAACTCTATGCCCTCACAACTCCATCCACAATAGTCGTAGCCGAATTTGCAATGAATCTGCAATACTTAACTCGATCGATTCTTCACAATCTAGCCAATATAAAATATCAGCAAGCAGTACTTCAGCAACACTAGGCAACTCTTTCCAACACACTCTCTACACAGTAGGGCATGAATCAATTGAGGAAAGGCCTCCTTCCAGATCAAAAACCCAAACTAATTCACCCCATATATGGACCAATCCTGCTGCATAAGAGGAATCAAAACGAGATCTCCCATGATCGACAACACCTCCGGGATCGAATATTAAACCCATGTTTGTCAACCACAATCAAACAAGAACCATCTACCATGATCTTGATCCCTAAATAGACCACAGTAGAGCTTAAATTCATGTTATTTACCTCCGTTTTTCTCTTTCGTAATTCGTCAAACAGCTTGTGTGCACTACCAATTTCTAGAAAATCACTTGATTTCATATTAAGATCAACCCAATTAATTCCTATAGATTCAATCGGCACAACAACAACTGCATCAATTCTCATTAGTCCACTTGAATCTAGAAACACAACATCCATTTTGCTAACACAATCAACGTGACCGCCGACAACTTCTAAAAGATCAGAATTTACCTTCAATTCTTTTGGATTATTGTCAAGAATCCAGACCACTTTGGTGTCCTCTTCCACGCCTTCTCTCGCCGCCGCAGGGAAGGAAGACCGGATGACTGATCCGGTTGATTTCTCTCCCTTCTCGCACCCGATGTACCACTCGACGGAAGATCTGGCCCGATTTCGAGAGAATCGGAGATTCCAGAAGATCGATCGGTCGGTCGATGGCAATTTCTACGAGGGCTAAGATTTCAGTAAATCTGTTTGAGGACGAAGATCGATCGGTCGATGACTTGCTTGTTCTTGTCGAGTATGTGCCTAGCTAATCAAATCCATGGAGATTTCAGAAGAAGCGATTTTGGGACGCCTTTGGTCACAGAGAGCTGCTGGGAGAAGGAAGATAAAAAGCCAATTACCCTTATGCCCTCCGTGTCCTTCTTTAGTTAAAATGGTCGCGCGATTTTGGATCGTTGGATGAGAACAACTGGATGGTGGAGATATGTGCTCTCAGCTTATTATAACAATCACGCTTATTTGATCTTTCCTCTTACAAATAGATTTTAATTTTAATTTACTAAAAAACTGCAATATATAAATATAAAAAATAGTTATGTTTTCAGATTCTCATTTTTTTATATACGACCTAACTCTTATTTTGGAAACTACTACTCAAAAGATAAATTGTATAAAACAACAATTAATTATAATAAATTTATACGATAAACTTTTTTTAATCTGGATTTTTAAGGGTAATGACTAATGAAGAACCGCCGTTTCGTTATAAAGGGATAAAGTGTTATCGAGTATGATTGATTTTACATTTTTGCAACCTTCTTTCTAACTTATGTTTTAAGGGTAATTTATATTTTAAGGGTATAAATTAAGATTTTTCTATATTAGAAAATGTTTTCTAAAAAAATAATATTATTTAAATTAATAAATCTTTCTCGCAATAAGGTGTTTAACGTATATCATAAAATAGAGTGCGGTTCCGGTGCGGAGCACTCTTCCCGTGCGGACGTGCGGACATGCATTATAGGGCTTTATTTGTACACTTTTGAGCCTTATTTGTGCACTTTTGCAAAAATTTTGAAAAATGCTTGGAAAAAAATTTGAAAAAGATTTGTTTTTTTTTTTGTTGAAAAAGTGCACAAATAAGACCCAAAAGTGCATGCTCCGCACGTTCGCACGGGAAGAGTGCTCCGCATATGATCCAAACTCTCATAAAATAAGTGAAGTTTTATACTAAGTCTAGTGAAAATCTTCTTCGAATCTAAATAACATGTGGCCCATGTGGGTGCTTAAAAGGATACGGTTTGTTGCCCTTTGATTTGTGGTTGTTTGTCACTATTTATTACATATAAAGATTTTATAAAATGAGTTTTGATAGGCTTAATAATTAAAGTCTATTAGTGGAATTTTTTATGAGGAAAACCTGATAAATTGAGAAATCGAGAAACTCGGTAGCCAAACCAGTATGAAAGACATAAAACAAGAAAGAATGATATGAGACTTAGACGACCCACAAATGCGGTGAGTAAGACACAAACAGAGATTATAAAAAACAAACGCAATATCTCATCGTTGGTGAGCATGTTATGAAAACAGAGTAAGACAAAGAACAAGGAGTAAAAAATGTGATTGTCCATTCAGATTGTTGTGTCAAGAAAAACCGAGAGGCTCATATACAATCAAGGTAGTTGTTGGAACCCACAACCATGTCATTGGTGATGACTTATACGGGCATGCATTCGCTGGCAGGATCACACCTCAGCAGAAGAAGTTGTGTAAGTCCATGACAGAAAATCATAATAAATCATCCAAGATTGCGACAACACTTAACCAGTACCCAAACAACCATGACATAAAATGAATTATTGAAGTAACCCTAAGGTATTCTAATAGACTATTGAAGTAACCCTACAATAAACAAAACATTACTAATTAAGTTGAGGTAAAAATGAATTATTAGACAACAATAACTTGGAACCAACAACAGATTAGGACACAACATATTAGGATCTGCTTGATTCGTCAGCAGATCCGTTCGTGACGGATCAAGACAATCCGTCTGTGACGGATCAAGCCGATCCGTCCGTCACGGACGGAGTAGTCTTCCTCTCTGACACAACAGTGGCCAGATCCAGATTCAAAAGCTACTTATAATTCTCCCATGCGCGAATCCATATTCAAAAACAGACATTTTTCCATTCAAACATGTTCAAATCCAACATTAAACACTTAAACATGTAAACCCTAAAATCTAACTCATCAAAAATTTGCAAACAAATACAATAATTTCAACACACGATTAAACTAAGCCAAGAATAAGTAAAGATTTAACTAACCTGACGGATCGTGACAGACGAATGTGATTGATACGTGACGGATCGAAGAGGAAGAGAGCGGAAGAGACGAAAGGAGGCGTGTTTGTTGTGAATGAGACGGAGGAGACGAAGTTGTTGTATTTATATACAACAACTTGTCCATGACGGATGTATTTTGTCTGTCACGGACGAACTAAGACGGTAAATAAAAATTTACCCCGGACGCTAAATAGCAACGGCCTATTAAAATCACCATTATCCAAATTTGGTAGTGAACGGAATTCAATAGATACAAATATCATTAGATTTATAAAAAATTAAAAACAATTAGTATAATCATTGTTACCAATCACATTACATTATATATGTAACGGGATAGAGATTTATCAAAAACTAAAAGCAATTAACATAATTACTCTTAACAATTTAGCAAAATTCCATTCACATATAATTAAATTAACCTACATATAATAAAATTAATCTTTATGTTGTAGGAAGTGATCTCATGTACACAGAAAATATTCTGCTCAAAGTTAATTTAAACAACTATCTTGTATTTTGAGAAATTAGTTTAACACAAACTTTTATACTTTCATTAATACTTTTATGTATTACTATCAATTTGTCTTATCATATAAAAGAAGATTTTCCAAAAAATTTCATTGACAGAAATTTCATCTTTCAAATTTTTTCTAAGGTTACTAAATACGATTTTCTAATTAACATCCAACTTGCTTGAATAAATATGAAGGCTCTTTTCGATTATTATTGTTGTTTCTATAATATGACATATTTTATAAGCATTAATGTATAAAAGCTTAGCATATTTTAGTACCACAATAAGTATTTGACTTCATAAAATTAATATTATATTATTAAAATTATTTAATATTCCTTGACACGAATACTATGCTAAGTATAAATCTAACTTAACCGTCAAACACCATAAAAAGTGAAAAAAACCAAAAGTCTCTCCCGTCCCTCTTTCTGTCTATCATCTTTCTTTCTATCTTTTTCTTCCCTACTACGACAAACCCAACTCCAGCTTTCTCCATTGATTGTAAATCCAAGCCTCCCCTGTTTTTCCATTCGATTGATTTACTTAAAAACTTCCTCCGTTGTCTCCCTGTTGAACTTTCATTCCTTTATAGTATTTTCAAGCAGACAATTTTACTGCGTTTTGGGCCGTTGATCGAATGGCGGCTAGCAGCAAGAACATACAAGCCAAACTGGTGGGTATGTCTTCCTTTTTCTTTCATATTTTTGTTTAATAACTGCTGATTTTGAACCAAACCCTTGAACTCAATTGATGATTTTATTTGTCAACTGTCTTTGCTGGATTTTCAATAGCAAATTAGGTATTTCTACTTGTGGGTAATGAGATATTATGATCAATTACTATTACTTGTTTGATTGTCTTGAATTGGCTTCCTGGACCCATGAATTCAACTTTGATCATGATGAGTTTCATTTTCAAAATCTTAGCAGAAGATAATTAGGGAAAAGAAAAACTTTTGTTTGGTCCCTTTTGGTCTTATGGTGAGTTATAATTAGCAAATTAAGGTCTGTGGCAATTCATCATTATTAATTAACTGTCTTCTGGGTGTTGTTTCCAGGTGCTTCTTGGGGACATGGGTACAGGGAAGACAAGCTTGGTGTTGAGATTTGTCAAAGGCCAGTTCTATGATTATCAGGTTACTTCCTTGCATCCTGCAATATGCTTACTCTGCTGGCATTTGTTCTTCGGGTTTGCGGCCTCCTGATTAGTTGTGTAATCTGCAGGAATCGACTATTGGAGCTGCCTTTTTTACACAGGTCATTTCCCTGAATGAGGCGACAGTGAAATTTGACATATGGGACACTGCCGGTCAAGAGAGATACCATAGCTTGGCTCCAATGTATTACCGCGGTGCAGCTGCAGCTGTTGTGGTCTATGACATTACTAGCATGGTAGTATCCAGAACATTTTTTGTCGTTATTGATTTCTTGCACTTAAATTGTGCATTTTGATAGATGAATACGGTTGTATCTATTGATAGGGTTTTGTTCATTGGAGAGTCAATTTCAACTTGGATTCCCTTCATTGTGTTTTGTTAAAATGGTTGTGGGTTAGTCTTTGAATTGTTAGTATGGAACGGAAAAGAAAAGAGCTGTGGAGAGAAAACTGCATCTTATTGATGGAAATATCAATTCTAAGGTCATGTATCCCATTATCTATTTTGATGGCTAATGACTTTATATCATTGTAAGGTCATCTTATTAGGGTTCTTTCTATGTTTCTTTTGTCATTGATGATGTAATATCTAGATAATAGATTCTTCTGTGCTAACTACCAAGTGATTGCTAATTGATTATCATTGCAGTGATCACATCAGATAATGAAAGCTTTCGTGAGTATTATGAACTTCTTTCCTTTTTTTCTGCGCTTTTTTATGAAGTGCAGTTGGATGAGTAAGCCTTGCGTTCCCACTTGAAGTGTCAAAGTATGTGATAAAAGTTACCAATTAAGTCGTTTGCTAGATGAACTGATTACGTTTCAGAATACTAGCATTACGTTGTTGATTTAGCGTCTAAAAAATCTGTGCAAGGCATTCTCTTTATTTGACTTCAACATTAAACACTTTAATCATGTTGATGAAAAGGTAATCTGACGATTTCATCTTGTTCGTAGGAATCGTTTGAGAAAGCTAAAAGATGGGTCCAGGAATTGCAGAGACAAGGTAATCCTTCTCTCACTGTTGGTCTTGCATATTTTCCACTTTTGCCTTCCTTGATTGTAGCAGCAGTTATGTCTGATGCTTTGTCGACTTTTAGCTTTCTGCAAAGCTCTCTGTTACTCAAAAATGATCTCCAACTTCATAATATTCTTTAGAGTTCGAGTTGACAGAAAAAATGAGCTGAAAACTAAAAATGCCAATATATGACTTTCCGAACTTGCACCCTAGACTTGTTTTTGTTTTCTAAACTTAGCATTGAATTCTACAACAAGCTCAGATTTGGCATTGTTTTCGTGAGACTTATTAGGTGTCTCTGTAATTGTTACAATATATTATTGGCATTATTAAGTATGCTAAAAAAAATGTGTTTCCCTTTTCATGGATGAGTGAGGGCAAGACCTTATACACTTGGTAAGTTAGTTGATATATGACTAGTTACTCTGACCATGGGTCTTACAAATGATTTTGGGCAATCCAGAGTATAACTTATTTAGTATGGGCCTAACGACATTGTTAGTTCTTTGATTGAGGAAAGTGTTCGAAAGAGGTGGTTGATGCTGTACTTCTAGATTTTGTTCAATATTCTCTTAAGACCCCCTTACAAGTGTACGTAATAAGAAAATTATATGCAAATAGATGGCAATTAAAAGAAGAGTATTCAGGAACACTTTAAGAAATGCAATGACTATAGTAGAGAGATTAGAATGGAGCTGAAATCTATTCGCTTTTGACATGTGATTCTCAACTCTGATAATGCTCTCTTCTTCCTTTCTCTTCCCCACAATGAAGTTATCCACGTGCAGATTGTGCTTTTCATAACTAGTATAGTATGCTATGCACTGATAGTAAGCTCGTGTTTTAGACGGGTTTCACATGGTTTCTTTTGATTATGCCATATTAGGAAATCCGAACATGTTTGCAGTGTTGGCTGCAAACAAAGCAGACCTCAATGCTAAGAGGCAGGTGGATAATGAGGTATTGCAGTTCAAGTTATTGAACCCCTTCTCGGCCTGTGATACTCTCTTCCCGTAATTCAATAAAGTGCATTTTTATACTCGTAGCCGTCTGTTACGTGATGCAGATCGGTGAGCAATATGCAAAAGAAAACAGCTTACATTTTTTCGAAACATCTGGTAAAACCGCGCAGAATGTAAATGAGCTTTTCCTCGAAATAGGTAAAGATTGTTTGTTTAATTAGTTTAGGGTCATGATTTGTGTGTCTATTACTAAGCTTCTTTTGTTGTGTGTTCTTAGCTAAGCGATTGGCCAGAACCGCTCCTTCTCGTCCAAGTGGAATGAAATTGCAGCAAGGATCACATGAAGAGGGCGGAAGAAGTTCGTTTTGCTGTTCCATATGATACTGTTATATGTTTCTGGTGTAAGTATCCATCTCTTGAAGAGAGGAATCGCGCTTCTGATCTGAGTTTGAAAGTCTTGAAGAAGAATTGCAACTTGTAGTGAATTGAACTGAATCCGTACAAGAAATCATACTTATATAGGGATATTAAGGTTTAATGCTTAATTATTTGCCTTGTGTGTTACGAGCTGCAGGTTTAAAACTGCTGCAACTGGATGCAACTCAAGAAGAAGGTAGCTCTGACGCAAACCATCATGTGTGCGAGGCTCGTTTTCATTGTCCTTTGTATGTAAATTCTGTTTCGAAATTCTCAGAGAACAAATGTTTATGCTATTTCTTTCTTCTTTACTGTAATCTAATATTGAACCATTGCAAACTCCAAATAAGTTTATTTATATGGAAATGTTTTGTGAGATTTATATGGATATTTTTATTTTAAAGGAAAGTTATATGATGTATAAAACCAGTATGGGAAAGATTGGTGGATCCATTTAAACGTCTCCAATCTGAATCTACGTGAAACTGAATCAGATATATTGCACTAATTTTGGGGTCCGTTTGGATCAGTATGGGAATGCATTTTAATGCATTAAATAATTAATCTTTAATATAAAATAATGTAATTTAATACATTGAAATGAATTCTGGGTGGGATCCCCTTAATTTATTCTATGAAAAAGGAAGTCAACTTCCAGTAACAAATTAGACCAAAAAGGATCTCCGATCTAACGACTCGTCGTGGTCTTGATGACTCCGGCCTCAAACTCTACACCGTCCGTTCAAAGAAGCCTCTACGTACTTACGACGAGCAATTACAGTACCATACGTGGAGCCCAGCAAAATGCATGGATCGATAAATGTATAGTTTTTGAGCTTTATGTGCATGCCTATGAAAATGTATAGTTTTTGAGCTTTATGTTCATAAAAAATAGACTATATGTGCACACATCCATTTTGTATTAGGTCATGACGGTTTGATACGGGTTTGGGTTGACTCAATGGGACAAAAGTACTCGATAAATGAGATAATACAAATGAAACAACGGCTTTGTGTCGACCCAATCTAAAAACGTTTGGGTCTGTATAGCTCGGGTGATCTCAACCCTAAAAACTCGGGCGAATTGGGTCGGGTTGTGGGGCCGTGTAATGTTTTGATAGCTCTAATCATGGCAAAGTAGAAAAGCTTGAAAACAAATAATGGAACAAGCAGTCTCAATCATAAGTACAACTAGAAATGCTCAACGGCTCGATTCGAAGAACCGCCCAAAACCGTCAAAACTGAACCACAATCTTCTGAGGTTGGTTCTGGTTTTGATTCATGATTTCATAGAACCGTGGAACCGACGGTTTTATCGGTTCGGAACCGATGGTTTTGTCAAACCCTTTTTTTAATTATATCCATTTTATGGATATAACCTATTTTTCATTATGGGTATATAAAAAATACTACCTTCGATCGGAATTAAGTGACGTTTTAATCCATAAAATTTGATCGACTTTATATGTTGTTTTAGAATATCTAGGCAATTAATTAGGAGTGAGTTATGAAAATTGTTGTTGGATTTTTGTTTTTGTTGACTTCTTTTAGTTATAAACTCTCCATTCATTGGTTTAAGAGAGTTTTGATTATTTATTATGTGGGTAGATTGATGAAAAATGTAAGATTCTAGGTATATTTAATATTTTTCTTAAATATTGTTTCAAAAGATAAAATGACACTTATTTTAGATAGGATGGAGTATAACATAGACAACTTAATATTAAGTTCAAACCCCTTATTTTTTAAATTTATTTTCTTATAAATTTTTTATTAACTATTTGTCATTAAGACAAATGCATTTTATTATATTTTTATTAAGAATTTATTATATAATACAAAAGGTAAAGATATATGTTTTGCGTTATTTATGTTCGTCTTATTTTTTTCTAAATTTTTAATGTTAAGACTTTTCTTTAAAAAATAATTATCATTTTTTCTGGCACCGGATCAGAACTGGAACCGTAACCGAAATCACCAGAACCGGCCAAGTGCGGTTCCGATTCCGGTTCATGATTTCTTGAAACCGGAACCGGCAGTTTCAGAACGGTTGCATGTCTAAGTAGAACGAAGTACTCATTGATGAGGAGGCACGTACGTAGGAGTGGTAGGAGGTACTAGATCCGATTAAGTAAATGATGATTGTCATTAATTGAATTTGAATGCAGTGGAGGGTATAGACTTAGATCATCAAAAGTACACCAATTCGGACAAACCCAGATTGCTAAGCCCATTAACAACTTCAGAAGTGGCCCATATTCTCTTTTCGGCAACTAATTTGGCCCATGTTACAGTACTTGCTCTGTACCTCTGACCCAGCCACAGGCTCACCAACCCATGACCTCAAAACTGTACAATAGGATCACCAATTACTGTGGCTGTACTCCCTCCTCCTTGGGAATGGTGAATTCTTTATTCAAACCAAATCTAACTCAAGTACATAATCATCTGTTACACATGTTATTATTAGTACTCCTATTACTACTAAACAGCATCGTATATATTGTTACACTTGTTATGTAGTATTTTGCTTTCATGTCTCATGGTTTTCATATAAAAATAAAACTAGTTTATATCAATATGGCTTGGTAATTGGACTCTTAAATATGCTTCTTCAACTATTTTACCCAATTTATATACTGTAGATAGGAACATCGAAATCACCTTTATCCAAAAGTCAAATCTTGAAAGGAGAATGAGATGGTAAATTTAATAAGTTGGGGTCCAACAGAAAACTGGAAGAGGAGTGGGGCCCACACTGTACTGTACTGTACTCCAGACCCCCAAAATATTCGACCCATTTAATTGAATTCTAATTCAGCCTCAGACTTCTCTCTTTTCTGCTGGGCGACAAATTATCACATCCCTCTGTTTGTCCTGTGTTATGCCGCGGCCTCACTACTGCACACTCCCCACCTCCTTCTTTGCCTGCCTATCCTTTATTCAAATACTACTAGCAAGCACAGCACTGCATAAATTTACAAATGGGGTGAAAATGCAGTGTGAAAATATACAGTAACTTTACCATTTGGTGTGTGTGTGTGTGTTTATGAAATGAGTATGACGAGCTAACATTTGTGTGTTTCCTTGATTAGATTCCTTGAGATAAATAATCCAACCCGTAAGTTGCTGTCTGCTCAAGTCAAGGCTACTACTGAGTACTGACCCCACAATCTTCTTTTTTCTTCCACAAGTAGAACCTAGATATTCATAAGTTATGCAGAAAAGGAGTATTATCTTATCTTACATAATATTCCTTTAGTAAGCAGAATTTTGAATTTGAAATGTAGTAGTTAAGACAGAGCAAAGAGCATGTGACACATTCCACACATCCATCAACCTCAGTAACGCTTTCCTGCAAAGTTTTACCTTTTTTCTTTTTTGAAAAAAGGGTTATTTTTTAGTTTCTCCTTGTGATTAATCTCTACATGCTTATTATTACCCAAAAATGGTCAAGGCTGATTCATTTATCCCAAAACTTGCCAACTTGTGCAGCATAGCTAGATCTCTCTCTCTCTCTCTCTCTCTCTCTCTCAAATCCCCATGAATGATCCAAGCACTTGTCACTTTCTTTCCTTGTTCCACTTTCCACCCACTTCAAAAATTACCCACTTTTCATTTTCATAGGTACATTACAAATTTACAATCACACACACATTATCAACTAAAAAAGGGCCTCTTTCATTGGGGCATGATGCAGACCCATCATGACATTATTATTGCCAAAGATGTGTAATTACTAGAGAACAAAAGGGTCCCCTACCTTCTCCTTTTTCGCTCTTTTTACAAAGGAAGGTGTAATGTATCTTACTATCTTCTACTAATATTATCATATGAGAAGCTTGTTTGTAGCTCTGTTATATACTCTGCCCTGTTTCACTACTATACCTATTAATGTGCTTTTCATAGTCCAGCTTTGTTCCACCTATTAAGCCCTATTGCTTAATTTGAGAGGTTTTACTGGGACTATTTAAGTACTTCACCACTTTTGTAACAAGTAATTAATTATTGATATCAGTTAGTTTTTTATTTCCTTTTCAAATCTCCAATTGAACAGAAAGAATCTTAGGTACAATATATTACCTGCAGGCTGCAAGTCACTAAGGAAATTTGTTACAGAATTTTCAGAACAAAATGGATGATTTGGGTTGATCTTACACTAAACGGGTAGCCTATATATTGTTTGTCTTTGTGTTTCTATAAAAATCACAATGACAAATAAAATTAAAAGAGTTAAAAGTATATAATTGAGGTGGGTTTGTGGTATGTTTTATGTTTGGTTGTGTTTCAACATTTTGAAACCAAAATTGTCATTGGTCTGCCATATGAAAGATACTAACATATTAATATTTCTGCCAAATAAATATAACACAGTAATGTGGTTCTGGGGTTTGAATCCTTGTTGGATGCTGATTAGGTACAGCTTTATCATATTGTACTAGTTCAAAAGAGGGATAAAGAATCTGGATTGGTCCTAATCATCCATAGCATCTTGAATTAACCTGTAAAAGAAGATAGAATGTGGAACAAGAGAATTAAATAGCTTCTGTTTGGATGCTGTTGGGAGCTAGAGTGCATGTCTGCTAATCAATTTGGTTGTTCTTGCTTCATTATTCCATGTATCTGGTCCCATGGACATCACATTAATTTTGTATAATGAATTGGGTTTTTAATTTTATTTATGAAGGGTTCAATTCAAAGTTCATCCAGAATTAAAAAAGAAAAAGGGGAAAAAAAAAGGTGCAAATGTCAAATATTGCCATGGCCATCCAATGTATCATTTGTCAATATCTTCAATTGGAAGGGTCCTAGAAATTGGCCTATCTACCTAACAAGTTTTTGCTACATGAATGAAACCTAAAATCTTCTATTCACCGGAAAATATTAATTATCTACTTACTAAAAGACATATCTTGTTATTCACGTGAATGGGGAAAACAAATTTGAAAATATAAAGAAAGATTCCTCTTTGTATGTTCATACAAACTGATCATGATTATATGCATGTTTTGCTTATGTCATTTTGGATTTTACATATATAAAGATCTTCTTCTTTTTGTATATAAAATATGTTGGTGATTTTAGTGTCATCTGTCATTTAGTGTAGTCGGGATTCGCTCAAGACTTAAGGAGTTCGTTCGGCGCATAACGAGTTTCGGGGGTGCGGAGTGCACACTCGTGTGCGTGGTTTCGGACTTTGAGTTACGAAACGTGTCGGGGTTCAAGAGGCGGACACCGAAAGGGTGATTTCCGGGGTCCTAAGGTCGTGCACGGTTTATAACAAACCGTGCACAATGGGCCATAACCGTGCAATACAGAACAGAAGCCAGAATGGCTCTCTGACAAACCGTGCGGTGTCCCAGGACTTCTTTTCTGGCGTGTTTTTGCATTCTGGAAGGAGGCACGGTTTGGGGCACGGTTGCGCCTTGCCGGGGAGTGAGTTTTGGCGGTTTTTGGCGGGTTTTTACCTAACTTAACTGCCATAAATGATTTTTAACCTCCTAAACCGACATCTAACTGCCTAAAATCTGATGCTCTATATAAGGGCGGGTTTGGGGCAAGTCTTGCGAATACGAGAACTTACGATCTCTCAAATCGAACAAAACCGAAAACTTCAAGTGTTCTCTTTTGATCTTGCATGTATCATTAGAGGTGTGATTGTCTTATCTCAAAAGATTTCGTGAAACTCGAGGTAACAAGTAAAGGGTCGAAATATTGATTTGAAAAGTGTTCAAAATACGATTCAATTCATATCCGAGACAACCGAAAATTGATTAAGAAGACACCCTTTTACAACAAAATACACGTCATGACTGGACTAGCCCACAAGATGATTAATCTACAATTTTTTATATTGGTGTTGTAGGTTAACCCAACTTATATAATCCAATTAAAAGGTTAAATTAGATATATGAATATAGTTATAATAGTTTAACTATTTTGCTTTCATATACAAATATGAATTGGACAACAGAATCCACATATTTTGGCTTTTACCCTAACTATAGTGTATATAGTCCAGTTGATGAATCCCTTGTACAGTTGTACTGTACATATCAAAAAATATTGACACTTGAAACCAAAAGCTGGGAATCTTTGCAAGTCAAAAGGATAAGACTGGATTAGTTTCAAACAAGAGGAATTCAAACATCTCTTTCTTACAAAAAAAGTTGTCTGTTGTTCTGCTCTGTTCCTTGTTATCTGATCTTGAATTGAGGGTGAGACTGAAGAAAACGTGCACACGCCTCAAATTTCAACCCAAAACACAGCTCTGAATTAAAACTTTTGCTCCAACAACAACAAAAGAAGAAAACATAATACTAGAGTTTTTGTATACTGATTCATATTCTATGTGCATTGGATTCGAGCAGCAAAAGAAGCTAAAGTTCGAGCAAGCAAAAATGAAATTCAGGAAAATCCATTTCCAAGAAAAGAAGAAATTCATATTCATATTTATCTTTTTTCATACTCCCCAAGAACTTCCTTTTTCCATTGATAGGCATTCATCATCCTTAAAGTGCAACAAAAACCACACAAGCCAAACAGAGAATATACAATGTCAATTTTTTAGCTCCATTTTCTCCTCCTTCACAAGATAAGCTCAAAAAAGAGAGGGAAGAAGTTAACTTCATTGACTGATTGATCGGTTAATCAACAGTGGATTACAGTTAGTAAGAATGCTACTCCATCACTACACAAAAGGGGAAATTAAAATTAAAAACCTAGAAATAGAACATTCATTTCATCACTACTAGGGAAAAAAGAAAAAAAGAAAAGAAATTCTGTTCTTTTCCTCCCTCCCCTGTTTTTATTATCATCAACCCTCAACAGAGATCGGAAAACAGAGCATCGCAGATCTCAGCGAACACCTCAACAATGATCCGGTGATGGTTAGAAGGATTAAGAGAGAGAAAGCAGTGCAAAAGCTGCTGAAGCTCCTTCGCCCCGAAGATCTGCTTCTCCATTATCATTTCCACCATCGAATTCCTGAAATCGTTGTACGGGTCGCTGGACCTCTTGACAACCGCGAAGCTCCCCTTCACCTTCTCCTCCAGTGGCGCAGCCTTGACTTCGGAGCCCCGCTTCTTCCGGGCCTCTCTCCGCTGAGCACTCGGCGGCCTCCGTCGGGTCTGGATCCGGGCCGACCCGATCGAATCTGGGTCGGATGAGAGAGACAAGAAAGACCTGGAGGAAGAGAACAGAGTCTCCGTTTCGGTCTCTGTTTCTCCGTCGACGTCATCTTCTCTCTCGTCGTCGCTGCTGAACCATTCCTCGCAGGAGGAGCTGAACGGATCTGATCTCTCCTTACCGAACCGGGCCCGCCTCCATTTCTTGTTCTTCTTCTTCTCGTTCTTCCTCAGTTTCTCAAGCTTGAAGTACGGTTTAAACGGAGAAACAGGGGAAACAGGGGGGCCCTTATTTTGGAAGAAGGCGTCGCTTCCGCATACCTTTTTTCTTTCTCCGGTGAGAATGCAGCTCTCTCTGACCATCTGATCGAAGGTCTCCGGGCATCTGGGTTTGCATATTGAGGAGTAAGAGGAGGTGTGGCGAACGGGGGAAGTCGGAGGAGGAAGCAGGGGCTCAGTTGGCGAGCTGGCGGAGGAGAAGGGGATTTCGGAGGAGAAGATTGGGTTCAGCTGGTGGTTGCTCTGGTGGTTGTGGATGACGTCGGAGAGGAGGTTTTGGGTCCTGCAAGAGGTGAGAGATGAGAGAAGCGAGCGTGGGAATCGCAGTTTTGCTCTGTTTTCCATTTTTATGAGTTCTTGGGAGGTTGCAGAGTGAAAGAAATGTGTGGGAGAAGATTTGAGTGGTGAGGGGTTTTTTGGAGTTGTGGACTGTTTGGATTTTGGAGGTATAAATATATATAATGATGAGGATGATCAATGGTGACTTGTTATGATTAATAATATATTGAATAAAAAAATTGGTTATTCTACTCACTTATTAAAAAATATAATAATTATTTTATATTTTATTAATTTTTTAAAAAAAATTATAATTATTTAATAAATCATTTCAATTATACTGAATTTGTATAAAAAAATAATTTTTGATGGCAAATCTCGAAACTCATCAATAAATTATTACCTAAATATTTAAAATGATTAAAAAAAATTACAAAAAATTTGGACTAAATGATAATCTTCTTTACGGGAAAAGTTCAAATGAGGACAGCTCCCCGTGTCAGGACTCAGGATGCACCAAGTGCGTCCAAAAATTCGGCCCGGCCAAATTATTCGGTAAAAAATCGCGAATTTTTCGGAAAATATTTTTCAAAAAATCGAATTTTTGCAAAAAAAATCGATTTTGTGTGCATATGAAATACACTGCTGTGTGCATATGTCAGAACGTATGTGTGCATATGTTAGGCTCGGTGTGTCCATGTGGTTTTCAGAATGTGTGCATGTCTTGGAACAGTTGTTAATGCTAGAGACATGTGTGCATATCAAATACACATCTGTGTGCATACGCGAAAAAGTGTGTGTGCACATATAACCAACAAGGTGGATGATTTCCTGGGTATGAACACATGATTTCTGCGGTATGAACACATGATTCATGGGCTTATATTTGATACGCACACGCACGTAGTGGATATGCACACAACAAGGTTGATGATATGCACACAATAGTCTATTTGACATGCACATAACGAGTATTTGATATGCACACATGGTTTGTGTGCATCAACACTTGAGACCATATGCACACACGAGGTATGCACACATGGTTTGTGTGCATCAACACTTGAGACCATATGCACACACGAGGTATGCATACGATAGTGTAATGGATGTGCACACGACAGATTATTTGGTATGCACACATGGTTTGTGTGCATCAACACTTGTTTCCATGTATGCACATGACTTGAGACCATATGCACACACGGGGTCTGCACACGATAGTATAATGGATGTGCACACGACAAGTTATTTGGTATGCACACACATGTGTACATACCAACCCTTGTTTTCGGGTATGCACACGACCCGAGACCATATGAACACACGGAGTATGCACACAGCAGTATAATTGATGTGCACACACAGGTTATTTGATGTGCACACAAGTCCTCTAAGCATAAACACTATGTTAAAGGCATTCACAATTTCAGAAACCATATGCACACACATAGTTATATATGCACACAACAGTGCATCTGATATGCACACACACGTTATATGATATGCACACAAAATCGATTTTTCTGGGAAAATTTTTGACTTGGAATTTTTTTTGCCGAATTATACGCGAAAAATTCGGCAATTGTACTGCAAGGCCGAATTGAAGCTTTTCCCTATAAGGGCGCGCGCCTCCGCCACTGTTCACTCCGTTTTTTGTTTTGTTTTTCCCTCTAATTTTTCTCTCTTCTCTCATACATCCTCAATCCTATCATGAAGCACCGTCCTCACCGGAACCGGACCCTTGATTATGAGAGTGCAGTATGGCATATTGAAGTTTTGTTTTAGTAGATGTATAGTAAATTATTTATAATATAATACCTTGATCAAAAATATATTATATCTTATGATTGTATCAATTAAATAAATTAGAAATATATTTCTATGTGTCTTTTTTCAGACCATGACCGTATGAAATAGATACAATAAATAAGATTTTTCAAAAATAGGTTTATGAAATTAATGTTAGTACACTTATATATCAATATTGAAAACTACATTTAATAATTTATTTTTGTACTAAACTAATGATTAGAAATTTTGCATTACTAAGTAATAATTTATATCTTATTTTATTTAAGTATAGAGTTTGTAATAATGTATCTTTACAAAACATTTATTTCTAAGATTCTGTATAATATTTTTTATTGCAAATATTTGCAGTTTTACAATTCAAATAAAAAGTGCACATAAATGACATATTATAAGCTACTAATTAATCACTTACTCACTACATATTTATGGACGTTTAGAAAATGAATGTACAAATTAAGGTCTTAATAACATCGAGATATAAATTATTAAAAATGACAAAATATTATATAATTATGGAAATTTATAATTTTTTTGTCCAAGTGTATTTGTTTATATAAGATTAGCTTATGATGGAAAGATGTAAAAGATTAGGTGGATTATTGTTAAGATTACAAATTTCCTTATTCATATTAAATTATATTCTAGTAATCTTAGAGAATACAAATATAATTGGAAAGAATTAAGATATATATTGATTTTTAAAATACAATTTTATTACTTGAAAAACTGAGATGGTTTATTCTTAGGGTGACATGTAGCGTAGGAAATTTTGGATATGTTTATCCCTCTTCTTAATTTAAATACAAACCAAGTACAAAGATTACAAATCCAAATATTTTCTAATTATATACAAATTCAAATTTTCTAATTATATACAAATCCAAAATTTTCTTATTATATGGATGATTGATATACGAAATTATGATCCGAATATGATTTTGATATTAATATTATCTAGATCTATATTTTTAATACATATATTAATTTTAATAATTATTAATAATTTTATTCAACATATATGACATAAAAAACCGTGTCTGGCACGGGAATTTCGATAGTTAAGTACTAAATTTACAAACTGCCCCGAGAATTGCCACTGATGCATATTTGCATGTAATCGGAGGTGTCTGTTTACTCAACTGAAGTAGATAAAACATTACATAATTAAAATGCTAATTAATCCGTAATTAGCTAGTAGTATAATAACAAAAAACCAATTATAAACGCGTGCACTATATAATCCTTTGAGTCCTCCTGCATATTCTTATGTCACTGATTTGTAAGCAAATCTGCAGGTTCAGTTTTTGGAAACAAATAATTTTTTGGGTACAAATTTAATATTGCACTGCAGGTTTATTGGATATTTTGTGGTCCATTTGAAAAGAATTGATGTTAAAAATATTATAGATTTATTTTCATATAGTGCATAAGAAATATATTACAGAGAAACCAAATCTGCATAGAATGTAATATTTTGTGATAAATTTTGGAAACATAAATACCTAACTTCACACCCTTTTCTTACTCACAGCGCATTTATATTTTATCGTGACGTAAATACCCTCCATCCCAAATGACGGTTTCATGTTGGATATTTGTTAAATCAGTATTTAGATTTGGAGCATGTTTGTCAATGGGTTTCACATAGTGACATACTCATATAATAAATCAGGGTCGACCCAAACTTAATATTGAATTGTTATTATATGTGTTTTTTTATAATATTAATACAAAAAGTAACACTTGGTTTAATGGTAGAGGAGTGTGAGTTTTTTTACGTTTAAAAAGGTCATGGGTTCAATCTTTATATCTTACCATCTTTTATTTAAAATTGTAGGCCCTCTTTTTCTCTTATTTTATAAAATAAATTGTTAAGCTTTTGATCTCTTAATAATTTTGAACGTGAATGGGCCCCTTATCTTTTGTTCTTCAAAACATTACTTTTACTGTCTATATTTTAATTTGTTAATATAATTTTTTAACTAATTTGTTGGCATATTTCTGTAAGAGCATTTTTAATGGAGTCCTATAGGATGGGTCTTATAGGGGGTTTTGAGAGAATTATTTGCTAAAAAACCCATGGTGTATTTGGGGTTTTATTGGGGTCTCTTAGATGGGTCTTTTAGGTTTAGTTTAAATTATAATTATATTATTTTTTTATAAAAAAACTACAATGTAATTTTCATAAAGCTAAATTAAATTGGTATTTATTTTATTTTAAAATATCAATACTAAAATAAAATAATTTATTTTCACTTAATGATAGCTATAATACAGAAAAAAATATTAAAATCAACCAAATATATACAAAATGGATGTCTATGGATAGATAAAAATGTAATTAGAATTCTGGTATTTTTTTAATTTTTTTAAGCAACCAATTTTTAAATATATGAATTTTAAAAAAAAATAACGAACGGCCAAGAATAAATCCTGACCGTTCGTTGATTGTCATGTGGCGTACAACAACGCGCGCCAATCAGAGAGTGCCACGTGGCACTTTGATGCCAAAAAATTGTGTATGGGACGGTCCCATATTTTACCTCAAATTTGGGACCCTTGATGGGTCTTATAGCCCAATTTGAATATTATATTAAAAAAATTCTATAAGACCCACCTATAGGACCCCATTAAAGATGCCCTAACAAATACAATAGAATCTGGTGTTGATTTGGTTATGTTGGGCGATGACGTTAATTAGTTGGAAAATGTATATTGGAATTTGGAGAAGGGGATGGCCGAGGAAAAGTTTAGCTGAATTGGGACGTTAGGGTTTAATTCAAATTCACACTTTATACGGGTATTTTAGTCATTATACATTATATGAGGTGTGACATATATGGCACTTATTGATGATTACAGATTTGATTATGTATAAATATTATAGGACTGTATATTACCTAGTAAATTTTTAGAAAGATTTATACTATAAATTAGTATAAAAATTATTGAGGAATGTGTGCAAATCCGGCTATTATAGATAATAATTTTATTTTCTTTGATTTTATTAGTTTTTTGATAAAACTCCCGAAAAAATAAGAGCGCGACACGTGACAAATTGAATACAGTGACGCCACGTGGCAAACAAATTTGGCGCATTGTTGGAGTGCCATGTGACTCAATCGATATTTGCGTTTAGTAGTTATATAGTAAATTTCAATTCTATTTTTGTTGGAGAATGAAAATGACTCTCATTCTTATGGCTGTGAAGTCCTCATTTAGGTCGGGCAAATTTCGCCTCCGTCTATTTTCTCATTTACATTCTCTACGGATTTTCTTGTTGAACTCATCATTTAAATTTCTTATTAATTTATTACTTTACAATAATTTATTATAAAATTAATTCAATTATTAAACTTACAATCATATTCACTATTTTATATATTATAAAAGATTTAATATATTCAAAATTAATATAAAAAAATTATATAATGTTTCATAAAATTTAATCATAATAGTTTATGGTATATTATAAAATATTCTCCGTAAATGTCCACATCGGACATTCCCATGAGAATTCTCAGTGAGGAGCAAGGTAGCATGGAGATTGGGTTGGGGACTAATGTCCCCGCCCCGTCCTCATCCCATCCCCATGTGAGAAAGTGATTTGTCTTCCATCATCGTTCTCATTCTCATTTATTTTTTCCATCCCACCCTCGTGACGAGGATTCTCTACGAATTTCAGGAAATCTCATTTCCATTAAAGAGTGTTCGGTAAGTTGGAAATGGGGTGAGAAGTGAGTGTAAGCTAGAGGATTTAAGCAAATTTGCTTACCTCCACCCCCAAGCTTAAACAAAATTGTGAGCGAAAATAAGAGTAAAAACAAATTCTTTCACTTTCACTCACTTCCAATTAAAATAAATTTCTCCAAATCTATTTGAGTGATGTATCATATATGTTACTCGCAAAATGGACCGATGAGGAAGCCTATAAGAAACCGACTTTTGTTTTTGGTTTACAATTCAAAGCATTGTTTTTGGGTGATGATTGTCATTGTCACATACAAAATCATTCATGTAAGGAATAATCCGGGCATGGGAATATTGCACTTTTTGGACTTTCTAGTATACAACCTCCTAACTATATTATGATGGATAATACATGGTTTTTGTTGTGAAGCATCATATCACCATTTCTTATTTTTCTTCCGCCCTTCAATTGCAATTGCGAACTTCCTCCAACTTATCATGACACAAATACATCAAACAAAATACTTCCTTCCAATTTTATTGGTCTTTATTTTCAGTAAAAGTCTTTGATATCTCTAAAGTAAGAAAGACCATATATGTCATGTTATATAGGATTATTACTTTTCAACCATATTTTTATAAAAGATTTGGAGAAATATTTTAGAAAATAAAATAAAGACATACTAATGTGTTTGTGTTCCCCTATTTAAGTCAAAGATTTTTTTTAATAAGTAGTCTGGTAATTAATTATAAATAGATCAACCTAATAGGAGAGTGAATTATTGGTTACACCGAACCCCGATAAATTCGGAACATAGTGTAATATAGTATGCGTTTAATTACTCAGTAATTCAGTATAATACATTATATTATATTAAATTACACATTTTATATAATATAATATAATATAACTTAATATACTTTTCTAGGATAGTCAAATACATACACACAGGGGCAGATCTGGGGGCTAGGGGGGCGGCAGCCGGCAGCCCCCGCTTTCCCGGGTAAATCCCTTATATTATGTTTAATTTTTTATTAAGTTTTTTTTTGAATTTTAAATTTTCATTATGTATACATAAAATGATAAGTAAATGACAAGGAAAATGCATTGGTCTAGTGGTATTTGTCTTGGAATTTGTGTGGAATAAGCTATAGGTAAATGTCCGGACCGAACCGGTCCGGGGGAATTACGGTCCGGTCCCCGGTCCACATATTTCTAAAATTCCGGTCCGGTCCAAACCCAGCCGGTTTTCAGTCCGGACCGGATGGACCAATTTTTTTATTGTTTTTAATTTTATGTATTAATATCTCATAACACTTTTAAAATTAATTTCTACTATAAATATAAATTAATAACAAAATATATTGTCTAATATTATACACAATAAGTATAAAAATATGATAAATAATTAAATTTTAATTTATATAAAATAAAAAAAATACGTATACTGGACCGGACCGGACCATATCGGTCCGGTCTCTGGTCCAAGGATTGTAAAAATTCCGGTCCGGTCTGGACCGGATGCACAACCGTAAATTTTTGTGTGTTTATTAAGCATGTTTATTTCTCATTTGTTTTTTATTTTTCCTTCGATGTTTTAATTTTTTATTAACACAAAAATTAAAAATCTTACATTATCTAAATAATTTTTCAAAACGCTAAAAAATAGAGTATATATTATATGAATTAATCAAATTTTAAATGAATTTTATATTTTTTATAATTTTAAAATATTAATATAAATATCAATTTATAAATTAAAATTTATATAAAACTCACCCCATTCAACTAAGTTCTAAATTCGCGACTGCATACACACATACACTCTTAATATTTTTCGCTAAATGTATTATGACGCACTTGTTATTATAGTTTTACCCTATAATTATGGCATATTGACCATTCAAGATTTGTTTCCTGACATGAAATGCGTACGGATTAGGAAAAAAAGTATATATATCTATAAGATTTGGTTTGTTTAGCTTTTTTCTGTATGTTGTTCTGCAATCTTCACATGTAAAATAGTTTATATGGGTGAATAAAACATTTATCAAATGACAACTCGTGTAAAAATAATAATTGCTTGATGTATATGTATAAATAATTACACATTAGTTTGATTAAAAACGGAAAATAATATCTTTAACATTTGAAAACTTGCGCCCGTGACTTATTTTTATTAGACTAATGTTGGAGATCTTGACTCCTTCTCATGATCGATCATTGCATTCTATTATCTATCTTCGTTTTTTCTAGTATGTGTTTATGAATACATGTTAATAATTTTTTTTTAATAAGGTAAAAATTAGACTAAAAATTACAGAAAAAACGGTTTCTCAATGTAGTCAGCAATAGTGTTAAAATCTCGAAAGACGTGACGAATCTGCACTGAAGAAAACAGTTGTAAAACACAAAGGATATTAGAAATTAAGATTTCAATATCCCAAGGACAGTGCCAGATTCTGTTCAAAACGTTAACAATTGTAAGGTTATCGCATTCAATTTGGATGTTGTTAAAACTTAATTCATAGGCTTTGAACAATGCATTCCTGAAAGTAATGTTTCTGTTTTTAGCGGGGTGGATAATCCGCATTTTTCACCATAGAGGAATAAGGGTTCTCCTTTACTATTTCTGAAAATGTAACCATAGCTAGATTCTCCATTAGTCTTAGTGGATCCATCCGTGTTAATTTTTATAATGTTATCATGTGGTTTTTTTCCATTTTTTCTTTGGTCGTCTTATGTTGTTGTTATTATGTTTTTGTTGATGTTCAATACTTGAATAGTCAGGATTTCATTTATTCGTTTGTTGCCAATTATGGATTTGGTTTTTGATATAAATAGGTACATCCCTAATAGGATCTAAGTCATTGTCTGTCCTTTCAAAGCTTTGTTGGTTTCTGTAGAACCAAATTCACCACCAAGAAATCAGTAGTTCTAAGAATTGTGATTTTTCTGTTCTCTGTCTAATTTCCTCAATTAGTTCGTTTGTTTTTTTTATTTCCAATGTTAATTGTTCTTATAATCCCTAGAGTCTGGGGATTAATTTTTTCAATTGTTTTCAAAGTATGATTACAGAGGAAAAGGATATGAGTTGTATCTTCGGTTTGTGTCCTACAACGAATACAACCTTGAGGGAGTGTAACACCTTTTTCAGCTAGTCTTGCTTTTGTTGGGAGACCATTTTTCGTAGTTTTCCAAAGGAAATTTTTAATCTTAGGATAAGTATCCAATTTCAGATCCAAGAGGAATCATATGTTGTATATCTTTTATTTTCAGTAATCATGTTCATGGCGGATTTCGTAGAAAACCAACCATTTTTATTGGCTTCCTAGTACATCATGTCATCAATATTATTGATTGGGATTGGTATAGATGTAATTTGTTTAATTATGTCATCCGAAACATGTTGTTCAATCTTTTCTTTATTCCATGTTTTGTTTGGCAAGATGAATTCTGCAACTAATGTATCAGTGTTCTAAATCAGTTGGGTATTAATAATTTTGTTTAAAGGGCTTTCTGAAAGCCATCTATCTGTCCAAAATTTTATTGTTTTACCATTTTCGACTTGCCAAATGAGTCCTTTTTTGAAATCCTCCAAGATTTCAATCATTTTGGACCACTGCTAAGAACAGATGCCTTATTTTTTATAATGTAGGATGTGTTGTGCTTTTAGATATTTTTCATTTATAATTTTAACCCATCAATTTTCAGGTTCAGCCATGATTTTCCATAATAATTTGAATTGTAATGCTTTGTTCATGTCTTTTGATTTTCGTACTCCTAGTCCCCCTTGTTGTGTGGGTTTGCAAATTTCCCCCCATCCTATTAGAGGTTTGTATGAGGGGTCTTTATTCCAAAAAAAAGTTTGATTTAATTTGTCAAGTTCATTATGGGTATGTGTTGGCAGCATAAAACTCTGCATTAGAAAATTCGGTCTTGATGCAAGATTTGCTTTAATAAGTGTTGTTCGTCCTGCTTGGGATAGGGAATTGGCTTTCCATTTTGTTAATTGTTTTTGTGTGCTGGTTAGCAGTTCAGAAAATGTATTAGAACTAACTCTTCCATTGATGATGGGGCATCCCAAATATTTTTCAAGGGATGTCATATTTGTGATTGTAAGAATTCCTAGAATCATTAGTTTTTTGAGTTTGGTACTTTCTTTGTTGCTTGAAATGCTGATTTATGGAAATTAATTTTTTGTCTAGATATTTTACAGTAGTCATCCACAATCTCTTTGATTTCCTTATAGTTTTCTGGTTTTGCTTTGGAGAAAATTATGATGTCATTCGCGAAAGCCAAGAAAGGAATTCGGGTTCCATGTCTACACATTTGCCGAGGTTTTTGAGATGCTTCTTGCAGTTTTCGAGCAAGGATTTCCGCTCCTAAAATGAATAGGAACAGGGAGAGGGGGTCTCCCCGTCGCAATCCTCTTGTTGGTTTAAAAATTTCCGTCGGTCCGTTATTTACAAGAACCGAAAATGAAACAGTTGTAATGAATTCTTTAATCCAATTGATGATTTTTTGGTGAAATCCAAAATTTTCCATGGTTTTAAGTATAAATCCCCATTCAATTCTGTCATAAGCTTTTTCCATATCTAGTTTAATGGTTATAAAGCCTTCATTTCCTTGTTTTGCTTTGAATGTATGAAAAATCTCACGTGCTATTAAAATATTATCTTGGATTGCTCTATTTGCGATAAAAGCTCCTTGTAATGGATGAATCAGTTTTTCCATAGTGTTTTTCAATCTTGTTGTCAAAATTTTTGACATAATCTTATAAATAGTGGAACACAGACTTATAGGTCTATAATGGTTTGTCGAGTTAGGGTTATCACATTTTGGTATTAGTGAGATAAAAGTATGGTTTATTTGTTTGAGTATTTTTCCTGAAAGGAAAAAAACTCTTCACCGCTTGAGTCACCGAGGGGCCAACAATGTCCCAGTATTTTTGGTAGAATTCTGTTGTCACTCCATCTAGTCCAGGTAATTTATCTGAACCAATATCAAATACAACCTTCTTGATTTCTTCATTTGACACATTCTTTATAAGGTTTTCATTGTCTTCTGTAGATATTTCATCCTGGATCAAATCAAGATTAGCCCGTAATAATCCTTCGTTCATTTCTTCACTTTTGAATCTTTTAATGAAATCATTTCTGATTTCATTTCTAATATTTTCTTCTCCAATGATAGTAGTTCCTTCTTGTATTATAATTTCTTTTATCACTTTTTTGTTTCTTCGACCACTAGCTATTTTTATAAAAATAGCTAGCATTTGTATCTGAGAACTTGTCGTGTTTAATTTTTGCTCTTTGGTTCCAAAATATCTTTTGGAAATTGAGAAGTTTTGCCTTTTCCCCAATAAGTCTTATTTGTTTCTGTATGAGGTTCTTGCTTGATTGTGTACAAATTTCTGTTTGGATGTCAGAAAGTTCATTTTCTATCTTTTGTAGTTGGGTAAATACGTTGCCAAAAGTGGTCTTATTCCACATTTTTGCGTGTTTTTTAGTAATTTTGTTTTAGATACAAGATCGAACATCATAGACCCGTTCTCCAGGCTTGTTTAACAACATTCCTGAAATCCTTTCTAGTCATCCACATTATGCCTTTACTAGCTCTGATCATTGTCCAATCTCCATTGTGCTTCTATTATACATGCTAACAAGTTAAAATATGAAATTATATTTAAAATATTTTCTAAAAGAAAATGGGTAAACCCTTAGCAAAAAAAATTAAACTAATCCCTCGTTTGGTTGAACGTGGAAAATCAAGTTCTTGAGAATTTAGCTACTTCCTAGGAATTGCAAATTGCTGGAAATTATGAAATCATGTTTGGTTCAAAATTGTTGTTTTTATATTAACATGGGAAGTAAGCTCTCGTTTGGTTCGTGCTACACTTCCTAGGAAGTTGAACTTTCCAAGGAAATACATTTTATTTTATGTGTTTGATTTAAAAATAAAACGTGGGAATTTATTTCCCAGGAAGTTGCAATTCCTCCAAATCAAAGGAATTGCACTTACCTTGAAGAAGTAGGTAAGATCTACTTTATGCATTTTTAAATGAAAATATTATTACTTCCTATGTTAATATAAAAACAATAATTTTGAACCAAACATGATTTTGAATTTCCAGCAATTTACAATTTCTAGAAAGTAGTTAAATTCCTAGAAACTTAATTTCCCACGTTCAACCAAACAAGGGGTAATAATGATTTCACTAAAAAACGTAGGAAGTAGATATTACCTACCTCTTCAAGGTAAGTGCAATTTCTTTATTTGGAAGAATTGCAACTTCCTGGGAAGTAAATTCTCACATTTTATTTTTGAATCAAACACAGGAAATAAATGTACTTTCTGATAAAGTTCAACTTCCTAGGAAGTGTAGCACGAACCAAACGAGGGGCTACTTCCTAGGAATTGCAAATTGCTGGAAATTATGAAATCATGTTTGGTTCAAAATTGTTGTTTTTATATTAACATGGGAAGTAAGCTCTCGTTTGGTTCGTGCTACACTTCCTAGGAAGTTGAACTTTCCAAGGAAATACATTTTATTTTATGTGTTTGATTTAAAAATAAAACGTGGGAATTTACTTCCCAGGAAGTTGCAATTCCTCCAAATCAAAGGAATTGCACTTACCTTGAAGAAGTAGGTAAGATCTACTTTATGCGTTTTTAAATGAAAATATTATTACTTCCTATGTTAATATAAAAACAATAATTTTGAACCAAACATGATTTTGAATTTCCAGCAATTTACAATTTCTAGAAAGTAGTTAAATTCCTAGGAACTTAATTTCCCACGTTCAACCAAACAAGGGGTAATAATGCTTTCACTAAAAAACGTAGGAAGTAGATATTACCTACCTCTTCAAGGTAAGTGCAATTTCTTGATTTGGAGGAATTGCAACTTCCTGGGAAGTAAATTCTCACATTTTATTTTTGAACCAAACACAGAAAATAAATGTACTTTCTGATAAAGTTCAACTTTCTGGGAAGTATAGCACGAACCAAACGAGTGGTAGTTGCTAAAAAAATTATTGCTAAAAATATGAATTGTATTTTTTGAAACCATGTTTGATAAAAAATCCAAATCCTAAAAAAATATTATCGAAAACATCCACCTAAAGAAGGAAAGTGTTTGAGCTCAATACCTCTTGACTAGGGAAGGGGTTATTGGGAGATAGCTATGACAAGAATATCTTTTTTTTAAAGGCTAGTTTTGAAGTTCTTAAAGGCATCCACAAAGGAGAAACTCAAGGTTTCTTACTTGATATATTGGAAAAATGAAAAGAAATTAAAGCTGAAAAATGTCAGATGGAGTTTCTTATTTTACAGTAGAAGTTTTTACTACAAGAAACTAGGGGTGTTTAAAATCGGCCCGGATCGGAAAACCGGACCGGACCGGTGAAATTACGGTACGGTCTCCGGTCCAAGGTTTTCCCTTAATCCGATCCGGTCCAAACCCGGAAAAAAATCGGTCCGGACCGTTTTTTTTTTTAATAAAATAAAAAAAATTAGGAGTTTAAATGTTATTTTTTTATAGATATTTTTCTTAAGTTAATAAGTTAGGAGTATATATGTTTTTTAAATATTTTTTTAGATATTAAATAAGAATTTGATTTTAAAAAAATAAAATAATATTCGGTCTAAAGGGTCCGGTCCGATCTCCGGTCCACACTTTTGAAAAAATCACCCCTACAAGAAACAATAATCTGACATTAAGAAACTACTTTCTAAAATTTTCTTACACAATTTACTTTATGAATTTTTTAATATTTATTTAAGAAACCCATAGAACCTCCCTTGTGGATGGTCTTAGATTTCTAATCTTACCCAATCTCTCGAAGATGATTGAAAAATGTATTTTGTAAAAGGTTTTTCCAGTGTGTGCCCATGGACACACTATAATAACTTTCTTTTTAACAATAAAACTCTATTTTTAGCAATAACTTTTTAGCCATTAATTTGATTTTTTTGCTAAGGGTTTATCCATTATCTTTTAGGAAATATTTTGAATATAATTTCCTATTTTAACTTGTTAGCATGTGTCCATGGGCACACACTAAAAAAACCGCTCATAAAATGTCACATGAATTAGGATATTTGGATTTTTTTTTTATAAAAGAAATTCACTTTTTAAATATCACTTTCCTAATATTTAAATTATCATGAATTCACTTACCAACCAGAATGTGATTAATACTACTATTATTTTTAAATAGAAAGAGAGGGGACATACATCTAAATGTTATTAGTACATACTACAACAAATAGATTACGGGTGTGGCTAGACTCCTTACAATTATGTACTAGCCAAGTTTTTTTTTTCATTTTTAATACATTTGTGAGAGTAATATGCCTCTACTTCTTACCAGAAGAAGTACATTTAACTTTTATTACTTGATGCACTATGAATCTATGATTAATCTTTTTTCGTCTAAGTGTCTTTCTAATTAATTAATTTAAATAAATTATTTTCAATTTTCTAAATTTTTATTATCGCTATTGTTAATTTTATTGGTGCATAGTGCACTATCATTAATCAATATGTATAGCTAATAGAGGTTATTTTTGTCATTCACAAATGAACTAATGGAGGGTATTTAGAAGTTGAGGATTGAGCTCACACAAATATGATGTAAAGGGAGTGACCCTATCCCGTATGATTAGACAATAACCATTTTTTTAGTTTTAATAAAGCGTGTGAGAGTGTCGTCTATCCTTTAACTAAAAAAAATAATTACGTTATAATCTTAAATACTTGTTCGGTAGAGTGGAAGTGAGAGTGTAAGAGCGTTTGAGAAAGTTAAAGTTGAAGGGAATTTATACTTGAAGATAAGGATAAGTAAACTTATGAGTGAAAGTGAAAGCATTTTTATCTACTTTCACTCACTTATGCTTTATCATATCTAAGAATATTTTTGGCCTATCACAAAGGTCTCTTATGCTTTATCATATCTAAGAATATTTTTTAAGATTGATCATTTTTTGCAATTATCACACGCCCTTGTACTTGAAGTTGGTTCCAAAAAGGGAAAAATAACGTTAAATTTTCAAGTTAAATGTAGTGTGTAACGAACCACCTAGGATGAAAACCAAAACAAACTAATATATATATACTAAAATAGAATACCAATTAAGTCACTTGACGCTTTCAGAATAAACTCATCCCTTCCTACTACGGTACTACCACATGGCATCATGCTATTAATTTGGCCATGTGGCAAGCCATCATTTTTTCGGCTTTATTTTGAAAATCAAATCTCTGTATAATTTACACTCTATATATATTGTGCTAAAATAGATCTATAGTATTTTTATAATCAATTATTTCCAAAATGTAACACAAAATATTATATTCTATGCAGATTTTTATTCTCTACAATATATTTCTTATGCACTAAAATAAATATGTAATATTTTTAACATCAATTCTTTCCAAAATAAACCATAAAATATTCAATAAACTTGCATTGTAATAACATCGTATGTTTATAACTCTTCAATACCCTTAGATTGCATTCATTAAAAAATATTGTTCGTATAATATAGTTACAAACACTAAAGTAAGAAGTATTATATATACACACATGTTGATAGAATCTTGCGCATGAAAAAATAAATTAATAGAAATCAATATAAAGATTGGTAACAACCATTTTTTTTTAGCTCCTTTTATTTCCTTCTTTATCCTTCCTTTTCTTTCTATCAAGTAAGCTTTTCTTTTCTTTTCGCACCCAATTTTAGCAGCACGAAATAGACGCATATGGCTAAGTTTGGCAAATGTACATTTCACTCTAGCCTCCCTTATTTACACATCAAATATAATCTAATATATATCTATTAAAGTAAAACCCCAACTAAGCCACTTGAACCACAAAGATTATATTTCCTACATCACGAAGATATATATATACTAAAGTAAAATCTCAATACGCATATGTCGTCGTTTCCTTCACTTTGTCACATGTCTTTTTCTCATTAATTTTTTTTTTTATATATAGAGAGATTTATATACTAAACTTTCCTTAGTACAAACCAAATCTATAACTAATACTTCTTTTTCTAAATATACAAATCAATTACAAGACTACAAATCAATCTATAATATATCTACTAAACCAAAACCATTCTATGCCACATGACATCCCCTATTAAGCCTACAATTTCCTTATGTCATATGACACACTTATATTCATTTTGCCACATGACATTTTCTCAATTTTTGCTTTACAAAAATTCAATATAATAATTATATATATGATCTTTATCCTATTTCCAAAATTCAATACTTTATATATTTGCTTCCAATTTTAAGCTTTAGGGAAATCTTTATGATTTGATTGGACATGATTTAATATATCTTGAAAGAATACTTTCCTTTATTAATTCACCTAATTGTTATATCAGATTATTAACTGACAATTACAATAAATTTTGAAATTAAATACTATAAGTTTTCAATTAATCTATTATATATAATATATCTATTAAAATAAAACTTCTCTACTAAAACAAAACTTTCCTATTAATTGATTATTAGTAGATGTTTTTATTTTATCATACTTATCTTAATTTCATTTATATTGTCACTAATTAGATATGTTTTTTATTTATTTATTATGTTTTAAACGTGAAATTGATATATTTTTAATAATTAAAAAATATCAATATAAATTTATCCAAGTCCCATGCACGACACGAGAGACTAAGCTAGTATATCATATATTCATATATGTGAATGTCAAATGTCAATTTGGTTCCCACTAATTAAATATTCTAGATAAGAAACAAACAGTCCTTAGCTTAATTAATTTTTGTTGAGCAGTCTTAAGATAATACTTAATAAACTTGATTAAGCTTAATTAGTTAATTGATTTCTTAAGGTAACACATAACAAACTTTTAGTCTAGTAATCTAACCATGGAGATTAGATACCCAGAGAGGATCAAGACAAACACATCAACCCTCACCTCCACCTTTCCCGTCCAAAATTTCAATTTCTCTACAACTGTCATTTCGTTGACTATTTTGACGAAGTAACTGCTCTTTTTTCAAACCCTTCATCATAATCCAAATACTTTTGTCAAGATGCAGATGTCGGATTCGAAGCCCCAACTTATTAGAGGACAAAAAGAAAAGAAGCCCACGAAGCCCAATTGCCTAAAACTGGGCCGCATAACCCGCAGTGCACAATCTCAAGGCCCAATCTCTCTCCTCCGAAATTCAAACCAGAGAATCCCAAAGTTTAAGGAAGCTTCCAAAAGCACACAAACAAGAACCATTTGAAACCCCTACCTGAATTCAACTTTCACCCCCAACAAACAACAAGAAAATGACAATTTCGCATTGTGAAGCTCTACAAGATGATTTTTTCCACACCAAAACAAGAAGAAGAGTGCTAGTCGTAGTGAATAATTATATGTACTTTGAAGCATTGATTTCCATACTCCATTACAATCTTGACTTGTTTTATTTATTTACTTGCGGTTTTTCTTGAGGTGGGTTCAGAAAAATTCAAAAAGATGCATGAATTTCCATGTGGATTATGAGTTTCTGAGATAGAGGGTGAGTTTCTATTTTAATTGTCGTATGCGTTGGCTGTGTTTATATGATCGGTGAAATTTGAACTTGCATTTCATGGTTGCAACTTATAATACTACTGCATTTGAATTGCAGGGGACCTCTCAGAATTTCATCAGTAGTAGTTCTGAATATTGGACTTCATATTCAAATGATGAACATTATTAATTACTTCAAATGATCAGCTTCCTTTGTGGGACTAAAATCCCAAAGAAAAGTATATCGTTTACCTTATATAAAATCATAATTTTAAAGTCTATCGTCTATTTAAACCTATTTTCTATCTTATACAAACAATCTCAATTTCGGATAATAAATCCTATATTCAAACCCCAAATGGAATTTTACTAAAAAATTACAAATTTCATCATTAAACACTACTTTTAATGCGTAATTTCAACAAATTTGTATAAAAAATTAATTTGCAAATCCAAAAAACTCTAAATTTTGAAAATTTTAACACAAATACTAACATATATAGAGAAAATATTGTATTTTTTATTGAAAGATTTGTGCGCAAATTTGGATAAAGTTATGTTTTTTTAGTATTTTTTTGAGGACTATACATAACAAATCCTATATAAAAATTATATTTTTTAAGAAAGTACATAAATTATTTTAAAAAAATTTGAAGAAAAAAATTAAAAAAAATTGTTTGAAAAATAAAAATAAATCCCAGTGGGGCACGACACATGGATCAGCCCGTGTTCATTTGCTCCAAATGATTGATTTATGCTAATAACGTATGCCTTTTCTTCAAAAACTTATTGCTCCAAATAACTAAGTTTATGAGATACTAGAGGGCATACTCGTGCTATGCATGGGTCATACGTTATATATATATTAATTTTATTGCTTTTTTTGTTTTTAAATGATAAAAGATTTTTTTTAAATATTTTCAGCTTTAACAACACAGACATTCATATAAATTTAAACATTTTAGTATGACAAATACACAAATAATAACTCACTTTTGTTTACCAAGTTAAGCTGAAGAATTTGTCATTTTTATGGACAAAGACACACTTAGATGCTATTGTAGAGAATAAATAACAATTTAGAATATGTTGCCTTCTTATTTTGTCAATCACCATGTTTAAAATGGTTTTAAGTAAACCAAACATCTTATCTGCAACTCTTAGATGGATCTCAAATATCGTATGAAACTAAGAAATATTTACTCGTGATAGCATTGTCTCACTTTGATTATACATAGTAATAAGCTTTAGTAGGTCATGATTTATTTAATTTGATTTTGTATGTCTTTATATTACCCACACCATTTACAAAATATTTTTTTTAGATATGAACATGCATTTGAAAGGGTTATCGAATGGTTAAGTTGTACGATAATTAATTGACATATAGAATGTTGTTAAGAAGTTATGATCATAGTTTTTATTACTTATATCTATTTATTAAAAGGGGTTACACATTTCAAAAGTAACAAATGAGTCACAAAGATAGAAGACATTATAACAATTATTGATGATCAATTATGTATATATACGAATACAAACTTGTACTCCTGGGAGTATGTAGTAAACATATAGCTAGCAAAAATGCTTATTGCTTAAGCTATTATTCATTGAATCTCTTATTTTGCATCAAAATTTTAGATAATTAAATAATATTATAATATAAGTTAAATTTAACTTTTTCTTAGTACATATATTGTAAACAAACCTTCATTTGTAGTGGACAATACCATCGACCATCATATATATACTCATGATCTCAATTATTTCTGTCACTTTAGTAAATTAATTATAGTTATTGCATGTAGTCATGTAAATAATTCAGCGATCAGTTAAAACTTTCTCATTTATAAATAAAAACATATTTCTATTTTCTTTACTAATAGAAGTTTACTAATTGACCACATATACAACTTTGTGATACCGGTAGGAAATGACCTCAGAGAATGCAAAACCACCCAAAAATCTACATTTGACAAATGTATATTTTTAGTTTTAAAGTTGTTAAATAGTAGTAATAATTGACTTACTTATTATTATACAAAAGAATAAAAATAATAAGTTTTTTTTTGATTAAGTAAGAATTAGACTGGAAACCACAGAAGAGCCAGTTTCTCAGTCTATAGCATCCTTTCGGATGAGAATTACAAATTCTAAACTAGTTCGAATATCTTCCAATGAACTAAGTTGGACCTCCTTAGCGATGAAGTCGACCACCACGTTTGTTTCCCGGAAGACATGGGAAATCTGCACTGAAGAGAAAAATTGTAAAACACACAGGATATCAGAAATAATCATTTCAATATCCCATGGACAGTGCCAGATTTGGTTTAGGACATTCACAACGGTCAGGTTATCGCATTCAAGCTGTATGTCGATAATGCCTAATTCATAGGCCTTTATCCACGACATTTCTTACCGCAAGCATTTCCGAAATAATAAGTAATTAGATATTATCACTATGGCTTGAAGCTAAAGAATTTATGGGAAAAAGTGTTATGAAATAAGAACAGATCTAATAAAATAGCTTAAGCTTTTAATTTGGCTCATGTGAATGAGCATCAATAGTCCAGGAGGATTGTGATAATGTGCTCAAGAGATCGAGATTATACTTGCCATTGAACAAAATATCAACAAAAAATACACAAATATCAATTCAAATTCCAATTCATAAAATGGAGAAAAAAACATACAAAATGCAAATTTACAACTGATCATAAAATAAATATCAATAAATTAACCATATAAAAATCTAATCCAAGCAATTATAGAAATAAGGTGTAAGAAAATCATAAGAAAATGGAGATGTGGATTGAGATCTTTTATTTTTTGGAATGTATGTCTTGTATCCATATGGCCTTTATATAGAGGTAAAATTTCTTTCTATGGTCACATTCATTTGTCATCTACATTAAGCCAACCTCTAATCAATTAGGAGTTTGAAATATGAAAAGAAGAAGTTACGATCTATAATTTAAATGTGATTAATTGACATTAGAAACATGTAACGAAGATGTAACGGTCACAACAAAATATATTACTATAAATTGAAATAATGTTTTAATCTAATATCTTAAATCAGTTCATTTCTTTAAAAAATGAAATAAATTTCCGTATAAAAGCTATGTGCAAGTGAGTTTGAACGACCATGCAAGCGTTTTTAAATATATTTTTTCCGTCAAAATTGATGTCCAAGTGAGTTTGAATGACTCGAATGTTACTAAGGTTGACATAATTATCATTGATATAAGTATATCACCAATTAGTATAATGAACTTTTCAATTTCTTGATGTTGCAATTCGATGGTAATTTTTTCATGTTCTAATCCTCTTCTTAATTACTTCTTCCAAAATGTATACTTTTATTGATAATATTTTTTCTTAAGTGACACATTAATTATTATTTATTACAGACAATTTAATAGGGAAATATGTTACACATTTTCCAAATCAGTTACATTTCTAAGATAACGTTTGCGACAAACTTATCCTGCCAAATAATATTCCATTTGTAACACCCTCAACTTATGTCGGTAGTGTCACACGCCAATGACCTCATACGTTAATATCCAAAGTCACCACAAGCTTTAATTGGAACAATTAAGCTTAACCAAATACTTAAATATTAAATAACGAAAGAATAACCAGCGGAAGACATTTTAAATGAATAAGACTTAACCTTTTTATTAAGATTCCTCTCGTAAAATGAGAAGGACGGTTTTACAACAAAGTATAATGACAGCGAAAGACTTTTAAATTACAGCGGAAGACTCTTTTAAAGTAGTCATAATTACATGACTATGTATTACATTTATTTCAAATTAAATATACACGCCTTGGAAATATTACTTCTTAAAAACGCAAACTTCGACTGCAAGCCTCCTCTTCGACTGGTTACTTCCAATCGCCGGGGACCAACCACTGATGTGCCGTATAGGACGGATGACACCAGCCAACCATGCAAGGAATAAAACCCGGTTGGTTAGTCTAATGAAGGACTATGCAAGGGTGACAACGGAATGGTTCTAGTGGTCGTAACCGTTTACTATCATTGTCCCTCGAATAATAACCGAAGGAACGACACATAACCCGAAACTTTCACAGAATGATAGAAAAAGACATGCAACGAAAAGAAGACTCCAACGGAATTGAGTCTTATAGGAAAATATGAAGAATTGTTTGGAAACGTTAAGTTTTCGCACAAGTTTATAAAACACGACCTTGATTATTTGGGTCCACGACCAACCTCGGGCGGTTTCCACGTTGTACTCCTCGCCCGAGGGTATATTAATTATGTGCGTAAAATCACTTATCTTATTTACTTCCAAAACGTACATTCAACGTTAAAGCTTTTAATCCACAACCATCTCGCAATGAGATATATAACATGGGACGAATCCCGATTTTTGGCACTAGCTAAGTGCACCACCACCTATATTCGGATAGGGGTAGGTCATGACGAGAAAGTGTTAGGGCATTTATCTTCCTAATACAAAGTTATAAAGAAACGACTAGACCTCGTAAGGTATATATCGTTCCTACGAATACTCGTTCTAACTACACATGAGTTCACACATAAATCCACACCAAAATCCATTACGGTAATATCATATAGAAATATATTATAGCGTTATTTCTAGCAATATATATAACCTAATATAAATTCATATTTTAACACATCGTTTTATCAAATCTGTTCCCAAACATAAAATAATAACTTTATTCCAACTTAATTAACAATCAAATAATTGATAATCAAAAGAAACATGGAATAATGAGCAAGAGAGAACCGCCACTTGCCTTAGCTAGACGAACGAAGAGATCGGGTTCCGAGATTTGGAAACTTGCACTTGAGCACGGTTCCTACGACGATGACGAGTTTTAAGACGAAACCCTAAGTTAGATACGATACGAAAATACGAAGCGAAACGAAGGAAAAAGGCCAGTGCCGCGGTCGCGGATGGCATAGTCGTGATCGCGGCCTTGCTAGGCAAAACCGCGCCCACAGTTTTATAACCGTGATCGTGCCCAGCCGAGGCCGCGGGTCTCTGCCCAGCCGAGGCCGCGGGTCTCTGCCCGGCTGCGATCACGGTGGATAGAGCCGCGGTCGCGGGATTCCATCCCGACGCAAACATAACTCGAATTTGAGTCATACCGACGACGACGAGGCACAACAACTTCACTTCTGGACAAAAGAGCACCACCACCACTCCAAGGATCTCCCACGACGACGACTTCGGCTCCGGCGACAAACACAACTTAGACGAGAGGAAGAAGATGTTACGAATGATGGAGAAGAAGCCAATCTGAGCCCCTTTTATAGGCTAGAAGAAGAGGAGTTCACCTCCACCCGAGCAAACCAATCGATCCAGCTCCCCGACGTTTGAAGCACGAGGGGAAATCCGATCGTCGGCCTTCTGGAAGCAGGCGAAGAAGACGAACATAGTCTCCCGTGGTCGCGGTTTGCCCAGGCAAAACCGCAGTCACGGATCTGCCGCGCTCACGCTCTTGGTCCTTGCTCGCGGGTTTGATCGCGATCTTTGCTAAATTCTATTTTTAACATTCCACAATTAATTTATGACCCATATATCTTTATCAAACATATATCAATACGTTCAAACGGTTCTTACAGAGAACCCGAACATTCCTAACACGTCTCGCTTACAAAACAAAAGTTTTTGAAAACTCCACAAATACCCCTACTAAAATTGAGGGTTATTACACCATTAACTTGGTTTTCTCCCTATATTGAATTTGATAGTTGATGACTATTCGTTGATTTTAATTTTATAAATTATTCCGATTTACACAAAAAACAATTGAAGGGTTTTTGAACTACATTGGGTTTGTAACGTCAAAATTGAAAAGTAGTCGTTTAGAGTTATGGAAAAAAACATTACAATAAGTATGAAAAATTCAATATATGCATTAAAATTAGGTGCTTAAGTTTGAATGTTGGTAGTGGATTTGAGAGTTTTATGAAGATTATATTGGCCTGTTTTAACTTGAATGAGGTAAGCAATATTTTATGTTTTAAGTGATTAGTTAAATTATTACATTAAAATATTTTCTAATTTAATCATGATAAGGTAGATACAATATTTGTTTTGGTACTCAAGTGGATACATATTTTTATATTCGAATTATGTTATTTGGATTTATAATGTCTTAATTTTGGTATATTGTTCTACATTTAATTATGTATTTTTATGTTATATAGAGATTTTGATTTATATATCTAACTATGAGTAGTAAAAAAAGAAACTATTTAGCTAGGCATGAAGAAGACCATAAAACAAATAAAAATATAAATTCTCATTGTGATTTGAATTTTTCAATTGCATTTACCAAACCACCTCAAATTGTCTATTTTTTGGTAGAAATCTCACATTGTTTCCTTAAGTATGAAGAAGACAATAAATGTATTTGTATTTCCTTTTTAGGTTTGTTTTCTCTTTTTTCGGTTTTTTTAATGTTACTTTTAGGTTTACTTATTGAGATAATTATCAAGTATTATAAATTTAAGTGGTTGATTTAAAAAATAAAATAACTCCTTAGGTTTAGGGAAACATGTCGAAAATTAAATTATTTCTAAGAAGAATTGAACTTTCAACTTTTTGTTTTATGAAGTCCCTTTACTAAACCATTGAAATAAAATAGAATATTTGACTTCTAGTGGAATGTAAAAATAAAATGAGATGGAATTTGTGAGGCATTAAATGGGCAAAATGTCTATTTTTTATATTTATAGATAGATAGAAAAATAGATATATAATTAGATATAAAGATTTGAGTAACTAATTAATATAAACAAAAAAATAATGAAAGATAAAATACTAAAACAAAGTTGTTAAGAATGAGGATTGAACCCTAGACCTCTTGTATTATGAGAGTGTCTTTAACCATTGAGCTATATTAGATGATTTAGTTTGCAATGAAAGATTAACAAAAAACTAAGAGATAATTTCTCATATTTATTGGGTATTAATTGTACTCTTAGTCTACTTTATATATTTATAGATTTTCACAAAAATCACCATACAAGGTCATCAAAATCAACGTGGATGGATTATCCAAATCCAATGGTGATTCATCCTATGGTATTATTTTCAGAAATAAAAAGGGGAACATATTTTTGTTTGTGTTGAAAGATTTGGTAAATCTACTACTCTAAAAATCGAGCTATTATTTTCCGGAATGTTTTGCAAGATGCAAAATATATGAACCTTGAACATATCGAAATTGAAAGTGACAATCTTACAATTGTCAATATCCTTGACCATATCTGACATTGTCCATGAGTTATTGAGATTATTATCTCTGATTTCTCTTTTGTTACAATCGTTTGTTACACTGCAAATTTCTCATATATCAATGTCCTTAACCTTATTTGGCACTGTCCATGGGGTATTGAGATTATTATCTCGCATATCTTTCTTTTGTTACAATCGTTTGTTATAGTGTAAATTTTCTATATTTTTCGTGAACTTAATATAGTGGCCGACCTTATTGCAAAACTTTGACACTCATTCTCACTGGAAGATATTTTGACTAATTTAAACATTTGGTTCTCATCCGAAAAAATATTATAGACTGGACTTTAAATATATATTGAATTCAACCTAATTCTTACCTTATAAAAAAATGAAATTGTAGTACCAAAACCTCGATTCTACAATCAAAATCAGTGGACGACGAATGGTCTTCCTGGAGCTTCTTTCTGATGGCGGTGCTGTTCTTTTTTTTTTATGCCCAAGATAAATTATATATCAAAAAGCTATCCCCTTTTTGGGTAACCTAGGATCTTTTATATCTATCCTTAATTAAATGCCTATTACATATCTACCCTTAGAGCATAATTAAATTACGAGGTCTACACATTTTTTACCCTTTAATTTGCCCCTCGGGTCCTCTTGACTCACCGAGGCAGGAGGATACGAAATACGGACCATTCCTGATCGTATAGCTTTCTTGACAATGCATCACGAGTCGATCAACTTCCTTCATATGTACACTGCTTCATAATGCATTGTACAAACGCACGGATATCCGCACAGGAGAATCTATTTAAGTGCACAAGCTGTAACCAACGCACAGGCTGTGCATTATGGGTGCACCGACATGCGGTTCCTTGGCTCTTCCAATTTACTCGTCCTCTAGGCTATGCGTTTTTACGCACAACGGTGCGCTTCTGTCCTAGCTGATGTCATCCGAGCTGTCTCGCTTCTCGAACTCCTTGCTCGAACTCAAAGATGCACTTGGTGATGCCGGAAGATCCGTAGTGAGTTTATATGCTCTTATAACACAAGATGGCTGTGGAGTTAGGGTGGCCCGAAGGCGCATCGATCGGAATCGAAGTGGCCCGGAGGCAAATTTTGGCTTGAAAGCGCAATGACAGAAGCTGTCAGAGTGGCCCGGAGGCACATCGATCGGAATCGAAGTGGCCCGGAGGCGAGTTTTGGCTCGAAAGCGCAATGACAAGGACTGTCAAAGTGGCCCGGAGGCGCATCGATCGGAATCGAAGTGGCCCGAAGGCGAGCTCAGGCAACGTGAGTCTAGGTGCTGTGACTTCATGCTTTCATAGTACGCATATTCAATAGAATAAACATGGTCTTGACATTAACAAAAAACAAACATCCGGGGGCCCCGTTAAAACCTCATCATCGGAAAACCGCATGGGAAAAACCGCGTGATGAGGGAAAAGAGTACCCCCTAGTATTTCAGAAGCGACTAAATGTAAAACCTTTTAAGATTGATGACGTTCCAGGTGCGTGGCACTTCCTTCCCGTCCATGTCCACTAGTTTGTATGAACCATTGCCTGAGCCTGACGTCACTCTGTAGGGTCCCTCCCAGTTCGGACCCATCTTCCTATCTACCGGATCCTTTGCGCTCCCTAGGACCCGCCTTAAGACAAAGTCGCCAGCCTGAAAACCGCGCGGCTTGACATGCTTGTTGTGTGCCCGGATTAGCTCTCTTTGGTATTCCGCCAACCGAATTGATGCAGCCTCTCTGCGCTCTTCCACGGCATCCAGGGCTTGCCCCATGGCCTCCTCGTTTCCTCCTTGCTCGAAGGCCTCAATGCGTATTGAGGGGAGACCCATTTCTAGTGGGATCACGGCTTCCGCACCGTAGGTGAGAGCGAACGGAGTTTCGCCGATTGACCTTCGAGGAGTGGTTCGGTATGCCCACAAAACCGTTGGTAACTCATCAACACACCGCACTTTTGCCTTGTCAAGCCTTTTCTTAATGCCATCCAAGATAACCTTGTTGGTCGCTTCGGCCTGTCCGTTAGCCTGTGGATATGCCATTGATGAGTAAAAGTTCTTAATGCCAAATCCTGCACAATAAGACGTAAATGCAACGCTATTAAATTGAGTTCCATTATCAGAAATCAAAGCGTAAGGAATGCCGAATCTTGTGATAATATTTTCCCAAACAAACTTCTTGACGTCACTATCTCGGATTCCTACCAAGGGATTTGTCCTCAACCCACTTAGTGAAGTATTCGGTGGCTGTGATGAGGAAGCACTTGCCTCCGACGGCCTTTGGAAACGGACCTACAATGTCGAGCCCCCATTGGGCGAAAGGCCACGGGCTTGTCAAAGGGTGAAGGTCGGCTACATGTTGGTGCACTATCCTTGCGTATCTCTGACATTTGTCACACTTCTTCACATAAGACTCCGCATCCCGCTGCATATAGGGCCACCAAAACCCTTGCGCTCTAGCTCTCATTGCCAGACTTCGCCCTGCGGCATGAATCCCGCATACTCCTTCATGAATTTCGTAGAGGAAGTCAGTCTACTTTTGACGGTGGAACACACTTGAGATAGGGCTCCGAAAATGATTTCTGGTACAAAGACCCGTTGGGTGACACCCAAAAGCGAGCTGCCTTCAGTCTGAGTGCTCTCGCCTCTTTTCTGTCCTCCAGAACCACGTCGATGCGCAATTAATCGTAAATAGCGTCCATCCAACTGCGCTCCAAATCAACCACCATAAGATCTGCTGTTGTCAATGCTCGGCTTCCCCAATACCTCAATATGTACGAATGATTCTGATTCGGCGTTGCTAGAGGATGCCAAAGTCGCCAGCGCATCAGCGACTTCCTTTTGCGTTCTCGGAATTTCCTGCATTCGGAATTCTTGGCACCCTGCTAACAAACTCCGTACTCGCTCTAAGTAGGCCAGCATACGAGGTGACTTCGCACCATACTCCCCGATAACCTGATTGACCACCAACTGAGAATCCGAGTAGATGACTAGTGAAGCGGCACCCCTATTCCGAGCAGCTATGATTCCAAGAATTAAAGCCTCGTATTCTGCTTCATTATTTGTTGTCGGGAAACCCAAAGGGACGACTGTACGAATAGTCTCCCCGGTTGGAGACTTGAGCACTAATCCAGCACCTGATCCCCTCTAATTTTTAGCCCCATCGACGAACAACTCCCAGGATCGCCTTTCGGACCTGCCCCTCCTCACTTCCTGCGAACTCAGCAACAAAATCAGCAAGGATCTGCCCCTTGATTGCGGTCTTCGGAAGGTAGCGTAACTCATACTGACCCAACTCTACAACCCAGCGCGTGACTCTCCCAGATAAATCAGAACTCGCCATAAGGGCTTTGATTGGAGATGATGTTATTACGGCTACGGGATGCGCTTGGAAGTAATGATTCAACTTGCGCGAAGCTATTACCAATGCCAGCAACAATCTTTCCATGGGCGCATAACGAGTCTCTGCCTCCAACAACGTCTTGCTAATATAGTAAACTGGGTGTTGAACCCGGACACATCTCTGATCAATACTGCGTTGACCGCCCTTTCGGATACTGAAAAATAAAGAGATAACTCTTCACCAGATACCGGAACGGAGAGGATAGGCGGTTTTTGCAAGTAAGCCTTCAACTCTGTTATGGAACGTTCATAATCCTCGTCCCATTGAAACCTTCTATCACCCCTCAGAGCCCTAAAGAATGGCCCACACTTGTCTGACGACTTGCTGATGAAGCAATTTAAAGCCGCGGCCATACCGGTTAGTCTATGCACCTCTCTAATGTTTGGCGGACTACGGACTCCCTGAATAGCTCTGATTTGATCTGAACTCGCCTCAATCCCTCTCCTTGAGACTAGATGACCCAAAAACTTTCCTGAGCTGACCCCGAATGCGCATTTGGATGCATTAAGACGGAGCTTGGAGCATTTCAGAACATCAAACACTTTCTGCAAATCACTCAGATGATCAATTTTTTCTTTGCTTTTTACCACCATATCGTCGATGTAAACCTCCATAACCTTACCTAGCAACCCGAAAAAGAGCTTCACCACCATCCTTTGAAAGGTCGCGCCAAGCATTTTTCAAACCGAATGACATAACCTTGTAACAGTAGACTCCCCTAGGCGTCGTGAAAGCAGTTTTTTCTTGATCATACGGATGCAGCGGGATTTGATGATACCCCCTATAGGTATCTAAAAAACTCATTCTTGCGTGTCCTGCTGTTGAATCGACTAACTGATCGATTTTTGGAAGGGGGAACAAATCCTTAGGGCAAGCTCTGTTCAAATCGGTAAAATCAACACAAACCCTCCATTCCCCGCTCTTCTTTTTCACGACAACTGTGTTCGCGACCAATGTCGGATAGGGCACTTCTGTGATTGCACTGCGCATCAAAGAGTTTTTCTAATTTAGCCAAAACTAGCCTCGGTATGTTGCACCGAAGAACGATGTGCTCTTTGAATCACATGCTTTGCACCTGCAGTGACACTAAGCTTATGGCAGGTGATGTCTGGACTTAATCCGGGCATTTCATATGGGCTCCAAGCGAAAACTTCAATGTTCCTTTTCAGGAGCCCAACTAAGGATTCCCTTTCATCACCTGAGACATTAGCACCGATTAAAAAATACTTTTCGGGTTCAGATTCACTTACATTGATTTTATGCAGCTCTTCCACAGACTTCTCCGCGGGCGGTATCCTGACTTCGTCCAAGACCTGTGGATCAGTGTGAACCGTATGCACTCTTGTGCTGCTCCCTTCGATGCCCAGACAATGCCTTGCTGTCCTCTGTTCTCCCCTGACCCGGATTACTCTTCCATAACACGGGAAGATGATGGCCTGATGTAGAGTCGAATGGACTGCCTCCATGGCATGCAACCATGGTCTTCCCAAGATGGCATTGTATGAAGACGGGACATTTACCACTAGGAATTCAGCCGCTACAACCTTCCCTCCGACCATCACCTCTGCTCTCAACATCCCCAAAGGCCAAACCGGGAACGACCCGAGCCCCAACAATTGCTTGGACATTGGAATTAAATCCTCCTGATTTTTTCCCAATTTTTTGAACATGCCATAGTACATGATATCCACTAAACTCCCGGAGTCAACTAAAATTCTATGCACTTCAAAACCGCACACATCTACCGTCAGAACGAGCGGGTCATTATGTGGTATCTGGACTTCGTCCAAATCAGCCTACGAGAAGGTGAGGTCGACATTCTCCTCACTGTGCGATCTTTTCTTGCTTGAAACCCCAGAATTCAGCACTTCCAAGGCATGGCACCCGCGCCTGTAAACGTATCTGCTGGTGTTGCTCTGCTTATCATTGGATTCGATCACATGAATCACATGCTTTTTCGGATCCGGACCAACATTATTAGGATCCGCCAACTCCTTTAACACCTGCTGCTCACGAACAGCATCCAGCTTTCCGGCTAAAACCTCTTTCAAATGCCCCTTGTCTATCATTTGATCAAGGAAGTGTCTGAATGCTTTGCAGTCCATAGTAGAATGCCCCCTCTCTTTGTGATAAAAGCAATATTTGGACTGGTCCCTGCTCGACGGATCTGACTTTAATGGAGCCGGCCATCTAAAGAACGACTTGTCTTTGATTTGATTCAAGATTTGATACATAGGGATCTTGAACACGGTATGAACCGCTTGCTGCGATTGAGTTGGATGGAACCCCCTGTTATTAGGCTGCTGGAAACCATGGCGAGGATGGCCAGAGTCGGGTCCATTGTTCCTGCGGGGTGGTGTTTTCGAGCGTCTGTCCCGGACTGATTTTGCATCATCTTCGAGCTTGACATATTGACGAATTCTTTCCTGCAGTTCGACCACTCCCGAAGGCCGCTCCAACACCAGATTTTCGCGCAGCTTGCTACCAGGAAGGAGGGCGAGCTTGAATGCCCCAATGGCTGATTTAGCATCGCAATCGTCGATATCCGAATAGCTCTCCATGAACCGGGATGCAAACTGCCTAAGACTCTCATCCTTGCGCATTCAGATAGCATAGAGGGAGTCGATCGAGGCCGGCTCTCTGCTGTTCGCGATAAAATGAGATACGAACTTCCTCGCTAACTGACTCCATGAGTATATTGAATCCGATCGGAGAGAATGAAACCACCTAATAGAGACCTTTCCAAGACTGGCCGGAAAAAGCTTGCACATCAAGGCGTCATTAGAGTGCCACAGTGCCATCTTGTTCGCGTACATGGAGATGTGATTTACGGGATCTGACTTCCCGTCATAGAGCTCAAAGGTTGGAGAGGAGAATTTAGTTGGAGGCGCCTGATTCTGGATTTCCCTCACAAACGGGTTGGATGTCACTCGAGCAAGCTTTTGCTCAGCCTGCTCTTGCACGTCATCTCTCAATTCGCCCCGCCCGCTTAATAGACGGAGAAGGCGACGCTCAACACCTCCCAATCCCTCCTGCCGCTCCTCTCCCCTGCGGCCTGAACTGACACTTTCTGACCTGGCGTGAACCCTTCTCTCTCGCGACCGTGACCTCCTTCTCTCACCCTTGCCGCTCTGATCATGCCCCACATCCTCAACCTCTCGAAACAGCGATCGGCGTGAGACAAACGATGATGCTCTGTGGCGCTCTCGTTCACGCCCCTGCCTTCTTTCCCCATGATCCTCCCTCAGATTCCTCCCATCGATATCATCCAACTGTCCTCCGCTGCGTGTTCCTGGCACCGGAGGATCTCTTGGGGTCGGAACCTCAACTGCGCTCCTCAGGAAGCAGTGGCCCCTGCTCTATTTCAACATCACCGACTTGCCTCTTTCCCTGAGTTCTATCGAATAGTCGACGCAACCCTGCAATCTCCTGCCATAGCCGCTTGAATCCTCTGTTCCTTCTCTGCCAAAGCGGATTCGAATGTAGCGCGCTCAGCCTCAGCGCTTTGACTGAATCTACTCAATCTCAACCCTACGCTCATCCTCCGCCGCCTGACTCGCAGCTTGCCTCATGTTGACCTATTGTCGCCTCCTCTTCCCCGGCAACGACGCCAATTTGTAGTACCAAAACCTCGATTCTACAATCAAAATCAGTGGACGGCGAATGGTCTTCCTGAAGCTTCTTTCTAATGACGGTGCTGTTTTTTTTTTTTTTTGTATGCCCAAGATAAATTAATTATCAAAAAGCTATCTCCTTTTTGGCTAACCTAGGATCTTTTATATCTATCCTTAATTAAATGCCTATTATATATACCCTTGGAGCATAATTAAATTACGAGGTCTACACATTTTTTACCCTTCAGAAATATTTCCACAACATGTAAATGGAAAACATTATAATTTACGATCTTGCACAACAGTGAATAGCTAGCAAAACCTATATTTTTTTATAGAGTGAGATTTACATGCTTATGGTGCATACTAAGAAATAATAGACACCATTGGATTAAGAAAAATAGATAGTTAGAATTAAAAGATATAAATATGACAAAATTTATTTAATACTTTATTTAAATTGTTTTCGATTTTTTACGTTGTAATAATCTTGTAAATTTTTACTTAAAGTTCATATATATACACGATTACTTTTCGGCGCATAGGCTCCGTTTAGCGCATAGGCTCCACACGTTACGTGTGGTTGTACCTCACACGTAACGTGTGGTTGTACCTCACACGTAACGTGTGGAGCCATACCACACGTTACATGTGGGTATACACCACCCGTAACGTGTGGTGTTTTAGTATATTAAATTGTTTAGTTATAGTATACTTTAGGGTATTTGTGTATGTCATATTATTGTATATTTTTAGTATTTATTTGTGGTTCAATGTTCAATGTTGAATTATTGATTATTTTATATATATTATAATGTTGTGTATGAATGTTGTATCATATTATTGTTTATTTTTAGGGTTTATTTGTTTATCTAAAATTAATAAAAAAACACCCCAAAATAATCAACCTATTTTATATATATTATAATGTTGTGTATACTTGTTTGGATCCAAGAACAATCCAAAAAGAAGAGAAATACTCGGTCCAGCTCGACCAACTAGCCTAAACGTATGCTATCACATCCCTAAATCCAAACAACTCATAAAAAACATTCAAATAGAAGTGATAACATTCATTGTTGTCATAATCCAAACAACTCATAAAAACATTCAAACAAAAGTCATAACATTCATTGTTGTCACCTTCCAAAGTTCAATGAAATCCAAAGTTTAATGCTCAAATGACGAAGCAGCCAAGTGCAATGGTTCGAAAGGTAGGGATACATTTGCTCCAATGATTGCTGTAACGCCTCAGCTAGGTCTTTACATTGGTCATCTCCATGTTGGTGATCGCGATATGGATCCAGACGTCCGTAGCAACTATCGACCCACTACAGTCACAATAAGTGGATACGATTAATATAAAGTTTGTACATGAAATTAAACAAGATATAATTATTCAATTTCTTACATGGTGCTGAGGGTTACGGTCCTCTTGAGGGATGATGAATGGATGTGTATGCTGGAGGTACCACTGCATGTAATCACCGCTACACTGGTGGGGTTGAAGGGCTGGAGGACCCATGGCTTGTAGGCTAATGGAATGTTCATTGCGGGCATCCCATGCATGTAAGGATCTATCGTATTCCACCGTGTAGCTGCTAATCTTCGTGCCCCTCCATGCCTTAATTGGAACAATCGATTGTCTTGGACATTGTTGTGCACGCCCAAACTGCCTAGCTGCTCGATCTGGCATGTAAGGCTCGGTGACCCACAAACAGGATATGACTCCATGGAATCGCGATGAAGCAAACATCCCATTGTTGAAGTCAATCGGGCCGTATGGCATCCACTCAACCTAAACATAATTGAATTTCAAACAACTAATCATGCATATAATTTCATATTTTAACATACTAGATAAGGACCGTATATGCACTTACACTCTCAGCACGCATCCCATCCAGCTCCTCCCTATAATTCCTGGTCCGGTTGGGTGGCTGTGACATGTCCCATCGACTGGCGTATGGGATCGGCTGTTGACGGTCCCAGTAAACACTCTGTGCAGGTCTAAACATGGGAAAGTATTGATATATCCATGCCTACAAAACAATTACATGTAAGTCAATTCCCTTAATAACAAATATTAATCTATAACAAAAATACAGATGTTTTTATTCAAGCCATTTAATACCTGAATCAGAGTGAAACATGTGGACATGACCCGCACCTTCTTCCTTGTGCACTCGCCCAAGCTGCGGTACACATGGGCAAGAACACCGGTACCCCATGCATAGTTCATGGCTGACGAGGGATCAGTCACGAACGGAGTGTAATAAACGGGCAACTGATGCTAAGACTTGTCAGGAAAGAGACAAGACCCCACCAAGTACCCGGTTTTTTAAACCCACCGGTGAGATACACACGAAATACGTGCAGTATCATCATTAGAACCATCATGCTTGCCGACCACCGATGAACTGATCGGATTAACCAACCAAAATTTGCTTCAGTCATTATGTATTGAACAGAAGCAAAGGCCTCAGTAACAGTTGGACGATAATAAAAAGTCATAGCAAACCCCGTAGCTACTTGTACTAAAAAACAAGTAAGGGTAATTCCGCCTAGACAATAAAATATGTTGACATGAGGAGGGAATAGCCGCTTCAATGGGATCTTTTATCCTGGTCGGAGGAGAAATTACCAAACATTTTGCATTCCCTCACGCTTGGCTTTGGTGCCAGAACCCAACCGCCTGCTTCTTGTCAGCCAAATCCTGGCAATGAGTCCTAAAATCTGCCACATGCACGTTACCAGTGACGATAGTGTGATACCCCGTAATTCTGTAAGGATTATTTTGGGAATTTTTGAAATTTCCCGAACACCCGTTTAGTACGTCGGATTTAATTCAGAAAGTTGGAGACATTCTGTAATGTGCTCTGTATCTGTAATATTTTTCTCAGTGAAATAAAATACAGACGACGTACTTGGGATGTTAATTACTCGTTCGCGTACGATAAATTTTATCCCGGGTTAACGTTATTTCGTCCGAGAAGCAAAGGAAGCGGTCGAGCCAGGGGCAGCGCCCGCCGTGAGATTGGCGGCGCCCGCCGTCGCAAGGCTCAAGGTGGCCGACTGGTCTTCTCCTAGCTGGGGACGCCAGGCCTATGGCGGCGCCCGCCGCATTGATGGCGGCGCCCACCGCATTGATGACGGCGCCCGCCGCAGTTATGACGGCGCCCGCCGTCGATGTTGTCCGGAGGTCCTTGCCCGAAGGTCGCCGGCGAACGTCTGACGACGCCGAACTAGCCCCGCCACGCCTCCATTTAGGCCATCATTGTGTCTCCCAGGGTTTTGGCTATTTAAGGAGGGGTTTGGAGGTCGGATTTGAGGGATTCCACAGCCAAACTCTCCCAAACTTTGCCTCGCCGGAATTTTTGTGCCTCGCCGGAGTTCTGAGGTGCTCGCCGGTGTCATTTGGTGGTGTTTCCAGAAGCCCTTTTTAAGCCTTTTGGTTGCCCTTGGAGGTCAGAACCCAAGCAAGGCAAAAAGGGGTCGAAACGCGCATCGTTTTGGTGAGTCTTCTCGCCATTCTGTTGTCGGAGGTTCTTCACGGCGACCGCCGTTCATCACGGCGACCGCCGCCAGTGGCCAGAAGCCCCTTTGTTGGCTTGGTCTTGGTGATCGTCGTTGTGGACTCGTTCCTTTCGATTTCTTTCGTCTTTCCTTAGATTCGTACTAGTTTATGTCGGATCTAACTTAGGGTTTCCTTATGGGTCGACTCGAAGGTCGTTGTGCTGTCGGAGCTATACCTGTGTCGAGCCCGGAGTCCCGTCGTCTCTGCTCTGTTCCAGATCTGCGGACTAAGGCAAGTGGCGGTTCGCTCTTGCTTAATCAGTCCTTGTTTCGTTAATCATTAATCGTTTAATTGTTAATTGAGTTAATGTGAACTGTTGTTCGGTTTGGGAATTAATTTCATAAGTAAACGTGATTAAAATAATGTTATAATAGGTTGTATATCTGTTAGTACGACGCTATTATATGTGATAATTACCGTGATGGTATCAGGTGGTTTAATGTTAATCTTTAATGCTTAATCTCGTGTGTGTTGTGGGAACGCTAGTCCAAGTAAGGATTAGTCGTTTCTTAATAACTTAATGTTCGTAGGAACGCTAATCCAAGTAAGGATTTGTCATTTCTTTAAATCATAATATTCCTCGGATTAATTCCGAATAATTTAAGGGTCATGACCTATGCTTCTTATCCACCGTTAAGGATTTGAAGTGTTTAAGCGCCTTGCAAGCGCCATTGGATGAGCATAATTGCAGTCCTGTGTATTAAACACTTAGCTAGTGCAATTGGGGTGGACGTAACTGTCACCCTGTAAATTAAAGTGTAAGCACTGTGACAGTGCAATCAGGGTGAACGTAAGGTCACCCGGTGTAATAATAACTTCCGTGTTCTCGGAATAATATTAAAAGCCTCAACAGTAGTGTGTGTGTGTTGTAATTTAATAAGATAAGTGCAGTTAAGTACATAATTAATAAGTGTAAGCACTGTAATAGTGCAATCAGGGTGAACGTAAGGTCACCTGGTGTAATAATAACGCCGTTGTTACTCGGCATAATAATGTTAAGTCCCGCGTGTGTGTTTTAATTTGGGTTGACGTAATGGCCGCCTTAAGATTTAAGCCTTGTTGTCGCTCTTAATAACATTAACGTGTTTCAGTAATGTGTGTTTTGTAATTAAATAAGATATGTGCCCGAGTGCACATGATTAATAAACCCATGGCGAGTAGTGCAGCTAAGTAATAGTGCAGCTAGGAAAACTCGTCTCGACTTTGATCATAGTACATTCTCTTTCCAATCTGGATTCGCTGTATGCGATGAGGTTGGTTGTGAATCGAAGCATCTCAGTCAACTTTTAAATCATTGGTGTGTGTAACTTTAATGTTCCCTCGGTTGTCATAATTTCCTTTAAGGCTCATTTTAGTTGGAGTCTTCTCTTCAGTGCATATCTTAATTGTTAAATCATTCTGTGAAAGTGCCGGGTTATATATCATCCCTTCGGTTATTATTCGAGGGACAATGATAGTAAACAGTCACGATCACTCGAACCACTCTGCTTTGTGCCCTTGCTAGTCTATTCAGTAGACTAACCCGCTGTATTTTTGTTATCTGCATCGTCATGGTTGGTGCCGTCCGTCCGTTTCGGCACATCAGGAGTTGATTCCCGGAGTTTAAGTAACCTATTGAAGGATAAGAAGCTTGCAGACGAAGATTTAAAAGTCAGTGTTTTAAGCTGTTAAGTGTTTCAAGATTGTTAAAGTGTTACTTCAATGTATCTTCATAATTTAGCCATGTTATAAGTTGGCTCTTTAAAGTCTTCCGCTGTGTAATTTAAAGTCTTCCGTTGTTTAATCTTTCCATTATTATGTAATTATGTTATGTTTTTAAGCTTAATCGTTCTGGAAAAGCCTGGGGTGACTTTGGACGGTAAAGTCTGAGGTCACGCCACGTGGTTCACAAAACTCTTCAAGAGTTCAGGGCTCTCCGGACCTCCAGGAACGCTCACGCTCACCCGCAGTTCAGGGTCATATCTCACATTCTTCCTTGACCGGGGCGGTTTTGCCCGCGAAGAAGACGCTTCTTGAGGCTCCTCGTCCACGTCCGGAGCGTCATCTCTTGGCATCCAGGCATTGCTGGACTGGTCCTGAGTCCCTCATGTATTGGCCTGATCCTACATTTATTAAATAGATCAGTAATAATTACATTTTTTAAACTAATTCAGGTTATACTAAATGTACTTACCGTAGGCTGATGATAGGGAGCATTCGGGTACACTGCCGGGTTCTCCCACGGGTTGTGCTGATCCTCATCCCCCTGATAATAATGCGAAGGGCTATGATGATGAGGGCTCAGATGCGGCGGTAGTACCGGCGGACTAAAATTCCACCCGTAGTAGTTATTCTGATCTATTGTATCAGAATAACCATGCAACGGGCTCCCTTGGTAGTCCGGGTATATCTGAGGCTCAGAGTCTGCCCTACCTCCATGAAACGAAGGCACCGCCATTAAGCTCTGAACTCCTATCATGCCAGCAACCCCACTACTGCTACCGGCTCCAGTCTGATATGCGTCGGTCTCATCATCCCGGTAGTTGACATTCCTCCGTTGCCTCCTCTCCGACCTGTTCACCTCTTCGCCAGTCCTAAACGACTGTTCGCGTTGAAGGTTGCGGTGTCTCCTACGTTCGGTTCTTTCCCCAGGCTCCATCTGCGGTTATATATCAAAATATATTAAACAAAATAATATATTTTGATATCATTTTTATCAAAATAATATAATCAAAATATAATCAAAATAATATAATTCAAATATTAACAAAGTAATATAATTAAAATATTATCAAAATAATATTTTGAGTCGGAGAGTCGTCGACATGTCGCCGGAGAATCGCCGGCGGCTCGCCGGTGACTCGCCGGCGATCCACACGTTACGTGTGAAATGGAATCACACGTAACGTGTGGAACACATTCACACGTTACGTGTGAATGTGCACATTCCAACTCCCGCCGGCGAGACGCCGGCGACATTCCGGCGATCCTCCGGTCGTCTTCTCCGGTGACATTTCCGAATTTCGGTGATTTTTTTCCATCAAATAATACATGAAATTCAACAAAAAATGCACAATTTTTACAAATCTATCAATACTATCACTTCTACTAGCATATTTTCACAAAAAAATCAACATAAATCCTCATGCAAAAAAAAACTTCAAAATTATACAAAAAATCAAAAACAATCCCAAAAGCTTCTACAAAACATAGATCTACCATCCTAAACATCTCCACAACATAGATCTACAATATGGATCTACAATCCCTAACCAAACACTTCAAATTTAACAAAACAAAACCAAAAAACAATTTCTACTAACTAACCTTTCAAAGATCTTGTACGTAATGCGCGGAGTCGGTTGATTCGTCACAAGCAGATGCAAGAGACGTGTAACGAGTGAAAGGATTTTGAGGCTGTGGAGTTCGAATGAATGGAGGATGAAGCAAGATCTGGCTTTTAAAGTCAGATCTCCTCCACATGTAACGTGTGGCGTAAACCCACACGTAACGCGTGGATGCGCTTCACACGTTACGTGTGAAGGTTCGTCACACGTTACATGTGGGGCTTGGACGGGTCACTTCCCGTGCGTAACATGGGAAACCTCTTCCCACGTTACGCGCGAGTCTATGCGCCAAACGGCAAAAATGCCTATGCGCCGAATAGTAGAGGCCTATATATATTAATATATAAAAGAGCACCGACACTGGAGAGCACATTTTTGGTTCTTTAAGATTTTCTATTTTATCTTCTTTTTTTTTCCCTTTTTGTTTCCCTTTTTTCCCCTCTCACAATTATTGAAGATCTAGTTTTTGGTGAAGAACAAAAGAATTGTGTTCTTCTTCAAAACCTTGTTTTCCTTTAAATCTTGAAATATGATATTATATAATTAATATCCGAAAAAACGATAAACTTCATTAGACGATACATAATTGAAAAACAAAAAACAACACATAACATTGGAATAACCTAATTTTCGCCAAATCTTTGCCAAATGTGTTCTTTTAAATCTCCCTTCAACTGGTGGTGTGTACTTGTATCCAATGTTCTAAAAGTCATTGGCTGGCTGGCTAAGTTCAGCGAGGGTTGCGCTAGAAACTATATCTTATTTAATGATCTGTCGGATGGCCTTAAAAACACTATGGAAATTGTATGGATGAGTGAACATATGTAAGCTCGCGTTTATTGAAAAAAACGGGTTTAACCCTCTATTTCTACCAAAAAATGTTCTAAAAGTCGCTATGCGGTGAGGGAGGGCCTAGCGCCTAGGCGGATTAAAAATTAATGCCTAATCCATATGATTATTATACTATGTTATCTCAAATTCATTAATGTTTATAAAACTATGTTAGGATGGGGTTCAATATTTTATTATTGGTCTTATTTTACAAAACATAACCCAAAACTATATTCTATGCATCCATAATCTCCTAAGATGTGCCACACCATCAAAAGCTTCTTCTCGCCTAGGCAGCCCTAGGCGGGGGATGACAGCCTAGCGCCCAACCGAGGCCTAGGCGGGGATTTTTAAAACACTGCTTGTATCCAGAAGTCAAACACTCCTCATGATGAAGTCTCTCATTATAGTCGGTCTATTGGTTGAGTATGTCCAATCCGAGTTATCGATTGATGTAGGCTCTCTACTTACTCCTTCATCAAATTGAGGGATTTCATATCCATGATGAGCGTAAGAATCTCGATCATTATCATTCCAAACCTTCATAGGATCCCAAGAGAGTGTGGGGTTACGAACTATGCAAATCGAGCTTGCAAGATTGCAAACGCTCTTTCCACATTTTTACAAACAGACTCTTGACGTTGGGCAAATAACTTTGCTTTAGGCCCTTGAGGGAGCCGAATTGACTGGACAAATGTCGCCCAAGGCGGGTAGATACCATCAGTGAGATAATATCCCTAGTTGTATTCATATCCATTAACCGTAAAATTGACGTTTGGAGCTCTACCTTGCAAAACATCATCAACACAGGAACTTGATCAAGAACATTAATATCATTACACGCACTTGGTACCCCAAAAAAAATGCATGCTAGAACCACAAGTCATATGATGCGACGACCTCTAAAATGATTGTCAGATGGCCATGATCTCCATGGGCAAATTGATCTTTCCATGCAGTTGGATAATTTTCCCACCTCAATGCATGTCCCAAGAAATCCACGAGACATTCCTACACTTAGTAGGCTTTGTATGTCTGCCGGGGTTGGACGCATGAGATACTGATCATCAATAAAAAAAATGTAATGATTCCATCAACAAAATGTGCCAAGCATTGCCTTGTGGTTCCTCCAAAAAGACAAAGATACTCATCACAAGCATCAACAACAATTCCATAAGCCTACATGCGCATGACACTACTACATTTTTGTAATGCATATTTACCAAGCCTACCCGTTACATCTAGCCTTTGTTGAAAGTATTCCATACCATTCTCCAACTGTTCCACAAATCGCTTGAAAACATCCTTTCACTTTTGAACCTACGGTGGTAAGACATCATCTGGATAAGTTGCCACCTCAGAGAAATAATGTTTGTATATTTGCTCATAGCCTTGTTCCCTGTAGTGTTCCTACACTTCAGTTAAGCCAAGCTTCCATGGAAGCTTCTGTAAGATAAAGAAAAGAGATTAAGAGAGAGAAGTAAAGGAAGAAAGGAAGATAAAGAATAGGGAAGAAGGAGGAAACAAGCGTGTATTTTCTGGATGCCAATTACAAAAGCTCCTTGAGCTCTTAATAGGCTACAATGGCCATTCTGTTATAACAAACTATAATAGAATGGGCTCCACTTAGCTAAACTCTTACATTCCCTTCCTCTTTCAATGTGAGTTCGATGATGTCGCCTCCGTGAGATTTCTGGTTGTGCATTGTTTTTGCGTTGCTGAACTCGTTGTTAAAGTTCATCAGTAACATCTTCCCATGCGCGATAAGAACATAGAACCTCACCATCTTCAGAGCTACTGCTATAAAAGAGAGGATTGGAGTTTGACGAGTTTAAGGATAAACTAGAAAGTTTTAGAGATTGAAGAAGTTTGAGGAGTGAATAAACCCTTGTTTATCCTCAACTATATAGACAATAAATGTATCTCTACCCATTAAAAGAAAAATAAATTTCTTTCGCATGATATCTCTGCAATATCACATGCCTCCCGAAGTTCAAAAATCGAAAAGCATAAGCCATCACATGCTATCAATTACGTGTGAAGATGAAACGACTTGTAGAAGCTATCACATACTATATCTACATGATTTCAGACACTCAATCAATTATTATCTTTGCAGATGAAATGACTTTGCATAAGCTATCACATGCTATCTCTGCATGATTTCAGACCATCAATTAATTGTTATCTTTGTAAATGAAATTACTTTGCAAAAGCTATCATATGTTATATCTACATGATTTAGACCATCAATTAATTGTTATCTTTTTAAATGAAATGACTTTGTAGAAGCTATCACATGCAGATGAAAATAGTAGTCTCTGCAAATACATAAACATGCATTACATTAAGAAAAGTGCATTACAAAATTGAAACATGCATTACATTAGGAAAAGTAAGTTACAAGATTGAAACATACATTACAGGATTAAAACATGCATTCAAAAATTCAAACATGCAAGACAAAAAATAAACACTACTACATGAAAACCAACTACTACATCTTCTTCACTCATTAATGAGTCCTTTTCATCAAAGAAGGCATGTATGCTTGTCCTTGCGATGGAAGATCTTATTGCGACAATAGATACTACAACATTTTCATCTTCTTCACTCTTTCAAAATGCTCTTGCTTTTTGTTCTTGCGTGCATTCTTTGCGACAATAGATACTATAACATTTCTTTCACAATCTCCCTAACAACCTCATCATCTTCATCATAACTTGAAGATACCACTTGTTTTCCTTTCCTTTTAGCAGCCTTGATTATGGACGTTGAATAAGATGCTTAGTGAAAATACTTGTCAGAGTATCTATATTAGGAGTATAACCTTCAATATCGAACCTCAATCTTTTTTAACTTGCACCACTTCATGAGTTTGGGTTCATCCGATTATTTTTCCCAAATAATCAACATTCCATTTTGGCTCATTGTGAAGAGCTTCCCATGCATGCATATCATGAAACTTCTTTTCCATATCTAGAAAAAAACATCTCATGTTCCCTTTGAAGAACATCGTTCTCTTTGAAGAACATCGTTCTCTGCCTTGCCACTAGCTATTTGTTTGGAAGCTTGCTCATAACAGGCAACAAACTTAGCAACACCCCAATTAACTTTTTGCCACATAGCCTTACATTTTTCCATTCTCGCTCGACTTTGTGTGATTTTATCCATTTCATGTAGTAATCCTCAACTCGCCTCCAAAATGCAATTGAAGTTGATCGGTGTTTATAACTGGGCCAATAGTTGTCAAATTAGACAATGGGTCGTGGGCCAACCCGGGGACGTGTGGGTACGTATGTGCACAAAGGCGCATATGGGCCTAGCACATAAGCCTAGTGAGGTTCCATCCTAAAACCAATTGACAATAGGAGGAGTAGCCCATTAAGCTTATATACTAGACAAGTTATGTCCAACTTCAGATTTGGGATGGATATGTTAACAATAGTGGTGTTTACAAAGCCATTGATGAAGAGCAAACCCTCCTCCTAAGTCCAGTAGACTTTTTTCACTGCCACCATGACCACCAATACCACGAGCAACACGACCACGTCCACGACCACAACCACTACGTTAAGTTTGTTGTTCGAGTGAGTCGTCAACAACGTTTGGTTGGACGTTGTAACTTGGGATATCCATGGGTTGAGACCATTGAGCAGATGCAATTCCAATTGTGGCTGGAGTTGAATTTGATAGAGGATATGATCGTAATACTAGAGATCATATGAATTTAAGGACAAATTTTGGAAGTTAGGGTACTCATTTGGACCATGGTCAGGATTTGGATTCATGATAACAAGATTGAAAAGAAAGAAAAGGGTGATTGAGAAGAAAGAAATGAATGAGTTTTGTAATAAACCACTACATCTTATTTAGAGGCAAATAGGGATCCTTTAATGTTTTTTCTAATGTGTTATTAAATGTGAACTTTTAATACATTAATATAAATATCTAGTACAAAGTTTATTATCAATTATGATCTCAAACCTCAATGAACCTTGTAATTTTTTTGTGTGGTAATAATGCGGTGGGATAACCCGTTTTATTGATAATAAGATACATGATTACATATTATCATTCATAAGGAGATCAATTAACATAATAGCGTTTAATCCATGAGGGGGGAGTCAAACAAGATACAATTTTCTGTGCAAGTTTCGTTGAAGTGAGTAGGCATGTTAATGAGGCGGGTTCGGGGTGGGGAGTAGTATCCTCGTCCCCATCCCGTTTAGAAAAGCACTCCCCGTTCCCATCCCCATCCCCACCAAATCCCCGTTTCCGTTAATTTTTCTCAATTAACATTTGTTTTGGGTGTTTTCGTGAAAATTCATATGATTTCTCCACTTATAGTCAAACAGGTTCCCCATAAATATCCCCATTTAACTCCCACAAAACTTTTCTTACTCGTTTTCCTTTAATGATTCTCCAATTAATCTACATTGTCAAACAAAATACGACAATATAATACGTGAGTTGAATTCAATAAAAAATAAGTCCCTAAAATTTCATAGTACATGCGTACTAATACTTATTAATGTCTATTACACCGTTTTTTCAAATAAAAAAATCAATTACCAACGATAAATAATAAATATGAAAAAATACCGTAAGCTTTCAACTTCACCCATGAAAATTTCTCATGAGAAATCTCATCGAGTTTCCAAATAGGGATATTCAATGGGTAATCCTGTGAGAAAACTCAATGACCACGAGGATTATCAATGGAGATACTCGTGGGGATCCCCGACGGGGACGAAGATGGGGCGGGGAGTGGGGTGGGGGCTCTATCCCCGTCCTCGTCCCCATCCCCACATAGTGATGTGTTTTTTGCCTCATCCTCATTTAAAATCCCCATCTCCACCCCTACAGTGGGAAATCCCCACGGATAACGGGGAATCCCCGTTCCATTGACATCCCTAGAAGTGAGCGAGCCAATCCGTAGCCTGATTGCCGCTCCGCACCACCTGCATGTTAACAAAGAGCCCATTCTATGCAGCAATTAAATGTCCTGTGCAATTCTTTTCCTCATACTTCAGCCTTTTGAGATACTTCACATTTGGGTTCTAATAGTGAGTTATGAGTAATGCAAAATCTTGGCTTTTAGTTTTGATATTTCTGCATATCTTGTTGGGGACCTTGAAGTTGATCTTTGTCCCATGGATTAGACCAGTGGACTTATAATCGCTCGTTCAAACTTCCAGCATGGCTGGATGGGTGTGACACTCAATCAAAACATTTAATTTACCTGTAAAAATCTACTTCAATAGGCAAAATAATTGATTTTTATTTAACCTTTATGCCGGGTCAGATGTTGAGGCCGTCTTCATTACATCATTTTACATATATCGTCCACCGACAAATTGTAAAATGAAAAAGGTTATGTCAAGTATCAGTTACGGATTAGTTTGGTGAAAGAAATTACACAGAAATTGTAATACCGAGTTTCTCAATTGATGACTGATGATATTTGCTCCTTCCTAGAGAGTCCTTTCATAAGTCATAAGACCCTATATATTATTGTCTCTTTACTTAAAATCGTACACAGACCAAAAACTTGGATTTTGAGGAATATCTTTAAATCACCTCTGCACTAGTATAGTAGACTGCATATTCCAAACATAGCAGTGCACCACAGACCACCCAGAAAACAAAAATGCATCTCCTTTCTGAAACTTTATGAAAGAATAGTTAACTTAATGTTAACCGTTTAGTGCTTGAATTATGTGAAATTGTATTATGTACACCGAGTATATGCAGATTGGATATTTCTATGGGATTTACCATTTTTATCTCTTGTAATCCCAGATAATAGTTTGAAAATGGTTTAGAACCCAACAACATACAAGTTTTAATAGCCTGCATCTAAGCTAACCTGATATGAGGAGCAGCCGCGCCATGAAATCATCACATCACTGGAGTGTTATGGATATACTTGAGAGCCTCTGAACCAACCTCAGAGATCCAGTTGGCAGCAGTACCGAAGAAGAGTTCCCAAAACCAGAGATCCAACGCAAGGACTGAGGAGAATATGACCAAAGCCAAAGTTTGGTACCGGTTCAAAGGCCAACCCGAGACTTCGGCCATTGTCTTGAGGAATGGGAATGCATTGCTCTTCATGTTCTGCTTTCTAATTGACCAGGCTGTCACCCATTGCACTTGAGAGGGGACAAGCTCAAACTCCTCTTTCAACCTCCTTCCCAGATCTGGCATATGGCCTCCACCATAGAGTATAGCGATTCTCTTGTGGCCTTCACTGATTGCTCTTTGAAGCGCCTCTGTTGCTGCTTTGTTTCTCTCACCAATGATGACGGATTTGGCCTCTACATCGGATGTCAGTTGGGTGAACCTTCATATATTACATTTCAATATTCAGATGCAAAATACACTTTCTCAGGCAGCATAGATTGATTGTTTTTTATAAACATGGATGTAGTATGAACTATTCAGTTCCGTAGCAAGAGAACATAAAATAGTTGAGAGTACATGAATTACGTATCATTGAATTCATGAACACTGCAAACAGAAGAAAACAGTCATTGTTTAGCACATCTTTAAGTGCCTGAAGCTTCAAATGTTTTGTCCAATTCATGATCAGGATTTGACTGGCTAACTGGATCTTAAACTTTCCTTTTTCTTAAGAAAAATGTTCAGTCTAAAGAAGAGGAAGCAGGTACTAAAACTAATTAGTTCAGATATCACAATTCCTTTAAAATAAACAAACTAATTAGCTCAGCAGCTAAAAGACAAAGCAAATAGAGAGTTTCTGCTCCTATCTAAAATGAAGAAAAAGATTACCATAGCAATGGTCTCTGTATCCATAATAACACAGGATAATATATGAAAAGGTGTTGTTCAATTAATTCCAGGGAACTGGGATAGCTTCAAGGTCCATGACAATTTAAGTTTGCACATACTTACTCAGAAGTGAGGCGCTTTGCAAGGAAAAGCTTCATGGCAGCACCAAAATCAAGCCTTGATAAGGCTTCCAGTTCAGGATACTCAGAAACCCCACTTCCAGTATCAGCACACACACAACCGATAATAAGCAAGCCCACAAGTGGCATAGGCAGCACCCTAGATGCCCATAAGAGCTTGGACCTCCAAGAACCAAGATTTTCTGAAAAAACAGGCTGCACCATTGCTTTTGTTGATCTAATTGTCATATCTCTTGCAAAAGAAAATAAACTCTCTCCTTTTTCCAGCTGAAACATTTGATAGAGAACGTCAGTTTTAAATTTACAGACTTTACTAAAAAAATTAAATATTCCTATTGAGAGACCTAGAAAGGTAGCAAACTCAGGCACAAATGAGAATAATATCTCTCATAAGGCCATAGCTAGCAAACTCTTATCATTATACTTCCAAAAAGCTCATTTACAAACCATCTTAACTATAACTGTACTTCAACTTGACATCTATCAAAGTTCCTAGACTAAAGACACTGTAGAGCTCCTAGGGACAAAATTAACGACACCAGGAACCATTTGAGCATATCTTTGATAAAATCACGAGAGAAATGGTGTATATATGATGTTTAAAAGTACAATACCTGAAGCATCTTGAAAGTCTCAAAATCCAGATCTGCATGGTACCAATTTTCAGCTTGGTAATCAAGGCAATCTAACTGAAAATCAAGCATAAGGATTCGAGCCATCTGTCGCTGTATACATCCAAGAATGTTGAAACCTCGTGAACGCGTAGCTTTCAATCTCTTTGCAGCAGCAGGATTTCTACGTTTTTCTAAACTCTCTTTGCTAGCCACCATCTCATAAAGGACACAATCATATGTCTCAAGCTCCTTTTGAAGAGTTTGAAAGTACCTGCTAGCAAAAGTTTGTCACAGAAAACACAAAATGGGCCAAACAGCTGATATGATAACATCAGAGCTCTCACTAACACCATAGATTAGCATCAAATACTATATTCAACATCTAATTCCTTTCAGTAGCATGCTTGTCTTCATATTTCTTTTCTATAATGTGTTTTTCAGATCGATAAAAGCAAGAATCATATCACACTAGTATACTAGTGCCACACACAATTTCACTATATAGATATTTCAAATGATCTAGCTAACAGGAACAAAGATAAACAGAGTTAATTTCCATTGAAACAACGCACCACCAGTATAAAACATGTAACTGCAAGTATCATGACTGAATTGTGATGCCATAATGCTTAAGATAACTTCTAATTCCGTATGCACAATACATCCATCCTCAGACAGAGGGCAGGCCTGATATATCTCCTACTCTTCTTCCTCAAGACAAATGTTTCTCGCTACATAATTTGATCCTATCTTTGTTCAATGCCAACAACATAACGTGAGCAGAACCTCCTGATTACAAGTTTTCAATATTTAGTTTCAACAGCATCTACTTTCACAGCTCAATCGCTGATAAAATCAACATATAAATTCAATTTAACAAATTAGGTTCAGACAACAGCGCGAGCAGACTTACTCTTTATCTGCAATATGTATCGTCGAAACCAAATCAACCTGGAACATATAAAAATTAAACCATAAATAATCTCCATGTCCATAAATTTTTGAAAATCAATCATCGAATCACAAAAAAGATAAACACAGAAAGAGTTTCCATACCTGAAGAAAGGGCTGGAGAAGAGACCAGGGGAACCTCTTGCGGTATCTGACAACTGCAGTCTGGAGGTCGCCGTTACCTACGCCATCGGCACCTCCTCTAAACCTCATGAAATCCGCAATCGAATTGTTCTCAACAAACTGCTCCGGCGATCCATCGTCTTCCGACGGCGAAGAGAACGGGGAAGACGATAGCGCTCCGAAGAATTTGGAAGGCCTCGGGAGAGAGAGAGAAGCGGATAGCGGCTTGCGAACCTTAGCGGTCCGAGAAGAAGGATAGGATTTGAAGAGACGGAGAGAGAGAAAGCGAGGATGGAGGTCAGGGCGGGAAACGGCGGAGGAGGAGTGAGTGTCGGAGGTGGTGGAGGGAATTGGAGAGAGAATGGTGAGAGAGTGAGAAACCATGGCTATGGCTGAGAGATGTCTGGTTGGTTTGCCGTTCACCAGAAAATTGGAGATCACTCACACTCTGCTGTTCACAATTTTTTCTTCCCCATGTATCTTCCTAGATTTAACTATAATTTATTTTTTCTTTCTATTATTCACATTATTATTTTTAAATATTTTATTCACTGTTAAATTAATTTTAAAATAATTATAAATATATAAAAGCAGACTAAAATCATTTTTGAAAAATAAAAATAATATCATTATTAATTATTTAATATATAATTGAGATTAGTACACTCCAATTGTTTTTGCAAATTTTATATTGTATGAACTCATAAATTTTAGAATTTAAAAACTAATACAAGTATATTGATGTTTTTTTTTTTTGATAGGACATTGATGTTCTTTTTAGGATACTCTTTTATGATATATAATTTTAGTAATATTTTACTGATACTTTTTATTTATTTTTTAATTGGATCATGCTCGAATTATATATTTTTGAGTTAAATTCGAATTCGTTAATTTGAGGTTAATAAAAATTTGGGTTAGATCCAAATGCGTGTCGAGTCAGGTTGTATTTGACAACTCTAATTGGAATTGGTATTAAACTTTATAACTACAATTATTTTCAATATATAAATCATTTTCTTTGTGTATGGGCAATAAAAAAAATACATAATTTGTATCTTCATTGTTGAAACAGAAGACGTGTTAGAATACGAGAAAAGTGTCTATTTAATCTGTATGTGGTTGGTAAACAGTCAACACATGTTTTTTATAGACAAATTTGAAGTTCAGAAGGAATTTGCTAGTCCAGATCCATATTGAGACTCTAAATTTGTAATAGGTGGCATAAGTGCACTTAAGGAAAAAGGCAGATTTAACGAAAACTGAACTTGAGAACAAATTATTCTAGCACGGCACGGATCCCGTGCTCATACTACAATATTTTTTAAGTTTTCTAGTTTGATTATACTTACTATATTATGGATTATACTAAGTATAATGTATTTATTATCGTATTATTGGAATATCGGTTATACTAAATGTGTCCGTCTCAGTTCAGGCCAAGAAGCAGGCTACAGTCTCGTATTTCCTGGAAGACTAAGAAGCAAGCTATAGTCTCACGGTCTCAGCTGAATACAGGGTGTAGGATCGTACGTTGTTAGTTATCGAGGGAACTGAAAGTTCAGTTCCCTAAACAGCGGAATAAGTAAACACGAACAGATTCAAGACAAGTTCCTCAGAGTGAGAACCTTTGATAACCAACTAGTTATCCAGGATAAAACTCACTACCCCTTTTGCAAGAGGATTTCAAAGTCTACTTCTTGTATTAATACTGCGGTTACAATCAACTAGAATAGAACACACAGATTAAAGTCTTAGACACACTAAAGACTCTCTACCTAGTTCAACCTAACCAAGTAACAAGCAAGTGACTTACTTCGTTCTTCTTCAAAGAACACAACACAATTCTTCTTCTACACTTCGTAAAGCTTCTTTTCGTTAATGCGTGTTTAAATGAGAGAGGTTTGACCGCTTTACTTATATGATTTAGTTAATGAGATAATAAATCTTCAATAACCGAATCATATAAATAAAATAATCAAAAGAAATCTTTAAAGATAACATTTGTTACCAAATATTATCTTTATCGATTTTTTTACAACTTTGTTTCCATGAGAGATAATCTTTTACGCTCCTATTATATATGGAAACCGGATAGAATCTTTAGCTCTCTCTCTCTAGCTAAGATCTACCCTAAAACAGCTCGCCGCCGCCTTCACATAATTCTTCAAGTGTTTCTGGCGTCGACTAGCTTGGGTTCCTTTTGCCAGTTCCCAAGTCTGGCGATAGCGTCTCTATTCCTTGCTTTCCGAGTTCTAAGTTCCATGTTTATCACACTAATAGAAACATTAATAGCAAAGATGTTTGTCATTATCAAAACTAGGAAAACTGAGGAAGAGAACTATAGTAGGGAACTGAAGTTCTCAAAAGTTCACTTCCTAACAATTTCTCCCTTTTTGATGATGACAAACATGTAGAACTGGCATATCAAAATAGGCATGAATAATATGTGAGAAAGAACAGAATATGGCTAGATGTAGAATAATCATTTGTGAATTGCATATTCCCCCTTAACATCAGATCTAGTTCCTTAGTTCCCCCTTAATGAAACAACTAGATTCGATTTCCGTTCATCCTATGAGTTCCAGATTGCCAGGTTCATTCCCCCTTTGGACATCATCGAAAAGAGTCAGTTAGATGAGTAACACAGAGATTTTAGAGATATAAATAAGCTAATGCTGAACTCTAGAGAAATGGCACCGTAATAAAGATTGAAAGCAGATAATAAACGGAGCAGGAAGCACAAAATAAGTTCATTAAATATTAAAGGGCAGAGACTACATAAGCAATGCAACAATAAAAATAAAAGCACTCAGAGACACACAAAAAGGGATAATAATATGGAAGTGGGATCCTAAGGGAACTATAAGATCCGTGTCATCTGAGAAGGGAACTGAACACTGTCCCTAGCTACTGCGTGCCCTTGGCCTTGTGTGCCCTGTCCTCTGCAATCCTTTCATCAACCAGTCGCCGAATTTCCTTGGCGAGGTCACCAGTGTACTACCATAGTTCCACCATCATCTCATGGGTGACGTGGTTCCCCTTCTCCACAGCAGTAGCAACCTTGTCAAAGCCATTGACCAAGGCATGCTCAATATGGGCCAAGCTGTTGAGCAGCACCTGGGTATCTGGGACCAGGCGCGGATCAGATTGGCCAGGCAGCAGCTCCTCCTCAAAATCTTCAGCCTCAGACACTTCATCAATATGGGCCTTCTTAGCAAGGCGTCGTACCGTGGTCATGGTGAGGATGTGGGAGAAGTGGGTTTCCTGGATATCAGCGGGGTAGAGACCAAGGCTGGAGAGAATAAGCTTAATCACATTTGGGTAGGGAAGGCCATGGGTAGAGTGGGCCTTGCAAAATTGCATATGGGCCAGAATGATGCGAGGGAGGTCGATGGGTTCTCCCAAGAGAAGTTTCTCCAACAAAACAGCATCGGAGACAGCCACTGTGTCTCTCTTTTCTTGGCGGGGGGTGATGTTCTTAATGAGGAAGGTGTGGAGGATTTTGCGGTCAAGGCTAAGTTGTTTGGTGAAGAGGGTACCTTTGACGGGGGCATTGCCTTCAAACACAGTACGGAGGATGGCTGCCTTTCTTTTCCCTGGCCAGTTCCTCTTGATGATGACCCCAAAACCTTCACCGGTCTCCAAACCAAGCACAGTTCCTATCACACCAGCAGAGATAGGGAAGAGTTTACCACCCCAGGTGAGGAGAGCATCATGAGCAGGCTGGTCCTCCTTGGCAGATACAAACTTCAGATTTTGATAGAAGAGGCGCACCATATCTTCATTTGCTGCGAACGGAGAGGGAACCAGAGAGTCCCAACCCTGAAGTTGAAGCTTGGCGTAAGCAGCAATGACACTTTCGTCATCGGATGAGGTCCAAAACTCCTTGCCAACGATGAGGGGATCCAGAACTTTTCTGGCGGCCAGAGAAGCCTCCAACTTTGGCATCTTGGTGGAGGAGCGAGTCGGAGAAAGTGACATCGGCTGCTTTCTTTTGGAGGGTGGGGAGATCTTGGCCCTTTTTGCCGGTGGCGTCTCATCAAGTTGGAGAGAGGGGACGCCGGAACCACCCTTAGCAGCGCGGCGCTTGACTCGACCGGCGACAGATTGCGAGTCGCCTGGTTTCCGAATAGAGGGGGTCGGTGTAGGCAGGAGATCCACATCAATGGGGGGACTCCTCTGAGAGGGAGATGAGTGATGAGAGTCCTCCTTTGTCGGAGAAGGGGAGGACGGTCGAGAGAGCGTATGCTCGGAGGAGGCGGAGTGACTAGGTGCCTTCTCCGGCGAGATTTCCGGATCAGAGAGAGCCACCACAGGTGGAGGCAAAATAGGGGGTGCCTTTGTCGGTGAAGCCACCTGTGAGGACGATGAAGCGGCCTTCTTCTTGCGAAGTTCCTCAATGAGGGCTATTTCCTCATCGGTGTACTGGGATGCCTTGGGTTCCATGGAGAATTTTGGTGGTGAGAGAGGGGATTCTGGAGAGGAAGGCAGAAATGTTTGGGAGAGCAGAGATAATAGCGGAGGCGGTGCCGAAAGAGATTTGCTTTGTGTGCCTTTTATAATCCTCACCCAACGGCCAAATCTTTCCAAATTGTGAGCAAATAATATCTTTTCAAATCTTGATCAAGAAGGAAACCGATATAATTCTCCAACGGCCAAAAGATCTTTACCCAAGAGAATATTCATAAGGAGCTTCATAGAGATGGCAACGGATCAATCAAAATCAACTCATGAGACAAATCGGCTGAGAAACGGCTAGAAATGCAATAACTTCTTCTCGGGACGCGGGGACTGTCAGAATTGCAGGATTCAAAATATCTGGCCGTTGAGGCGGCAAGCTCAGTTCCTGTCCTCAGCGAATGACACAGAACTAGGGAAATATGGGCACATTTGATGTAGGGAACCAAGCAAACACTCAAGAAAGTACATGCCCATATAAATAAATGTAGGAAGACAATTTTGACATTACACAGATAATTCCCAGTGTGGACTAAACAAAGGATCATAAGGAATTATGCAATGTAATCAGGCTTAGGGACGGTTTATAGTCAATTATCATTTCGGCTTGTAATATAGGTTAGATGTGATCAAATTGACTATGTTGAGGCTAATCAAAGAGATGTATGCAAGCACAAAAATATCATGAAGGAATATGCGATCATGCCTTAATTTAGAACATGCTTTAGAATCAATATTACAGGACATGTGAGTGCCAGCACAAGATCAAATATCAACAATATTGTCAATGAAACCATAGAACGTATCAAATCTAGGCACAGCAAGGGAACTAGTAATGGCAACTGGAACTACTAGTCTAGGGAAATCATTCCTAGAAGTAGCCTGAAGGATTCGTAAGGTTCCCGATTGAGTGCCTTGGTGAATATATCAGCAATTTGATCTTCTGTTCTATAATGTTCTAGCAATATGTTCCCTTTCTCAACATGATCACGTAGAAAATGATGCCTTATATCAATATGCTTGGTCCTAGTATGATGCACAAGATTCTTAGATATGTTGATTGCACTGGTATTATCACATAAGATCTTAAGGGGACCGAAAGACATACCAAAGTCCGTGAGTTGTTGTTTAAGCCATAGAAGTTGGGAACAGCAAGCAGCGGCTGCGATGTACTTAGCTTCCGTAGTGGAGAGTGCGACCGGATTCTGTTTCTTGGAGCCCCAAGAGATGAGACAGGGGCCAAGGAACTGAGCCATTCCCGAAGTGCTTTTTCGATCAACTAAGAATCCAGCATAGTCTGCATCCGTGTATCCAAGGAGGTTGAAGTGGCAATCTTTAGGGTACCAAAGACAAAGGTCGTCAGTTCCCTTTAGATAGCGAAAGATACGTTTCACCTCAGTGAGATGAGATTCCCGTGGATCAGCTTGAAACCTAGCACAGAGACACACAGCAAACACAATATCTGGCCTACTGGCGGTTAGATACATCAAGGAGCCTATCATACCGCGATACAGTTTCTCCTCAACGCGTTGTCCAGAATGATCAATAGTGAGACGCGTTGCAGGGGAGATGGGAGTGAAAATGGATTTGCTGGAGTCCATCTTGAACTTCTTAAGGAGTTCCTTGAGATACTTTTGTTGATGAATTTGGATTCCATCTGCTTTCTGGGTGACTTGTAGTCCCAGAAAAAATGTGAGTTCCCCAATCATGCTCATTTCGAACTCGCTACTCATTAGTTCCTTGAATTTATCTACAAGAGACAAGTTAGTGGAACCAAAAATAATATCATCAACATATACCTGAACCACTAGAATATCACCCTTTACATCTAGGATGAAGAGAGTTTTGTCGATCACACCACGTCGATAGCCATTGGCTGTTAGGAACTGGGCAAGGCGATCATACCAAGCACGAGGTGCTTGTTTGAGTCCATAGAGCGCTTTGTCCAAGAAGTACACGTGGTCGGGGTGATCATCATCCTCGAATCCTGGAGGTTGTTTGACATAGACTTCTTCTTGAAGAATCCCGTTGAGGAACGCAGTTTTCACGTCCATTTGGAAAAGTTTGAAGCCTTTGTGAGACGCATAAGCAATGAGCAACCGTATGGCCTCCAATCTTGCTACAGGGGCAAACGTCTCGTCATAATCAATTCCTTCTTGTTGATTATATCCTTGAGCAACCAGTCGAGCTTTGTTTCTTGAGACTGCACCAGAATCGTCCAATTTGTTGCGAAAGACCCACCTAGTTCCTATGATGTGGAGATTAGCGGGGCGAGGAACTAGTCGACAGACCTTGTTCCTCTCGAACTGGTGAAGTTCTTCTTGCATGGCAATGATCCAGTCGGCATCCTTCAGAGCTTCCGTGATGTTCTTGGGTTCTATAAGAGACAGGAAAGCATTGAATGCACAAAAAGTCATATCCTCAAATCCGTACCTGACTGGGGGCTTAATGGTCCTCTTATCTCGGTTAGGACCAAGCAAGTCAGTCCCTGGAGATTCATCGATTGCAGGGATGAGAGTTGAGGAAGAAACAACTGGAGGAGTAGCGTCAGTTCCCTGAGAGATCTGGTTAACTGGAGCCGTAGAGCTGGAGGGAACTGCATCGATCAAAGGAACCGGTTGAGCAGGAGAACTCTCTGTAGAGATTGACTCCTTGGGATCAATTACTGGACTTTCTTGGGGAGGGTCAGCAAGGGAAGGATAGGAATTGGTTTTCGATGGTGCATCATCATCGGAGTCTTCATGTGGTCGTTGAAATGGATCTTTGGAGGGAACTGAGAGATCCTGCGCAGACTGGGAAGGCAATTTTTCATTGAAAACAACATGAATGCTTTCTTCTACCTTTTTAGTCCGTTTGTTGAAGACCTTGTAAGCTTTGTTGTTGGATGCATATCCTATAAAGATTCCTTCGTCGCTACGGGGGTCGAACTTACCCAAATTGTCCTTTCCATTATTGTGGACGAAACACTTGCATCCGAAGACACGTAGATGGGCGATGTTGGGAACTCGTCCTCGAAGCAGCTCATAGGAGGTCTTCTCAAGCATAGGGCGTAGCATGGCTCGATTTAGAATGTAGCATGCAGCATTTACGGCTTCTGCCCAGAAGATCTGTGGGAGCCCACTAGAAATAAGCATGGTGCGAGCCATGTCTTCCAAAGTCCTGTTCTTCCTTTCAACGACTCCGTTCTGTTGTGGGGTGTATGGAGCCGAAAAGTTATGATCAATACCATGTGCCCTGCAAAAAGTTAGAAAGTCTCTATTTTCGAACTCAGTTCCATGATCGGAACGAATGGCTCGAAGAGATACATTTAACGATTTTTCAAGCAAGGGAACTAGCTCACTAAATCTATCAAAGACTTCACTCTTAGATTTTATAAATAGAGTCCAAGTGAATCTTGAGAAGTCATCAACAAGTACGAGGATGTACCTGTTACCGCCAAAGCTTTGAATGCGCATAGGACCGCAGAGATCCATGTGAATGAGCTCAAGAGGTTTGGATGAGCTTACTTGTGTTTTGGACTTGAAGGAACTACGAACCTGTTTTCCTTTGACACAATCAGAACAGATTTCTGACTTTTCAGCGTTGATTTTGGGGAGACCACGAACAAGTTCCTTTTGATGCAGTTTATGGATTAGCTTGATGCTTGCATGACCAAGTCGTTGATGCCAGAGGTTTGTTTGATCATCAATGGAAGAGAGACACATCTTTTCCTTGGGAACGAACTTTGGGTCAATGATATAAACGTTATTGAACCTTTTGCCTTTTACGATCACAGTTCCCTGCCTATCTTCCACAAAACATTCCTTTGAGGTAAAGCGAACCTCATTTCCTCCTTGATCGCACAGTTGAGACACACTTATTAGATCAAAACCTAAATTTTCAACAAGGTTTACATTACTTACCTTAATGTGATCAGTGAGATTCACGCTTCCAGTTCCACAGATTGTTCCCTTTCTCTTGTCTCCGAAGGAGATAGTTCCTCCTCGGTGTTGCTGAAGTGACAACATTTTCTTTCTGTTTCCGGTCATATGGCACGAGCATCCACTGTCGATGTACCATCTGTCTTGTTGTCGCACTTCGTCCTGCACAAGGGAACTCAAACTTTTGGAACCCAGCCAAGCGTAGCTTTTCTGGGTGAGTGCGGTTGAAATCTTGTCTGTGGGTTAGAAGCAGGAACAAAATAGTAAGGATCATTCAAATCAGTAATAGTATACGTCCTTTTCTTGTTGTTTATTTTCTGGTTCCATTTCTTAGCATTTTCTTCCATTTTTTTCTTTTTATGGATGCAATCATGATAAGTGTGACCATTTGTACCACAATGCCAGCATACACGATTATAAACCACATGACCATACTTATCTTTACCCGGTCGGAAGGGTCTTTCCTGTTTTCTTTGCTCAAAATTGATGTTTTTACCTTTAGTTCCCTGAGCTTGGGAAACATACATCTTATGAGCATTTTGACCATTGAACCAGGTTTGGTTCTCTGTGGGCTTTTGTTCAAGCACCTTTACCTTTTATTCTAGGAACTGAGCTTTATCACGAGAGTTCTGCAGTGCACCACTGAGGAACTCATTTTTCTCGGCCAGTTCATTTCTTATTTTCTCATTTTCGGCGGAGCATGTTTCCTCGGAATCCTTTTTACCAGTATAACCAAGACCATGTCGTTGCTTAACAAAAACAGTTTGATTCACCGTTTTCTCATTTATAGAGTGAGTGAGAAGATCAAGTTTATTTACGATTTCATTAAGCAGGATGAAATTTTTCTTTTCAGAGTCTGTTGAGGGAACTGGGGGAATGACAACATGCATGAGTTCAGTTTTAACATTTTTGCAGGACTCGCACATTTTTTGAGAGTTGGCTAATAGTTTCTCAGCTTCATCTAATTTCTTACCCCAGACGGAGTTTTCAGTGGTTAAGCAAGAAATTTCATCTTCATATTCCTCCAGTTTCTCTTGTAGGGAACTAGTTTCCTTTCCAAGTTTCTTAATAATTTTGACTAATTGCTTTTTGTCATATTCCAGAAGAGATTTAGTGAAGTCAGAAGAAGATACCTCAGAGTCGTCTGATTCAGTTGAATCTTCTTTGGCCATTAGACATCTTCCTCTGGTAGTTCCCTTCGTCTCTGGTTCCCCTTCAGAGTCTTCTGAGTCATCTCCAAAGGTTGCGAAGAGAGCCTTCTTGTGCTGAGACTTGTCATCGTCGTCAGTGTTCTTAGGACAGTTCCTTGCCAGATGTCCCCTTTCCTTGCATTGATAGCATTGATATTCAGAGAGGTCCTTCTTTTGGAAATTCTTCTTGAACTTTCCTTTGGTGAATTGCTTTCTGATGTGCTTCGTAATCAAGGCAGTTATCTCGTCTTCTTCTTCCTCGAGGTCGGAATTTTCCTCTTCCATTTCTAATCTGGAAAAAGCCTTTGAGATTTTTAGGGCGATTCCCTTCTCCACTTTCTTGGAAGAACTGGATTTTTGTGCCTCTCTTTCGTCAACTTCAAGTTTCCCTATGATTTGAGTTAAGGGGAGGGACTGAATTCCAGGGGTAGTCTTCAGAACTCTCTTGATGAGGTTAAGTTTTGAGTTGAGACCGTTGATGATGACAAGGGCTTTTGACCATTCGTCGAGTTCTACTCCAGCAGTGGTGAGTTTCGTTACGAGCCTTGTGAAGCGAGAGTAATACTAAGAGATGTCTTCAGTGTCAAGCATCTCAAAAGTGTGGTACTCTCCTTCTAGAGCAAACTTGCTACTCTGTTTCAGTTCCTCACTGCCTTCGTGCATTTCCTTCAGAGCAGTCCAGATCCCTTTAGCAGTTGGGATTCCCATCACTTTGTCCATATCTTCTCTGTTCAGCCCATTTAGAATGAGTTGACGAGCCTTAACATTTTTCTCCTTGATGACATAGTACTCCGGCTTCCATTGGTCTTCAGTTAAGTCCTTAGGAATAGTTCCATCGCCATTTTCTATCACGCGCCAACATTGATAGTCTATGGTTTGAATGTGGTTTTCCATGCTTTTCTCCCACCATTCTTCTTCTCCTTTCTTGCGGATGTGAGGCTTGTTGATGGAGATTCCCAGACTAAATTCACTTGAGGTAGACATCTTGAAATATGTAAACTAACACAAATCTAGAGCGCCTGCTCTGATACCAATTGTAGGATCGTACGTTGTTAGTTATCGAGGGAACTGAACTTCCCTAAGCAGCGGAATAAGTAAACACGAACAGATTCAAGACAAGTTCCTTATAGTGGAAACCTTTGATAACCAACTAGTTATCCAGGATAAAACCCACTACCCCTTTTGCAAGAGGATTTCAAAGTCTACTTCTTGTATTAATACTTCGGTTACAATCAACTAGAATAGAACACACAGATTAAATTCTTAGACACACTAAAGACTCTCTACCTAGTTCAACCTAACCAAGTAACAAGCAAGTGACTTACTTCGTTCTTCTTCAAAGAACACAGCACAATTCTTCTTCTACACTTCGTAAAGCTTCTTTTCGTTAATGCGTGTTTAAATGAGAGAGGTTTGACCGCTTTACTTATATGATTTAGTTAATGAGATAATAAATCTTCAATAACCGAATCATATAAATAAAATAATCAAAAGAAATCTTTAAAGATAACATTTGTTACCAAATATTATCTTTACCGATTTTTTTACAACTTTGTTTCCATGAGTGATAATCTTTTACGCTCCTATTATATATGGAAACCGGATAGAATCTTTAGCTCTCTCTCTCTCTAGCTAAGATCTACCCTAAAACAGCTCGCCGCCGCCTTCACATAATTCTTCAAGTGTTTCTGGCGTCGACTAGCTTGGGTTCCTTTCGCCAGTTCCCAAGTCTGGCGATAGCGTCTTTGTTCCTTGCTTTCCGAGTTCTAAGTTCCCTGTTTATCACACTAATAGAAACATTAATAGCAAAGATGTTTGTCATTATCAAAACTAGGAAAACTGAGGAAGAGAACTATAGTAGGGAACTGAAGTTCCCAAAAGTTCACTTCCTAACACAGGGTCATGGCTTCCGCATGTAGTGAGATTATTTGGCTACGCACTCTTGTTCTCTCTTGGTGTGGCGCACAAGACACCGGTTCGTTTGATGTGTAATAGTCAGGTTACTTTGCATATTGCAGCCAATTCAGTCTTTCACGAGCGAACGAAACACATTGAGATTGATTGTCATTTCGTTCGTGATTTAGTGGTTGCTGGCACGGTTCAGATGAGTCACATTCCTACTTCCCAGCAACCGACAAACCTCTTCACCAAGGCTTTGCAAGGTGCAATTTCAACTCCTTATGGATAAGTTGGACATTGTTGATCCATATGTTTCAACTCGAAGGAGAGTATTAAGATAGAGTTTATATTATTTCTTTGTATATCTTGTAGATAGATATATTTCTTACACATTAAGATAGGTAAATATCTCTTATGAAATCTTCGTATTATAAACTCTTTATATTGAACCCTTTAAAAACATAACTTGGTACGTATCTTTAATTTGATGGCACCAAATTGCCTCCTTGTAGTACCCTCTTATAATGTCAAGTGCCCGGCATAGACTTACTGGACGATTTGGCTAAGCTCTTGACGGTGAAGCAATTGCAGCATGTTGAAGTCTAGCTTTGCAAGTCGTAGCAACGTCTCATCATGGGACTCGTCTTCTTGATAGAAACTTATGAAACCTCTACTCTCCACTCCACTCGTTTGACGCCTTTATGCAACGCTTGTTTCGTTGCGTGAACAACTTGTTTGTATAGGCATTGATCCTCCAACTTGGACTCAAGAGCAACAAGCTTCAGATTAATATTAGTGGTTAGCTCAACTGCTTCATCCATAAACTCTTCATTATGCATCCTCAAATGAGTACGTTGCCTCGTGCAAACTCAAAATGCCTTTTATGTCGCTTTTTAGGCCTTCTTGGAGCTTTCCATGACTGTCCTTGAACTTGTTAAACACATCTGTATATATGTATCAAATTTGCTATATTAGTTCATAATTGTTGGAACCATGACGTTTTCTCTGATTTTGATGATGATAAACACCATTGGCTTTTATGGTTTATATTGTTTCTATGACTTTTAGGGATTGTGAACGATTTAGGGAACAATGGAAAGCATGTGAAAGAAGAGAAAGCATATGATTGCTAAGGAACGTGGTGAAAACATGGAACAGTTATACAGAAGCAAAATTGAAGAATGAAGCGCGCGTATAGTTCATACAAGGAAACTTTTATACTTGGAAACAACATATGCGGAACAATGAAGAACTCAGGAATTGCCAGCTGTTACCAGTGAAGAACGTTACTTATGCAAACCTGGTTTTGAAGATCTACTCGGAGAGAGAAGAGCTAGATAGCGTGTCTTAGGAAAGTTTACTTATGGAAACCATGTGTTTATGAGCCAAGTTGTTTAGAAGGAAAATAAATTTTAGACTGTTACCATGTATAGAAACCGATAGATGTCTTAAGTGTTTGGTAACAAGGTCTTGGCTGCCACTATAAATAGTTGAGGATATCTTAGGAAAAGGTATCTTGATCATCACTAAGGAAACATACTGAAGAGCTATTGCGATTGAGATCAAAGGTTCAAGACAAGGTACAAACTAGTGTTGTGAGTACTTGCTTAAAGTCTTTATTGTGTTCTTGTGTTATTACTAGTTGTTTGCACTCAAAGTGTAGAAACCTAGGAACTGTGTGTGAGTAGGTCGAGATAAGACTGTGTGAAATTATACAACTTATTAATAATACAAGTACACGTGTTTGAAATCCTCCTAGGGTAAAATCTAGAGGTAGAAGTTTTTCTCTTTTCAACTAGTTGGTTGATAGAGTTTTCTCTCTAAGGAACTATCTTACTGTTACTACTGAATCTCTGTTATTTTCGCTGTCCAGAGAACATTTTCATTGTTCACTGTCTAACACACTACTATTCAACAATAATATATATAGATCAATATAATTAAGTAGATATATTGTTGGCGCAATTATCGTACCACATGACATTTTGTATCCATGCTGTCTAAAGACTCGAAAGTGAACGCCGATGGTGTAGAGATCATAGTCATTTTCCTGATTGTACGTCTCAAAGATGTGCTCAGTTTGATGTTCAATCTCTTTCTCAAAGTAGCAGAAGATTCCGAGACGTTGGACTACATCGATCAAGTCGAGCTTGTGCTTGTGGTCGACGGAGCCATCCAAGAGCACAGCCCTCACTTTCTCCTTGAGTGGATCAATTTCCTTGGCATATGCTTCCATTTTCTATCAATACAAGTACATCTTAATTAGATGCATTCAGGCTAGGAGTTTCACATTCAATATATATAATTGTAAAAACGCAGCAAGAAAATATATAATTACAAACTTATTATATAAGCAAGAAACTACAAAATAAGTGATTACTTATAAATAAATAGATGATATACCACAGGATCGACATGGGCTTCCAAGAAACGATCACCCCAGATGTCTTGAGGGAAACCAGCAAGTGGTCTATCGATGCTTTCACAACCCGATGCCATTGCTGATTTGGTGTACTGTTTTGGTGATTTCAGAGCAACTATATATTGTGAATGGTTTTGTGATTGCAATGAGCAACAATATCAGCTCTGGTATTTATATTGTTGTGACGTGGAGCGTACGGATACAAGCGCATAAGCGCAGATAAGCCCAGTATATATAAGTTCAATGAGATTTTATCCTAAAATTAATTGACAATAGGAGGAGTAACCCATCAAACTTATATACTAGGCAAGTTATGTCTCAACTGATGTTTATATTTCAACACGTCACCGCAAGTGTAACGGACAAACAATTAGATAGGCCCAGTTAACATTTGGACAAACGGGTGTGGATGAGCATCTTAATCCCTTTATAGCCAAACCCGAAAAACCCAAAAAGGGACCCAGTACCAAACCTGTTATGATGCCATGTGAAAGTCTATGGGCCCAATGACGTGGGAAATGTGAATACATGTGAGATGTTTATATTCCAACAATTGTCAAGTGCAAAGCCTTTTTCACGTTATTAATAAAATAAGCTAAGTATAGTTATGATATGGCCCTCATCATAACTATAAATTAGTACCCATATCATATGGGTACTAATTTATTGTCTTTTTTTTTGTTTGGCTAATTTATTGTCTTTATCACGTGTTTAATCCAAACATTTTAATTAATTAATGTGTAGGAGTTGTACCCTTTAGGTTTTGTTTGTTAGATGTGTTTATAAAAAATATTGTTTATAAAGAGTTTTTTTTTTAAATAGTATTTAAAATTTTAATATTGAGTGATATATAAAAATATAAAGAAAGAAAAAAAAATATTTATTATTTATAAAGAGTTTATAAACTCTTTATCAAACAAGCCCTTAATTTGAGGTGTCAAGTGTGCATTGATCGGTATTTTTATACTCTTTAAGTAGTTGGTACGAATTTCATTTTCTTTATTACCAGCGGGCCATGACCCTCAGTCGTATTGAAGATTGAAGAATGTTTTTTTTTTATGGAATGATTGAAGAATGTTTTTAGTTTAGAAGGTAGAGATAAAAAAATAAGTTTAGTTTTACCTAAAAGTATACTATCGTGTTTTTGGTTTTCAATTAGTTTTTTTTTTTTTTTTTTTTTGATAAGATAAGAATTCGAAGATCAAAGTCACACCTGACAAAGATCCTCGAGAGGCCGTAAAAAGGTATCCGAAACAAACCGGCTAAGAAGAACAAAGTAACAACATACATTCGAAGAGAAAACAAACAAAACCAAAATGAGCAAGAAAAAAGGCAGACGGAAGAGAAGGGCGCAAACAAGGGTTGAAAGAAACCAACACAACGAAACAGCAGCCGGAAAGCAGATCAGAAGACACACTCTGGAGGTGCAACCGTAACACCTGAATCACGCTCCGTTTCTAGAAGCATCAGGAATCACACAACCACGTCCTCGATCTCTTGCCGAAACAACAATCTCAAACCAACCTATCATCAGCAACACATCAGTAGAGAATGTTTCTCAAGATGTTAAAGTTCACATTTCTAGACTTAGTCATAAAGTTATCAGTATCTCAAGGATCGAGCAACAAGGGAGTGTAATAATTCATTGTTAAGCTTTTCAATTTTTTCATTTTTTGGGATTTTGGGCCCAAAACTTTTTTGGTATTTCTCTTTTTATATATTTACCTCAATCGAAACGGTGTGCAGAGGTGGTAGCCGACAACGACGCCGACAATTGTCAAGTCCGGATTCTGAATCGGCGCAAGAGCACGACAAATCTGGTTAGAAGCGGTTCAGGTTTGGACGAAGATCGATCCTTGCAAAGAAGTGTATTGTTCGACTGAGTATTTGTTCCTTATCTTTCCCCTTTTTCTGGTTTCTTTTTGTTCAAGCTTGCACATAACCAGAGGTACAATAGCCCAAAATTTGTTGGTGGTGGTTCTAGATCTCGGTCAACAATATCGTTGGTGGGGATTGAAGGTTGTGACAGCTGAGAATGGGGCGGTAATGTAGGGGTCGGTGGCGGTGTCCCAGTGAGGGTCGGTGGCGGTGGCCCAATGAGTCGAAGAAGGAATACTTCCCGCTTACCTTATCATCGGTTTGGATCTAGTGCGAATAAGAGCTTTGGTTCATTGGTTGTGTGAACCGGTGTTGCTTGAGCGGAGTCGAGCGTATCTGAGTCAAAAAAACCTTGGAGTTCAGGGTTTACACTAGTTCGCAAATCAGATCTAGTTTGAAAAAAGACAAAAATCAAAAGCTTTGTGCATCAGCAACAAAACAAAGGCCTTGTGACTCAAATCAAACGACAAGTAAAAAAGTATTCATTTCGTGCTTCTTTTTTTCATTCGTTGGGGTTGTTATTTCAAGAGCTTCTCGCTCATTGTTCATGTGAGCTTCTCGCTCAATTGTTCATGTGAGCTTCTCGCTCCTTGAGTAGGTTGGCAGTAAGCCATGCTCGCAACGAGAGTTTGGGGGTTACCCAGATTATGTGTTCATTGTAGAGTTCATTAGTTCACTCTAGTTTGGGGGTCACCCAGATTTCATAGTTTAGGGGTTACCCAGATTTCATTGTAGATTTTTTATGAAAATACCTCATGTAGTCTTGTTCTTGTATTGAAAGTAAGAACCTCCATTGGCGAGCATTTCCGACCTTCTCTGGCTTCAAATTTCATGATTTTGTCTTGGGAAGGGAAAAGTTGTTTCTGGTGGTGAAGAATGAGATATTGTTTGGTTTTGGTTCATCTTTATCTGTAGGGTGGTTCGATGGTTGAAGGTTGGAGATGGAAAAATTTGGAGGCGGGAGAATTAGTTCTAATATTATAACTTTGGGTTTTCGTTGAGTTTTTTTTATGAGGAAAGAATTAGGCTAGCTTAGCGATGACGCATAGCCGGCCTAGAGCATCCTACCGGATGAGAACACGAAGTTCTGAATCAAGAGAAATGTCAGTCACATGAGGTGAAAAGCTGAGTATAGCAATTCTATCAGCAAAACGATTCACCTCCCGAAAAATGTGCCTGATATGAACTTCTTGGAAGGAATGAAGGTCGAACAGAATGTCGAAAACGACCATTTCGATTTCCCAAGGACAAGCCCAAATGCCTTTAATTGAGTTAATAAGGCAAATGTTGTCACCTTCAATTTCAAGTCTATGGATTTGAAGCTGTTTAGCTATCTTGATGCTTTGTCTAAGGGCTATTGCTTCAGCCATTAAAGTAGTGTTGAAACCACATCTATTGTTGCCCATGTGGATTACCTCATCTTTATCATTCCTAAGAATGTAGCCAATTCCAGCTTCTCCACTAGATAATTTGGTTCCATCAAAATTAATTTTGAGGAAGTGAGGTGATGGTCTTTCCCAGTTGATATTTCTTTTTTTTTCTAGCAGGCCCCTTATGTTTGTTAGTAGGCATGCAGTCATCTTTTTCATAATATTTTGTTTTTTCCAGTTTTTGAGGAGTTGAAGTGTATAGTTTTTAAGGTCTTTGATCCTTTCATTGGTGCTATAGTTAAAGATGATTTGATTTTTGTTGATCCATAATGCCCACCAAGTAGTTGCTAGGCAGATGATTTCTTTTTTAGATAATTTGGATTGTAGCTCAAATAGGTAGGGATGAGCAAAATCCGGGCCGGCCCGGAAATTTGGACCAGACCGGACCGGTTCTAACCGGTTCGGTCTCCGGTCTAGAGATTTTCGGGTCCGTTCTGGTCCGGCCCGATGTTTTTAAAAATCCTAAAATTTTAACCGGTTTGAGGTTTTTTTATATTTGAGGTTTAGGGTAAATTATATTTAAGAGTAAATTATATTTAGATTTGAGGGTTTTTTTCATGTTTAAATTTGAATAAATTATATTTAAATTTAGCAAAAATATAAACCGGTCCAATAGTCCAATAGGACCGGATCGGGTCCGGACCAGATACTTCCGGTCCGGGTTCCGATCCATCATTTTTGGGGTTTCGGGTTCCGTTCCTATCCAGTCCAGGTCGGTCTGGTCCGGACCGGGTTTGGACCGGTGCTCAACCCTACAAATAGGCATTCCTTTGGTTTATTATTAGTATTTATTTGCCTCACAATTTGTTCTATTTTGTTATTTTGTAGTCTAATGTTGTTGAGGGTAAAGGGGCAATGGAAGAGGAAATGATTAATGTCCTCTTGCGGGTTATTGCATAAATCACATGCAAGTGGTACAATCACATTTTTTTGTGCTAATCTTAATTTGGGTTTTCGTTGAGTTAGTTAGTAACAACTTACATAGTAATATGAGATTTTTATCCATTCTGAAGTCTATTGTTATATTAGTTTTATATATTTTTTGGATTTTTAATTGTTTTTTATTATATTAATGTTATTAACACTAAATTTTCACCTAGTCAGTTTTTTTCGGTGCCATGCATGTCATCGATCTCGTTGGAATTTTCACCGGAAAATAACATCGTGCTAAAGTTGGTAAGTATATGTATACTTTGTACATCAATATTTAATTTTTAAAGTTGGTATTGCTTTCAGTTGATCTTCGATAGTTTTTTTTATTGTAGACAAACACTAGGATACCCTTTCAGCAGATAAAAGGTCAGCCTAAATTATCATATCTAATGATCTTTACAAAACTTTTACAACAAAGATCAATATTACAACTCCTATTATAAAAAAGAAGTAATTGCCAAAAAGACCTATTTCTTTGTTCACTTTGCAAGAATAGCCCACCTTTTCAACAATCACAGACAAAGCAATTTTAATTGCAAGAATATGCCAACTTTTTGGATTTCCTTAGAAAAATAAAGTTAAATTTAAAATACAATTTATCTTTTTCTTGGAGCGGTTAGTGTTTGAAAATATGTATAATCACGTTTAATTAATTTTCAAGTGTTAAACAATCATTAACAAAAAAAATGAAACTAAATCATCAAAAGTCAAAGAGTGAGCCAAATTTTTCATCTTCCCTCCAAAATGTAAGGCTTTTCCAGCAAGATTTTGTGATTCCTATACCACACTGAATCCGTCTTCCACATTGAACTCGAATCAGAGAAAGGAAGAGAGTGAGGGAAACTCAGTTGTTAACTGAACAAGAAGTTCGCAACCCCTAACCCTAACTTGAGAGGAAATTGATGGCACCAGTTACCAAGACAACATGCGTAATAAATACAAAGGGTAAATGTGAAAGCAACAAAAGGAAAATAGAACCCAAAGTAATTGAAGCGGGGAATGAAAAGAAGTTGAAAAATCAAACGAAGGGTGAAAAATAGATTAAGAAGAAATCGAAGAAGAAGACACATGACCGGAGTTACATGACAGAACAATGGGAGGTAAGTATTGAAGTTAAGAAATTGATAGTTTTAGGCATTAATTTCGATCCTGTCAACATAAATATATGGATGAAAGTCCAAGAACTCTATCTTGACTAAACTGAGTGGTGAATTTTAGAAGTTGAGTTTTAATATAAAGAAGAGAGAGGAGAAGAAATGTTTTTGTATAAATTGAATCATGGGATATGTATCCTGTTTGGTTTAGTCTTGAATGAAACAATTCTTGTGTTGTGGTGAATATGTTGTGTGCATGTAGTGATAATGTGTGGCACATATAGTGCAAGAATTAGGTTTGAGTGTATCGTGATATAGGAGGGTCTGAATCAAGATAATGATAATGACCGAGAATTTTTATGTTTCGTCCATGTTGAAAACATCTTGAAAAGATGAAAATATTGAAGTACATGTATTGACAGATTTTGCTTAGGCTTAGAGTGAAGCATGAGCATGTAATATTGTGTTTTAGATGTTGTTGTTATCATGTGGAGAAAACATAATGTGGTTAAGATATGTTTTTAATTCTAGAATTGAACAATTCGGTACAAGTTATATATAAGTATGGTAGGGAGGAGCAATTTTATGGAAGAATAGACCAAAACTCGAGGCTATTGTATCTAACTACGATTGAGGACAAGATGACGCCAACTGATTGGAAAAGGATATTAGATGGCCCCTTTGGGACAATTGTGAAATTGCTAAAGTCAGTTAATTTGTATTCCCAGTTGATGCACTACATGATCTTCAAGCAAGTTGTAAGTAAGAAGAATTGCGAGACCTGGTATGCAGCAGGGGGGAAATGTTGTCGATTTTCCCTAACGGAATTTAGGCTGATTACCGGACTTAACTCTGACATTACATTGGAGGAGGAAACAAAAGATAACAAGAATACAATGATGGAATTCTTTGGAGTGAAGACTCTGACAATAACTCAACTTAAGACAAAATTCTTAGAAGCCCACGATGACAATACCTTCAAATACAAGATGGCGTTGTTTCTAATAGTCGATGGGGTTCTGTTAGGTGGAGATAAGAATAGACACATAAAATCAAACCACGTGAAGCTCCTGCAAAACATGGATCGATTCAACAAGTACCCTTGGGGCAGGATGACCTATATGGACCTGCATAGGAGCCTAAAAGGTGCTCTGGACACTAGAATGAAGTCCGTATAGTTGGAACTAATCATAGCAAAAAATCCAAGAGTAGGTTACATCATCCAATGTTTGTCGTTGGTGTTTCAGGTAAACATATTAAAAGCATTATATTAAATTAGAATTATTTAATATGATATTTTTAATTTAGTAGTCGTGTTGATGTAATGTTATTGCATATGTTTAGATGTATGAAGCAATTTCACACATTGGCTTAGGTTTTGGATCTCTAGTGGATGGTTCTGCATGCCGCGTTGTACTAGATGGGTTTGTAAAGGTAGAGTGAAGAAAGAGGCAGTGGTATCCGCTCTAGAAGGAGTTTGAGGTCCGAACATTTCTGTTGGAGGAGGAAGGGGATGATCTGGGGGAAAGTTGTTATTTCCCTGCAGAAGAGAGAGATGAATTCTTTGACAAAGTTGCAAAGAATGTTGAGAAGAGGAAAAAAAGGCAAAGGTAAGAAGAGGAAGGTTGTTAGCTTTGCGGGTTATAATAAGGATAGTGTTGAGGGTAGAGAGGTGATGTGTACCTTAATGAAGTTGTTGAGAGGCTTGACCGTATCAAAGAAGGGTTAAAGAATCTCATGATTAAGGTGATGGAGAAACAGAATGTTGATAACATCCAGTGAATCCAGTGAGGAAGAGGTGCAAGGGCAAATCCCATGAAGAAGAGTTCTGGAGAGGAAGAGGTATGCTTCTAAATTTTAATTTTGTGCACATTGCGAGGTCAATAGAGATAGACAGAGAACATGTCAATAGGTCATGGCATGCACACTTGTGTGTAAGGTTTCTAACTTTGTTTAGGATATAGGTCCTATTTAACTAAATTCATTATGTTACACAATTTGGTCAAGACTCTAGTGATTCTGAGGAGTTTACTAACTATGAGGCAAGTTTGAAAGATGATGCTACTAATGTTGATAGTAGGGCCATGGCTGAGATGCCATTATGTAATGAGTCTCATGAAGCATGGGATGCAAATGTGAAACAAGCAAACCAATCAATGTCATCACCATCACTCGAACCAAGAGAAGTGATGAAAGACATATATGGAGATACGGTCAGCCTTGTGGAAAGACATACCAATGTCGCAGTTTCGGTAAGGGTATTTAGTTTAATGCACGACGTATTATGAGTTTCATTTACTTATATAAGTTGAACTAAATTTATGGTTGTGGATCATAGGATGTTAGTGAACCTGTGTTTATAAGTGAAGAAAACGGCAATACAGGACACGCGAAGGCCCTTAATGAAGCAATTCCATCAGAAGGAAATAGATTGCATGTTTTGTTAAGCTGCTAATCGTGATGATGTGCAAATGCAGACTCTCACCGAGGATGTTGTTAAAGTGGATGGTGGATAGGCAGAGGTAAGTGAAATGATCAAGGACGTTGTTACGAATTTAGGAACAGAAGAAGATGTACATATGGAGGTCCAATCAACAGAGGAAAAAGGCATCAAGGAAGCTAGTGAGAAGGAAGATGTAGCAGTAAAAAATGGGCAAGATGGAAGTAAAAGTGGAGAACAAATGCTTGAATTTGAGGGTGAGGCTGCTACTGAAAAGGATGGGGAAGGTAAGGTGGCACACATGGAAGAAGATGGAGATAAGGTGAAGAACGCTAGGACAAAAAGGGAGGGGAGAGCTACATCAACTGGTCCAATTGAAAAAAAATGTTATGCCTAAGCGCGAGACAAAGCATGGTGCACAGAGCACGACATCAGCAATGTATGTCGATGAACAAAAAGCTGCGAGAAAGATCACAAAGAATTCCACGATTAAGAGCGTGACATAATTACTGCAATGGATGGAGGCAAATGCAGACATGTAAGTACATTATTTTCTTACATAAATGAAAGTTCTCAGCAACGTTTTTGTTGCATTTGATTTGTAATGTTGATTTCATGCAATTATGTCCCAACTCTGAGTGTCGTAGGTCAACTTCGGTCACTGTCTTGAAACGGATTTCAATGATAAGTTGTTTATAACACCCCATATTTGTAATTCTTAATAAAGATTAGAGTGTTACCTATGTCAACAAGAGCTCTTCCTTTTCATGGTTCAAGTGAGGACAAATAACTATGAAGTTAAGCGTGCTACGGCGGGAGTAGACCTGTACAAATGCGGGCCGGGCCCAAGCCAAATTTCGAACCCGTTTTTTGCGGGCCCGGGCCGAGCCCGTTTGTCGGGCCCAACATGCTAATCGTGTCCGCCCGGAAGAGCGGGCCGGCCCGCATGTCATATAACATATTTTAAAATTATTTTTTTACTATATTTTTTAAATATTTTGGTATTTACTGGGCCGGCTCGTTAAATTATTATTTTTAATGTATTTTTTAGGCTATATTTATTTTTTAATATATTTTTATATAATTAAAATTTTATAGGGGCCGGGCCGAGCGGCCCGTACGGGCTTGACCCTGTTACCGGGCCCGGCCCGCCAGCCTGAACGGGTCGGGCCAACCGGCCCGTTCGGGCCGGAAATCCTTATCTGGGCCCGTAATTCCTGACAGGCGGGTGGGCCGGGCCGGGCGGGCCCGCGTTTGCACAAGTCTAGGCGGGAGTAGTACTAGGATGAGTGACCTATTGGGAAGTCCCCAAGTTGGCATGAGATGACGCTTATAAGGCTTCGGGCCTTACAAATGGTATCAGAGCTGACTCTGGGTTATGAGTGGGCTTGGTCCTCTGAATGGTCGCTCGACCTAGATGGCGGTTTTTGGGCCTTGACGAGGTCGTCAAGGGTTTAAGTGGGGGTGATTGTAACACCCCAGATTTATGATCATTTATAAGGATTAGAGTGCTACCCATGTGAACAAGAGCTCTGCCTTTTAATTCATGATTCAAGTAATGACAAAGAACTATGAAGTTAAGCGTTCTAGGGCGAGAGTAGTATTTGGGTGACCTCCTGGAAAGTCTCCGGATTGGCATGGGATGACACTTCTAAGGAGTCGGACCTTATATTGTTGGCACCCAAGAAGTGGTTACATTCTCCTGTAAGATGTGATACACTATATATGTGCATATGTTATAGTATGATATTGTGTAGATTAGCAATTACAAAAGCATTACTCCAGGAGAGCAGGTAAGTAGGAACCTATTAAAGCTTTGAACCTATTAATTGCTAATGGCGCATGAAGAGCCCATTAGCAATTAAAAAAGCATTTGATTACACTGCACTACATCATGTCTAGCGTTACTTAGTGTCTTACTTCTGTGTATTAGTGTATGCTTCTTAGAGTTCATTGATTTTGGGAGCTTCATGAGTTGCTCTATATTTTCCCAGCTTACAAGTGACCCTCACATGTCACATGGGACGTCCATCTTTGACTATAAGGTATTGTTGCACATTTGTCCTTCTCCTGTGTTTTGCTATATATACAACAGATGTCAGAGTTTTCTTGAATGTCTTTTGACCCTTTACTCTAATGTTTTTTTTTCACTTTGTCCTTATCTATAATAGTATATTATTGAATGAAATCTAACGTACTTAAAGAGTACTGCTGTGGTTATTAGATGTGTTGATTATATTGCTTTCTTTTTCCTACATTTCCTTTTATTAGTTTGCACTTTCAGTAATCCATGAATCAAGTGCTTGTAACTGCACATAAGTTACATGACAATTTGTGTTTGTAGGAAAATGGTCAACCAATGGTAAGGAGCTTCAGAAGCCATTTTTATAGACCAAAACATGTTGTGGCAATATATATATATAGAATTTGGTTCTAATGAAACGACTTCTTAGGGTAAAACGGTAGTACTAATTACAGTCATTGAATTACAATTAAATCAAAGGATGTGATTGAAAGTAAATGGGTACATGGTAATATTATGGGAGTGAGCACATATGATTTGAATTAATTTAGGAATTTTTTTACCTACAATCAAACAGTTAATTATATTTCCTATTTTACTTTCACAATCTCTCTCCTTATTACTCTTCCTCTCCCGTTACTCTCTCTCGTCTCTTTGCCAAATCTCATCGATTTCGCCGCCGTCGTCGATACCTTCACCACCTCCTTGCTCCGACATCCGTTGACCTTCTTGTGCAATCCGAGCGGTGCGGACCCGGTGGTGGAATTTCCGTGGAGGAACGAGATCGAGGCGGAGCGGAGGCGGAAGGGGCCGAAATTAGGGTTTCAGATTGAGATTGCGGCGAAGAACGCGGCGGAGAAGGCGGGGGTTTGGTCGTAGGAGAGGGATTGGAGGAAGGGAGAGGAGAGGCGGAGAGGGGGCTTGGGGCGGAGGGATCGAAGGACGCCGGGAGACGGTGGTGTCGACAACGATATTCAAATTTCCCGTTGTTTTGCTGCTGTATATGACAAGTTCTCAGATAAGCCAATTTGTTGCTATATAATTTTTAATTTGTGAAGGTATGTATCTAATTTTTTGCCTCGTATTAGTTCTTTGTTCTGCTACATTTTCTAATTTCCCGTTGTTTCCCTTGCTAATTTGTTTAATGGGTTTCAGATCTCATTATTTTCAAAGCTATTAGTTAGTTCTTTGTTTTGTAGTTAGTTCAGATTTAGTACTTGAATCTGTATTGGGGTGTGGATTTGGTTGTGTGTGCAGGAGGTTTCCGACGGAGAACGAGGCGGTGGCAGCGAGGAGAGTGGCTCTGGTGGGCGTCATTAGAGGATCCCTAAGTAAAAAGAAACCCTATTTTTTTTTGTTTTTACTCTAATGTTGATGTTCATATTTTGCGTTATGATATTCATGTTAACAGTATTGTTATTCACAGTGTTAAAGTTTGCGTATTTTGATATTTATGTTTCGAATATTGTATATTTGATATTCACTTTCTCTGTGGCGTTATTCATTATAATAATATTGATATTCATGTGGATTCAGATTCTGCTTGATGATGGTGTTGTATGAGTTGTGTACGGTCCATTGGATAGTGATCAATATTCATAATTTGATTGGTGATATTCATGTAATATTCACGATATTGGGGGTGATATTCGTGTAATATTTGATATTTATGATGTGATATTCACCTAAACTTTGAATAATCATCATGTACGAATTAAACTCTGAATATCGATACTGTTTTTATGAATATCGACTACTTACTTGTATGACTATGTGTACAAAATACGTGAATATCATCACATATGGAATGAATATCGCTATTATAGTATTCAAATTGCTTGTTGATGGTGTTGTTTATACTGTTTGCAATTGATATTCAAATTGTTTGATGTGATATTCACTATAATGTTGTTCATATTCAGGAGGTTTCATGGGTTGAATAATTGATATTCAAAATTTATGATGTGATATTCAATATAATGTTGTTGATATTCATTATAATAATATTGTTGATATTCATTATAATAATGTTCATATTTAGGTTGATCGTGCGACTGTGCGACCCAAAATCGACGCGACAATGTCATTGTTAAACCTTACCGTCATGATTCAAAGCTTCGAAGATATTGGGTGGTGATATTCGTGTAGTTAGGTGATGATATTCATGTACTTGAGTGACTATATTAATGTAATTGGGTGGTGGGCGATATTCACAAAATGGGTAGTGATATTCACAAACTGAGTGGTGATATTCGTATAAGTGAATTTGATATTCATGTGATTAATTGAGATATTAATGTAACTTAGTGTGATATTCATATTATAAAGTGGTGAAATTCATGATTTAAGTGATGATATTCACATTTTTAAGATATTAAATCTTCACTTATTAAATAGAAATTGATATTCAAACAAACATGAATGATATTCATTAACAAATGATTGATATTCGTGAATATATTAACGATATTCACGAACGTTTTAAAATGTGCTTCCCATTTAAATTTTAAATATTTGAATGAGAGCAAAATCGATTAGGAAAGAGAATATTATCTTAATTTCTCTCTCATATAACAACCAAAATTAATTATTTTTTTATTAATAATATCCTTATTAGGTTAGATTTGGTGGTTAAGGCTCTATCATAACTCTCCTATAACCCATTAATCCAACAATCCATCAACATCAATCCGACGCTCCAGATTAGTACTTCCATTTTACCACAATTTCCGTTTTACCGGAGCGTGCCCCTATATATATATATATATTACATGTAATCCTTACTTATTTTGTGAGTTGTGACACATATTGGTAAAAAATGTTCTTACATGTAATCCTTTCCCATCGATTGTTTCAGACTCTTGATTTTTGGAAAATCCTGTCTTACTCTCTTCCTTTGCAGAGTAGAGATTATAGGGCACAGTTTCAGACGGGGAATGGTGCAGTGTTTGGAGCTAGCTACATAAGAGGTAAGACTTGTGGATGATTAGAGTTTGAGTCATATTCTTCTAATATACTCCATATTTAATTTTTGTGCACAAAAATAAGAATGCTGATACACCTCATGACAGATATTGGAAGAGGTTTAAACTATTAAATTCTTATGCCTCTTACTTATCTCTTTCTTTTATCTATACATATGTATATATATTTACTAGGCATTATATGTGTACTTTTTTGTTGTTGTTAGAGCTTGGTGATGGTGAGCTTATCCATGGCGAGAATTTTAGCCTCTTCGCTGCCATGTCTGCACTAGAGGTACTTCTCGTTAATTGCCAAGTTTATTCGTATTGGCCTTTGGTTCGGTGGATTAATTGCCAAATCATGTTAACATCATTTGATGTGTCCCCAAAATCTTTTTTCGTGCTTGACTAATTGTGAAGTTGTGTTAAAGTGATCTTATGTTGCGTGCAAGTTTCATTGTCTTTGGTTTCATGAAGAAACATTGGTGTGCACATTCTATCTTCCTGGTTAGCATTACATGCATTATTGCTTTCCATTTTCTGTAACATTTTGGTACTACCATGGTGTCCATGCTGTTTTCTCTGGCTAAGAGGAGATATTTTATACATTTTAAACAATGACATTTCTTAGAAAAGTTATGGGTATGAGTCTATGACTAAGTCTTTTCTTAGAAAACCTGTATGTACATAACAGACTATCTCTATTGACCTTAATCTAAAATGATTCAGTTAATTTGCAGGTTCGAGATTATAGAAATGACTGGGAGCTAGAAGTTAACCAACCAATAGCAGGAAATTATTATCTTGTTAGTGTATCATGACAGCTTAGTACATTATTTATTGAATGGATTTGTCATATTTGTGCTATCTAATTAGGAGTTTGATTTACTTCTAACTGTAGATAAACCTTGGTATATATGTGAAAGATGACAGCTTGGAAATGTAACAAATGTTAGTGTTGGTCAATTGTTTAGGTGGCAAATCTAGCATAGTAGATGGTTAAATAGAGCTAATGCTTCATAAGTTTGTCCCGATTTTTATTATTTTTTTTAAAAAACTGAATTTTACCCCGGTTTTTACGAAAATCCGGGGTCCGGTTTTTTTTCAAAAAAAGGGAATTTTACTCTGGTTTTTTCGTAATAACTGGGGTCCGAGATCCGGACCCCGATTACAAAAAATCGGGGTCCGAATCTCGGACCTCGCCGAGAACAACCCCGTTTTTCGAACCGTGGTCCGGAGTGGAAAAAAATTGGGGTCTGAACCCTAGTTCTGTACTAGTGCACCAACAAAATGAAAGCGTTGAAACGCGTCACCGTCACATTGTCAACATGGGCCTCACCCTACTTAAACAAGCCTCCCTACCCCTCACCTTTTGAGACTACGCCTTTGAAGCTGCCACATATCTCCTTAACCGTCTACCCACTCCTATCCTTCACCACAAAGCACCCTATGAGATCCTATTCAAACACACACCTGACTAAACATCCCTTCATGTTTTTGGTTTCTTAGCCTTCCCAAACCTCCGCCCCTATAATCGCCACAAATTTACTAACTGCTTCACTCCCACCCTTTTTCTCGGCTATGCTAGCAACTACAAAAGCTACATTTGCTATGATTGAGTTACCAAACGAACATACATTTCTCGGGATGTCCTTTTCCATGAAGACTTATTTCCCTTCTCCAAACATCCCATCCTTCCTCAACCTTTCCTGACCCCCATGGCTGTTTTACCAGCCCTTTCCTTTCTCTATGGGCCCTCCACCGCTACAAATGGGCATGTCTCTCATAGCCCTCCTTCCCGGCCCACTACAACCTCTTATGGGCCTAGTACCCCAACCCCCTCCCCTAGCTCTAATTATCTTTCACCATCCACTACTGGGACTATCTCTACTGGGCCGCCACCCAACCCATCTCCTATTGGGCCATCACCCTCCTCTCCCCCATCCGATCCACCCTCCACCATACACACCTGATGAGGCTAAAGTCGTGATGCCTATCAAAGTAAACCTAAAAAAACCTAACTAATGTAGTAGGGTAAATAAGGATCGATCCCACATGGAGGTAAGCAATCTTCCTAAGTGCAAATGTTGTATGCCAATGGTAACAAAAGGGGGGTTTTGGTTTGTAATCAAGTAACAAAGTAAATCAAAGCAAAAGATATAATCAATGGGTGAGAAATAACTTAGCCAGACAAATATCAAAGTCTCAAATTTTTAAACCCAAGCTTCGCACAAACGACACCATACCCTAGCCACCACCATCATGCTCCGTCGTCACCATGGTCCCTGATGAACCCACCTCCTTAATTGAAGCTCTCAAGTATCCCGCCTAGTGCCAAGCCATGGTGGACGGATTCCAAGCACTCCTCAAAACCAACACCTAGACCCTTGTCCCTTAAACCGCCTCGTCCAATGTCCTCGGTGTAAAGTGGGTATTCAAAACCAAATGGAATGCAAATGGCACCATTGAGCGGTGCAAGGCCCGCCTCATGGCTAAGGGTTTTCACCAAGTCCATGGCTTGGACTATGAGGAGACATTCAGTCCCGTCGCAAAACCATCCACTATCCATTTGCTTCTTTCCTTGGCGACAATGCATCGGTGGCCGGTACGACAACTCGATATCCAAAACGCCTTTCTTCATGGGACCCTGACTGAGGATGTCTTCATTACCCAACCCCCAGGTTTCATCAATTCTCAATTTCCCTCTCATATTTGCAAACTTCACAAATCTCTTTACTGTCTCAAACAAGCCCCCCGGGCGTGGTTCTCCCGCCTCAGTGACTCTCTGGTTACTATGGGTTTTACCCCTTCCATTGCTAACTCTTCTCTCTTTATCCATCACTATGTCACTCAATATGTGTTCGTACTTGTATATGTTGACGACTTGCTTGTCATCTCTACCACCTCTATGTTGGCTGATTTGTTTGTTTCTGCTCTCTCCAGACAGTTTCCAGTGAAGGACCTTGGGCCTTTACGCTATTTCCTGGGCATTGAAGCAAAGCGGGACGACACAAGCATTTATTTGTCCCAAACCAAATATATCTGAGACTTGGTTCAACGCGCCAACATGACTCAATCCAAGGTTGTTCAAACTCCCATGGCCACCACATTTGTGGATTCAACCGATCAATCGTCCCCTCATGATGATGCCTTCACTTATCAGAGCATTTTTGGGGGCTTGCAGTACGTTGCCTTCACTCGACCCGACATCTCGTTCGCTATCAATCGACTTTGTCAGGCTATGCATTCTCCTCAAGACAAACATTGGCAAGGTGTCAAGAGAGTTATTCGCTATCTCAATGCTACTACGGGTCTTCAATTCCATCTCTCATCCTCACCCAGCTCTACCTTGTTCGCCTTTTCAAATGTCGATTGGGCTGGTGACCCGCATGATCGTTGTTCAACAAGTTCTTATTTCATCTTCTTGGGACCAAATCTCATCTCATGGACCTCTATGAAGCAGCCCATAGTTGCCCGATCTTCCACCGAAGCGGAGTATTGCGCCATGGCCATTACCCCTTGTGAAACATTCTGGCTACAATCTGTTCTTGTTGAGCTTCAAATTCAACATCCCTCAATTATCTGGTGTGACAATCTAGGCACCACATACCTCACAGTGAACCCCATTTTCCATCACCGTATCAAACAATTGAAGCTTGACTATCACTTTGTTTGTGAACGTGTCAAAAACGGGTCTCTTCAAGTTACCTTCATTGCATCTCAAGATAAAAAAGCAGACCTGCTAAACAAAGCCGTACATATTACTCATTTTCTATAGATGCGCTCCCAACTGGGACTTTGCCCAGTTCAGATCGAGGGGGGGGGGAGGGGATAGTAGCACTACGCTCTTGTGACCGTTATACACTTATATCATCCATATCCCTTAGGCTATTCTAAAATGTTCATTGTGGGATAGTTGTTATGAACTATATTAGTTGTTAATTACAACTATTAGTTGTTTTGTTAGTTTCAGCTGATGTCATGATGATGATTGCTGATGTAAGCTCTCTTATAAGAGCTCTTCTTGTTAGAAGATGTAACATCTTCTTCTCTTTCTTCAATAGAGCTTTGATCTTTCTTTAATGGAGTCTTCTTCTTCTTCTCAATGGTTGAAGTTTCACATGGTATCAGAGCTTAGCTCAACCATTCGATTTTTCTTTCGCTTCTGCATACCTCTGTAAAACATTGATCGTCTATCAGTGTTTTCTTTGTTCGTTTTTTTTTCCGTTGAAATTTCTTGATTACAATCGATCAGAGTTTTGAGAGCTGGATGGAGATCGAGAGCCGATATTGAACCAGAATCAGCAGGGAACAACATCGAATGATCCACTTTCATTGTCCAATTCTGATCATCCTGGCGCACAGATCGTTGCGATGAAATTGAATGGCATGAACTTCTTGAATTGGAGTTACAATGTCAAGATGGCACTCGGCGCGAAGTCGAAGCTTGGTTTCGTTGATGGATCGTGCTTGAAGCCGACATCGGGATCGATCGAATTTGACAAATGGATCAAGGCATACTATATGGTTCGATGCTGGATCGTCAATTCCATGGATGAGAGCATAGTTGGCACCTTCATGAGAGTTGAATCAACAAAGCAGTTGTGGGACGAATTGATCGAGAGGTTCGGTCAATCTAATGGTCCATTGTTGTATCAATTGAAGAGAACTATGTCTTCTCTTCAGCAAGGTACATAGAATGTAAGAGATTATTACTGCAAGCTTAAAGGTATTTGGGATGAAATTGGTTGTTTAGAGTATTCACCAGTATGTGAATGTGGTAATTTGGCTAAGTGTACATGTGAGATTCTCAAGAAGCTTCAGGATCAAGAATCCAGGAATCGAGTTTTGCAATTCTTGATGGGATTGGAAGAGGAATTTGACAATATTCGAAGCAATATTCTTGCATTAGATCCAATGCCATCTGTCAATAAAACCTTCTATCTAGTTCAACAGGTTGAAAGACAAAAGATAGTAAGTGGCACCTTGAGTTCAGGAAATGGTGGAGAAGCTCTTTCAGTGAACAATTTTACTAGGAAGCAGTATCAACAATTTCAAAGATTTTTTCAGCCTAATAAAGATGGTGGAAAACGTAGCAGGATAGACAAGAAATGTGATTTTTGTCACATGAGGGGGCATTTAAAGGCTGAATGCTACAAGCTCAATGGATATCCACCTAACTGGAAATTCAAGCAAGCAGAAAGAAGGGCAAATACAGTTGATGTTGAGCAGAATATTCCTTTGGAATCTATTGACAATCAGAAGTCAGTCATGGACCAAGCTATGGTGACTGCTTTATGTCAAGAGATGTCCAAATTCTTCCAGGCTAGAGAGGGATCTTCATCTGCTAATTTTGCAGGTACATTTATTGACTCTATTGTTTTTTCAGTCAATTCCGATATGTGTTGTACTTGGGTAGTAGATACAGGTGCTACAGATCACATGGTGTTTGATTCCAGTTTATTTCTGGATAAAAGAAAGCTTGTTAAGCCAATTAGAGTGGCCTTACCTGATGGCAGTGTGAAGTCAGTTGAAATAGTTGGGACTGTTAGACTTAACTCTTTGCTAGTTATTACTGATGTGTTGTTACTTCCTGGTTTTCAACACAATTTGCTTTCAATGACTAAGATGTTAGATGATCATGGTTTGCTTGGGAAAATAGAAGCTGATAAAATTTCATTCCAGGACCCTTCCACTAAGGAGTTTGTGGTTATTGGATTAAGAGTTGGTGGCCTATACATTGCTCAGAGTGAAGCAACTCGAGGTCACAAGCAATTATGTCATTCAGTTGACACAAATAGTTCCTCATCCATTCCTTCACATGTCAGATTGCTCCATGAGAGGCTAGGACATTGCTCTAAAAGCAAATTACAGCATGTTAAGGACTCAGGAATAAATCACAATAGTGACTTGTTTTGTGATAGTTGTGTTCTTGCTAAGCATTGTAAAGATCATTTTCCTAGAAGTACATCTGTAGCTTCTTTTCCATTTGATCTTGTACATTTTGACCTCTAGGGTCCATACAAGACACCAACACTTAGTGGTGCATCTTATTTCTTAACTGTGCTTGATGATAATACAAGATTCACTTGGATTTATTTGGTGAAATACAAGTATCAGGTTCCTGATATAATTGAGTCATTTATTGCTTATGTTAAGACTCAATTTAAGGCATATATTAAGGTGATCAGGAGTGAAAATGGCATAGAATTTATGCAGCACAGATGTAGAGCTTTGTTTGACAAACATGGCATCATTCATCAGAGGAGTATACCAGGGAATCCTCAGCAAAATGGCAGAGTAGAGAGAAAGCATAGGCACATTATAGAAACTGCAAGAGCTATACGCCTACATGCTAATTTGCCAATTAAATTTTGGGGAGAATGTGTTTTGTCTGCAGTTCATGTGATCAATCTCTTGCCTAGTTCTGTGTTGAAATGGAAAATTCCTTATGAGTAGTTGTTTCAGTTGCAGGCAGATTATGCAGAATTGAGAGTTCTTGGTTGTTTGTGTTATGCTAAGGATCCTACTGTCAAAAGAGATAAGTTTGGGTTACAGTCCAAAAAGTGTGTTTTCATTGGATATCCTCTAGGCCAAAGAGGATACAGGCTGTATGATCTTGAGAGTCATTCTATATTTGTGTATAGGGATGTTGTTTTCAGAGAAACCACATTTCCCTACAAATCTCAAGTTTTACCTAAGCATGATTCTGCACCTAATTCACTTCCTTTAGTCAATCCTGTTGTGGATGACATGATTGAAACTCCACATTTGTACCCAAAAATGTATATTGGTTCACCTGTATTGTTTCGAAAGATGTATCCGAAACTAGATTCGCCATTATTCATAGTTGATCCATTTGTATTAGTTTTTTTGATGCTATCCGATGGTTTTTTCCATTTCTTTTTTGGTCGTCTACCTCTGTTTTTATCACCTATTTTTTGTTTGATTTCAGCCAGGGGATCTGAATTCCAATTCTTAGTTTTTCTCCAATAGTTGATTTGGTTTTTGATGTATAGTGGTACATCCTTAATAGTGTCATTTTCAGTGTTTGTTCTTCCAAAACTTTGTTGGTTTCTATAGAACCAAATTCCCCACCAAGCGACAGCTAACTCCTCAAATTGCGCTTGATCGATTTTGTTGCGAATTTCTTCTATTATTTCTTTGGTCTTTTTATTCCCTATAGTTAAAGATCTGAGGATTATTTGTGTTTGGATGTTTGTTTTTTCAAATGTTTTCATGGTATGGCTACATTCAAATAAAAGATGGTTCGAGTCTTCTGTTTGTGCATTACAACGCACACACCCTTGCGGGAGCGCAACTCCTTTTTCAGCTAATCTTGCTTTTGTGGGAAGCCCATTTTTTATAATTTTCCAAAGAATTTTTTTGACTTTTGGATATGTGTCCAACTTCTAAATCCAGGACGAATCATATGATGTGTATCTTTTGTTTGTGATAATCATGTCCATAGCAGATTTAGTAGAAAACCAGTCACTCTTGCTTGCTTCCCAATACATTCTATCATGTATGTCGTGAACAGGTATAGGTATCGACATAATTTTTCTAGTTAAGTCTAGTGGTAGAACTTGTTCAATCATAGCTTTATTCCAAGTCATGTTTTGTTGAATAAATTCTGCAACAGTTGCTTCTTTATTCAGAATTGATTGCATGTTAATGATGTCATACAATGGAACATTTGATATCCATTTATTAGTCCAGAATCTGATTGTTCTTCCATTTCCTACTTGCCAGACAAGCCCTTTCTTGAATTCATCCAAAATTTCAATCATCTTTGACCATTTCCAAGAGTAATTTCCATTCTTCACATAGTGAAGGATATGTTGTGTTTTGAGATATTTTTCGGTAATAATTTTTACCCAACAGTTGTTAGGTTCAGCCAATATTTTCCATAGAAGTTTAAATTGTAAGGCTTTATTCATGTCTTTGGATTTTCTTAGTCCTAGACCTCCTTGATTTGTTGGTTTGCAAAAAAAAAATCCATCCTATTAGTGGTTTGTATGATTGGTCTTTATTCCATAAAAAGGATATGTTGATCTTATCCAATTCATTGTGAGTTTGTGTTGGTAACATAAAACTTTGCATCAAAAAGTTTGGTCTAGATGCAAGATTCACTTTTATTAGTGTTGTTCTTTCTGCTTGTGATAAAGAATTTGCTTTTCATTTGGTTAATTGTTGTTGAGTGCTAACTAAGAGGTCAATAAAGGTATTCATATTAACCCTACCATTAATGATAGGACAACCCATATACTTATCCAGAGAAATCATATTTGTAATGGTAAGGATACCTTGGATATTTACTTTTTGTGTGTTCTGCACTTTTTTCGTTACTTGAAATGTTGATTTATGGTAGTTTACTTTTTGTCTAGAAACTTTACAATATTCATCAACAATATACTTTATTTCTTTACAATTCTCTTATTTTGCTTTCGAGAAGATCATAATGTCATCAGCGAAGGCTAAGAAAGGGATTCGAGTTCCATTTTTTGCTAGTTGAAACCCAATCGAATTCGCCTTGTCGGAGTCCTCTTGTTGGTTTGAATATTTCTGTAGGTCCATTGTTCACTAATACTGAGAAGGATACCGTATTAATGCATTCTTTGATCCAAGAGATGAATTTATAATGAAACCCAAATCTTTCCATAATTTTAATGATGAAGTTCCATTCAATTCTGTCATACGTTTTTTTCATGTCTAGTTTTAGAGCAATAAATCCTTGAGTTCCTTTTTTTGATTTAAAAGAGTGGAAAATTTCATGAGCTATTAAGATATTATCTTGAATAGCTCGGTTAGCAACAAAGGCACCCTACAAAGGGTGAATTAATTTTTCCATAGTCTTTTTTAGCCTATTTGTTAGAATTTTTGATATGATTTTATAAATTGTGGAACATAGACTTATGGGTCTGTAGTGGTTCGTTGAGCTAGGATTATCACATTTTGGTATTAATGATATAAATGTGTGATTAACTTGTTTGAGTAATTTGCTTGATAGAAAGAAGCTTTTTACAGCTTGTATCACCGACGGGCCTACAATATCCCAATATTTTTGATAGAATTCTGCGGTCATTCCATCGGGACCAGGAGATTTGTCCAGGACAATATCAAAGACAACCTTTTTTATTTCTTCTTTGGATACATTCTTTGTTAATTCCTCATTGTCTTCATTTGAAACTTCAGATTGAATTAATTCAAGGTTATCCCGAAGAGTGTATCCATTCGTTTCTTCACTTTTAAATCTTTTAATGAAATCATTTCTGATTTCATTTCTAATGTTTTCTTCCCCAATTATGCTTGTACCTTCTTGTGTTTTTATTTCCTTTATAACTTTTCTGTTTCTTCTTCCACTAGCTATTTTATGAAAATAGCCAGCATTTGTGTCATTAAATTTGATATGTTTGACTTTAGCTCTTTGGTTCCAAAATGTTTTATGGAAATTTAGAAGTTGTTCTTTCTTTCTGATTAGTCTATTTTGTTTCTGGATAAGGGTATTATTAGAGTTGTTACAAATTTCAGTTTGGATGTCAGAGAGTTGTTTTTCAATTTCTTTGAGTTGGGTAAAAACATTTCCGAAAGTACTTTTATTCCATATTTTTGCTTGTTTTTTAAGTAATTTTGTTTTAGATATCAGGTCATATAATCTGGAACCATGGTAATTTGTACGCCAAGCTTGCTTGACAATGTTTCTAAAATCTTTTGTTGTCATCCAATTTTTTTCAAATTTAAAAGGTTGATTTTTTATAGTCATTGATGACAATGGTTCAATGGATATTGGACAATGGTCTGAGCTCGTAAAAGCATGATTTTTGGTAATAATATCAGGATACCATTGTAAAATCTGGTGATTAACCATGGCCATATCTAACTTTTCATAAATATTATCAATTTCTGTTTTGTTTTTCCTTCATGTAAAAGTATTTCCTTGTATTGGAATATCCAATAATTTACATTCATTTTTAAAATGTCTAAGTCTGGAAAACTTTGTTATTGGTGGGGATGAACCACCTAGTTTTTCACTTGGATCTTGAATTTCATTCAGATCTCCCATGACCACACATGAAAAAGCACTGTTTTTGATAAAGAAGATAATATTTTCCCAAAATTCTTGTTTTCCAGATTCATATGGAGGTGCGTAAGCTAGGATCAACATGATTTTATTATTCGTACAAAGATTTGTATATTTGATGCAAACAAATCTTGGATTGATACTTTCTATTTCTAGAATTTCATTTGTCAGTTGATACGTTTTCCACATAACACAGATACCTCCTGAAAAACCAGTTGTCGGGATAAAGTGAAATTGGTCAAACCCCACCTTTTTCCAAATTTTTCGTGTGGTTCTTTGTTTGTTCTTGTTTCGAATAAGGCTAATAGTTGAATTCGTTCAATTTTACAAAATGATTTTATATCCATTCAAAGATTTTTCCTGCCTATTCCCCTACAGTTCCAGGTTGTAATCTTCATAAAAAACCATTAGGAAATGTAGCCAATTGTTTATAATAGTTGGTAGTCTTGTTCCATGATTCATATTGCCATATCAAATAGCATAAATAACTATTAGGACAAACTTGGTAATTGTTGAGTTGTTTAGATTTTTGTGTTGAAAAATACATAGCTGGTCTGTTGACAAACAAAAACCTGCTTAAAAAAGAATTTGTAGCTATAACTGAAGTCAAAACAAATAGCATGACAACTCCATAAGTTTTAATTTGGTCAAGATGTTCCATATTTTGACTTTTATCATTTCTACAAATTGTATAAATAACAATGTGTATAAGGGATTTCAAACCTATTGTTCTGTTTGTACAAAGGTATATAAACCTGTGAAATTTTGAGAATAGCTTAAAATTATAGCAAGGATCATTTAGGGAGCACCCATACAATTTTAAGCCATTTGGTGGAGGCAGAGTAGTGGGCACTGGCCGCATAAACAAGAGTTTTCGGGGGAGATTGTTCATAGAGTAGACACTCCAAGGGAGTTTGTTCGGGTAGTAATTGTTCATAGTATGTTTTTTTTTCCGTTTGCCATTGTCCTGCACAAGCCTTGTAGCTGAGTTCTTTATTGATAACCTTGTAGGTTGTGGTCCAGTTAAGAGACACCTGGGAGCACAGCCAACAAGCAGAGCAAACATTAGTCATTTTGTGAATATGGTAGATGTGTAGGGATAGATAACTAACCAAGTGATAGTTGAGGCTTAAGACGTGTTTCTTTGTAGTTGTGTGGGTCATCTCTGGATTTGTTTGTTCATGTAGAAGCCTTGCTATCTGCATGAACAATGTTTCTTTATGCAGTATAGCAGATACACAATCCATGCTTCTAGTTAAGCAGAACCTAGTGCATATACTGCTGCGATCACAAAATCCGAGGTTCAAATGTGTAATTTGTACAAACTGGTATGGCGTAATCACGTGCCAGGTGTGTCTTTTTAGTTTCTGCCTTTGATAAGAGGTCCCAATTAGTAAAAGCAATCTGGTGGTTGTCATACTATAATTTTCCATAGGAGTTTGATGTAGATAGGTCATCTCAGGTTATATTTGTTCATGGAAAAGATCAGTAGTCTCCTCGACCAGAATAAGGTGTTTTTCTTGAGTTTCAGAAGGGTTCAAAACCTCATGATAAATAGTGGATTCAAAATCAGAGCACACATTCTCAATCAAGGATTTAAACTTCTTTGCCAAAGGAGAATAATCATGAGTCAGAATGTTACAGCAGATCCAGATAAGACAAGGATGCTCACAACTAAGGAGCAGATAAAGAAGAGTCAGTTTAAGGGTAAACCGATCTAGATCTGTAGCTTGTTGATTTTTAAGCCAATCCAAGTACACAGAGCAACATATTTCAATAACAGTGTGATATTCAAGGTAGGGGTCAAGAGTGGTTGTAGTAGTCAAAACATACCTTGAGATGCAGAGAGGAAGGCCGACAAGGAAGACTCCTCACCGCGCAGAAACACTTGCAAGATTCAGAGAAGGAGGAGTAGTCACAGCAAACCATCGGATCCGGAGATGATCCAGAGAGCAAAACTTGTACAACCAAGCCAAATCACATAAGGGAGCAAGGAAGAGAAGAAAATCCCCAAAACCCAGTCGAGAGAGGAGGGGAGGAGAAAAGCCGCCACCATTCCAGCTCCTAAGCCCCAATCACGCCCAGATTTGAGCAGACGCCGTTGGAAGAGCTTTGTCCAGATTTTTGTCTTTTCCGGTGTTGTTAGGGAGAAGTTGTTGATGAAGATTAGGAGTCTCAAGGAGGAGGATGGTTGTTGGGTAGGGGATTTCATAGATTGAAGAGGATCGAAGGTGTCGGTGGCCATGGATGGGGTTGGAGCAGGTGGCGGCTGAAGAGGAGTTAGGGTTTCAGGAGTTTTTTGTTGGGAGTGTTTTCATTTTCCGTATTGTAAGGCTACTCTTTCTCAAGGATCAAAATATTTGGTTATACGCTTATGGAAATTATGGATATGCACTATATTGTTGACTATTGGGTGTCCTGTATTACATTTTTGAATTCTGAAATTTATTTCGAATATCCTTTATTTTGGTTATACACTTATGGATATTATGGATATGCACTATATTGCTGACTATTGGGTGTCATGTATTACATTTTCGAATTGTGAAATTTATTTGGAATATCCTTTATTGATGTTGACTTTAGGGTTTTGATTTCATTATGCATATATTGTAGTTCCAATTTTTGGAAATTGCAGATTTGCTATTATATTGAGGCATTTAGCAATGCAGTTAATTTGGCTAGCAAATTGTAGCAGGTTATTTTTTTGGGCAAAGTTCATTTCCGGTTCAACGTTTCTTTGGTTCAATCCAGCATGTTATGATTTGCACAATGTCCTTGGGTTAAAAAATTGTGTATCAGGCTATTTTTTTACAGCAGGTTCATTATTGCCATTGAAGCCATTTATTTTGAAGCTCTGATTTGGTTAATTGCATCAACTTCATTTGATATATAGAGATGAGTTGAATGTAAAAAAGTACATATATGCAGCATTTTTTTTTGCAGCAGGTTCATTATTGCCATTTGAGCCAGTTATTTTGAAGCTCTGATTTGGTTAATTGCATCAGCTTCATATTATGCAGCAATTTTTGGGTTAAAAGACCAAAAAAATGTTATTGCATTTTGTATAGTATATGTTTAGCAGGTTTAGTTTATGAGTAAAATGTTATTATTAATTGTACGGTTTTACAAGTAATTATGCATTTCAAAATCGGCATATTTTAGGCACATTCCAGATTGTGCTCGTAATTGATGAGATTTGCAGGTTCCGATTTTGGCAAAAACAATCGTTGTGATTGATTGGCTTTTTAATTTCACTGCAGCTTTATTTTGGATTACATTTTTGGTAATAAATTACCCTAAAAATATTCATGCTTATTAGTGATTTCATAGACAAACTAAATCTTTGCAAGTAAATGATTATACAATTATACTGGAAGATCTTTGATTTAAGGAACAAAAAAGGAATACCGAGAAAAACGGATTGATCGCCACGTGTCCAAAATATTGTCGTAACGCCACATGACAAAATAAATTTTGGTGCATTCTAGGAGTGTCACGTGGCTTAACAAGTATTCTGCTTTAGTAGTTATATAGTAGATTAATAACATAGTAATTAGTAAAGTATAATGAAATAACTTAATATAATATCGTTTCGCTACTTAAAAATTAATCATAAATTATGATAAATTTATTTACATAAGTTTCACAAAATATAATAATATATTAAAAATATCAACTAATCTAATTATAACTAAAAATAAAAAATATATAAAATTAAACATGCCACGAACCTATGCTTACTATAATTACAGATGTAACTAGTTTGTACTCCACTATAGAAGAGTTGATGATGCGTACAAGACAAGGGACTGGAGTAGTTTTTTTTTTTTTTTTTTTTTTGGGTGAAAAAGGGACTGGAGTAGTTAGTTAGCAAGCTAACCCGCATAGGAATTTGGAGGGACCTGGACAAATTTCCATCTCACGATATACACGTGGCGTCGAATCATCACGTTACCCCCTTTCCTTTAACGTGTGGATGTCTCACGCTTCCTTACCCCAAACTCCACCTTCATCCCTTCTTTTTAACCCCCTCTCTCTCCAGATATTTCTCTCTTCCATCGCAAGCTTCCGTTTCGATTTCGTACGAATCTATCCGGAGCTCCACCCGATCAACAATGGCGACTGTCCCAAGGCTACAAACTTGTCCTCAATTCCGGTTGCATATCCGGCCGGAGCTTCATCGGAGCTACTATCACGATTCCAACCCCGTTCGGCTCCTCGGCGGCTCTAGGGCGTACGGTAGTCGTCGCCGCCGGGAATCGGGGAGGAGGCTGTGCGTGTCGTTCAAGGAAGAGGACGGGAAAGGTGAATACGGAGTAGAAGAAAAACCTCTGGGGAATAGAGTTATGAGGTCTCTGAAATCCGCGATTTTAGGGATTTCCAAGTGGCCTTCCTACTCTGAGGATAAGCGTAAGAGCACCTTGGACGAGCTCGAGGTGCTATTCTCCTCGGTGAGTCGTCATTTAATTTCTTCCAGATTTGTGATGCTGCTCATCTTTATTTTTACATTTGCTTTAAGAATTGTGATGCCTTTGTATATTCACACGAAAACTTCCAAGTAATTGGCTGTGTGTTTTACTCTGTAACCATTAGATTGCCCTTCAAATTGGAAGATACATAGTTACCATGATGAGCACTGGAGTTGTTCTTATGGTTGGGTTTCAGTTATCAGGTAATCATTCATGTACTATGCGTTATTCTAATATAATATTGCATGATATGATACATCATATGCTATATATAAGTAATAAAACAATATCTATTGTGTACAAATATAAATCCAGTGTTAAGGTACTGCAAATCTGCAATATTTGCACTTATATATTATATGGAGACATGAATTCATATTGAAAGTTGAAACTGAATATTTTGTGTTTCGATGTTTTCAAGGCGGTGACGAGCAGTTGAATAATTTGATTTGGTATAGTTGGCTTGGAGGGGTTATTATTGGAACTATGGTAGGGGCTAATATGGTTCTAGATGAGCACAGCCGAGCAGGACCAAGAAATGTGGTCATTACTGGGAGGTATTGTTCTCTCTTGCTCTCCATCCCTCGCCTGCGTCAAAGATCATCACCAGATATTTGGATTGGTTGATATTATTCTGTATTGGCTTATGCAGCACGAGGGGGCTTGGTAAAGCACTTGCTAGGGAATTCCTTCTCTCAGGAGATCGAGTGATTGTTACTTCTCGCAGGTTGTGTCATTCACCAATCACTATAATATTTGTTCTAGTTTGAGGATATCTATGTTCCTTGTATACAAATATTTCCGTCGCTCACATTTCCTCATTTTGAAGCCAGTGCTGATTCAGTTGATGAAACTGTGAAGGAGCTTCAACAGAACCTCATTGAATTGGTTGCTGCTAATGCGGAGAAATTAGACCGTGCAAAAGTAGTGGGAATAGCGTGTGATGTCTGTCAACCTGATGATGTTAGAAAGTTGGCGAATTTTGCTATGAAAGAGCTTGGTTCAGTTGACATATGGGTGAGTGCTTATGATCATTCTCCGTCACCATGTCCTGTGAGAACATAATAGAATATGCTACGACTTGATTGATACTCAAATGTTTTTGGTGCTCACTAGAGTCTGTTGGCCAGATTTACTTCACAATTGATGTGGTCATGTAGTAGAAGTACAGACTTGAAAAGACTCGAACTAAGTATCATGGTACTTAGAAAATCCCAATAAACAACTTTCTAACATTCTAACAACACAATCTGAATGAGATTTTTATTGTTTCTAGGTGTATTCCTTCCTTTCAGATTCTTTTACACGTTCTGAAAGAGATTTCTGCATCAAGTGCATATATACTGCCACTTTCTGTGTCCCATTTTCTTTATGTATGCATCCCGATTCCGGATATATATCTACTTGCCCAATGCATACTTGCTAGTCAATAACATTGGTTATAATACACACTTCTAGAGCCTCCACGTCTCTTTGTAATTTATGGGGATATGGCTGATGTAAATAGGACAATTATACTCTTGATATAGAAAAATGTGGGAAACTGAAGTGGATTTTTATACTGGGACAAGGTAGTGAAGATTACTAATTACTTTTCTTTCATAAACTTACACTTTATAAACTGGTTGGCAGATAAATAACGCTGGAACTAATAAAGGTTTCAGACCCTTGCTGCAGTTCACTGATGAAGACATTGAACAGGTACATCAAATTTTTACTATAGATGTGCTTATATTTTTTGCAGTACAGATGTAGAAAAATGCTCTATGCTATAATTCTATTGCAGAAAAAAGTTAATGTAACATAATTCAACATAAGGTGGGTTGAATCCTAAATGTGATGCAATTTTATGCTGCACGACTTTTATAATTAACTCAAAACTGAGCCATGCATAGATACATGCATATGAAAAGTACATGTAATTAGTAGAATTTTAGATAAAACAAGCCAAAAGCATCTAATTATTAACTCTTGAAAAAAGAGAATAAAAAAAACATTGGAAAGTTTTCTAGTTGGTTGCAAATCGGGATATATACAACTAACTATTGTCATCTGATGATATTTTCCCGTAATTCATTTAGCAGAAGTAATTATTGGTTCTATTTATATATGCAGATTGTCTCGACAAATTTGATTGGATCAATACTTTGCACACGAGAAGCCATGCATGTCATGAGACACCAGGATAAAGGCGGTCACATATTCAACATGGATGGTGCAGGTTCAGGAGGATCTAGCACCCCATTGACAGCAGTGTAAGCCTTTATGATTTAAGTGTCATTCATAGAATTGCTGCTTACTGGCTCAAACTGCAGTCAGACCAGCTAGAAAGTCTTAGCTCAAGTTGCCAGCTACAGTGGGGTAGCGATTGATATTCATCTTATGCCTTTTATCTTCTATCTTGACAGATATGGATCCACAAAATGTGGTTTGAGGCAGCTTCAGTCTTCACTCCTGAAAGAGTGTAAGCGTACCAAGATAGGGGTTCACACAGCATCTCCAGGAATGGTGCTTACAGAATTATTACTAAGGTATATCCAGGTCACTTGTATCTTCTGTTTTTATTATGTGCAATTTTCTCCAATCAATCTCAATAATTTTTGGTTGCATCAAGTTCGCTTGATGAATTAATAGTGTGTGCATCTCAAACTGTGCTTGTATCTTCGTTGGCAGTGGTTCATCTCTTAAAAATAAGCAAATGTTTAATATCATATGTGAGCTTCCTGAGACGGTTGCTAGGACTCTAGTACCACGTATGAGAGTGGTGAAAGGTAGTGGCAAGGCTATCAATTACTTGACACCACCAAGAATATTGGTTGCTCTTGTCACAGCATGGCTCCGAAGAGGACGCTGGTTTGATGATCAGGTAAGCTTTTTTCTGATTTTGCTGCCGTAAATTGACAAGTTTGTTATTGTTGTTCTGGTGTAAAGCCGTTTTAAGGAGTTAGTTCTAAGAGATAACATAAATTGTTGGGAAGGATTGAGGGACTCTTCCGTGAAATTAAGAATGGTGAATCCATGAAACTGCCTTTTGTCAGATCACATATAGTCCCATTTTTTTTGCCTTCTTTCTGTTTATAGGGGAGGGCATTGTATGCTGCTGAGGCAGATAGAATCAGGAACTGGGCAGAGAATCGCACACGGTTTTCGTTCACAGATGCAATGGAGATGTATACAGAGAACACATGGGTTTCTGTTGTATCTCTCTCTATAGTTTGCGCATTCATCATCCTTTCAAGTACAGCCAACGCTCACCCAGGCACTTGAAGTCCCATCACAGAGAATCGGCTACTCCGAAAATGTTACAAGGGATGAGATGCTTGTGCCTTGTACGTAGCTAAACACTGATCCACAGGGGACTGAAAATGCTTCTGTTCTGTATATGGTAAGTAAGAGTAGTTGAGGATACTAGATAATATTTGAAATGTTCATACATCATTCCTCGGCTCATAATAGGAGCTCGGAAACAGGAACAGGGGGGAAAGAAAAGGCTTAGGAGGGATGTACAGTAGTTGGCTGTAAAAAATCCCATTGAATTGGCTTGTAAGTTGTAATGTCTATTGTAGTGGAAATTTCTGCCATGTAGTTAATTGAAATCTTACTCTGCTTAGGCTGCGGTGAAGTATATTTCAACCTGAATGGGAAACTGCCCAAACAACATCCATAATAGTTACTTTATATAAAATGAAATTTGATAAACAAAAATGTCAGCTACTATTTATAATCTAATACTACAATTAAATCAATTTTTTACACAATTGCGCTACGTGGCACCTCTTTTAGTCATTTTTTGCCACCTCTTTCAGCCATTTTTTATTCTTATTTTAACTTTTTAATTTTTTTTATCAACTCTATACAATTAAAGCAACTAATAATGAGACGGTTTGAGGCCCTCATCTTGGGTCTCATGGCATAATCTAGGTGCGAAGGAATTGGTTATTTACTCAAATTTGCAATTGATTGTTAACCAGGTCACGGGAGACTATGGGGCGATGTCTTGCAGGATGTTGGCTTACTTGGAAAAGGCTAGAAGTCTGTTTGCTAATTCATGAAGTTCAGGTTGCATCAAATCATGCGCGAGTAGAACATCGTGGCCGACGCCTTGGCCACATTAGCTTCCTCGTGCTCCAAGGAAGGGAGCAGAGCGGTTCGCCCAATATCCATTGGAGCGTAGCGGCATGGGTCGATGAGTCACTGTTTTGGGGCAAAAAGATCGAACCGATCTAAATCGCTTTGAGAAGGATAACTAGACAACAATAAGATCAATAATATCTAGACAATTCAAATCAACTAGAGATCTAGACGAAATAAGATTCAATGAATGCAAAAAACAAGCTTATCTCCTTCAAGTGGGAGACTAATTGAATCAAGAGATTTAACCGTCGATCGCTTCAATACTAGAACGAGATAATGAACTAGAGAACAACTCTTCGTAATGAACAAAACAATGGTAGAATGTTGTTTGAATTGAGTAAGACTGATAACGTGCCTTGTTACATGGTAACTCTTCTCTTATTTATACTAATCCTAGGCCTAAGTCAGTTGATTCTTCCGAGATTTGCGAAAGACGTCGTTCTGCGCATTAGTCGGGTCAAGATTCTCTCTGGCGTCTCCTTGTGCCAACGTTCACATTTGTTTCTCCTCTTAAGATCTTCTGGAAGATGACCTGCTTCAAGTTATTGGGCCGGTCCAATAGATCGAATGAAAACGAGACCCACCAGTCACCTAGTTGGATGGATCCTATCTTTGATTTCTTAAGTAGAGGAACAATCCCAACCGACAAAAGGGAAGCGAGACAACTCAAACTCAAGGCTTCGAGGTTCCATATCGATGTGTTGGAAGCGCCCAATATCCAGTGGAGCGTAGCGCCCTTTTTCGTCGTTCATTGCAAGAATACGAGGATTTGTTCGTTTTGGCTCGTTGGTGGATTTTCAATCGTCTGTCGTCGGTCTTAATTATTGTGGTGCGGAATTTTTCTACCACAGGTTCAAAGGCTTCTTTTCAATAATTACATCCCATTTCCATTAAGCCGATATGTCACGAGAGACTAATTAACAATAAGAAGTTTAATTTAAAGGGAACCAATCGGATTCTTGCAAACATGTTGGCCGAATAGAGGTTGTTTCCTTAAAGATGCATTGATATGGCGAGCATCAAATGGGGAAGACGAAGAACAATTGGGGAGGAGATGGGGGTGGGTAGGGAGGAAATGGTTTAAAAAATAATCTCTAAGTCGGTTCAGGAATTCCCTATGCTAATACTTTAAACCGTCAAAAAACCCGTAGATTCTTTCAAAAGTCAAGGATAAGTTGGTAATTTTGCGCTTTTTAACGAAAAATTGGACAAAGTCTTGGAGAGGGTGGTTGATTGTTAACGGAATAACTTTAATGAATGATTTAAAATAAATAATTTTATAACGGGTGGTTTCTTGCAGAATCAGACATGTAACGGGTGGTTCTATACAAACTTGTGTGTAAAAAATTCTCAAATAAGTCTATCTTTCATTCTTTGCTACCACTTTCCCTCTAGACTGAAGATAGTTTTGAGTCCTGCTAAAGGACTTGTATACCTGGAGGAGGATTGTATGTCTTTCTTATGTGTGAAACCAATTCGTATAAAAAAATCATTCAACCAGCACATAGTCGTGGTGGACATTGAGTTGGAATTTTTGGTGATGCATGGATGTGCAGGTCATCCAAGGATTATTCATCGCGAGACCCATATAAATATGAAGTAACCACATCCAGAATTTGCATTTGGAGTCATTTAACAATAAATAAACCAATAAGAAGTTCAATATTTACAGTATTCACTACAAGTGAATATATTTCCATTAAACTATAAATAAATAATAATAAAGTTCAATACAAGTGAATATAGTGCCATATACTCCACTTCATGCTTTTGTATAAAGTCTTGTGCAACCAATCTAACTTTATATATCACAATCTTATATCGACCACGTCGTCGACATATGGCCGATTAACTTCACACTTTATGGTGTTGGAGCTACAAGTACTAAAACATATTTTTTATTCAAGAGAATATAGCTTGCTTATATTGCTTCTTTGCGATCATTTCAATGTCGATGTTTTTTCACTGTTTGAGGATCATCATCCTCACCCAACACTTCTAGTGTAATTATAACGACAAAGAGTGTATAAAGGGATTCCTTCTTCAGTATCATCCTAAAATGGTTTTCATATATGTAACTTTATCACACTTTCTTAGAACTAGTAAATACATTTGATAGCATGTTAGTTATACATTCTGTTGAACTTCTAGTTCATTTCTGTAAACTTTTGGTTTATTTATTCTCGGATCTAAAATATTAAAATTGCATACTTGTCTCATTTCATTATCCCCCTAAAGTTGGGATTTTCACCTCGTCGAAGTGACAATTTTAATATCGAGCAATATATTGATCACTCACTCATAAGCTCTAAATATTTGTTAATCGATAGGGAAGCAACCTCCCTCGTATAATCCAATTTTTTATGTGGCATTACTTTAATATAGCGTGAGAGGTAAGAGGATGTATACAACATATCCAAAAACTTCTAGTTCTCTTCTGAAGACAAGTCTAAAATAGGAGGATTGTAAGGAGTCGGTCTAAGCCAAATTAAATTCTTAACATCCAAATTTCATGATTTGATATGTTTCAAAAACTCTTCTAGGTCGTATACATCACAGTATTAGCATTTGTCTAGCTATCCATTATGATTGTATTGTTACCAACAATATTGTGTCGTTTTATGAATGTGTAGGAACTATGCAATGCTCAACCACTTCACTAAATGATTAATCTCATTCTTCCACTTATTTGTGTTATCAATGTGTTGAGGCATCCATCAACATCATAAAGTATATGATAATCCACATTGGTCCACATATTGGTCTACTCGGTCCTCACAATCTTGAATTCTGTCAAGGATTATAGGAAACTTTGCAACCTGTTCACCCTTATCCCTTAGGAAAGAAACTTTAGGTCTTAGGATCTTTCGGTCTTATAGTGTCCATGTGAATATTTAATGATCACGCATATAATTATTTCACTTGGGTGACAGAGTCTATCATGTCACATAACATTTTATCGTCAACTAACTTCTAGTTAGTGATATAATAAAATTCAATGGGTTGGTATATAGTCGTGTCATATAACTAAGTTTCGAAGTTATCATCTTCATTTTAAGACTTACTTTGGGCCAGTCTATGAGATGCAAGACTTGAATGTTTGACATCATTTTCAATCTTACTTGTGTCCATATGAAAACCATTTTGTCAAATATATCTTTATAGCTCAATCAAGATTCTTTACGAGTTGTAAAAGTTAAAGCATCTATTCCATAAATTATTGTTTCTTTAGGTAACAAGATAGTCACTCTTCTAGAATCGTCTATGAGATTGTTCATGTCAACCATAAATATTTACACCAATTTTCATACGCATGACCGCGAAAAACTTCTGGTTTTTCAAACGATATGTGTTAATGACACCTCCGACAAATATAAATGTCCACCATTGAAAATTCGCACATGGGTGATCCATCCTTAGTTTGGGAGATCATCAACTCAATATCATAAAAATCATTATCTTGATTTGTAGTAATAAATATGATGCCTCAAAATAGGTGCATTATGAACTTTAATTTAGATAAAATTACTCTCCACACTTATACATATCGGTCGTGCTGTCATACAACTGGTACTAACTAATGACCAACTATGTTATTATTGTAATACCCACACCACATTGGGTCGGCCCATCACAGGGCTGCAGCCCATACACCTCAACCCATCCTTGGTAGCTCCTCCTAATTAATTAGGAAGCTATTTCCAAGAGGTTGTTCGTGAGACTCGAACTCGAGACCTCCCGCTTTAACAAGAAGTCCAACGCCCTCTTGTTACCAATTGCGCTGCAGCACAATTGGTAACAAGAGGGCGTTGGACTTCTTGTTAAAGCGGGAGGTCTCGAGTTCGAGCCTCACGAACAACCTCTTGGAAATAACTTCTTAATTAATTAGGAGGAGCTACCAAGGATGGGTTGGGGTGTATGGGCTGCAGCCCTGTGATGGGCCGGCCCAATGTGGTGTGAGTATTATAAAAAAGTACACTTTGAATGAGAGGGGCTCCGACCTTATCGGGCCAGCCATTTCTCTATCCATGGGCCGCAGCCTATGTATCCCAACCAAATCCCCATGGCTGGGAGGTTGTTCGCAAGGCTCGAACTCGAGACCTCACGCTTTAACAAGCGGCCTTACGCCCACTTGTTAAAGCGTGAGGTCTCGGGTTCGAGCCTTGCGAACAACCTCCCAGCCATGGGGAGAAATTGGTAACAAGAGGGCGTTGGACTTCTTGTTAAAGCGTGAGGTCTCGAGTTCGAGACTCACGAACAACCTCTTGGCGAATGGCTGCCTGTTATAGGTGGAGCCCCCAAGGATGGGTTGGGGTGTATGGGCTGCAGCCCTGTGATGGGCCGGCCCAATGTGGTGTGGGTATTACAATTATTAGTTGTCCCTTATTATGATTCTTGATGTATTTAGGACATTAGGATTAAACCAGATACAATTCGCTCTAGCAATAAACCATAACCATGACTAAGGTTGCGCACTTAACCGTATCCTCTTTCACACCCTCTACTAAAGGAGTCATGCTTCAAGCATGCTAGAGGTTGTCAAGTTATGGTCTTCAGCTATTAGTTCGTGCTTGGTGGTTATTTGTAAATAGTTTTGAATATGACATATACCCACTTTTCTACTACTATTATAGTACATGATTTAGTATGAGATCCTCTAACTCTTCTAGAGTTTCTAATGATCTTTATTTGTCAAAATTGGAGTCTTCGGAATCTCATGTAGTTGATAATTGTTAATTAAAATCATAGCATAGCACAATTCTATCGGAAGTTCAAGTTTTGTACGGTTCGTCCAAATTTTCACTAGCCAATAAAAAATAAGTATTAAAAACTCATAACAAGTTGTATCTTCTAGAAACGCTCTGAGTTTTCAAATTAAAAATATAACAATCTTCACAACATAAGGTGAATAGTAAATAAGAATAAGATATAATATATTTGAAACATAAATATAATGGTATGTAAGAAAATGTAAATAAATGATCAACATTGTAAATTTCCTTTGTGTACTTCAGGTTCCTTTGTGTAATATCCCTCATTTCATAGGGGTAATTTTGAAATTTTCTTATGCCCATATTATAAGTCAGATTAAATTCAGAGAAGTACGGACATTCTATGAGATGTTTGATCTCTGTAATATTTTTCTGAGTAATATAAAATACAGTTAATGTATTTTTGGGTTAAAGGGTCGTTCATGTATGAATATATTTAACCCGGGGTTAAGAAAATTTAACCATTCGGTAAGAAAAGACAAAACGAGGCAAACCGGACAAAAGGGGGCAAAAATGGCCTTGACCGCACCCCGCGGTCAAGTGGCCACACCCGCGGCGAAGGCCAAATTTGGAGGCGGTAACAGAGTCGACCACCGCACCCCGCGGCCACGCCACCGCACCCCGCGGTGAGCCGCTGTCACTCGACAAGTTGCAGTGTAACTTGTACAGCTGCAGAACTAGGCTTGGCGAGTCACCTAGCCTACTCCAAGTTGTCTGGCCACCTCATCCTTGTTGTCATCTGATGGTAAGCTGCTTGTTTGGCTTATAAAAGGAGGGAGGAAGTTGAGGAGGAGAGCTCTAACACAGCTGTAACTTCACCTCTTTTCCTCTGAAATTCCATTGTTGTCCAAGCCTTGGAACCTTGTTTGAGAAGGTGTTCGAACCCTTTGAGTGTTTACAAAGGTACTCCTTAGTATTAATCAAAGATCTAAGGTGTTGGGAGATCAAAACCACAACGAATCGAAGTCGAACGAATCGATTTGGGTAAGTTTCTCCCCGAAAATCTGTCGAAGAACTCTCGCCTCTGTCATCTCGCCGCACCCGCGGCAAGGCACCACCGCACCCCGCGGTGAGAGACGACCGCACCCGCGGCAGGCTGGGTTCGTGTGTGTGTTCTTGGGTGTTTGGTTGCGAGTGAGGCTTGGTTCCTTCGATTTCTTTTGTATTCTTTTAGATTCATATATATAGATATTGAATCTAACTTAAGTTCTCGTTATGGGTCGTTCCAGAGGGATTTAATATCCAGGATATGTCCCAGTTTCAGACTCAGGAACCGTTGTCTCTAAGCTTGTTAAAGCTTTCGTCTGATCTAAGGCAAGTGGCGGTTCGCTCTTGCTCATCATTCCATATTTCCATTAATTATCAATGGTTTGATTGTTAATTAATTTGGAATGATTTACTGTTTTGTTGGGAACAGTTTTGATAAATGATATGGATTAAAATATGATATTATAATAGATTGTATATCTGTTAGAACAACGCTATTATATATATATATTTTATGAGGATTGCCGGGAGGGCAACAATATGAAAAGAATATGATATTATAATAGGTTGTATATCTGTTAGAACAACGCTATTATGAATATCTATATTATTATGATGATAGCCTAGAGGGCTTTGATATGATTATTACCGTGTTGAACTGTTTAGTTAGCACAAGTATTCGTAGGAACGATGGACTATTCGAGGTCCAGTCGTTTCTTAATAATGATTAATGGTGCAAAGGGTGATAAACCCAAAAACCATTTGGTGGGTCATGACCGATCTCTATACTCGGGTATAGAGATGGTGGCACTTAACTGATGCTACAAATCTTGGGATTTGTCCCATTCAGGAGTATGTCCCTCACTCCCTCATGGTGAAATATATGTCTTATATATCCCTCATGGCGAAACATATACTCAATATATGTCCCTCATAGCGAAACATATATTTAAAAGTCTATAACGTGATGCGCGTTTTGGAATTAAATAAGATAAGTGCCGTCGTAGCACATGATTAATATACCTCAGACGAGTAGTGCAGCTAGGGAATAGTGCAGCTAGGAAAGCTCGTCTTGACTTTGATCAGAGTACCGTTCTCTTTCCAATCTGGATTCGCATTAAGCGGTGAGGTTGTTCGTGAACCGAAACATCAAGTCGTTATTGAACGCTTGTATGATTAATTAATGTTCCCCAACATTTGTCATACTTCCGATAAGACTCAATTCGTTGGAGTCTTCTTTGGGATTGATTGCTGTGAGACTCGGTCTCCAGAATCTTCTCTTGATCATGCTGCTTGATATATTCCGGTAGGAGTATGGTGGTTGACTATCGTCATCGGTTTTAATTCGAGAAACGATGAGTTTAACCTAATATGACTACTTCGAACCACTCTGCTTTGTACCCTTGCGTAGTCTTTCATTAGACTAACCAACCGTAATTGTTCTCTGTATGGTTGGCTGGTGTCATCCGTTCGATTCGGCACATCAGATAAGAATCCGAGAAACAAAGGCTAGAACGACTATAAAAGCAAACGGTGTTTTAATGGATTTATCAGGTTGCGATCCTTGGCGGGTGATCATTACAATCAAGACCCTTGTATTTATACTTTACAAAGACTTCCGCTGATTACTCTGTTTTGTCCTATGGGGATTGGGATGTAATCCCCAGACATATGCTTTAACCAAAGATTTTGGTGTTTACATCATGATTGTTGTTTATGATTTGTATTTAAACCGGTAAAGCCTGAGATGACTTCGGTGTGGAAACCGAGGTCACTGGCAGTAATACATTTCCAAATGGGTTACGATTTGGGGGTGTTACACTTTGTGTACTTCAGGTTACGAATAAAATATTATCTATGATTTTCTTCAAGAATGAAAATTTTCATAAAATCACATTTTTCAACTTCCCGGTGACAAAGGGGTAATTGTATAAATTTCTTTCAACGACTTTTTATCATTTTTTACGGGAGATGATATATTTATATAATCTTCTACTAGAGATTATATCTTCACCAAAAACTTATCAACTACTTCTAGAGTTGATATATTTCTTATCACTTAAAAAAGACGGGTCGAGTCAAGTCTGTTGATCAAGTCAAGTCTTGACAGGCCTACATGGAATACAATGGTCAAACATACACATAAGTAGATGTGTAATTAGGGATGATAAATGTGAGAAATAACTAGATATATTGATAGGATAAGCATATTGTGAAAATTTATGTGTAGGTGTACATAGATAAGTGTAATACTATACTCCCACAGTCAAAAAAATAAATGTCATTTTAGCTTTCAATTTTTGTTAAGAAATATTTGACATTTGAGAGTTTTAGGTAATGATTTATTGGTGAGTTACGGTGTATGTTATTAAAGTTGCATATATTGATATAATCTATGTAAATATTTTTTATTCTTTGGTTAAAAATAAGGTGAATAATTATTAGATTAAAAAAATTGTAATATTTATTTTAATAATTATGTTTTTTAATAATTGTGTAAAGACTAAAATGACACTAATTTATTAACGGTAGAGTATGAGATAATATGTAATTTGAAATTATTTTCTCTAACGAGCCAATATTGAGAATAACTGTGGTTTCCGAGCTTGGTTTGGAAATTGGTCAACCGACGTTTGTGTGACTGGGTGGGTGAAGTTGAATTTCCAAATAGAGGCTTCCACGTTTTGTTTACCAAGAGAAGCCATCTCCTGCATCTATCGATATCCCTCCCAGTCAAACGCTGCTTCTCCGATTCGATCCAATGGCGCGCCGGCGTGTGCTTCTCAAGGTCATAATCCTCGGTGATAGCGGGTTAGAATTCCCCCTATTTCTTCCGTTTACTCCCCCCTTTCCTTTCCAATGTTTAGATTGCTGATCATCTTTCTTCCGACAATGATCAATTTCACAGGGTTGGAAAGACGTCTCTGATGAATCAGTATCCTCTGAAATAAATTGTCTAATTTCTCTTTCGTTTGCTGTTTTGGGGCTCAATTTCATTGCTATTTACAACTCAATTGTCAATATCTCACTTATTGAGTTTTGCCTTAAGACTTGATGATTAACTTAGGTTTGTGAATAAGAAGTTCACGAATCAGTATAAAGCTACAATTGGGGCTGATTTCCTGACCAAGGAGATCCAGTTTGAAGATAGACTTTTCACGTTACAGGTATTCAAACCACTTTGTGTTTATTCTACAAGTCATTGAAACTTGAAACATCAATTCTTTACATCTCCTTTTAGGAGGTAATCTTCTTAAATCCGTGTACGATCCCAGGCAAAAGATGGATTTATCAGATCTTCTAATTTGATACTTTTGCGTCAATTTACGATATCTTATTGTATGATAATGGAGTGTCCAGCTGGTGTGGTTGAATAAGGGAGATTAGGGTCAGTCCTAAGTACTAATTTTCAATTGACTGAAAATCCAAAATAGTTGCATATTCAAAATTGTTATCTAGGTCAATCTTGGAGTGGACATGTGCAGTTTGTGGTTCTCCTTGTGTGTCTTTTTTGAGCTGTCATTTGTCAATAAAATTCACATCAAATTTTCAAGTTAAAGTTTAATCTGTTGATGATCCTAAGAGATTCTTTGGCTGTTTTATTTCAAATAAAGAGTATTGAGAGCTTGCTGAGGAAATTATTTTGTCAGCGTTAACATGGTACTAAAGAGCATCTAAAGTTTGCAAGTACTTTTGGACAAAGTTGAAATGATTTTCATTACTCAAAATACTCGTAAACACTTTGGTCTTAAGTTATACCCAGGAATTACAAATCCATACTAGATACAGTGTTATGTTTGGTCACCAATATCTGTAGTTCCAGTTGAATCCATTACACAGCAGCATCTTGTATAGCTCTGCTATACAAGATAATCTGAACCCTGAAACACTTCAAGTCTAGTTTAGAGAACAAGGCTAGATTGAAAAAAGGAAGGAGAAAAAAATAACTAGCTGACTATCACACTTTATCTATCACATTTATGAGAGTTCTGTTCCTCTCTGTAAAATAGCACTTGGCATAACTTTCTGTGGAGCTTTTATTATTAATTTCAACGAAAATGCTGCTGTATTTATATGGTCATTTCAGATTTGGGACACAGCAGGTCAAGAAAGATTCCAAAGCCTTGGTGTTGCTTTTTACCGTGGTGCAGACATTTGTGTTCTAGTGTACGATGTGAACACGATGAAATCCTTTGAGAACCTAAATCGTTGGCGGGAGGAGTTTCTTTTACAGGTATAGATCTAGTTATTGGTTTTCTCTTGGTCTCAGATGTCTTAAGAACATGAAATGAGATTTATACTTGTTATGTTTGATAGGCTGGCCCTTCAGATGCTGAAAACTTCCCGTTTATTGTGCTTGGAAACAAGGTTGATGTTGACAACGGGAATAGTAGAGTGGTAAGTATTAAGGGTTTAATTATTAGTCTTTTCTTAATCAGCACTGGACACTAGTAAGTACTGGACAGGAACACTCATTCTATTATTTTTATTTTTTTGGTCAAACACTCCTATTATTGTTTTTGTGAGTTTATATCACATTTTAAGCTGCTATTATTCTTCTTAAATTACGTTGCCCCCCGAAGATGTTGAAGCTGCATAGATTATTGTATGAAGAACTTTTCCTCCTTGCAGTTTGAGCTGTCATTTTGTTCTATTTCAACATCCTGTTTGGCTAGTTATGTCTCTTTTGCTAAAGATACTTCCATTTCCTCCGTTTCTCATCTGAGCTTAAGATTCTTTGGCAACCAGGTTTCAGAAAAGAAGGCTAAAGCATGGTGTGCCAGCAAGAACATTCCCTACTTTGAGACCTCTGCCAAAGATGGGACGAACGTTGAAGCTGCCTTTCAGTTAATAGCTCAGAATGCCATTCAAAATGAACCTGAGGAAGAAATGTGAGTATTACTCAAAAGAAATATCTATTCACTGTGTCTTCTCTTAGCCCCTTTGCAATGTTCTGAATGTGTTTTCTCGAAAGAAATATCTATTCACAATGTCTCAAAGAGCTCTTTGATGTTCTGAATGTTTTCTTCTGTTTTATCTATGGTTTCTGATCACCAAGTCTAACTAATATATTATAGATCTTTGAATGATTATAGTCGGAACTGTAAATTGATTTTTATTGTACAATATTCTTCATTGAATCTAACTAGTCCTTCGATTGAATTTGTTCTGATCAAATTTCTGCTGCTTGTTTTTTCCCCACGAATTGGTGAAGATATCTTCCTGACACCATTGATGTGGCTGGTGGTGCACGCCCCCAAAGAAGCTCAGGCTGTGAGTGTTGAAGGTGTATTTTCTCGTTTGGAAGCTGTCTTTTCCTTGTATGCTTTCGTTGTGCAGTAGAGTTTAGGAAGAAATATTGGAACTGGCGTGTGGTACAACATCATGGAAAGTTGTATGTATTTGGCACATTGTTTCTACTTACTAATCCGAATGCAATACGTTGAGGACTTTGTTTGTATGTGCAAATTTGTTGTTTGGCCCAAGAGTTATGCTCGCTACCACACACCAAATTCTGTCGTCTGTTGTTTTTGCTGAACCAAAAAAGAGGGGTGACTCGTTAAAGATAGACGAGTTAAAATGAAGCCCACTATCACCATTCACCAACACCAAACCCAGGAATACTTTGGTAACTATTTTATCAAGACTTTATCGATATTATTTGTTCGATAAGTATTTCCGTCTCTGAAAAATATATCTGTATCTATGAAGAAAAAAAGTTTAGCAACACTTGCACCAAACAATCCCGTAGTTTTCACAAGTTTTTATTACCAACTTTTTGAGATAACATTTGGAAAATAAGTTTCTAAATTCAACATAGGACATCCTAAAATCACTCAGAATTACAAATGATTTCAGTTAACAATTGTTAAAACAAGTTCAGAATGCTGAACCAAATTCACCGATATCACGAATCCGGGATACGTTCTACTTTCCTATAGCAGAATGTGGAGGGTTAAACGTATTTAAAAGACAAATTTCAGCTGTGAAGCACGGACACGGCTAGAAAGGTGAGGTTCCGGTGTCGGACGCGGCTAGGAAGGTGAGGTTCCGGTGTCGGACGTGGGGAAGCAGCCAGGACACGGTCAAGAATTTGGACACGTCTTGGACACGGTCAAGACACGTCCAAACACAAAACACTGTGTTTTGCTAAGTTATAAATAAAAATAAAAAATCACTTTTTTAAATTTAAACACTAACTAGCCGTGCCCATCAATCTTCTGCAATCACTCTTCTTAAGCCTTCGCTCCTCACCAGTCGTCGCTCCTCATCACTCGTACTGTTGTCTTCGCTTCTTCCTTTCTTTCCAACCCGAGTAGTAGCCAATTAGCCATTGGCAATATATATAATATAATTAGTTAATTACTGATTAAGTGATTACATGATGTACATATATGATATATTATATATATGATATTACTATATAAGTATACGAGTCATATGAGTGACTAATATCATTTTTTTGTAATTAAAACTCATACACATGTCAATCGTACTGCTTATATTTCAATTTTTTTTATCATGAACTATTTTTATGCCTTTTTATAATCATCTATATGTCTTTTAATAATGTCAATGTATACTTTTTTACAAGAGTTGATATATAATTCATATCGCCGTATCGGTTTTCTCTATTTTTTGAGTTTGCCGCTTCCTGTGTCCGTGTTCGTGCTACACAGGTTTTCAGAGCCTAATTCCAAGATTGACACCAAAGCAACTACTTGGTTTATAGTATGTGATTGTTTACGTGTGCGACCTAATGCGAAAAGAACGACAACGCAGGAAAAAAGCAAGCATGTGTACACCGTGGATCCTAATGTCGGTAGAGAATCCTCAGGATGCAAGAGTGCTGAGGTAGTCAATCTGTAGAGCCAAAAGTTGGCTGCGTATAAACTATCTCTGCTCGTTCCTTCAAAATTGTTACCTGAGATCTTTCTGGCAATTCTACACTTCCATAAAATGCAAAAGCTTTCGCTCTGTGCCCTTTAGTTGAACTATATTACAATAAAACAAAAACAAAAACAAAAACAAAAAATGCTCCAACAATCTTCAGTTGGAATACCTACCAGAGTTAGATCCTTTCCTCTTCCTACGGCGCCTTTGCCTGATTCTCCAAAAGCTCAGCAAGAGCAAAAGACCTAACACAAGTTTCAGATTAAAACACAGAGTAAGAGATTTGTATAGATGCATCTAAGTATGCAAAACAAGGATTGTCATCTCCAAGGTACTAACCAGACACTGCAATGACACCAGGGACAAGCCATTGGCCAGCTACCGGCATATCAAGCTGCATCAACAGAAAGTACACAAGGTCGTTATCTGCATAAATCAGAGGTAAGATGCACAATAAGAGAGAAATGTTTGGCATGTTCTTACATCATCTCCGTAAAGAAGACCCCAGTACTTGTTACTCAAAGAATCAGCCTTGTCATGTGAGGTCGTATTGACAGTTTTATCATTGGAAGCATCGACACCACTACCTAGATCAGCCACTGGATAGCCTGGCAATCTTCTGTTTCTTCCCCTGGCTTGCACGTTGTAGCCTTTGGTCCCATATAACTCGAACCTTGAGTCACTCATGCAAACCATTTCCTTCCCCACCACAGCAGAGTAAGTTGAAAAGTTTACATCTGTCCTACGAGATGGCAATTGCTTGTCTTCTACATTCAAAGGTTTGGTAAGTCTGATGGAATCTGAAAAGAGTACAGGGTCTTTAACATTCATGGTAGTGAATGCCAACATTTTTTTGAGAAGCCAGAAACAGTTGGTAACCATATGGCTGCTATCCAAGCAATTGGAATCGCCGTAAACTGAGATGCGGCCTTTTCCCAACTCCAGAAAACCAAGAATAGAGGAATCTTCCTGCATAAAGTACATGTCAGAGTGTTAGTGGTGTTATGTATACATTGTACACATCAACTTGTACATCTAAGGCTGGATTGTTTAACCTCCCCAACCAACAACAAAAAGATGAAAACTATAACAGAACAGGTTTCAATGCTTATTTCCTTCGATTTTCTATTCAACCAAATAGAAGTGAATTATATCATTTTGGAATTGATGTAGAAGGAATAAGGAAGATACTGTACCTTCGTCACAGCAGAATTAAGTATATTCTGTGTGGATGCACTATCTGGAGAATAGAGGTATGGAAAGCTGTGGACATAGCCACCATTTGGAAACTTCAGAATGTTTGTTCCAGATGCATATCGTGTATGCTCACCATCAATGGTAAAATCACCATTAAGAATCTGAGCACCAAATGCGATCCCAAATGGTGCCAGGAGATCATTCAAGGCTGGAACATTTGCACCACCTGTAACCGGAGTCCACCAGCTTCTTGTGTTATCATCAAAAAACCTCATTTTTATCATTGTGTCAACATTATACCACTCAGCAAATACAATTAATCCCAAGCCAGTATTCACAACATCATCTTTCAATTTTTCTATTTCCTCTTCAAAGTATTCCTCTTCAAGATCCACTAACAGAAGTGTACCGTATTGGTGAGCATCAAAACACGTAAGTGGGGAACCTAGTGTCTCAATATAGTATCCAGCATCCCGTAACATGTTAAACATAGTATGGAAATTAGTGTGGAGGTGATCCCCATGCCAGTCCAGGATATCATTGCGGACATCCAAAGAATCTCTCGGGATATAACCAGGTGGATATTTGATGCTGTGAAATTGATCCCACAAGATTCTTTTTGACCTTGGAGGAGTTGGCACCACTTTCAACCTCAACTGAAGAATACAATTGCTCGTTCGTAATGCTTTCTCGCCTAGTGCAGGTGGGCTATACACCTTAACAGTAACATTCCCTTCAATCAACCCAGAAAATTGAGCACCTTCTTCTTTAATTTGCATGTGGATTGCCAGATAACCAGTCCATGGCCAGATAACTTCTGAATGAGTGAAGTGGATACTGAGGAGGTTTCCTTCTTCAGTTGAAGGTTGCCAAATTGGGGGGCCATCAAGATAGCCAACTACCCCCATCCCATTCAGAATGGTAGCATTAAATATAACGGGCATAGCACCAGCATAGAGTGGCTGGTGACAGAAAGGCCAAGTGTATGGACAGTCCATTAAATCTAGGACATCGGGAAAGATGGTTGCTCGCGGGTGGTAGTTTTTTAATAACTCGTACGATTCTAACCTGACAAAGTTGCAGAAATTAGATTAACACAATCACTTAACTAAAGAGAAATATGTATAGTCACATCTAACAATTGCATTTATGATACAACTAATATGCTGCTCCTTACAATGCAGACATTCTCATAAGGGAAAGAAAGAATGAAGAACAGTATAACTTACAGGTCAACTCTACCAGCACCTTGTTCATACATGTGTGGCCCAGAAAGTTTGGCTGCACCTTCCACTAAAGCTTGCTTCATGCTTGCTGGATTTAGAATATGTTTTCTGTTGCTCTCTGGGATGACACTGACAAGCAGGCACACTATACCAGCAACAACAGGACTCGCCACACTAGTACCAGATAATGTTTTACAACCTGTACTGATCTTTGAACCCATAATGTCACGTCCATATGCTACAATATCTGGCTTCACACGACCGTAACTGCACATAGATTCTGTAACAAATAAGGAATTCAAACAAGATGCTCCAAAGCAAATTATGGCAATTATATACTCTGTTTTCCCCCAAATTTTATGTCCATCAATTTTGTGAAGTTAATAATTAAAAGAAGGTTGATAAGACAAACCAGCTACTAGCTTCTTTTAGCATATATAGTCAGAACCTCTCATTATACAGTGCTTGCAAAAAAGTGATCTAACAGAATCGTGATTATGTAGGATAACTTGCAAAGGATCAGAAGCCAAACTAATATTCTCTAATGAAACACGCTTCGATTTTCTTCAGAGAAATTTGAAACTCTGCTCAATTAGCATAGCGTATGGTAACGATGTGATCACCTTGCCAAACTCACAATTACCATACACCAGATTAGGAGCATATGTTAGTGCAAGAAATAAATACGAAGCTTCATTTTATTCAGATAGCTTTCACAGCACAAGTTGCACTGTCTATTTTGTATATGGCTATATGCTATTGCTACTACGTCATGCAAAATACAGATACTCAATCTACCACACACAAATATACAAGTTTTGAAAAATACAGTTCAAAATATGACAATTACAATAGTTAATTAAGATTTATTACCCATGTGGAATCTCCCAAGTACTCATGCCACGTGAGGAAAATGAAGCAATATTATCACTGTAATCTATACCCCCAACACCTATGACATCACTTTGATCTGCTGGGTTGTTCAAAGTTCCATAAAGAGGCCCGTCATTTCCAATTGCTGAGACCATGATTATATTATTTGCAGTCAGTTCCCAAACCTGAATAGAACAAATTAAATCATTCAGGTAATAGCATATGAGAATATCAAGGATTCAATTAATTATCTGCCATGGGAAGAAAATATAGATAAAATGAACTTAAAAGTGTTCCTAAAGCTGCCAAGAAAAAGGTCGCTAATTACCTTTAAAAAATTCTAATGGTTCCACAGTCCAATACCATCAGAAAGAGATTTTATTTTCCATTTTAGCCTGATAAACTAGAAGCCCAAAAATGACTTTAAGAAAGCCACACTAGACATCATTGATGTAGAACTGAGAACCACAGAACAGTCCCACATAATAAATTATTTCAAATGCGAAGAAGATCAACTTCACTGGATGATACATGTTTGATCAAACCACAGATGCAAGCAGCCAAACAAGAGAGAAAAAAATGTGGAAACAAGATTTGCATCAGATAACAGAGTTTCAAGATATAGTGTTTGAACTCATCTAATGTATATAACATCAAGCCAAAAAACTGGTGCACTTGTTGTCAGAAGGGCAACCTGTTTTACAAGTATCCAGATGGAAAAGACAGACCCACCTTCTCCACAAAAGGAAGATCTAGATGATCTGGTCCACCAATGCTCAAATTTAGTACATCCATGTTGGTTGCAATCGCATAGTTGAATGCATCAAGGAACCATGATGTATATGATACCTGCAATTAGCTGAATACAAAATTCTCATAACCTACCTAAAGCAAAATAACCTCAACTAAATGTCAGAGAAACAGATAAGGGTTGATATATATAGATCCCAAGCCATTCAAATATTGAAATGAGCTCATTGCAAGGGACAAAAGACATATCAAATCTGTTAATAAACCAGAGATTGTGTTGTTTCAATATACTCAATTCCTCGTTATATTATTTAGAAGAAATAAAGTAGTCTGCTTTCCTCTTCACATATCTTCAAGTATGATTAGCAGAATCATGGTACAATATACCCGTTACAATTGTGAACACTGGCCTATTATACCAGGTTCAATGGTAACTGACTCAAACCTCAAGCATATAGGGCCATAGGCAATAATATAAACAATGGTTTGACACGATAACGACATGAATAAACACATCTTTCAAGGTGCAATTTTCTAAACTTTTAATTCATGGAAAAGCATTTGTGCAAAATCTATCAAAAACATATTAATGAATAAAGATTAGTGCAATATTCATCTTTTCACAAGATAAAAAGGAGCAAAATCCATTACCTGCGCATCAGTAAAGACACGGAAAGCATAGATCTCAGTATCTGGAGCAAAACCACGACACTCAGAATCTTGACCAGAAATAACACCCGCCACAAATGTGCCGTGACCAAGATTGTCATTTAGTGTATTTTCATTAGTCCAATTTGTACGCTCCTGATTAAAATTAGAATATTAAATTGCATGGTATACTACACAGACTAGGAGCAAATGTTCTCAAGCAAACAACGAGTTCTTCGACACAGCTGTAGCAGCAATACTGTACAGCATTGAATACCTTTATGTTCCGAAAATGTGGATGATTTGCCCGAATTCCGGTATCAAATATGGCCATTTTAACCTTTGCTCCAGTGTAACCCTTGGCCCAAAGGACATCAGCTCCAAATAAGGAAGTAACTTGAGACCTCTGCATGAATTAGCAAATACTACGTAGCACTAGGCAACCAAATTCAGATAAACCAAAAGACATGATGCATATACTACGGAAATCAACAGCAATCACACTGAAAAACAGTCAATAGCAGATAACAAAGACCTAATCTCACCTGCATCATCAGATGTCGGCCCCAGCTTATGGTCTCATTACTCGCCAGGATAGTAGAATCCGCCTCTCCGCCTTCCCCCTCAAAAGACATTCGCGTGAATAACTTCCCCGGCCGCTTCTTGACATCGCAAAACGCACCGCCACTATTCGAACTAACTGATTTCTCCTCAAACAAGCTCCGCGAATAGCTCATATCAAGCGAAACGTCCTTCACTAGTCCTAACCTCTCGATCTCTCCGATGACCGCATCCTTAGCCGATTCGTCGATCGATACAACACCGAAATCGGTCGGGTACTCTGACGCTGGATTATTGCGCTGGATCCAATCCCATCCGTCGAATCTGGCGTTTTGTCGAAGATATACCAGATGATCGGTCGCATACTTGTACTCTAAGAATCGTACGATATAGTTCCTCCTCCTCCGAAGACTTCCGGATCCATTCGGCGGAGGCGCGGTAGTGGAGTTGCCGGCAGGCGATTGTTCGGAGTTGGATATGGTTAGGGTTAGGGTTTGACAGTGGAAAGAAGGAATACAAAGAGAGAAGGAGAGAAGGGAGAATAGGAGAGGGAAAATAGTAGAGGTTTGAAGTCTGATCATGGCGAAATCGAAGGAGGAGGAGGGGAAGAAAAGGAGGATCTGGTCCTTCTTGGTGTTATCGTTGAAAGACGATTGATTTGGCGGGAAAACTCCAACATCGAGTCGAGAGAGAAAGGGAGAACGAATGAAAGGAGAGCGACTGCGACTGAGCGAGAGTGAATTCTTGAAGGAGAAACGCGCTTGAATTCCTCTGCACTCACTTCTCCTCTCCGTCCGCTTTGTTTATGCGTTTTGACTTTTGTCTCCCTATTCCTCTACATACGTCTTCCAAACTTCTTTTTAATTGTATTTTTTTTGAGGTCGAATTTTTATGGTTATTTAAAGTTTTGAGTGTCCTTCGCTCCGAATCATGGCCATGGATGATAAAATGAACCTCGTATTAGAAGGGCTCGTTCGGTATGTCTTATTTGGGGCTGAACTTGAATTATTTTTTATAATAAGTTCACGGAGCTTAAGTTGAGGCTTAAAGAGCGTTCGACACCGACGAGATTTATCGGGGCTGATCTTGTCTGAAATCTGGATAAAAAAATAAGTTTCACCTTTCAACTTACGGGGCTGAACTCAAGAGACTTATCAAATTCATTTCCATATTTCCCCATTCTACCCGATAAAACTTTCAAAGGCTCTGTCCTCCTCCATCTTCTCGTTGGTGTTCTTCATCTCCTCTATCCTCTTTCATCTTGTCGCAAAATCTCGTTGGTGTTGACTGGTGTTCTTCATCTTCGAAGGGCTCGCTAGTGGTCTTCATCTTCTTCGCCAAATCTCGCAGGTACCTATCCTCCTCCATCTTCTTCCCATCTCGTTCTTCTTCATTGGCTACGATGTATTCTCCGACCATCGTTCTTCACGAGGCTAGGGTCTTTAGATATGTGTTTATAAATGGCAGCTTCGAGTTTAGGGTTCTTGGCACCTTCGATTTTAGGGTTCTTGTGATGCGCCCCTGCCCATCATGACTGCTACAGAGGAAGAGGAAGCTATGAGCATTCGCTCAGAAGGGCCAATAACACAAGCGCGTGCCAAAGCAATTGCCGACGCGACACAATCAATGGTTGCCCGCGTCGTCGCAAGCCAAGGAACGCAAGAGACCGCGCTCTCCCTCAGAAGCCTTCAACACAGTCTAGAGAACGCGTTCTCTGTTGTCATTCTCTCAACCCTTAGCTGAACGCAATCTTTGTATTGTTTAATTTCATAACATTGTTATTTTCGTTATTTCTTTTAGGGCGTGTGTTCCACGCATGTCGCGTGGGCCGGCCCATTAAGCGAGACTCAGCCCATCCGAGTCCCGCTATCTCTTATAAAAGGTCAACTCGACCTTCTGTATTAGGTTACGCATCATTTTAATCTAAGATTACTTGTCGAGAGCTTTTGCCTCCATTCTCTTAGATCTGCGTCACCCCAATCTCTGTCTTCTCATCTCCTTCCTCCGCTGCCGACGCTACGGCCTCAACTCGATCTTCATCGAGTTTATCTAACCCCGCTGCCGACGCTACGGCCAATCACTCGATCTCTTTCGAGTCTATCTCCTCCGTTTTCGACGCTACGACTTCGCTCTCCATCTCGAACCATCATCCAAACACCGCGTGATAGCATGCATTTAGGCTAGTTTAGATCATGTTTATTTCTCCTAAATAGGTTTGTTTTTCTCCTTTTTTATTTTAGTTTTATTTGGTTTTCATAGAATTTGTAGTGTTCGGAATCTACTCTTGTGTTTTTGTGATTTCAGGATCGTTTGGAGGCGGTTTTGAAGATAATGAGTTACCAATGAAGATGTTCGAGTGGATGACTCGAAGGGATGGCGCCAAGGTCGAAATACAAGTGCCAAGATCAAACGAGAAGAGTTCGAAATGGAAACTTGGTCGAGCTAGTGAAGACGAAGGAGAACAGACAACAACTCGGTCCACAACTCGGCCGAGTTGTGGACTGGCTACTGAAGAGGAGGGAAAACAGACGACAACTCGGCCCACAACTCGACCGAGTTGTGGACCGAGTCGTGGTCCGTAACGTTTCTTTTGGCTTGCTGAAACGCCTATTGCTCCTTTTTATCAGTTTTTTTGGAAAAACTTGGGGATCCTATGCTATTTTGCTCTGAACATACACTCTCTAAAAAACCTAGTTGTGTTTTGGTTGAGTTTTCTTGAAGATTGTTGAAGATTGGAGATTGTTCTTGGATCCAAACAAGTATTTCTCTTCTTTTTATCTATTTGAATGATTTCTCTTATTCATACAATGTTTTTGATTGATTCTCCAAGCATGCTAGGCTAAACCCCTTTTATATAGGGTTGGGGTGATCCCAATAATGAATTTGTAGACTTGCAAATTGTGTTTGTCTGAATTGGTAGCATGAGTTCTCATTTGATTCAATTCTAGGGTTCATATTGCTATTGGTAATTTATCAATTAGAATTCTATTAGGTTGAGTCTGAAAGGAGAAACCTAATGAATGAAATTAGACAATGTATGAGTCTGAAAGGAGATTACTGTTGTTGGAATTACTAAGAATTGAACCTGAATAAACTTGTTTGTTCTTGCGGAGTTCTAAGTAATCATAGAAACCCTAGGTTAGTCTGGAATTAGCGGAGCACGAAAGTGAATGTTAACCCGGTTTTATCCTAGATTCTAAGTGCTCAAGGGGTATAAATTTGATTAGCTTTGCGCGACAACGATTGTTAGTTGGAGTTTAGATACATCTACTATTGTCTGAAAGGAATTAGTAGAGATATTTGATAACTTACCGTCAAGCGAGTTCATGCTATTCTAAGATAAACACACTTAAGTTTACCAAGGCATTATTGTGGGGATCCTTAATCCTAGATAATTTCCATCCTTTGAATTTACTTATATTTGCAACACTCATTTCTTAGCTTAATCAAACAAATCTTTCTTACGGCTTAGCTTACCAGTTTAGTTACAAAAGGTACTATATTGTCCTCGTGGGAACGACACTTGAACAGCTACAACTGACCCTATACACTTGTGGGTAGGTTTTTGCCACATCAAGTTTTTGGCGCCGTTGCCGGGGAGTATTGCTAGTATCGGTTGTATTCCCTACAACTGGTTCGACTATGTCTTTTGTGTGTTTTGATCCTTTTCCTTTTGACTTTGGTTTCAGGTTTGTTTTCTTCTGATGCGGAGAGTCCTGAGCGCTAATAATCTCAATGACTTTGATCCCGAACCTGAGCGTACTTTTCGCTTAAGATGAAGGCAACAACGTGAAATTAGAGTGCAAGAGATGGATGGTAGAGGGAACGGTGGCTTGTTGGGTAATGAAGATCAACCACGTATGACTCTGGGTGATTATGTGATGCCCAATCACCTTGGTCCTATTTCTGGTGTGGTCCGACCTCCGGTGGCAGCCCGTAACTTTGAGCTGAAACCCTCCCTAATCAACATGGTTCAACAGAATCAATTTGGAGGTCTTCCTTCTGAAAACCCACACCAGCACTTGGCTACTTTTATTGAGCTGATGGATACAGTGAAGATTCATGATGTTTCTCAAGATGCACTTTTCCTGCGAGCCTTCTCATTCTCTCTACGAGATAGGGCCAAGGCTTGGTTCAAGGCCTTACCTCAAGGCTCTATTACCACGTGGGATGAGTTAACCAAGGCATTTCTCAACAAGTACTTCCCACCTAAGAAGACATCTGAGATGAGAAATCAAATTCTTGCTTTCAAGATGAAAGATGACGAGTCTCCTAACACCCCCAAATCGTAACCCATTTGGAAAGGTATTACCGCCAGTGACCTCGGTTTCCACACCGAAGCCACCCCAGGCTTTACCGGTTTAAATACAAATCATAAACAACGATTATGATGTAAATACCAAAATCTTTGGTTAAAACATATGTCTGGGGATTACATCCCAATCCCCATAGGACAAAATAGAGTAATCAGCGGAAGTCTTTGCAAAGTATAAATACAAGGGTCTTGATCGTAATGATCACCCGCCAAAGATCGCAACCTGATAAATCCATTAAAACACCGTTTGCTTTTATAGTCGTTCTAGCCTTCGTTTCTCGGATTCTTATCTGATGTGCCGAATCGAACGGATGACACCAGCCAACCATGCAGAGAACAATTACGGTTGGTTGGTCTAATGAAAGACTATGTAAGGGTTACAAGCAGATGGTTCGAGTAGTCGTATTAGGTTAGACTCATCGTTTCTCGAATAATAACCGATGACGATAGTCAACCTTCATACTTCTACTGGAATATATCAAAAGGTATGATCAAGAGAAGATTCTGGAAGACCAAGTCTTACATCAATCGACCCAAAGAAGACTCCAATGAATTGAGTCTTACCGGAAATATGACAATGTTGGGGAACATAATATTCTCATACAAGCGTTCAAAAACGACTTGATGTTTCGGTTCACGACCAACCTCACCGTTTAATGCGAAACCATATTGGAAAGAGAACGGTACTCTGATCAAAGTCAAGACGAGCTTTCCTAGCTGCACTATTCTTTAGCTGCACTACTCGTCTGAGGTATATTAATCATGTGCTACGACGGCACTTATCTTATTTAAATTTCAAAACGCGCATCACGTTATAGACTTTTAAATATATGTTTCGCCATGAGGGACATATATTGAGTATATGTTTCATCATGAGGGACATATAGGATATATGTTTCGCCATGAGGGACATACTCATGAAAGGGACGAATCCCAAGATTTGTAGTACCAGCTAAGTACCACCATCTCTATACCCGAGTATAGAGACCGGTCATGACCCACCAAATGGTTTTTGGGTTTACCACCCTTTGCACCATTAATCATTATCAAGAAATGACTAGACCTCGAATAGTCCATCGCTCCTACGAATACTCGTTCTAACTAAACAGTTCAACACAGTAATAATCATATCAAAGCCCTCCAGGCTAATATCATAATAATATAGATATTCATAATAGCGTTGTTCTAACAGATATACAACCTATTATAATATCATATTCTTTTCACATCATTTATCAAACTATTCCCAACAGAACAGTAAATCATCCCAAATTAATTAACAATTAAACAATTGATAATTAATGGAAATATGGAATGATAAGCAAGAGCGAACCGTCACTTGCCTTAAATCAGATGAAAGCTTTAACAAGCTTAGAGACAACGGTTCCTGAGTCTGAACTGGGACATATCCTAGATATTAAATCTCTCTGGAACGACCCATAATGAGACCCTAAGTTAGATTCAATATCTATATATATGAATCTAAAAGAATACAAAAGGAATCGAAGGAACCAAGCCTCGCTCGCAACCAAACACCCAAGAACACACACATGAACCCAGCCTGCCGCGGGTGCGGTCGGCTCTCACCACGGGGTACGGTGGGGTGCGGTGGTGCCTTGCCGCGGGTGCGGCGAGATGACAGAGGCGAGAACCTTCGACAAATTTTCGATGGAAGACTCACCCAAATCGATCCGTTCGACTTCGATTTGTTGTGGTTTTGATCTCCCAACACTTTAGACCTTTGAATACCTCTTAGGAGCACCTTTGTGAACACTCAAAGAGATCCGATCACTTCTCAAACAAAGCTCAAAAGTTTGGCTTTAATGGATAATTTCAGAGGAGAGGAAGATGGAGTTGCCATGTTCTTAAGCTCGATTCTCCTCCTTTTATAGGCCAAACAAGCTGCCTACCATCAGATGACATCGAGTAGGAGGTGGCCCGACCGGAGAATAGGCTACAAAGCCAGCTAAGGCGGGCTACGGCCTGCAACTTATCACGATGACGACATAGCTGACAACGACCGCGGGGTGCGGTGGGGGTGTGGTGGCCGACTCGTGACCGCCACTAGCATTGGCCTTCGCCCCGGGTGCGGCAGGGTGCGGCCAGGGTGCGGTCAAGGCCAATTTTTCCCCCTTTTGCCCGTTTTGTCGTTTTTACCAAGTGGTTAGATATTTTTAACCACAGGTTAAATATATTCGTACACGAATGACCTTTTAACCCAAAAATACATTAACTGTATTGTATATTACTCAGAAAAATATTATAGAGATCAAACATCTCATAGAATGTCCGTACTTCTCTGAATTTAATCTGATTTGTAATATGGGCATAAGAAAATTCAAAATTTTCCTTACAAAATGAGGGATATTACATCTATAACGCTGTTGACAGTTCAACTCGACTAATTATTAATGCTTCAGCTGGTGGTAGAATTATGGCAATGGAGGTTGATGGAGCTTGGGATTTGATTGAGAACACTGCTCAACACTCTCATTATTACAGTGATGCTCGCTCAACTTCAAAGAAACCAGCAGGTATGTATGAGGTTCATTCTGAAACACACCGACAAGCTCAAATGGATGCTTTGTCACAAGAGGTCAAGAGGTTGAATTTGTTGGTTCAGAAGACTCAAGGGCAGGATGCAGGGTCATCCACTCAGGCTGCATCTGGTGTAGCTTGTCAGTTTTGTGGAGAGGGTGACCATACTATTTCTTCATGTCAACTTTTTGCTGCTCAAGGTGACACCCAAGGAGAGGCAAACTACATGAACAACTTCAATCGGGGTCCTAGGAATGATCCATATTCCAACACTTACAACCCCGGTTGGAGGAATCATCCCAATTTCTCATATGGGAACAACCAAGCTGCTCAAAGACAACCTCCTGGGTTCCAACAAAGAGCTTCTCCACCTCAAAATCAAGAACGTGCCCAACCGTCCGAGGATTCCAAGCTTGACATGATAATGAAAGAGCTTCAGACCATGAACAAGATATTGAAGAATCATGATAGCTTGCATGCTCAATATGCTTTGAATGCTCCTAGACCCCAAGGTCAACTTCCAGGTCAAACTGAGGCAAATCCAAAAGGACAAATCAATGTTGTGTCCTTGAGGAGTGGGAGACAACTTGAAGATCCTAAGGCTGTGGATCTTAAGAAAAAGGGCAAGGATGTTGAAGAGCCCGAAGAAGTAGTGATCCAAGAGAAGGAGCAAGAGGAAGTGCCCAAATATGTGCCACCACCGCCTTTCAAGCCTCCTCTTCCTTTCCCACAAAGGAGGGCTCAAGCTCAGTTGGATCAACAATTTGGTAGATTTGTGGAGGTGTTGAAAAAGCTCTACATCAACATTCCCTTCACCGATGCTCTAAAGCAAATGCCAACATATGTGAAGTTCTTGAAGGAGATCCTCTCCAACAAGAGGAAGCTGGATGAGTACCAATCCGTTTCTTTGAGCCAAGAGTGCAGTGCTCTCATTCAAAATAAATTGCCTCCTAAGCTTGAAGATCCGGGTAGTTTCAGTGTTCCTATGGTGATTGGGAAGTGCACCTACCACGCCTTGTGTGATTTAGGGGCTAGTGTGAGTATTATTCCGCTCTCTATATGCAAGAAGCTTGACTTGGGAGAGCCAAGTCCGATAAAGATGACTCTCTTCATGGATGATAGATCCACAACGCGTCCGGTAGGTATTTTGGAGGACATTCCCATCCAAATTGGTAAGTTCTACATTCCGGTTGATTTCATTGTCCTAGATATTGAGGCTGATTTTCCTATTCCAATTATATTGGGAAGACCATTTCTAGCTACTGTAGGTACTCTTATTGATGTAAAGCAGGGTGTTCTTTCCTTTACTATTGGGGATGAGAAAATTGAATTTAATTTTGCTAAAGCTATTAAACAGACTGCTTTTGAGGATGATGTGTCCAGGTTAGATGTAGTTGATAATGCAACTCAGGAATCCTTGATGGCTGTTATTACTAAGGATCCTTTGGAGTTCTGCTTGACGAAAAGTGTGACTCAAGCTGAAAATCTAGAGCTACTTGCTGATGTGCTCTTTGATTTGGAGTCCACTGAAGAGTTGCCTGAGGCCATGGTTGAGGCCCTTACAAGAGAAGACCTTATTCCTAAGGAGAAGACTAAAGAGGCACCAAAAGTGGAGTTGAAGCCACTTCCACCTACATTGAGGTATGAGTTCCTTGGACCTAATTCAACCTATCCGGTGATTGTCAATGCTAGTTTAAGTGATTGTGAAATTGAGAAATTGTTGCATGAACTTAGATTGCATAGAAAAGCCATTGGATATTCTATTGATGATTTAAAAGGAATTAGTCCCTCAATGTGCATGCATAGGATTTTAATGGAAGATGATCATAAACCCTCCATTGAGCATCAAAGAAGACTTAATCCTATCATGAAAGAAGTAGTGAAAAAGGAAGTGCTAAAGTTGTTAGATGCAGGCATTATTTATCATATTTCTGATAGTGTATGGGTTAGTCATGTTCATGTTGTGCCTAAGAAAGGGGGAATGACTGTGGTGAAGAATGAAAAGAATGAATTGATTCCTACTAGGACAGTCACAGGTTGGAGGATGTGCATTGACTATAAGAAATTGAACAAAGCCACTAGAAAAGATCATTTTCAACTTTCCTTCATTGATCAAATGCTAGAAAGGTTAGCCAAGCATTCACACTTTTGTTATTTGGATGGTTATAGTGGATTCTTTCAAATCCCTATTCATCCTGATGACCAGGAGAAGACCACTTTCACATGCCCCTATGGCACATTTGCATATAGGAGAATGCCATTTGGTTTATGTAATGCATCGGGTTCCTTTCAAAGATGCATGATGACTATATTTTCTGACTTGATTGAGGATATCATGGAGGTTTTCATGGATGATTTCTCTGTGTATGGTACTTCTTTTGATGCTTGCTTGTCTAACTTGTCTCGAGTTTTGCAACGGTGTAAGGAAGTAAACCTTGTATTGAATTGGGAAAAATGTCATTTCATGGTAAGTGAAGGAATTGTGTTAGGACACTTGAGATTGAGATTATAGAGAAGATGCCACCTCCAACTTCGGTCAAGGGCATAAGAAGCTTTCTTGGACATGCTGGGTTCTATAGAAGGTTCATCAAGGATTTTTCTAAAATTGCCAAGCCTCTTACTAATTTGCTCTTGAAGGATGTTTCCTTTGATTTTTCGGAGGAGTGTCTTGTCTCTTTTTGCAGGTTGAAGGAGGCACTGATTTCAGCTCCAATTATGCAGCCCTCTGATTGGGATCTCCCTTTTGAGATCATGTGTGATGCTAGTGATTATGCTGTTGGAGCTGTTTTGGGGCAAAGGAAGGACAAGAAGATTCATGCCATCTACTATGCTAGCATGACTCTTGATGGAGCTCAAATGAATTATGCTACTATTGAGAAAGAGCTGCTTGCTATAGTATTTGCTTTTGAGAAGTTCAGGTCCTATTTGGTGGGTGCCAAAGTTATTGTCTATACTGATCATGCTGCTATCAGGTATCTCTTGAGTAAGAAGGAGGCCAAGCCTAGACTGATTCGTTGGATTCTTCTTCTTCAAGAGTTTGACTTAGAGATTAGAGACAAAAAGGGCACAGAGAATTTGGTTGCTGATCATCTTTCTAGGTTGACTCAAGAGCAGTTAGAGTGCACTAAAGATGAGCCCCCTATTGATGATTCATTCACTGACGACCATCTTTTCAGGGTCACTAATGAAGTCTTGACACTTGCAAATTCGAGGATGTCGTGGTTTGCTGATTTTGTCAACTACTTGGTCTGCAATGAGTTACCTCCTAAGCTATCATTCCAACAGAAGAAGAAATTCATGTCAGATGTTCGACATTATTTTTGGGATGAGCCGTTGCTTTTCAAGAGGTGTACTGATGGAGTTATTAGAAGATGTATCCCTGAGGAGGAGGTAGAGAGTGTTATCACTCATTGTCATTCTCTACCATGTGGAGGGCATGCTAGTTCCTCAAAGACAACCACCAAGATCTTGAATTCAGCTCTCTATTGGCCTTCTATGTTTAAGGATATGCACCGTTTCATTGCTTCGTGTGATGCATGTCAACGTACGGGGAACATTTCTAGGAGGAATGAGATGCCTCTTACTAACATACAAGAGGTTGAGATTTTTGATGTATGAGGAGTTGATTTCATGGGACCTTTTCCACCGTCATGCACCAACAAGTATATTCTTGTGGCGGTTGATTATGTGTCTAAATGGGTTGAAGCTATTGCCTCTCCAACAAATGACTCAAGGGTGGTGTCTAAGTTCTTCAACAAAGTGATTTTTCCAAGATTTGAGACACCAAGAGTTGTGATTAGTGATGGAGGATCACATTTCATTGAGAGGAAGTTTGAGGCTATGCTGAAAAAGTATGGGGTAACACACAGGATTGCCACCCCATATCACCCTCAAACAAGTGGTCAAGTTGAGGTTTCAAACCGAGAGATCAAGAGTATCTTGGAGAAGACGGTTTCCCGATCCCGAAAGGATTGGTCTATGAAGCTTGATGATGCTCCTTGGGCTTATAGGACAGCATTCAAAACTCCTATTGGCACTACACCATTTCGGCTAGTGTATGGGAAGTCTTGTCATCTCCCGGTCGAGTTAGAGCATAAAGCTTATTGGGCGATTAAATTGTTCAACTATGACATGAAAGCAGCCGGTGAGAAGAGAATGTTGTAATTGCAAGAGTTGGAGGAGTTGAGGTTGGATGCTTATGAGAATGCTCAGATCTACAAGGAGAGAACTAAGAGATGGCATGACAAGCATATTGTGCCAAAAGAATTTCATGAAGATGATCTTGTCTTGCTATTCAACTCTCGGTTGAGACTCTTTCCGGGCAAGCTAAGATCGAGATGGAGTGGTCCGTTCCAAGTGCGAAAGGTGTACCCACATGGTGCAATTGAGATATGGAGCAAAGAGACGGGACAATTCAAGGTGAATGGACAACGCTTAAAGAAATACACCGTCGGTGGTCCATTTGAGAAGGTCGCTTCTCTCTATCTTGACCCGAGCCACTAGGAAGGTATGGAAGGTCAAGCTAATGACCTTAAACAAGCGCTGGATGGGAGACAACCCATCAGATTTATTTGCTTCAAAAATAAAAAAAATCACTCGATTGAGTTTTTCCAGCAGAAAGGAACTCGGCCCACAACTCGACCGAGTTGTGGACCGAGTTACAATCTGTCCACTTCTCTGGTAAAAAAAAATAGAACTCGACCGAGTTCTTTCTCTTTCCCTTCTTTCTTTTCTTTCTCCGCCTCGCCTACGCCGCTGCTGCCCGCCACAGTTCTTCCTTTTCCTCCAGCAGCCATCAACTCCGACCGCGAGCTCCGCTGCACATCCCGCCTGGCCTTCCGGCGAACACCATTGCTGAACCTTCTCCTTGCTCCAGTCGCCTCCGCCACACCGTTGGTCCACCCGTCCCAATGAACGATCCCATGGAAGACGAAGAAGAGGGCGATGAGGAGGATGATGATAATGAGTATGACCCAGCTACTGAGGGTCCACATGGCCGTGATCCGCACCTATACGCTTTGATAGAGTCTCTGCAGCGGGAAATGACTGCCCAGTTTTCAACATTGAATGCCCAGTTTTCAACATTGAATACCCGCATCGACCAACTGAGTGACAAGTTTGATGACTGGCGCGCTTCCGGGTGGCGACCCGAACCTCCACCACCTCCACAAGAGTAGTTTCATTGTGAGTACTTTCTCTTCCTTAACTTTTACTCTCTACATTGGGGGCAATGTAGGTTTCAAGCTTGGGGCATGAGAGTATTTTCATTTTGCATTGCATGTAGTTTGCATGATTAGTTGCATTTGAATTTTTGTGATTAGTTTCCCTTTTGTGTTAGTTGCATATTCGCCCTGCTTGATCCTTTGTGGGTTCTTATAATAGTACATGTACCATGAATCCTCTTAATATGCTTTAGCTGTTAATATTGCAACCGCATGGTGAATGTGATATGATTGATCAAACCCACGACAATGACCTGAGCATGTGGACTTTGACTAAGATACGTTAGAACCAACACTCTAGACAAATGTCCTCGTGAGCTTGTTTGCCTTTCTTGGACTACATTTGCAAAAGTCCTATCGTTTTCTCCATGTGTGTGAACTCTCTTTGTGTGCTAACTCTAGAACTTGCATTAATATCTTCTTTGAGGCCACGCTCACGACTTATGTGCATGACATTAATAGGATTGAGGCATTGTTTTTATTAACCTTTTTCATCATTGGCCACCCTATTCATGTATCCTTTGCTTGAAGCCCGTTGTGCCTTTATTGCCTTTTCTTTGGAAGCTCCACAAAAGCATACCGAGCCTATAAGTTCATCCTTCCCATCCGGGGATTAGGATAGTTGAATTGTTGTTGCTAGAGTGGATTTTAGCCAAGCTTGGGGGAGGTTACATATATGGTGGTTAGAAATGTGTATAAATTTGTAATGTGTCTCCTTTCCATGTTTCTTCTTTAAAAAAAAAGAAAAAAGAGATTGAAACAAAGAAGAAGAAAAAGTTAACTAAAAGAAAGGAGACCATGTCATATGTAAGGGTTAAGTTGTATGGGTTTGAAGGTTGAAATTCAATTAAAGGTTATTTTCGCTTGGTGTTGTCTTGGTAAGATCATCTTCCCCGGATTTAGCTCCTCATGGCTTAAATATTCCTATGCCCTATGTTATACCTTGGCCCCATTACAACCTTGGAAAAGCCCTCATGATTTTTGTTGTGTGCATGGTCTTTAGTGGTGGAGATTAAGAACACTATTGCAAGCTTATGGTAGTTAGCATTCAAAGTTGAGAATTGATATTGAGTGAAACACATGCCTAAACACATGAGTGTGAGTGACTTGTTTTTTATTCCGGTGAGGTCTAGAGTGGAGGAACTGATTGTACTCTTGTCATTGATTGAGAAGCATGCTAGGACAGAATTTGTCGTTTGTTTGGCCTTTCATGGTTATTGTTCATATGTCTTTTGGATAGAAACAGCTGTTACATGTTCTATGGACTCATCGTCATGTACTTGCTTGGGACAAACAATGTTCAAGCTTGGGGGATTTTGATAGCATGCATTTAGGCTAGTTTAGATCATGTTTATTTCTCCTAAATAGGTTTGTTTTGCTCCTTTTTTATTTTAGTTTTATTTGGTTTTCATAGAATTTGTAGTGTTCAGAATCTACTCTTGTGTTTTTGTGATTTCAGGATCGTTTGGAGGCGGTTTTGAAGATAACGAGTTACCAGTGAAGATGTTCGAGTGGATGACTCGAAGGGATGGCGCCAAGGTCGAAATACAAGTGCCAAGATCAAACGAGAAGAGTTCGAAATGGAAACTCGATCGAGCTAGTGAAGACGAAGGAGAACAGACAACAACTCGGTCCACAACTCGGCCGAGTTGTGGACCAAGTTAGCGAACTGGGTCGAAGCTACTGAAGAGGAGGGAAAACAGACGACAACTCAGCCCATAACTCGGCCGAGTTGTGGACCGAGTCGTGGTCCGTAACGTTTCTTTTGGCTTGCTGAAATGCCTATTGCTCCTTTTTATCAGTTTTTTTGGAAAAACTTGGGGATCCTATGCTATTTTGCTCTGAACATACACTCTCTAAAAAACCTAGTTGTGTTTTGGTTGAGTTTTCTTGAAGATTGTTGAAGATTGGAGATTGTTCTTGGATCCAAACAATTATTTCTCTTCTTTTTATCTATTTGAATGATTTCTCTTATTCATACAATGTTTTTGATTGATTCTCCAAGCATGCTAGGCTAAACCCCTTTTATATAGGGTTGGGGTGATCCCAATAATGAATTGGTAGACTTGCAAATTGTGTTTGTCTGAATTGGTAGCATGAGTTCTCATTTGATTCAATTCTAGGGTTCATATTGCTATTGGTAATTTATCAATTAGAATTCTATTAGGTTGAGTCTGAAAGGAGAAACCTAATGAATGAAATTAGACAAGGTATGAGTCTGAAAGGAGATTACTATTGTTGGAATTACTAAGAATTGAACCTGAATAAACTTGTTTGTTCTTGCGGAGTTCTAAGTTATCATAGAAACCCTAGGTTAGTCTGGAATTAGCGGAGCACGAAAGTGAATGTTAACCCGGTTTTATCCTAGATTCTAAGTGCTCAAGGGGTCTAAATTTGATTAGCTTTGCGCAACAACGATTGTTAGTTGGAGTTTAGATACATCTACTATTGTCTGAAAGGAATTAGTAGAGATATTTGATAACTTACCGTCAAGCGAGTTCATGCTATTCTAAGATAAACACACTTAAGTTTACCAAGGCATTATTGTGGGGATCCTTAATCCTAGATAATTTCCATCCTTTGAATTTACTTATATTTGCAACACTCATTTCTTATCTTAATCAAACAAATCTTTCTTACGGCTTAACTTACCAGTTTAATTACAAAAAGGTACTACATTGTCCTCGTGGGAACGACACTTGAACAGCTACAACTGACCCCATACACTTGTGGGTAGGTTTTCGCCACATCACTGCGTTCCATCTCTTTAACCTCAGATCCAACGCATGCGACTTCCCACCAAGATCAGAGATCCGGCATCACAAGCAGGAACGCATCAACTGGTATCAGAGCCTTTGATCTTGTAAGTCGCTTGTCAAGTTTCATTTGTTCACGAAATTTTTTTCTCCCCCATCATCCTTGCTTCCGCCATAATCACTCAAAAAAAAAATCTCTCTCATACACATGCTAGTCGTTTCGGTTTCTACAAGAGAATCTCTTGACCGATAATTGCTTGATCACCTCGCGAAATTTGTATGATTTGCTCACGTGAAATCTTCTGAAATTAACTGCTTAATTGATTCCGTGAATTTCGCATGCCATAAATGCCATATCTTCTTGTTGATTGACCGTCATAAATCTGAATCAATCTTCTCTCTCCTATCGCGTAAATCTCGTGATTTCTTTCCATAGTTACTTAGCCGTTTATTTTTATTTTGTTTCATTTAATTCTTATCCGATCGTCAATCAAAAACAAGATCTCGGATTTGAATTTCAAATTCAAAAAAAAAAAGTCAAGTCGCATTTCAAAAAAAAGAAAAGAATGCGACTATTTAAAATAAAAAAAAAAGAAGTAAAGCCAAAATAAGGCAACCTTCTTTCCCCCTCTCGGCTAGGCTCATCTTCTTCATCTCTCCACCATCTAGGTTAACACCTTGAAGGTTGGTTCTTGTGTGTTTGTGTTGTTTACGTAAGAGGTTAAGACTTTATTCAATTGGTTTCGGTTGGTTTTGTGCCTGCATATCACACTTGTTTTGTGTTTTGCCTTAAGCCGCCCTCACGGCCAAAAGAACACGCCCTCCTACGTGAACAATTGTTACTTGCTCGTTGCTTGCTTGATCTTTGGTTGTGTTGTCTTTGTTCGTTTTTACTCGCGATGTCTGGTCACATTGTGATAGGTACCCTCACGGCACCCACCGGTGGGAATGTCCAAGGAGAAGGCAACAACCACCCTCTACCACAAAACATCGCGCAACATGAAGTGGTCCCGCTCGCCAACCCTCCTCTACAAGACCCCGTTATGGAGCTCTCGGAATAACAACGCGAGATCCAAGAACTTCGGCGCCAAGTTGCCGAATTCCAGGCCATGCAACGCGTGGCGCTGGCCCAACCCACACCAACGTTGATGGTCCCAATGGACACTCTGGGCGCGCCGCGTCAAACTGACGTTGGGCCAAGTAAACAGCGCGTTGACAAGGGCAAAGGAGTGATGCCCTCCTCCTCCAACTTGCAGCCGCGTCTTCAAAGGATCCAATCGGTGATCGAAAGCCGCCAAGGCTATGTGTCGCATCATGACCGCTATGCACCACAGGCAACACCAGTCGGCAACGACTCCGACCGCGACGAGGATTCCCAGGGTGAGTACTCTGAACCCTTTGACTTCAATGACATGTATGAAGCAAGGGGGACAAGACGCCACCGCGAGATTCCCTCAACACCAATTGTTGGCCGAGTCAGATGAGAAGAACGCGACTCAGGTCTGCCGCATCGATCCAATCGCGCCCCAGACGCTGTGCCGCGTCACCGCCGCCATGATCCCACCCTAGTGCCTTTCGACGTCCACGACCACCTTGGCCATCAAAGTACGCGCACTCCGCGTTATGGCTCTGATGGCTATGGATCGACGACGCCAACAATTCATGATGATTTCAATGAGTTCGACGATGAGGAGATGGAAAACGCAGGGCTCATCAATCCAGGCTCCTTCCATCCTCCCCTTGGTGACCCCATTGAACTCTAAGATAGGCCCGCAGATTGGATTCCACCACCGCTACAACCAGTAAGACCACCACATCGCGTTCTAGGCAACCGCAGACGTGACACTCGTGGCCACCACCACGAGGACATTCCGCGTGACTTTCGCCAACAACACGATGCCCCTGTTCAGAGAAGAAGACAAGGATGCGTTGACTATAACGCGCCTCCTAGGGACGTTGTCGCTGACGATTTCCAGGATCGCCAAGTTCGCCGTCATCGCGCTCAAGAAGCTGACCAGCGCGCTTATGCACCACCACCTGCTCAACATCCACCAGGACTTAACCGCCATGAGGTAAAAGTAAAAATTGAGCATTTCTTTGGGGAATATGATCCCGATGTGTTTCTTGAGTGGTTGTAGGCCACATAATATACCTTGCGCTATACCAAAGTCCCCCCAAAAGAGCATGTTGACGCGGCAACGCTACACTTCCGAGGTGCTGCACGCGTTTGGTACCACAGGTTCGTGGACGATCGCATTCGTCGACACCTTGCTCCCGTTATAGATTGGCACCAGCTGATGTATGTCATGACCCATAAGTACGTGCCATCAGACTACCGAAACCAGATGCGCATGGAGATCGCTATGGCGCGGCAAGGCTCCAAAACACCTCTGGAGTTCTTCTCCCAGTTGGAGGACATGTACTACAAAGCCAGTATCAGTGTCGCCCCATCCACACTGCGAACGAAATTTCTCAGTGGCTTGAATGTCTCCATTCGTGACCAACTCGAGATTTTGCCCATCAAGGATCTGAATACCTTGACTCACACCGCGATGCAGATCTGCAAACAACAAACGCGTCATCGGCAATCCATTTGGCAAACTCCGGGTCAAAGAAGGTACAATTCTAACTCTAGTCAAATTCCTTCCACTAATGTGTGGGGTCCATCCACAGGAACCACCGCGTCAAATCAAAACAGACAAGGGAAGATCGCGACAACACCCAGCAATGCTCCTCGCATGCCGCCACCAAAGGGCCCCTCACCAACTCCAGAACACGCGCGTGACGTGGAATGTTACAAGTGTGGAGGAAGAGGGCATTACCAGAAAAATTGTCCAAACAACAAGAAGGTCCTCTTATCCAACATCTCCGCAGGATATGAATCTTATGAGGACGAGGACACCCCCCTTGAGACCATCGAAGAAGGGTTCGAAGATGACGAGGAGGCTTATACCTGTGAAGCCACCGTGCTACATGAAGGCACACCTCTGAGCCTTGTAACGCGACGTCTCCTCACTGTCAAGGAAGCAACTCTTGGCGACCAACGCGAGAACCTATTCCACACGCGTTGCTTGGTCAAGACCGCATCCTTAAGCGTCATCATCGATGGAGGAAGTTGTTGCAACATAATCAATGAAAATGTGGTCACTCATTTCAACCTCCAGACCACTCCTCACCCACAACAATATGGGCTACAATGGATTTATTCGAGTTCTGGTAACATTGTAACTCGTCAATGTCAAATTTCCTTTTCCATTGGTCAATATATAGATTCTGTCCTTTGTGATGTCATTGCAATGGACGCCACACATCTTTTGTTGGGGCGCCCATGGCAATTTGACAGACGCGTTCTTCACGATGGCTATTTAAACACTTATGTGTTTACTTACCACGGGAAATGCGTCAAGCTCTTACCTATGTCTCCTCATGAGATTTTACAGGACCAGGTTGAGCGTGATCGATAGAAGGCAATGGAAGCCCCCAAGAACCAGAGTCCAAGTAGCACGCGTTCTTCCACTGAACACGAAGTCGCTACCAACGACAACGCGTCCACTGATCAAACGCGTTCCAATGAAGGGCCGGAGAACACGCCAAAAACCACCAAGTTGAAAGGCACTTGTGAGCACAGACTGCTGCTGGCGCGACCAAGCGACCTCACTGCCCCCTTGAATGGCAAGGCCCCATGTTTCCTCTTAGTGCCCACGCGTTGCAACCGAGAGAGCCATAGCCAGGAAGCTTTGCCGAACGCGATTTATGAGTTGCTCGATGAGTTCAAAGACTTATTCCCAGAGGAGCTTCCCTAGGGCCTTCCACCTTTGCGAGGCATTGAGCACCAAATTGACTTGGTGCCTGGTGCCTCTCTTCCCAATCGCGCTGCCTATCGCGCTGGCCCAGATGAAACCAAGGAGCTACAGCGCCAGGTCCAAGAACTTCTGGATCGCGACTACGTAAGGGAATCTCTAAGCCCTTGCGCGGTCCCAGTGATCATGGTCCCAAAGAAAGACGGCTCATGGCACATGTGTGTCGACTGTCGCACCATCAATCAGATCACAGTCAAGTACAGACATCCAATACCGCGCCTCGATGACATGCTCGATGAGTTGCATGGCGCGACACACTTCACCAAGATTGACTTGAGGAGCGGATATCACCAGATTCGCATTAAATAGGGTGATGAATGGAAGACCGCGTTTGTGATACCTCGTAATTTTGTAAGGTTATTTTGGGAATTTTGAGAATTTTCCCGAGTACCCGTTTTGTATGTCGGATTTAATTCAAATAGGTTGAGACATTCTGTAATGTGCTCTATCTCTGTAATATTTTTCTCAGTGAAATAAGATATAAACGACGTACTTTGGATTTTAATACTCGTTCGTGTACGATTATTTTTATCCCGGTTTAAATTGTCTTCGTCCAAAAGCTGAGAGGGGCAAAGCCACGATGGCGGCGCCCGCCGCAATTGTTATGGCGCCCGCCGCGAAGGGCTCGAGGCTACAGTGCCCTCGTCTTCTAGTTGGGCGCGACGACCAGAAAACGGCGCCCGCCGCGCTTTTGCGGCGCCCGCCATAAATGCCCGACGTAGTGCAATTTGTGAAGCGGCGACCAAGGGAATTACGGCGCACGTCGTTCCCTAGCGGGGGCGTAGCCCTGTGGTCGCCGGAGATGTCTGACAAGGTGCCGATTTAGCCTCGCCACGTCTCGCTTAGACCATCGCGGTGTCCACATGATCTGTGGCTATAAAAGGAAGAGGATTGGGGTCAAATTCATGCACAAATCAAGCTGAAATCCTCAAATCTTCCTCTCACCGGAGTTTGTGCCCCTCGTCGGATTTCTGGAGCGATCGCCGGTGGCTTTTGGTGTTGTTCCAGTAGCCCTTCGAGAAGCTTTTGGTTGCCTTTGGAGGTCAGAACCCAAAGCAAGGAGGAAGGGAGTCACTTCGCTCGTGTGTAGGTGAGATTTTCTTCTCGCCTCTGTTGTCGGAGTTCTTCATGGCGACCGCCGTGATGAACGGCGACCGCCGTTATGAACGGCGACCGCCGTTATGAACGGCGACCGCCGTTATGAACGGCGACCGCCGTTATGAACGGCGACCGCCGTTATGAACGGCGACCGCCGTTATGAACGGCGACCGCCGTTATGAACGGCGACCACCGTTATGAAAGGCGACCGCCGTTATGAACGGCGACCGCCGTTATGAAAGGCGACCGCCGTTATGAAAGGCGACTGCCGTTATGAAAGGCGACCGCCGCCAGTGGCCAGAAGCCTCTTTTGGCTTTGGTCTTGGTGGTCGTCGATGTGGCATCGTTCCTTTCGATTTCTTTCGTCTTCTTTAGATTCGTACCGTTGTTCTGTCGAATCTAACTTAGGGTTTCTCTTGGGTCAACTCGAAGGTCGTTGTGCTGTCGTTAGGCTTATTCTAGTTTATGCGGACTAAGGCAAGTGGCGGTTCGCTCTTGCTCATTGTTTCATATTTACATTAATTATCAGTAGTTTATCTGAGTAATTAATTTGGAATGATTCCTGTGTATGTCTGGAAATGGTTTTATAAACTGTTTTGGAAAATCATATAATAGGTTGTATATCTGTTAGAACAACGCTATTATTAATGATCGCCTTCCGGGCATTTATGTGGATTTATCCTGAACTGTTGTTGTGTTGGAACTATTTAGTTAGCACTAGTAGCAGGAACGTTACTCGGACTCTGTCCAGTCGTTTCTTTATAATCAGGTAGAGGGGTGGCTCGTCCCCACCCAATACCATTTTAAGGTCATGACCGGTCTCTTATACAAGAGTATAGAGGCAGGACACTTAGCTGGTGTCATAATTCTTGGGATTTCATCCCTTCGGTGTGCGTCAATCTCGATGAAACGCATACTAAGATGTGTCGTGCCACTGAGGGTGTACACATTTAAAAGCTTGTAACATGATTGCTTGTTTTGAAATACAAACAGATAAGGGCCGTAGGTTCGCCCATAATTAATAAACATTTGGCGAGTAGTGCAGCTAAGTTATAGTGCAGCTAGGAAAACTCGTCTCGACTTTGATCATAGTACGTTCTCTTTCCAATCTAGATTCGCTGTATGCGATGAGGTTGGTCGTGAACCGAAGCATCTCAGTCAACTTTTAAATCATTGTTGTATGATTTTGTAAACATTCCAGATTTGTCATATTTCCCTAAGACTCATTTCCGTTGGAGTCTTCTTTTCGAGTCGATTTTTGTGAAGATTCGGTCTTCCAGAATCTTCTCTAGTGCATACCTCTTGTTATTATTCCGTAGAAGTATGAAGGTTGATTATCGTTATCGGTTATCATTCGAGAAACGATAATGCTAACCTAATACAACTACATCGAACCTTCTGCTTTGTACCATTGCTAGTCTATTCAAGTAGACTAACCCACGAACTTTGTTCTCTACATGTGGGCTGGTGTCATCTGTTCGATTCGGCACATCAGATGGAAAGTAGTTCAGAAGAACAAAATGACTATGGAGTCGACGGTGGTTTTCAAATGTTTTAGTTATTTTCTTAATCAGGTTGAGATCTTTTGGACAATGACTTTGGTTGTAATGTATTTTTGTAAGACTTCCGATGTACCCTACTTTATAAGACTTCCGCTGTATTTGGTTTAAACTCTGTGTTAGCCTATTCGGGATTGGGTTGTAATCCCATAACTCATGTTTCCTTGACAATGTTATGTTTTGGAATTGAATGCTTTGATCATTATGTATCATTTGTATTTCATAAATTGTATTTAAATGGTAAAGCCTTGGGTGATCTCGGTAAGGAACACTGGGGTCACTGGCGGTAATACCTTTCCAAAAGGGTTAAGTTTTGGGGGTGTTACAGTTGTGGTATCAGAGCCAAAGGTTTTAAAACGGGTTTGAGATTTTTATATCATCTATCCGTTTTTGAAAATGCTTTTAAAGGGCTCTGAATTTTCAAAGTAAAAAGAATTTTAAAACACCGTTCATAGTCGTGTCTTCTGTATAGTCTGATGTAGTAAGCTTGCTTCTATGTCTAGAAAGACTAACTCCTTCCTCGTTATCCTGTAGAATGGGTGCGTGTTTTTCTTTTGATAAGGGATCGGAGGACGCCAAGACGGACCCGCCGTCTCCAGGCAGGCTAGATTTTCCGATCCCTCAGCGATGTTTCGAGGTTGGAGGCCCGAGTAGCCCGCTCGAGGACATCAAGTCTGTGATTCCCGAGTCTGTTGTCCTTACGCCTAGGGATGCAGTGGTCACTGTAGCTGCACCTGTAGGGCCACTCAGGGAGGAAGCAGTGCATGAAGTGGGTGAGTCGTCTAGATACGCCTTAGGGCATTACGATGACGATTACCAGATAGAGATAGATCCTGTCGAGGACGAGGATAAGATCGAGATTGATCCCGAGGATGAGGATCCCATCGAAGATTATCCCGAGGAAGACCCCGAGATGGACTTGGAAGAGCAGAGCCAAGAGCCAGACAACTTGAGGCACTTGCTAGTGGACAGTCAGGAGCCGGGGGTACAGTTTATTCCCCCCAGTCCAGAACTATCACCAGTATCGGCTTATGCACTCATGACTGATGATGATTGGGAGGCACTGTACACTGAGCACGGTATTAGGAGAAGATCAGAGGCTGAGTTGAGAGATCCTTCGCCAGAGCGAAATGAGCTCTCATATGGAGCAGCAACAGCAGATGGATCAGGCGATCGCTAGCTCTCAGAGGAGGGCTGGAATAGGAGGACCTCTTATGGACGATCCTTTCTTTTCCACGACTGAGATTGGGTCTGAGTCACCAGAGCCATGTGACCCAGGACCGAGCAGGGTGCGAAACCCATCGCCAGAGCTCGATGGTGAGCCTAGTCCGAAGAGACCTTGCACGAGCAGCCTGTCTTACAAGAGACGTTTTGGAGCGCCTTGATGAGGATCGGCGTTGCCTAGAGTAGTTTTCTTTCTTAGTATTCCAAGTTTGTACTATGTGTAATATTTCAGTATTGCGACAAGTACCTTGTGTAATGCTAAAATCTTCGAGCAATTTTGTCTGGACGCTCGTAAGATTCGACTCATGTGTAGTTTGTATAATAGTTCTAGTTCATCTATAAAATACCCAGTTGATCTATTCTGAGTAATTTTGTTACATTAAGTTTATGAAAATATATTAATGTATGAAATACTTGGAATTTGATCGGTAAACAGATAGTGAACACAAGGAACACGATTCGAGCTGATGTGGGGACTAGTCGAGGCCCCAGAAATGTCGCTCAAGACGAGCATGAGTCGGAGTCCCACAATCATCCTAGAGCTGAATGTCAAGATCAGACCCAAGCGTCGATGTTGTTTGATGCTACAGCAGTAGAGGCAATTCGGGGAATTGTCATGCAGGCTATCACAGATGTTCTGCGTCCGAATGCGCCTCAAGCGCAAGGTGTACCTATTCACCCACCGGTTCCTAGATTTGAGGAGCCAAGAAACCATAATGTCCAAGAGAATACAGTCAGGACTAGGGATAACTATGGTCGTGCTCTGAAGACCATCAGTTCTATGAGGCCTGACAGCTACAACGGGAAAGGGGAACCTGTCAAGGTGACCCATTAGTTTTCTCACATGGAACGGCTGTTCCGTAATGTGGAGGTTACCGAAGCTGAAAAAGTCCACATAGCTTCTCTACAGCTGAAAGATGAAGCCAGTGAGTGGTGGGAGAGTACCGGCTTAGCTGATAGCCCGGTGTTGACCTGGTCTATGTTTAAGACCAAAATGACTGATCGTTTCTTCTCTCGGGCTATGAGGGAGGAGAAACATAAGGAGTTTTTGTATCCCAAGACTGATGGTTTGAAGGTTGCTGAGCTGACAACCAAGTTCAATCATCTACTGCAGTACGCCCCAGCTGAGATTTCCAGTGAGGCACAAAAGATCTGGTACTTCCACGAATGGATGAGCCCAGATATCAAGCCATTGATGGTGCACCACACATGCTCTACTCTGGAGCAGTATGTGGATGCAGCCTACAAGCTGGAGGTGACTCTGGAGGAGTCAGTTAAGAGACGCAACCGACAGAGGTCGATGCAGAATCAGAATCAGGGGAGTGGATTCAAGTGACCTGCGCCACAGAGGTCGATGACTCAAGGAGGGTCAACGCAGCAGTCAGGTCGGAGCAAGAGTTCATTCCAGTGTTACAACTGTGGTGCTACTGGGCACAAGAGCACTGAGTGTCAGAGGGAGAAGAAGTTATGCTTTGGGTGTAGACGTGAGGGGCATTTGCAGAAGTTCTGTAAGCAGGGGAAGCAGAGGGAAACAGAGTCACAGCAGGGGTCAGTCAATCAGAGTAACCGGCCCAGGTTCAAGCCAGCTGAGACTCCTAGCCCGTCGATGCAGACCACTGCCCAGAACAAAGGAAAGGCCTCAGTTGCTTCGGGAAGTCAGGGTCAACGTCTGTACGAGATGCGTAAGGCGGATGGACCCAATGCTCCGATTGCTCAAGGTACCTTATACCTTCACTCTACCTCAGTATTCATTCTGTTTGATTCTGGTGCTACGCATTCCTTTATTTCGGATAGCTGCGTTAGCAAGTTAGACTTAGTGTGCAACGATTCGTGCGACCCTTTCGTCGTTAATCTTCCGAATGACGAACGTTTGGTAGGGACCAAGCGCCTGTCCGAGTTTCCGATTACCATTCAGGGTAAGAAGTTTGAAGCAGATCTGATCTGTATAGCCATGGCTCCATACGACATCATTCTCGGTATGGATTGGCTGACGCGTCACAAGGCGGTGATCGACTTCAGTTCAAGAATGGTGACGGTGTCATCTGGGGGCAAGTTCGTGTGCAAGTTCAAAGGTCAAGATGACGCTGACAACGGCAAGCTGATCAATGCGATGGCTGCGTTTAAGCTACTACGACAAGGATGTGTCGGGTACCTTTGTTACTTGGATTCACCCGTGAAAGATGGACCTGAAATCCTTGATATTCCTGTGGTCAGAGAATTCTCGGATGTCTTTCCAGAGGAGATTCCTGGATTACCTCCGAATCGTGACGTGGAGTTTTCGATTAATCTGGAGCCTGGTACTGCGCCAATTTCTAAGGCACCGTATCGGATGGCTCCTGCAGAGATGCAAGAGTTGAAGAATCAGCTTGAAGATCTTCTTGACAAAGGTTATGTCAGACCGAGTGCTTCGCCTTGGGGTGCCCCGGTTCTGTTCGTCAAAAAGAAGGACGGGTCGTTCCGACTTTGTATCGACTACCGAGAGTTGAACAAAGTGACGATCAAGAACAAGTATCCACTGCCAAGGATTGATGACTTGTTGGATCAGTTGCAAGGAGCGAGAGTGTTCTCCAAGATCGACCTGAGATCTGGATATCACCAACTCAGGATTCGTGAGCAAGACATTCCTAGAAATGCGTTTAGGACCCGTTATGGTCATTACGAGTTCGTAGTGATGCCTTTCGGGCTTACGAATGCTCCAGCAGTCTTTATGGATCTGATGAATCGATGTTTTCACCAGTACTTGGACAAGTTCGTGGTGGTCTTCATCGACGACATTTTGACCTATTCGCCGAATGAAGAGGTTCACGAGGAGCATCTACGGATTGCTTTGTCAGTCCTTAGACAGCGTCAGCTTTATCCTAAACTATCTAAGTGTGAATTCTGGATGAAGGAGGTGGCTTTCTTAGGCCATGTGATCAATAAGAATGGGGTTATGGTCGATCCCCAAAAGATTGAAGCAGTGGCTAATTGGAGGCAGCCTCAGAACGTGAAGGAGGTGTGCAACTTTCTTGGGCTTGCCGGGTATTACAGACGGTTCGTGGAGGGGTTTTCGAAGACCGCTCTACCTATGACCAATCTACTCCGCAAGGTTCACAAGAAGTTTGTCTGGAATGACAAGTGCGAGGCCAGTTCCAGGAGTTGAAGCGACGGCTGACCTCGGCACCCGTGTTAGCACTCCCAGAGGGGAACGACGATTATATTGTCTATAGTGATGCTTCAAAGTGTGGTCTGGGTTGTGTATTGATGCAAAGGGGCAGAGTCATTGCTTATGCATCCAGACAGCTCAAGACTTACGAAGAAAACTATCCGACACATGATCTTGAGCTAGCAGCGGTTGTCTTTGCGCTGAAGATTTGGAGGCATTACCTCTACGGTATAAGATGTCAAGTCTTCACTGACCACAAAAGTTTCAAGTATATATTTACTCAAAAGGAGCTGAATATGAGACAACGTCGCTGGCTAGAGTTGCTCAAGGACTACGACATCGAGTTGTTGTACCATCCGGGCAAGGCTAATGTGGTAGCTGATGCATTGAGCCGGAAGACAACGCACGAGAGGGTAGTTGCTTTACTTACTGCTCAGACCAAGCTGAATCAAGAGTCATGCGACATTGAAGTTCTATATGATCAGCGCAGAGGTTTCCTGAGTATGCTGGAAATTCAGGCTACGCTGCTGGATCAGATCAAAGAAAAGCAAGTCGATGACATTATCTTAGTGAAGTTAAGCAGTGAAGTGATGGATGGGAAAGCTCCCAGTTTTATGGTTCAAGAAGATGGATCACTTTGGTTTCAAGACCGGATCTGTGTGCCAGACACAGAAGGCCTTCGACAGTTGGTGATGAGAGAAGCTCATTCTTCAGCTTATTCTGTGCATCCTGGCTCTAGCAAGATGTACAAGGATCTTCGGAAGAAGTTTTGGTGGCCAAACATGAAGTGGGATGTAACAGACTTTGTGGCAAGGTGCTTAACTTGCCAGAAGGTCAAGATCGAACACCGCAGGCCAGGTGGTGAGTTGCTACCTCTCCCAGTGCCAGAATGGAAATGGGAAGACATTGCCATGGACTTCGTCACTGGGATACCAAAGACTCGAGGTCAGAAAGATGCTATCTGGGTAATTGTGGATAGGCTTACGAAGAGTGCTCATTTTATAGCCATCAAGACCACATGGGAAGCCCAGAAGTTAGCAGAAGTTTACCACCAGGAGATTATCCGCTTACATGGCATTCCTAAGACCATTGTATCGGATCGAGATGGTCGTTTTATATCAAGGTTTTGGCAAGAGCTTCATAAGGCTATGGGAACCGAGTTAAGGTTCAGCACCGCATTTCATCCTCAGACAGATGGCCAGTCTGAAAGGACCATCCAGACTCTAGAGGATATGCTAAGAGCTTGCGTACTCGATCGTCCGACTAGCTGGGAAGACAACCTGAGTCTGATTGAGTTCACGTACAACAACAGCTGGCATGCTACGATCAAGATGGCTCCGTTTGAAGCTTTGTATGGTCGCAGATGCAGATCACCGATTTGTTGGGATGATAATGCCGACAAGATCATGCTTGGACCAGAGTTGGTCGAGAGGACAACTTCAGACATTGCGTTGATCAGACAGAGAATGTTGACCGCTCAGAGTCGACAGAAGTCGTACACAGATCGGAAGCGTAGAAGTGTTGAGTTCGAGGTCGGTGATAAGGTGTTTGTCAAGGTGTCGCCCTCGAAAGGAGTTTTCAGGTTTGGTAAGCGTGGGAAGCTTAACCCTCGCTACGTGGGACCGTTCGAGATTCTGGATAGAGTGGGATCTCTAGCGTACCGCTTGGCATTGCCGCCATCGGCACACCTAGTGCACAACGTGTTCCACGTATCTTTGCTCAGGAAGTACGTACCAGATGAGTCTCATGTGCTAAGCTATGAAGACATCGAGATTCAAACAAATGGTACTTATGAGGAAATGCCAGTGCGCATTCTGGAGCGCCGTGAGAAGCAACTGCGCAACAAGGTCGTACCGTTAGTACGGATTCTGTGGTCCAAGTCCGGATCAGAAGAAGTTACTTGGGAAACGTGGAAAACCGAGTCAGATATGCTCAGGCGTTTTCCCGAGTTATTCTCGACCTAAGTTTCGGGGTCGAAACTTCTTTTAAGGGAGAGGTGATGTGATACCCCATAATTTTGTAAGGTTATTTTGGGAATTTTGAGAATTTTCCCGAGTACCCGTTTTGTACGTCGGATTTAATTCAGATAGGTTGAGATATTCTGTAATATGCTCTATCTCTGTAATATTTTTCTCAGTGAAATAAGATACAGACGACGTACTTTGGATTTTAATACTCGTTCGTGTACGATTATTTTTATCCCGGTTTAAATTGTCTTCGTCCAAAAGCAGAGAGGGGCAAAGCCACGGTGGCGGCGCCCGCCGCAATTGGAAAATCATATAATAGGTTGTATATCTATTAGAACAACGCTATTATTAATGATCGCCTTTCGGGCATTTATGTAGATTTATCCTGAACTGTTGTTGTGCTGGAACTGTTTAGTTAGCACTAGTAGCAGGAACGTTACTCGGACTCTGTCCAGTCGTTTCTTTATAATCAGGTAGAGGGGTGGCTCGTCCCCACCCAATACCATTTTAAGGTCATGATCGGTCTCTTATACAAGAGTATAGAGGCAGGACACTTAGTTGGTGTCATAATTCTTGGGATTTCATCCCTTCGGTGTGCGTCAATCTCAATGAAACGCATACTAAGATGTGTCGTGCCACTGAGGGTGTACACATTAAAAAGCTTGTAACATGATTGCTTGTTTTGAAATACAAACAGATAAGGGCTGTAGGTTCGCCCATAATTAATAAACATTTGGTGAGTAGTGCAGCTAAGTTATAGTGCAGCTAGGAAAACTCGTCTCGACTTTGATCATAGTACGTTCTCTTTCCAATCTGGATTCGCTGTATGTGATGAGGTTGATCGTGAACCGAAGCATCTCAGTCAACTTTTAAATCATTGTTGTATGATTCTGTAAACATTCTAGATTTGTCATATTTCCCTAAGACTCATTTCCGTTGGAGTCTTCTTTTCGAGTCGATTTCTGTGAAGATTCAGTCTTCCAGAATCTTCTCTAGTGCATACCTCTTGTTATTATTCCGTAGAAGTATGAAGGTTGATTATCGTTATCGGTTATCATTCGAGAAACGATAAGGCTAACCTAATACAACTACATCGAACCTTCTGCTTTGTACCCTTGCTAGTCTATTCAAGTAGACTAACCCACGAACTTTGTTCTCTGCATGTGGGCTGGTGTCATCCGTTCGATTCGGCACATCAGATGGAAAGTAGTTCAGAAGAACAGAAGGACTATGGAGTCGACTGTGGTTTTCGAATGTTTTAGTTATTTTCTTAATCAGGTTGAGATCTTTTGGACAATGACTTTGATTGTAATGTATTTTTGTAAGACTTCCGCTGTACCCTACTTTATAAGACTTCCGTTGTATTTGGTTTAAACTCTGTGTTAGCCTATTCGGGATTGGGTTGTAATCCCGTAACTCATATTTCCTTGACAATGTTATGTTTTGGAATTGAATGCTTTGATCATTATGTATCATTTGTATTTCATAAATTGTATTTAAATAGTAAAGCCTTGGGTGATCTCGGTAAGGAATACTGGGGTCACTGGCGGTAATACATTTTCAAAAGGGTTAAGTTTTGGGGGTGTTACAGCGTTCAAGACCAAATATGAGTTGTATGAATGGCTAGTCATGCCATTTGGTCTCACCAACGCGCCAAGCACCTTCATGCGGCTCATGAACCATGTGTTGAGGGAATTTCTAGGGAAATTTATGGTAGTTTACTTTGATGATATTTTGGTGTATTCGCGTAGTCTTTAAAATCATGTCAAGCACCTTAGGCTTGTGTTAGAGTGCTTGAGACATGAACAATTGTATGCCAATCTTGGCAAGTGTCGATTTGCATCCGACACTACAAACTTTCTGGGTTACGTGGTCTCCAAGGATGGACTCCGCGTAGATGAAGACAAAGTGAAGGCCATCCGGAATTGGCCAACACCCACCACACCGACAATGGTTAGAAGCTTCCTTGGCTTGGAAGGCTTCTACAGGAGATTTGTTCGCAACTTTAGCTCCATCGTCACGCCCCTCCATGAGCTCACAAAGAAAAACGCTGCGGTTAATTGGAAGGACAGCCACAATCACGCGTTCAATGCATTGAAAGATGCCTTGTGCAACGCGCCGCTACTTCAACTCCCAGACTTCACCAAACACTTTTAAGTGGAATATGACGCGTCCAATGTAGGGATTGGTGGAGTCCTCCACCAAGAGAAGAAGCCCATCACGTTCTTCAGCGAGAAGCTTACTGGGGCAAGTTTGAATTACCCCACCTACGACAAGGAGCTCTACGCGCTTGTTCGCGTCCTCAAGACATGGCAGCACTACCTATCGCCGCGTTGTTCTTTGACAACTTGGTCCGTTTACATGGGATACCAAGGACTGTCGTGAGTGATCGCGATACCAAATTTGTAGGCCTTTTCTGGGGAACCCTTTGGGAAAAATTGGGTACCAAACTCTTGTTTTCCACTAGTTACCATCCCCAAACAGATGGCCAAACTGAGGTCACCAATAGAACCCTAGGAGCCCTCCTTCGGACCATGCTCAAATCCAACCCAAAGCGTTGGGAGGACTTACTTGCAATTGTTGAGTTTTCTTACAACGGGTTCAGGCACTCCGCGACGAAGCTCACTCCGTTCGAGGTGGTCTATGGCAGAAACCCACTGACTTCGTCGGACATGTTGCCGCGTCCTCTGAAGAATAATGAGCACCCTAGCACGGCCAACCACGCCGCGATGATCCAGGATCTACATCAGCGAACGCGGGAGCAACTGGAATGCCGCACTGATCAATATGCCAAACAACACAACCGTGGGCGCCGCTGCGTTATATTTGCCCCAAGGGACTTGGTATGGGTGCACCTTCGCAAAGGCCGTTTTCCAGCTAAACGCAAATCCAAGCTGGCCCCATATGGTGATGGCCCTTTCCGTGTTGTGAAGGCAATTAGGGACAACGCATACGAGATCGCGCTTCCACCAGACTATGGTGTCCATGCGACCTTCAACATTGTCGACTTGGAGCCTTATGTGGAGCCAGAGTTCGATGATGGTGAAGCGGGGACGCTTCACAGCCAAGTGGGGGAGGGTGATGCGCCCCTGCCCATCATGACTGCTATAGAGGAAGAGAAGCTATAAGCATCCACTCAGAAGGGCCAATAACACGAGCGCGTGCCAAAGCAATTGTCGACGCGACACAATCAATGGTTGCTCGCGTCGTCGCAAGCCAAGGAACGCAAGAGACCGCGTTCTCCCTCAGAAGCCTTCAACACAGTCTAGAGAACGCGTTCTCTGTTGTCATTCTCTCAACCCTTAGCTGAACGCGATCTTTGTATTGTTTGATTTCATAACATTGTTATTTTAGTTATTTATTTTAGGGCGTGTGTTCCACGCATGTCGCGTGGGCCGGCCCATTAAGCGAGACTCGGCCCATCCGAGTCCCGCTATCTCTTATAAAAGGTCAACTCGACCTTCTATATTAGGTTACGCATCATTTTAATCTAAGATTACTTGTCAAGAGCTTTTGCCTCCATTCTCTTAGATCTGCGTCACCCCAATCTCTGTCTTCTCATCTCCTTCCTCCGCTGCCGACGCTACGGCCTCCACTCGATCTTCATCGAGTTTATCCAACCCTGCTGTCGACGCTACGGCCAATCACTCGATCTTTTTCGAGTCTATCTCCTCTGCTGCCGACGCAACGACTTCGCTCTCCATCTCGAACCATCATCCAAACACCGCGTTCCATCTCTTCAACCTCAGATCCGACGCGTGCGACTTCCCACCAAGATCAGAGATTCGGCATCACAAGCAGGAACGCATCATCTTGGCACCTTCGATTTTAGGGTTTTGTAAGATTTGCATCATATTTTGGTTCTAGGCATCTTCAATTTCAGGGTTTTGGCAGAATTGCATCATATTAGGGTCCATGGCACCTTCTTAGGCTTATAACTGCAGAATTCGTGTGAGATAGCTAGCCTTTAGTTTAGACTAGCGAGATTGCAGGCTCCTTTCAATTCCCTAACCTGGTAAAAACTAGTCTCTCTTTGTGGCTACTTTTCCTTGTCATTGTTGATTTGTTGTTCAATTTGTTCCTTGATGAGTTGATTCTCAATATTGTTATCTGATGATTTACCATGTCGATCTGTATTACTGTTGTACCTATGGTCTTTCTTTGCTTGTGTATTTTGACATCAGTTGATTCATTGAATAGATTTTTGAAACATAAGGTGTCTTTTGTTGTCACCTAACTAGTATTAGATGTTTTCTATGCACTTTATTTTTTGTTATCCATTCTTGTTTTCTTATATCTCTATATGTATAATTTGTTGGGTCAGTTACCGGAAACCACCCATTAAAAGGGCCATATTGCCCAAAACCACCCCTTTAATGCGATATTACCGAAAACCACCCGAGTATCATGCTCCGTTAACGAAATGCCACCCCATCTCAGGAACCATCAAAAATCCATCAACGCGCGTGTATGGACGCGCTTATTTCTTTTAAATTTTCTCTTTAATATCGTTTACTCTTTATTGAACAAGTTATTCGACCCTTTTCCTCAAAATTTCCAGCCAGTTTCGACGATTGATTCATGCAAGTTCGGTCACACAATTTCGCATTTTCTTGTAATTGGAGCAATTTCGACGAAGTTGGAGAAGGGGGTGAAGGATTTTGAGCTATTAATCGAAAAGCATTTGGCATCATCTGTAAGTATTTTTGGAATTAGGGTTCGTAGTTGCGAATTTGATTGGATTTAGGAGATTTGCAGTTGTGAGCGAATTCGATTTTGATTGGCATTAGGTTTAGAGATTGATTTTAAGGGCGAAGTAATATGATTGGAATTAGGGTAAGATTTTAGGGTTAGGGTGGTGCGAAGTTGCGAATTTGATTGGCATTATGGGTTAGATTTTAGGGTTATTGAACATGTTTGACTGACATTGTTTCTGAATTGCATTGGCATTATAGTTAGTTTGATTTGATATGATGCAGGTTATTGAACAGGTTTGACTGTTATTGAAACAAAACCAATTGAACCAATATGAGGTTGAGTTTGACTGTTAGCTTACAGTTATAATTGAGCTCTGTGTTGTTATTGAACAAGTTAATGAACCAATTGACCCTTTTTTAGAATAGGTTAGATGGGCAAAGTAGGAAGGTATTTTGGTTGGTGAGCTCTGTGTTGTTATTGAACAAGTTAATGAACAAGTTAGGTGAATATGATGAGCTATGTGTTGTTATTGAACATGTTAGGGTCACATTATTGCACTTTGGATGTGTTCTGAGTGAGTGAAATGATTTTGAGATTGGAGAAATTTGTTATGATGCAGGTTAACAATGTCAAACACAAGTTCTGCATCCACAAACTCACAACAAAGGGTTTGTTTTTGTGGCCTTCTGGTTAAGGAATCAACTGCACATACAGAGCTAAATTATGGCAGGAGGTTTTGGGGTTGTCGTCTGTATGGATCAAACAACAAATGCAATTTTTTTATGTGGAGGGATGAGGAATACAGTGAAAGAGTTATGTATGTTATCAAGAAGCTGGTTAAAAAGAAGAAGAAGTTGGAAGTAGAAAATTTGAAGCTACAAGAATCCACTAGACTCATGAAGCTTGAGAAGGAGGCATATAAATTGGAGTCTGATGCAATTATAACGAAACTGAAGGAGCATGATCATAGTTGGGGTCTTATAGCGCTTTGCTTTATGGTATTTTTCATGTTTGTAAATGTTGTTGTGATTAGGGCTGAGCACGGGCCGACCGAACCAAACCCGACCCGGAAAACCCGAACCGAAACCGAACCCATATTACTTCAGTCCGGGTTTCGGTCTGACCTTTTAGTGTTTCGGGTTTCGGGTCGGTTCGGGTTCGGTTCGGGTTTTAGCCTAGTTTTGCCTTTTTTTCTTCTTCGAGGATTGTTTAGCCCGAACCCGAAGACTTCGGTTCGGTCTTCGGTCCCGTGTTTTTGGGGTTTCGGGCTTTTCGGGTTCGGGTCGGGTTCTGGCCCGTGCTCACCCCTAGTTGTGATGTGGGCAAAGTAGGAAAGTATTGTGGTTGGTGTTGGTATTATCTTCATGTAGCATTTGGTAACTAAACTTGATATGAATGACAATGTAAGGGTATTATCTTCATGTAGCATTTGGTTGGTGTTTGCCTTATATTTGGTTTATTGAATGATTGGAATTGCGCCTGTGTAAACTTGCTATCCAACAGACAAGGGGGTGGACATGATGTTCACAATGGCATTTGGAAACTCTAGGCATGAGGTGCTAGCTTAAGTCACTTAAAAGAAGCTCACTCATGCCAACTTGGTAACTGAATTTTGATATTGATCCACTTGGTAAAACTGAACTTGGTATTGCTATTGATGCACTTCTATCCAACATAAACTTGGTAACTCAACATATATGCCTTCAGAGTTTGCCAGAAAAGTCACACATAATATCCTTCATTACATTGTCAGGTGGATCAAGTAGCACAAACTTGATGGTTCTGAACAACATTGTTGAATTCCTTAGGTTTTGATAGTAACAAACATTCAGCTAATCTGGGTGCTAAGTGTTTCAGGAACAAAGACAGTTATCTCAGGGAACCATTGCAGCAAAGGATCGCAGAGGGAACAAAGCTTTGTTCATGTGCTTTGTTACCTCTCAAGGAGCTATAGTGACGAACAAGATCAAAGCTGCGAATGGAAGGAAGAAATCCAGCGTGACGATTATGGAAACAAATCAAAGGAGATCACGCGGTCAAGGATGGAAGACTTCGGCTGCAAGGACTAAGCCGATCAAGAAGATATGGAGAGAGAAGAAGCCCGATTGTTTTATCTTAGGAAATCTTTCCTAAGATAAGGTAATTGGAGAGAGGGGATTATATCTTATCCGGTTATATTAATTTAAGGAATCTTTTCTTTAATTAATATAGACGGTTGGGATATTATTTCTTCAATCAATTAATATCATCTTGTTACCAAATTTAGGAAGATAGGATTATCTTGTTACAATTAGGGTTTTGCCGAGTTGTATTTAATAGAAGTATGGATTCTTTTCTATGTAACCACGAAGAGGAAAAAGAAGAACTGAGAGCGTTCAGTTGAGAAGAAAAAGAGAGTGAAGTGTTTGTAAGTCTTTGAGGGTTGAGTTTGATTCATCGTTGTAGAAGAGGTTTCAAATCTAGGTGGGAAGTCTAGAGGTTGAAGTCCAGGATACAAGTGTAATCGAACAAGAAATCAATAAGACAAGTAGACGCTTCAAAATCCTCTCAAGCGGAAGCTTGAAGGTAGTGGTTTTTCCTTGAGAAGCTAGTTTTGTCAATCAGGGTTTCCACTATACATCGTGAGTTCGTTCGTTATCTTTCTTGCTGTTTTTAATCCGCTGTGCCTTCTGTGGGAACAAAGTCTTTGTTCTCTTAGACGTAACTCTAACGATCCAACAAACATACATGCCTTTAATTCAACCAACAACTTGATATCTAAACAACATCTTGCATTGATGCATATCATCCAGGTACCTAGAAGACCTTAAATACATATTATAGCACCCAACATCATACATGCCTTTAAGTTTGGGTAAGAGGTTGAAAAGTACCCAACTTTGGTCGTTTAACAGAAACAAAATATATCTCAAACATAACCAAATTACATCCAGCAGACTTTGAACCTTCAACTAACCCTTAGATGTCTGCCTAGGTGAACGTCTGATTATTTTGTTCAATTCATTTTTTGAAGCAACCATTTTTTTCTTGGGAGGTCTGGCAGGGAGATATGGCTTGTTTGTTCTTGAGGGTTCACTGGGATTGGGGTTGGTCTGACTGCATACACCTTGAGTCATAGGAGGTTGTATACTCTGAGAAGATACATGATAAGAAGAAATTTTTTTGTAAGTAGGGCACATTAGCTGACCCAAATTAAACAAGTGCTTTAAAACAAAATTTCAGTGAAGAGTGGAAGGGACAATACCTGGTAAGATTTTTGATAAGAAGCCGAAGACATTTGGGTAGCCATGGTGTCAAATAATCCACCACTCTGGTTGTGTCATGAACATGTGTAGAGGTACCATTGTGGAGATCAGTACACACTTACAACTAACCTTATGAATGCACAATCTTATTACAACCACAAGAAACCCTTACCATATTGTAGCTAGCTTATACATTGCTTCCACCTTCACTGCCACCTGAAAAGTATCCACCTTGACTGCCTTGATATCCACCATGATTGCCTCCTTCACTCCTTTGACCGCCACCTCCAAAGACACCTTGACTGCCACCTTCATACACACCTTGACTAACCCCTTGATTGCCACCTTGAGTAACACCTTGACAACCACCTTGATTTTGGGGGACCTATCACACTGTAAAAGTTAGCAACTGAATAGCAAGGACACAATTAATTAAGAAAAATAGAGTGGAATACCTTTTTGGTATATTTCCTCTTTTGAGAACCAATTGGAACTGTGTTTGGATTCTTAGGCCTTCCTCCACGGTTAGGGGGCCTAGGTGGATCAGGACCTTTTCTTGCATTGGTGCACTTGTTCTTGTAATGTCCATTTTGCCCACAATTAGAGCACTTGGTCTGCCCTACTATTTTGATTTTCTTGGTCTTACTTGGTACATCTTCTCCAGGCTCTCTTCTTCTGTTTTTCCTTGGCCTTCCAGGTTGCACTATGAATTTTGGTGGTTCTGGGTGAGGGTGACTAGTCCTCTCCCACTGAGATTCTCCTGGCATTGGGTTGATCATCTCCTTGTAAGCCAGTAAGTAGGCCTCCTTAGTGTAACATTTATACACAAACTCATCTATATTACGCCTATCCTTCATGATGCAACACATAGCATGAGGACACAGGATACCAGTGAGATCCCACTTATTGCAACCACAGCTTTTTAACCCCAAGTCAACAACATAGGTCCTCCCTAAGTGATCAACCTCAAACCTATCTCCTCCACCCTACCAAGGTACACAATTCCTAGTACCTTCTTCCTTGGCCAACTCTATCTTCTTCTTTGCCTTTGGTGTGAATTTTCCCTCATACTTTGTCATTCCTTCACGCTTAGCAACAAATCTTTTCATTAGTTGTCTCCTAATCCATTCACACATGGACATCAAAGGCTTCTCTCTTGCAGGCAAAATATATGCATTAAAGCTCTCACAGACATTGTTAAGAAGCATATCAGACTTGGTGTCATGCTTGAAACCATGTCTTGACCAGGTTTTTGGATTTGAATCAATCAAGTATTTATATGCCCCTTCATCTAATTTCCTCACCTCATCTATAGCATCCAAAAACTCTGGTTCATTACAGGCTCTTGCAGCTGTCCATATTGCATCTTTGAATGCCTTTCCTGGCCATCTAGACTTGAAGTTATTGTAAAGATGTCTCATACAAACTCTTGTCTCAGCCATGGGAACAACTTGATTCAATGCTTCTATTAATCCCTACATAAATAAGTACATGTTAGTGTAGGTTTATAAACATAAGAAATGATAGCAAATTGATCTTTACCTTTTGTCTGTCAGACATGAATGTAGGGTTGCTTTCTCCAATGTCCCTCATTAAAATGTCTAAGAACCAAATCCATGTGTCCTTCCTCTCTGCTTCTAAAACAACAAAGGCAATGGGATATATATTGTCATTCCCATCCTTCCCTACTGCCACCAACACTTGACCAGCGTATGCACCCTTCAGATGGCAACCATCAAGGCCTACTATTGGTCTACAACCCTTTATAAAACCCTGCTTACAAGCATCAAAGCACACATATAGCCTCTCAAAAAGAGGTTTCTCTGGATTGTCTAAACCAACCTTAACAAAGCTAGATGTGCCAGGATTTCACCTTCTCAAAGTTGTTGCATAATCCCACACCCTGCCATATTGTGCCTTAGCATCCCCTTGTGTCATCAGCATTGCTCTAAGCCTTCCTTTCCATGCTTGATTGTATGAGATATGAACATTATGATCCTTTTTCACAGCATTAATAAATGCAGAAAGTTTTCAGCTAGGATCATCCCTATAGTGCTCCAAGTACCTCTCAGCTAGCCATTGAGATGTCAATTTAGTGTTTTCATGCTGCCATCCATATTCATGCTTTCCATTCCATGATTTCAACTGGAAACTGCCATCAGAGCCCATTTTCCTAGCACAGGCTTTGAAACCACAAAATACTTTCTTACACACACACTTTTTCCTAGAATGTTTCATACTACAATCACATTTCTTTTTACAGTAAGCAGATATCTTATTCTTGTCATTGTGGAGATAGTAATAATCACCACCATTTTCTATGGAGTATTGTCTTAAAGCTTTTCTGAATACATCATTGGAAGAAAAAATCATGCCAGTCTTGAAAACAATTTTTTTTCTTGAAGTCAACAAGAGGATTAAACTCTGGATACCTTTGCTTTGTAGTACCATCAGAATCACTGACACTCTTCAAATCATTTGAATCATCTACAGATGTATCATCATGCAATTCATCATCACCACCATCAAGGTTGAAGCAACCATCACTTAACCCCAATTGTAACTGAGAAGCATCTGGATCTACATTTTCTTCAAACAAATCACCATCTTCATCTTCACTTTCAGAGAATTTAAAATCACTATCTGAGAAAGAACTCTCATCCTCAACAACATCATCTGTATCTGAATCTAAATCTCTCTCTGAAATAGAGTCTCCCTCGGAATTTTCATCTCCCTCAACTACAGGATCTGGGATTTTGGTTACAGGAGGTTTTTTGGTGTTAGGTTGAGGAGTTTTTAGGGTTGCACTCTTTCTACTCCTAGTCACATTCTTATCCTTCACCACAGATGGTGTTTGGGTCTCAGTCACAGGCTTATCCTTGACCACAGAAGGTGTTTGGGTCTCAGTCACAGACTTATCCTTCACCACAGATGGTGTTTGGGCCTCAGTCACAGGCTTATCCTTCACCACAGAAGGTGTTTGGGTTTCAGTCACCACAGATTCACAAATGGGCTCAGATATTGGGCCTTGGTTTCTCAAGTCAGTTGGACTAAGCTCATCACCTTGGACAATATACAAATGCATAAGATTGTCATTCCCAACAGAGCTAACCATTTCCATCATAGTCCTATCATTATCTAATAACTTAAGGCCTTTGTCAAGAGTCAAACCAGCCTCTGAGAACCACATCTCTTTAATGTGGTTCAAACCAACATCTTCCTTGAACATACTTTTCAAGACTACTTTAGACACCATATCAGGATCGACATTTCTATAGTAATGGACTTTGCCTTTTTTGTATAACACTGCATTCTGCTTTGATTTGTAAAAGGAGCCATCATATTGAAGTCTAAAATGAATGCTCATATATGCCACTGACACAACAATAAATATTGGCCTAATTCAGTGAACAACCATAGAATAAGGCAACAATAAAAATAAGGCAACAATTTGCACACTTAATGAGATGCATTTCAGTCAATGAATACAAAATGTTCACATGACCCTAAACCAATGTCCCCACTTGCAATAATTTTTGTCCACATACTGGACCTTTACAGATTAGAGAATATTTCATGAATACAGTGACAACAAATGGAAAACAAGACAGATAAGTAAAGGGGTAAATTCACATGAATAGAGGATTCACATGTCACACAATTTTCTTCTCGTGAAAACCTAAACCCTAAATTGCCCAATTCCTATTTCCAATTCCAAATCAACTGTATTCAAAGAGAAATTAGGGATTCAAATACTTACCTGGAAATAGCCCGTCAATTTCACTGGTAAGCTCCACTGCACTGGAAATAGCCTCGTAGCCTTCACCAGTTCATCCCCTTCGTTTACCTTCAGAGGAAATCTCTCCACTTCACCAGTTCATCCACTCCCCAATTTCGTCCCGATAAATTCCCCCCCCCCCCCCTGACTTCACCAGATCATCCAATTGCTCAAAATCTTCAGCTCCACTTGAAATCAACTACAAATCACCCCAGAGAATCGAGAGAGAAGAGAGATCTTCAGCCCCAATCGAGAGAGAAGAGAGATCGGGTTTGAATTTTTACCCAAAAAAATTAACCCCAAAATTTAACCCAAAAGAAATAAAATAAGAAGAAAAAAGAAAAAGGGAATTTATGGCCCTATGAGCGCGTCCACTCGCCAATACACGCGCGTTGACGGATTTTTGACGGTTCCTGGGATGGGGTGGCGTTTCGTTAACGAAGCATGATACTCGGGTGGTTTTCGGTAATATCGCATTAAAGGGGTGGTTTTGGGCAATATGGCCCTTTCAACGAGTGGTTTCCGGTAATTGACCCTAATTTGTTTGATCTCTACGAGTGCATTATCAATATTCATTTAGGCTCCATTTGTTTTAAATTGCGGAAACAGAAAGGAAACGAATCTAGTCCAATTTAGTGTCATTATTCATTGATCAAAAGGATGAAATTGTTTTCTTTCTCCATTCACTTGGCACTATGATGGATGTATTTGTTCCCCAATGTAAGGGTGAGTTATAAAATGGTGAAATTATTTCTTTTCTTCCTTCTCTTGGCACACAAATTTTAGAGCCCCCAAGCTAAGATAAAAATTTGATCAATGCATCATGATGTCAAAATAGACTAGATTCATTTTCTTTTCGTTACCGTTTCCATATGTTCAAACCAAACGAGCCCTAATAGTACCCTTCAACTCCAAAGCCTAATGAAATATCTTTCAACCCGTGATATAAAATTCCTAAAACCCGTGATATAAAATTCGGTTATTCCATCACGCAAAAACATAATTATGAAAAGCATAAAATTGTGGCTAGCTTGGTTTTTGTCATATATAAATATAACTAGTGTAATACCCGTGCCTTGCACGGGATTTGTTTATATTGTTTTTATATTTGTAAAAATAGTATTTTTTAAATTATCGATGAGTCATTGGTTCACCTGATAGATTTGAAATTGTCCGTTGTCGTTTATCTCTAATAACATCCAATCTCAACGCTCTACTATGTACTTATGTCGAGTTAATTCGTCCATAACAAAGTTACCCTACAAAATCATATATCTATTCAAATTAAAACTTAAATATTTATTACAGTGTAATCAGATGTAATACTCAAATACAATAAATACATTTATGACAAATGTAAGTGAATGGGCTTATTGGGCCACCGAATAAAGAATGTAAGTGAATGGGCTATAATAAAGAATGTAATTACTCTTTAAACAACCTGAAAATGTAAGTGAATGGGCTTATACCCGTGCCTTGCACGAAATTTGTTTTTTTTTTACATTTGTAAAAATAGTATATTTTAATTATCGATGAGTCACTTGTTCAATATATATTCGGTTAGTTACTTAAATAAAAAATGAATAATCGATTAAAAATATTCAAGATATACAAAAAATTACATTATATAAAGAGATGCAGAACTCTCCATAACTTTATTAATAATAAAAATGACTACGTTGTCTTTCAAACATGGATAGACACACCCCTTACATCAATATTACTAAAATCATCAAACATAATAAAAATGTTTATCTAATACATGAACATGAAACCCTAAACATAAAATATGGCACGATGTTCAAAATTGCTATAAATTATCAAAAACTTCATTGTATACTACATTGGTTGTAATATTATATCTCTTCTTGTCTTTGTCGCAGATCATATCTTCAAACATTTCTTGCTAGTCACCCTTGATGATGCAATATAAAACTAACCATGACTAAAAACAGGGCGTGGAAGATACAAACCGACATTTGTAAGAGATTGACCCTAGCTCTTGTTTATGGTCATAGCAAAACAGCTCTTGTTTAAATTGATTCTCCGCCTTCGCTCACAACAGACAATATGTTTTAGTAAATATTATATATATAAACTAAACTAATTTAATTATAGGGCTTATTGGGCCATTATATAATTAATAATACTAATGAGCTTTAAAAGCTGTAATGGGCTTATAGACTCGAATGCAAATTTCAAAAAATGTATTTCAGGCCCAATATATAACAAATCCCGTGCCTTGCACGAGATTTGTTAATTTTTTTTATATTTGAAAAATATTATATTTTAATTGTCGATGAGTCAGTTGTTCAATATATATTTGATTAGTTATTTAAATAAAAAATGACTAATCGACTACAAATATTCAAGATATACAAAAAAATACATTATATTAAGAGAGACGAACTCTACATAACTTTATTAATAATAAAATTTGGTTAAATAATATTGGGAAATTCCGTTTGGTACCCATGTGGTTAAGGTTATTCTTGATGGTGTCCCGGATTTAAAAAGTTTCTTGTTGGTACCCCCGAAGTTTATAATAAGTTTGGTCCGTGACCTTAAGGTTAAAATTACTGATTTTCTATTAGTTTATTTAAAAAATAAAAGGAAAATAAAAAGAAAAAAAGAAAAAGAAAAACAGAAAAAAGAAACAAATCATTAAATTAGTAACATTTGTTTTACCATTTTCCATTCATCTTCTTCAACCCCCACCCAACTCACCCCGATCTCCTCCTGTGCACTCGATGCTGAAGACTCGTTGATGAGGAACACTCGGCCGGTGGCGCAAGATCAAAGACGGACGACGAAGGAGGCGCACACCCGACGGCGGAGGAGAGATACTCGGCGGCGGATGAACACGAACGAACCGACGCGAACCGGTACGTGTGATTTTGCTCAAATTTGTTTTGTATTCTTTGCGAACTTGGGTGCAATTAGGGAGAATTAGGATTTGATTCATCTAATTTGCTCTTGTTACTCTCAATTTATCCTGAAATCTGAGTTAGGGTTTCTATTAGGGTTCGAATTAGGGGTTCGAAATTTAGGGGTCGAGCATTTGATGAATTTTTGGCTTAATCTGAAAGCGTCGGCGCGACTTTCGCAAGTTCAGCAGCTCCTGACTGAAGCGGAGGAGCGGGCCAATGTCGCCGACAAAGAGCCTCCCCCTAAAATCACTCTTGGTACTAAATCGTTAATTTTTCTATTCTATTTGCAAGCTGTGATTTCAGAATATGAACTGCAAATTTTCTATTCTCTGAATATGTTACCATTTCGTTTTTGAGTGTATATTATGTTATTGGCAATTTGAAGTGAAATGCGTTAGGAAAGAGGAATTTAGCATATGCAAAATTGCATCGTAGTCTTAGTAGATTTTGACTTCTGATCAATGCAATTAAGTTTTATATAATCATGAGCTGACTTGTATCATATGTGATTGTTTCTTTTTCTGTTTCTTTTTTTATTATTATTTTTGTTTTATTTTTTAAATAAACTAATAGAAAATCAGTAATTTTAACCTTAAGGTTGTATATTATGTATGGGTTAATGGACTTTTTTAATACCAAATGGACTAATGGGTTATGGGCCAATAAGCCAAACCTTTGTTTGTTGCCTCGTTCAAACCGTGCTTCATCCCTCAAACCCTAATTCACACTTTTAATTTCTCTCACAAATTATATCAGCCACAGCCAAATCATCATTAATGGGCTAAAAGGCCCAATCGTTGTTTTTCGGACTTGATCCATTCATCAAGCTCAATCTGCTTATAGCCAGTTTACTTAAATTTTTTATTAATCAGAAAAGCCCCAAAACCCCACCTAACTAACCCTAATTCATTCTTCCGCCTCTCTGTCGTTTCACTCTCTCCCTTATTCTTTCAGCTTCAAGAACTTTCTTTCCTTTTCGCTTCTTTCACAATACGTATCTATTTCTAATTACGGATCCGACTATTATCGATTATCTTCATCATCCCCTTTCTGGAAATTCCGTCCGCAATCCGATTATCCTTCTTTTTTTTCAGTTCTACCCAGATCAACTTATTTTTTCTTTAAAAAAATCATCGGAGTATAGAGCTTACAATTCTGAGTTTTTTGTGAACCTCTGATCGATATCTACCCTAAAGAAACTCCAGAAGACGAACTACAGATCATAGAAGCAGAAAAAAATAGGTTAATCTCATATCTCTTTAACATGCATCTACTTTCTCTCTCAGATCTAGATTAATACACATTTCTCTTACTTATTTTCTGTTACATGCAAGGGAAAACAACTGTTGATGCGTAGATATGGAGTTTTTATTGGAAATTTCATTTTCTGGAAGCAAGAAGTTATCTTGGAGCATATCCACAGTGGATAAAGGTAATCTGCTCTCTCTCTCTCTCTCTCTCTCTCTCTCTCTCTCTCTCTCTCTCTCTCTCTCTCTCTCTCTCTCTCTCTCTCTCTCTCTCTCTCTCTCTGGTAATCCATTAAGGTCACTGTCTCTGTTTCGAGCTCTCTATCTGCCGCCCACTCTCTCTGTCTTTTTATCTCTTTCTCTCTTAATTCAAAGATCCCTTAAGTTTGAAACCCTAACAAATTTCGATAGAATAAAACCTGATAGCTACCTCTAGTATACTATGTTTAATTAGTTTTGACTGTTTTCATCGTTTGGAAATTATCAGATTTTACCCTAGAACCACCCATAAGACAATATCCTGCGTTCATTCTGTCGTTGTTTGCTTTGTTTTTTTTGGGGTTTCAGGTAGAAAACGATTTGTCATTTAAAATCGTCTTGATGAAGATTTTTCTTTATCTGTTATTTGTTAAATATATTTTAATGAGGTCAAATATGATATTACCACTAAACCGGCTCAACTATATTATCTGATATTATATAAAACCGGTTCAAGTTTATAATAATTATTATATTAAATCGACTGGCCTTTACTAATTCAAATATATGGGCTAAAAATGTAGGATTATCGGTCTATAATAAAGAATGTACGTGAATGGGCTTATTGGGCCGCCGAATGTTTTATTGCATATTAATACTTCTAACAAAAGTAATCTTTAAGGCCCAATTTTCATATAATGGCCCAATTATATTTTAACCTGAAAAATAATTTTTATTTAAGAATATGTGTATGTTAATTTCTTTTAACCGGAACTATTATGGGCTTATTGGCCCAATTATATTTTAACCCAGTATAAACAGAATGCAACATTTGTACTTTGCTAAATGGGCTTTAATTTTAAGGCCCAATTTCAAAGCCAGCAAAATTAAAAATATCTTTCTGAATCTGTCTAGAGGGATCGATTGAAACAAAAGGAGGTGAAAAGTTTCTTTATCTGTGTACTCTCTCTATTTCTCTGTGTCCTCTCTCTCTATTTCTCTTTCTTTGTGTCCTATCTCTATTTCTCTTTATCTGTCTATGAATTGTCGTCTATCAAGCTTATAGATCCAGATCCAAAACCTCTTTGTGTCCTCTCTCTATTTCTCTTTCTTGGTCTCTGTATCCTCTATCAAGCTTATACATCCAGATCGAAAACATAATGATACTCTATGAAGCTTATGGTTTTGTACATTATATTTGTTGGAAACAGGTTTATGCTTTGGAGATCTGGAAGAACAAACCTACGCTGCTGATGAAGAAACTTGGAAGACTATTGTGCCAAACTCCAGAAATGATAAATGTAAATTCTTCATCTCTCTCTCTCTCTCTCTCTCTCTCTCTCTCTCTCTCTCTCTCTCTCTCTCTCTCTCTCTCTCTCTCTCTCTCTCTCTCTCTATCTATCTATCTCTCTCTCTCTCTCCCCCCCTTAAAGTAGATTTACCGTCTTTATCAATTAGCATGCTCTAAGTTATCAATATCAAGGCAGCAACACGTATAAAAGTTTAACTTTTCTTTTTTCCTTTTTTTTGGTCTCAAGTTCAAGTTTTCTTTTCTTCCCAGATTAGAAGACTTACCTAATTTTCTTGACCATGTATTCTCACGACTTTAATCAATTATTTTAATATATTAATTAATACAGTACCCTTATCTTAATACATTAAATAATACAGTACCCTTATTCTCATGACTTTAATCAATTATCTTAAGACATTAGAAGGTTGTTTAGTTGTTGGAGTTGAGGAATGGGGTTGAGACTTGAGAGTGGAGAATTTCAACCCAAAATTTAGTGTTTTGTTTTCGAGGATTAAACCAAATGCAATTTTCACAACAAAACCATTTCAAATACAAAAAGAAGAGCTTCAAGGAAGAAGTTATGCATGTATGTCCCTAACATAATCAACTAAAAAAAGTGATACCATATCTTTCTGTCTTTGTGTTTTATTCTGCTAATATTGTTTCATTAATTATACTTAGGTTATTTTAGAAATATACTTCATGTTTGTTGTACATCTGTTCATTTGTTTGATTCATTTTTTTACTGGAAATGAAATCTATTTTTTGACCAAATGCAATATTGATATTGAATTTGAAAAAAATTAATCAATCTTAGGTCACTTTAATAGATTTAATACTGTTATATAGGTTTTATATTTGAAGTAAATTTGAAATGCTATAATCATTAATATACATAATATCCATATCTTCAAACATAAATATACATAACAATATTAAATATAAAGGTACCTTTCTTGTAGAGTTTAGCTCTATTGTAATAGAATTTTTGAGACTAAAATTGCAATTGTTTTCCACTGTCTGATTGCATAAGAGCCCTTCACCTAGATCTGAAAAGAAAAATGACTACAATGCTTATTAGATACACAGAAATGTAAACTTTAATTTCATTCATACTGCATGCATGGTAACTATTTATAACACTTAGCAATTTAGATATCTTTATATTTCATATAGAATTATGTTTACTGAGATAAAACAGTTACAAAACTGTACAAAATTATCACACCCTTGTCTTTTTAACACTATTTTGTATAATTCATAGTCTAACCTTATGCTTATACTTGTTATGTTTCAAATTCGAACCACAACAACTCCGCCGATGAGGAGATCGATCCAAACTCAAACATACGAAGCATGTAAAAGATGTAAGCTATTGTCTATCTCTCTGTCTCTATTTTGGTCTCTCTCTGTCTGTCTCTAAAATATGGAACTTATAATATTTTTTGTTCTATGCAGATGATCGACCATAGACTTTCATATCCAAGGAGATTGTCTATGTAGATCCAAAGTTGTTACATGTAAGTTATCTTTCTGTATCTCTCTCTCTCTCTCTCAGTCAATCACTCACACTCTCTCTCCCAATGACACCCAATATGTCTTCATCTTTATCAATTTCTCTAATTTTATCTCTATTTGTATGAGTTGTTCAGATCTATTAATTTGAAATCTCTTGTTTATGAAGGTTTAAATCTATAGATTTAGTATGCAATCATAATGTAATGAACAAAAATCTAATGAACAAAATGTAATGAAAGACATGTATAGTCAATATCAGTACATGTAATTTCTGGGTGAATGACAAAAGTTACCTCGTAAATAGCTCAAAACGGTCTGTTGTTTGTACTGCAATGTCTAGTTGATTGTACTGAAATTGAATGAGAGGCTGTAAATATATAGTTGCACAAACCGAGTCATTGATTTTGTCATATTCTGCCATATATTATCAGTCCCAGATCGGTTTTAATTTTTGGAAACATAGATTTTCAGTGCCATATATTTTGCCATATATATATTCTGCCGTTTATTTTGCACATATTTTTTATTCTGTAATATTTTGCCACGTTCTCATTTGGAAAATGTAGATTCTGTGTCATATATACTGCAATATATTCTGTGATTTCCTTTGATATGATTCACTTATTGTGCATATATTTTATATTCTAAAATATTATGTCATATGTCTATTTATGGACAGGTTTATACCAGATTGATATGCAGAATTTGGGCGTCGAGGCAATAATTGCATAATTTGTGTATTTTTGTGGCATAATTTGTATTATTGTAAGTTTTATTTTGATTTGTTTCTGGTTCAGGTTTAGCGTTGCAGGTTTTAATATTGCACAAGCCGGTTTAGTTTTGTGCAATGTGTTGTTATTAAGGTTTGCAAGTTTTTTGCAGGTTTTTTGCAAGTTTTTTGCAAGTTTTTGCAGGTGTTTTTGCATGTGTGTTGCAAGTTTTTTGCAAGTTTTTGCAGGTGTTTTTGCATTTGTATTTGGTCATAGTTAATTTCAATTTTATTTATAATATGTATACCAGAGAAATTTCTTTCTGGACAGGTTTTGTTCATTTGTTGTGTTTTCTGGGCATATAATTTCTAGGAATTTAATTTATGTTTTAGGTTATTTTTGGTCTTTCAAGTTTTTGATTGTGTGCATATTCTATTATTTTTCTTATGGTTTAAAATTTATAATGTTTTGTATAAATCATATACTGCACAATTATGCAGGTTTTATTGATTGCAAATTATTCATTCTTATATTCGGAATTATATGCAATATTCAGAAAATAGATTGGATTATATTTGTTTATTTTTATAAAGATTTGCAATCGAAAAATTAGGTTAGAATATTAATTGCATATTTTTTAGAAAGATTTATAATCTACTAAAATCAAAATGGAACAAAGAAAATCATATTATATAAGGCTATAACTATGTATTTTAGTAAACTACCCAATGAAGTAAAAAACTGACACGTGTACAAAGAAATTTTGCGATGACACGTGGCAGCGCAATTGTCGGATGCATTCTCGGGGCGCGTGCCTGTGCAGACGCGATTTTGCTTTAGTTATTATATAGTAGATTTGACATATATGATTAATTAGTACTACTACTTAATAATTAATTACCTTAATTAATAGAATAATCTTTAATACAATTCCTAAAACCCCTGCACCCTAATGGTACCCTTCAACTCGACCCTTCAACTCGAAATCGTAATGTAATACCCTTTAACCCTTAGATACTCTTGTACCCAAACACTAAATCCTAAACCCCTAAATTATACTAGTATCCTTTAACCCTAACCCTTATTAGAATGGCTTTCAACCAAAAACTTATTGAAATACTCTTCAACCCTAAACCCTCAAACCCTAAGTCCCAAACCCTAAATCCTAACTTGAAAATCTACAAATCAATACTAAATTAATTAAGGTCCAACTGTTCAAGTCAAGTGTGCATAAACTCTATTAGTATCCTTTTACCTAAACACTAAAGCCTAAAACCCCTAAATTCTTAAGTACTGTTTTACCCAAACACGTACTAAAGCCAAACTTCCTAAACCCTATTACTATCCCTCAATCATAAACCTTAATAGAATAACCTTCTAATATCATACTTACTTGAATGTATGTATGTATTCTCCACTTGAGGAAAAATATATAGCATAGTGAATCAAATCACGTACTAATTGATTTGGAGAGAGGTAGTTTAAGCTATAATTTTTAGTTTCTATACGGTGAAATGGGTGCATGATAATCTGGCATAGTTTCTATCTTTTGTTCCGCTGGATTCCAATTTCAATGGTCTAGATTGCTCCTTATTATTTGTCATAAATTCTTAAGTACTCTTTTCTCGGATATCGGTCGGGTCTTGAGTCGGACGATCCGGGCGGTTTTCTCGGATCGGTCAGATTTTGCCACGACTAATAAGTACCCATATCTAGAATGGCTCCCATTTTGGTTTGAATTGAAACCGACCAAAGCTAGACGAAACTAGAACCGAAACCAAAACCGGGAAATCCGGTTGAGGCCGGTCCCAGTTCCCCTTTTAGAAAAAACTTGGAACAAGTGGTTCCCCTTTCAAAAAACCTTGGAATCGGTGGTTCCCTCTTTTTTCTCCTTAAAAAATAAATAAATCCAAACCGGGTGGAACTGACGATTCTGGCACCAAAAACACCGATTCCACCTTTTTTTGAATTCTCTGGAACCAGACCGGAAGAACCGACCAAAGTCGGTTTCGGTCTCGGTTCCATTAACCGAATTTGGACCCATCTTTACTCATATCTCTTTCATTATATTTTAATTTTTTATTAAAAATAATCAATTTTGTTTTTATCGGGTCGATTATGCATCGTACATTCTCGGATATTTTAGGTTACTAGAAATTTCAAAGAGGTACAATTACGGGTTGGGTCGTTTATGATAAGTTTAATTCCAGGTTTAAATTCAAATTATAGATTTATTTAAATATTTATATAAGAAACAATCAATGAGAAAAGTTAATAAAATCATGATTTTAAAGGTATTCTATAATTTATATCATATTAACTTATACACGTATGAATTTGAGTGGGTTCAGTATTAGTCCAAGTACGGACCAAGTTCGTTGTGGATAAGTCTAATCTCCGTGTTAAAAATCAGTATTTGAGTTTCAAAATATTCAATAGAACCATGACACAACTAATTTTTTAGTTTTCTTATATATAATTGAAAATATACATCAAAAATATGTTATAAATGTTATGCTATAGTTTAAATAATATGGAGTATTAACATATATGAATTTGGGACGGACCCAGATCAAGTCCAAGTCTAGATTGAATACGCTTTTTACAAATCTAATATTTATATATATATATGACAAACCAAATGTATCATTAAATAGTAGAAGAAATACATGAATCATCGCAGCGGATGATTTTTACAAACATCTTACAAGCTAGCTGAAGACTAGAGTTACAGTTAAAAAGTTGATAACACGATAGCAATAATTGTTGGCGTTGAAGATCAGGTGCAATATAATCCATAATTGTTCTTTGAAGCTGAATATGAGAGACACTAATTGTAGCAAAAAAATCATCAGCTCTGTTGTTTAACCTGTAGCAATGACTAATCTGAAAACCAAAAAAATGCGTGAAAGCATTAATATTTAAGATATAATAGGTCTAATTTTCCATGAGATTTTCCAAATACCTTTAATAGAGTTTATGACATTTAATTTATCTTCCTCCATCATTAAACACCTAATGTTGAGAGAGATAGCCCTACGAATACCTTTCAAGGTTGCAAGAGCCTCAACTTTTAGTGGATAGGAGCAGATAAACTGCTTGCAGTCTAAGAAGACCACTTCCATGAAATGATTCCGAAAGATGATGCCGATGTGACAGGGAGAATTTTCTTTTATAGAAGCGTCGAAGTTTAATTTTGTCCATTGTTCCACAACTTTAATCCATCGTCTCGTTTTCCTTTGTCTTTTGTTATTCTTGTAGTTATTAGGAATGTGATGAGTTGATTGAGAAGCAATCCATTCTTTGTACTGGATAAGCGTAATATTAATGAGGTTATTAGTTATCGGTTGTGCGTTCCTGAAAATTAATGAATTTCTATGTTTCCAAATATTCCACCAGAGGAAAATGATAAGTTGTATATTAGAGTTGTTCTTTCGGAAGTAGCTCACGTTGGTCCAAAAATCCGAACCTGGTTGGAATGTGAAAATATGTGCCATAAGTAATTGAAGATGTTGTATCAAGTTGATTGTGAATGGGCATTCAAAAAATAAGTGATTTGATTCTTCCGTTGTCATATTACAAAGAACACATTGTGAAGGTACCCTAGAGTAAAACCTGTTTAGACGTTCGGTTGTGGGCTGTGAGTCTCAGAGTGCTTTCCAAAAAAAAAAAAAAAAAAATTAGGATGAATGTTTTGTTCCAAATCCGAATAGGGAAATTTGGTTGGGAAAAGAAGGAAGAGTTGTTTTGAGCTAACGATCTGGCACTCTTAACAGAGAAGGAGCCATCTGCAAAAGGTCTCCAAATACGTTTGTCATGTATTTGTATATGTGGTATATATATGTAGAATTTTGGCAATAATATGAGGTGGGAGAATACAATGAAGATTTGCAATATCCCAATTTCTATCAAAAGTTATATAATGTGAATCATGTATATCGAGGTGTTGTTGGTTAGAGTATGATGTTAAGATACAATATGGAATCCAATGGCCAGTCCAGAATTTTATTTGTGTGCCGTCACCAACTTGCCAAAGGATTCCCTTTTCAAATAAGTGACGAAGCTGCAGAAATCTAGAGAATTGCCATGAATCTGATTTTTTTTTTCCCGTAAGAAAACAGGTGTGTGTTTCTAAGGTACTTTTTAGTAATAATGTGAACCCGCATACATACTATCTAGTTCGATAATTAATTTCCATAGAAGTTTCATTTGCATTGCGCTGTTGAGATTAGAAGATTGGGCTAAATATCCAGTCCCTTGCAAGATTTAGGCTGGAAAATCTTTTCCCATCTAATGAGTGGGTGGTGGTTTGTGGAAAATTGTTTAAAAAATCCTTATTTATTTTTATCAATCTCTTGACAGCCTCTTTTAGGTAGTAAAAAACTTTGCATTAAATAATTAATTTTTGAGAGAAGATTGGATTGAATAAGAATCGTCCTCCCGACTTGGGAGAGAGAGTTTGCTTTCCATTTACCTAATTGTTTCCTTAAGTTCAAAATGGAATCTTTGAACATGTTATTCTTAACCCTTCCCCTAACAATAGGGATACCTAAGTATTTTTTCATTGATCGTATAACTTGAATGTTTAATATACTAGTTAAAGACTCAACTTGTCGACTAATGACATTGCACGAAGTTTGAAATGCACTTTTATGGTAGTTAATGGATAATATTGATTTGCTTGTGAAATCATCAAGGACCGATTTGATATCAAGTATATTAGCTTGGGAGGCGTTGGCCATAATAAGTGTTCCATCTGCAAAGTTTAAAAATGGAATGTGGGTACCTTGTCTAGTAAGAAATGTTCTAAAAGTCGCTAGGCATGAGCTGGGCGGTGAGAAGGGGCCTAGCGCTTAGGCGGATTAAAAATTAATACCTAATACATATGATTATTTTATTGTGTTCTCTCAAATCCATTAATGTTTATAAAACTATGTTGGGATGAGGTTTAATATTTTTATTATGGGCCTTATTTTACAAAGCATAACCCAAAACTATATTCTATACATCCGTCATCTCTTAAGATATTGTTGCTTCCACAACATCAAAAGCTTCTTCTCGCCTAGGCGGCCCTAGGCGGGGGATGACCGCCTAGCGCCCAGGCGAGGCCTAGGCAAAGATTTTTAGAGCACTGCTAGTAAGTTGATGGCCAACCCTTGCTAAGGTAAGTTAGAAGCCCGATATAGAGTACGAGCAAGATATTCCATAGATAGTATGAAATGAAAGGGAGCAATTATATCACCTTGACGTAAACTGCAACATGGCTGGAAAAAATCTCTCGGTTCATTATTAACAAGAACAGATGAAGAAGTATTAGTAATACAACTCATAACACATTCGACCGAAGAGGAGGCAAAACCAAATTTAGATATAATTTGTCGGATAAAGTTCCAGTTAAGCTTATCATATGCCTTCTCCATATTCAATTTAAGTATCATCCAACCTTGTTTTCCTTTTTTCTTTTTTATGAAAGGACTGAAAAATCTCACGAACAATAAGAATGTTGTCATGAATTAAGCGTCCAAGAACAAAAGCACCTTGTAAAGGGCTTATTAGTTTTGATAAAAGTGGTCGCAACCTATTAGACACTAATTTAGTTATAATTTTATATGTAGTATTACAAAGGTTTATCGGTCGATAGTGATTGATAGTATTTGGAGTATCATTTCTAGGGATGTTATAGGCTAGAATTTTTGGAAGAATTCTGCAGTAAATCCATCTAGGCATGGTGTTTTGTCAAGTGGTAGAGAAAAAACAGTTTGTTTGATTTCCAATGCCTTAGGAGAATGCCATAATAACGTATATTCATTATCGGATACAAGGTGTGGAATAATTGACAAATCTTCCCAAGTTATGTTGTGTATATGTGGGTTTTGAAAGCGCATTTCTAATTCCTTACTAATTGTTTGATGAATTAAATAATAGTCAAACATTGCAATTCCTTCTTGTGATTGGAAACTAACATTTTTTTGTTTATAGCTTTGAATCTTTGAAATAGTTTGGAAGTATTTAGTGTTGAGATCAACATTTCGGCAATACTTGGCCTTTGCACGTTGTTTCCAGTATTTATGTTGGAATTCCAACAATCTATTATATTTAGTCAAGTTTCTATCATATAGTTGTTGTAAACGAACATTACTTATATTATTAAGAACTTGGATTTGAAGATCCTGAAGTTTCGCTTGTGTTAGCTTAAGTTGTTCGAAAGTATTAGAGATATTGTTTCGTGCCCATGATTTCGAATAACCTTTTAATAGTTTATGTTTCATAAATAATTTAAACATGTAAGACTCTTTATGTTTATAGTTTCAAACTTTTTTTTTTACCAATTTAGCAAATGAATGATTAAGCCATGCGTTTTCAAGTTTGAAAGGAATTTTCTAATAATACGGTTGTTATCAAGAAAGAAAGTGATTAAGCATTCATCTGAAGTAGTAAAAGGATGTTGTTGTACTATTATGTGGTTATAAATATTTAAGAGGTGTGGATGTATTCTGACTCGATCCAAGCGTTCAAATATTAGTAATATTTGACTATATTTAAATTTTTGTATTTTAACAATAAAATAAAATATAAAAATCGTAATACACTACACGATAAACTCTATAAAAAGAAGAAAAAAATACCAAAAATAATCATAACTTTCACTAATAGACAAAAAATAGTCTCAACTTTCAAGTCAATCAAAAATCATCCCAACTTCTAATCATTAACCAAAAATAGTATAAATGAACTAATTCGATAACGTGTACTCGATATCTCTTTGTAGTTGGACTTTGTAACTGATTTTTCTTTGTACAAGATATCTTATTAAGTGTATGTTGTCATTGAATTAGCCGTAATTTGAATCGAAAAAATCATTTGTATTAATTGTGGTTCATCGGTCGAAAAATTAAAATTATTTTTGGTTGATTTGAAAGTTGAGATTATTTTTAATCTAGTAGTAAAATTTGGAATTATTTTTGATAGTTTTTTTCTAAAAAGAAAAGGCGCGTATATAATTTTCCCATAAAACCGATTTGTACAAGATTTTTTATCAGAAAAAGAAAAGAAAAGAGAACCTCCAAGAAATAAAAGAAGTCGAGGTGGCCGCCGGCGAACCACATAACCGAAAACAAAACACCTGATTCCAATGGGTATCAGCTAGTAGAAATTCGCCACAGCCAATTGAGTTTCTTCACAGTTTTATGTGGATAAGATTTTCCTCGGCACTTAATACTTGTTTACTTAAATTAGAATTCTAGTTTGGAACTATGTCGCTTTGTGCTTGTGAATCTTCAAGGCCATGCTGTGGCCACCTTTCCCTCTGCTGCTACTGTCTCCGACTTCAATTGTTCCCTAGCGCCAGGTAACATTTCTGAAACCCAAGATTTGTTCTTCCCAAAGAAACAGATGAAAACCCAGAATTTCTTCTACTAGATCTCGTAGTGTTTTCGTTTGCAGCAACTTTTTGTGCTTGTTGAATGATGCTTTCTTGATTTGGTTATGCTTGATCATCTGGGTAGTTGAGACTTTTAATTAATTTGAAATTGCCTCAAGTCTAGCTCTTCATTAAGAATAGAACTTCACAAATCTACTTCTCTATTAGGGTTGTAGTCTGACATCTTTGATTTTAGCTGTTAGTAAAGAATTCCCAATTTGTTGGACCAATGATATCTCCAACCCTCATTTCTTAATATTTGCAAATATGTGACTCTTTCTTTTTGTTTGATGTGCATATTCTTATGTTTACTATGATCTCTAGTGCATGTTGAAGTTCCAATCCCAAATATTTGTTCTGTTTCAGGTGTTGTTAATATCTTTTCTAGTTTAAGCCATTGGTTGGTTCTTTTGAAATTGATTTGGCTACCTATTGAGATCACCACACTATACATGGAAAATGAACATTCTGTTTGCATTTGTGCTAGGAATTTTTTTTGAACTGCAACTCCTGCTATTTATGTTGGGCAAATGGACCAACTTTTCTCTGTAAGCTTAAGCTGACAGATAATATGAATAGCGCTCAAGGATGGTTTTATGCTCTGATGGCCATTCTAACAGTTTCCTGGGAGAAAGCTCCTTAAATACCATTCAATTTTCAAGACAATACAAACAATAAGGATGAAACTAGTATCGATCTCTGTGGATTCGGGTCTAAACTAATGCCTTGTTATTCTTTTACTATGGAGTAGTACTTCACAAGTTTGCAGCTCATGCATTAGATTGTAGATTTAATTTTTCCATATTCTAGGAGTCAATGTTATTGATAATTCCTTGCATATGATACCTCTTCTCAGCTTCATTTACCTTCAAAAGTGTATCTCATCAACTGGAGAAGTGGAGAGACAAGAAAAATAGAAAAACAATTTAATTCTATAACATTCCAAATGAGTTGGAGGTTGCTTATGCTCTACATAACTATCTTAACTTTCTAGTCCACTATTGAGAACTGCGATAAGGGGCAATTGAAGGTTTCTTGTGTGGAATCTAACCCTAGCTGGTTCCCTTATTTCTTCTACCCCAACAGCAGTCACTGGCCTTGTTAGCATGATCAGACAGTGAAGGAGTTGGACAGAAGAATAGCTGAGAATCAATCTTTGCTTTCTCTGATGGCTAAGCAGAATGAAAGAGCACCTATGAGAAAGAAAAGGGTTCAAGCATCACCCACAGTGGTACCAATATACTCAGCTACTCATTCACTTTGTATAACTAATAGTAACACCAATTTGGCCTTGAATATTAGATTTATGGTCTCTCTCTTATATTCTTTGTTATGACCAATCTTTTCAGGAGAAATCATATCCAACTTCGATCTGCGCTGATCAACCCGCTCAGAGCCGCTGCCACATCTGCATGAGGAAAAACAGTTGCAATACCGTTGTGTCTAGAACTAAGCTGATGAGCAAAATGGTCCGAAACGGGAAGCCCCAAGAAGTACTGACCATTTTCAACAACTTGATAGAAGAAGGGCATAGGCCTACTCTCGTGACGTACACCACCCTTCTTGCTGCCTTGACCCTCCAAAAGAAGGCAACGAGCATTCCATCTCTAATCTCCATGGTCGAAGCCAAAGGCGTGAGGCCTGACTCCATATTCTTCAATGCAGCCATCAATGCCTACTCTGACAGTGGTGATATAGAAGGAGCCATGAAAATCTTTCACAAGATGAAGGAAAGCGGATGTAAGCCCACCACGAGCACCTTCAATACCTTGATAAAGGGCTATGGTATTGCCGGGATGCCTGAGAAATCACTGGAGTTGCTACAAGTCATGTCCCAAGAGGGTGTAAAGCCTAATGACATGACTTACAATATTCTTGTTAGAGCGTGGTGTGGTAAGGACATCTCAGAAGCGTGGAATGTGGTGTATAGAATGGTGGCCACTGGCCTACAGCCTGATGTGGTTACTTACAATACTTTAGCGAGGGCATATGCAAAGAGTGGTGAAACTAGCAAGGCTGAAGGTATGATATACGAGATGCAGAAGAATGGTATTCGTCCGAACGAAAGGACTTGTGGTATCATTGTGAACGGGTACTCCAACGAAGGCAATATGGTTGACGCCTTGCGATTCGTCTATAGGATGAAGGAACTTGGCGTGCATCCAAATCTCATCATATTTAACACTCTTATTAAAGGATTCCTGGACATCACTGACTCTGATGGTGTTGATGAGGTAGTTAATTTCTCTTTGCTTATAATGCGTTTTTTAATGCTTTTCGGCTTGTTTGTGATAGATCATAGATCCTCACCTAATCTGTTTGACAGACACTGACTTTGATGGAGGAATTCGGAGTGAAACCGGATGTGGTAACGTTCAGCACGATCATGAACGCGTGGAGCTCAGCTGGGCTGATGGACAAGTGCCAGGGGATGTTTGACGACATGGTGAAAGCCGGGATTGAGCCAGACAGTCATGCATTCAGCATCCTCGCCAAAGGCTATGTTCGGTCCGGGGAGCCCGAGAAGGCAGAGTCCCTCCTGATTGCCATGGACAAGGCCAATGTGCACCCAAACATTGTGATATTCACCACAATCATCAGCGGGTGGTGCAGTGCAGGCAAGATGGAATACGCTATGAGGGTGTACGAGAGGATCCGTCTTGTGGGCATTCCTCCAAACCTCAAGACATTTGAGACCTTGATTTGGGGATATGGAGAAGCCAAACAGCCTTGGAAGGCAGAAGAGCTACTTCAGACCATGGAAGCCGATGGCGTTCTGCCTGCCAAGACCACGATCCAGCTCGTTGCTGAAGCCTGGCGTTCTATTGGCCTTGTAGGTGAAGCCAACAGGGTCATGAAAAGAACGACGAGCTCATATTCGGTGAAAGTAAGAAGTCAGAAGGTTCAGATGCTGCAACCAAGAAGGCTTGTGGGTGCTACTACAGCTTGTAGGTGTGGGTCTGGGTTCGGTGTCACGTCTTCATTTGTGCGGCCAAGGCAGTTTCTTGGCCAGGTTGAAATCTCCAGGAAGCTTGTTTATTCACACAGACTGTCTTCCTAGTGGTTGTTCATACGTCGGAGAACGATAAACCCGTCTTCTAATTCTTCATTGTAAGTAGGAGTGCAGTGCATTCCAATGCACCACTGCTGGAAATCAAGTATACAAACTGATTCTTATATATACTCACTTGTGGATCCTGTGAATGATTGGGAGACTTGAAGGCAGGATCTTATGAAGTTCACAGTATTTGTTTAGTTGTGGGAAAAGTATTGTATAATTTGTGTACTAAACAATCATATACTACCTGTTGAAACCTTGAATTAGGCTGGCTAGCTAGCTAAGAATGCTCCTTGCACTATAGAGGAAAAGGAACTTGCACTTATTCATCATGTTGTTAGATCAAACAAACATCTCATGTATCAATCCATCTAAGACTAGCTGTTCCACCCCTCTAGTGAGTTCTTGAAGCTCATCTGCAGATCCTGCACTCGTCCAACCCACATCCCACATTCCACCAACCATTCCGGTGGTCCTCAAATCCCCCTTCACCAGCAATACAAGGCTATTCTCAGCTGTGCTGAAGCGCCTCAAAGCCTTAATCTCATCACAAACCTCATCCAACAGCTGCTCCAAGGAGGAGCAAACATAACGAGCTATAGAGCATCTAGAGCCGTGGAGGCTAACGAGCTCGTTTGCAGTGTCTAGTAACTCTCTCGCACTCATCTCGTCATGATCACAAACGGAATCTAGAGGGCTCGCCTTCACATCGAAATGCTCCTCCACGTGCTTGATGAATGGTGGACTGCTTAGAAGCAAAGCTCTCAATTTGTCAGTACAAGGAGTGTGCCTTGTTGTTGTTGTTGTTGTTCCACCAAGTGACGCGGTAACTCTACCATTTGCAAGATCATCACAAACAGAATAGACTTGTTTCTCCCCTCCTTCAGTTGCTGATACATCAGAACAATGGCTTAGCTTAGCATGATCTGTCCTGCCATACTCTAGTGGGGTTTCACTTGGAGAACTCTGGTCATCATCAGCATAATCTGCAACTAATAACAGGAAAGCACATGTCAAATGATGAATCTTATCTTGTATGCTTAATTTCATTTCTTGTCATTACCTGTGATCTCGATTTGATACCCATCATGGGATTGAAAATGGCTTCCAGATTTTGTTCCTTTCCTTGTGCCGTCACTCGCCTTCTCAGCCTCTTCAGCATTGTTTTCTACAAACTGCTGCTTATGTGACTTAAGTTTTCCAAGAGAGCAAGTCTTTTCCTCTGCTCTGGCCTCTTTCACTTCCTTTACAAAGCCCTGTTTGAGCTTCAAAGGTTGACATCCATCTGTTTGAGCTAAAGGGTTGGTTCTTATTCTCATCCCAAGAAACATATCTCCTCTTGACTTGGGTACAATCGGCTGCTCCAAATCGAGGCACGAAAACCTTGAAGGTCTCAAGATAACAATAGGTGGTCTATCATCACCTTTATCAACATCATCATTCCATCTCTGCTCTGAGTTCAACTGCTGATCAACTGCTGGTTTTTTCTGCTTCAAGATCTTCTCACCCTTGCTCACATGTTTTCTAGGATGATTATATGGCAATGATCTCAGAGAAGCATCTTCTAGACCCATAAGCCTTGCAATCAGATTAGGCCGTTTCGTCTTCTTATTCTTCTTGTTTGAAGCTGCAGGCGAATGCGCGTCAAAAGCTTCTTCACTTGAAAAATCATGTTTTCTGCCAACCCCATTTCTGATCACTTCCTTCATATCCTCAACAAAACCCTTGTCCTCTATCTCCATCTTGTGCTTGTGTTGCTTCTTTGTGGACTCCGACATGTGATTAGGAGAGTGTTGGAACCTACTAAGCATGGCCAAGGACTCCCCAAGATCAAGAGCTCCTTCAAGCAAGTCTTGGGCCAAGTCTCTGCTGTTGTTCCTGCTGTGCCCAGCAGACCAAGAACTGATCACATTGTTCAGCTTCTGAGCTCCTCTAGAAACTTCCAAGAGGTGGAAAGAGGTTGGGCTTTGACATTCTTCTTCAGCTCCTCCACTTTGCATCTCCTTTGAGCAGAGGATCAAGCTCTTGTGTTCTCTCCTCTCAGATTCAGGTTTCTTTTTATGTTCCTCTTTTAGTGTAGGGGTAATAATCTTGGGCTTTCTGATTGTGCCACACTCTACAACACCCCTTGGATCCTCACAAGTGAGGAATGTTCTGTACCCAATTGATCTTCTTCTACTTCTGCTCTCCTGAGGCATGTTTCTAATCAACACCAAATTAGGGCCAACAAGAAACACTAAAGAACCAAAGAAAACAGAACTAGACAAATGCCAAAAAGGAAGGAAAAAAAAAACTCACAAGAATATAGCCTTACTAGCTTCTTCTACTGTATATTGTAACCCTGCAGCAAAAACAAAAGACAAGGATATAAGGGATAAGCAGCTAGCTGCGCACCAAGCATGTGAGCAAGAAAAACAAAAAACAAAATTCATCTTTTTGGAAAACCTCAACACGTATTATAAAAATTGAGAAAAATCAAGCAATTTTTGATGGGGTGATAAAGACAAGTAATTCAAGGAAAACCAAAGAAGAAAGCATATCATACTCTTTTGCTTCCCTTCTCTCTAATCTTCTTCTAATTTGGCAGTCACCCAGAAACGAAGGCACTGCTAAAAACCCACCAGCAACTTCCCCATTTTCACGATGCAAACTCCATGGAGATATGGATATATTGTGTAACACGCAATGGCACAGGTCAGATCCGGAGGCCTTTTGTGTCACTACCAAAAGCTTGAGCAATAAAAGAAGAAGGTATGATTAGGAACGCAATTTTGATTGCGTAGCACAGACAAGGGCAAAATCAGGAGGAGATTCATGTTAAAACTGTGTTTCGTTCATTGTTGGATGAGTAAAATTGAGAGGAAGAGATTTTGTCAAGATTCAGTAGCCACAGCACAAGGGCAAACTTACCAAAAACAGTAGGATGAGTGAAAGTGACCCACTCGAAACAATTTAATGATTTTTACCGTTGTTTGTTGTGGAATTTCCCTTTTCAATTGGTATTAAATTGAGGAGATATTGAAATTTATGCCCAAACTTGGACAATAGTTTTCTTTATTATTCTGTATAGAGTTATTATTACTTCAACTTAAATACTAAATTCTAGTAAAAAAAAACTTTTAAAAATATATTAAATAATGCTAATAAAATTCAATGTAATCAGCTTTTAATCCATGCCCTTGTAACAAAGGTTAATTAGAAAAAAATATTATGTCAAACATGTGATTTAAGATCCTAAGAATAGTAAAATAATAAATAAATTTCGATCCGTTAAACTATGTAGAAGTATTTTAGATGGAGTTAAACTGAATTCCATAACGTTTTGTTGTGTAAGAAAAACAGATTTCTTCCGTCCTCTTTTTGGTCCAGACAAAGATAAAAAATATGATTAGTAGCACCTACTTCGAAAAGTGGTCAAACACAGAAATATGAGTTTCAGTTTAACTATGGCCCACGTGCACAAAAAGTAGCAAATACATACTACTCTATGTCCCATAATATTTATCATGTTTTATTTTATTTATCATGTTTTATTTTTTTATACTATTTATAATTGAAGAAATTTTTTAAGATTTCTTCCAATATATAAGAAAAAACATAGTCATATGGGGTCTTGTTTAATTCGTCTCAACGAGTACTTTGAGAATATCAAAACAGGACAAATATTATGGGACAGAGGGAGTAATATTATTATATACGTTGAGTTAAGTTTATGTGAAGAGCACCTTTAGGATCGTGAAGAACATTTTAGGCCAATTATTTCAATATTATCATACACCCTATTATATTTAATCTCGGTCAAAGGTCAACGTTGATCGGTTATATTTTTTTTGATTTTTTTATTCTTGTTTTCCTACACGTTTTCATTATAAATTTTTTAATGAAAAAATTGAATAATTAGTTCTTAAAGTTGAACAATTATATGTGAAAAGTTAAATAATTAAAATTTGAACAATATTAAAGTTGAACAATTGTATTTGAAAAGTTGAACTATTGTATCTTAAAGTTGAAGATTTTCATTTTTATAGTTAGCCAGTAGACACCTATGTTCGCTATGTATATAAATTTGAACAATTTCATTTTTTATATTTTTTTAGGGTGGCCGTTTTTGCCGTTTTACTATTCTTATTTTCCTACACATTTAGGATTTAGGGGTTAGGGTTATGTTTTGAACATTTTGAGTTGTATTAAGTTTATATTACATTATAAACAAAACTTCAAGTTTATTGGACAATTGTTCAAATTTTAATAAAGTATTGTTCAATCTATCTTTTGTTATAAGTTTGAATTTTCATGCAATTTAAATTGTTTAACTTTTTTGGTTCAATTGTTCAACTTTATATATTGTTAAAAAAAGTTGTTCAGCTTTTAAGATACAATTGTTCAAATTCAACGGAGAATTGTTCAATTTTTAGAAACAATTTTATGAGGAAAGCGTGTAGGAAAACAATAATGAAGAAATATTTTATTTTGAAAAAAAATTGGCCAAAAAAAAAAACAATTGTTCAATTTTTTTAAAAACAATTTTATGATAAAAACGTGTAGGAAAACATGAAAAAAAATTGCCCGAAAAAAAACAAACTAAAACTTGCTTAGTGAAAATAGTTGTCTAACCACAAAAATAAAATTGTTCAACTTTTTTCTTACAATTGTTCAACTTTATATATTGTTTCAAAAAAAATTGTTCAACTTTTAATGTACAATTGTTCAAATTCAATACGAAATTGTTCATTTTTTAGAAATAATTTTATGATAAAAATGTGTATAAAAACAAGAAGAAAAAAATATGGACAAAAGTCAATTTGATCAGTTAACGATCAACAATTAATGGTCAGATGTTGACCATGGGGTGTGGTTGAGTGTGAAAGAGTGTATGTGTGTTATGATGGATGTTCCATTATAGCCTTCCATTATCCCAAAATGATTGACTCTCATTTCTCCTTACGTTTCACCGTGAGTATTCGTTTTATCGGAGCCTGACTCATTATATGTATCTAGTTTTATAAAAAAATTATATGTATCTATCTACCACATGCTTGTGATATAGAAATCTTTCGGCTAAGAAATTAATATCATCCGTATAAAATGCTTAAGCGTACTGCGTACGTAGACAATAGAAATGGGGAGTTTTTTTTTTTTTTTTACGAACAAGAATTAGTAGTAGAACTCAAGGAGTGAAGTCCCTTCTCCTATAATATAAGAAACTTATAAACGAATTTGTTTGGATTTTATTTTTTTGAAAAGGTTTTTTAGTAACAACATGAACATTCAGAATAACATCCGTGTTTCTCTAGTGGACTATGCGTCATGTGGAAATCATATCAATTCTATAATGAAATTTGCGAACTAGCACATATCGATAAAAGATTTATAGCAATCAAATACAAAATCATTGATAAAAATTACTCTATCATGATAATTTTCTTATATGCATCACCAAAAGAGAATGAAAAAAATGAATTCTGGAACACACTCACTAACTTTATCTCCCAAACGCACCTACCGTGCATCGTCATTGGCGATCTCAATGAAATTGAGTCTCCCTTGGAAAAACAAGGTGGTAGTGGCAATATCTACTCAAAATTCGAAAGACTGCACAACTTTCGAAACAGTTGTGACCTCCTTAATATCCCCACTAAAGGAGGTGAATTCACCTGACGCAAAAATCATACCGAAATTAACAATATTTATGAGAAATTAGACCGGGTCCTTGTTCACGACCAAATCATACAATGGTTTCCTGGCATTTTCACCAAAAATCATGATTTTACTTCATCAGATCACTGTTCTATCTCGATGGAGCTTGAAAATCCTAACCCTATAAAGGCACAACCTTTTAAATTCGAAAGAATGTGGACAACTAGGAAAGACTTCAAAAACTTAGTTAAACAAGCATGGCGAATTGAATCCCAAGGTTCTCACATGTTTAATCTTGTCAAAAAAACATTTGCTCTTAAAGTCTCTACTAAAAAGTGGAATAAAACCACATTTGGCAACATCTTCAACCAAATCAAAGAAACTGAATTGGAGCTCCTAGAGATCCAAAAAGAAATCATTTCTAAAACAAATCAAACCTTAATTAACAAACAAAATAGACTTATCAACAAAAGGGATTGTCTACTCTCCTTTCACAAAAAATATTGGAGTCAGAGAGCCAAAACCAAGCATATTAAATCTATTGACACAAACACAAACTATTTCCATTGCATCGCGAATGGAAAAAGAAGCCGTAAAATCATACGTGAGATTAGAACTCAAGAAGGAACGATCATTATTGGTCTTGAAAATATTAGAAATGAAGTCCGCTCAGACTTCGAAAAAAGATTTAAAAAGGGAACAATTAATAATCACAACCTTCAAAGGTTACTTGGGAACATAACCAAAGAGGTCACGGATCAAGATAACCTATCTCTGATAAGGAATGTGACAAATGATGAAGTCAAGAACGTTATCTTTAACATTGGCAGCGATAAATCACCAGGACCAGATGGAATGTCTGCTCTTTTTTACCAAAAATATTGGCACATTGTTGGACCACTCGTCATTAAAGCGGTTAAAAGCTTTTTTCATTCAGGTAAACTTCTCAAACAAATAAACCACACCTTCATTACTCTAATACCCAAGTGTGATAATCCCAACTCAACTAACCATTACCGACCGATTAGCCTCTGCTCCACAATTTACAAGGTCATCTCTAAAATCTTAACAGAAAGATTAAAACCCATTTTAAATAAACTCATTCACCCACTATAAGGTGCCTTTGTTGCAGATCGTGCCATACAAGACAATATCCTCATAGCATATGAAATTTTTCACTCCTTTCGGGCTAAGAAAGGAAAAGAAGGATGGATTGCTATTAAACTAGATATGGAAAAAGCTTACGACAAAATAGAATGGGAGTTCATTCTGAATGTACTCAACAATTTTGGCTTCTCTCCAACTTTCGTTGCCTGGATTAAAGAGTGCATCGAAACCGTCTCTTTCTCAGTACTAGTAAACAACGGACCAACCAATATCTTCTTCCCTAAAAGAGGACTCCGACAGGGTGATCCTCTATCCCCTTTTCTCTTTATACTAGGTGCTGAAGTCCTTGCTAGGCAACTTCAACATGAAGCCAACTCTAACACCAAGCAACTAGGCTTTAAAATCAGTCGATTGGGCACTAATATCCCCTTCCTGGCCTTTGCTGATGATATTATCATTTTTGCCAAAGCAAACCAAACATCTTGCCAAAAGGTCAAGACCATAATCGAAGAATACTGCTCCATATCGGGGCAATGTGTAAACTACCATAAATCAGCATTTCAAACAACCCCCAATACATCGAACAATACCAAATCATTGATCCAATCAATACTAAATATTTCCAGTTCGGTCTCACTAGACAAATATCTCGGCTGTCCAATCATAAATGGGAAAGTTAATCAAGATACCTTCCAAGACACTATTATTGCAACAAATAATCAACTTTTCAAATGGAAAGCTAGTTCTCTTTCCCTTGAAGGAAGAGCTACCCTTATCAAATCAAACTTAGCCGCAAAACCTAATTATATCATGTAATGCTGTATGCTACCAGCTTCCCTACACCAAAAACTAGATAAAGCTAATAGAAATTTCTTATGGAACAAAGATCCATCATTTAAACCACTTATCGGGTGAGATAAAATTTGCAAAAATAAAGCAAATGGGGGAATAGGAATCCGTAAAACGGAAGACATGAACAAAGCTCTTCAAATGAAACTCATTTGGAAAATATTTGCAGAACCAAATAACATTTGGGTCAAAATCATCAAAGAAAAATATCTAAAAAATGATAATATTCTTAACTATACTAGAAAAACTAACCATTCTTGGCAATGGGGTCACCTCCTCAAGCTTCGCAATGACTTCAAAACTGGTTTGCAATGGCTCATTGGCGATGGCCACTCTATCAACTTTTGGGTGGATCCATGGACCCCCAACTTTACCCTTAAAGATTACATTATCCTAAACATTTACCCTGATGACCAAACCAAGGTGAGTGATTTCATCACTAACAAAGAATGGGATACTACTAAACTTAAAGTTGTGCTTTAGGATGAAGTTGTTGAGTTTATTAACAATATCCAAATACCACATAATAACATCCCCGATCGACTCTATTGGGCCCCAAATAAATCTAGATGATTCTCTACTAAAACAACATTCGAATTAATAACCAAACAAACAAACCCACCAACTAATGACCTGTCATGGATTTGGAAACTTGATACCTATCCAAAAGTGAAGATTTTTTTTATGGAAAATATGCCATGATGGCCTACCTACGAAAGCTAGGCTATTACAAAAATATGTCTCTGTCCCACTTGCATGTGACGCGTGCAATAATCTGCATGAAGACCTTAACCACTTCTTATTCAAGTGCCCCAATACGCTGGAACAAATCAAGAAACAAAATTTTCCTATTGATTTAATCATTAGAAGAATACATACTAGCAATAAAAAACCTATCGACTTAATCCGTAAACTGCAGTCCTTACTTACTAAAAATGAATGGGTTTGTCTTGCTATCACCTGGTGGGGCACTTGGATCAATAGAAACCAAGTAATCTTCCAAACACCTAACTCAGACAGAATCAAAGATCTCACAATATACATCAAAACCCTAATCCAAAATTGGAATAAAACAAAGGTATCAGACACAGAGGAAAAAACAACTAAAAAACCCAACCCAATAATTAGACGAAAGACTAAAAACATTAAATGGGATAAACCAAAACCAGGATTTTGCAAAATAAATTTTGACGGTACAAAAATACCAAATGGTATAACAGGAACGTGTTTCATCATGAGAAATGAATATGCTGAAACAATCCATGTGTCCAACAAACAATACGGATGCCTCTCCGTCCTAATGGCAGAAACCCTAGCCCTGAAAAATAGTATCAAAAAAATTGTCTCCCTTCGTCTTAATAAAATCGAAATCGAAGGGGACAATTTGTGTCTCATCAACTCCATCTTAGACACTTGAACTTGCCCTTGGGAAATTGAAATGATCATCGCTGACATCCTCATCGATCTCCGTTCTTTTCAGGAAGTCCTTATTAGGCATGTATTTCGGGAGGTGAACCGCGCTGCTGATCAAATTGCTAAACTCAGCTTCTCACCTTCGAGGTTTGTCTTGGATTCGAACCCAGAACTTCGTGTTCTCATCTAGATGGATGCTCTAGGCCGAACCTTACATCGTTGCTAGGTCCCGTCTAATTCTTTCCTCATCAAAAAAATAAAAAGAATAACATCCGTGCAAAAATCCCAAATTCTTCACCTTAGGGGTGACCCCCACCAACAACATAATCATCTTTTTAAACAACAAGAACAACAACCATTTCAGCAACAATAATCAACAACAACAACCCCTCCAGCAAAAGCAACAATAATCAACAAATTCAAATGTATCTTAATTCGATCGAATGTACAAGATCTATAATATGGTGTAACCCACAAACCGAATCCGAAATCTAATCCTCCCCCAACGCATATCTGTCTCGCCCTAGGCTAAACAACACCAGATTCGTCTCACCCAGACCTCCCTCTCTCGCCCTCCATTCCCACCCCTATCGCTGATCCGCCATTGATGTGCTCCGCTCGCTTAATCTCCCATTTCATCTAAGCGAGTTTACATGATATCCAAAACCCCCTTATTCTCTTCTACACACTTGGCTGGGGTAAAGAATCAGGGAACCAAGATCTAACCGAGCTAAAATCCCCAAACCCCTAAAATCAAATCAAGCATTGATGGCTCCCAAATTCGAATAGGTTGTCCCAATCTATTTGAACCACTGACTGCCTTGGTCGTCACCGGTGCTTAACGGCCGTCGCTGGTGCTTCACCAACATCGTTTCTTTCCCTCTAGCCTAGGGAAGAAGATGACTTATGTCTAGGGGATAACAAAAGGGGAAAAAAGGGGGAAAAGTACAATCTAAGCATCCAGATTCCAGAGTACGCTTGATGGAAAAAAAAAAGTAAGGAAAATGAAGAAAAATAAAAACAAAACAAATATTATGTTTACGGTGAAATTCCGCAGACTTTGACTTTTGAGCTTAAAAGCCCACTACCTAATTAAGCATTGCTTTTGGGTTTTGCCCCTTAACTTTCACTCTTTTAAGTTTTAAACCAATTTTGCATTTTTTTTCTTTCTTTTGAACCCCTTTATTCGGATGCTATCCAAACTGTTGATTAGGTTCTTACCGACACTAATTACCAAAAAAAAAAGAGTCTTACCGACACTATAATATTAAATGTTACAATTTATAATGGGTAACTCCCACTTACTTCCAAACCCCGAAACTATTCCATTTAATAACTTTTACAACTCTCAATTAAACCAAATTGTTTAACCAATACCTTTCCTTCTTGTTATAAGAAGCATTCTCTTTATGTGGAGCTGAGTTTGGGCTTTTGAATTGAGTTTGTGTTTCGGATGAGGTTGTGGTTGTGCGATTCCTGATGGTTCTTCAAGACGGGAAATTCTCAGGAATTTCGTCGCACTTCCTCAGGAGAGAGTCCTTCTGCTAGTCTGCTCCTCGGCTACGCGACACTGCGTTAGTTTCTACTCACTCGCGTTTGTGTCTTACTCACCCCTTCCCTGGATCATCTAAGGTTCCATTACGTTTAGTTTGTTTCTTTTTTATCAGTTGTTCTTGTATTGTCTTTCATGCCGGTTTGTCCGGCTACTTAGTTTCTCGGTCTCTCGATTTATCAGGTATTTCTAGTACTTTGAATTCTTTCCTTATAAAAAAAAAGAATAAAATCCGTGCACTTTTACATATTTTTATTTTTACTTTTCAAAAATACGAGTAAAAACTTATACGTAAGGATACAAACTTAAGTATTTTTCGAAACTCATGCACATACATGCAAAAATTTGAACACATTTTAAAGTGCATAAATGTTTGCCTATATATGCATAAGTTTTTTATTTTATGTGCTTCACTTTGTGAAATGCATATATTGTTTTTCCTATATGAGCATAATGTCTAAAAGTGCTTAAGTTTTGGTTGTATGGGCATAAATGTGACTTTTGTGTATACATTTTTGTTTGTATATGCATTATTATCACGTTATTAAGGGAGAAATCATCCTCAGATCCTTCCCTTTTATTTTCTATTAATCAATCACAAGTCATGCATAGGGATAAAAATAGATCAGGTGGTGGATGAATGAACTCATACCACCACCCAATCCATTAGACAATCTACTCATCCGACCATCCACTACTCGCAAAATCCTCCATACGAATCTGACCCACCATCATCCGCGAGTGTATGGATGGGTCGGATGAGATCGATACACGAGTTCCCTTTATTTTTCATCCTAACCTATAAAACTAATATATAATTACAATATAACATACCAAAAAAATATATCTATATGAAAATCAAAAGAAAAAAACATACACAATACAATATCCAACATCACACTTACAAAAACATAAAAAGTAGCTTATACATGAAGTCAAGCTTAACAATTCATGTGATTCCAATATCTCACATACAATAGCATATTATGACACAAACAACTTAAAGTATTGAATGACGTAAGAGAATAATTATGATATATCATGTTTGCAAATTAAGTTTATATACAATATATATATATATATATATATATTATTTTACGCTATTTTTCTTTAGCGCATGTCATTTGTCCATCCATTTTGGATGGACAGTGTGCAGTTGTTCGTCCGTTCTAGATGGATAGTTTCTTTTTGTTCGTTTAATACAGACGGGCGAATAACGATATTTTATGGGAAATGAGATCGTCCATTAAAAAAAGATGGACAATTATGATATTGCACGTCAAAAACAAATGGAGACAATGTCACTGTCCATTCAAAATGAATGTGATAACCTTACTATTGTAAACGTTCTGAATAAGATCTGGCACTGTCCTTGGAATATTAAAATTTTAATTTCTGATATCCTTTGTGTTTTACAACTGTTTTCTTCAGTGCAGATTTGTCATGTTTTTCGAGAAATAAATGATGTTGCCGACTAGCATTGCAAAGATGGGACAATAGAGTTCCTTTGAAGATATTCAAATCAATGTAGATTTTTTAGTTCTCATCCGCAAGAATGCTATAGACTGAGAAACCGAGTATCTTGTGGTTTCCGGTATAATTTTTTCCTTATAAAAAAAATGAATGGACAGTTGTGCAAGCGTTTTTTTTCAAGACTTTTTCTCCATGAAATTAAAAGCAGCGGAGAAATTGACTTTGTCCATTCGTTTCAAACAGACAAGTATCGTCTTGTCCGTTCATTTTGGATGGACAAATTCAATCGTGAAAAGTAAAAGCACGCATTTACTACTCTAGCTTACCAACATTTACCCCACTTGTATGGTAGGTTATTATTATAGAAATTGTAATTCTTTCATAACTCTTCCATATTCTTATTTTTTAAAACAACAAAATTTTTCTCACTTCTCTCAAACTCACTTTTCAAGATAAAAAAACATAGTATATCATATGAAGAAGAGTTACACAAGAATTTAGAAGATATCTTATTGAACTATTCCGAAAATGAGATATATTTTTGTCTTTGTTGTTAAAGTTAAAGTTTTATAGTTTTTTTAGAAGATATCTCATTAAACTAAAATTCCTTTACTAAATCGAATGTGATGCATCTTAATATTGTTTTTTATCTTGTTGTTTCTTTGGTACATATTAAGATCATTTGATTACTCTATGAATTGGTTTACTGTTAGATCATCATTATCAAGTTATCACTAGTGCTTGTTTCAATTATTCGTAAGGTCTTTAATTTTGCCATAGAAGCTTTGCAGAAAAAACACTTCCAAGAGTTCTACAATCTTGAAAGAAAAAATTTATAGTTGGTGTTGAACACATGGACTTCATTAATGAAGATTCTTTATTCTTACAAGTGACCTTGTAGTTGGTAATTCAAATGTTGTCTTGTTTCTAAAGTCAGATTCATAAGTCAGGAAGGCATAAAGGCAACCCTGAACTTCTTGAATATGTATAAAGAAGGCTAAGACCATCACATTTGAATTATGAATGCATTGTGGTTATTCGTTCTCTTTTGTCAACAATATACACAATGTACATACAATTAAATATGGATGGACGAACAAATTGTTCATTGATGAGGCTAAAGTCGTAGTGTCTATCAAAGTAAACCTCAAAAACCTAACTAATGTAGTAGGGTAAATAAGGATCGATCCCACAGGGAGGTAAACAATCTTCCTAAGTGCAAAAGGTTGTATGCCAATAGTAACAAAAGGGAGGGTTTGGTTTGTAATCAAGTAACAAGGTAAATTAATGCAAATGATGTAATCAATGGGTGAGAAGTAACTTAGCCAGACAAATATCCACACTTCAGTTTGATTGGTTGATCCTGGATTATCTCAAATTCCTACCAATGAATATTCTTGTCCCGATCTTATATATATATAGACAGGTCAACTAGCCCTGAAAATACTTATCAATAAACAATCAAGAAACTATCAATCTAAAGGCAACAGTAAGCATATGAATTAACCAGGATATATGCAATACTTAACAACCCGTCAGTACTCGACATGTAATCAATTCTCTTCACAATAAACATTCACAACCAGTTCCTGTAAATTGCGGTTGCTACACAAGATAAGAGATTTCAACTAGAAATATCCAAACCCTAGCAATAGATAATTACTAATATCAACTAGATGAGCAGACTAGTCAAAACAGCAAGAATCAATGAGATTAAGCACAAAGAGAAAAGATATAATCAAAGAAAAAGAAATAGAGTTATAATCTCACAATCAAATACAAATGAAGACTTCAATCGTCGGACTAAGCAAAGGTTGCTTAGTTCTTCATAGTCTTCAAAGCATAAAACTCTAAGGGAAAAACTGAACGATAATGTGTAAAATGTTGAATTGTCAAAAGGCTGCTAACTAATGAAAAGTATAAAACCTAGCAAACCCTAATCTCAAAGGATAAGAAATAAAATCTTCCTAAAAGGAAATAATACGAAATAAAATAAAATAAAAAGGAATAAAGTAAAACAAGTCTCGGACGAAATAAATCCCGGCTCCGCGCGAATGAACAGTAGCCGCAACCGCAAAAATAAATCCGCGACTGCGGAAAAGTTCTTGTAGCTTCGTAATCGTCTAGCGTGTTTCCGCGATCGCGGCACTCCTTCCGCGCCCGCGGAAAAGCTTCTGTAGCGTCTTCTTCTTCTCGCTTTCGGTCTTCTCTTGTGGCTTCGCCTCCATCTTCAATATGTCTTCATTTAAGTACTCAAAACCACCAAATCAACACTTCTTCTCCAAAACTCCATTCTCCTACATTGTGTCCTAAACACATACAAATTGGTACATAATATCCAGTAATAACTCCTAGTTACGCACTACAAAGTAGAGCATATCAAATTCCCCCATGCTTAAACCTTGCTCGTCCTCGAGTAAGCTAATAGAAACCTACTCCTCCAATGAAATACCCAAAGTCTCAGGAAGCACAGCAAAACTATCTTCACTAAGAACTGCACCTAATCATGAATCTCCAAGTACCAATACAATCAACAAAACACACAAACTTCAAGGAAAGCAGAGTACTTCTCCCAAGCTTAGCCCGAACACCATAGAGTGAAAGTAACCATCTAATCCTAGCCTCCATCTATCTTCTTATACCTCCCAGAGTGACCTACCTGAAACCTCCTTATATCACCTCTTCTTATGTCACCACGCTAGGAAAAATGAGAAATCCTAATAATCACTCTTCTTCTTTTCACTCATTTTGCCAAGGCGCCCTTTCGGGTTTTCACAAAGCCACTCATTTCATTTTTCAATAGATGGGCTCACAAAACTCACATCACTCTTGACCTCTTATAACCCCAGCCTAATGCTGGTCCAAGCCACATGCTTATTGCCTAAGCCGCCCTCTCGGGTTTTCGACTTAGCCTAGGATTTTATCTTTTGTCTTTTTTTCATATTTTTGACTTTTTCAATTTTATTTTTTTCTATTCAGACGACCAACAAGTATAGACCACTCCCCCATGCTTAAATATTGTATTGTCCTCAATGTAATGAAAGACAAAAAGATGAAGCACAGTGAAAGGCAGAAAAGTACTCACACCGTCGCCGAGGTGGCCTGGATGTGGATGTCGGGGCTGGTGGTAAAACAGTGAAAACACATGTTGCTGGTGTTGCGGCGGTCCTACTCAAGCAAACTCCACGTGCAACCAAATAGATCCACTGTAAGGGACGTGGCACATCAAAGAAACGGGGTTGCACGGGCCTTCAACGAACACATAATTTGAGCCCAAATGTAATCGTGTAGCGGGCTCCATCGCTCCATATCAACTGTCGAATGTCGGGCCATCATCGGTGCCCAAAAGAAATGTCGGGATATTGTCTCCTCCTTGGTAGCATGATGCGCACCGTCTCTCAAAGTAAAAATCGGACAGTAGGGCCGCGATCGCGGTTTTAAGGTCGCGGAATCTTTTTCGTTTTTTTTTTCGTTTTTTTTAATCAAATAGGGAGACTTACAGTGGCAAAACCACGGTCGTAGAAATATTTCCGCGGTCGCCGTTGCGTGTCTGGTGCGAATTTAACACTGTCTTCGAAATTTTTGGCTTCGAGTCTTCTACCTGCGTTTTAGTCTAAACCGAAAACAACACAAATAAAAACTTGAAACGAAAAGAATTACATACCTCGGATTGTCTCCCGAGAAGCGCCTTGGTTATTATCGTGGCTCGACATGGTGCCCTTCAAATCAGCTTGGGTTGTCCATACCAACCGAACACTTGGGATTACAGTCAGGAGGGTGTCTCTTTGCATCATCAATGTTGTGTTCGACCCTCACCCCATCAAACTCCATAGTGAGCGAACCACTACACATCAATCTTTGTATTCGCCGTTTTCATAAACGGCCTACCCAACATCATAGGGGCTGCATGCTTGTCTTGCCCCGTATCGATCACAAAGAAATCAGCAGGGAAAATAAGCTTATCTACCTCTACTACACATAGGACATATCCGCCAATTGAATCACCGTCCTTGTCTTCTGTAATGGTCCAAGCCCCAAAGATTCATACAACGAGAGATGCAATACATTTATAGATGCACCCAAATCCAACATGGATTTATCGAACGTGGTGTCACCTATCTTGCAAGGAATACTGAACATGCCTGGGTCACTACACTTCTTGGGCAACCGCTTTTGCAGCATAGCGGAGACATTCTCATTTACCTGGACCTTCTTCTTTGCTTTCACTATTTTCTTCCTCTTAATCTTGCACAATTCCTTCAAAAAATTTGCATAATGAGGAATGCTCTTAACCAGCTTGATTAAAGGAATATTTACCTCGCAATTGCTGAAGGTCTCAAAGATTTCCCTGTCGTTCTCCGACCTTCTAGTATCCTTCAGTGCCTCAGGGAAGGGCGTGGGTGGCTTCAGCGAACCGAGCGGAGGGAAATAAGGACGAACATAATCGTCTTCGGCATCAACATGAAAGCCGTGGTCGCAGATTGGGACTCGCGGTCGCGGTTCAACATCTGGGGTAACGGGGGCGCCAACAACTTTTCCGCGGTCGCGGATGTCATTCCGCGGTCGCAGATTTCTGGCCGCGGTCGCGGAAAATCTTCGGAAAAAATCACCGCCTTCAGGTGTGTTTCCGCGGTCGCGGCTGTGCATTTTGCGGTCGCGGAATTCGTTCTGTTGCCCAATAACTTCCTCGTCAGTGAGCAATCCGCGGTCGCAGGTTATGTTCCACGGTCGTGGATTCTCCTATGTAGCTTCTGTCACTTCTTTCATTTGTGTTCCACTCCTTAACGTCATCGCACATACATTCTCCCTCGGGTTTGCTACCGTTTGAGATGGTAGTTTCCCCCGAATCCCGGGCTTCTAGTTTGCTCATTGCGAGAGAAATTTGCCCCACTTGCTTCTCCAAGTTCTGAATACTAGACTTCATCTCTTGATTTTGTTGGACCATAGTGGTTGCCAACGTCGATACACTCTGAGCGAGAGACTTAATCATGTCATCACCGGACATAAATGAACTTGCGCTTTGCCCTTGAGGTCTAGGGTCATATGGAGCTCTAAATTGTTGTTGTTGTTGACCTCCAGGTCGCTAAAATTATTGTTGCTGCTGTAAGAACTGAGGTGGCCTCTGGTGGAACTCTTGATCATCCCGGGCCTGAGGAGGATTCTGCTGGTTTTCGTACCTCAAATTTGGGTGATCTCTCCACCCTGGATTGTAGGTGTTAGAGTACGGGTCATATCTCGGCCTTGGAGGGCCGAAACCTCCAATAGCGTTCACTTCATCAGTGGGCTCCTGCAGCGTGGGACACGCATCAGTTGGGTGCATCGTGTCATAGCAGATTCCATAAGACTTGACTTGCTGCTGGTTGCCCTTCATCATAAACCTCCTCATCATCTCCTTCATCTCAGCCATATCAGAAAGTAGTGAGGACGATGACTGAGAGTCTGCGGCCTTAACTGCTTGAGCGCTCGCTCTCTTGCTAAACTGTCTTGAGCCCTCAGATAGCTCAAAGAAAATTTCAAATGCTGCAACTGGCGTCTTGTTTAGAATATTTCCACCACAGGATGCGTTCACCATTCTTCGCTCATCATCAAAGAGTCCACCATACAAATATAGCATGAGGTATTGGTCAGAATAACCATGGTATGGACATCTTGAAATCAATCTCTTGAACCTCTCGTAGTACTCATACAACGTCTCAGTAGCATGTTGTTCAATATTACTGATGTTCCTCTTCAGGCTATTGAGCTTCGTTGTAGGGAAGTACTTCTCCAGGAAGGCTTTCTTCATATTTGCCCACGTGTCTATGCTTCCTGGGGCCAAATAATATAACCAACCATTGGCCGAATCCTTCAGAGAGAAAGGAAAGGCCCTCAGCTTGATCTGGTCCTCAGTAATGTTCCTTGGCTTCATGCTGCTGCAGACAGTGTGGAATTCAGAAAGATGCTTGTTGGGGTCTTCTCCACTCATCCCATGGAAGTGGGGTAATAAGTGAATCAACCCAGATTTGAGCTAAAAATTCACGCCATCCGCCAACTCTGGAAACTGCACAGCAAGCGGCTGCTGCTCTAGATTCGGTACAGTTAACTGCCTCAAAGTCCGTTCCTCAGCCATCTCGAGTTGTGTGCGGGCTGCTATATGGTTCTTGGAAAGTGTTCGCTCGATTTCTGGATCAAGATCTAAAGTAGGAGAGTCAATAGCACGGGTGTGGACCATAAGATAGGTCCACACAAAAGTTGGCACACAAACAAACACAAAGAAAAATTGAAACTATGCTTCCCCGGCAACAGCGCCAAATTTGATGAGGCTAGAGTCGTAGTGCCTATCAAAGTAAACCTCAAAAACCTAACTAAATGTAGTAGGGTAAATAAGGATCGATCCCACAGGGAGGTAAGCAATCTTCTTAAGTGCAAAAGGTTGTATGCCAATAGTAACAAAAGTGGGGTTTGGTTTGTAATCAAGTAACAAGGTAAATTAATGCAAATGATGTAATCAATGGGTGAGAAGTAACTTAGCCAGACAAATATCCACACTTCAGTTTGATTGGTTGATCCTAGATTATCTCAAATTCCTACAAATGAATATTCTTGTCCCGATCTTATATATATAGATAGGTCAACTAGCCCTGAAAATACTTACCAATAAACAATCAAGAAACTATCAAGATTCAATCTAAAGGCAGCAGTAAGTATATGAATTAACCAGGATACATGCAATACTTAACAACCCGTCAGTACTCGACATGTAATCAATTCTCTTCACAATAAACATTCACAACCAGTTCCTGTAAATTGCGATTGCTACACAAGATAAGGGATTTCAACTAGAAATATCCAAACCCTAGCAATAGATAATTACTAATATCAACTAGATGATCAGACTACTCAAAACAGCAAGAATCAATGGGATTAAGCACAAAGAGAAAAGATATAATCAAAGGAAAGGAAATAGAGTTATAATCTCACAACCAAATACAAACGAAGACTTCAATCGTCGGACTAAGCAAAGGTTGCTTAGTTCTTCATAGTCTTCAAAGCATAAACCTCTAAGGGAAAAACTGAACGATAATGTGTAGAATGTTGAATTGTCAAAAGGCTGCTAACTAATGAAAAGTATAAAACCTAGCAAACCCTAATCTCAAAGGATAAGAAATAAAATCTTCCTAAAAGGAAATACAACGAAATAAAAGAAAATAAAATAAAAAGGAATAAAGTAAAACAAGTCTCGGATGAAACAAATCCCGGCTCCGTGCGAATGAACAGTAGCCGCGATCGCAGAAACGTTCCCGTAGCTTCGTAATCGTCTGGCGTGTTTCCGCGATCGCGGCACTTCTTCCATGCCCACGGAAAAGCTTCTGTAGCGTCTTCTTCTTCTCGCTTTCGGTCTTCTCTTGTGGCTTCGCCTCCATCTTCAATATGTCTTCATTTAAGTACTCAAAATCACCAAATCAACACTTCTTCTCCAAAAACTCCATTCTCCTACATTGTGTCCTAAACACATACAAATTAGTACATAATATCCAGTAACAACTCCTAGTCACACACTACAAAGTAGAGCGTATCATTCATCCAGTTTGGATGGACGAATGCAAGTTGTCCTTCTAAAAAGGATGGACACAGCAAGTAATAAAGTGTGTTTGTCCATCCAATTTTAAATGACATTTTACACAAAGTCCTTCTAAATTTGATGGTCAACGTTCAACAAAGACAAAAAGTTTTCTAAGTGTATTGTCCACCCATTTTTAAAGAACATTGTGGACAAGTCCATTCAGAAATGATGGACAATATTTAGAAAAGATAATTTTTCACATCTATCGTACGAATCTCAACCTTAAATCAAATTTCATGCATAATTTTTCACATTTGGATGATCAATGTCGGAGACCGCAGGTGAACTCGGTTAAATGAGTCACTCATTTAATAGAATAATGGGTTTGCACCTCTGATGAGCTTTTATGATAAACGGACCTATTTTATAAAGTTTCACTTATTTACGAAAATATCACCGACACATATCCTCCTCATCTCATCTCTAGGCGAGATTCAACAGACGAGAAATATTCTCACTGGATCTCGATTCTTGCATAGTTTTGTTTTCATGGGAACTCTTCCATATATGTAATCACACATTGACGATATATGTATTCACACATTTACGAAAACTTTTATGTTGATTTTCAATGAGTAATGCTAAATGTCACTCAAATAAATCATCACTAATATTGAACTTTCCAAAATACCCTGCTTTATTCTAAAAAAATCTAGAACAAAATTAGCCTCATCCTCACCATGATGGTCCACTGCAAATCTGTTCAGATAGGAGATCTCTGATCGCCGTCCTGAAGGATCCATCACCGTCGGAATAGATTTCTTGAGTGCATCAAACGCAATCGGTTAGATCTGACTTCCGATCCATGACGCCGACCAATCGAGCTCCATTGACGTTTCATCTCTTGCATGTTTTGGGATCTTGGTTCAAGAGCTCAAGTTATTGTCTTCTGACGAAATGAGATTTGTGAAATAATGAAGGAAAGTAAGAATGAACTCAATTTCAATTGAGTATTGTTGACAAATTTAACGGTCTAAATTTAAATCATTTAGAATTAGAGCTGTCAAAATTTGACCGAACCCGAAATACCGACCGAAATTTTCAAGTTGAAACCCGGAAAATTAAACCCGAAACCCGATTTAAACCGAACCCGCTAAACCCGAATATTTCCGGGTTCGGATCGGTTGACCCGCCGGGTCAAAAATATTTTACATGAATTATTTGCAAATTCGGCTGGGCGGGGAAATGATATAAATTCCCGGGTAGAAATTTCATTATTTTGAGTATTGAGCCCGCCTCATCCCAAAATAAGAAAACTAAACTAAAAAAACCCTAGTTCTCTGTAGAACAGCCATCGAATCTCCTCCTTCCTCTGACTCTCTCTTCAACCTCACCATGGTTGCTCATGCGTTCATCGAGTTTGCTTCTGTCACTTGATCGGCGACCAACATAACACAAGGAGGAGGCACCGTTCATCGATTTTGCTCAGCCACGTTCATCAATTTTGCTCAAGCTAAAACACTCAACCTCTCCCCCGCGGATATGCACCGCCGCGACTTGTCTACACCACCACGCCACCATGCCCTCGCGTCCACATCCGCGCCCACCTGTCTGCTCCTAGACCCGCGAGCCACCACACCACCTGCTGCACCTCTGTGTCGTCCCGCGCCCAGATCCGAACCGACCCACACCAGCCTCGGCCCTCCTGCTCGAGCCACTGCTGCCTACTAGCCTCCTCGCAGCCTGCTCACCACCGCGCCTTACCACCTTCAGCCCCCATTACCGCCCACGAGCCCCGCCGTGCCGCTGAACCCACACCAGCACCTCCGCCGCATCACTCCACCGCCCCGGGGCCGCTCCAGCGGCTGTGCGTTCGAGTTTTTGTTGACGAGTTAAGTATGTACCTTCCTAGTGAAATTTCGGTTTTGTTGTTCACAGTGAATTTTTTTTGGGGGCCTTGAGTGCTTGCTGGTATGGCTTTGTGATTCTATTATTCTGTTGATTTTGTGCATTGATTTGATGATGCTAAGGGGTTTTGACAGATGTGATTTGTTCTAATTATTGCTTTAATTACTTGATAATATAATAATCATGGCTCTTGAATGGAATTGGTGCCTTCTTTATCTGCGAATTGATGTAGGCATTGGACATATTCTTGATGAAATGGTGCTCGGGCTCATTGTGTGCGGCTTTGGAGATTAATAACTGTTTGAGCACGTACTTAATTTTGATTATTCCTACTTATAAATGGAATGTGTAGTCTTGTCGTTGGGGTTTGCTTTGTGTATGTTGTTTACAGTGGTGGTGTGGTGGTGTAGACAGGTCGCGGCGGTGTATTCAAAATAATCTAAATATCAAAAGAGTTGAGTGTTTTAGCCTTCTCATCTAAATATCTTGAGTAAGTGTTTCCAGGGAGAATGTAATTTTCAATTGACTTGATCTAAGAAATGTCATTGGCAAATATACTGATCATAAACATCTAAACAAATTGCTCTTGCTCAGTTTGTCATGTCTAACATTTTGCTAGATATAATTATTTTAATAAGTTCAAAATTTTATTTCTTGTTCAGGTATTAATACCCATTCATTACGGATCAATTAGCTTGATTGTGGAGCCATGTAGATCAGCCCATATGAAGGCAATGGAGGAAGCTAAGAAGGTTGGAGCTTTGCTCTCGTACGACCCTAACCCCAGGCTCCTGCTGTGGCCCTCTGAGAAGGAGGTGCGGGAGCAAATCCTGAGCATCTGGGAGAAGGCTGAGGTCATCAAGGTCAGCGACAACGAGCTCGAGTTCCTCACGGGTAGCAACAAGATTGACGACGAGTCTGCAATGTTGTTGTGGTACTCCAACTTGAAGCTCCTCTTGGTCACCCTTGGTGAGAAGGGCTGTAGATACTACACCAAGGTAGTTCTTCTGTCTCTTTCATTAATACTTTTTAAATAATTTTATTAATTGTTGTGTTATAACATTCTTAGTGCTTTTCCATTATGTATCAAGAACATGCTTCTTTGCGTCACGGTTTTACATTACAATGACAAGTTTACAACAACTTGCATGTTGTATTACACCATTGAAAATAGATGCATATATAGCACTAATTCACGTGGATGCCTACTTTTCTTATATACTATTCTATATTGCAATTTGCAGCCCTTTGTAGTTGGTTCGACTCCTCTACTACCCCATAAAACAACACTATGATGTAGGTTGTCTATTGGTCATATTTAAAGGCCATATTTAGCTATTGTCTAATGATGTAAACCATTTCATTGCAGAACTTCAAAGGGTGCGTGGACGGGTTCCATGTCAACGCAGTTGACACAACCGGTGCAGGCGACTCGTTTGTGGGTGCATTGCTCTGCAAGCTTGTTGATGACCACAAAATCCTTGAGGTGAATTTTGCAACTCCTCTATTGGATCAAAACCAAGTGTTAGTAACAAAGTAAAGCACTGTTCCTATATAGGGAACGATACCTTTGTACAACAGAATATCACAAATAACAACACAATCACGTAGAGAGGAAAACCAAATCAACCAACTTGTTGACAAGGAAAAACCTCTACCTCTAGGTGTTACCCTAGCAGGATTTCAAAGTATACTTCTTTTATTGATAAACACGAGCTACACGAGTCAAGCAAAGATCCAACGTAAACTAGATTTCCCTACTAGAATACTCTCTAAGCTTACAACCCTTAGCACGTATTACCAACTCACAACAAACTTGAAACTACATAAAAGTTACCTCCTTCACCTCTGAAACTTCGCCTATGAAGCTCTTAAAGATCGCAACTCTCCTTGACGTAGGAACGGCTCTGTCGTTCCCTTGAGCCAACAGCCTTGAAACTCGCCTCTTGAACTCCAAGTTGTGTTCTTGCTTTCCAATGGCTACTTAGAAACCTTCAAAGCTCCTAATGCCGTCTCTCTCTTGGATGCTCCTCTTTCTCTCTTGGAAGCATGTCAAACTAGGTTGATAGTGCCTTGTATTTATAGGCCTCCAAAGAATGACGAAAATATAATTTATTTATGGTCTAATCTGATATATTATCCCATAAATAATATTATATCTTTCCATCAAACTATTTCCTAAAGTACCACAAACAATATCTTCCAACTTGACATTATCTTGTTTCCATAAATAGATCTTATCTTTCCATGATAACTCCGACCCATTAATTGCAAGATATAATCTTCACTTTCCTTGTATAAACGTCTCCTTGTGCTCCAAGCAAACATTTGATACCCTAGATGCAATATCTCGCGATTTGCCTCTTTGCTGGGAACGTTGACAGCTTCTCTGCTCTGTTTTTCTTGTTCCCTAGAATCTCCATTCCTTCTTTTTTTCTTGAGCTCTGATGCTCTTGTTCCCACTGTTCCCTAGGATGACTGATCCATTGGTCACAACCATTGTTCCCTAGAACTTCTCCAAATAACTCGCATGCTTTCTGTTGTTCCCTGAAACAATACTTAAGAACAAACCATCAAATGCATGGTGTTTATCATCATCAAAACACCTAAGGTTCCTTGAGGGAACCTTCTTTCAACAATTTCCCCCTTTTTGATGATGACAAACCCATCTTCAAAAATGCACAATAAAGCGATATCAAAATAAGAGATATGCACATGCACAATCAACAATCATGGATAAGTTCCCCCTAAGAAATATATCCAGTAACGAACTCTTCAACCTCCTAACCTGAATTCCTTCCACATTTTCCCCCTTTTGACATCATCAAAAAGACCTTGAAAACCTTAAAAGAACGGAACATCATATTATCACATGAAACATAAATTTCATCAAGAGTTTTCCACTTAAGTTACTATGCATGCAATGAGTGATAAAACATATAATCACAATCATCAAGAAGCAACTTCATCACACATATCAGAAAACGTTACAAAAGAATCAAGAGATAAGGATATTAACTGCTCGGTTCTTTTGAAAGAGGATGTGTTAGACATGCCACGAAGTTCCCTAGTTGAAGACCTTTACCTTCCACACTTGGACTGTTCTATCTTCAAGCAAAACTTCCTTTCATGGCTTCTTTTGTCGCATTGTTCCCTTCCGAAACATCTTTGTACACATCTTCACACTGTTCCTTTTGGATCTTTTCTTCATTCTGATGTTTTTTTCTTTCCTTTTTTTTAAAGGAATTTTTTTCTTCTTTTCATCAGATAACATTCTGATTTCTTTTTCTTTTTGCTGAGGGAACGGTCCCTCTTCTGCAACTTCAGCCAATCTTCAATGTTCAATGGGTAGTGTTCCCTTTGAATTGAACTTTCACCCAAGCTCTTGGAATCTTCAAGATCCTCAACCGAAACAACCTCATGGCATATCCAACATATATAAAGGTACATTTGGACTATATATTTTCAAGGTTAAGAAAATTCAACAAAGAAGTCCAAATCAAAATTCGGTAGGCCTTTTGTACCATTGTTAGGAAACGGAACTCTGGAACTTCGGTTCCCCTGAGAGTTCCTTTCCTCAGTTTCTCTACTTTTGAAGATGACAAATATTTTGATACTAATGTTTTATCTCAAAGATGTGTTTAGAAGAACCGCAGGACAGTTGTTGGAACCATGGAAGCCAAACAAGATAAAGAAACCAAACAAGCAAGCCAAAGGAACCCAGGTGTGCCCAGAAATGCAACACGTGACTTTGCGTTTCCCGAGAAATCTGGGAACACCAAACCTCGGACAAAAGGAGGTGAAATCGACTTGAGAGAAGCTTCCAAAAGCCTGCCACCATCCAAGAGCAAGACTCCAAGATGCCTAGAACAATGAACCTCGGACAAAGGCACTGAAGCGACAGCTCATAGAGATGTCACTATCCAGAAGACAGTTCCCAAGTGCCCAGATTGTTGAACCTCGGAAGAAGGAAGCTGGAGAACGACTTGGATGAAGTAGTTGACTAACCTAGAAGGATTCTGAGCTGCCTAGGTTGTTTGCATATGTCAAAGACAACGTGGACCAAGGAGAACCACACATCCTAGGGCAAGCTCAATCTGTGGGAACCCAGAGAAGATTAAGCTGCGAAGAATCCTCTATAAAAGGAAGACTAACTCAAGGGTCATCTTCAAGCACAAAAATACGACTCACACACATTAGCAAATATCCAGTGTGAACCTTCAAACAAGATCATCAAAGCAAACCGAGATCAAGAGGAACCAGTCAAGGAATAGAAGAGCTGAGTGCTAAGTTCCTGTGACTGTAAGTGATAATTCCTAGGTGAGAAGGTCTGTTTCTTGGATTGATTATTGATTGTGTTAAGTTATCTAGGATTGCCTAACTGTGTGTAAGGCAAAGAAACTGTGTGTTTGTTCCTAGGATAAGCTGTAACCAAAAGAGATAAGAAATCAAGAAGTAGACATTGAAATCCTTTCGAAAGAAAGGTAGTGGTTTTTATCCTGGATTGCTAGTTGACAATCAAAGGTTTCCACTATAAGGAACTTGTCATTTGTTTGATTGTTTATTTCCGCTGTGAAGGGAACTTAGAATCGATATTCTGAGTTCCTTAAGTTATTATCTAACAATCACGATCCTACAATTGGTATCAGAGCAGGAAAAGCTCTAGATCTTTGTTAAGTTTGCAGATCATGTCTCAACCAAGCAAGTTTGAGCTCGGAATCTCCACCAACAAGCCACATCTCCGAAAGAAAGGAGAAGAAACATGGTGGGAAAAGTGCATGGAAAGCCACATCAAGACCAACGACTACCAATGCTGGAGGATAGTTGAAAATGGAGATGGCTATGTCGATCTTACTATGAAGGAAGAAGATTGGAAACCAGAACACTATGTCATCATGGAGAAGAATGCCAAGGCCAGGCAGTTCATCCTCAATGGATTGGACAGAGAAGACATGGACAAGGTCATAGGCATCAAAACGGCGAAGGAGATGTGGAAAGCTCTCAAGGAGATGCATGAAGGAAGTGATGAACTAAAGCAAAGCAGAAAGTTTGCTTTGGAAGGAGAATACCACACCTTCAAAATGATGGAAACTGAGACCATCTCAGAGTACTACTCCCGCTTCAACAGATTTTTGGATCGTTAGAGTTACGTCTGAGGGAACAAAAGGTTTGTTCCCACAGAAGGCATAGCGGATTTAAATAGCAAGAAAGATAACAGAACGAACTCACGATATATAGTGGAAACCCTGATTAGCAAAACTAGTTTCTCAAGGAAAAACCACTACCTTCAAGCTTCCGCTTGAGAGGATTTTGAACTGCGTACTTGTCTTATTAGTTTCTTGCTTGATTACACTTGTATCCTGGACTTCGACCTCTAAACAACCAGCTAGACTCAAAACCTCTTCTACAACGATGAATCAAACTCAACTCTCAAAGACTCACACGCACCTCACTCTCTTTCTCTTCTTTTCTTTTTCTCGTTCAAAGTCGTTCTCAGCCGTACCTAAGAAATGAATCCTCACTTCACTTAAATACAACTCGGCAGAAACCCTAATTGACACAAATTAGGAAATACTAGAATCGGATTACAAAGATATGATTTTGTTTGGAAGATAAGATATCACAACCGATTATATTAATTAAGGAAGGAGTTCCCTAATTAATCCAACCGATTGGATATTATTCTTCTCTCTCCAATCGCCTTATCTTAGGAAAGATTCCTAGGATAACACGATCGGGTCTTTTCTCTCTTTCCATATCTTCGCACAATCCGGCTTGATCCTTGGAGCCGAAGTCTTCATCCTCTACCGCGTGGCTTCTTGATTTGTTTCCTTAATTCTGCACGTTGTATGACTTCTTTCCTTTTGCAGCCTCGATCTTGGTCTGTCACTTCAGTTCCTAGAGAGGTAACAAAGCACTTGCTAAGTCTTTGTTCCCTCTGAGATCCTCTGCTGCAACGCTCCTTGGGAAAACTCTTCTTGTCCCTGAAACACTTGGTACACATATTAGTTGAGTGTTTATAACCATCAAAACCTAAGGAATTCAACACAGATTGATTGGAAAGCTAACAGCGGCGGGAGTCGACCTTGATGAAGTTTCCAAGTCCCTGGTGATCATCAATGGACTCAACTCCAAGTTCACCCTTCTCAAGGGAATCATGAAGAACACTCCAGGCATCCAATCCCTTCCCTTGACTCAAGTCATAGGGAAACTGGAGGTTGAAGAAGGAGAGCACACCAAAGCCAATGCCGACAAGAAACTTAAAAAAGGAATTGCCCTCAAGATCTCCAAAGCCTTCTCTAGGCTCGAGATGGAGCAAGAGAACTCAGACCTGGAAGAAGAGGAGGACGAACTAACAACCCTCTTCTCAAAGAACATCAAAAAATTCTTTGTGAATGAAAGGTTCCAAAAGGGCAGTTCCTCCCACAGTGGACCAAGAAGAGATCTCAAGGAAGTCTCTTGTTACGAGTGCAAAGAAAAGGGACACTACGCTAAGAATTGTCCCAACAAGGAAGACTCCAAGGAAGAAGAAATACATCAGAGAAAGAAGGCTCTCGTAGCCTCATGGGGAGAAGACTCAGATGAGGAACTGGATCTGAGTGGCTTCTCTGGAGGAAGATGTCTCATGGCAAAAGGAGACTCAAGCGACTCAGAAGACCTTGAGGTAACTTCTGACGATCTCTTAAAATCCCTAGCTGATTGTGATAAGAAATAACTTCTTAAGATCATAAAGAAACTAGGAAAGGAAACCAGTTCCCTTCAAAAGAAACTTGATGATTGTGAAGATGAAACTGCTTGCTTGACTGTTGAGAATTCTGTTTGGAGTAAGAAACTTGATGAAACTGAGAAAGACCTAGTTGAAACTCACTCCAAACTCATTGATATTAGGAATGTGCATGCTAGTCACCTTAAAACTTGCAAATCTTGTGATGAAACTAGCATAGATTTTGTCAAAGTTCCCTTGCATGCTAACTTACCTGGAAATGACATGCTTCAATCCATAATTGATAGATTGGACATTCTCTTTGATTCTATTAATGAAAAAATGATAAATCAAACTGTTTTTGTGAGACAACGTCATGGAATAGGATATGTCAACAACAAAGGGAACAATGATGCTGAAAATGAAAAGGCTAGGCGAGAACTTGTTGAGATGAATGAGAACCTCAGTACTGCTCTTGCCACTTCTCGTGATAAGAATCAATTCCTATCAGAGAAGATCATGGTTCTTGAGAACAAGGCTGAGATTGCCAAACGTCTAAATGAAAGTTCTCAAAGTCCTAAGAAGGAACCTAAGGGAAAAGAAAAGATGGTTCCTGAAAACCAATGGTTCACCAATTCCTTTGCTCACAAAAGATATATTGACATGACCCATAGCAAGGTTAGAAACAATGTTGATTTTAACAAAAGGAAAACTGAAAAACCTTTTTAGGCCAGGAAAAGGAAAATATGGACATGTTGTTTACAATCGTTTGTGTACCTATTGTGGTAAGAATGGTCATTACAACACTGATTGTGCTAAGAAAATGAACTTTGAAAAGGAGAAAAGTACTCATTACCATAAAAGGAACCAGTTCCCTGGTTATTCACAGACTCGCAATGCTAATCCCCCCAGTAAAGCCAAACTTCGATGGGTTCAGAAATCTTAGTTCCCTTATGTGCAGAAAGAAGAGAGGCAACCTCAACTATGGTACATCGACAGTGGTTGCTAATGCCATATGACTGGAAGAAGAAATCAAATGACCTCTCTTCAACCTCTCCAAGGAGGGAACATATCCTTTGGAGACAAAAGCAAAGGGAAAATCTGTGGAATATGAACTGTGAAACTCAACGATCACATTCAGGTAAACAAAGTTCACCTTGTTGATAATCTTGGTTTTGACCTAATAAGTGTGTCACAACTGTGTGATCAAGGAGACAATGAAGTTAGATTCAGATCAAACGAATGTTCAGTCCTTGACTCCTCGGGACAAATCATCCTAAAAGGGAAAAGATTCAACAATGTCTACATAATTGATCCATCCTTTGTTCCCAAGGAGAAACTTTGTCTCTCAACTGTGATTTGTGGCATCAACGCCTCGGTCATGCTAGCACCAAGCTGATTCAAAAGCTACACTCAAAGAAGCTAGTCAGAGGGCTGCCAAAGCTAAGTGGCACATCTAAGGAACTGTGCTCTGACTGTGTCAAAGGGAAACAGGCTCGTAGTTCCTTCAAGTCCAAAAACATGGTAAGCACCTCAAGGCCTCTTGAACTCATCCACATGGATCTGTGTGGACCCATGAGAGTTCAGAGCCTAGGAGGGAACATGTATATCTTTGTTCTTGTCGATGACTTTTCTCGCTTTACTTGGACCATCTTTATTAAATCTAAGAGTGAAGTTATTGACCGCTTTAAAGATCTGGTTCCCTTGTTAGAAAAATCTCTTGATTGTTCACTCAATACTATTCGGTCTGACCATGATACCGAATTCGAAAATGGAGAATTTCTAACCTTTTGCAGTGAGCATGGAATTGATCACAACTTCTCTGCACCATACACTCCTCAACAAAATGGAGTAGTGGAAAGGAAGAACATAACCTTGAAAGACATGGCTCGGACTATGCTCATATCAAGTGGACTCTCTCAATCATTCTGGGCTGAGGCGATCAACACAGCTTGCTACATCATCAATCGAGCCATGCTTCGCCCAATCACAGAAAAGACACCCTATGAACTCCTAAGAGGAAGAATTCCCAACATCTCACATCTGAGGGTGTTCGGATGCAAGTGCTTAGTGCACAACAATGGGAAGGACAATCTTGGCAAATTCGACCCAAGAAGTGATGAAGGAATCTTCATTGGATACGCCTCGGGTAGCAAGGCGTACAAAGTCTTCAACAAAAGGACTAAAAAGGTAGAAGAAAGTGTTCATGTTATTTTTAATGAAAAATCACTTGGAAAGATTGTGCAGAACACCACCAATTCCTTTGAAGACCTGTTTCCCAAGTCATATCAAGAAGATCCAGATGAAGATGTCACTCCACCCAGTTCCTGTCCTGCTGCTCGGAACCCTCCAATGGCTCCTCCACCAGTTCCCATGAATAATGAACAACAATCCATCTCTGGGAACCATGAACATGACGACAACATCCATGGAGACTTCAATGATTCGTCCTCTCATATGATTTTCAATGGAGAATGTGATCCCAACCAGGAAGCTGAATGCTCAACTCAAAATGTCTCCACATCAAATACTCTAGCTCCCAACAGAGAAAGAAGAATCATCAAGCCTCTAGTCAGGTTCAAACATCTCACCTTCTTTGCCTTCAATGCCTTTCTATCTATTATGGAACCAAAGAACATAGGTGAGGCACTAAAGGATACAGACTGGATCCAAGCTATGCAAGAAGAGCTCCATCAGTTTGAAAGGAACAAAGTATGACATCTAGTTCCCCGCCCCAAGGATAAGCACGTCATAGGAACTAGATGGGTTTTCAGAAACAAGGTAGATGATACAGGAGCGGTGATAAGGAACAAAGCAAGACTTGTTGCTCAAGGATACAATCAACAAGAAGGCATTGACTATGATGAAACCTATGCTCCAGTGGCGAGGATTGAAGCAATAAGGTTGTTGATTGCTTTCGCATCACACAAAGGGTTCAAGTTGTTCCAAATGGATGTAAAGACGGCCTTTCTAAATGGAATTCTTCAAGAAGAAGTCTATGTCAAGCAACCACCTAGTTTTGAAGACGATGATCATCCAGACCATGTCTACTTCTTAGACAAAGCACTGTACGGCCTCAAGCAAGCTCCCAGAGCTTGGTATGATCGACTTGCCCAGTTCCTACTCTCAAATGGCTACAGGCGTGGAGTTATTGATAAAACTCTCTTCATCCTAGAAGAGAAAGGTAACATCTTAGTGGTTCAAATTTATGTAGATGATATTATTTTTGGTTCCACTGACCTGTCCCTTGTAGACAAGTTCAAAGACTTGATGAGCAGTGAATTCGAAATGAGCTTAATTGGGGAACTCACCTTCTTCCTCGGATTACAAATCACTCAAAAGGAAGATGGTATTCAAATTCACCAACAGAAGTATGTTAGGGAACTACTAAAGAAGTTCAAAATGGATTCAAGCAAGCCTCTCTCCACTCTCATCTCCACCATTGCTCATTTGGACAAGGACCACTCAAGTCCTCTAGTGGAAGAGAAACTCTATAGAGGTATGATAGGCTCACTCATGTACCTAACCGCTAGTCGTCCAAACATTGTTTTTGCTATTGGCTTGTGTGCCAGGTTCCAATCTTGTCCAAGAGAGACCCACTTGGCTGCTGTGAAGAGAATACTCCGATATCTCAAGGGAACTGATTCACTCTGTATTTGGTACCCCAAAGAATGTCCCTTTGAGCTGATGGGTTTCACTGATGCGGATTATGCTGGATACTTGGTGGATAGAAAGAGCACCTCTGGAATGGCACAGTTCCTAGGCCCTTGCCTTGTGTCATGGGGTTCAAAGAAACAAGTCTCAGTCTCTCTCTCCACCACAGAATCCGAGTACATAGTTGCTGCCTCATGCTGTTCCCAACTTCTCTAGCTAAAGCAACAACTCGCGGACTTTGGTATGTCTTATGGTCCCCTCTCTATTCTTTGTGATAACACGAGTGCTATAAACATTTCAAAGAATCTTGTGCATCACACTAGGACCAAGCATATAGATATAAGACATCATTTTCTTAGAGATCATGTTGAGAAAGGAAACATCATTATGAAATTTTGTAGAATTGAAGATCAGGTTGCAGATATATTCACCAAAGTCTTGAATAGAGTTCCCTTCGAGAACCTTAGATTGGAACTGGGAATGATTCCTATAACCTAGTAGTGACCTTAGTTTAAAGGCTCCTTTCCAGTTCCCCTGATTGACTAGTTTAAGATTTTTCACTTGTTGAGTCTTGATATCTATGTGTTATATTTTTTGCTACAAACCCTCTTTTCCATAATGGTTTCTTAAAAAGGCTTAGATAAAATTTTCTAGTTCGTATCTTTTGGTCTTCATTATTCTTTCAACTTCTACATTGTTCAAGTTTCTTTGTTGGCCCAAAAGTCACAATCTGATCATATTCTAACCCAACAATACAAGCCAAAATGATGATTGTGTACTATGACCCTCATTGCCTCATTGCTCAATTTAATTCCCTATGATCCATCTCTTAAACCCTCTCTGGGAATTGTTGTGCAATGCGATAAATGGCCTCCCTGATTCCTTGTATGGGAATGTACTTTTCGGTTCCATGTTTTAAACCCACATCAAAGTTCCCATATACCCCTCTAGCACACTGAAAATATCGCCAGAAAGAAACTAGGATGGGCTACCCCTTAAACGGCTAGTAAGAGAATTGCTCCTCCCAAGACAGTATTTATGGCAAATCTCACAGCGTCAGAGACGTCTTTTCAGCCTTGAACAGTTGCCATTTTTGAGCATCTAATCTTTGAATTTGTGACCGTTGCAAAGGCGCAAAAGCTTCAAGAAAATTAGCCGTTTCAACTCTTCAGAGTTCCCAGAAATATCTCCAATGGCTTGATTCTCAAGGGTTATTTAAGGTTTCCTGTTTGATTGAGCCGAGCACTCTGTTCTCTCACGCCTTCTCTCAATCTCATGTTCACCTGTCTCTCTCAAAACACAAAGCTCCTCAAATGGCCAAGAAAAATCTCAATCTTAACCTTGCTCAATTGGAGGTAATCAGGCCGATAAGATGACAACAAGCCAAGATGAAGGAACTGCAGAAAAGAAGGAAACTGAAGAGGAGGCCACTACGCTGCCATAGGAACGTCTCTCCTAGTTCCCAGTGCTATAACATCACAGTGTGCTAGTAGTTCCCTAGGGTCCTACTCCCCTCTTCTATCCTTTTTTGTCTATGTCAAGCTGTTTGTGATCTTTTGTTTCTTTTTCCACTATGCATCTCTGGATAATATACTTGACTTTAATGATTAATGAACTCCTTTGGCAATGTTTCTAATGCATCATTTGTCTTTGCCTTAAGTTTCTATTATGGTGACTATCATGGGTTTAACGCAAATTGTTTATTTCCCTTTGATATCCTTTACTTGATAAATTGGTTGATCTTTTCGATGATGTCAAAAGAGGGAAGAATGGATAGGAACCTTGAACTATTGGAACTACTGGACCTATAGGAAATCTGAACCCGTTCTATTTCTGAAGGGGAACTTGAATAACTTAGTTCATTTGCTTAGGGAGAATTTGCAACTATTGAATGTTCTATCAATATTTTTTAAAGTTGAAAATCCCTTAGCTCAACTGTTCTCATGAATTTCATGTTCCTATTATACTGCCATGTTCCTTATATTTGTCATCATCAAAAAGGGGGAAATTGTTAGGAAACGGAACTCTGGAACTTCGGTTCCCCTAAGAGTTCCTTTCCTCAGTTTCTCTACTTTTGAAGATGACAAATATTTTGATACTAATGTTTTATCTCAAAGATGTGTTTAGAGAAACCGCATGACAGTTGTTGGAACCATGGAAGCCAAACAAGATAAAGAAACCAAACAAGCAAGCCAAAGGAACCCAGGTGTGCCCAGAAATGCAACACGTGACTTTGCGTTTCCCGAGAAATCTGGGAACACCAAACCTCGGACAAAAGGAGGTGAAAGCGACTTGAGAGAAGCTTCCAAAAGCCTGCCACCATCCAAGAGCAAGACTCCAAGATGCCTAGAACAATGAACCTTGGACAAAGGCACTGAAGCGACAGCTCATAGAGATGTCACTATCCAGAAGACAGTTCCCAAGTGCCCAGATTGTTGAACCTCGGAAGAAGGAAGCTGAAGAACGACTTGGCTGAAGTAGTTGACTAACCTAGAAGGATTCTGAGCTGCCTAGGTTGTTTGCATATGTCAAAGACAACGTGGACCAAGGAGAACCACACATCCTAGGGCAAACTCAATCTGTGGGAACCCAGAGAAGATTAAGCTGCGAAGAATCCTCTATAAAAGGAAGACTAACTCAAGGGTCATCTTCAAGCACAAAAATACGACTCACACACATTAGCAAATATCCAGTGTGAACCTTCAAACAAGATCATCAAAGCAAACCGAGATCAGGAGGAACCAGTCAAGGAATAGAAGAGCTGAGTGCTAAGTTCCTGTGACTGTAAGTGATAGTTCCTAGGTACGAAGGTCTGTTTCTTGGATTGATTATTGATTGTATTAAGTTATCTAGGATTGCCTAACTGTGTGTAAGGCAAAGAAACTATGTGTTTGTTCCTAGGATAAGCTATAACCAAAAGAGATAAGAAATCAAGAAGTAGACCTTGAAATCCTTTCGAAAGAAAGGTAGTGGTTTTTATCCTGGATTGCTAGTTGGCAATCAAAGGTTTCCACTATAAGGAACTTGTCATTTGTTTGATTGTTTATTTCCGCTGCGAAGGGAACTTAGAATCGATATTCTGAGTTCCTTAAGTTATTATCTAACAATCACGATCCTACAACCATCCAATGTTTTACCTCAGTTGTGGACTCAACAAAGAAGGGCTTATAGAGGCAAACCTCATTGGACTCAGCTAGGGTTGGTCTTTGAAATCAACTATCATGTCGGCTTATGATGAGGGTTCAAAGATCAAGTTGATTTCTTTGGGACGAAAGAAGAATGTTTTCTAACACCCATGTTGACGTTAAATCATGAATCATGCTATCATACATTCACACACACAAGAATGAATAATAACTCAGAGGATAAGACATCAAAACGAAATCACATCACACATGACAACATGAGGTAACGGTTCCTTCTTAGTTAACTCATCTTCTCTAGCCAATCATCGGGGTACTTATGAAAGTAGTCCAAACTAGTCAGTCTAAGAACTTCATTCCTAGATACATTCCAAGGGATCAACATAAACATGAAGTAAACATGACGTAAACATGAAGTAAACATGCATGCTTGTGACAAGAATACTTATCTCATTCCTTGGTTCCATGGGACAGTTCCCAATCGCTTTGACTTCACTGTTCCTGGGCATCGTTCCCCCTGAACTGGTTGTCTCGTGTCCTCTGAATTGGGAGTCGTTCCCCTTAAGCTTCAACACTTCCTATCAAACCAAAAGTGAGTTCTCAACTCACTGTTCCTATAGGTTATGAGGGTTAATCTCCATGAAACGCCTCTTCCTAGGTTGTTCCCTCACACCTACCTGCAAAACAAGCTAAGTCTTCTTTTTGGGCACCCAAACAAGGTTGGGTTCCCTTGGGTTAGTCCTAGCACCAAAAGACTCAACAATTTCATAATCCATATAGCGAGAATGCACATAAGGATTATAAAACTTACCTCTCCTGGGTTGCTGTACTCGTTGGCCATTGTTCCTTGATGTAGGAAATTTGCGATCGTTCCTGAAAGCATAGTGCCCACGTTGTTCCCATCTCCCATAGCTTTGCCTAGGCTTCTGCTGTGGAGAAGCCTTTCTTCCTTGAAGCCACGTTTCCTTGTGTGGTGTCTTCCTCTCAGGCCTTGGTTGGTGCCGACTTGCACCTTGTGCAATTGATTTTGCCTTAGGAGCAACGTAGCCTAAACCAGCGGTACTGTTCCCAGTGGCTTGCTTAAGCCAAATCTTGTGCGCTTTCGTTCCTGCATACCAAGATTGGTTAGTAGAACCATTGTTTTCAAGAAGACTTACCTTAGCCTCCAAATGCTTGTTCCGGTCATTGACACTCTGCAACTTTCTTTGTAGAAGGAACAGTTCCTCCTTGTCTTCAGCCTCGACACCTAGTTGTTCCTTAACAAACCACAGCTCATACAACTTTTTCTCATTCTTAAGGTTAGTTGCAACAAGCTCATCAACCCTAAGTTTCATCTTTTCCAACTCAGTTTGGTCAGATGGAACAATTCCCTCCTTAGAACTAGCATTCTCCAAGTCTTCTAAAAGTTGTAACTTTTCTTTCTCAAGACTCTTCACCTTAGCATGCAGTTCCTTATTCTTAAAACTCAGATCTTCAGCATTAGATTTAAGAATAGCACACTCATAACAAGATAAGAACAACTAGCAACATCAAGTTGTTCACTCAACTCTTTCTTTTCCCTATAAACTTTCTCAATAAAGACTATCAGGGAATGCTTGCTATAACCCTTTAATTCATTGTAAATATCAGAGTTGCTTACCTCATCCTCGGAATCAGAAGCACATTGTTCCTTAGCCACCAAACACAACTTGGTATTTGCCCATGACTCCGGTTCAGATTCGGAATCACTTCCCCATGTGGCAACAAAGGCTTTCTCCTTTCCCTTGCCCTTTTCCTTCCTGGAAGAGTCATCATCATCCTCCGACTCCTTCTTCTGGGGACAATCCCTAGCAATGTGCCCCTTTCCTTGACAATTATAGCAAACAATGTTAGGATTCTTCTTGAAAGACTTGCCTTGATCCTTGCTATCCTTGTCTTTCTTGTTGAGAAGGCCCCTCATAGCATTCATGATGAGCGCCACTTCCGGGTCCTTGTCCTTCTTGCCCGCCTTTATTTGCTTCAACGCTTTGGAAACTTTCAAGGCCATCGTTCCCTTCTGGGGACTTTCATCTTCATAAGATTTCAGCTTGTCTACATGAGAAGTGAGAGATCCTATGAGGTGTTCCAAAGGTAAGGAACTCAGATCCTTGGCTTCTTCAATCGCCGTTACCTTAGGAATCCACTTCTTGGGTAGACTTCGCATCACCTTTCGAACTTGATCTTCAGTGGTGTACACCTTTCCCAAACAAGTTAGCTCATTAACAATAACATTGAAGCGAGTAAACATCTCCTTTATGGATTCATCCTTTTCCATCTTAAACAATTCATATTGTTTGACAAGAAGATCTATCTTGTTTTTCTTAACCTCAATGGAACCGTCGTGAGTCGCACACAACATGTCCCACATTTGCTTAGCACTTGTGCAAGACGAAACCCTGCTATACTCACTATCACATAATGCATGGATAAATAGTTTCATAGCCTTGTGGTTCTTAGAGATCACCTTCTTGTCCTCGTCATCCCAATCAGCCTTTGATTTGGGAACGGTCTCACCTTTATCGTTCTCCACGGAAGGAACAACTGGTCCGTCAACTACGATGTCCCAAAGGTCCAAGTCCTCACATTTGATGAAGATTTCCATCCTTTTCTTTCACCAACCGAATTTCTCTCCTTCAAAGAGAGAAGGACGCGCCATTGAGTAGCCTTGACTGTTCCCGTCATGAGTACTCATCTTTTCCTGAAAACTAACACAAATCTAGAGCAACCTTGCTCTGATACCAATTGTTGGATCAAAACCAAGTGTTAGTAACAAAGTAAAGCACTGTTCCTATATAGGGAACGGTACCTTTGCATAACGGAATATCACAAATAACAACACAATCACGTAGAGAGGAAAACCAAATCAATCAACTTGTTGACAAGGAAAAATCTCTACCTCTAGGTGTTATCCTAGCAGGATTTCAAAGTATACTTCTTTTATTGATAGACACGAGCTACACAAGTCAAGCAAAGATCCAACGTAAACTAGATTTCCCTACTAGAATACTCTCTAAGCTTAACAACCCTTAGCACGTATTACCAACTCACAGCAAACTTGAAACTACATAAAAGTTACCTCATTCACCTCAGAAACTTCGCCTATGAAGCTCCTAAAGATCGCAACTCTCCTTGACGTAGGAACGACTCTGTCGTTCCCTTGAGCCAACAGCCTTGAAACTCGCATCTTGAACTCCAAGTTGTGTTCTTGCTTTTCAATGGCTACTTAGAAACCTTCAAAGCTCCTAATGCCGTCTCTCTCTTGGATGCTCCTCTTTCTATCTTGGAAGCATGTCAAACTAGGTTGATAGTGCCTTGTATTTATAGGCCTCCAAAGAATGACAAAAATATAATTTATTTATGGTCTAATCTGATATATTATCTCATAAATAACATTATATCTTTCCATCAAACTATTTCTTAAAGTACCACAAACAATATCTTCCAACTTGACATTATCTTGTTTCCATAAATAGATCTTATCTCTCCATGATAATTCCGACCCATTAATTGCAAGATATAATCTTCACTTTCCTTGTATAAACGTCTCCTTGTGCTCCAAGCAAACATTTGATACCCTAGACGCAATATCTCGCGATTTGCCTCTTTGCTGGGAACGTTGACTGTTTCTCTGCTCTGTTTTTCTTGTTCCCTGGAATCTACATTCCTTCTCTTCTTCTTAAGCTCTGATGTTCTTGTTCCCACTGTTCCCTAGGATGACTGATCCATTGGTCACAACCATTGTTCCCTAAAATTTCTCCAAATAACTCGTATGCTTTCTGTTGTTTGCCCTGAAACAATACTTAAGAACAAACCATCAAATGCATGGTGTTTATCATCATCAAAACACCTAAGGTTCCTTGAGGGAACCTTCTTTCAACATCCTCTGTTTTCATTGCTCCTAGAGTTATCAATCCACTTAACGCGTTTGTTGTTGTTTATGCCCGGGAATTTGCAGGATGAGGCGAGACTAAGGGAGGTGTTGACGTTGGTTGTTTTCATTCCCTGGAAGCGCCGGGAGCGATCCCGGCGCTTCCGACCGAAGCTGAAGTCCTCAGCCTCATCAACAAGAAGTAGAAAGAAGACAAGAAGACTTTGCTCATCAAAATTTCCAGCTAGTTTGCATTTGGTTTCTCTTTTTTTAATTCTGTTATTTTGGTGGCCTTTGTTTGGTTTTGTTAAAAAATATTATCTTGACGTTGGTTAATTGGAAATTATGGTTGGATGTTAGTTGGTTTAGTTTTGTGAGACATGTAATCTCATAAAAAAAAAGTAAAAATAGATGAACAAAAAGTTAACAGGAAACTTGACGTTAAAGGATCCGGTGGTTAATCCGAACTGTCCGCTAACCTACAATAACCCGACCGACTTGACTTGTAACCCGAAATGATCGAACCTGTCCTAACCTGAACCCGAAATGACTGAATCCGAACCCGACTTGACCGACCCGATTGACAGCTCCATTTAGAATAAACAATAAAGAAAGGAAATTTCAAACGTGGAGAGGGGATTTTCAAGAAGAACAAATTTATTTTTGAAAAGAGTTTTATTGGGATTATATTGTCTCCATTATCACTTCTCAACTAATTAATCAACAACCGTATATTTTTTAAGTTATGAACTTCTTTTCAATAGGTTTTTTTAGTGTGCTCTAAGAATTCTTTTTTTTAGTAATAATTTGTTTAGACATTAGTTTAATTTTCTTTTGTTAAGGATTTATCCATTATCTTTTAGAAAATAATTTGAAAATAATTTTCTATTTTAGCTTCTTAGTATGTGCTCATGGACACACACTAGAAAAATCGTTATATTGATTTATTTTAATGTAGAATAACACTAATTTACGAACCAGAAAAAAGATGTCAATCTATTAAAAGAATTGATGAGTCACATCCATGGACACTTGCAATGTGCAAGAAGAGGTTTAATTAATTTTTTTCTATCTTTTTTTATATAAAAAAAAAAGAACAGATGGACTAATAGAATTGATGATGCAGTAATTGATATTTTGTGGTGAAAAATGAACAGGTGGTCAATCAGAATCCGATCCGGACATAAAATGACAATGATCATTCGAACCGGGCGAAGTATCAAAAAAAGTGCGAGCTAGATTTGTATAGGTGAAAGAGGTTTTTTATTATTTAAGAAATTTTATAATAACTAGGATATTATAAAAAAATTAGTAATGATGAAGATTTATTTTGAAGATATTTAGCATTTATGTTTTTAATTTGACAATAATTTTCCATGATAAAAAGAAAAAAGTAAAGGTAAAGTTTAAGAAAAAAGCAATAAGATATGTTTCAATCTTGTCTCATCAGCATGTTTTATGTTCAAAAATCCAAGTGGGAAATCAAAATAAAGGGAGACTGAATCCTAGTTCGTTGCCCCCACATGTCGTATTTTCTTCACAAGGGTATATAGAATATTAAACTGCAACCAACTCCACGTTGGTCCAGCTGGTAACGAGGTTTGGCCGCTTAAGCGTCCTTACTATGAGGTCTCGTGTTCGAGACCCCGGGATGGCGTGTATGCAGCAACGTGGGTTAGGAGGAGCCGCCGCCCTAATGAGTTCGTTCACACTCCGATCCGGACGTATGCAAAAATTACCGAACCGGGCGAGGGCTCAGCCCACCAAAAAAAAGAATATTAAACTGCATAAAGGAATATAAGTAGAGATGATAAAAGATGAATGAATATGTTCAATTGATTGACCGATCCATTTTTAAATATGAATGAACTTAATTAAAAATTTAATAATTTGAAATAATAGAATATGAATCTGATTCGTATTCGATCAATCTGATTAACAAGTAAATGTAAGGTATTAGTAATATATTACAGTAAATATATATAATGATGAGATATTGATACTTGTAACTTGTTTAATTATCCTAAAATAGAATCTCATTATACTTGTATCAATTTTCAAATTCAACAATATATAATTTATTACAACGTAAATTACACAAAATTATGATTTTGATGTACTAATCTCAATTATATAAATAATTAGGTTTATTTTAGATGATTTTAGTTTATTTTGACATTTTTATATTATTTTTTTACTCATTAATAATATTTTAAAAATGAATTGATAATTTAAAATGACGATTTTGACGTGTTGCGTCAACTCGAACCGCTCGATGATCTAATAACCCGATATGACTTGACATGTATTTTAAATTGACCCGAATCATACTCAACCCGAACCCAAAATGATCAAATTTGAACCTGACTTGACCAACCCAATCAACAAGACTTAAACAACCCAATCAACAAGACTTAAACACAACCACAAAATAATATAATCACTTTTTTTTCCCTTTCGCGGACTCTAGAAAAAGCATGAAGCTCATATTTTTTTAATTTTCCTTTAGAACTACATGTTTAAATGGATCCGACTTTTATTGACTTATTTTCTATTTGATTAAAGAGTGTGATTAAACACGTACGTCCTATTAATTAAGTTTCATTAGCCAATTTTTCATTTTAATAAAATTCGCAGAGGGTGCTCTTTTTCTTTAAAAAGAAAAGAAACTGTTCATTTGATTTTCTTTTTAATATTCCAAACAATGCAATTGCAAGTCGGGTAGCAAATGGTTTACAAAATGAATCTTCATCATAAATTTATATGATATTTAAATTACATATATGTATATGAAACATCATCAGACTTGATTATATTCCTATCAATGACTACTAGATAGTGAACACTAATCATAGTAAACATTTAGCTAAACACATATTAAACCAAGCACATAATATAGGTATGCATATCTCCTTTAAACTACCCAAGAATATCGATCAAATATTAAAAACGTGTGTAATTGTCATGTGAAAATATATAATAGGGTGAGAAATGTGAATAAATCCTAGTCTTTGGATGACAAATAAATCAAAAACTATGATTAAATTTTTATTAAAAGGTCATGTGCCATGTAGATGACCTGATTTTTGGGAGTTTGACCGGTCAACATGACTGATCAAACCAGTCACCGGCGTTGACCATCGGAGCTCCGACGTTGACCGGTCAAAGTTTTTTTTAGGCACAATTTTTGGCTTGCGATTGCATGTACATTGTTTTTTGCTTGTACATGCATCGATATTGACTTGTATGTGCATTGATATTGCATAAAATATGTATATGATTTTTGACTATATGTGTGACTTTGTGTATGTGAAAACTCATGCACTTCTCAGCATGTGCATATGTTTTAGCTTGTGTGCATAGATTTTGACATATATTTGCATCTAAATTCTAATTGTGTGTATTATTTTCTTGGGTTGAAATGTGCATGAGTTTTGGCTTGTATGTGCATATATTTTGAAGTGCATGTCTTTTTTGTTGTATGTGCATCTAAATTCCATAAATTCTATATAGGGTTTTGATTATATGTGTGACTTTGTGTATGTGGAAACTCATGCACATACATGTAAAAACTTATGCATGCATTTTACAGAATGTGCATATGTTTTGGCATGTGTGTATAAATTTTGACCTGTATGTGCATCTAAATTCTACTTGTGTGCGTTATTTTCATGGGTTGAATTGTGCATGAGTTTTGGCTTGTATGTGCATACCCTTGAAGTGCATGTCTTTTTACTTGCATGTGCATGTAAATTAAACTAGGCGTGCATAGGGTTTGACTATATGTGTGACTTTTTATAAGTGGAAACTTATGCACACACATGTAAAATCTTATACACTTTACAGATTGTGTATAGGTTTTGTCTTATAAGTGCATGAATTTTGAATTGTCTGTGCATCTAAATTTTACTTGTATGCATTGTTTTCTTGGCTTGATATGTGCATGAGTTTTTGACTTGTATGTGCATATCATTTGAAACACATGTCTTTTTGCTTTTGCTTGAATGTGCACATGTCAAAACTTATGCACATACAGTGTGCAACTCATGTACATTTTCTCTAGAAAACAATGCATATTTTTACAATTTTTAGATGCACATACATGTCAATATTCACATACAGGCTAAAATGTATGCACATGCCATCTCAAACAAAAAAATAATTTTGGAAAAAAGTTGGGCTACGAAAAATAGAATCGAAAAAAATAATCGGTCAACATCTTATAAAATTATACAAGTCAATATTTATGCACACACAAGTAAAAAATGGTGCACATGCCAGCACAAGCAAAAAGTGGACCTGAGGAAAAAAAAAGGGCCGAAAAAAAAAACTTAGGTCGGACAACGCCTTATAGAATTTTGATGCACATATAGGACACTATAGATGCACACACAAGCCAAAATGTATGCACATACCATCTTAAGTCAAAAAGTGGCCCCGAAAAAAAAATGGTCAAAAAAAAAATTTTGACCAATTAATTATCCACTTAAGTGATCATGTACATGACACATGACCACTTAAATGATAGTCTAATCCTAGCCTTTGAATTTAAAAACTAAGAGATATTCTCATTTATTCCCCTAATGTTCATTCTCACCGGATCCGTACCCTTATGGAAAAACCGTTCCTCCTTGATCCTTTGGTACGGTCGACAGAAGAGCTCCAAATGTCCTTCCTTGTCTCCATATGGACACATGTAGGTAAATAGCAAATGTCACTACTTCTCCTATTGTTTATATGTAAGAAGTTAAGTCAATTCACGTACGAAGTGTGAACCATTCTAATACATTTTTTTGCGGACGAGGATATTTAAATTTTACTCTAATTTCCTATTGTATATCTATGATATTATGAAGTCAAAATAAAACCACGATATCTTGAATAGAGAAACTGAGGACCATATGAGTTAGATAGCAAGGATTAAAAATTGTATGGGCTTATAGGTTTCGAATTAATTAATCACGTGACTTGCGTCTTGTATAATTGTTTTTCAATCCTTCCTTGACAAATTAATGCTGTATATATACTTCCTCAACTATATGTTAGCTAAAAATTCTAAGCAACTAGATATCGAAGTCCGTGCTTCGCACGGGCCATTTGTGTATATGTAGTGTCACGATATAAATATGAGTTTATAATATATGGATCGTTGTTTAATGTTAGACATATATTATGTGATATGCAATGAAATGATTCGTTGTTTTATGTTAGACATATATTATTTGTAATACGCGCTTCTACTTCTATGTTTGCATGTAAATGATACTTCTTATTTGTGGAATATTTTAAATATTTGAATTGAGTTGATTATTTTAAATATTTGAATTCAAGGATGATTGCACTTTTTAAATTTTTTTGGGAGAAGGGAAGAAGGGCTATGAATAAATATCTAAACTTTTTTATTCAAACAGTTGCGAGTTGACATCTCATAGCATTATCAATGTCTACAGGGAATTGTTTTGCTCAAAGTTGGCATCTCATAGCATTATCAATCTCTACAGACAACAAAGAAATGCAACTCATCAATAATCAAGATGTTGACAGTGACCCTTTAAAAGGAGATCATATTTATATATTCTTTGCCCAAATATAATAATTATTTGAAATTAAGGACATATATAGAACATATATGTTTCGAAGATAATTAGTATGATCAATTTCCAATATTCCCAACTAACTGAAATTTGATCAAACCTTTTATGTTCGAATTATATTCCCAACAAACTTGCTCGACCCATTGAACATTTGTGTGGTGGGCTCCGGCGACCGCTACCTAGTGTTCGCCCAAAGCTTCGGCACAGACCAGTCCGCCTGGCAGCGCGTCCTCCCTTACTTCACGTCGTCCTACAAGGTGGTGCTCTACGACCTGATCAAGTGAATGTGTTGACACGTTGTGGTGAAATTTTACCTTGAAAAGTCATAGAAAACATGAGACTTTAGGATTTTCCTGATATATATAAACTTCCCTCTTAATTCTGTTACACGTCTGGTGTAGGCTTCAAAGTGGCTAGACAATTGGTTCACTGACTGCAACACACAACATTCAGAAATGTTGCGTCATGAATTCTGGAAACCACTGAATATAAGTCGAAAAACACCAGGTCCTCTATTCATGTATGTTATAACTTACAAACATTATACCTCCAACCGAGCAGCTGTCACTTTGTGTTGCCTCTTTGAAGCCATTCCCTGAAGTTGCTCCACAACAAATACTACCAACACAATAGTTTACAGTAGATACATGTGGTCCTTGGAAGCATTTCTTTTCCTTCTCTTCTCAATATAAAGGATACGCCAGATCAGAATGCTCATTTCAAACTGCTATATATCACCAGAAATCGATAATCAACAATGATAAACAAAACAAAATTACAGGCAAACTCTCATATTTCATCACAATCCACAAATAGGATACACCTAAGACAACAAACAAGTACAGAAGAAAATGTTTACAATAAAATATTAGAGGAATCATACTTGTTATTGTTGCTGTATTTTGGTTACCCATATCTTTTATCATGTCTAGTGATCCACTTCCTAAGAAATAGAAACAACCCAGATCAGGAATTCATACATTTTAGAGCAACAAAAAAACGGTGCAAGATCACATAATTCTATAGCTTGCTACCATTATGATGGTGATTGAGCTCCAAGGTCACATATTAACACATATACTTTGCCACTCGACTTTACACTTAATTACCTTCCCAAAGAGTAAACGATAGATTATCGAATCCAATTTCAATCTTCAAAGTGACAGAATCCCAGCTTATATTCACACACCTGGTAAGTAAGAGATCACCATCATCAAGGTATATAACAATATAATACCAGACATGCTCAATATATTTCTGAAGGCCCAATTCTGGAAAAAGAAAGCATTGCATCCCAGTCAATTAAGCATATATAATGGCATAGCTCACATGAAATAGAAATGAAACGAATATCTCTAAAAAGTGGCACAAATGGACCATTATGAAAAGGTCTAGAAGTGATGCCAGAAAATATTGTGAGCACTAATTGGTCCTTCCACAGTAATATTTTAGTACAATTCGAGAACATTATCGTCATGTATAAGCTTTTCAATTGGAATAACAGAACATAGAAAGGAATAAAAGAAAACCATAATTAATCAGTTTAAGCCAGTCAAGGTTCTTACTTGATATTCCTCTTCTCCACTTGGGCCCTTGAATGGAAGTAACTTCACCTTTGGTTGCTCTAATGAAAAAAACTATTGAAATTCCACCTTCAATACCATGATCTTTTCTTAAACGGTGTCTTACCTGCAAATATAGTTTCCATCAATAAAGAAATGATATTGCATGCACGACACAAATCTTACTTGCATAAATGTCAGCAGCAAGAAGATTTCCACACAATGAAGTTAAATCAGCCAAGCAAGACAAGCTTTTGTTGATTGCGTGGGTCTCCTTCAATCTTTCCCCAGTTGCCCCACTCTTGGAGAGTCATTCACTTCTGGCAAGATCTATGAGATTTAAGACACCCTGAACTTGTTGTCGGTGTTCTAAAAAAAATCCAAAATATGAGTATTAGAAAAGCAAATGCCAAGTAAACTGAGACACAACTAAGGCAGAGCTCTACCTCATTGACACCAGAAATTCCTAGTGTAAACACAAAATGACTTCTTGATGATTGTTCATTCATTTGTGTCTTGCCAACAGAACTGAATACAACACAATCAAAAAAGAAAAGAAAAGTAATCAGGAAAGTGCAACATTAAAAAGGCTAGCAGCAAATTCTATATCCCTAGTATGCAATATCCACCTTCACAATTTTATCATGATTGGATATTATGCATCCTTGAAGTAAATTCCTCCATTTAAAAAGCAAAAGAAAAGCACCAGCTAAGAAAGGGAGTAGAACAGTAATTGGGAAAGTGTGACATTACAAAAGTTACTGCAAGGAGGCGTAATATCCCGCAAAAGTCCCATGTTCTTAAATTTGTATACCAACAGTGATTAATGCAGAAAAGGTTTTTAAAGCTTCAACAATTAAAATGCAAGAGCAAAGTAATCGAGAAAAATGTTAGCAGCAAATTTGACATCATCAATAATACACGGATGCATAATATCCAAGCAAAAGACCCATGGTCTTCAATTAGCCCTGCAGTGAATAAGGAGTGTGGAAAGATTTAGTAGACAAAAGAAGCCCAAATACAGCACTAACCAACATAATATCATCATACCTAGAATTATTTGGAAATTCATATTAAGTTGACCCTCTTCAACAGGTATCTGAAAGATTAGATGTTGATGAACAGTCAGAACCTCAAATACCAAAATAACAGTTAAGATTATATGAATCTGATAATCCTAGGACAAAAGCAAATATCTCAGTTATACAGTTATACATCAGCCTTCCACTTTGACTAATATCACAAAGAGGAAAGAGCAAACTATGTTATTTACATCAGGAAAATATCACATAAGTTGCTTATGAATCTATGAAATAGAAGATAATTTGGCGTTTTAATCAAATTGTATGATTAAAACGCCAAATTATCTTTTTTTCAAGCCAAACAACACCAAGTTTATAGAGCATCTCAATCCCAAATCATGTTCCATGAAGTGTTGCTTTAAACTAAAAGTTCTTGAAAGCTGATTGTTCACTGACCAAGCCAGATTTATATGTGGCTTGTTCAAATCTGTAAAAACAGAAACCAAAGAATAAATGCAAAACAATAGAAACAAACGACAACATTTTCCAGTAAAATTCCCAATAAAAACCTAAAATGGCATTTCATATCATAAATATCCTCATCTCGAACAAACACTAACCTGGAAAGAGTGTTGCGGTTTGAAATCGCATATCCTCATATTTGCATATGTTTAACAAAAAAAAGAAAAATCAAGATCAGCAATATCAGCGAATTGCAGACAGTACCTAATCTGTAGTAAATAAAATAAATTATGGAATTGTGAAGCAGGATAACCTGGAGATCACATCTTCTCTTAATTGCATATCATGAGAAAGCCACGCGCAAGATAGATCGTGGTCATCAGTGTCACGAAATTGCAGCGATTGCAAGAATCGCATCCAGATTTTCGCAGAACAAAAGAAAATGATCGAAAGGTTGGGATCCACTTTACCTTCCCCCACATTCTTCAGGATTTTCTTCATCGTTTCCCTTGATCTGAACGCCATCTCCCACAAAATCCCTCTCAAATGATTTCACACTCAGAGCTGCATTAGGGTTTAGCAAACTCAACATCAAAATCCACAATCGACTATCGAGAAATTGGAAAGGAACTCAAAAATAATCATACAATCATACGCAAGACGATAATAGCTACCTACCGGAAAGAGGCGAAGGGTTGTGTATTCGTTAGTCGTCGCCACCGATGTTGCTCGAAGAGGCCAGTTGAGGCATCGTAGAGTGAGAGAAGGGCGTTTAGGTTGGATGTTAACGTCTGATTTGGAGTTGGAAGGGCAGTCTGACTTAGAGTGCAACAGTAATAGCTATTGTAATCCAACTGGGCCCAAGGCCCAAAATGCTAGTTATATAGATTGTTGTCTCTGGCCCATGTAACACACAATTTGTTGAGTTAGGTCTGCTTAAGTTTTAAGTTTAAGTGTTTGGAGGAGGGCATTAAATTGATAAGAAAGCCAACTTTTAAATATATATTGATTACAAATAACCCAGCCTATTGTTATTTACCCCATATAATTGTTTTTCTTGTAATTCCAAAATAGAAAAATCTAGTTATCAATTTATCATTCATTTTCTTACAATTTTTTCCTTTGTATTAAAGAAGAAGAATAAGCCAAATTGTTTAAAGGTTTGAAATTAAGGAAGTACATATTTCATTATTTTCTACAAAGGTCATTCGAAATTAAATATAAACCTCGTGAATATCTAAAGTCTCGAGTATTTGCTGCTAACATACGACTATGAGTACGATATAACTCTAACAACAATTTTTTATCTTAATTCTTTTTTTTGGAGCGTTAGTACAAAGTAATAAAGAGGTAAACACAATTTTGGCGAAAGGCTCCGATGGAGTCCCACACAAAATAAGTAGTAGTAAGCTAGAAATGTTATAAGTGGATTCACAAGACTCTTGCTTTTGGTAGAAAGGGTAATGTTGATGTTATTTGTATAGGGTGGTGCCCATATATCGATCATAAATGTGTAATTTAATACCTCTTCCACTCCTTGGATCCCCTTGTTCTCACGCAATATAAGTGACACACCCACATCATCTAAATTGACCCGCATAACTCTATTCAATTTCAAACTTATCAAGGTCTATGATTTGTTACATTGCAACTTGATTTAATTGTGTGACATTTTCAAGTTGTAATTAGTTTCACATGGGAAATAATATATTTAGCGTGAGGTATTACAATAACCGTGCAAAGATAAACTACATGAAAACTATGGATAAATATACCAAATATTTTCAAACAATCTAAAAATAAAATCCTATAAACAAAAAAATTGTTACTTTCCAAACAAAATACGGTATAACTTTATACGACCATGACACTTTTAAAAAACAATCTCTGACGAATTGTAGTTACAATTTCGCCATCACCACAGTATCACAACAAGACTTCACCATTATCCTAACCTTGATATCTACATCTAACAATGAAATGCTATGTACACAACCAACAACATCTGAAATAAAATAGTTTGTTATCACATGACAAAACTCCAGGTCTTGATGACTATATAACATAATTCTACCAAAAGTTATGGCCAATTGTGGGAAACTCAGTTATTTCAGCTATTCATTCATTTTTTCACTATGGACAAATGTTTCGTGAATGTGCTTAGTCTTTTATTACCTTAATTCCAAAAAAAAGAGACTCCTACAATCATAAATCACTATTAGCCAATTAACCTTTGCAACACTATATTCAAAATTGATGGCCAGTAGACTGAAATCTATTCTACCAAAACAAATAAGTCCACTACAAGGTGTCTTTGTCCAGGGCCGTCTAATTCGAGATAACATTTTGATTGCACATGAGATTTTCATTCCTTTCATAAAAAGAAAATAAGGTAAGAAAGGATGGATGGCTTTGAAGCTAGATATAAAAAAGGCTTATGATAAACTTGATTGAATTTCATAAAACAAATTCTCCTAAAGTTTTGTTTTGCTGAGTCTTGGGCAAACCTTGTTTTGACATGTATTACCTCCACCTCGTTTTCAATCTTTGTTAACAACGAATCAGGTGATTTATTTTACCCATCCTGTAGATTAATAAATAGCGCCATTCATCTTCATCCTATCTATGGAATATCTCCACCTCGTTCAAAACCTCGTTTTGACATGTATTACCTCCACCTCGTTCTCACCCTGTCTTAATCTACAGGATGGGTAAAATAAATCACCTGATTCGTTGTTAACAAGGACTGAAAACGAGGTGGAGGTAATACATGTCAAAACAAGGTTTTGACCTGATTTGAAGATGAATGGAGCTATTTATTCAATGAATCAGTCTTGGGCAAACCTCGTTTTGACACTTTCCCTTAATAAATAGCGCCATTCATCTTCATCCTATCTATGGAATATCTAGTGCGGACCCTTCCATTTGAATCACAATAGCGAAATCGAAGAATTGGTATTCAACTGACTCGAAATGACACTTGTATACATTTCCTTAATTTTGCAGATAATAGTCTTGTCCTTGCAAATGCTTCTCAAGCAAACATGTTGTATATAAAATCAATTCTTGGCGACTTTACCATAAAATCAACCTTATTTATTAAGGGAAAGTGTCCCATGATAATAGTTTATAGGGTGAGAATTGAGAATAAATCCTAGCCTTTGGATGTCAAATAAACCAAAGGCTAGGATTACACTTTCATTGACACATGACATGATTTTTGAGAGTTTGACCGGTCAATATGACTGGTCAAACCAGTCACCGACAGTCAATGTCGAAGTTCCGGCGTTGACTGGTCAAAGTTTTTTTTTCGCTCATTTTTTTTCAAACACAATTTTTGGCTTGTGACGGCATGTGCATTGGTTTTGGCTTTTATATGCATCGATATTGACTTGTATGTGAACTGATATTGCACAAAATATGTATAGAATTTTTTACTATATGTGTGACTTTGTGTATGTGAAAATCCATGCACTTCTCATCATGTGCATATGTTTTGGCTTGTGTATGCATATATTTTGACCTATATGTGCATTCAAAATTTTACTTGTGTGCATTATTTTCTTGGGTTGAAATGTGTATGAGTTTTGACTTGTATGTGCATATCTTTTGAAGTACATGTCTTTTTTTATGTATGTGCACCTAAATTCCATAAAATATGCATAGGGTTTTGACTATATGTGTGACTTTGTGTATGTGGAAACTCATGCATATACATACAAAAACTTATGCATTCCACAGAATGTGCATAGGTTTTGACTTGTGTGTGCATAAGTTTTGACTTGTATGTGTATCTAAATTCTAGATGTGTGCGTTGTTTTCTTGGGTTAAAATGTGCATGAGTTTTGGCTTGTATGTGTATATCTTTTGAAGTGCATGTCTTTTTGGCTTGTATGTGCATACTGCTGGGCCTAGCATCCCCCTTGGAAGATGGATCGAGCAAAACGAGCCCAGGCCTAGGACAGATCGGAGGAACAGGGGAGAGTCCAGAGGAGGCGTCGAAGCTTCTCTGGTCGAACACTATCCGACAGGTCGCGAAGATCCCGCAGAGAATTAAATGCTTAGTTTGAGCAACGGCCACAACATTCAAACACCACCGTAATAGCATCAATTAATGGCAGAATCCCTGCAATCACTCCTGGCGTTGAAGATACGATAGGATTAAATCATAAACGGTAAAAAGGAGAAGGACTTACCATATATGAGGGAGGAGAAGATAAAGAAGGGACACTCACTCGAACTTGCTCTGAAAGAAAACGGAGACACACTTGCTCTAGCCTAGCTCACCAGGAGTCAATCACACCTGTTTTCCGCCGATCGAAACCTAGAAGTCACCGGTCGAGTTCAATAAAATCCCTTGTCTTACTACGATAAGTTGTATCTCCATTCGATTCGATCAATACTATATCTAATAAAATCATCTCGCTATTTCATATTTTATTTTTACTCGTTGATTATCTACTTGGTTTGGATTGATTTCTATCACCCGATCGACTAGTTACCCCGTCTAAGGCGATTTAGGTCGTCTGATCTTTTCGCCCCAAAACAATTTGGCGCCCACCGTGGGGCAACTTGCCGATCACCCTTTCGAAACTTTCCAACCATGACTATCGACCCACCTACCAACACTGAAGAACCGCGTCTCGAAGACGAAACCCAAGCTCCAGGAAACACGACCGAAAATCCTACTCCAACCCAATTCCAAGAGCTTTCCCAAAAAATGACCGCCCTCCAAGAGGAACTAGCCCAGCAACGCCAAAAGACCGAAACCCTAGCCGCCCTATCGACCCAATCCGAGGCCGAAATCGCATAGCTAACTCGTGAAAATGAGTCTCTTAAGTCGCAGGTACAATCAATGGCCTCAGGGTCTAGGAACATGCCCATCCACAGCAGCGTCCGAACGCGCCTCGATATGGATAGCATTGAGCCGACACCTGCGAGCATACGACGGCCCAGACACACAGAGGGTACATCTCGAATTCCTTTTGCTAATCCATTTTCGACTAACAATGTCACATTTTCCACACCGATCGGGTCGGCAGGGGCCCGAATCGACGAACCGCAGGTTACCAATCCGCCGGATGTCCTAGCTCTTTTCCAGTAGACGCTCGACCGACACATGAAGACGATCAACGATCGCTTCAACAGATTTCCAGGAGTCCTACAACCAATCGAGAGAGAAGCGTCCGGCGGATTCGAAGAATCCCCGTTCGTCGAAGAAATCGCTAGGGTCGAGATCCCCAAGAAGTTTCATCTCCCCAACATGGCGACATTCAACGGCACCAGCGACCCAGATGACCATATCTCTCTCTATAAACAAAAACTAATGGCTGCATCTGTTTCAAGGGAGAGCCGCGAGGCCGTCATGTGCAAAAGCTTTGGCACGACCCTCGCGGGTCCCGCACTAACTTGGTTTATGCGTTTGCCTCAGGGAATGATTGCATCATTTACGGATCTGATTAACTCTTTCAAGAGTCAGTTCGCCAGCAGTCGGAGGCTCGAGAGACAATCGAGTGACCTCTACCGAGTCCAACAAAGGTATAACGAACATCTCCGAAATTACCTCAACAGGTACAATAAAGAGAAAGTGGTGATCCCCCATTGCGACGTCACCACCTCCATTGAAGCATTCCGACAAGGTCTGGTCAAAGACAGCAATCTCTACAACGAGATCACCAAGTACCCGTGTAGAAGTTTCGAAGATGTCCAGGCCAAGACCATGGCCGAGGTAAGATTGGAAGAGGACCGTGAGTCGCGTAAAGCCTCACACGGACCCGATCCGTCTGATCGTAAAAATCCCTCCGACAACCGTCGAGACAGACGTCCTCACCCCTATTCTCGTAATCGAAACGAGCCGAACCAGGTAAACTCTTTCCAAGACAGGTCACAGGATTGGAGAGACGGTCCGGCGTTGCCTCCTAGGGTCCAATCTTATAACTTCAACGTTTCCGTATCGGAGCTCGTCAAGAGATTCGACAAGTATGGAAAAGAGGTAAGATGGCCCCGAAAGAGCGATCGACCGGACGTCAAGAAGAACATGAGTCGATGGTGCGAGTTCCATGGCGACGACGGTCATTCGACCGACGAGTGCATCACCCTACGAAAGGAAGTCGCTAGGCTGCTCGCACAGGGGCTCCTATGCGACGTAATCTCGGAGCGGGCAAAAGCCACCATGGAACGACGAGATCAGGTAAAACAAAACAAACCCCCATCTCCCATCCATACAAAAGTTGTCAATACTATTTCAGGTGGTTCGGACATATGTGGAAACACATACTCCGCGGCTAAACGGCATGCAAAGGAAAGCAAGGGTGATAAACCCGAGGCGTCAGGATTCAAGCTAAGAAAGACCTCCGACCTTCCGACGGTCACGTTCGACGAGTCCGACTCCGATGGGTCGGATAGCCATCACGATGGTCTGGTAATCTCTTTGTCCATTGGTAATTGCTTAATACGAAGAGTACTAATCGATACATGGAGTTCAACCAATCTTTTAACCCTCGATGCCCTTAAAGAAATGGGTATGACTGAGAACGACTTAATCAAAAAGTCGACCCCACTGGTCGGGTTTAGCGGTGAGGTTAAGCATATGACTGGCAAAAACATTCTAGCCACCTACGCTGGAGGAGTCAACCAACAGGTGAAATTCTTAGTCCTGGATTGTCCGTCTCCCTATAATTGTATTCTTGGCAGGCCATGGATACACGCTATGAAGGCGGTACCCTCGACGTATCATTAAGTCATCAAGTTCCCCACTGAATGGGGAGTCCAAGAAATCAAAGGAGATCAAAGGACCGCTAAGGAGTGCTACGTCGCTTCTATGAAGAGTGCAGTCGAATACAAGACCGCATAGCAACCATAGAGCGGCGAAGGACCTAGTTGGTACGTCGAACCAGAAATGGAAAAGCTCGACGAGATCGTACTAGATCCTTCAAAGCCAAACCAAACGGTAAGGGTCGGGTCGGACCTAGACGACTCGACCAGACAATAACTCCTCGATTTTCTCAAGACCAATGCCGACTGTTTTGCATGGTCGCATGAGGACATGGTCGGAATATCTCCAAATATTATTACTCATAAATTAAATGTAGATCCATCTCATCCCCCTGTCAAGCAGAAACGCAGGAAGTTCTCCCCCGAGCGGAACAAGATAGTCAACGACGAAGTCAAAAGCTTATTAAAAACAGGGAAGATAAGGGAGGTCCACTACCCCGAGTGGCTGGCCAACGTAGTCGTAGTCCAGAAGAAGAATGGCAAGTGGAGAGTTTGCATCGACTTCACAGATCTCAACAAAGCTTGTCCTAAAGACTCGTTCCCACTTCCCCACATTGACGCCATGGTCGACGCTACGGCAGGACATGAAATGCTTACCTTCATGGACGCTTTCAGTGGCTACAACCAAATCCTCATGGAACCCGAAGATCAAGAAAAAACGGCATTCGTCACTAGTGAAGGTATCTATTGTTACAAAGTAATGCCTTTTGGTCTAAAAATTGCAGGGGCTACCTATCAACGACTAGTCAACAAGATGTTCAAAGACCAGATTGGGGACACGATGGAAGTCTACATAGACGACATGTTGGTCAAGTCAAAAAAGAAAGAAGATCATATAGACCATCTTCGCGACAGCTTCGAGGTGCTAAAAAGGTACAACATGAAACTAAACCCTACTAAGTGTTCCTTCGGAGTGTCGTCAGGAAAGTTCTTGGGGTACATGGTGACACAAAGAGGAATAGAAGCCAGCCCAGAACAGATCAAGGCTCTCATCAACCTTCGATCCCCCCGATGCATCAAGGACGTACAGAAACTTATAGGTCGGATAGCAGCCCTGAATAGATTCATTTCAAAGTCGTCCGACAAGTGCAAACCCTTTCACGACGCTCTCAAGAAGAACAAGTCCTTTCAGTGGACAGAAGAACACGAGGCAGCGTTCCAAAACTTGAAGGAATACCTGGCCAGTCCCATGCTACTAACCAAACCTAAAGGCGATGAGCCCTTATTTCTATATCTAGCAGTGTCAGAATCAACCGTAAGCGCAGTACTGGTCAGAGAAGAAGATGGCAAGCAGTCACCGATATACTACGTTAGTCGGACACTGTTACCAGCAGAAACGAGGTATTCGTCACTTGAAAAGCTCGTACTATCATTGGTGATGGCCTCGAACAAACTCAAACCTTATTTCGAATTCCATATTATTACTGTTCGCACTAATCATCCCATGAGAGCCATCATGAGGAAACCTGAGTTCACAGGACGAATGACCAAATGGGCTATACACCTCAGCGGTTACGATATCGAGTATGAGCCCAGGACATCGATCAAGTCGCAAGCCTTAGCCGACTTTGTGGCCGATTTCAGTCCGACCCTAGAGCAAGAAGCCACAAGAGAGGCGACACAACTGCTCACGACAGAAGAAACAGGCACATGGGAACTCCACACAAATGGTGCGTCAAACGCCAGAGGATCAGGGCTAGGGGTCGTGCTGAAATCGCCACAAGGGGACAAGATAGCTCAGGCCGTAAGATGTGAGTGGGACGCTACTAACAACGAAGCTGAGTATGAAGCGCTCATATTCAGACTCATCATGGCTCGCGACCTAGGGGTCCGAGAGATCGAAGTCGTTTGCGACTCCCTGCTGGTCGTGAACCAGATACAAGGGTCGTACAGCGCTAAGGACGTCATAATGATAGCCTACCTGGAGGTAGCCAAGAAGCTGATCGGACAATTCCAAACATTCGACATCAGACATGTACCCAGGGATCTTAACTCCCAAGTTGACGCACTTGCCAACCTAGGATCCGTCTTGGACCCGAAATAATTTCCATACATACCATTAGCACACATCATGACGCCAGCCGTCCCAAGAACACCCGTCGAATCTACCACACCACTAGAAGAGCTCGTCGCCATGGAGATAGGCGATCGACCAGAAGAAGGCATCGTCAACACCGACGACGACTGGACGCTACCCTACATCAGGTGGTTAAAGGACGGCAACCTGCCTGACGACAAAACGGAAGCAAAAAGGCTCAAGGTACAAGTACTCTCTTTCGATATCATAGATAACATCTTGTATAAAAGGTATGTCACAGGGATACTCCTACGATGCCTTAAGACTCTAGAAGCCGGACGCATCATGCAATCGCTACACGAAGGAGAATGTGGAAACCATACCGGTGGACGAAGTCTCTCGGGGAAAGCCCTACGAAACGGATACTACTGGCCCACGATGAACAAAGACGCTATGGAATACACCAAGAAGTGTGACGCCTATCAGCGGCATGCACCCGTCCATCATCAACCTTCAGAGCTCCTCCACCCGACTCTGGCTCCATGGCCCTTTATGAGGTGGGGAATGGACATCGTCGGGAAGCTCCCGTCCGCGTCGGGTCAAAGAGTCTTCTCCTTGGCCATGACGGATTACTTTTCCAAGTGGATCGAAGCCGAAGCCTACAGAGAGGTAAAAGATCAACACGTCATTTCATTCATAAAATGCAATATCCTATGCAGATTTGGTGTCCCAGCAGAAATCGTGTGTGACAATGGCTCCCAATTCATCAGTCATAAGACTCGAGCCTTCTGCGATCGATAGAACATCAAGTTGGTCACGTCCACACCTCGGTATCCGCAATCCAACGGACAAGCCGAATCCAGCAACAAAACCATCATCAACAACCTCAAGAAACGCCTCACTGGGGCTAAGGGCAAATGGGCAGACGAACTCCCATTCATTCTCTGGTCCGATAGGACTACTCCTAAAAATGCAACCGGACAATCATCTTTCTCTCTCATCTACGGGAGTGAGGCAGTCATTTCGGTCGAGTTACTGGTTCCGACCGCCCGTTGCAACCTTCAGACAAACGAGCAAAATGACATCGAACTGACACACAACCTGGACACAGTGGACGAGATCAGAGAAAGAGCCCGAATCCGGATGGTCAAGTCCCAACAACAGGTCGCAAGGAGTTACAACAATAACGTCTGGATCAAGGCATTCAAAGTCAGAGATTGGGTCCTCAGGAAAACTTTCCAGAATACCAAGAATCCATCCGACGGAAAGCTCGCACCACAATGGGAAGGACCCTACCTAATCACCGAAGTGGTCGGACAGGGAGCATATCAGTTGGAAGATAAAGACGGACAACCAATCCCGAGAAGTTGGAACGCGGCACACCTAAAGCTATACCATTTCTGAGCCAACAAGGTAAAACATTACATAACTTCACACATCGCTCATTATCGCATATGCATCTTTATTCTTTAAACAACTAGCATGTGACACTAAGTGAGGACTTCCTCCTTACAAAAACACGAATGCAGAACAGCATTGACGTATACATTGGATCCAATCATCTGCAAAAAGTGCTTACATTACATCTACACGATCGATCGGAACACGGGGAGATGAACAACACAGGCACGTCGGTACACCGCCTGCCTTATACAAAACATAAGGTACGACACCTTATTACATTTACGCAATAGAAACATATTGCTTACCTCCCCGGCATAAAGTCATGACTAACACATATACCAACATTTACAGGCCTTCTCTACACACATACATACGGCGAGCCCTACTCGACGGAGCACACGGGTGAAACCGACATACAAAATATGCAACGTCATCGATGATCTCCATGAAAGTCTGACGACATAAACGAAACAAACGGACATACAATTCTATATGTAAAAGCATATCGCATCAAATAAAAGCACGGGCATTTTTATACAAATGCGCGACCCGCGATGGTAGACGGGTCGCCAAAACATATTGTCTGCCTACATACCTATAGGACTTCATCAACATTCACTTAAAAATATTATGCGACCCGCGATGGTGGACGGGTCGCCAAAAACACCAAATATCCAAACCTACACACAAGTGGGACAACAAGTCAAACTACGCAAGCAAAATAAGTCAGACATCAGGGACGACGGCACTACCTTAAACAGGGGCTGACTCCAGAGAAGCTACGCCATCAACCGGCTCGACATCGCCGGAATGGGCCTCGTCCTCGCCAACGCCCCCATCCGCAACTTCCTCTCCGACGCCAGCCAAGCGGAAGAGCTCCTGACCAGGATTTCCCTTCGGGAACATGGAGTCCAAAGTCTCCTTCTCTACCTTCAGATCCCAGAGCTCATGCTTGCCATCGTCAAACTCTTCTATCATTTCGATAGGCGACTTCAATGCATAAAAAGCACCGACGTCGCCTGCGATCTGGCCAGCTACGATTTGAGCCTGCTTCACCTCTTCCTCGACGCCTGATCGGCTCTCTTCAAACACTTTCCGGCTTGCGACCAACTCCTCTTGACAACTCTTCAGCTCCCTGGTAAGGTGGCGCTCAGTCTCTCAACAACGACTCTCTGCTCCCTCTAGCTTGGTCCTCAAGGACGCAAGGGCGGACTCCAACCTGGCAGCCCTTTCCTCGGCCTTGACGACCATCGCCTTGACACCGGAGTATGCTCCCAAGAGGTACTGAAAAGTCTAAAGCAAGAAAATATAACACGATCAGAAAACACAGTCGACGAAAGAGAAACACGAACGGAGACAACTCACCCTCCACGCGGAACACCCCGCTTCACCAATGCAGTCCAGGGGAGAGATGTCGTCGACCTCCGATTTCAAAGACGGATCCTGGGCGTGAAGGAGGTCGGCAATCGATTGACTGACCGCGCCGATTTTGTCGATCCCTTCAGCGATCGCCTCTTTCTTCCTAGGAGGCTCTTCTACTTTGACATCACCAGGGGAAACGCCCGCTTTCCTCTTTAAGCCACCTTTGACTTGAGGCGCCGGATCCGTCGGAACCGACTTACTCGACGCAATTTTGGTTGCCGCCTTCCTCTGCTCGATCAGGCCCTTCCCAGACACTCCCTTCAAACGAGCACTTGCTCGACCACCAGGGGAAGCTAACACGACAGACATAAAAAGATCATAAAGCATGCGACAAAGTGAAAAAGTACAGAGAAAACTCCCAAGGTCGAAAGCTTACCCTTGACGCGAGATGACGAAACAGTCGACATGTCGTCTTGAGCGGCAGGGGATGTCGACAACAGGTTGACGTTGACAAAACTCCTCTCCGACGCCGGAACAGCAAGAACATAAAGAGAAGGAAATCGAAGAGCTATGGCGAAAAGGGTTGAGAAACCTACCAGAGAAGCTTGCAAGAGAAGAAGAAGTGAAGTCAAATCGCCAAGCGTCCGCTCCGAATTTATGGAGGGAGATGATGATCTACAGAGATGTCGCATCGTGCTCCAATCTCCCGCCACGTAGCCTTGGACGACCGCGCCAAGAAAGGATGGTGGAGATCATGGATAAAGAAGTTGCAAAACGGGCCCAGGCCCAAGACAGATCGGAGGAACAGGGGAGAGTCCAGAGGAGGCGTCGAAGCTTCTCTGGTCGAACACTATCTGACAGGTCGCGAAGATCCCGCAGAGCATTAAATGCTTAGATTGAGCAACGGCCACATCATTCAAACACCACCGTAATAGCAGCAATTAATGGCAGAATCCCTGCAATCACTCCCGGCATTGAAGATACGATAGGATTAAATCATAAACGGTAAAAAGGAGAAGGACTTACCATATATGGGGGAGGAGAAGATAAAGAAGGGACACTCACTCGAACTTGCTCTGAAAGAAAACGGAGACACACTTGCTCTAGCCTAGCTCACCAGGAGTCAATCACGCCTGTTTTCCGCCGGTCGAAACCTAGAAGTCACCGGTCGAGTTCAATAAAATCCCTTGTCTTACTACGATAAGTTGTATCTCCATTCGATTCGATCAATACTATATCTAATAAAATCATCTCGCTATTTCATATTTTCTTTTTACTCGTTGATTATCTACTTGGTTTGGATTGATTTCTATCACCCGATCGACTAGTTACCCCGTCTAAGGCGATTTAGGTTGTCTGATCTTTTGGCCCCAAAACACATACCCTTTGAAGTGCATGTCTTTTTGCTTGAATGTGCATGTAAATTGAACTAGGCGTGTATATGGTTTGACTATATGTGTGACTTTTTATAAGTGAAAACTTATGCACATACATGTAAAATCTTATACACATTTTAGAATGTGCATAGGTTTTGGTTTGTATGTGTATGGATTTTGACTTGTATGTGCATCTAAATTTTACATGTATCATCATTTTCTTGGCTTGAAATGTGCATGAGTTTTTGGCTTGTATGTATATATCCTTTGAAACACATGTCTTTTTGCTTGAATGTGCACATGCCAAAACTTATGCACATACAATGTACAACTCATGCATATTTTTTCTAGAAAAGAATGCACATTTTATACAATTTTTATATGCACATACATGTCAATATTGATGCACATACAAGTCAAAATGTATGCAGATGCCCATCTCAAGAAAAAAAAATAGTTTTGGAAAAAAATTGCGCTGAAAAAAAATTTATTGGAAAAAAATGCTCGGATAACACCTTATAAAATTTTAATGCACATACAAGTCAATATTAATGCACACAAGCCAAAAATGGTGCACATGCTAGCGTAAGCAAAAAGTGGCAAAGAAAAAATTGGGCCAGGAAAAAAGAATTGGTCGGACAACGCCTTATAAAACTTTCATGTACATATAGGTCAATATAGATGCACACACAAGCCAAAATGCATGTATGCACATGCCATCTTAAGCCAAAGAGTGGTCCTGGAAAAAAAACTGGTCCAAAATTACTTTGGTCGGTCAACGTCGAAGCTCCGGCTAGTGATCGGTTTGACCGGTTAATTATCCACTTAAGTGGTCATATGCATGGAATCCAAAGGCTATGATGTATTCTTATTTGTCATCCTAATATTCATTCTCACCGGATCCGCACCCATTTATTAATTACCAGTTTACCACAAAAGCACATTTCAGACTTCTTTTAATGTGACAAACCAACAAGCTACCTCTTTAGCTAGTATACTAAATATTCAAGTCGCAAAAAATATGGAGAAATACCTCGATATCCCCATTGTTCGTGGAAGAGTTAAAAATAACATGTTTGCATACTCCAATTTCAGCTTAAAGAAACAACTTGGCAAATTGAAAGGAAACTCTCTATCTCAAGCATAGAGAAACATGCTCATCCAATCCAACCTTATATCAAAAACAAATTATTTTTGCAAAGTTTTCTTCTCCCGAAATCAATTTGTAACGAGATTTAACAGAAATTTCGTATACCCCCTAGATTAAGCAAATTTCGCGGGATGTACAAATGTATGGTAAAATTCGTACGGTACCCTCTATTTTCATCCCATCTTGTCAAATATCTCGCCGTCCAATACAAAATTTATGGTACGTTAAAGGTTAAATAAAGAAATACTCCATCCACTAAGAAATAAGTGTCATTTTAACCTTCAATTTTTGTTAAGAAATTTTGTCATTTTAGGTAATGATTTATTGGTGAGTTATGAAGTATGTTATTGCAAATTGCACATATTGACACTTTCTATGCAAATTCTTTTTATTCATTGGTTAGAAATGAGATGAGTAATTATTAAATTGTAGATTTTAGGAAAAGTTTGTAGTGTTTTAGCTTAATTATTGTATTTCTTAATAGTTGTCTCAAAAGTTACAATGACAACTATTAGTTAACAAAGGGAGTAAGAAAAGAAACTTTAGAAAGTTGAAACGCGATGGAGAGGAGAGTGGAGACCAGATAGTCTGGAGGAGGCGGCTTGGAGGAGACCCGACCAGACGGTGGTTGGGCGAAGGAAGAAACCCGATCAAGACCAGGCAAAGGTTGTGTGGTGGTTGTCTAGAGGAAGCGACCTGACATTGGACCAAGGAGACACCATACCAGATGGCGATGGGGCTAGAAGAGTTTGCGACGACGTCGCTGGTGGTTGGTGCTGGTGGCGACGAAGACGAGGATGGTGTTCGGTGCTGTTGCATTTAGGTACATTGTTTTGCAGATTTCCTAATCCGAATTAGGATTTTCGATTTTAGGGTTTGAGTTGAAATTGAATTTCGGGGATGATTTTTTGGAAAATAATTTGATTTAGGGTTATAATTTGAATTGAAATTGAACTTTGGGAACAAATTTTCTAATTGTAAACTAAATCTGATTTTAGAATAATGATTTGAATTGATATAGGGTATTTTGAACTTGATTTAGGGTTAATGTTGCAATATGGATGGTGATTAATTTTCTGAATATTGAAATCTTAACTTGCATATCTAAAGTTTTAGATTTCCTTTATAATACCAAATTAACTAGTTATATGCATTATAAATCATCAATTCATATGAGAAATAACAAGAAAGTCAACTCACATGAGGTAAGTTTTAACAATATACTTATTATGTGAATACCTAAGGGATAAAACTATTAATCCTAAATAGGTATTACAATAATCGTTTGGATATGAGATCATTAACAGCTTCACATGCATCAATTGAAGAAGTTACTAAGTATATTAATCAGCTTAAGAATGGAAAATCAATTGCTTAGCCTACTGTTGGAGATGAAGAATTGATAAAATCTCAAGAAGCCATTGGATTTGGGAGTAATAGCACCATATCTTCTCTTTAGTTTTCTAATTCAATGTCAAGTGGAGATAAAATGCCTAAGTATTCATTCATTTGATATTCATTCATCTATGAGTTTTGGATGATTATCAAGTGGTGGTAAAAAGCTTAAATGATGAGGGATTTGGTGATTAGGTGAAACTTGGGTTTCTTTATCTTTGTTTGTGTTTGTTGGCATGAAATGCAGTAGGTATCTTTTTGCTCTTGCAATTTGTAAGGCATGTTCCTCATATAAATTTCCTTGAGCTGTAACTATAGGTATATCTTTGGTCGTTAAAGTTTTTAACCTATTAGCTCAAATGAAAGAACAATGTGCTCATGTACAATGATGTGGGTTCGAATCCCACATAAGATTATCCAAATCCTAAACAATTTATATAAATTAAGTGCATGTCCTAATTGGATAATTCATAAAAATGTAGAAATAATTGGCATGTAAAACTGATTAGCAAGTGATAATTATATCATGTTTCAACTAGTATTGTTAGTATTCATGATCAATTCCTGCCAAAAAAAAGTATTCATGATCAAGGAAGGAAATATAGTTGATAGTAGTTGGTTTGTTATGTTGTCATATCTTTTGATTGTTTGTGCTATAAGTATACATTATTTTTTATTGAACGTATTTAATCTAAAATAAAGAAGAAATTAAAAAAGGAATTGAACTCTCCTTCGTAGTATAACAATTAGGAGCTTTAAGCGAACTAGAGTATAATCCTTACTTTTATAATTGATGATAAAGAGGAAGAAGGTGTTGTAGAGCCATTGAAGCTTGATGGTGAATTTAAACTATGAGTAGTGTGAAGATGTTTTTAGTATACAAGAATAAATCTAGTTTATGGTTTATACAAAAAAGGAAAAGAAATTATAGTTGCAAAATCCATTTACGGATGTAATACAAAGTACTTTTTATGTAGATGAATCTTAGTCAAGACAATATATGTCAACCAAGATCAATTGGTGGTTTGGATATTCAAAAGTCTAAAAGCATTAACAAAACTATTCAAATGAAATTACTTTAGAAACTGTTAATTGAACCAGATAGTATATGGGTTAGAATAATTACTGAAAAATACTTAGGATCTAAATATCTATTCTCCAATAAAAATAATTAATGAAAATACTTTGATTCATGACAATTTTCAAGATTGCTACATATTTGTGACATTTTTAAACATGGAATCTTCTGACAATTAGGAAATGGCAACAACATCAACTTTTGGACTGACGACTGGATACATGACTGCATATTGGATGCTGACTCAACTCAACATGATCTTAATACGAATGTTTCACATTTTATAACGCCCACTAAGAACTGGGACATCGCGAAACTACTAAACGTAGTAGCACCATAGATTATAAATAAAATCTTACACATTCAAATACCATGGACAAATATTGAAGATAAACTAATATGGAGACTATCTACAGATGGTGATCTTAATACGAATGGTGTTTTCTCTGTTAAATCTGCACGATCCTTGACTAATATTGGATGCTGACTCAACTCAACATGATCTTAATACGAATGTTTCACATTGTAAACTTCATCTGAAAGTGTTTTCGGACTCACTCCCTACTACAGAAAGGCTAAATAGACACTTTTCAAAAGTAACATCTCAATGCGTTCTATGCAATTCGACTAATGAAGATTCAAATCATTTATTCTTTGAATGCTCGTTTACATTAAAAGTAATACAAGATATTGAAAGAATAACATGCAATAGTTACATTTTCCAAACATCCGCGAATTTCTGGAATAACATGGACTTCTTTAAGAACAATGGTACCAACACTGATATTATTTTTTCCTATGGTGGAATGTATGGAAAGAAAGGAACTCTTTAATTTTTCAAAACACATCAACATTTACAGCTAACCTAGCCAACATGACATTTGTTCAATTTAAGGAATGACAGGTATCTCTAACAAAACCACAACCTACGAATAAGAAAGGTCTTACCAAAGCCACTCGTAAATCAATAAGTTGGAGAAAACCACCACTTCAAAATGGATTAAGTTAAACTTTGATGGATTAGTAAGACAAGATCTCTCTACCCATATATTATATTTTCCGTAATCATTTCGGAGAAGTCGTTTTCCTAGATAGAAAGCATATACTATGTTCTTCGCCTTTAAAATCTGAGGCATATGTTGTGCTTGAAGATGTTCGTAAGACTGTCTATTTTAATATTAATTATCTTACTATTGAGGGAGACAACTTAATTGGTATTTGAAAAATACCTTGGGAGATCAAGACTATCTTAAACATCCTATCCCTTTTACAATAATTTGCAGGTTTTTCTGTTATTCATTGTTGTAGGGAATCCAACATGACAACCAATTTTCTGGCCACCACAGATGTGTCGTCCACTCTGCTTAGAAGCAAGATTAAGGATTACATCACCACTCCTACTTCTCGAGAGCAACTTTTGAGATCACTTTTACAACTGCTTACTCAGAACTTTCGTCACTCTTACTTCTCTTTGTAAGGATACCTTCTATTTGCCTTGTGTAAAAAACAACAAATATAGGTTAAATAGAACAAGGAAGAGCTTGAAGTTCCCTATAAAATAAAAACGAAAAAACAAGTTCAACAATAAGAGCAAGTGAATTGAAAGAAACATTTTCAAAAATAATTTAGAAGTAATAACAAAAACTTACATATAATGAGATGTTTTGTAATTGATGTAATAAATTGTCAACTAATCAATAACCAAAGGTGATCTCGTGTCGTTTCCCATAAAAAGTTGTAATTAATAAAACATTTGTTTTACTTTTTACTTGTTACTTGAGTTTTTTTTTATATGAGTATATATAATGTGCTAAATGAACATATAAGCCCTCAATAAATAGAGGCCATGTGCAGGTGTTTATCTTACACTCTTTTAGGGTCGGGGTTGATATAACTTTGGGTATAAGTCATTGTGAATAATTCAATATTGAATGCGGAAGCCATGGTACGTAGGGGAGGAGCAAAGATTTTAACCTAGAGGGGGCTAAAATCTTGCACGGTAAAATTTTTGTGTGGTTTAAATCCGACGTGACTTAAATCCTATTTCGCAAAAAAAAAAAAATCAATTTTAATCCCTTAAGGTAATTTTCACATAATATGAGAAAAAAAAGCTTAAGTAATTTTAATTTTGTGACTTAAATCTGTTAGGGCTGACTGAAATTATATTTTCAAATGAGATGAAGGGGGAAAATTCTATTGAGACTAGTTGAAATTAAATTTTTATATTAAATAAGGGTAAAAAAAACTTTTAAAAATTTAATTTTTTTTGAAAAAATAAAGTTTTTTTTGTGGGGGCAGAGGGGGCTCTGGGCCCATATAGCTCCACCACTTATGGTACATACATATGAATGGATTATTAGCAGTTAAAAACATTGCATTACCAAATTTGAAATTGAGGGTTTCCTAACAAGTAAATGAATTGTCTATGCTGGAAGATTAAATTTAGTTACTTCGGACTCCAAGGTTAATTTATTAGGTTTTTTAGAATCTTGCATTCGGTATATTTTTAGGGAGATTAATTGTGACCGATTACACATATAGGTCATATAATCTATGCAGCTATCACTATGAATCAACTATTGCTTCGGCTCATCCGATATAATACTTTAGGATGGACTACTACCCGAATGCCAGGTACCTAGTCATCATAATTGTTTTTCTTTTTCAAAAAGAAAAAAGATTACTTTTTTCATTTTTTGTAATACTGTGTGACTTGATTGGATAAGTGCCATAATGTGATGAACAACTCAGTTGTTTTCTCAATCATCAGAAGCTTGTTGCAACAAATTCATCAATGGGCAATTTCCAAACCTCATAAGCCTTTGATCAAACGCAATAGAACATGCAGTAGTAATAGGACTGGGAAGAAACCTCCAACTGTAGTTGGTTTAAGATAAACTTTGACGGATCCAAAAAATTGGACCAGTCCTCTCACATTAGATATATAATTCGTAACTCCATTGGTGGGATTATTATTATCCACCGTGAACGTATTCCTGATACTACTGCTCTACAAACAAAGGCTTATGCAGCTCTGTATGGCATTCATAAAGTTGTTAACTTAAATATAAAACGATTAGTTATAGAAGGAGACACTTTAGCTCTCATCAACTCTATTAAAGGAACTTGAAAAATTCTTTGGAAAATCCACTCAATTGTTATTGACATAACTATTTTACTTTCTTCCTTTGATTTCGTACATGTACATCACTACTTTAGATAAGTATATCATATAGCCGATTTTCTAGCTACTCATGACATCAGTTCGACGGACATTTCGAGAATTCAGAGAGTTCTCTCCTCCACCAATCTTATCGGCCAAGCCCTACTTACATCTACATATGAGTTCACCCGTTTAAACTCTATTTATGGTAATTTTTGTAAATACTTTCTAAAAGTCATTTATTATGATGATTTATGACTATTTTTCTGTTAATATGGTCCTATTGTTTACCTCGTATAAAATAATATCAATAGACAATGTAAGCTAATAAAGTAAAAATCTATATTTTATGCCGCAAATTAATAGGAAACACTATTTTAACTATATTTGTTTGCTAAAAGCTACGTGCACAGCAGTAACAGCACCACTAGAAGAAATGCAACCCCATTAATAAAAATGAACTAACCTTTAATTCTAAATTGTTTAAATAAACGAGATGGACTGGGTCAAAAGATTTACACAATTTCACCTACACCTCGTTGCAGTTTACAATTGAACATTCCTTGAATATAATCCAATCATGGTGTAAAAATCGAAATATAAATTGTGGGGAAACCGCCACATTTGTTAAGCCCGTAAACATAATTAAAATGGCTTTTCGAATATTCTAATATAACAAGTCTCAACTCAACAGCATTTTGTCCAATAATTAGGCTTATCATTGCTTCAAATTTCAAAATATGTCACCACTAAATAAATCCCTGAACCAAAGTTCAAGTTTAACCCCCAAGCTAAACATGCGTAATTTAGCCACAAATCCGAACTACGATTTGCTCCACTTCATCTTGCAGAACTCTCTTCTAAGCTTATCATTGTTTTAAAGTTTTATTTTGTCCTTGTATTATAAATAAGTGGGAATTTGGAAGGCTTCCTTTGACAATTGCACATATAAGTATTGAAATAGAATAAATAAGGCCTTGTTTGGCCAAATTAGTTTCTATTTGTAAATACTTTATTTTAAAAATCTACTATTTTTAGTTTCAATAAACGTGTAATAAAATTATTTTATTTTTTCTTCATCACTTATACTTTTTCTAATAAAATACACACATATCTATAAAAATTATTATTTTACCAAATATATTTTTTTACAAAATCATATTTTTCAAATACTTATCAATAAAAAATTCTTTATCAACTCTTTATAAATACCTTATCAAACAAACCCTAAGTATCTGCATCATGAGTGAGACAACACATAAAAGGGAACATGCTCTCGGACAAAGCTTAGATCGTTGAAACTTCTTTAGAACAATGAAGCATGACTTTTTCTTCTTCTTTTTTATCAGTGTTTGATCAAAGAAATATCATTAAAATATAAAGAGCTGGTAGTAAATTAATGTAATTTAATTTTGTAAATTTTTCAATGTGACCTCAAGATCGTTGAAGATTAATAAACTAAATTTAATTTTTTTTTGACTTCAGCTTATAATACCGAACACCAATTATATTTTTTAAATAATTAAGCTAATAAATCTGCAATTTCTATTTCAGCTAGATATACCACTTGAGCATATACTCCGTATTTGCCAAACTGGTATGCTCCATATTCATCGTCCCTAACTAGATACTGATCCCTAGACTAACAACTTGATAAATGGTTAAATTCAAACCATTGTAAAAGAGACAAAAAAACAAAGTTTAAGTAAGACGGCTAAGAATAAGCCCTTGCCATATAATATTGATGTTTGTGTCGATTCTGTGATTACCACTTCCAATTCCAACTCTTCCTTGTATATAAAAATCCCGCCAACAAAATACATGCACCCCACGTTCTGTTAGATATGCTGACTTCCCAAAGAACACCTCTTCTTCATCTTTGAACTCTCTTGTTCCTGAGCACAAGAAAACATAACAAAATCAACAACCCTTTATTGATCTGCCAAGATACCTACCTCATTCTTGATCGATCGATCAATCATCATCCATGGAATTCGACCCCTCCACAGATTGATACACATTTGCAGGCGTGGATAGAGTATAGTATGAGATCGTTTGATTTCCACAAGTCGGCCTCATTCAAGCTAAGGAAGATGTTCGAGGTCATGAGGAGCCAGTCCAGTGGAGCAATGTCGCCTCTGCATGGGAGGAGAGGAGCGTCGCCCTTCACCAAGGCTGCCATGCCGCGCCTCATCAAGGAAGGCGACGCTGCAGACAAATCCTCTGCTCCCTCAGATTCGGAGTTGATGAAGGAGAGATTTGCAAAGCTGCTGTTGGGTGAAGACATGTCTGGTACAGGCAACGGGGTTTCATCTGCCTTGGCTTTGTCCAATGCCATCACAAATCTTGGAGGTCTGTTTCTTTTTTTTTTATCAATCTTGTTTAATTTGGTTGATCAACTAAGTGATTGTATCCTTAATCCTAATACATATAGGATAAGTCCAAAATTATGTTGCATTGTACTCAATCTATCTAGTCCAACCTGAAACATGGACAACCCTATACACAAAAGTTGGATATAGTATAACTCAAATCTCACAAGACTCCAAATATAAAATTGTAACATTATAGAATTAGGGACGAGCAAGCTAACCCTAAAAGATCTTGACTGATCAAAGTTGCTCTTTGGTGTTACAAATTTGCAGCTTCTGTGGTTGGTGAACAAAGGAAGCTAGAGCCGATGAAGGCAGAGAGGAAAGCAAGATGGAGAAAAGAAGTTGACTGGCTTTTATCTGTGACTGATCACATTGTTCAGCTTGTCCCTTCACAGCAACAATTACCTGATGGAACAGTCATGGAGGTTTTCTTCTAACAGCATTCTCCCTCTATTTTGTACTAGTGCAGGTTTTTATCTGTGACTCTAAATGTTGTTACCATTGATGATGGTTTTACAGGTCATGGCATCACGACAACGAACAGATCTCCTAGATAACATCCCAGCGTTGCGCAAACTAGATGCCATGCTCATGGTGAGGACCTAGTCAAATGCTAGTACTGCTTTTGGTACTGACTACTGAGTGTATAATCCAACCAACCATGGTTTCATGAACAGGATTGCCTAGATAGCTTTGGAGGCGAGAATGAGTTTTGGTATGTGGATCCTAGTGATGTAGAGGATCCGGAGAAGAACAACAGCCAAAGAGATTGGTGGATACCGGTGGTGAAGGTTCCAGCAAACGGGTTGTCAGAGATATCGTGCAGGTGGTTACAGCACCAGAAAGAAGCTGTGAACCAGGTCTTGAAGGCTGCATTGACCATCAATGCAGAGATTCTATCAGAAATGGAGATCCCAGAAAGCTACATTGAGACTCTTCCCAAGGTACTTAATACTGATCACTAAGGATGTTTAAGAATGCATTGCTGATTTGGTTTTTTTCTGTTGGCAGAACGGTAAGGCGAGCCTGGGAGACTTAATATACAAGAGCATTACAGATGAATGTTTTGAACCAGAGCAGCTCCTGGGGAGCATGGATTTGTCATCTGAGCACAAAGTGGTGGATCTCAAGAACAGGATCGAGGCGTCCATTGTGATCTGGAAAAGGAAGATGGTTCACAAGGATGGCAAGTCATCTTGGGGTTCAATTGTGAGCTTGGAGAAGAGGGAGCTTTTCGAAGAGAGGGCCGAGACCCTCTTGCTTATCCTCAAACACTATTTTCCAGGCATTCCTCAATCCTCACTCGACGTATCCAAGATTGAGCATAACCAGGTAAAGAGAAGATCATCATCATCTCCATACACTAGCTTGTTAATCAATCTTGGTTTCTACAGCTAACAACATCAGGCTGAACCGTGTAGGACGTGGGTCGTGCAGTGCTAGAGGGCTACTCAAGAGTGCTTGAAAGCTTGGCCTCTGCAGTCATGTGTAGGATAGATGAAGTGTTGCATGCTGATAGCGTGGCTCGAAACTTGTCTGGAGAATCAAACAAGAAGATCACACTGGAGAGGATTAGCTCTGAGGCACCAGCAGGTCCAGTGACTCTGCTGGACTTCATGGGTTGGAGCATAGACCAAGGAGATGATCCAAACAAAACGAAACAGGGAGATAACGCGGAGGAGAACGAGAAGCTCATGAGCAAAGCAACGCCGCCAGAAGCCAGGAGGATGTCGTACCTAGAACGGCTGGAGGTTTTGGGCGGGATGAGAAGTCCGACAGCTAGGCATTAACAAGAGTTGAACAACAAGGGAATGAGTTGAATGGGATTGTATATATACACAATGTAATACTGTGAGATCTGAGGGTTTGTGTTGAGTTAGATCCTTTTGTAGGAGTCCTACCCTTCCTGGTTTTAAGGGAATGGAAGGATGGTCAGCATGTAACCACTTAGTCATCTTAGACTGTGTGAAAACTGGCTTCTTCATTAGTTGCCAGTGTCATATGATTGTTTCACAATTCTTTCTTGTGTACTAAACACTCTCATCTTCACTCTTCTCCCTTTTCATGTCTGATTAAGTTCAAACAAAGGAGGAGAATCAGCAAATTATGCGACAATGATAAAACTGAAAACATAAAAAGATGACTTCCGCATCACATTTGTAGGCTACACAAAAACGAAGTATCCATGGTGAAGGTGCTACAAGTCCCTACAACTCAAGAAACTTTTTTATTCCAACAGATACTCCTTTTCCAAGGATTCTAATCTCAAACATCAATTTTCTTGACAAAAAAAAAGATGACTGGCCATATCCGGTCATTGATATTCTGTAGTTACTTACCAATGGGATAGCTTAGGTGCACTGAGTAACAGCAGCATAAATAGCATCTGCAAGATGAGGCACTTTCTGTGCACTCAGTCCAGCCATGCTTATCCTCCTGCATGACATTGACAGAAGACGTTGCTCGTAAATAATTTAACCGAATTCGATTACATCTAAGGAAATCCCATGTCTTCAATTGAAGATCAACTTACCCGTCAGATGTCATGTAAATGTGATACTCTTTGGTCATGAATGCAACTTGCTTTGGGTTCAAGCCGGTGAAAGTGAACATTCCAATCTGCTTGATGATATGACTCCAATCTCCTGGTGTGCCTGTAAAGTAAACAGTTGAGATTGTAATTGAAAACTAAAAAAATAAATCAAAGGGAAGAAGAAAGTAGCAGCAGACGAGAATGAATGGTATAAATCAAAAGGAAGAAGAATATAGCGGCAGAAGATAAAACACCAGCAAAAATCTTGTCCACTTACCCTTGGCGGTTAGAGCATCAAATAGCTGCTTCCGCATGCTGATTATCCGATCAGCCATTGCCTTCAGCTCAACAGTCCACTCATTAAACAGGTCACTGCCAATATTAGGGGAAATGATTAGAATAGGCATCTCAACTTACAAAACAAAGATCCAATATCTTTTCTTCATAAAGCTTAACCAGATTGCACATCCCATCAGTATAAACCAGATTGCACATCCCATTAATGCCTTTCTCTCGTGATGTCACTAAAAAAGTTTCAGCTGTCCCTTTATATTTCAAACTATGCAAGCTTAAAAGATAATCAGCTAAGATACATACTTATCCTTGAGGACGGTAGCTACTATAGATGCACCATGGATTGGTGGATTTGAGTACATTGGTCTAACAACCAGTTTCAACTGGCTTTCAACCCTGGCAGCTACATCAGCTGTCCTGCAGACCTGAAAAATGGAAGTTTAGTCAGAAATCGAGCCAGTAAATGGACTATATAGTTTGCTGCTAGCAACGTAGCCAAAGATTAATATCATGATAGGCTGACAGAACCACCAAACACTAAAATCAGTCAGGATGTTTTCGAGGTCCTCTATTCCTTCTAAAATTTTGCAGTAGGTTCACAAAAACGAACAAAAAGCTTCGCAGCAGCAAAATTCAATCTGTTAAGTCAGAGGTACAGATACTAAAGGACTCCAATGCCTTGGATATAAGTTCACATTCAACCAAAAGGCAGAAGTATGAGATGCCAAAAAGTATACATCTTATATAATATCTTAGTGTTGATTCTATAAAACAAGAGACTACTTCATATAAGCTATTTCCATATGGCATGTACGTAGACACATCTCTCTCTCTCTCTCTCTTAGCTTACAAAAAATTGACATGAGATAGTTCAAGATTCAGACAAAATAGAGTCAATATAAAATCTTGCAAGATGATGTTGAGAGAGGACAAATCATCAGTAAGCAATCAAAAGCACAGATTCTTTTCCAGCACATTGGAAGTACAGGTATCTTACAATGCTAAGAGCACCGACACGTTCCCCATAAAGTCCCAGGTTTTTCGCATAGCTTTGTGCAATAAACAGTTCACCTCCATCAGCAGCAAACATACGAACAGACTGTGCATCTACATCTAGACTGCCACTTGCAAATCCCTACAGTAGTCATTACAGTCATGTGATTTCCAGCAGGATTAATCCTTTGTCCATCAAATAAGATGTTCAACAATGCAAAACATAGTGAAACTTGGCATTTACCTGATAAGCACTGTCAAAGAATGGCAACAGTTCTTTTGACCTGATCAACTGCCTTATTTGTTCCCATTGTTCATGAGTAGGGTCAACACCAGTTGGGTTGTGAGCACATGCATGGAGAAGCACTATTGCTCCAGAAGGAGCAGCTTCAAGATCCTCCACAAGACCTGTCCTTACATAAAAGCATAAATCATCATTTCATAGATTCAGACCACATAAAAATTACAAACTAGTAACAAAGAACAATTATCAACCTTGAGCAGAAGCTTGTAAAAGTGAAGAAGACTTGAAATATCAATTTTCTAACCTTGGAAGTCCAGACCCCTTGTTGCTGGGTCATAGTAGCGATAACTCTTAACCTCCAAGCCTCCTAAGTTAAAGACCTTAGGATGGTTTCCCCATGTAGGTAGGGGAATATATATCACACGCTGGAGTGCAAGGGAAAGGATTCCATATTTGTCAATAACGACATTTGAAGAATAGAAAAATGTGACAGTTACAGACGTGCTGACTGTTGTCAAATAGACTACACAAACAAGAGTCAAATGTTTACATTATGGTAGTGTCTTGCAAGAAATTCACTTCCAACCCTCAAAGATCCAGTGCCAGATAAACCTTGGGCTGTAGCAACTCTGTTTTCCAGAATTGCAGGGCTGCAACAAGCAATAAATATACACAATGGTAAACCCAAAGAACACAAAAGGAAGGAAAAAAAACTCCACTAATTACACATGAGTTTCACCACCAACCATACATGAAGTGAAAAAAATAAAATATCCACCAGATTCACAAGGCCAACCTCTTACTTATAATATGACCTATCAGTAGTCTACTACTACTACACCATATAGCAAACCAAGATATCATTAGAAAGGAAACCCCTTGCAAAAGAAGTGTACCATCTTTGGATTTACCTTTCAGAACCAAGAATGAGCTTTGCAGTCAACTTATTGAATTCTGGAAGTCCGAGAATGGGAAGATATTCCTTGACACGTGACCTAAGTCATTTACAAAGTGATTATAATTTATAAGTAGTTAGTTCTCATTTTTTGGTAGAAATATAAAAAGTTATTTCTCACAAGCATGCTTCGGCATAAACCAATTCTACTAGAAACTTACGGATCATTCACCAAAAGTTGCTCAGCTTTCCTGACTACATTCAAAACCAGTGGCTTTCCTTCCTGTCATACGAAGTATATACCAAGTACTAGGTCATAATTTGCACTACGATGGCTAAAATGATTAATTGCCATGTTTTATCAAGTTGTTGCTGTACATGAATCGAAAGCAGTGAGTTAAATAAGCTTACCTCAGTTCGATAAGCACCCACACCCAAATTGAGCTTGAGAGGACTAGGGTCCTTGTTGTAAGCAACTGTAACCTGTTCGTTCAATGCAAACTAAATTAAACGCTTGCCAAAGATAAATATTTAACCAATTGGAAGCAGATGCTTAATAAATTTGACTACAGTAAACAGGACAGCCAAGGCAAATCCAGGAAAGTATAGCAACCAAGTCAACCCAGTAATTTTCAAAATGCAATAGCCAATTTGGTTCTCAGACACCAACTAGACCAAACCAAGTCTTTGCCCTTCCCTTAGATGCCCTGGAAACATATACAAGAGCTACGGTAAACCAAGAATAGAACTCTTTCCCCCAATCCAGCTAGCGGAAGGTAAAATATGATCCAAATGCTGGAAATATATGGGACAATATTCGATTCTTTCAAAATTCCCAATCTCCTAGTGTTTTTAAGGCAGTCAAAATAAACAAATTCACCTATAAGAGATGTAGACGCTACTCTAGTAGAAACTTTTCATTTTATGGTGTGATATGGACCTTTCCATGTAGAAATAACACATTGTTTTTATTGTTGTCGATCAATTAAAACTTAAAAGCCGATGGAAGTTCATATCAGCAAGCAGAATCGCAGAAACATCGAAACCCTTGAAAATATCTATGCGAGTAATAAAACGCGAAAAAGCACACTACTATAAGGAATCAATTGCTTGGGAAGCATATTATCCAGATCAATCACATTTCGAACCACAAGAAGAAAATGATCCAGCAAAAAAAGCTCAAAACTTTTCAGATCGATTAAACAAAACAAGCAAGCAGGCAAGGACATCTTGAAGAGAATCAATTCGAACTAAGCCGATCATGGTTGATCACAAGCAACAAAGTTTGGAGACGGTACTAGGAGACAAAAATTCGATCTCAAATAAATAGAAATGAACCTCTTCACACAAATGAAAATACAAGCTTCAACATTCAACAACAACAGATCAACATAAAAGAGGGAAGAAATAAGGAATTTACCCCAAGGATGGGATCTTCAGGGGCCTGAGCGATGTTAGCGAAGACAGAATCCATGGAGAAAGAGAAACAAAGAGCAAATGGATCACAGTGCTAATCTCTTGTAAGAGAGTATTGTAAGGGGAGGGGGCCATTTTGTAGCGCTTTGGTTGGCTTTTTATACAAGAAACTGAACTTGGTAAGATTGTAAAATTTTGTGAAAGCTGCAAGTTAGTAAAGTGTAAAGCCGTTTTTTATATTTTCCGTAAAATTGTGGAGAAAAATGAAAATAGTGGGCGCTTGAAACAGGTGCAAGATCAGTGGGCGGCTTATGTTTTTCGAAACAAATTTTCTTCCTTTTTCTGTTTGTGATGCAAATTCGAATAATCTTCAGATTGTTATCTTGTTTATGATGATTTACTATACTTCGTACATAGAAACTGAAAGAGATCCTGTTTTGTAAACAAAATTACCTTTTTTGTCTGCTTGAAATATTTACGGTCAAAATGTCCTGAACGTAATTTTGTTAAGAGTCTGTTTGAATTTTCGTATAGAATATATTAAAATATATTATTTTATATTAAATTATATTAAATATGAGATAATACAACTTAATATATTTTAATGAGAATTCAAACGAACCCCAACTATTTCATTTCCACCTCACATCTTTTGTTTCTACGAGAAATGAGAATGGTTTATGACCAATGGCGGACGTAGGTGGGGTCTAGTGGGGCTATAGTCCCCACTGGAATTTTTAATAAAAATAAAAATTAATAAAAATTAAATTTATATGAGATTTTTTCTTCTCATCCAAAGTTTTTGAAAAAAAATTTCCTAAAAAAATTTAAACTATTTTTTATATTTTTTTAATTTTAAAAATATTTTTTACATAGGATTTATTATGCATAATTCTCAAAATTATTAAAATTTATCCAAATTTACATACAATTTTTCAATAAAATATGTCATATTTTCACTATATTTATCTTTATTTGTGTTAAAACTTTTAAAATTTAGGGTTTATGGATTTGTAAATTTTACAAATTAATTTTTATACAAATTTGTTGAAATTACGCAGTAAAAGTAGTTTGTAATGATAAAATTTGTGTAATTTTTGGTCAATTTTGAGTAAAATTTCATTTGAAGTTTGATTATAGATTTTGTTGTTTGAAATTGAGATTATTTGTGGAAAACAGATTATAGAATTAAAAATTACGGTTTAGGATTTTGTGTAAGGTAGACGGTAATATTTTACTCTTCAAGATTTTAGCCCCCACTGGATTAAATTCCTGCGTCCGCCCCTGTTTATGACACCTTAATTTATAATACTCGCTCCCTTAGAAAAATACATGTTATTTTAGGCTTTAATTTTTATTAATAAATATTTTTCATTTTAGAATTTTAGACAACGTTATTAAAAATTGTACATATTAATATAATTTATATAAAAAAATTATTTGAGTAGTTATTAAATAGAAAATTTTAGAAAAAAATGTATTATTTTAACTAATGAATATATTTTATAATAATTATATCAAAGATAAAAAACTAGAATAATACTTAATTCCTTAACCGATGAAATAACAAATATTGTTGAAGTTTGGAAGGAAATGTCTTTTTGATTCTGACATCAAGTGTGAGCATGCTACCCCTCATCAGCATCGACGCTATCTAGTTGCGGCATCTTGCATACCTTCCAACATAATCTTTGTTTATATAGGGCTTAATCAACGGAATAGAGCAATGGCCAACAACAGTTAACATAAGAGGCTTTTGATACACTCAAAAGTTGCACAAACTTCATAAGAAGGCTTCATATAGGATGAAATGAAATCCAGCCTTTTGCCACATATATAATACTATAATTGTGTTGATAAAGGACACGCATGGATGTGTTTGTCTAGAACTTGAGAAATTTCAGTGACTCCTTCCTTGTTCGAATCCGCGACACAACGTCGTTATCTTGGATTCTCCATTGCAGTATCCTACGTCCATGTTTCCGTACCATCTGCGAAACTCATTACAAGGTACACCACCATCAACATTCCATAGCCAAAAAAAAAACAAAAAAAACATCATTATTGTTCACAATTAAGGTCCTTATAAAGCATGGTTCACCTGGAAATGGAAGGCGGCCTTTTTCGTTTCCTGTGGAATCGAGAGTCCACCGCGAACTGGGAGCACTGGAGAGATCGATCAGCAATGTTCAAGCTCAAATTTCTTGCAAAGAAACCAGTTTCTTTGATAGATTTTTATATTTAAATTTAGTGTTGGCGGGCGTTACCTGAAGTCAAGGATTGAAGTGTGCTGAACTCAGCATCAGACATAGATGGAGATCTGTAGAGAGGGATCTTGCATGTGTTTGTGTACTTGAAATCTTGTTCATGCTTGTTCTTGGTAATGCTATCTGCCTCAACGCAACTCTCAAGTTGCCTGCAATGTGACCCAAATTTCAGCATTTCAGGGCCTCTTTGGTAATGACCAAAGTAATCAATTCCTTCTATTTTTCCTGTTCTTGCACTGCAACATCAGCAAGAATGTCATACTTTTGATCGTTTCATACTTGTTAGAAAAGTTATTATAGAATCAAAATTGTTAAATTAGAAATTTAGAGCTGCTAACAAAGCTGCAAGGCATTGATTTGTGCATATTAATTGGGTAACAATAAGGATGGTACCTAGATTGCTCCTCTGGTTTGTCCTGATTTGAGATAGCTGCTGAGGATGAACACCAGCAAAACTCAACAACATTTGAAAGAAGAGATTAATGTACGTGTATATACACTTACGCGGTGGTGAAATGTAGCGCGAGAAATGCCTTGGAGTTGGAGGCAACACTCTTCTGCTAAGCCTAGACAACACAAGACTGTGGTTGTATTCTCCATGCAACCCAACTTTCTAAAATTACCCCCAAAACAGGAATACACAACACAAGTCAGCAAAACTCCATCTCAACTACATTAATTAATATAGCTAATGTGAGTTTTAATTTGGCGAATGTGACCTGTTTAAGGCAGTTGATTCGGAGCTCAGCCTCGGAAACTGCGTCGCTTTGGTTGATTGCTGAGCCGAGATTGGCTGAGACGCAGCCCAGATGATCCACCACAGCGACCACCGCCTTGCATATGTACTCCCTTGTGTTGTCCATCACCCTATTCAAAGTAATTAGCTTAATTAATTTCTCTGAGTACAAGTTTAGCAAAGAGTGTAGCAATTAATTTGATTACGTTTTCTTCTCTTGGGCATCCTTGAAGGCAGATTCACAGTAGTCAGCTGCATTGTGGATTTGAGAACGCAGTTGCCTTAGCTCCTAAGATGGATACAAAGTAACACAAAATGGGTATCAAATTCAAGAAATTAAATAATGAAGAAAATGGTAAGGCATTAATTAATGTTACTTGAAGGGAGTTGAGAAATTTGAGTGTTGCTTTTGATTCTGTTGCTGGGTCTAGTGGGACTTCAGAGTTACACCTCAACATTGTTGCTGATTATCTTCTCTCTGTCTTCCTTTGCAAAGTGAAGCCCTTTTTGGAAGATGCCAATTTGCAAGGATAAATACTTGTGTATCTCGTGATTCTGTGTTGTGTTGTGTTGAGAAAAATACAAAAATAATGGAGAACCCCCATACTTAAAAGGAAATCAGATTCAGACCCATCATCTCTGAAAACTTTGAAAGCGCCTTTTGCCACGTACAACAAACATACATAACATATCCCACCCGTGAACTTTGTTTTTGTGCTTTCTTTTCTCTTTCTTTAATTTATTTTATTATGATGTAAAACATGTTTAATTATTGAGTTCAATTAATTAAAATAAGAAAATAGGCTGTAAAATAAAATTGTAATGGCTATCCAATATTTTTCTTCTGTATTTTTAGTTTTGGGTTTTCAGTACTAGGTGTATTAAAATATTTGGGCGGTGGATTTGGGTATTATGTAAGAACTTAAGAAGCCTCCAACTGCTAAAAAATACATAAACAGCAACGGTAACCAAAGCAGTCTGTCTAGATGCTACTGTCATTCTGAAGAATGATACAAGAAAGATAAACCATGTGACTAATTTGTGAACACTCAAGTCAAGTGTATCTTTATAATATAAACTGTTGTGTTTAGAAACATCAGAATGTTGAATATATTTCTGTGCAATTCTTATTAATTAATCAAAAGGTAAACAAAGATACATATATATGCTATACAAAGCTATGTAAAAGACTATGATTATAAATGAATAAAATAATTAAAAAGTTAATATTATCTAACGTTTAAGAGAAAATTAAGGATAATTATCTAATCTAAAAGCTATGCTTAATTCTCAATACTCCTCATCAGGTTGGATTGTATATTTTTTTTTTTGGTAGAAGGAGAGACGACACTCTCGCACGCTTTATTGACCCACACGGAAATTAACGTCTAATCATTCGCGGCAAAGCAACACCTCTTACATCATCAAAAAGAAACGAAGAAACACTACGAATAGGTTCAACTAAAACATGAAAACCAACAGGAAAATTGAAAGCAATTTCAGCTAAGTGATCGGCGACCTGGTTCGCCTCTCGGTAGACATGACGGAATTGGACAATCCAATCCCTACTAAGGAAGCTCTGGCACGAGCGCAACAGGCTGGCAAGTGGATGAGAAGGAGCAATCGGCTTGCGGAGTAGATCAATGATGAGAGCAGAGTCCGACTCAAGAATCACGCGACGACATCCCTGCTGTAATACCCCTCATTTTTAGTAAGGGTATTTGGGTAATTTTTCCAACCCTCGTTGGGAAAGCAAGACGCGTTTGACGAAATTCGAAATTTCTGTAACTTGTATAACCTCTGTAATAATTCTTTGAGCGTTATTATATGTGGTTGATAAGTTTTGGACCTTAGAATATTTTTAAAAGGATTAAAAATAAGGTTCCAACAAGGTCCGCGGAAGGAAACCGCGACCTGATGCCAACGGATGCAATCGTGGCATTTTCCGCGACCGCGGATCAATTTCTGTGACCGCGGCAAAGTGCCCAGCTTCCGGATGCTAGAGTGGCATTTCCGCGACCGCGGAAAAATGCCCAGCTTCGTCTTCGTCTTCCTCCGCGTTTCGCCGATCGGAATTCCGTCGATTCACCGGGGGAGGAGTTGGAGCGTTTCGTATGGCCGGGGGTTGAGCTCCGATTTCCCTATAAAAGGGGAGGCTGAGGCCTCGGAAATCTCATCCAATTCGATCTCAAATCTCTCTCGTTTTCTTTCGCCGGAGTTCGTGAGCTTGTCACCGGAATTCGCAGCCTTCGCCGGAGTTCTTCGTGGTCGATTGGTGGTGCTTTGGAAGCGTCGTGGTGGTGGTGGTCGAAGCCCTCTAGTCCGAGCCGTTGTCGTCGCCGGTGAGATTTGATTCGTTAGAGTTCGTCGGATTCATGTCCGCGACCGCGGACATGAACATCCGCGACCGCGGATCGTGTCCAGACATCCGCGACCGCGGAATCCAAGCCGCGACCGTGGTTTGCCTTAGTAAACGCGATCGTGGCCTTGGACGATCCGGTCACGGATGGGACCCTCGTTTCTTTCATTTCCGTTCGTTTCCTTAGATTCGTATTATTATTTATCGAATCTAACCTAGGGTTTCGTTGTGGGTCGTTGTCGTCGTAGGAATCTGTAACTCGATTCCGTTTCCAGTTTCCGGACCCAAAAACCCATCATCGTTCGTTCGTCTCGATTAAGGCAAGTGGCGGTTCGCTTTTGCTTATGATTCCATGTTTCCATTAATTATCAATTGTTTTAATTGTTAATTAAATTGGGATGAACTATTGTTTTCATTTGGGAACAGATTTTATAAATGATACGATTAAAACATGATATTATAATAGGTTGTATATATTGCTAGAAACAACACTATTATATCTGTTATTACCATGATGGTATTGGTGTGGATTTTGTGTGTGAACTTAAAAATGTAGTTAGAACGAGTATTCGTAGGAACGTTATGTACCTTACGAGGTCTAGCCGTTTCTTTATAACCGTGGTGGATAGGATGTCCAAGCCCTAACACCCTTCCCTGGTCATGACTGTCCCTTATCCGAGTATAGGAGAGGTGCACACAGCTGGTGCCAAACATTCGGGAAATATTCCCAAGATATCTCTCGTATCGAGATGATATATGATAAAATCTTTAACGTGAATATACGTTTTGGAATTAAACAAGATAAGTGTCGTTGTGCACATAATTAATATACCCTCGGGCGAGGAGTACAACGTGGAAACCGCCCGGACTTCAGTTAGAGTAAGTCTTCTTTCCAACCTGGATTCGCATTGTGCGGTGAGGTTGGTCGTTGACCCAAATGATCAAGTCATTTTTAAACGCTTGTATGAAAACTATAACGTTCCCAAATACTTGTCATGTTTTCCGATAAGACTCAATCTTTTGGGGTCTTCTCTTCATACATTTCCCATAAGACTCAATTCCTTTGGAGTCTTCTTTTCAGAGCATATCTAAACTTTAATCATTCCGTAAAAGTTCCGTGTTATGTATCGTTCCTTCGGTTGTTATTCGGGGGACAATGATAGTAAACGGTTACGATCACTAGAACCATTCTGTTTTCACCCTTGCATTGTCTTTCATTAGACTAACCAACCGGGTTTTATTCCTTTCATGGTTGGCTAGTGTCATCCGTCCTATACGGCACATCAGTGGTTGGTCCCCGAAGACTCGGAGTAATCAATTGAAGAAGAGGCTTGCAGTTGCAGATTTAAGTGTCGGTATTTCAAAGGTCGTTAAGTATTACTCTAATATGTATTTTTATAACCTAGTAATGTAATAGGTTTATTCTTAAAGTCTTCCGCTGTGTAATTTAAAGTCTTCCGCTGTAATTTCACTCTGTTGTAAATTGTTCTTGAGAAATCTTTTAATAAAAATGGTTGAGTTCCATTTAAAAATGTCTTCCGTTGTTTAGACATTTCGTTATTTATGATGTTTATTTAAGATTAATTGTTCCGATTAAAGCCTAGGGTGACATCGGACAGTAACGTCTGAGGTCACTGGCGTGTGGCACTACCGATGTAAGTCGGGGGTGTTACACCTGCTCCCAAACAATGTGAAGCCCATAGTGAACACCCCACAATTCAGTCATGGAGACACTACATATACCTATGTTGAACACAAAGCTGGACACCCAACAACCCAACTGATGCGCTCCTGCCCACCATGACTGCCACTGAGGAAGAAGAAGCTATGAGCATTCGCTCAGAAGGGCCAATAACAAGATCGCGCGCCAAAGCCATTGTTAACGCGACACAATACATGGTTGTCCCCGTCATCGCTAGCCAAGGAACGCAAGAGACCGCGTTCTCTCTCAAGCGCCTTCAACCAAGTCCAGAGAACACGTTCTCTGTCAATCTCCTCTCAACCATCCATTAAACGCGATCTTCTGAATTGATTGCAATATTCTGAACATTAATTATTTTAGTTATTTCTTTTGGGGCGTGTGTTCCACGCGTGTCGTGTGGGCTAGCCCATTAAGCGAGACTCGGCCCATTCGAGTCCCGCTATGTACTATAAAAGGTCATCTCGACCTTCTGTACTAGGTTATGCTTCATTTTAATCTAAGACTATTTGTCGAGAGCTTTTGCCTCCAATCTCTTAGATCGAAGTCACTCAAACTCTTACTTCTCATCTCCATTCCTCCACTGCCGACGCTACGGCCTCCACTCGATCTTCTCGAGTCTATCCCCCTCCGTTGCCGACGCTACGGCCTTCGCTCATCTCTCGAGCCCCATCAACATCGCGTTATTCCACTCACGCGACGCGTTCCACTCATCCCACCACTGAAGTGACTCGCGCGACTTCCCACCAAGATCATCGATCCGGCATTCACAAGCAGGAACGCATCACCAACTCATCAGAGCCTTTGATCTTGTAAGTCGCTTGTCAAGTCTCATTTGTTCACAATTTTTTCTTCTCCATCATCTTGCTTCCGCCATTGTCACAATTTTTTTCCTTTTTTTCTCTTCAAACACATGCTAGTCATTTCGGTTTCTACAAGAGAATCTCTTGGCCAATAATTGCTTGATCTCCTCGTGAAATTTGTGTGATTTGCTCGCGTGAAATCTTCTGAAATTAACTGCTTAATTTGCTTAATTGATTCCGTGAATTTCGCATGCCATAAATTCCATATCTTCTTGTTGATTGACCGTCATAAATCTGAATCAATCTTCTCTCTCCTATCGCGTAAATCTCGCAATTTCTTTCCATAAGTTACTTAGCCGTTTATTTTTATTTTGTTTCATTTAATTCTTATCTGATCTTCAATCAAAGACTAAGATCTCGGATTTGAATTTCAAATTCAAAAAAAAAAGTCAAAGTCGCATTTCAAAAAAAAAAAAAACGCGACATTCATTCAAAAAAAAAGAGAAGGAAAGCCAAAATAAGGCAACCTTCTTTCCCCCTCTCGGCTAGGCTCATCTTCTTCATCTCTCCACCGTCTAGGTTAACACCTCGAAGGTTGGTTCTTGTGTGTTTGTGTTGTTTACATAAGAGGTTAAGACTTTATTCAATTGGTTCCGTTTGCTTTTGTGCTTGCATATCACACTTGCTTTGCTTGCCTTTAGCCGTCCTCACGGCCAAAAGAACGTGCCCTCCTACGTGAACACTTGTTACTTGTTGAGTGCTTACTTGTTCTTTGGTTTTGTATTGTCTTTTGTTCATTTTTACTCGCGATGTCTGGTCATGTTGTGATAGGTAGCCTCACGACACCCACCGGTGGGAATGTCCAAGGAGATGGCAACAACCACCCACCACAGCAAAACATCGCGCAACATGAAGTGATCCCACTCGCCAATCCTCCCCAACAAGACGCCATTATGGAGCTCTCGGAGGAACAACGCGAGATCCAAGAGCTTAGGCGCCAAGTTGCCCAGTTCCAGGCCATGCAACGCGCTGCGCAGGCCCAACCCACACCAACGTTGATGGTCCCTATGGACACTCTGGCCGCGCCGCGTCACACTAAAGTCGGCCCAAGCCAACAGCGCGTGGACAAGGGCAAAGGAGTGATGCCATCTACCTCCAACTTGCAACCTCACCTTCAAAGGATCCAATCAGTGATCGAGAGCCGCCAAGGCTATGTGTCGCATCGCGAACGCTATGCACCGCGGGCAACACCAGCCGGCTACGACAGCGACTCCGACTACGACGATGACTCTCATGGTGAGTACTCTGAACCCTTTGACTTCAATGACATGTATGAAGCCAGAGAAACAAGACGCCGCCGCGAGACTGCATCAACACCTCTTGCAGGCCGCGCCAGACGGGATGAACGCGACTCAGGTTTGCCGCGTAGACCTAATCGCGTCGCAGACAGTGAGTCGCGTCAGCGTCACCATGGTCCCACACCAGTGCATTTCGACGTCAACGATCACCTTGGCCATCAAAGTGCGTGTACTCCGCGTTATGGCTCTGATGGCTATGGATCGACGACACCGATTGTCCATGATGATTTCCACGAGTTCGATGACGAGGAGATGGAGGACGTAGGACTCATCAATCTAGGTTCCTTCCATCCTCCCCTTGGTGATCCCATTGAACTCCAAGATAGGCCAGCGGATTGGATTCCACCTCCACTCCAACCAGTAGGACCACCGCATCGCGTTCCAGGCGAGAACAGACGTGACTCTCAGTGGCTTGAATGTCTCCATCCGTGACCAACTCGAGATATTTCCAATCAAGGATCTGAATACCTTGACTCACACCGCGATGCAACTCCACAACCAACAAACGGGTCGTCGGCAATCCTCTTGGCAAACTTCGGGTCAAAGAAGGTATGATTCTAACTCTGGTCGATTCTTTTCTACTAATGTGCGCGGTCCACCAATAGGAACCACCGCATCAAATCAAAGCAGACAGGGGAAGATCGCGATAACACCCACCAACGCTCCTCGCGCGACGCCAACAAAGGGCCCATCAACCACTCCAGAGCGCGCGCGTGACTTGGAGTGTTTCAAGTGTGGAGGAAGAGGGCACTACATGAAATATTGCCCAAACAACAAAAAAGTCCTATTCTCAAGCATCGCTGCAGGATATGAGGATGATACACCCCTTGAAACCATCGAGGAAGGATTTGAAGATGACGAGGAGGCTTACACCTGTGAAGCCACCACGCTTAATGAAGGCACACCACTGAGCCTTGTCACGCGACGTCTTCTCACTGTCAAGGAAGCAACCCTTGTCGACCAACGCGAGTATCTATTTCACACGCGTTGCTTGGTCAAGACCGCAACCTTGAGTGTCATCATCGATGGAGGCAGTTGTTGCAATATCATCAATGAAAAGGTGGTCAACCATTTCAACCTACCAACCACTCCTCACCCACAACCCTATGGGCTACAATGGATTTCATCGAGTTCTGGTAACACTGTAACTCGACAATGCCTTATTTCTTTCTCAATTGGTCAATATACAGACTCGGTGCTTTGTGATGTCATTGCAATGGACGCCACACATCTTTTGTTGGGGCGCCCATGGCAATTCGGCAGACGCGTCCTTCACGATGGCTATTTAAAACACTTATGTGTTTACTTACCACGGGAAACGCGTCACGCTCTTACCTATGTCTCCCCATGAGATTTTACAGCACCAGGTTGAGCGTGATCGACATAAGGCTATGGAAGCAGCAACGACCCAGAGTACAAGTAGCACGCGTTCTTCCACTGGACACGAAGTCTCTACCACCGATAACGCGTCCACTGATCGAACGCGTTCAAATGGAGGGACAAAAACCACTTCAAAAAGTACCAAGTTGAAAGGCACTTGTGAGCACAGACTGCTTCTGGCGCGGCCAAGCGACCTCACTGCCCCGTTGAGTGGCAAGGCACCATGTTTCCTTTTAGTTCCCAAGCGTTGCAACCCAGAGAGCCCCATCACGGAAGCTTTGTCGAGCACGATCTCTGAGCTGCTCGATGAGTTCAAGGACTTATTGATTTGATGCATCGAGCACCAAATTGATTTGATGCATGGTGCCTCCCTACCAAATCGCGCTGCCTATCGCGTTGGACCAGATGAAACAAAGGAGCTCCAGTGCCAAGTGCAAGAACTTCTGGAACGCGGCTACGTAAGGGAATCCCTAAGACCTTGCGCGGTCCCCGTGATCCTAGTGCCAAAAAAAGATGGCTCATGGCGAATGTGTGTCGACTGCCGCGCCATCAATCAGATCACTGTCAAGTACAGACATCCAATACCGCGCCTCGACGACATGCTCGATGAGTTGCATGGCGCGACCCACTTTACCAAGATTGACTTGAAGAGCGGTTATCACCAGATTCGCATGAAAGAGGGTGATGAATGAAAGACCGCATTCAAGACCAAATATGGGCTTTATGAATGGCTAGTCATGTCGTTTGGACTCACCAACGCGCCAAGCACGTTCATGAGGCTCATGAACCATGTGTTGAGGGAATTTCTAGGGAAATTTGTTGTGGTGTACTTTGATGATATTATGATGTACTCGCATAGTCTAGAAAATCATGTAAAGCACCTTAGGCTTGTGTTAGAGTGCTTGAGACGCGAACACTTGTATGCCAACCTTGGCAAGTGTCATTTTGCATCCGACACTACGAACTTTATGGGCTACGTGGTCTCAAAAGATGGACTTTGCGTAGATGAAGACAAAGTGAAGGCCATTCGAGATTGGCCAACACCCACAACACCAACAATGGTTAGAAGCTTCCTCGGATTGGCAGGCTTCTACAAGAGATTTGTTCGCAACTTCAGCTCCATCGCCGCGCCACTCCATGAGCTCACAAAGAAAGGGGCCGCGGTGAATTGGAAGAAAACCCACAATCACGCGTTCAACGCATTGAAAGAGGCCTTGTGCAACGCGTCACTGCTACAACTTCCAGACTTCACCAAGCACTTTGAAGTGGAATGTGACGCGTCCAATGTCGGGATTGGTGGGGCACTCCACCAAGAGAAGAAGCCCATTGCGTTCTTCAACGAGAAGCTCACTGGGGCAACTTTGAATTACCACACCTACGACAAGGAGCTCTACGCTCTTGTTCGTGTACTCAAGACATGGCAGCACTATCTCTGGCCACGCGAGTTCGTGATCCACTCCGACCACGCGGCCATCAGCTATCTGAAGAGTCAAGCCCACCTAAGCCGCCGCCATGCTCGTTGGGTAGAATTTATGGAGACGTTTCCTTACGTCGTTGTGCATAAAAAAGGTAAGGAGAATGTGGTCGCCGACGCCCTTTCTCGCAGGTATGTTCTCCTTACTCATCTTCAATCTAAACTCCTTGGCTTCGCGTTGATTAAAGATTTATATCTGATTGATCCATTCTTTAAGCCAATTGTAGAACATTGCCTTAGGGACCGCGAATTTGAGACATATTTCTTTCATGAGGGGTACCTTTACAAAGTCGGACGCTTGTGCATTCCTAGCTCACCCATTAGGAAACTCCTCATCCAAGAAGCCCATGAAGGACGCGGTCATTTTGGGGTTATCAAGACTCTAGCTGCTCTTCGCGAGCATTTCTTTTGGCCGCGCATGACCACTCAGGTGACGCGATATTGCACAAGTTGTGTCACGTGTCAACGCGCAAAATCCAGTTTCCATCCCTATGGTCTCTACACGCCTCTGCCCATCCCATTAGTCCCTTGGGAAGATTTGTCCATGGACTTCATCACAGGTTTGCCTCTCTCTCGTAAGGGTAAAGATTCAATCTTTATAGTTGTGGACAGATTTTCAAAAATGGTCCATTTTATCGCGTGTAAGACCACACACACTACTACTGAAATCGCCGCGTTGTTCTTTGACAACGTGGTCCGTTTACATGGGATACCTAGGTCTGTCGTGAGTGACTGAGATACAAAATTCGTAGGCCTTTTCTGGAGAACACTTTGGGGAAAGTTGGGTACCAAACTTTTGTTTCCCACTAGCTATCACCCACAAACAGATGGCCAAACTAAGGTGACTAATCGAACCCTAGGAGCCCTCCTTAGGACCATGCTCAAATCCAACCCAAAACGTTGGGAAGACTTACTTGCAATTGTTGAGTTTTCTTACAACAGGTCCAGGCACTCCGCCATAAAGCTCACCCCGTTCGAGGTGGTCTATGGCAGAAACCCACTCACTCCACTAGACATGGTGCCGCGGCCTCTGAAGGATAATGAGCACCTGAGCGTGGCCAACCGCTCCGCGATGATCCAGGTATTGCATCAAAGAACTCGGGAGCAGTTGGAACGCCGCACTGATCAATATGCCACACAGCACAATCGTGGACGCCTCCGCGTTATATTTGCCCCATGGCACTTGGTATGGGTGCATCTTCGCAAAGGGCGTTTTCCAGCTAAGCGCAAATCCAAGATGGCCCAACGCGGTGATGGCCCCTTCCGTGTGATGAAGTCCATTGGGGACAACGCGTACGAGATCGAGCTCCCACCAGACTACGGTGTCCACGCGACCTTCAACGTCGCCGACCTGGAACCATACGTGGAGCCAGAATTCGATGATGGTGAAGCGGGGACGCTTCACAGCCAAGTGGGGGAGGGTGATGTGCTCCTGCCCACCATGACTGCCACCGAGGAAGAAGAAGCTATGAGCATTCGCTCAGAATGGCCAATAACAAGATCGCGCGACAAAGCCATCGTCAACGCGACACAATCCATGGTTGTCCGCGTCGTCGCTAGCCAAGGAACGCAATAGACCGCGTTCTCTCTCAAGCGCCTTCAACCAAGTCCAGAGAACGCGTTCTCTGTCAATCTCCTCTCAACCATCCATTGAACGCGATCTTCTAAATTGATTGCAATATTCTGAACATTAATTATTTTAGTTATTTCTTTTGGGGCGTGTGTTCCACGCATGTCGCGTGGGCTAGCCCATTAAGCGAGACTCGGCACATCTGAGTCCCGCTATGTACTATAAAAGGTCATCTCGACCTTCTGTACTAGGTTACGCTTCATTTTAATCTAAGACTATTTGTCGAGAGCTTTTGCCTCCAATCTCTTAGATCGGCGTCACTCAAACTCTTACTTCTCAACTCCATTCCTCCGCTGCCGACGCTACGGCCTCCACTCGATATTCTCGATTCTATCCCCCTCCGCTGCCGACGCTACGGCCTCCACTCGATCTTCTCGAGTCTATCCCCTCCAATGCCGACGCTACGGCCTTCGCTCATCTCTCGAGCCCCATCAACATCGCGTTATTCCACTCACGTGACGCGTTCCACTCATCCCACCACTGAAGTGACTCGCGCGACTTCCCACCAAGATCATCGATCCGGAATTCACAAGCATGAACGCATCACCAACTCATCACGACGGACGACTCCACATGTTGTAGCCACCCTGAAAGGATCACTTTTGGCGCCATTCGTGTTACCCTTCACCCACCCCGACGCTGGCCTACATCACGCCACCGGAATCTCATGACGAGGATTAATGGAGGCAGTAGCAGGACGCCCAACCCATACTTCCAAAAACTCTCTGGCCTGACGCAGCAGGAAAGCATGTCGATCAATAACAGTAATCTCATCATGAAAAATCCGGGCATTACGCCATTTCCAGATCCACCAAATGATGATTGCATGTAGATAATTTCATAATAGCCATTGCAGGCAGCCAATCACTAAACAAAGCCGATTTAGCAGTGAAGCATCAACATTCAAAGTAGCCAAAGGGAATAAAGGACACTAGCTCCCCAATCCAGAAATGTATATGACGCCCATCACCAATATTCCACGCAGTACCATACTGCACAACTCCCTCGAGGCCCCATTTAATACTAGTCCAAACATAACATCCTTGGCAACATTTGGACCGAATAATACGGCTCCCACAAACCTGCAACCCATGTTTAGCATGAATCAGATAACCCCACACACCTACGTACCTCGTTATTCAGAAGACGCCAACCCAGTTTACCCATGTTAGCATCCTTCGCTTTACGCAGACCTAGCCCACCAGCTCTTTTGGGGAGACACACCTCATCCCAAGCAACCTTCCAAGTAGAGGATGGAAACTTGACCGTGTTCATGGCATAAAAGGGAAGAGAAGAGAGAACCGACCTCGAAAGAGTCATCCTTCCAGCGAATTAAGCTCAACGTTTTACTCTTCCAACCCGCAAGCAAGCTTTGTATGAGCCTTGGAAATTAATTTAGCAAGCAAACGTATGTTTGTTTACCCTTTTGTGCAAAACAGGCATACCGATCGAGATAGTTTCTTGGGTCGTCATTAGTAGCTTCAATTCCACTAACCCGTTATAAATCCATAACCAACCCAATCGAAACATTCTTAGAGACAAAAAAATGTTGTAGAATCTCCATGATAACTTGAACTTGTGCCACGTACTGAGGCCTCCGCCATAAGCATTATATCGGCTTCCATCTGCCATCAGCTACTGCACTACAGATTAATTAAGTGACTCAGCCGTTCAAGGCACAAAACAAATAGGTATGGAGACAAAGAGTCTCCTTGTCAAATCCCCCGAGTAGGAATAAAAGGATCCGACATCTCTCCATTCCATAAAACTCTTATCGTAGGTGACCCACCGAATCCAATAGCCATGCAATCCAATATCTCTCAGAGTATTAACAAAAAATTTCAAGAGCAACTAGCCTTTTCGGCCTTTTTTGCATTTCATAGAAAGTACAAGTTCCTGAGCAAGAACCACATTATCAGTAATCGACCGACCTGGAATAAAACTGCTCTGCAACGGCCTAACAAGACTATTCATCAACGGTTGAAGTCGGTTGGCTAAATGGCTTGAAGCTTGAGAGTTTGGATCAGCAGAAGCAGGTGTGTTTTGGTTAAGTGGGTGTGCATCATCATCTAAGTAAGGAAAGGAGATGACATAAATTGTGTATGGGTGAGTTTGTAGAAGATATTTTAGAATAAGGTAATTCTAATGTCTCTACGGATTACTATTTTCTTGTCTTGAAGGATATATAGTCTGTATCCTTTTGTTTCATGGGGATAGCCAAGGAGAATACATTCTATGGATCGTGGATCAAACTTTCTCGGGCGAAGGACATGGGTTGATGCAAAACATCAACACCCAAAAACTCGTAAATGAGAATAGTTAGGTGGTTTTAGGAAAAGCTTTTCAAAATGTGTTTTGCCTTGTAAAATAAGTGTGGGAATCCTATTGATAAGGTATGCCGTAGTAAGAATAGCATCACTCCAAAAGTTTTCAGGCAATTTTGCTTGAGAAAGAAGAGATCGAGCTACATCTAACATATGTCGACAATTTTGCTTGAGAAAGAAGAGATCGAGCTACATCTAACATATGTCGATGTTTGCGTTCAGCAACACCATTTTCTTGTAGCATGTTGATGCAACTAGTTTGATGTAAAATGTCTTTCGAAGAATAAAAATCAATGCATTTAAATTCATGGTCATTTATGCTTCAAATAACTTTTACCTTGTTTTAAAATTGATTTTCAACAAATTTTAATAAACTGAATAAGAAGATCACAAGTTTGAGATTTGCGATGCGTAAGATAAATCCAAGTATTACGAAAATAGTCATCTACAATGGTTAAAAAATAATGTGTTCCTAAAATACATGGGACATGATACCCGTCCCAAATATATGTATGAATCAAATCAGAACATTTTTTGTTGTTCAAAACACTTAATGGAATAACTTTTCTTGCTTGTTTAGTTAAAGGGAAAATCAAACAAGTTCTAGTAGTACACGATTTATTCTTCAAAAACGGAAGTATAAAAGATACTTTGGGTGACAGGTGCCCGAGCCTTTGATGCCAAAGATAATCCGATGTGGTAGAGACTACATTCCAAGTATTTTCTCTTGGCAAATCAAGGCAATAGAGGCCCTCACTTTCAGTTCCCATCCCAATCATCTTCCCTAATCGAAGGTCCTATATAAAACACATTTGTCTTAGGAAGATAGTGACATAAAATGAGTCTAATGCAAGCTTGTTGATGGATATGAGTTTATAATAGAAAAATGTGGAACACAAAGTACATTTTGTAATGTAAAATTAGGTGTGAAGGATATTGTGCTTATATGAGAAACATGCACCGCATTTCCATCAACCTTACAAGTCTATTATGCACAGATTTAGAAACGGTGAGAAAACGTGTATTACATACTATATGATCAATAGCTCCACTATCCATTATTTATAACGCACTAGTGGAAAAAACACTTGTTGAGGCGCCCTTTTAGAGGCGGGCCTATAACAAAACGCCTCAACAACGTCCTACGCAATCAGTTTTTCAGGTTTTTGAGGCGGATAATTATTTTATACGCCTCAAAAAATTCTATTGAGGCGGGCAAAAATTTATACGCCTCAAAAAGTTTCCGAAAAATTATTCCCGCTAAAGTATTAGAGGCGGGCCGATTAAAGGCCCGCCTCTAATGGTAAGTAATTGAGGCGGGCGAAAATGCCCGCCTCTATTAAGTTTTGTTGAGGCGGGCCTCCATAAGCCCGCCTCAACAAACGTATGCAATAGAGGCGGGCATTAGGAGGCCCGCCTCTATTGCCTATTTCTCGGCCATAACGTTGGACTTATAGAGGCGGGCATAAATAGGCCCGCCTCTATAAGTCTACCCTAATATACTTAATTAAAACATTCAGCTTCTCCGCGCGCGCTTCGTTCACCAGAACATTCACCTCTTCGCTTCGTTCAGACTTCGTCTCCTCTCCTCTTGCCGAGCACTCGATTTCACCAGAACTCCGACTTCCTCACCCGATTCCTCTGGTGGGTAAGCGTTTCTCTAATATGCGTTTCTCTGTATTGTGTTTAAAGTTTGTACGAATTTGTTTATTTTTGTGTTTAAAGGTCGTGCATTGAAGGTGTTTGATGAAATGCCCCTATGAATATGCGTTTGTCTAAGCAGATTTTTTGATGAAATGCCCCTACGAATATGCAAATCCTAATGTACTGATTTCTAATTTGTGTATTTTGTGTTTAAAGCTTGTACGAATTTGTGTATTTTGGTCAACTTGCTCGTGCATTGAAGGTGTTTGATGAAATGCCCCTATGAATATGCGTTTTTCTAATATGCGTTTCTCTATATTTTCTGTCTCATAATCTATGTATTATACTGTATTGAAGATGTAATATACTAGAGGATCACATTTTTACGATTTATTTAATTAGGGAAATTACATTCTGCAGGTTGATAAAGGCATTGTCTTGAAGGCTCGATATTGGGTCAAGGTAATACTTCTACCCTAATTCCTTAGGCCCTTGGCGGGATAGAATTCATAATCTAGGCCCTTGGCGGGATAGTTGAGTTTGTATTTTTTCTTGCTTAGTTGCTTATTATTATCTATTTAGGCCCTTGGCGGGATAGAATTCATAATTTAGGCCCTTGGCGGGATAGTTATTAGAAATGATATTAAATCTTCCTTGTTTTGCATTTATTACTAGAAATGAGTCTTCCTTGGATGTACGGTGACCATACTATGACAGAATACTTGAGTGGGGTTGAGGAGTTCATTAGATGTGCTTTAGCACACCAACGGAGTACGAAAGCCGAAAAAATCTATTGTCCATGCCGTGATTGTAAGAATATAAGGCGGTTAGATGGTATTGATGAGATTGAGGATCATTTATTTCGTCGTGGTTTCAAACAAGATTACCATATTTGGTTTTGGCATGGTGAGAAAATACTTGATCGTCCAAGTTCTAGTGTCAATGAGTTTGATGTCCGGGTAGACACTGATGATAGTGATGATGATATTGCTGAGAATAATGAGATGGATGATGATGATGACCAAGAAGATGATGAAATAAATGGGATGATGGATGGGGTGAGAGATCACTTGAACGAACGACCTCAGATGTTCGAACATGTATCAAAGGCTGCAGAGACTCCCTTGTATTCCGGGTGTACAAAATTTAGCAAGTTAGAGGCTGTGTCAATACTTTACAACTTGAAATGTGCTTCTGGTTGGACTGATGGAAGTTTCAACACCTTATTGGAATGGTTAGGTGAATTTTTACCAGAAGGCAATGACATGCCTATCTCTACTTATTATGCCAGGAAATTGATGTGTCCCTTAGGCTTAGAGGCCGTCAAGATAGATGCTTGCCCAAATGATTGTATGCTTTACAGAAATGAACATGAAAATTTGAATGAGTGTCCAAAGTGCGGTGCATCTCGTTACAAGCGTAAAGGGGTAAATTCGGCTAAGAGGGGGCCAGCAGCTAAGGTTATGTGGTATCTTCCGATAATACCTAGGTTTCAGCGTTTGTTTTCGATAAAGAAGGAAGCCAAAAATCTGAGGTGGCATGCGGAAGGGAGAAAGAAAGATGGACTCCTTAGACATCCTGCTGATTCTCCTCAATGGAGAAATATTGATAAGAAATATTCTGAATTTGGTGATGAGATTAGGAATCTGAGACTTGCTTTGTGTACAGATGGTGTGAATGCGTATGGCACTCTAAGCAGCCAACATAGCACATGGCCGGTTCTTCTAGCGATTTATAATCTTCCTCCATGGTTGTGTATGAAGCGCAAGTATATCATGTTATCACTCCTCATCTCCGGGCCTAAGCAACCTGGGAATGACATAGATGTGTATATGGCTCCACTTGTTGATGATTTGAAATTATTGTGGAATGAAGGTGTTCCAATGTTCGATGCATACACCAACTCAAACTTTACCTTGCGAGCTATGGTTTTTTGTACCATAAATGATTTTCCGGCATATGGAAACTTGTCTGGGTACAAAACCAGGAGAACAAGCATGCCCTATATGTGAAGAAGATATGAAACCCGCCTACTTGAAAAATTATAGGAAAAATGTGTATCTAGGGTACCGGAAGTTCCTTAGTCGATATCACCCTTACCGTAAAAAGAAGAAGGAGTTCAATGGGTACACCGAGGAAGGAGTAGCTCGTACACCTTTGACAGGATCACATGTTTATGAACGGATTAAAAATGTTGACACCAAATACGGCAAGGGCTTCAAGTCCGTCTCTGCAAAGGGTGTTTTATGGAAGAAAGTGTCTATACTATGGGATCTTCCTTATTGGCAAGATTTGTCGGTTAGGCATTGTCTCGATGTGATGCACATTGAAAAAAATGTTTGTGATGCTATAATTGGGACTTTGCTGAATATACCCGGAAAGATGAAAGACAATCAGAAAGTTCGTTTTGATATGAAAGAGAGGAATATTCGACCAGATTTGTGGCCCGTTGTAAAACCGGATGGTAAAAAGACTTTTCTACCTCCGGCCTGTTACACAATGTCAAGAAAGGAGAAAAAGGTGTTTTGTGAGTGCTTACATGGCATTAAGGTTCCATCGGGATATTCGTCAAATGTAAAACGTCTAGTTTCTCTTTCGGACCTTCGGTTGATTGGTATGAAGTCTCATGATTTCCATGTATTGATTAATGTTTTCTTGCCGATTGCACTTCGTGGGATATTGCTGAAACATGTGAGACATGTTATAACAAAACTGTGCGTGTTTTTCAGTTCCATATGTGCTAAGGTTATTGATCCGGAAATATTGGATGCTCTCCACGTTGATATTGTTGAAACTTTGTGTCGATTTGAAATGTACTTTCCGCCGTCTTTCTTTGACATAATGGTGCACTTGATTGTTCATTTGGTTTGAGAAATCAAGTTATGTGGTCCGGTGTATTTAAGATGGATGTATCCTTTTGAGAGATTTGTTGGCAGTTTAAAGGACAAAGTAAAGAATCGGGCGAATCCAGAGGGTAGTATCATTCGTGGAGTCCTTCATGAAGAGATATCTCAATACGCAGCTGAGTTTTTGTCAAGGCTTCATCCAATAGGTCTTACAAAATCTCGTCATGCAGGGAGGCTTGAAGGAGAGGGAGTAATTGGTAAAAATGTGATATCTCCTCCATCTGAAAGGAAGATTAAGGCACATCTTTGTGTGTTGCAGCATCTTACAGAGGTCAATCCTTACATAGAAAAGCATTGCCTTGAATTGCAACACAATAATCCAAAATTGAATGAAAGAGCTTTGATGAGGGAACATAATCGCACATTTGTTGATTGGTTCAAGAAGGAAGTTGCTGAGGAACTTAGGAAAGAACATGACGTTTCTGATACGGTGAAGTGGTTATCTCGAGGTCCTCGACTATGTGTTCGGTCTTACGAAGGGTATGATATCAATGGGTTCACATTCTACACTAGAAGACAAGATGAAAAGAGTGTGGTGCAGAATAGTGGAGTGAAGGTTGTTGCAGCATCTAGGGTCTATGCGAGCGCTAAGGACAAAAGACCGGTTGATGCGACACAATCGTATTATGGTGTTATCGAAGAAATATGGGAGCTTGATTATAACAATTTTACAATCCATGTTTTCCGGTGCAAGTGGGTGAACAACACTAACGGGGTGAAGCAAGATGAAATTTATCCGGGTTTGACATTGGTAAACTTTGACCGATTAAGTGATAGTGACGAGCCATTCATCCTAGCATCACAAGCTAAGCAGATTTTTTATGTGGTAGACAATGTTGATCCTAGATGGCGTGCAGTTGCCCAAGGTAAAAGACATATTCTGGGTATTGATGATGTTGTGGATGAAGAAGAGTATGACGAGTATGATGACATACCCTTGTTATCAACTGTTGTTCAACCATTACCCGAGGAGGAAGATGCAAATACTACTAATCACATCCGTACGGATCATAGGGAGGGAATATGGGTTACAAATCACAAATGAATAAGATGAGGTAATTTATTTACAAATCACAAATGAATAAGATGAGATTTTTTATATGGTAGACAATGTTTATTTTTATATGTACTCATATGCTTTTTTTTTATATGTACTCATGAAATCATGATCTAGTTTTTTGTGTATGAGCATTTCCGGTAACATTGTCTTCCTTGGATTTTTAATTATAGCTTGTTCTCTCCTCTTAGGAAGTTCATTTTCATGTGACAATGCAGGAAGGCTCCGAGGCATTTTCGGTAACATTGGGGCTACCTGCTGCCACTAGACGTTGTTCGTGAGCAATGGGCACAGTATTTTACATCGAAGTATTTATTATCGGATTGAACTTGTTTGTACTTGTCCTGTATACTGTTGTTGAGAATCTGACTGTACTCTGGTGAAATCTGTTATATTATTCTGTGAATGAAATCGATCTGTTGTGTTGATGTATATTATTCTGCAAATCTGTGTGTATGGTATTTCAACAATTCGAGCCTGACTCGGCCGAGCACTCGGCCGAGTTCTGGGTCGAGTTAGGCTCGAATTGTTGAAATACAATAAACCGAGCCTGACTCGGCCCATGACTCGGCCGAGTCAGGTTCGAATTGTTGAGGCTTTTAGAGGCGGGCCTATGGAGGCCCGCCTCTAAAAGCCACTTGTAGAGGCGTATATAGCCCGCCTCAAAAAGCTTCCCTACTTGTTGTAGCCCCTTCAGTTGCGGCGATCGGTGTTCGCCGCAATAAGTGTCAAAAGGTCCGCCTCTAAAAGGGTTTTTTCCACTAGTGACGTTACCTAAAAAATCCTCATAATTAGATATGTTACCCACATGGTTTACGAGGATTGATTTCATGCATTCATCATCTATAAGATCTTTTGAGAATCATTCGAATTAGGGGCCATGGTCTTGAATTTGCTCAAGATGTCTATCATCATTTAGCAGTCCCCTTGAGTGAGCTGAAAACTGTCTTTATTTGTGCATGCAAAGTTGGCAATAGAACCACATTGGCCTCCTTCCAGCCTTCTTTCTCTCGCGATAGAAGTCGTAAGTATGGCCCTTACCATTGCAATAGGTATAAAAAATCATGAAATATGGCGTATTTTCAATTAGGCTTCATGAGATTTGGGAAATCTCATATAAGTTTGAACTTTATTTAACTCTGATGACAACCTATGAATGTGAATCAAAGGGATTAAAAACTTAATGACATGAGTTTTACATTTGACGTGTAAAGTTATGTAGGGGATGTTAATCACCTGTTAGGTCTAGCAGGATGAGACGCTACGTTTTATTAAACGTTTGTCTAGGGATTCAGGTTCAAATATCCCTAGTATTGTATATGAAAAAACTGAATTGGGAGGTTGTCCCCATCAAAGGGCCTTTATAGTACCTAATTCGGATGTAGAGCGACTCTAATCAATTGAACCAGGCAAAATATTAAAAAAAAGTTAGGTAGTTGATATCTTATAGTTAAAATATATTTACTCAAAGTGAAATAACATTCAAAATACCAAAATGTACTTTATTTGATTATATACATAAGTTTTTAAAGGTAAGGCTTCGTTTGTGATATATTTATTTAACATTTAAAATATGGGTCATGATCTGATCAGAATGGGCGCCCAGATGTAAAATGAATGAGAACATCAGAAGTTGTTAGATCCAAGAAATCAAAGGCCTAGATCTCTCCTTCCTTTAAATGGCAAAAACGCGTATTTTTGGAGAAAAAAATGCAAGGGGGCACGCATATGCTTTTTTAGGCTAGACTATGCACATCCGATACAAACGTTATGCACATATAGGTAGAGGTGTTCAACGGTTTCTTTGAACCGTCGAACCGGCGGTTTTGGAACCGTCCAAAATCGTCTGGAACCGAAACCAGAACCAACTGAAACCGTTCGAGGTCGGTTCCGAATCCGGTTCATGGTTTCATAGAACCATGGAACCGGCGATTCGAACCGGTTCAGAACCGCCAGTTTCGAACCTATTAGTTAAGTGAGGTTCTATAATAAAGGTAAGAGGACTGTGTGGGTTTTGATTTCTCTAACCCGGAGAGAATACGTAAGCAACTTAATTAAGTTCAAACCCTTTGTTTTTCCAATTTGTTTCCCTTATAATTTTGTATAAAGACAAATGCTTATTATAATTTTAGTTTAAGAATTTATTGTATAATAAATATGTAAAGATTAAATGATTAATGTTAATATTTTTTTGTTTTTATTCATCTTTTTTTTTTGAATTTTTTTTATAAAAATATTAATTGTTATCCGATTCCGAACCGGCTCAAAACCGGTTGGAAACGGATCCGAAATCGGCAACATCGGATAGAACCGTACTTGGTCGATTCTGGTTTCGGTTCATGATTTTTTGGAACCGGAACCGGCGGTTCCAGAACCGTGAACATCTCTACATGTAGGTCAATGTTTATGCACATCTTGAGAAAAATCTATGCATTTCAAAGGTCATGCACATGATGTTAAAAAACATGCACATTTCCAAAAACAAGCGATGCACATCTAATACTAAAATGATGCACATTTAGGCCAATTTGTATGCACATTTAGGCAAAAGGTTCTGCATATCAAAAAGTCATGCACATTTTCAATAAAAACGATACATGCACACCTAGTACAAAATAGATGCACGTGTAAATAATTTTATATGCACATATAGACAAAAACTTATTTACTTTAAAAGTCAATCACACGGTTTAACGCATACACATTTTTAATAAAAAAAATCTATGCACACCTAATACAAAATATATACACATACATGAAAATTTGTATCATATTTAGGCAAATATTTATGCACATCAAAAAGTCATGCACACATCTTAAAAAACACATGCACATTATCAATAAAGCAATATATCCACATCTAGTACAAAATAAATGCACATGTAGAGCAATTTATACGCACATTTAGACAAAAACTTTAAGTCAAGCACACATATTTAAAAACTCATGCGCATTTTCAATACAAAAATGATATATGCACACTAATACAAAAAAGATGCACAAGTAGACTAATTTGTACAAAGTTTAGGAAAAAACATATGCACTTCAAAAGTCATGCACATAGAGGTCAAAAAGTAATGTACATTTTCACCAGAAAAACTTATGCACATACGAGTCAATATTTATGCACACTCATGCAAAAACTTATGCACACACAACGTCTCATGCAAGTATTTCTGAGAAAAAATCTAAACTATTTTTTACTGCCACATACATATATTTTGTTCAATATGTACATAATTCTCAGTTCTCATCGTACACATACGAGTCAATATTTATGCACACTCATGCATTTACTTGTTATAATAACATAAGTTTATTTTGACTTGTCACCAATATGGCAATATGTGATAATAAATGAACCAATTTTTTAAATTTAATGAGACCTTTCCTAACATTAAGGCTTTGTTTGGTGATAGTTTCATCAAAACTTTATTAGAGATTTGAGTGTTTATGTAAGAAAAGTACTTTTCTAAATTTTGATAAACAAGCCACAAAAGAAGCACTTTGGAGATCCGGCGGGGGTTTGTCTCTTCGGGTTTCTCCAACGGCTTTCGTCGGTTTTGCATCTCTAAGATCAGGTTTGATTCGAGGTTGTTGTTTCGGGTTAGAGATCGAGGACGTGGTCGTATGATACATGTTGGCTTCTATAGACAAAGCATCACCCAGGTGTTCCGTCGCACTTCCAATGTAATGTATTGTTGATTTGCTTCCCGATTGTTACAATGCCATATTGGTTTTTTCCAACCTGTGATTGCGCCTTTCTCGTCCTTTTTCCTTAGTTTTGTTTGTTTCTCATTGACTTTTTGTTGTAATTTTATTTCCCCATAACGGTTGTTCTTATTGCGATATTTTCGGCATCTCGAGGATCCAGGTCATGTCTAACCTAGAACTTTGAATTCTTACTTATAAATAAAAAATAAACAAGCCATAAAATTATTTTTTCTTTAATATGCACTTTATATCAATACACTACTTATGTTATAAAATATATTTTTTCTCGCCAAATATATTATTGCATAACTATATTTTTTAAGAAAAAAATTGTTTATAAATACTCATCAAACAAACCCTAAATCTGACCTATATTTGCCATATACCCAGAAAAGTGAATAGATGTGAGACACTGTTACAGGGTTAATGGTGTCTTTGGGTGATGAAAAGGGGGGGGGGGGGACTGAACTCCTGCCCACCAGTTCTGCTTCTGTAAGAAAATGCAATGCAAATCATAGTATATTTTGTGGGTAAGTTCTTCAAATTTCTGCCCAGATGAATCCACATATGTTATCCATAAAGCTGTTACCATCTACAAACACTGCAAACCCGCGACAAAAATAAGCATCCCCTCCCCCGGCAACATATTCTACAGCTGAAACCGGTCAAAAAACTAAGCAGCCTCAATCAACCAACATGCCTTCATCATTGATAAAGACACACCAACTATCCTTATTCCAGCTCATAACATGGGCATGTAATTCCAGCATTCAATCCTAGTTATAGTAAAAGAACTTTACCAACTGATTCAAAGGACCATAGGAATAGGTACATGATTATTTTGGTTAGAAACAAGAACAAGTTAAAACCTTCATCTTGGAAGAATCCTATTGTAATTGTACAAATTACACTTGGAAAAATAATGATGTGGTGGGATAGTGCCAGCAGGATAAAGAAAAGAGTGACATCTACAATACAAGATGCCAGTGCATTTAGATGAGTATGCAACTTTTATCTGTGCATAGAATGTGGTTAGAAACAGAAAATTCTCTATTAGCTATTCTCAACTACATAATCACTAAATGATTGAGCTGTGCCATTCTCTGTCAACTTTCAGGGAGCAGGTGATAAAGGATAGGATACTGCGGCAAAGGCGAAATAATTAAAAAGACGAGTAGAATACCTTCTTGGATTTTCCGTCCGATTCTTCTGTACAAACTAGTGGATTCCCGGCTTTATATCCCTACTACTGCTACAAGTAGACGTTGGTGCCAGTTTGCAAGAGAGATCATTTGAAACTGCAGCAACACTACTGAAGAAGCTTTATTTGGCGGGTGAACCAACTGGTTTTACTGCACCATTGTTAACTGGTTGCTGTTGATTCCCATTCTCATCTCTTGATTTGCCATTGCCAGCACCGTTACAGGTTGCTTCTTTTTGGTTCAAAGCATCAGATCTTGCCGATGAAAAACACTTTGTTTTTTCTGTAATGCATCATAGAAATGGATTAAGGGGCAGATCAACTTGTTAGACCTAGATCTCAAGTCTGAAGCGTTAGCTGCCTAGCTGGTAACAGACTGTATATACTCTAAGACAATTACATTATCAGTGTTACTCATTAATTTGATGAAGATATGATCCTAGATTACAGAAATATCAGAGGGTTTTGGGAACATATCAAATCAAGAAGAGTAAGAATAAGTACACCAAGATATTTATGATCTGTATATACTCTAAGACACTTGTTTCTGTAATGAACCAAGATATGGTCCTAGATTGCAGAAATATACGAGGGACGTTGGGAACATATCAAATCAAGAAGAGTAAGAAGGAGTGCACCAAGATTGTCATGACCTATTTACAAAAAAAAAATAGTTTAGGTTTTCAATAATAACCTAACCAATGAATGGCAAATCTATGCATCCTTCAGGAATAATACAACCCTATGTAATAGAAAAACATAAGGTCCTATATTTCTTTTTTAAGCCATAGACCAACTCTTTTTAATTTCCCCTCAGACAATCAAGGAACTTCAGTAAAAAGATTTCTATTCCTATTTATTGCCATAAACAAACAAACAAACAGAATGGTCTAAGTAGTGTTTAGTAAAAAAAGGGTGGGTTACCTTTGATATCTCCAAATGTAATGAGCCTTTTGAGACAATCTCGAAACTTGGTCAATACGCTCCTTTCCTGCTCTAGATAGACCTCTGTGATGCCTTGCTCAGACACTTGTGAGGATGTAAGCAAGACATGGGTTGCTATCTTGTTGGGGGAACCAGCTGCCATTAGCATTGTATCTTGTTCATCACACATTAATGCTAACGTTCCAGGGGACATAGGTCTAACTTTTGACTCATCAGTATCATCCAAATTGGAGTCATTCATTTCTGTTTTATCAGTTTGGTTACCACTGGAACAATCACCAGCAACAGTTTTCCCATCTGAGTCTTTATGATCATTTTCCCTGTCCTGACTTGATGAAGCAAGAGAAGTGTCCTGTTGTGCTGCCGGCCTATCCAAGGCATTGGCATTTTCTGGATTAAGTCGTAGAAATAAGAAAATATCTTTCAATTCAAAGGTCACAACTATGCAACATAACAAAATAAAGAAACTACAGATATCGAACGAATACAGAAAATCAGTTAGCACAGTGAAGATGAGAAGCAAGGTGGTATGGAATTTCCCAATTCTGAGAAGCTTGCAGCAAATTCTTTTCCTCACGCACATCATATGAGGAATTGCAATTCCACATGATTTTCATTTATCCCCCCTCCCCTGTTGCAATTTAATATTCATTCTTTAGAATCACAGAGTAGGATAATTTTGCACTCTGCGCTGCCTAATCTAGAAGGTAATTCAACCGGTTGCATTATTCGAATCATATGGCCATGTTGTGATATTTTTGGAAAGGTTTTTGAGTGATTACAGCAGTCTTTAGGATATTTAATATACTTCCAAATTTTAATGTTCCTCATCAAGGGCTTTAGATGACAATTAATCCTTAATTTTCAATTCCAAACTCAAACTGGGGGACAGTGAGTCAACAAATTTGTACTGATGAAGTATCAGATATGTTCTCATTAGTATGTAACGAGTATCAAAGGAGATTCAAATCATAGAAACACATGAGCAAAAAAAAAAGAAAGGGTACAAAATACCATCTGACAGTGAAATCATGCACCTGGCAGCCTTTTTTCTTTGAAAACATTATAGTATGTATATTTACCTCTATATGTATTGGCTGCTTCTTCAGATAATACCACTAGAACGGAGCAAAGCTCCTTTACATCTTCAGGTTGGATGATATCAGCTAACAGAGACCTTCAATTATGATTGACAGGTGAGTTATGCAGCATGGCATAAGATAAATACTGGAATGTCCTAATCCATGTGGATATTGAAAGAACATTTTTATCTCCTAGAAGTCTATGAGAGAAACAAAAAACCTAGAGAAAATGAGTTGGTACCTATATGTAGTCTTTGAAGAGCTAGGTATAGATGAATTAACAGCACGAGCTGCAGCCACTGAAGAAACTGCAGAGGAGGTTGCAGATTGTTTGACATTGTTTGCCTGATAACATAAAAAATTTACTAGGTGAGGAGAAAACATAAACCTTCTACATGGCAGCACCTAAATTTTCAAATGGGCAAAAGCCTATGTAAATCCACAATCTTTACAAATTTCTCATGCCTGAGTTTACCTGCTGATGTCTCTGAGCGGAGGTTTCCTTTGTGACCCCCAAAAACACTTCTTGGCCTTTTCTTTTCTTTGACATTGGAGTAGGTACAAATCCAGATAGTCCAACAGCTCCGGTAATAGCAGCATTTGCAGCTTGCTGGATATAAGCTATGTTATTGGTGTGATCTCCACGGAAGAGAGCTTGTCTCTCTTCACTACCTTCAAAGTTCTTACATTCGAGACATTTGCAGTTTTCAGAGCACAAAATATTTGCTTGGAAACACTCACAATACTTCTTAAGACATCCTGATTTTTTGCAATGGCACCCCTTGTTATGTTTCCCCAATACAACTTCTCTAGCATGATCCTGCACAAAATAAGCTTGATAATAATAATATTCTAATCAAACAATAACAATATATAAGACTTTTGCAAAAAAAGTAGGTAGGGACCAGGTGGTTCATTTCCAGGAATCGAATTGGAATGAGGACTTGAGATGGAATTAATAACAGAGAACAGGTTGAATAATTCCAGAGTTGATAAGGGTAAACCAATTCTTGATTCCCCAGGAATCTTACCAGAAGGGACCTTAAATGACATCTCTAGGAACTTCCTCTCTAATATGACTCATGACAATCAAACTATCCTGAAATAAACTACAAATCCAAAATATTCTTTTTTAATTCTTTTTAGTAGTAACACATTTCTATGTATGAATCCTATGTACTATACAGTAATAAATATAACTTAGGCATGGGCCGCATGGTAATGCAAGAATCAACAGAAAAACCTTGTAAATGTTTCAGATTCTAGTGTAATATATGTTCATGTTATTAGAATGGCAAAGACTGAAAAAGTGAAAAGCATGATCAAGGGAAAAAAACATTTCCTTTGACAACAGTAACTCTTAAGGTACAAAGAGTTCACTTAAAAACTATTAAATCCTCAACTATGTGAATTGCGAAATATAAGAAGAATTTTTTGCTGAACATTCTTAAAACATGCTAGTAAATTATTTGTAGGTATGAAACAGGATAGTAACAAGACCATACATAAATTTTTAATACTGAGCAAATCTGCATACCCTATTGTCCCGATTTCCATGTGGGCTGCTAGCAATCTTGGGCCTGAAGGCATTTGGATTACGCTCCAAAGTTGCCTCAACAGCTTCTCTCCTAGCAGCTTCATGTTCAACATTGTTATAACAATTAACACAATTACAACCATCACAGTAAATTCCAGATGCAAAGCATTCACAATATCTGCAGAATAACATATCACAAACATTAGCCAATATATAGTAAATGGAAAAAAGTAGGAAGGTGATAGAAATGAAATTGGGAAATAAAACATGAACCATTCGAAACAAATAGACTTGGAAACTGAAGAGATTTAGAGGAATTCTCCCGGCCAAAGCTTTCCACTAAAACTGACAGAAATACTATGCTGACGTCTATGACGAATCAATTCTCCAAAATGTCTACCAACTTAGGGCTAATTCTTTTCTACAAATAACCTCCCAACGGTCGCCCATGTATTACTTAAACAAGACATCTGTGAAAGCCTAACTGGCTAAGTGAGTAACTGACTTGATTCCCTAATCTTCTAGCCTATCTGTGATCTCTACAGAACCTTTCTAATATTTCCAGCCCATGTACGTATTAGCAAGAAATCAAGCATACGACTGTTTGGTAGCCTAGAATGAAATATTATATTAATTGACTATACATAGACCATGAACTTCAAAACAGTGCATTATTGTTAATAATGCATTATTGATGCAGGAGGCAAATTTCAAAATATTGATGCAGGAGGCAGATGCTATAGCTTATTTTGTTAATAAATCCCTCTTTAACTAGATATAATATCTTAGCACCAAAATTCAAAATAAAAATGAATAGATTGCCTTGAGAAAACCAACAACTTCACATTCTCCAACATGTTACACAAACATGAATGATAAATGTCGGTAAAAATTGGAAACAAATGAACAATATTCATGTTCAAGCAGCTGCTTAAGTGACAAAGATGAGCCAAATATTAGAGTGAGAACACTTTTTGCATGCAGGAAGCAAGCTATTTCATGCTTTGCTGTACAATAGATTTGTATGTTTGGAGTGCTTATCAGTGTGTGTGTTTTTTGTGTGGTGAAAATCAGTGTGTTTTTTAGGGAAGGGGGTTTAAAGAGTCAAAGGTGATGCTAATCAGTAATCATGTTATCAGTCATACAGATCACATGCTCATGAATTAAACTTTCTTTCAAGAAACTTAATCAAATTAAATCAATGTCATTTCAACCATGTTGGTTTTGTTTTCCCCACGACCTAGTTCTACCAAAAAAAATGAATGCAATGTTCCAAACATACATGAAGCAAGTAGGATCTAAACAGCAACAAAACATTCAAGAAGCAAACAAAAAATTGAGTAGTTGAAAACATAATACATTTGCAGAGCTTACAATTTTAAGCACCGTGAGTGTTTGCAATTACACTGCTTTTGCCTCTTTGGGGTGCCATCTTTAGTTTCAACAACTGGGCGTTGTCGTGCTTTTGGAGATTCAGGCTTCCTGCAATGAGCATGAGTTGGTAGCAAGAAGAGGGAAAAAAGACTATCAGGGTTTTTGTTACAGCAAGAAAAGAATATAGGAACTGTCAATATAATATTATATAAGTGAACGGTCACAACATGCAAGCAAAACCAGAAATAGGTTATAATTAAAGAAACACGATATCTATTACTTCATAGAACAAATGGAGTGAAAACCTATAGGGGACAGGGAGTTTAAGAACACACCAAGCTATTAAGAACATCAATTATGCGGTGAACAAATGTCAAGATACATAAATGCATCAACAAAGACATCTTAGTAATGAAAAGGAACAAGGAAACTAAGGAGCAAATGAGAAGAAATCTAATAGGACTTAGCACAGAAATACAAAAGGGCACAAGCATAACATAGTGTAGAAAACCAGGAAGGATTGATGAAACAACAAACACTATATCATGTGGGGATAATTAGCCACATACTACCGTACTAATTAAATGGATAAGGCAGGTTAGAAGGCACTGGCACCTTTATATTTGAAAAAGATCTTTACTTTGATATTAAATTTTTATTTTTCAAACTAAAACATCATCCTGACACTTGACAATGTCATATTCCAGTTTCGCAATAAGAAAGTTCTCATCTAGGCAGTGGCAAGGTGCAATGCATCCTCCAGTTCCCAGCATAAACCATAAGTACGTTCACAATTTCTCAAATAAAACTTACAGATGGACGAGGAGATGTTGCCAAAAGAGCTCACATATGTTCACAAACTTAAAAATTGAAAACTCTATGACTGGAAAACATAACAATTTCTTTCCTCCCCGCGATTAGAAGATTCGAAATGCTCATCTCCATACATGATTTAAGGATGACATAAGTCAAATTTCATGATATGAGATTCATCAGAGAGAGCAGTGACTGAAATCCCTCGGCTAAAGATGCAACATTATCAATAAATGAAAATCAAGAAAGAAAATTTAATAAACGAGAGCAACTCACACGACGGGCATTGAAGGATGGGCAATTTGAGAGGGCATCGGCATGGCCACCGCGGGCGGCCGTGCCGGCGCTGGCTGTGGCAGTGCATGATTGTGATGTAGCGACTGAGTTTGAATCTGAACCACCGCCGAAGGTGGAGGTAGAGCAATTGGGAAAGCCTGAGACTGACATTGAACCGGTTGCTGAGTTCGAACCACCACCCCGCTTGTCGATGTATTCGGAGCTCCAGCGATAGCAGTGAAATCGAGTTGTCTAGCCAGCTTCTTCGCCGGTACATCCGAAGCCTCAGCCGCCGTTGTAGTCGCCGTACTCGCCGTGTCCTGATGCAGCTTCTTCTCAGGAAGCAAATCGCCTCCTCCTCCTAGCTCCATAGCTTCAAAATTGAGACGGATTGAAACTTTGAACGAGATATTATTGAGTAGGATCAATACCAACTTTCAAATTTACAGCCGCAGAAGAATAATCAAACTTAAATTATCTCCCCTCTACCCGAAAACTATGAGAAGATGAACAATTTTTGCCCCAAACACAGCAAACAGAATTGAAACTTTATCACTAGCTTCTCCTGATATAAAATAATCAGCCAGGGGAAGAATTTGTCCAAATTCGCCTCGAAATACACAGAACACCGATCTCGAGCTACCAGAGAGGTGAAAAAGAAGAGGAATTGGAAGATTTGAGAGCTCCGGGGTCGCGAATAGGAGCAAAATTGGGCTTTCTCCTTCCACTCTCGCTCCCTCTCACCTCGGAGCTTTTGAAATTCAATTATGTAAATATTGGACGGTGGATCAGACTGTTTATCTCATCGGACGGTGTACATTGGATTGAAATATCGAGCGGCTTGAATTCATAGAAGTTAAAAATTGGTGACTGTTTTGACCGTCAGATTAGAAGAAGTTGGGTGCTCTTTCCTGGATGGAAGCGTTCTGGATGGCGTTGATTGTCTACTTCTCAGAATTGGGAGTACTCGACTACTCGGTTATCTGACATTACTTCCTTAGAATTATTTATTTTTTTAATTATTTTTTAAAATTTTAATTTAATTAGCTAATGATAAGGCATTTACATTACACAAAGGTTGTTTGTAACTTAATTAGTTTTCGGGGACATACAACTTATTAACAATAATCGTGTTTAATATTTCAGTAGTAAGACTATCTATAAAGATATTGATAAAATTTGAAAGGAATTGAACTTTTTCTTATCTCTCGTGTAGTGTAGATAAGTAGTTGTGTATGACTATTTTTTATCTCTGAATATATGCTAGTATTTAATGTTATAAGCATGCAATTTTTATCTGACTTAGTTTTTTCCATGATTTGAGATTATAATAGAATCTACAAGCTAAAATTTAAGTATCAAGGAAAATTGAGTGAAATTTATGTATCTGAATCTCTACTTTTGTGTGCATAAGTGCATAATGTGTTGCATGTATGAAAGGGGGTGGAATACGACAAGGAGTACCAAAAGAGACATAGAGCCTATCTTTGAAGTATAAGGGTGTAGACCGATTTGAGATTAAGAGGTTGGTAGTGGAAATGAAGAATCGTAAGGGGTGTTTTTGTTGCTTCAACTATTAAGTTTTCTAGGTGACAACCTGTTCATTTTTCTTTCTCTAGACAAGTATGGATTATGCTTAACTAGAATTTTAGTGTTGTTTTTTTAGTTGGTTTATTCTAGTACTTTGTCAAATTAGGTGAAGAATGTTTACCTTTTTGTAACATTAATGTATTGTGTGTTAAAATGTCATATCACATTGGATTTTCATGGCTATTACTTCTTTTTGTATGGACTAATGGATGGTTAATGCGTTGAAAAGAGACATTGTTGGTGCATTTTAATTACAGAGTGGAAATATGCAAAAACAAACCGTGCTTTTAAAAAAAAAAGTAATATAACCCGGACCTAAAACAACAAACTTTCTAACATATTGAGATTAGGACAATATAACCCGGATGCATGAATATATGGGGTATTAAGTAGGTCCTGAAATGTGACTTGATATCTGGAACATAATTATACCTCGGACGTCAAAGGATTCAGGTTATATAACCACTTTTTAATCCGGACGTGTTTCTAAGATCCAAGTTAAATACTATACTCTTTGCAGTCTATAATCAAGTATTTAACCCATGTGTGTTGAAAGGGTACGGATTATAAATCATATTATACTCTCATTTTGAAGCCCATACCTATTTTATGTCATATCCGAATTCTACATCATTTTACACCCAGATTAAAAAGGTAATTTTGTGGTAGTGGACCTCTCTTCCCCTATGCCTTCAAAATGTCGAGATCCTAACTCAATACAAACTACTGATTTTAACGGTTCTAACCCACAACACTTACCCGGCTTATCAATGAATGAAAGGCAACACAACCGTGCACAAAACTCTGCAAGTCAGGGCAATCAATTGTAGACTTTTCAAACATAGTCAACCAAACACAAGGAACGAAAACCCCAAATCTCAATCAACTGACAAAAGTAACGTCAATCATGAAACTCATTTTATCTTCTTAGATTTTAGGGCCTAAAACTAGTCCCAATTTACAAAGTCTACTTTTAAAGTCGCAATGTACCATCCTCGTACATTAACTACGTTCGAAAAAATTATTTATCACACATTAAAGTTACAATAGCTAATCTACTGTATTGATAGACCATTATCACTTATCAACATCATATCGTTGTTGGCAAGTCAAATGGCATTATCGACACGAAAACATATAGTTCAAGACTTATTTTCCTCTTTGGGTAACACCTTTCCTACGAAATCAAACTGAATACATAGATAGGGTTCAATTCAGGGCGGCGCAACAAGGTCGGAAATTAAAGAAGAAAACCTACCTGGGTTAGTTACTTGGTTTAATCCTTTATCCTTTGACACAAACTGACTCCATTCAGAAGTCAGAACACAAGGTGCAACCAGGCACAACCGTTTAGATCATATCGAAAAGGTTACATACACTGTATTGCTTCACTTCGTTCCCCTCTGCACAAACTAACACAGGGTGTAGCCAGACACAGCCGTTCAAATCAAATCACACAGGCTACAAACACATACCTCAATGAATTACAATTAAGCTAACAAAAGCCTATACCTGCTCTAGTTTAGCTAAACCTATAACTATAACAAATCACAGCAATGGACCGCAGCTGAAAGGATATAAATATACCGGGTCGGTATTACCAAGGCCTCCCTATTCCTCCGAGACGCCGTGCCAGCGCTATGTCCTGTCTCACTGAAACAATCATCATGGAAGATTGAACACCATTAACATTTGATGAGCTAGCTACATAAATAGACTTATTAATCTAGTCAATTTCACAATTCTTGATCTGGGTCATGATAGGTTATGATTCGAGGTTTGGCTAGTTTTGAGTTGAGTAAAAAAGTGCTCAAGCTTTAACCTAAAACTCTTGTGTCTGGTAACCCGGGTAATGTATTGACATGTGTAGCTGTGTAAGAGAGCATGCCTATCAAACTTCAGAGGGAAATGTTAGATTTCATCTAGAGAGATTAGCATGTGTAATGTTCCACATCAAAAAAACTAGTGTTAAATCTCCATTGCAGAACAAAAGCAGGTTCTACTTCCGCAGGTAATCAAGAGAACAGTGACAATGAACAACATGTTATTCAAGATATGTTGGTGCATGAATATCTATTTTTCCATAATGAGCTTCTGTAACTCCGTTGCATTCCTCTGAGAAATATCAGTATATTAAACTATACTCCGAACAGATGAAAACTCAAGGATATGCTAAATCCCTTCTCTGATAATCTTCAAGGTGCTTGATATGCACTAACATACCGCAGCAACCCATGCAAACAGTAACAGAAATTTCTGAGGGATGCATAACTTACGGAGTTACGGTTAATGCATTGTTTATAGCCTATACCATCTCCTTTGAGGTGATACATATGAGAAGAAAATAATTAATAAAAATTATACTTACGGAGTTACGGTCAAGGTGCTTGATATGCACTAACATACCGCAGCAACCCATGCAATCAGTAACAAAAATTATACTTTGTCAAAAACAATCTTTAGATTCAGTTTTTTGCTTTTAATTATAGCGCCTTCTAACGCATGCCCAAAACCATGGTTTCTACTTTCTACCAAACACCCCCTTAGAAATCAATCAGATCTATTAACGCATTTTGCAGATGTCTTAATCCTCAGGCATTCAAGAGTTAGTAAAACCATAAATTTGAGTCCTTCTCAGAAGCCAGAAACAAGCTCTAGATCAAAATAGAATGCTGAGATAATAGAGGAATTAAACAAGTTTTAGAAAAAGCCACATGAGATGAAAAGAAAATGGAGGGGGACACATGAAGTTTAGAGCTTTAAGTTACCTAGTGTGTAATTAGTTCAAACATTTGGAAATCAAATCCAAGGTTTTCTTTTATTTGTCTTGAATTATATGACACAGCACGGCATTTTACGATATCAAGTATGAAGGCAAGAATTCTTCCAAAAGAAAGTTTTTAGAATAAACATATCTAGTTTTCTCAAAGGAGGTAAACTTACTAAGTGTCACCCGCTTAGCATGAAATGCGCATACCATCGCATCTCTGAACATGGCCACAATGAAATCTTCAGCAGCCTACAATCAACCAAAAGGGCTTATGTATGTTTTACTGCAAGGAACTATTGCATCAAATTTAGCTCAAACTCAACACAGGCAGTATGTAACTTCATTTACTTATTACTTGTATACAAAATGAAAAGAGATAGTAAAAACAATAATGACAGCAAATCAAGTCTCACTGTAAGATCTGGACATTGTCTAAAACCAAATACACAATAGAAGTCCCGAACTTCTGATATTCAGATGCCATAATGACATCCTAAGATTGTCTGGAAGAGTTATACTTTAGAAAGCAATATTTACCAATAATGTTAATTATGTTACAGATCAACAGCAGAATATAATTTCTCAGTGACCCTAAACAAAACACCAACTCCAATACAAGACAGAAGACTCAAATTAACATGCCATACAATCAAAAATACACATTTAAAAAAAACAGTTATAACCACTGACTCAAATTGAGAATCTATCTATGTCGTACCTCCTGAAGAGCAACTAAGGCTTCAGCTTCCCAACGGGTAATCGTTGGATTTAAATGGTTGCTAAGTTCTTTGACCTTGAATGAGATATAAGATTAGTCAAGCAAATCTCGTCATATGAGTCATAATATATATAAAAAATATCAGTGATAGAAGGAGCTCTGCCCAATTGTAGGAACATACAAAGTACAAACAAGCAATAGAGTAGCCAGGACCAGTATGAGATATCATCATGTGTAATAAAGTATGGTAATATAACTGCCACCAATTACTAGGTCCAATTCTGGCACTATAAGTACGACAACAAAAAAACATAAACACAAGATAAAAATTGAAGGAAAAGTCGCACTTGGATACAGCTATAAGTAGCCTTTCCATTTAAAAATGGCAATGGGGTAGCCTGACATTTGAACTTTCTATTATCCAAGTAAAACGCTAACTCCATTATACATATTTCCAAGGTAAGGATAGGTGGAACATGGAAGACATTTCCCAAATAACAAGAACCGTCAGGCGTCTGTGACTTTTTTCACCAATTTAGTGATTGAACCCTCAATTGTAAGCAACGTCAGACAGTTCAACCTGACAACCAAGTTCATTCTAGTTTCTAATTTAAATGCAACACACAGTCAGGCCATGTACACAAAAGTTCACCAAAAAACAGAAAAGCTTCACAAATTGAAGAGGAGATATAGAGGTTACAGTTCGAATGAATGGGGCAGCAGGTATAAGAAGTTCGCTTGACTTCTGATAGCGGCGAATTTCCCTCAGAGCAACCGTTCCAGGCTTAAACCGCTTGGGTTTTCGAGTGTCATTTCCAGCCGTCGAATCTGCGGAACCAAAAAACAATCCAAAATTAGCGAGCCTCGAAGAAATTAGGGTTTGTAGCCAAAGAAAAAAAGCACATTGCAGAAATCAAACTTGAAGCACAAATGCGAGGATACAAATCAGCGAAATCAGATGGAAATCCCCGCTCTCTATCAAGAAAAAAAGGAAGCCAGAGAAACTGAAAGTTAAAGAAAGAAGGTAGGGAAGAAGAGAACCAGATTGACGTTTTCTAGTGGCTGGGCTACGTTGTGCAGTGTGCTTAACTCTTGCCATAGTGGAGTGATCTAAGAAGCGAGTAATTTCGGACTGGACACAGAAATTTCGAAGGCGCCGTCGAGTTCAAGCGGTAAAATGTGACGCGACACCGGTTTTGGCAGATAGAGTAGGAGAGAGGAGGAGCGGTGGTTCGGCGGTGCTAGTGTCTGGCCAGCGAAGTGTGGTCGGCGGTTGCAGAGCCAACGGTGGGAGAGAAGCGAGCGAGTGAGCGACAGGCGGAGACACCGTCGACGGCGGGAAGCGGCGGCGGTTTTGGGGCCGGCGTGAAAGGAAAGAGAGAGGAACAAGGGATTTCTGATTTTTGGGAGAGAGAAAAGGATGAGGAAGAGAGCAGGGTCCGGAGAGGGAGAGTGAGTTTGGGGAAAATTTGAAACTGGTTTCATATTCCGCCAACTATCCTTCTCATCTTTTTTTTTGAGGAAGATTACTTCGATAAAAAAAAAAAAAGTGATGCTAACTATGCTCGTTTATTTTGCTAAACAAGCTCATAAGTAACATGTATTTAATACATTATACGGATATGATTATATATTTTAAGAATAAATTTAAATATATTTTAAGAATAAATTTAAATTTATTTATAGTATATAAAATATAAAAGATAATTATATAAAAAAATTAACATGATGTATCGGAAATATAATTTTTTTATTGGAATAATTTATAAGGTGTATTGTATGATGAAAATTGAAGGTAGATGTGTGAATTTATATTAATAGAAGAAATTAGAAATTTTATATAATTATTAATAATAAAATTGCACTAAAATAAAACTGCATATTGTATTCTATATAATGGAGTTTACGGACAATCTATTCACCATTATTAAATCATGAACACTAATTAAGTATGATAATAACGTTTTGGTAAGTGCATAATTATATGTATGTTGGTGGATGAACTGTATAACGTTAACCATCTACAGACCATCTGTCTATATACATATCTTTATAATGGAGTTTACGGGCCATTAATGTACATATTATATTATGAGAAAAGTGTCAGGTGCGAAAGCGGCTTAACGTACAAAATACGAAAGTTTTTCAACCGTTCGATTTGCTTCAGTTTTTTGCATTGTTACATGTGCTTTCTAATTATTATTATTTTCGCTCCAGTTTTTCGCTCCAGCCTTCTTTTTTTCGCTCCAGTTTTTCTAATTCTTTTTTTGCACTTTTTTTTATTCATTTGCACTTCCTCTTTAACCACTTGCACTTCTGTTTAACAGTACTTTCTTCCTATTGGTTTGCACTTTCGTCATTTCGATTGCACTTATTCATTATTCTGATGCACTTTCTGTTCACTTGCTTGCACTTTACTTCGTATTCTCATGCACTTTCTTCCTATTGGCTTGCACTTCTGTTTAACAGCTTGCACTTTCGTTCTATTCGCTTGCACTTATTCATTATTCTGATGCACTTTCTGTTCGTTTGCTTGCATTTTAAATATTTTTTAATCTCATATTTACTTGCACTTTCTGTTCACTTGCTTGCACTTTACTCTGTATTTACATACACTTTCTTCCTATGGGCTTGCACTTTCGTTATTTCGCTTGCACTTATTCATTATTCTGATGCACTTTCTGTTCACTTGTTTGCACTTTACTTCGTATTCTCATGCACTTTCTTTCTATTGGCTTGCACTTTCTGTTATTTAATCTCTTGAACCTAAAGTGCAAGCATATAAGAAAAATGAATACAGAGTAAAGTGCAAGCCAATAGGTAGAAAGTGCATGGAAATACAGAGTAAAGTGCAAGCAAGTGAACAGAAAGTGAAAGCAAATATGAGATTAAAAAATATTTAAAATGCAAGCAAGCGAACATAAAGTGTATCAGAATAATGAATAAGTGCAAGCGAATAGAATGAAAGTGCAAGTTGTTAAAGAGAAAGTGCAACTGAATTAAAAAAAAGTACAAATGATTAAACAACAGAAAAGTGCAAGCCATTAGGAAGAAAGTGCATGGAAATACAGAGTAAAGTGCAAGCAAGTGAATAGAAAGTGCAAGTATATATGAGATTAAAAAATATTTAAATGCAAGCAAATAAACAAAAGTGCAAGCATGAAAACATAAAGTGCAAGCATATAAGAATAAGTGCAGGTAAAAAAATATAAAGTGCAAACATATAAGAATAAGTGCAAGTAAAAAAATATAAAGTGCAAGCAAATAAACACTAAGTGCAAGCGAATAAAAATAAAGTGCAAGAAAATAAACGAGGAAGTGCAAGCATATAAACATAAGGTGTATTTGAAGGCAAGAGAATAACACTGAGCGAATAAAGCGCGTGTAAATAAATAAAGGGTTTTTTTCTATTCTCTCATGCCGCGGATCTCGCCACCGTGGACGGCTAATATTCTTTCGTATTTTGTATCTTAAGCGGCTTTCGCACCCGAACCGCGTCCTTATATTATGGACACTAATTAAGTATGATAATAATGTTTTTGGTAAGTGTAGAATTATCATGTACAATGGGAAATATTTTGGGGTGGTAATTTAATAAATTTGTATAAATAAAAGATAAAATAAAATTTAAATAGAATAAGGGTGAATAGGCAAATGTACATAATTATTTGATGACGTAACATACTTAGATGAACGATACGTAAGAGAGATAATTACGGTTTTAATAATAGTATATAGATATATAGATGTCGCGTGAGCGTGAGACTGAATCACGATTACGCGAAACGCAAGAGTGATTCTTTAAAATTGTATCACGGGTATGGAAATTGGAAAAGGTCACGTTGCGCAAAGCGTAAGTGTGTCTTTTATCTAAAAAATGGACAAAACATGCACGCTTTGCGTAAGCGTAACTCTTTGTCACCACTCCAACAGTAAAAAATCCAACCGTTGGAGTATTGAAAAAAACTTGAAAAAAAATCCACATTTACATCTATAAAACCCTACATTAACATCTTTCATTCTCGATCATACTCTCATCTAATCCTCTCAAAAGCCTTATAGAGAAAAAATATATCAAAGAATGATGGAGAGTTGGTACAAGGAGAAGGTGATGATCATATTGAAACTTGAAAAGGTATGTATTATTTGAAATTATAGTTTATTTAGTGTTTTGTGTTTTAATTAGATGATGTATTTCATTCGACTTAACAAGTCTATTAAATTAGTATAACTATTATATTATGTAGTTTATTTTTTATACTTAGTGTAGCTATTTTGTTTTTTTAATTATATGATGTAGTTCATTTTGATATACTTAGTATAGCTATTACATTATGTAGTTTAATTTTGTTTGTTTTATTATATGATATAGTTCATATTTGTATACTTAGTGTAGCTATTAAATTATGTAGTTTAATTTTTTTTGTTTTTTTAATTATATGATGTAGTTCATTTTTATATACTTAGTGTAGCTATTAAATTATGTAGTTCATTTTTTTGTTTTTTAATTATATCATATAGTTCATTTTTGTATACTCACTTAATAATTAAATTATGTAGTTCAATTTATTTGTGTTATAATTAAAAGATGTAGTTCTTTTTTATATACTTAGTATAGCTATTAAATTAAATGGTACATTTCGTCGAGGCCCTTCACGCGACACAACCCGACACTCAGGGCAGACCGAGGCTGACGTCGAGACCCCTTCGGAGGGTCAGTCTCAGGAGCACACACGGGTTGAGTCTGAGGACCCGATCAACTATTACGAGGAGGAGGCCCCCCAGACGGCTCCCCCAACGACCACCTCATTTACTCCCCCGACGGCCTCTCTTGCTCCCCTGATGGCCCCGCCTGCCGCTCCCCCGGCGGCCTCCTATGCCCCCCCGATGGCCCCGCCTGCCGCTCCCCCGGTGGCCTCTCATGCCCCCCGATGGCCCCGCCTGCCTCTCCCTCGGCGGCCTCTCCTGCTCCCCCGATGGCCCCGCTTGTCGCTCCCGCGGCCAGTTGGGGCAGAGGCGGTCGAGGCGCCAGACAGCCTAGGCCTCGTAGGCTCCGACGAGGTCGACTAGTTTTTCCGTCTCTGAAGCCCGCGCTTGAGGCCGAGGTTGGCCCTGATGGAGGCGAGCGTAGGTCATGGATGCCAGGAGGGCCCAATGCCCATATGAGGGACGGTTTTGACTAGCTACCCGACCCACATTGCTCACTACATTTTGGTGAGGCGGACATGTCGATGGTACGTAGGGTTTATTAATGATAAGTAGTTTTAGTTTTCGTTATAATAAATTATGGTATAGCAATTCTATTAACCTTAAGTCAACGTATCAATATATATTCAATCAACATCAGTTAATATGCTTGCTCAGTTCAAAATTTAGCTCAAAGTTCACAGCAATGTTTCCCCTTAGATAGACGTCACAATACTTACCTCAAGTGCAAACAAATCCCACTTAGCATTAGAATTGTTCAAAAATTTTAAAGTATGAAGCAATGAGACTGTTACCTGTCTTGAGTAGAGCTCATCTCAGAATTTTCTACACTTCCCCTTTTGGCATCATCAGATGTTCAAAATTTAAACAAGTATAACACATAAAGTCACAAATTATTATCAAAATGATAATTCATTAAATAAGCGGGGAATTGATTACATATTAACTAGGGAACATCACAAAAAGACATGAAAAGCATAAAAGACATGAAAAGCATATAAAGTACTGGATATAAACACAAAAACATTAAGAACACAAATCCATTAAAAAAAGGAACAAGGGAATAACATGCTAAGGAACAATAAAGGGGTTTCATTCAAGTTTACGGATCAGGGCCCTTGGTCTCAACTTTCTTGAGGAGGAAATCAATCAATAAATCGGCTTTGTGATTGAGCTTCTTCAACTCCTCCAAGATTTTCCGATTCATAGTCCCACCATTGGATGTTCCTTCCCCAAGTTTATTCTTCACTGAGGGCTCTTTAGCCCTTATCATCTACCCGATACTTCATCTTGGAGATGTTGGTCATACTCATACCAAGCTCAGTGCCTAGCAGCACCTCCTCAGTAGCCTTGCACAATTGTTCGCTTTCCAAAATCAGTCTCACAAGCCTCAGATATAGCATTGAGTGGGGCTTCCAAGTACATCTACCCTTGTCTGAATAATGACCTTGAGGAGGTCAATCTTCTCTTACTCAAAAATATGTCTAGCAGCAACAAGTTGATGACAATAATGGTGCTCATCTTCTCTTTGTGTGGCACCATGATGAGGCTGAAGTCGTTATGCCTATCAAAGTAATCCTCAAAAACCTAACTAAGTATAGTAGGCAAGCAAGGGTCGAATCTCACATGGAGGTAGCAATCTTTCTAAGTGCAACAGTTGTATGTCAAAAGTAACAAAGGGGGGTTTTGGTTTGTAATCAATGTAACTGTTGGATCATTAGAGTTACGTCTGAGGGAACAAAAGCTTTGTTCCCATAGAAGGCACATCGAATTTAAATAGCAAGAAAGATAACAGAACGAACACACGATATATAGTGGAAACCCTGATTGGCAAAACTAGCTTCTCAAGGAAAAACCACTACCTTCAAGCTTCCGCTTGAGAGGATTTTGAACTGCGTACTTGTCTTATTATTTCTTGCTTGATTACACTTGTATCCTGGACTTCGACCTCTAAACAACCAGCTAGACTCGAAACCTCTTATACAACGATGAATCAAACTCAACTCTCAAAGACTCACACGCACCTCACTATCTTTTCTTTCTTTTCTTTTTCTCGTTCAAAGTCGTTCTCTACCGTGTCGTCGTCTTTAAGAAATGAATCCTTACTTCACTTAAATACAACTCGGCAGAAACCCTAATTGACACAAATTAGGAAATACTAGAATCGGATTACAAGGATATGATTTTGTTTGGAAGATAAGATATCACAACCGATTATATTAATTAGGGAAGGAGTTCCCTAATTAATCCAACCGATTGGATATTATTCTTCTCTCTCCAATCGCCTTATCTTAGGAAAGATTCCTAGGATAACATGATCGGGTCTTTTCTCTCTTTCCATATCTTCGCGCAATCCGGCTTGATCCTTTGAGCCGAAGTCTTCATCTTCTACCGCGTGGCTTCTTGATTTGTTTCCTTAATTCTGCATGCTGAATGACTTCTTTCCTTTTGCAGCCTCGATCTTGGTCTGTCACTTCAGTTCCTGTAGAGGTAACAAAGCCCTAAGCAAGCCTTTGTTCCCTCTGAGATCCTGTGCTGCAAAGCTCCCTGGGAAAACACTTCTTGTCCCTGAAACACTTGGTGCACGTATTAGTTGAGTGTTTATAACCATCAAAACCTAAGGAATTCAACAAATTCCCCCTTTTTGATGGTGACAAACACCCTTAACAATAAAGCATATACCAACTAGAACAAGACAAAACTGACAAGAAAGTTTCCCACTAAAAACACCGTTAGTTCCCCCTTAGTTCAGCAATACGTTTTACCTGTTCTGTTCCCCCTCAGACAATGCTACCTGTCATTTTCCCCCTTTTGGCATCATAAAAAACACAGTAAAGAGTTAGAGAGAAAATTCACAGCCAGATAAACACAAGCACCCCTTGTCATTGATTAAGAAAAAACAGAAAACATGCAAATACCACCAAAACAGACAAAACATCAAACATTGTCAGAATGCCACACAGGGCACATAAACCAGATAACAAGAAAACAGAACAAGGAGGGGTAGACAACAAGGGAACAAAAGGGGATAGTATGGCAGGTAAGCGATCAGGCACCACTGTGACCAGCCGATTGAGCCGATGCATGGTGAGAAATAAGCGCGCGCACATCTGCCATGAGGAGAGTCTGCTGAGCCACCAGGTCCTTCACTGCTCGGCACAGACTCCTCACATCCTTTCCCAGCGAGGGATTTGTATTCTGTTCCCCCTCGGAGCTATCAGCTTCAGAGCCCTCCATTTCCTCAACATCCTCTATGACCACAGAAGCTGCAGGAGCGCCCTCGACCTTCACCCAGCCTTCTCCCTCTAGAAGAGCAAACTGCATCTTGTGCAGATTGCTTGCATTGAAGGGACGGGAGAAGACACTCACATCCTCCGACGCGTCGTAGACTTTGTGGTACTCCAGAATATTTTTGACGACACGAGGGAAGGGAAGAGCATGCTGAGTGGTGTTCCGGGCATGGGCCATATGCTGCATCAAGATCATTGGGAGGCAGACATGCTCCTTTTTCAGCAGAAGGGACAGAAGGACAATGTCCAAGATCAGAAGGCGGTTCCTCTTCTGTCCCCTTGGTGTGATGTTGCTGATGAGGAAGTGGTACAGAACTTTGTTAACAACAGACATCTCAGAGATGTCGAGATCGACACTACCTTGAGCGTTCTCAATTCCTACAACAGCCAACACAGACTCTGAGTAGGCGAAATCTTTTGGCCATCTGCCCTTTGGGTATTCTCCATACCCTTCGTGAGGAACTCTCAGAGCCATGCCTAGTTCAATGCTTGAGAAGACATGAACTTCCCCATTCAACTTGTAGCTCCCCAGAACAGCATGGGGCCTTACTTCCATAGCAAACGTGGAATAGAATTCCCTTAGCAACTCCTCATCCACCTCCACTTCCTCCACAAACAGCCTGCTCCACTTCTGTTCCTCCAAGACGTCAAGCACCCCTTCCAGAAAGTTCTCCTTGAGGAACTCAGGGTCCAGCAGCAACTCCTTCACCACAGACTTGTGGCTCATGTCTTTGACATTATCAACCGCCACAGCCTTTCCTTTGGCTTTGGCCGGCAGACGACGCTGGCTTTGTCGGACGGGAGCGGTGGACACCTTGGCTTTCTTTGCTTTGTTCCCTGAGAGGGGCACCGACTCCTCATCGGAGCTCACCGTTATCGCCTTCTCAGACTTCCTCTGAGAGCGTGTCTTCCGCTTGGAGGAGTAGGCAATCTTCACCCTGCCGGACACCTTAGGGGCCTTTGGGGGCTCCTCCACGTCTTCTTCCTCAGCGAGCTCCCTGGAGAGGTCTCTCACCACTGACTGAATCTTCTCCTTGACGGCCAGGTGCTCCTCCACCGTGACCGGGGTCCCTTGACCGGGTAACTCCTCTGTCTCCTCCTCAATGGGATCGGGATGGGTAGGCGAGGAATGTACCTCCTCTAAGTTAGTAGAGGAGATGGCTGTGGGGACGGTAGGAGCGATGTTAGGGTTAGGGTTTTGTGGAGCGGGGTCTGAGTTTGGGGCGATTGGGGCTGTGTAAGGGACCATGGCGAGTTGGTCCTGGTTGGGTGATGGTGGAGGGGTAACAGTGGTGGTCGCTGGGGTGGTGGAGGTAGAAGGTAGGGACTGGGTAATGGCGGCGAGGAGAGCGGGGTTTGTCCCCATGGAGGACAGTTTGGCAAGGAGGTTTTGGAGGTCTTGGGCAAGGTTAGTGTTTAAGGCCATTTTTGTGTGTGTGTGTGTGTGTGTGTGAGAGAGAGAGAGAGAGAGAGAGAGAGAGAGAGAGAGAGAGAGAGAGAGAGAGAGAGAGAGAGAGAGAGAGAGAGCACTGGGAAGACGAGAGGCAGAGAGGAGGAGGAAGATAACTTGAAGAATATAAGGAAACAGTGAGGAGGAGACTTACCCGAAAGCCACAATATATAGTCCTCACAAGATCTTCAAAAGTTTCCAAAGATAATGCCGAATCTGATCTGGTTCCAAGAGATAATAATCGCAATCTTCCAACTTCCCAAAATAAAATCAATATCTCGTTCAAATCCGACTAATCCACCCGAAAACCCTCTTCCCAACTTCCTTCCATCAAATTAACCCTTAATGCACGGCGCGTCCCAACACAAAGTTTTCATTATTACATTCTGTCATACACACGTCATCTCAGACCTGCAAGCCACAGAGGCCGAACCGTTTTCCCGCCAAAACAAAAAGTAGTAGGGTGTGATGCTGGGGGTTAGTTACCAGAGAGGGTACAAAAGACTATCACACCAAAATATATGATATTTGCGATTGATTTTTACTTCATGCCTGAGGGGTCTCTAGTTGTGGATGATTAGATGGGCTCATAGGAGACATCAAGCATGGCGGTTACGGGTGAGCTGTAGAATCAACTATCATTTGGGCTTATAATGAGGGAACAAATCATCAAGTTGATTCTTTTGGGCCGAAATAGAGCTGATTCATGTGACATATGATAACATAGATGACCATGCAAGACATTCAGTACATAAAGGAAGTAAAAGCACATAGTCAAGCCTTTTGAAAATTAATACCCAAGGAAGCTAATGCATAATAAGGCATGGAGATTCGACTTTCACAGTTTACCACGTAATCTAGTCAATCATCGAGGGAACACAACACATAGACATGTAGTTAGGGGAACAAACCAGACTTTGTATGGAACTGAATGTGGAGTTCCCCAACAGGTGTTCCAATGAGAAGATTGGCGTTTGATCCCCCGTTTGCCAATCTTTCTTGACACAGTGATGTCCTTCCTAGATGTACATGGTACCTGAAATTTTCACACAAGGTACAAATTTAGTCATTAAGTCCTTGTCCATATCAACTTTACCTCTGACACCAGGTCTTTGAGTCTCAAGTATTCCATGCAGAAGTGAGGTGAGACTCGCTTTGTTCCCTGTCAAGTAACTGACCCTTGAATGAATGAAACACTAGGAACATTCCTCACTTTATCATGCACAGAAAGGGTTAGTTCTTGCGAACCCAGTAGTGCGAGCAATCTCCTCATTGTGTTGCTTCAGCAGGCACTCTTGCTTGTAATGACCAGAATGCCCACAATACCAACAGACCCTTTGACACTTCAGATCTACATACTTGCTCTGTCCTGGCCAAGTTGTTTTGTTAGCAATTCCTTGACTGAAAATCAATATTATTGGACTTACTGCTTTGGGATTGCTTCAGCCAAATAGCATGAGCCTTCTGTCCATGATACCAAGCCTTGCCTTCCTCAGTCGAATTAGAACAGTCTTTGTCTTTGTTCCCTCCGGAGGAACATTCCCCCTTTTCTTTTACAGACTGTTTTCCTTCGACTTTGGAGCCATTTTTCTTAGTGTCATCAACAAGAAGCTTAGGTTGATAGCCAATACCAAAGCGAGGTACTTCCTTCTTTTCAGATTTCTTTTCATTCTTGGCTGCATCCTTCACCACAGAAGGTGTTTGGGCCTCAGTCACAGGCTTATCCTTCACCACAGAAGGTGTTTGGGCCTCAGTCACAGGCTTATCCTTCACCACAGAAGGTGTTTGGGTTTCAGTCACCACAGATTCACAAATGGGCTCAGATATTGGGCCTTGGTTTCTCAAGTCAGTTGGACTAAGCTCATCACCTTGGACAATATACAAATGCATAAGATTGTCCTTCCTAACAGAACTAACCATTTCCATCTCAGTCCTATCATTATCTAATAACTTAAGGCCTTTGTCAAGAGTCATATCAGCCTGTGAGAACCACATCTCTTTAATGTGGTTCAAACCAAAATCTTTCTTAAACATACTTTCCAAGACTACTTTAGACACCATATCAGGATCAACATTTCTATAGTAATGGACTTTGCCTTTTCTGTATAACATTGCATTATGCGTTGATTTGTAAAAGGAACCATCATATAGAAGTCTAAAATGAATGCTCATATCTGCCACTGGCACAACAATTAATATTGGCCTAATTCAGTGAAATACCATAGAATAAGGCAACAATAAAATAAGGCAACAATTTGCACACTTACTGAGATGCATTTCAGTCAATCTACTATATACTTACTAAACGCAAAGACCTACTACGCCACGTGACACTCCTAGAATGCACCCAATTTTTTTATGCCACGTGGCATCTTTATAGCAGTTTTGACACGTGTCACTAATTTCGTTTATTTCGATTTTTACCATTTCTATCATTCATTTTGATTCTTCCAGAATGTGTATAATATTATAATTTCCATATTGATAATATATGATCTTCTACTCTATTTTTGTAATTATTTATTTCGCAACTCAGATTACAGAATCGTACAAATATTTTAAAAATCGTAAATATATGAACATCTACACTATAAAATATAAATGGCTAAAATTGGACCTAATTTATTAACCAGTACCATATGAAAATTCAGTTTTTCATTCTAATAGACATTTGCAAAGCCTTAAAATGTCCGAATAACCTGCAAAATAATTTGAATAACCCTAATGTTATTAGGGCAGGCATAAAAAAATTACAACCTGTAAAATAATACATGTATATGAACATGCAATATGTGCAAAGAACAAAAAAATGAAAAAAATTACATCCATGCAAAGAATACAACAATGAAACTGCTTCTTCAAATGACCTAAAATAAACTGCATAGCCGTACGTACAAAAGAAATCATTGGCGGGAAACTGAAACAAATTGCATAATACGTACATGGATAATTATTGCTTAAACCCAAAATGGAAATGGTAATCTGCAAGGCAATTCATACAAAGTCAGTGCAGAATATGCTCCGAGAGATTATATTTTAATCCTTTTGGCGATTAAACTAATAATTGCTCAGAGCATACTCTGCACTGACTAATGAATTGCTTAAACCGAAAATAAAATGCTAATCTGCAAGGCCATACATAGTAAGAAAATGATATGGCGCACGGTGCATATATTTTTCTGCATTGTGTAATATGCAAGGCAAGATTTTTTCCAATTTGAAGATGTACACAATAACTGTACAGAATAAAATACATCGATTATGGCAGTTTAAATATGTGCACAATCAAATAAAATCAACCATTATAATCCATAAAAAATATGCCTTATAAATAGAGAGCATCTTCCTCAATCACATTCTAAAATTTTATGAGTTCTTGCACATGCCTAAACAATATCGATTCTTCCTTGAGATAGCAGGTATGTATTTGCAATTCATAATAATACGATCATGCTATATAGAATCTTCCTGGGGTTCGGAAATTCTCCCCATATTGACTGGGTTTTTGCAATTACAGAATTGATATTCCACTACTGATTTTTCTATGTATTTTGTGCATTTACAGAACTGCAAATAGTGAACTGATTTTCCATTACTGATTTCGTATGTATTTTGTGCAATTACACAAGTGTAAATAGTACACTTATATTAACTTTCATTATTTTTGTTTTACTGAATTTGTATTGAATTTTTGTATGAACTTTGTAGCAATGTCAAAACAACAACAAGAAATAAAGGATATTACGGGTACCCGAGGGAATTATGAGCTAAATGTTAGAGTAATTCGATTGTTTAAAGTTCTGAAGAAAGAATATCGTACACAATACAGTACAACTGAAATCATTTTAATGGATGAAAAGGTATTAATTTTCAGTTCTTTAATAATTTGTTGAATAGGCCAATGTTGAATAATTTATCTATTCTATTAGCAAATTTTTTGTTATAAATTTTTTAGGTTGAAAGCTATACAAAGAATCCATAAGAAAATCATATAAAACCAAATTAATATTTCTATCGTGAGTTGCATGAAAATCATACTTACTATATGGATCTTTTATACTAAGTCTAGACATATATTTTACTGGGCCAATTGGTCCTAAAAAATTGGGAGTTTAATTGCGATTTTTCTGAAAATGGCAAGTTGTACATAAAAATGGTTTATTATCCAGTGTATGTCAATTTAAATTCCATATATGAGTGTAGAATCAGTTGATATATTTGTAGTTAATTATTTTTGGGTAATGTAATCATAACTTCTATAAGTGAAAAATCAAAATTAATAGTATTTATATATATAATATGAACCGGAAGATTACAGGAGTTCTGTGTGTGCAGTTTTTCAAGTTGTTCGATACTAGGAGTCTTACAAAAATCTCAGAAGTTGTTCACTTGGAAGAGGCATCGAAACTAAAAGGTATTGTATATTTTTGTGTTGTTAGATTTCTAATGTTTGATTGTGTTAGGTATTAAAACTAATGGGGTGTTTGATTGTGTTAAAACTAATGGAATAGGAGGAATCGAAACTAAAAGGTATTGTTTATGTTTACGTGGTTCGATTTGTAATGTTTGATTGTGTTTATCTATAATTAAATCATTAGTTTTCAGTTATATGCTTTAGGTTAACTATCTAATGCTATAATACTGACTACTCTATGCAAACATTAATCAGAGCATTTAGTTCTAGGCATACCTTTATGTCTTTCATGATTAACCAATATCAATCCAAAGTTGTAATTTCTGATTCCAATCTGATCTCCCACATGGCATTCCTATACCAACAATAAATCATTTTGATTAATGAATAGATTTATAAAATAAATTAAAATAGTGATCTTAAGTGTAAAGAGATAGAACCATAACCTTTAGTGTAAAGAGATAGAACCATTCCTAGACTATATGATTTAGTTTACTATCAATATTTATTTTATGCAGTTGACTATTTACTATCAATATTAAAAATTGACTACTTACTAAACTACATAAATTGTATGCAGTTGTGTACTATCAATATTTACTTTACAACTATATGATTTAGTTAACAACTGAAGCATTTACTTACAACTTATATAATTTAGTTTACAACTAAACTACTTACTACATTACAACTAAACTACTTACTACACTAAAAGTTAGTATAGTAGACATACCTTTAGGTCTTTTTTTTGTGTATTTATAATCCAAATTTCTTTTGAGTCCAATCCGAGCTCCCACATTATACCTATAGCAATAACAAATCTGTTAAGTACAGACTAAACAAGTAAATCAGTTAATTACAAAATTAGTCAATTGATGAAACCATGACCTGATTGTATAGATTGAATCACATTAGCAGATGCATCTTGGAGATTATATGTTGCAACCTGTAATGGCACAAGTTTTATGATCAGTAACTACTATACAATGTATTGATCACATGCAATCTGACATAGGATAGCAATTGCAAATTTAGTTGTATTAAAAATTGTATTCGAACATATCTAAGCTCTATAAGAAAGGTACCTTTATATGTATTATTGTTCCCTGATTTCAGAAGCAGGTATCATGGATATTTATTTTTTCAAACCTATGAAGGAAAATAATAGGGTTAAATTACTACATGTACCAGATGTCAGTAGAGTAGAATAGAAGTTAAGAACTTGAATGAAAATGTATATTTTGTAGTGTAAAAAAGAGTACCTTAAAATATGATTGTAACACTCAGATTGCTGACTGATTTCCAGTACACTTCTAATTTTGGATTCAGTTATTTCTACTTGCACAAGTGGAAAAACGATTAATTAGAATATGAATTAATAAGCAGGAAGCAATAATGTAAAGTAATATGTTGCAGAATATTAACAAATTGAATTTTGCAAAGGAGATATGTTCTACCTTGCAGAATATGAAAGTATTGAACTTTATGAATCCATTAATATTGTATTGATTGTTGTTATTAGGGCCACCTAGAGTGATTATCTGCATTCAGATATAGGAGAGGAATTGAAAAGGTTAGTTTCGTACTCTATGAAAAAATTATTTATTATATATATAAGTTGCAACTAAATATAAGTATCCAAGCTATTACAGTAAGCTAAGATTGATTTAAGACATTTCAAATTCTATATCAAACTTGCATTTGGAGACTAAAAGACATAGAGAAGACGGAGACTAAAAGACATAGAGAGAAAGATTTTATATGAATTTAGATTTAGTTGATGACCGTTCGGTGGTGGAAAGTGATTTTGTTTTAACTCTTGAAGACAAAGAAGTTAAAAAAAATAGATTTGTAAACTCATACACAAAGATATATATATATATATATATATATATATATATATATATATATATATATATATATATATATATAGAGAGAGAGAGAGAGAGAGAGAGAGAGAGAGAGAGAGAGAGAGAGAGATGTAGATATATATATATATATATATATATATATATATATATAGAGAGAGAGAGAGAGAGAGAGAGAGAGAGAGATGGAGAACTTACTTTTGTCCAGTGTGGTTCTCAGAACCATCTTCTTCCAGATCTCCTCATCAACCCCAGTATTTGCTTTGCATGTTAACTTGGGGACAAGAACGCATGTGGATCTGAGGAAGACGACGAAGTTTGTCCTCTATATCTCTTTTTTGGTTTGGTGGGATACATATCTGAAGCGGGGTTGTGGATTATCAGATGAATATTTTTGAGATTCAGTGAAAAGGAAATAAAATGAAGAAGTTTGATGGAGAACAGATAGAAGATAGAGAGAGAGAGAGAGAGAGAGAGAGAGAGAGAGAGAGAGAGAGAGAGAGAGAGAGAGAGAGAGAGAGAGAGAGAGAGAGAGAGAAAAATCAGAACGGCATAAATGGAAAGATGCTAATGACTAGGGTTTCCGAAATGAGAGATATTTGTATGTTGTTATTGGACTGAACCGACTTTGAATTTAAGAAGCCCATTTCCCATTTGGAGTTGGGCTTATAATGTTTTTTCGGTGTATGGGCCCAATTAATATAATTTAGGTGATGAATAATACTAAATAGTTATTAAAATTATTTATACAGATTGGGCCGGAAATAGTGGGCTGAAAATTTATATTGTTTCTAATATTGTAATTGGGCCTAGAAGCCTGTTAAATATAACCAGATTGTAAAAAAATGTACTATTTAATCTAAGTAATCTATAATTTGGGCATGAAGCCCAAAATAACGCCATAATAATTTTATAGAATAATTACAGTTATTAATCATTAAATGGGCCAAAAAGCCCATTTAAAAGTGTATACTGCATCTGTAATTATTTGCCGGAAATATAAGTTAGGGCCGCAAAACAATTTTGTCAATTTTGTAATTGGGCCTAAAAGCCCATTAAAGTCTATAAAGCAGTTTTAAGTTTTAATCGGTTCTATAAAATTTTATATATATAAGTATTAATAGTGTTAATGGGCCAAAAAGCCCATTAGACATACTTTAATAACGATGTATTAAGCCCATCAACCCTAAACCCTAAGCTAATCAACCCATTAAGTTTATAACGTTCATTTAAATGTTAATCGGTTAAATTCAAATTTAATGGGCCTTGAAGGCCATTAAATGTTAACAGCGTTAAGGGGAATATATATACTTTTCTAGAAGATTCTTATCGTTTTTTTTTTTGAAGTATTACTAAGTATTAATTTAATATGCATATAATAGATTCAGTTTGAGTAGTACATGATTTAATATGAAACACATTATGATATATTTATATTATATAGTTAACAAATACACTACACTTATATTTTAATTATAAGTATTAAATTTTTAATAAGTACAAATATATATAGCTGAGCTGAAGTGAATTTAATAATTATTGTAAATGTTTATAAAAACCAAAATTTAAATCTATATTGCTTTCAATTAATTGGAAAAACAAAGCGCTTAAACTAAAAAAAAAATTGACAAAAAAACCCTAAAACATTGCAAGAAATAAAGACATCAAATGCAGATAGCACATTTTCCATGAATCTTTTTGGTTACCTTGATGATTTCAAGGAGAGCACCAGAACCTCCTTCTTCAAGGTACAGTCCAAAGGCGAAGTGCAGATCTCCTCATATCCTCATATGCAAAAAATTGAAGTCGTTTTTTCAGAACGAAATGAAGCATGTGAGAAAAAAAATATCCAGTGAAAGAGAGAGAGAGAGAACTTACGTTTCTGGAATTTGGAGTTTGCGAGAATCTTCGCCGTGGTTGATTGTAGATCTGAACTCCGGTGGTCGGTAATTGGTTTAGGGTTCAAACTCTAAGACGAAGAAACATATTGGAAAAAAAATACCGATCTGTCTCTCTCGGCTTAACCAAAACCTCCTTCTGAAATTACATTCCAAAGCCAAAGTCCAAATTTCCTCATATCCTCACATGCAAAAAAATTGAAGTCATTTTTTTAGAACGAAATGAAGTAGGTAAGAAAAAATAAAGACACGATTTAGAGAGAGAGAGAGAGAGAGAGAGAGAGAGAGAGAGAGAGAGAGAGAGAGAGAGAGAGAGAGAGAGGAACTTACGCATGGTGGAATCGAGATCTTCTGTCGATGGTAGACAATCGGCGAAGGTTTCATCAGGAGAAGGTTGAAAATTGATTTATGGGAAGGTTTAAGAAAGCGGAGTTTGAGGATTCACAAAGAAGGGCACCGACAGAGACAACCCAAATAAATTTCGATCGAGATTTTGGCAAAGGTTGAAGAAGGTGAAGTAATTTGAGATGGCGAAGGTTGTTTTTTTGTACAGAAATCGCCATGGATATGCAAGTAATAGATGGTGAAAGATTACAGAGAAAGAGAGCGTGAGAGGAGATGAAAACGGCAAGGGTTTCGTCTTACAGCTAATTAGGGTATTAAGCAATCTGGAGCTTGATGCTTCGGGTTGGGCTTATTAGCCCATGAACCAGATGAGCCCAAATTACTTAAGTGTAGCCGATCAACTAGACCTATAATAAGCCCATAAAACAATTATCTGCTATCATTACGGCCCATCCACATATAATATTGGCCCATAAGTTCATTTAAAATTAAAATTTTAAAAATATTAAAATAAATATTTAGTATTTACATATATTTTCCCCATTTTTCCATAAATATATTAAGTATTTACATATGTCTATATATTTATATTGTATTAAAAAATGATGAGTATGTACAATTAATTATTTCATTTCAAATTTCAAATATATAAAAGATTTTTTCAGTGATTGAGTTCTGAATGAAATTACGTCGATTATATTCAATCTATTATGTATACATATTTATTAGTTATTGTGTTATAATGAAATGAATTATATTTTATAATCCGATTAAACCAATTTGGATCTCGAAGATTTAAAAAAAAAAAAAAACAAGACGAAGGCTTGGACGATATTTACAAAAAGATCAAATTCGAAGTTTGAAAGTGGAAAGAAACATGCGGATCGAACTGGAAAGATTGAAAGAGGCAAGAGTTTTCTTGAAGCTTCAAGAATAAGAGAGAGCGAAACGAAACGACGGAGAAGAGAAATGAAAGTGATGCAGCTCTAGGGTTTCGTTCTCTGTAAAATTTGGTCGAGAATGAATTAGAATGGGCTTGGCCCAATTTATTTTAGGGGTCATGGTTTTGTTTGGTGAGATTTGACGAAGAAAACTATGGTACAAGTTTTTTGTTCTTACTATATGTTTTATTAAGTATAAAAATTTATGTGTGTTACTATCATTAATAACTACATTATGATATAACTATTTATTTGTAGTTCAATTGCACAATGTCATGCTTACAGAACAAAATCATATGCAAAATGTCGAACAAGGTATGGTATTATTAAAAGTGATATGAAATGAGTGATTTATTAATATCTAATATTAAATATTTATTTGTATGCTCAAATTAGCTCGACCGAGGAGGAAATTGATAATGAATGTGATAAGACATAAGCGGAATGGAACACCGCTAATCGAATCAGGATAGAAAAAATATATCATATTTAATTAAAATATTAAATTAATGTAGATTTTGCTTAACCAGTTTTATGTTGTATCATCAAGGGTGACTAGCAAGAAAGGTTTGAAGATATTGATTTGCAACAAAGACAATAAGAGATCTATTACTACAACCAATGTAGTATACAAGGATGTTTTTGATAATTTGTAGCAATTTTGAACATCCTGCCAGATTTTATGTTTAGCGTTTCATTTTAATGTATTAGATTAACATTTTTATTATGTTTCATTGTTTTAGTAGTATTGATGTAAAGGGTATGACTATCCCTGTTTTAAAAATTACTTAGCCAATTTAAATTATTAATAAAGTTATGGAGAGAGTTCCGCCTCTCTTTTAATAACGTAAGATTTTATATTTTGAATATTTTTAGTCGATTAGTCATTTTTTATATAGAAACTTATATACTTATATAACAGTCATTAACTTTATAAACCTCAATGAAAATAAATAAAACATATACTAAACTATAATATTTTTATAAATGTAAGAAAAAATAAACAAATCCCGTGCAAGGCACGGGTACTACACTAGTGAAAAAAAAATGTTCACATGACCCTAAACCAATGTCCCCACTTGCAATAATTTGTGTCCACATACTGGACCTTTACAGATAAGAGAATCTTTCATGAATACAGTGACAACAAATGGAAAACAAGACAGATAAATAAAGGGGGTAAATTCACAGCAACGAAGGATTCACCTGCCACACAATTTTCTTCTCGTGAAAACCTAAACCCTAAATTTCCCAATTCCTTTTCCAATTCCAAATCAATTGTATTCAAAGAGAAATTAGGGATTCAAATACTTACCTGGAAATAGCCCATCAATTTCACTGGTAAGCTCCACTGCACTGGAAATAGCCTCGTAGACTTCACCAGTTCATCCCCTTCGTTTACCTTCAGAGGAAATCGCTCCACTTCACCAGTTCATCCACTCCCCAATTTCGCCCCAAATTTCCCCCCGACAAAGCTCCACTGGACTTCACCAATTTCGCCCCGACAATTCCCCCCCCCCCCCCCCGACTTCACCAGTTCATCCAATTGCTCAAAATCTTCAGCTCCACTTGAAATCAACTACAAATCGCCCCAATTCAAGTCAATCGCCCCAATCGATTAGTTAGGGTTCTACTGAATCGAGAGAGAGAGAGAGAGAGAGAGAGAGAGAGAGAGAGAGAGAGAGAGAGAGAGAGAGAGAGAGAGAGAGAGAGAGAGAGAGAGAGAGAGAGAGAGAGAGAGAGAGAGAGAGAGAGAGAGAGAGAGAGCAGCCACTCGAAAAGGGAAATTTCATTCAATCGAGAGAGAGAGAGAGAGCACCGAGTTTCAAATTTTTACCCAAAAAAATTAACCCCAAATTTAACCCAAAAGTAATAAAATAAGAGGAAAAAAAAGGGAAATTTCATCCAACCGCGCGTCCACTCGCCAATCGCCGCGCGTTGACGGTTTTTTGACGGATCCCGGGGTCGGGTGGCGTTTCGTTAACGGAGCATGATACTCGGGTGTTTTCCGGTAATATCGAATTAAAGGGGTGATTTTGGGCAATATGGCCCTTTCAACGGGTGGTTTTCGGTAATTGACCCTTCTAAATAATCATTGTATAAATAAATTAATAAAATAATTTATTTATAATCCTAAAATTTTCGAAGTCAAAATTTTATCTAAATGAATAGTCATAATTTACTCATTCATATTATAAGGTAATATTATAACTAATTTTAATTAATTTAATTTTAATTCTTATAAATTCAAATTAATATTAAAATATTTTCCCGGATCTCTCGGTGGCACCTCGTCGGAAATGGGCAAAAGTGGCCGTCGGCGGTGGTTCTTCGACGTCAGAAGCTTAAGGCTTTTGAAGGGGACTCGTAGGCGCAACTATTGACGCCCTTAATTGCTCGAACAAGACTCCACAACACTCGAATTTTGGGGATGAACAACTCGACACGATATTTAGGGTTCTACGAATGGAAGCTTGAAATCATATGGATTGTGGTCGAATTCGGAGGTCTATTAATAGGGTTATGGTAGAGGAGGATATACCCAGTATAAACCCTCAATCAATTCGCTCCAATTGAAGACGATCTTATCGAAATTTTCAATTTCTTCAACCGACTTTAATGGACGCGGATAAGGTTTTGGGGGCAAAATCCCGACGATTTCGCGACATTTAATCCGATTTGATCGAGTAATTAGATAGGGGTGAGCAAACGGATATATCTGGTCCGGTATTTCGGATATCCGATAAAAAATGATCACAAAACTCATATCCGTATCCGGTAAATATTATTCGGATCGGATATTCGACTCAGATATCCAAATTATCCGGTTACTATAAAACCTATTAAAAATTAAATCAAAATATTATTTTTTTTCTAATTCAATCAAAACTAACAATCCGTAAAGTGTAAACTAAATGTTAAACATCAACACCATTTGCAAGTCCTTGTAATTTTTTCAAACAATTAAACTTGACAACCTTTTCAAATTGAAAACTATAAACGTATATATTATATAATAAGAGGAATTGACAAGTATGTATAAAGTTATAACTTTAACTTATATAATCAAAATTCGATTATGAACACTCAGTCTTGACAAAAAAACATATTTGTTCTGTTTAGTAAAACGACAATTAGTACATGAATTATTGTTTTAGGGTTTTAATTTTATAAGAATAATAATCAATGTTATTTTTTTTATTAAAAAGGAATAAAAGAAGGAATGTTGTGTTGGAGAATAAAGTGGGATCAATTACTTAAAAATATACAAGCACCATTTTGAGATCATCTAAACTACTTACATTGTATACTAGTTATAAAAACATATATATTATATATCAAGATTGAGGATCCTGTACAACATGCCCTTATCGTACAACATGCGAAGCGATCTCGGCCGTCGTTTTTTTTTGTCAACATTTTTTTTTCCGTCCCTTGATCATTCTGGTTTAACCTATCTAGATGGTTCATAAATAAGCTCTTAACGTTCATTTATTTGTGCACTGAAGTTCACAAATAAGTACTCATTATGCAAAGACATGTGTTTGCACATGAACATGTTATATGTGAACCTTACGACATAGAAAAATGAACATTTAGTACTTAGATGTGAACGTCAATAATTGTCTATTCCAGAACGATTAGAGACGAAAAGAAGAAGAAGAAGCTTTTAACATCCCCTGATCATTTTGGAATAACCTATATCCAAGGTTCACAAATAATCTTTTAACGTTCATTTATTTGTGCACTTAAGTTCACAAATAAGCTCTAAATGTGCAAAGACATGTATTTGAACATGAACATGTTATATGTGAACTTTACCGCATAGAATAATGAACATGTGAACGTCAATAATTGTCTATTCCAGAACGATCAGTGACGAAAAAAATAATAATAATAAAAAGTTGTTGATCGAAAAAAAAAAGAAAAAAGTTTGTCGTATTTACGGTTATGTCACCGCGTCACTATTTACTCTTTTTCACCCATTTTAATCTCAACCCTCCATCTCTTTGATCCAATGGCCTATAAAATTTCTCATGTTGTATAATAAGGACCAAATGTATGTGAAACTCACTCTCAATAGTATCGGATTCTCGGATATCCGGTAAGCAAAATATCTTGATCCGTATCCGGTCCAAGTATCCGGAAAAATCACCCGGATCGGATCTTGGGGTGAGCAAAAATAGCCGATCCGGCCGACCCGATCCGATAACCCACCAATCCGAACCCTAAAAGTCCGTATCCGAACTCTCTTGCTCTCTTGCAACCTATAAGCTCTTGCAATCTCATGCTTTCACAATCACAAATTCCTCAATCTCAACACCAACATTGAGATTGCTTAAGAAAGATCTAATAAGCGGGTTGGACAATTACCAGGTTTTGTTCTCGTTGAGCACACTCTCCAATACTTTTACCATATCTTCTAAGTGAACATTATTTTCTTTAGCACTCTGAGTTCTCTATCCTTAGTCTCTCTCAACTCTTGCTCACTAAGTTCTTTCTCTTTCTCTTGAGATTCCCCACCTATATACCCGAGGAGATACAAAGTTCATCTCCTCTTCTTTAGTCTTTGTTCCATAATGACTAAAAAGATTTGGTTAACATGGGCTTTCATTTCAAACAATTCCCACTCAGATTTGACATTTTTAAGGAGGTTCCTCAGCTCTAATGGTAATAAGATTAGCTTTTAGAGAAAGATTTTCCATTTTCAAGGGTTTAAACTTACTTTGAATTTCATCTCAAAAAGTGCAGGGAAGAATAATAAACATAAATACTAACAATGCTTTTTTTAATTTTTTCGATATATGATCGTAATACTCTTAGTCAGACAAACTAAGTATTTCTTCAATTTTCAAATTCTTTTTAAATATTCTATTAACAAGTGTGATTAAAACAATTTAAACATAATTATTTAGAAAATTGAAAAAATACTTGCTTACCTCTTTTTCTTGAGTAGATGACTTGAGAGCTTGCATTAGGACTAGGGATGGCAACAGGGCGGGGAGTACTCTCCCCGTCCCCATGATTTAAATTTTATTTTATTTTAAATATTATTAAGATTTAAGATATACATGATTTATGATTTATCGTTCAAAGGGTACAAGGTTTAAGAATTAAACAATATAAAATTTAGAATTTAAAATTAAAAAAATTAAAAAATAATATATTTGACGGGATTTCCCGCGGATTTCCCATTGGGGAGAGGGCGGGGAATGAGGTGAGGACCTCTATTCCCACCCTGCTCCCCGTCCCCGTTCAGAATTTAATATTTTCCACCATTTCTATCCCCGTTTAAACACTCCGTTTCCATCCTTGTGTCGGAAATTTCCCATGGAGAATCTCCGTCCCGTTGCGATCCTTAATTAGGACGGGACTATCTGTGCAGATGACTTGATTAAAGCAATTTTATCATAACTCGTGTGCTTTTGTCAGTCGAACACCGGATTTTTGAAAATTTCATTTCTGCTCGTTTGTTTATTTCTCCTTTTAACTTGGATTATTTCGTTTGGTATATCCTTTACTGCTTGTCCGGTTATGGTCTCTCGAATCTCGATGCATGGAATCACTTTCCTTTTTTAAAAATAAAATAAAGAATACGTGACGTAATTCGGTGAGCCGGTACATAGCTCTAATCCGGGAGCTTCTCGTAACTTCCGACTTAGGTTTGAAGCAAAGTTTCCTACCCGATTTCCGTGGTGATCGACTGATCTTCAATTGACCAGTTCAGGTTTCTGAGCTACCCCGTAAACGTTTCCAAATTCCAATTCGATTTCAGGTTTTCACGTGTTTCGTCCTCTCTTATTTTTTCATATCGCTTAATCAATGATTCTATAGCGGCTGCTTTGTGTGATTTGTAAGGCTGGGCATGTGGTCTTCAACATACAGGCGATTATCCTCCTCCAGAGATCATTCCAATCCTATGGATGTCCAAGTGCCAAACGATTCAGCCGATTCTGGTATGTATTCTCGTTTCTGTTTTTAGCAAATTACAAATTGCTTCACGATTGTTGCGTGACGAGCCCTTTTCACATTATATTGTGCTTTTCTTAGGTTTATTGCATGATTCCGAGCGGCAAGAAAACGAGAAACCTTCATGGAAACATTCAATTCTACACGTAATTGTGGCTACGCTATCCTCGTTTTTATTCGGCTACCATCTTGGGTCTGTAAATTTGTTTATGAAGTTTTCTGTTCTAATTTCCCTTCATTTTAGATTGAAATTTAGGTTGCTGAAAATTGGGTGTGGTATCTTTGTGCAGAGTTGTTAACGAACCACTGGAAAGCATTTCTGCTGATCTTGGTTTCCGTGGCAACACACTAGCTGAAGGTGTGTTAATAATCCCAGTCCCCAACTACTAGTCTTGTTTTCGTTTCCACATTAACCTCAATATGCGGGGGTATTGATTAACTATGTTCTTTGAAGGTCTTGTTGTGAGCACGTGCCTCGGTGGTGCTTTCTTTGGGTCTCTTATAAGTGGATGGCTTGCTGATGGGGTTGGACGCCGTCGAGCATTTCAGATTTGTGCTTTGCCAATGATCATAGGCGCTTCTATAAGGTGCTAGTTTGGTTTCTAGTGTTATCCTCCATTTTCCTTAAGATGACTTATGCTGTTTGTCTAAGTGGAGTCTCTCTAATAAGACTATGCCCTATGGTGTTCGTCTAAGTCTCTCACATGAATGTTCTTTGTAGTGCAACATCCCGCACTTTACAGGGCATGCTGATAGGAAGATTGTTAGTTGGAAGTGGAATGGGTATAGGTCCACCAGTAGCATCTCTTTATGTTACAGAGGTATTGCTCACTTCTTTCACTAATATTTGGTTTTTATTGGTAGACATTACATTTATTCTACTTTTGGGATTCTAACTCCTTCTGGAAAAGCAGATTTCTCCAGCTTATATCAGAGGTACATACGGGAGTTTTATTCAGATTGCAACATGTCTTGGCCTGATGGGGGCTCTATTTCTGGGGATTCCAGTCAAAGAAATTGCAGGATGGTAACAACATGATCTCGATGTTCTTGTTTCATCTTTATTTTCTTTTAGCTATAATGAATATGAGTATCATGTGATGTGTAACAGGTGGCGAGTGTGCTTTTGGGCGTCTACAGTTCCAGCTGTTGTGCTTGCCCTTGCTATGATGTTCTGTGCTGAAAGTCCATACTGGCTTTACAAGGTTTGCATTTATCATTAGCTCAACAGTTTAGCATGTTCATTTTAATGAGTTGGTCAAGTTGTGGGGACTTATAGGTCTTCATACATGACGATTCTGTATGCTATGAGTTGATTTACCAGAAAACTAAAATCTAAAAAGACTGGACTCAAGAGGGGAGAGATATCCTCTGCATATCTATCCTTTAGTTAAATTATGACACTAGGAGCCTATCTTTGCATTCGTCTCTCTCCCTGATTGGAACTTGTTTTCTTCAGAGACATGTGGAATCTCTCCCTCAAAAATCATGAAGTTACAGCTGAATTATTATTTTTCAAAACTTATGTTATTTTGTAGGAGATTTTGTTGTTGGATGCTGGTTGTATCTGATGCATGATTATCTTCCTGCCATTATTCATCTTTTTCACGGTGTTGTTTAGTCCTACTGACTCCTTGACCGCTGAAGCGTTCTATGTGTTTTATCAGTTTGAGTTTTAATATAACAAGCAGTTTCTTTCGCCAATGTGTCTAGAAAGGGAGGTTTGCTGAAGCTGAAGCAGAACTTGGTAGACTTTTTGGAGGATCAAATGTTATTCCTGCAATGATGGATTTGTCAAAGTCTGATGCAGGGGATGAAACCGGCAGTGTTAAGCTCTCTGAGTTGATCCATGGTCGCTATTTCAGAGGTTGCTTGAACATTGTTTCACATATGTTTCATTGCCATTTGCCAACATAACATTTTACGTTGCAGTTTAATATTTGTCCCTTCCCAAAGATATGCTGTATTCACTCATTCCTTTTGCAGTTGTTTTTATTGGGTCAACCCTATTTGCTTTACAGCAGCTATCTGGTATAAATGCTGTTTTCTACTTCTCTTCTACTGTATTTAGAAGTGCTGGAGTACCATCAGATCTTGCAAACGTCTTCGTAGGAGTAGCAAACTTGGCAGGTATAGCATCATCTCTTTCTACCATCAGTCCATATGTTTGGCATCTTTTATCAACTTTTTTTCCCTTTCTGAAATCTTGTATAATATTTTTGTTGCTGATGAAACGCATCAGGATCTATTATTGCAATGGCATTGATGGACAAAGTAGGAAGAAGATTGTTGCTTCTTTGGAGCTTTCTTGGCATGGTAACTCTTATGAAGTATATATTGGTAAATGTCTGGTCTGTTCACATGTTATAACATATTGTAATCCTGCAACACAGGCACTGTCAATGGGCCTTCAAGTCACTGCAGCGAGTGAATATGTTCCAAAGACGTTGGCATTGTATTTATCTATCGGCGGCATGTTGCTGTAAGTATGTCCATTTATGTTGATTTGAATTAATTCATGTTGAACTTGGATTTGTGTGTATCCTACCCTTACAATTTGTCTTCTTTTTCTCCTAAACAAAAAACTTCCTTCAATTGTTTATCTTGTGAATTAGTTCAAGTACAAGGTTACTTATATTTCTGGCTCAATATGCTTTCTAAGTTAACTAACTCAGCTGTAGCTATTCCAAGCTCATTTTTTCTTTAAATAAACTTTTGATTAGATGGCATATTCACACAAGACAGTAAAGACACCAATATAATGGGTTTTATTTTCATCAATATTCCAAAGATAACTTCTGTCATTGTCTTGCTACTTGTGTCTCCATTTATATGAGCCATCTGACCTGATATTGTTTTCTTATAAGTTCATCAAGTTATTGTCTTTAAGAATTCAGTGTTGCTAAAATATAGCTCTCGAGGATTCGTTAGAATCTTTTGGGACTTTGTGAGCCAAAAAATATAATTTTGGTTGGTCATTGATCCACAGCTAATTGACTAATCTTACATAAACCGTGTGTAGATTTGTCTTCACATTCGCCACTGGTGCTGGTCCAGTACCAGCTCTGCTCCTGCCTGAGATATTCCCAAGCCGAATTAGAGCAAAAGCCATGTCAGTTTGCATGTCAGTGCACTGGGTAAGACGTCCCTGTATCCTATCATGATTTACTGTGAACATTGAACTAGAGAGCTGAGGATAATGATTTTTGTGTGTGTCCGAAGCTCTGTATAGATTCCACATTCACCTCTAGCTACTCATATTCTAATCTTAGTCCTAGTGTTTGCCTGCAAAATGGAGAGATCAGAAGTAAATGTTGCTGGGGTAAAACTGAACTTAGGGGGGTGCAATAGTCATCCATGAGAGGTGATGCACTCCAATGAGATTGAGTGTTTTGTGATTTACACTAATTTGTGATAGAATAGGATTGTAGGAAATGGAGGTTTGGGTTCTCGAAGGATTTGCTTATCTGTACGAAATTACTTGCATTATCATATTGCATTATAAAAGTGTAGTCGCAAGAACTGTTAATGACTCAGTTGGCCTTCAATGGTGTGTTGACTTTTATATTCCTTATCACTAATCCATTGTCCATCCTGGTTTTCGTGATCACAAACTCTGCTTATTCTTATTGTCATCAGTAGTGAAGTCTTATGCTAGAGGCCTCACTTCATTATGGTAACAGGCCACATAATAATACTTTACTTGTAGAATCACTTGGGACTTGGGAGTTATATGTTAATTAATTATCCGGTAACAGCTTGTTTCACATAATTGGAATTAACTGCAGGTGATTAACTTCTTTGTGGGCTTGCTGTTCTTGCGACTTCTCGAACAACTTGGTGCGCAGCTCCTGTACTCCGCGTTCTGCACCTTCTGCTTGATGGCTGTTGCTTTTGTCAAGAGGAATGTGGTTGAAACCAAAGGGAAATCTCTCCAAGAAATTGAGATTGCACTTCTTCAGACCTAGAGATATGGTGCCCCTCTTCTCACCTGAATTCGCTACACGAGATTCTCTGCATCCCGAGTTTCTTGGTTCATAGAATAGCCAAGCATTTTATGCTGGTCTGTATAGTCTCTGTAGGGGGAAATGACTATAGTAAGAATATTTTCATGCTATGCTGAGGAGGACGCCTTAAATTTACGTATGTTTCAAAATCCAAATTATGTATTGTGTTCTGTCTCACTCATTTCAAGTTTTGACCTATCATCCACTTGAAAAATAAAAAAAAACTCCTGTGATGTATGTACTGGCTACAGATGTGCAAGTTTCATCACATGTAATGTAACTATGAACCTTGTTTTGAAAGAGATTTTGTTAGACATGTTTTGGAGGTATTTTTTTTATAAAAAAAATACGGTTTAAGCATTTCCTATTACACTAAGGTTCTTAAAAAGAAAATTCTTAACGTATACATATGTCCGACGATAATATTTATACATTACATGAAAGCCATCAGGTTGAACAACTATATTCCATTATGATTGTTATCACATTACTTGCCTTTGCCACTGCAAATTGTGGTCCATGAGGGGAAACATTATTTTGATGCACTACTTGCTTTCAGATCATAAGATACAAGTAGTTACAACAATTGGGAATGGAACCTGAGGAAAAAAATTCACAAATTTTACCGGCTTAATCAATATCTCAGTCGAGTAGTTTATGAGGGCCTTGTATGTATCTCACCAACTAATAAACAACACAGATGAAATGATTAGTTCAAAAAGGCAAAGAAGACGCCCTCAACTCAATCGGAGTCAAAGCGAACCGAAAAACCAGCTCCAGTTTTAGTGACATTAACACTACCAAAATCTTCAAAGTCAGAATCTGAACCCATATCTCTGTAGTCACACCAATCTTGGCTCTGGTCTTCACCCTGTCCACATCTAGATGAAGGAAACCTCAATTCAGAAATGGGAACCGGCAGTGGTTCTTCGTTTAAGTACTTGTCGTGCAAGAGCTCCATTGCTGTGGCTCTGCTCGCAGGGTCGAAGTGGAGAAGCTTCTTAATGATGAGCACTTCTTCAGGAGAACGGTTGGGCAAGCACGCTTCTAACCCTACGGGATTCTCCACTTGAGAGAACGAAATAGTCTTATAATCAGGAAGACTGGAGCAGCCCGGAAAGGATTCCTCAGCCAAGTTGCCCAACACTGTAAAGATTTTGCCGAGCTGATCAATATCCGACGTCCCAGGGAAGAGGGGCTGTAACCTGAAAAGCTCGGCAAAAATGCAACCCAATGACCACAAATCTACTTCTATCCCGTAGTTGGTGGATCCATAGAGTAACTCAGGGGATCTGAACCACCGTGTTCCAACACAGGATGTGAGAGGGCCACACCGATCATCCCCTTCATCCTCCATCTCGTACGTGAATGAGCCCTTCAAAGCGTCCTCGTCCAACTCACTAGCTGTACATGTAGCGAGGCACGAAGTGTCTCCGTCAGGGATACAGGAGTCCTTATCAAATTCCTCCATTGAAGGGTTTCTAGCCTTTCGCTCAACTAACTCCCTGAAGAATTCTTGTTTACTGCTAAATCCCAGTTCCTGGTTCCTAAGATCCATATTAGAGCTATCAATTGGGCAAGGGTTTTCAGGCAGCTGAGGTGTATCTTCCACATCTCTAGTTGGGTCGTTTGATCCATCAACTTGCTGCAGGTCAGCTGGAGGAGCAACATAGTCAGGCTCAAGGAGAATCCTCGCCTGCAAAGAATACCAAAAATGGAGAAAGCGTTTGAATATACTAGTCAACAAATAAATGCATACAAGTTTTAGTCCCAACAGAAGCAATATTAGGGTTCATAAGGGTCCTCATATAAGGTATGCTGACATAAATGCCATTAGTAAGTTTGAGGTGAAAGCATGATTTCCAAGCATCGAGAAACAGTTCTCAATCCAGTAATTGGTGGACAGTGTTTAGTCATATGGATTAAGATGAGTATGAATTTTGATGATCACTTGATATCCAACAAGAGTTTCCAATCATATACCATGGAAATTTGAACAATTATTTCAAAATCTCCAAGCTTCTGCAATTACATCCAAATCATCCAAAAAATAATGAAGGTGAATAGCAAGAATTCAAGTATGATTCCCAAAATTCACACAAAACATTCATTCATCCATGAACTGATCAGCAAAATCGAATTCTCAACCATTACCTGGCCAAAATCAGCCAATTTCAGAACTCCATCCTCCGAAATCAACAGATTCGAGGGTTTCAAATCCCTATGAACGATCGAATTCCTGTGACAAGCATCAACGCCGTGCAAAATCTGAATCATCCACCTCTTGATCTCGCCTACGGTGATCCCTCCATCCCAGGAGCGCTTCGCCTCGGCGATCACCGAGGCCAGATCGGTGGGGAGGAACTCGAGGACGAGGACGGCATCGTCGTCGTCCTGCCAGAAGTAGTCGTGCAAAACGACGACGTTAGGGCAGTTTTGGAGCGTCTGTAGAGCCTCGATCTCACGGAGGGCGCTCTGTTGATCGTGGATCTCCTTCAGCGCGACGATGAGGCCGTCGGAGCGTCGGCAGCCGCGGTAGACGTCGGCGTAGGCGCCGGAGCCGACGCGCTCGTGGATGTCATACTTGTGGGTTACGTCCTGACGGCCGTAGATGCTCCAGCTCTTGCCAGAGTTCAACTGTGCCGGCGGCGGCGACGAATCCATGTTTTCCGGTGAGCTTAGGAGAAGAGATATATGAAGGCAAGGGGGTAGGGAGTGACGAGTGTTTCTGAGAGAGAGGCTATTATTCTCTTGCTTGATTTCTATTTTTTAATATATAGAAATTACAAGGATAGTGCTAATAAGCTTTTCGGCCGCGGTAGGGTGGTTTGTATTTTTTTTTAGAATACATTAAATTAAAATCTATTATTTTATATTAAATTAATAATTTAATATAAGAAAATTGGTTTTTCTAATTTGTGTCCATGGGCACATGTAATAAGCTAAATTAGAAAATTATATTTAAAGTATTCTCTAAAATAGAATAGATAAATTCTTAGTAAAAAAAAATAAACTAATGGTTAAAAAAATTATTACTAAAAATGAAATTTTATTGTTAAAAAAAAGTTATTATAGTGTGTCCATGAGCATATACTAGAAAAAATCTAAGAAAATATATTCTATTCGAAAATCTAAACAAATTCTTAATCACTCGTAAAAAATTCTTCTAACGAAACTATCCTATATTGTCAAAGAGTAATGGTAATAATGTTCCATTCACTCGTGGATTAATTCGGATTTGAGATGCATTTGGTTTGAGTTTGTTCTTGTTTTGGTTGTTTCAAATTTCAATTACATCCTACACTATGAAAAAAAGTATGTTTTTAGCCGTGGTCCAAAATAATTGAAATCTTGGATGATTTTAAAAAGTGACTCATTTGACAAGTCAAAAATGACAGAATGATAAAATTTTAGACTGATAAATGGTTGTCAAAAAGTCTTTTAAACAAAATCATCAACACACAACAAATTCAGAACATTGATATCTTGGTTGCAAATTTATTATGCCAGACAAGACATGAAACAAAGAAAAGATTAAACAACATGTACCGAATGACATAGCTAAACAAATCACATTCATACCAATCCCAGTTAATAACATTGAGGACATGATGTACTAGGAGGCCAGTAAAAACGGGTGATTTTCTACAAAATTCGTCATGAACATGATTAATGAAAATAAACGATATACAGTCCATGACTCTTCCTGAATCTGGAATTTGGACACTTATCCTAAGGTTAAAAATTTTTATTTGGAAAATCATGAAAAATGGACTCCCAACAAAAGCAAGACTAGTTGAAAAATGAGTTGTACTCCCTCCAGGTTGTATTCGCTATAGGGCACAAACTGAAGATACTAATCATATCTTATTCCTTTGTAACCATACTATGAAAACCATTGAAAAAATTATTCTACATACTCTTCGGATTATCATATCAATTAACATTGGAAATAAAAAAAAACATACGAACTAATTGAGGAAATCCGATAAAAAAACGGATAAATCACAATTTTAGAACTACTGACATCTTGGTGGGGAATCTGGTTCTACAGAAACCAACAAAGCTTTGGAAGGTCAAACAGTGACATAGATCTCATTAAGGATGTACCAATTTACATCAAAAACCAAATTCATAATTGAAAACAGACTAAGAAATGGAACCCTGACTGTTTGAGTCCAGATCAACTACAAAAATATCAATAACAATAGAAGACGACCAAAGAAGAAGTGGAAAAAACCACCAGATAACATTCTAAAAATTAATACGGATGGATCCACTAAGACTAATGGAGAATCTAACCATGACGATATTTTCAGAAATAGCAAAGAAGAACCCTTATTTATCTTTGGTGAAAAGTGCGGATTATTCACCCCACTAAAAACAGAAATCATTGCGTTCAGAAATGCATTGCTTAAAGCTTATGAATTAGGCTTTAACAACATCCAAATTGAATGCGATAACCTTACAATTGTTAACGTACTGAACAAAATTGGGCACTGTCCTTGGAATATTGAAATCTTAATTTCTGATATCCTTTGTGTTTTACAACTATTTTCTTCAGTGCAGATTTTTCATGTCTTCCGAGAAACTAACGTTGTTGCTGACTACATTGCGAAGCTGGCCTAGTGAAGTCCCTTGGAAGATTTTAGAAATAATTTAGAACTTGTAGTTCTCATCCGCAATGATGCTATAGACTGAGAAACCGTTCCTTCTATGGTTTCCGGTTTAATTCTTACCATTTCAAAAAATAAAATAAAATCAATTACATCCTTTTATTATTTCAGAGTTATATTTTTGGATTTCACGAATTTCAAGATTTTAGGTTTTTCATATTTTAATTTGATTGTCTTAAATTCAAAATATGGTTTGAGCACAAAGAGAGAAATTCTTATATAGGGAACGAAACATATGAGAACCATTATCTATGAGAGTTTTTTACTAATTTTTTTTTATTTAGGAGAGTTTGAGTCGTCTAGATATGAGAAATAAAGGGCCTAGAAAAGACTTTCATTAAACAACAACAAAAATGGCACGATCGATTTATTTGGAAAAAAAATCCACACACGTTGCTGTGAACATGTTTAGATTTTTGCACTTTCATGCCCATATGTTCATCACTTTTTTATACATAGATGTTTGAGTTTCTCCTATATGTTCATCACTTTTGTCCATAGATGTTCACCAGTTCTATGCCTGGATATTCACCACTTTTATACCTAGATTTTCATCATTTTTTATGCATTAATGTTCATCATTTTTCTCCTATACATCCATACCTTATATGTTCACCAATTTTGCCCATATATGTTCACTAGGGGCACAACCACCTTGAGACGAGGGGGGCTATATAGCCCCTAGTGGATTTAAAAAAGATAGTAATGTGTAATTATTGTGTAAATAAACAAAAAACCTTGATGGTCCAGATGGTTAAATACATGTGGTAAATAGCAATTGCTATAGGTTCGAGTCTTGTGCACACCATTTTTAATTTTTATTTAATGGGTTGCCATTTTTAATTTTACTCTATGGACCTTGTATGCCATTTCCATTTTTTACTCGATGGGTCTTGCATGTCATTTTCTTTTTTACTTCATGGGTCATCCATACAATTCTATCTTAATAAAAGGGTTTAATATTTCCAACTAATTGCACACAAAAATACACAATCTAAATTTTTAGTTGGGAAAATCAATGTAGACCTGGGCAAACTCGGGCTGGCCCGCCCGGCCCGTCCCGCCCGCATAAATGGACGGATATGGACAAGCTCGCAAGCCCTAAAGGGCCGAAAATACCCGGCCCGAGTACCAGGAGGGTCGGGTATGGACAAGAAGTCAAGCCCTGTAGGGCCGGTTAGCCCGGCCCGTATATAATACATAAATAATTATATATAAATTATATATAATATTAAATTAATAAAATTATTATTCATCTTAAAAAAACACTTATAACAATTTTTTTAGGGTTTCATACCCCTCCTCCAGCCCTGATCTCTCTTTGTCTTTCTTTACCCTACCCAGCCTCCACTCCTCTAGCCTCTCAGTTCTCCAGATCTCCACTTCTCCAGATCTCCACTTCTCCTTCACCCTGCCTCCTTCTCAAGCCTCTCCTCCACCCCGCCGCCTTCTCAGCGCTCACACCTCTCCTTCACCCGCCTCGTCGCCGATCGTCGCCTTACATCACGCATCTCCTTCACCCCCTTGTCGTCGATCGTCGCTCGTCGCCTGACCTCACGCCACTCCTTCACTCCGCCTCGTAGGAGATCGTCGGCTGACCTCGTCGGCCTCACGCAGTCACGCCTCGTCGGCCTCCCGTCGGTATGTCCCAATTTCTTTTGTTAGTTCTTTGCTATTGTGTATTTACTATGTTCTGTGTGGCTATTGACCTATTGTGTATTCAAGCTCATCAATTGATGTTGCTATTATGTATTTACTATGTTCTGATGTGGCTAATTTCAGTATTTTGTATCAACATTCAGCAACTATTTTGTCTTGAAACCAGTAGATAAGTTTGTTGGACGACAAGGGAAACTGGATTATGCAATTTATGTGTTGACTGCCTTCTAAATTGCTAAATTTATATATTGTTTTGATTTGTCAATCTCATCTGTAAACACTAAGCACAACCTGAGCTGTAGTGAATGAGTAGAGTTTGCTGTTTTGTCTCCAATGGTGATTGAGATGCAAGCTAAGTTTGAAAAATACTGGACTGATTACAATTTGCTTTTATCATGTGTTGTTGTCTTAGATCCTCCAATTGTTTTTCTTATTTTTAAGGTCCATCCAAGATACTTAAGATTGGTGATGAAGGCTCGGAGGATATCAAGGACGGAGACGACGAAGAGAAAGATTGAAGGCTACTGTTGTTATTTTGTTTATTTTGAGACTTTGAGTGAGTTGTTATTTGTTATTAAATGTTTGTAGAATTTGATATTGGATATGTAATGTTTTTTATTGTAAGATTGAAATACTATTTGGTATTTATTCTTTTAGTTATTGAAACTCAGAAACTGTCAATCACATTCACATGAATTAGGAATATAACTTAAACCGGGTCCCGACGGGCTACCCGGGATCGGGAATGCGGACGGGCTTGGACAACTATCCAAGCTCGAATCTCGGGCTCAGCCCGGCCCGGATCCGGATACACGGACAAAAAAGTAATTTAGGCCCGGACCATATCCGGCCCGAGTCCGGATATGCCCAAGTCTAGGAAAATGTAATGATACTAAATTTTGCAAATTTTTTTTATCAAATAAATTAACTATTTTTCTTTGGTTTGATAATTTCTTAAATACAAATAAGCTTTTGAATATAGGGCATGTTGAAACAATTTAGAAACTAAGGATTTGGATTAAGAAATCAATTTAGGGATTTGGATTATGATTGAACCAACTTCAGAATTTGATTGAAAATTAGATTTTATGACCCAAATTTAGGAAATCAAATACTAGAATTTGGGGATTTACGTAACACCATGATTTAGACATTTGGCGTTATTGAATCATGTAGATTATTACATTTATGTATTTTTTTTTCAATTAGCTTTGCAATTCAATGTAACTGGATCATACATTAGTAGTTATCTCTTATATTTCGGTCTAAACAAAACAAGAAACTTACAAGAAGCATTCCGACAAATTTAGATTACTACTTTTGTATATTGGTTATGATACTATATTTATATATTCCAACACATTTAGCCCCCACTCAATAAAAATCCTGCGTACGTCCGCCCCTGATGTTCACCACTTTTATGTCTTGATGATCACCAATTCACCACTTTTGTACCTAGATGTTCTTCATTTTTTTATGCATGCATGTTCATCGTTTTTCTCCTATGTGTTCATCACTTTTTTTTGTGAATATGTTGTAGATGTTCATCACTTTTGTGAATAGGTGTTCACAACTTTCATGTCTAGATGTTGATTACATTTTTATGCATGCATGTTCATCACATTTTCCCTATACGTTCATCACTTTTCGTTGTGAGCATGTCTTAGATGTTCACCACTTTTGTTCATAGATGTTCATCACTTTCATGCATGTATGTGCATCACTTATTTAGTCCTATACGTTCATCACTTTCATGCATGTATGTGCATTGATATGCGGCATATTGTATGGCGTATCTAGGGGTTATTAGCATAATTTAGATGATGTTTGAATATGATTTGATGGTGATTCTGTAATCCGGAAGAGAAGACTAGAAGTGAAGAAATCATGGGATTTACAGAGGTTTGAAGTGCATTGAAGAGTGGAAGAACAATGTACTGAATTCAATTGGTTTGTTCTATTTACTCAGATGTCCAAATGGAGTGATTCCAATTCGAGGAGTTAGATCTTGAAGTCTACTGCAAGTCCTCAAAATATGAGCGCAATCCGAGTTGGGAATCAAAAGTTATGACGTTTGTACGGAAGTGTCGCAGCTGTTGGAGCACCACCGCACCCGCGGCAACATCACCGCACCCCGCGGTGAGCCAACAGAGAAGAAGGCGCGAAGTTCCGAAGTTCTGGAAGACCACCGCACCCCGCGGTGGGTATTGCCGCACCCAACGGTGACGATGCGCTGAAGACTTTCCCGGATTTATTTTCGGAATTTCTATTTCCTTTTTATTTTATTTCTGAAACTTTGTTTCCAAGTTTGTTATTTCCTTTTATTTATTTTCTGAATTATTTGCCCTAGTATTTAAAGATCTAACCTAGACTTTGTTTAGGAGGAACCTAGTTGCCACCTTTCATAGTTTTTTCTCTCACAAATCATATGGAGAACTAAAACTCCATTGTTGCACTTGACGTTTTGAAGCCTTCAATTGATTGGTTGTGATTTTTCTACTCTTGTTCGTTTTCCTATCTAGTTGTATTAATTCTCTTGCGCTTGAATGTTTATTGAATCTTATTGGTTTATCTAGACTGATCACCTAGGTTTATTGATATTATCCATATAGCTAGGACTTGTGATTCCGGGTTCGGGTTGCATATCAAGTAGCAAACACGATTTACATAAGCGTGTTGCGAGGGTTCATCGTGAGAGAGAGTTAATTGCATGCTTATAGTAATGGGTTATTTCTATTGCATGTATCTTTTTGAATCCTTGGTTGAATGTTATTTCTTTGTTGAGTCTTGAAAGTTTTCAGATTTGATTTAGTAATAAGTACTATTAGGGCTGGTAGAACTAATAGTTACATATGATCGGGATAAGAACAACTAAAGGAAAGATAAGAACTTGAGATTGATAGAATTCAGTGATCAACCATATCTCTTGTTGTGTGGATCTTTGTCAAGTGTGACGCTTTTCCCAATCATATTCACAACCTTTGCCTGCGAATCTGTTTACTTGTCTACTTGTTATTTGGTTACGAAAATCATACAAATCCCCCCTAGTTCCTAGTTGGTGACTTGCAATTACTTGAATTGATAATCTGATTCTCTGTGGGATTTGACTCTTACTTGCCCAAACTACTTGTTTAGGTTTGTTAGGATTATTTTGTTTAGATGTCACGACAACGCCTATCATGCATCATCCAAGAATATATATACTTATTTTAGACTTGATTTCATATAAAAGATTATCAAATTTGTGTCATATAAATATGCAACGAACATTAAATAGTCATTTTTATAAGATTGCGAGTTTAAAAAACACAAACACATGCATAGGAACACTATCGAATTCTGTATTTTTTAGTTGTAAAGTGGTGAATATCGCTTATATGTTGTGATCAGTATATACAAACAAATATGGTGAACATATGTGTTCACTGGCAACACAAGCGCGTGCGGGGGGAAACACTCTTGTGCATTCTCAGTTCTCTCCTAGTTAATGGTTCTCACCCGAACTACGCCTATACACACTCAATTTGTGGATAACTCAACTTTTTTATTTTTATTACATTTTCTACTAGTTTGACTACACATTATTTCTAATGTGTTGAATGCAGATTGAGGACATATATATATATATATATATCCATATGGTGGAGATTAGACCTGTCAACAACCGACTCGATCTGAAGTTTTTGGGTCGAGACCCGACCCGGAAATCATTGGGTTAAGAAGCACCTACACCCCAAAGAACCCGAACCCGACATGAACATGAATATGAGATCGACAAACCTCATTATTTCATATATTTTATTTCATTTATATTATATATTTTAATGTACTTTATTAAACAATTATATAATATTAACTATATTTTATTAATTGTTTTTAAAAAAATTATTATAATAATCATAAAAAAAGCGCCCGTTCGACCGTTGGGTCGATCCGAACCCGAGCCAACCCTGTTACGACCCGACCATATCAACCCGAATATTTTAACTACCCGATCGATCCGAACTCGGCTTGATCCGACCGACCCAGTTGACAAGTCTAATGGAGATGGTATATTTCATTTTCTACCAATTTAACTACACATTATTTTAATATTATATAATATATTGTTCATCTATTTATAGACCTAAATTCAAAGACGTAAGGGCATCCACATCCCTGGTTTTTTAATTGAGGTTTTTTAACTTAGTTTTCTATTTTATCTCATTTAAAAAATTCACTTTAATTTAGGTTTAGAAATTTGTTAAAAAACGTAAAAAATCCAATCCAGATTCTATTAGCTTTTGGTTACTGTGAGCCATTAGATTAGAGTATTAAATTTAACTGAAGGTGGTGAAAGCTTGTAAAAGAGGTGTCAGAGTTTTTTAAGGGTTTTTTACTAAGAAATCTGAAATGCAGTTTTTTAGCTTTTGTTTACTGTTCTTAAAAAATTTAATATTGTTTATTCTTAAAAAACCTGCATTGCAAGTGCTCTAATAGTAAATTTAAGAAATGTACAACAATAATTATAAAAATGGGAATCTGAAATCAATATAATGATTATATATGAAAAGGGAAAAGTAGAAGATAGATAGATAGACTGATTGAAATAAGCGAGCTTAATTGATTAAGTTTAACAAAAGATGAATTTTATGGGGATTGAACAATAAAAATATTATAAATTTAATAAAGGGGTTGGTTCACATGAGGAGGGATGCACATATGTGTTCATACATTTAAAATAAGGGGCTGATAAACACAAAGAACAAGTTTATGAACACATAAGATACGCACATATGTATTTATATTTTTTTTCTGATCCAAGTGATCATATTTACAGTGTACAAGTTTTATGAACTCGTGAAATAAATTTTATGAACACACAGAACATGTTATATGAACATGCATGAAAAAGTCTTATAAACACAAAGTACAAGTTTTATGAACATGTAATAATACGCGTTTTTAATACGTTGAAGAACACACAATACAAATTTGTTGAACACAATGTACAAGTTTGATGAACACATGCAAAATACACGTTTGATGAAAACACAATACAAGTTTTATGAATACATAAGTGGTAATAAATGCATACATAATATTCATTTTCATAAATAGTAAATGAACACATACATAGTATTAAATATATCCACACACAAGTGGCAATGGAATGCACACACAAAGCAAATATTCACGCACACATGGTATAAACACAAGAACACATAAATGAACGTAAGAGCAAAAATTTATGAACACACATTTTCAATAATTTGAAGAACACATAGTACAAGTTTTATGAACAAACTATACAAGTTTTATGAACATGTTAATGTTTGTCAATCAATGTGTTTATATGTTAATACATGTTTGCATGTGTTCATCTCAGTTTGTCTCTGTGTTCATACATATAAAAATATGTTTTTCAATGTTTTCATACATGCATGTTTGCGTGTGTGTTGATCACATATTTATGTTCAACATGAATGTGCATTACAAAACTATAACACATATGAAATATTTGTCCATGTTACATGTTTTTCTACTTGTTCATCTCAGTTTGTCTATGTGCTCATATTGGTATGCATGTGTGTTCATATGTTTGACATGAATGCTTTACTTATGTGTTGTTCATATATAGCTAACTTATGTGTGCATATGTTTCATGTATTGTTCATGGTCTTGTCATCTATATGGTCATATATAAATTGTTAATTAATATATGTGCATATGTTTCGTCGATGTGTTCATATGTTTGCAACTATGTGTTTATAGAAATATCTTTGTGTTTTCCATCATGTGTTCACACATTTTCTATTGCATGTTCATGGGATTACAACTATATGTTAATAAGTTTTGTGACAAACCAAAAGACGAATTTCTAATAATATGAAAAATACACATTTGAAGTTTTATAAATACACAGTACAAATTTTATGAGCACGACGATAAAAAATTGGCCAAAAAACGTAAAAAAAAAAGAACTGGCCGGAAAAAAAAAATTGACTAGCGTTGATCAGTGGAGATTGATTTGACCTGCATAAGGAGGTCATGTTCCATGCACGTAACCTTTAAATGATTTTTGTAAGCTTAGCCTTTTATTTAAACACATCCAAGGGTTGAGGAACATCCTCATTCCTTATGGAAGCACCCATCCTCATTTGGTTCATTCTCTTAAAATGAATAAATATCGGGAAAATAGATATAGAAATATTCTATAGATATCGGTATCTTTTAAAAAGTATATAAGAGTAATTAAAAGGGAAAGTGAGATAATTAAAAAATTGTACAATAAAAATATGGTTTTTTCTAGTGTGTGCCCATGGGCACACTCTAAGAATTCATTTTTTGGCAATTATTTAATTAGCCACTAGTTTAATTTTGTTTGCTAAGGGTTTATCAATTCTCTATTAGGAAATATTTTGAGGGTATATATCATAAAATAATAAAGACAAGTCAAATAATGACAAGTGGCTCAATATAGAGTAGTGACAAGCGGTTTTAGTCCCTTTTAATTTAGTAATTTTATAGAAGATTTAGAATTGGATTGTTTTGGTTCATAGCGTAAACCAGTTTGAAAACTGTATTATGGACGTGCGCCAATTTTGGAACGGTGTTATCCGAGTTCGATTATTTTGGGTTAGTACGTTTTGGCTCATAAACGTTTTGAGTGCGGTGGCCTTGAGTTGGTTAGAGTTGGTTTTTTTGAAGTTCGGCTTTATTGTTAAACTAACATGTGTCCCCGTGTCTTGCACGTATATGATCATATATTTTAAGAATGAATTTAAATTTGTTTATAGCATGTAAAATATAAAAAATAATTATATAAGAAAATTAACATGATGTATCGAAAAGATAATTTCTTGATTGAAATAATTTATAAGGTATATTGTATGATAACAATTGAAGGTAGATGTGTGAATTTATATTAATAGAAGAAAATATAAATTATGAATTTTATATAATTATTAAAAATAAAAATGTATTAAAATAAAACTGCATATTGTATTCCTTATAATGGAGTATACGGACAATCTATTCACCCTTATTAGATCATGAACACTAATTAAGTATGATAATAATGTATTTGGTAAGTGCATAATTATATGTATGTTGGTGGATGAACCGTATACCGTTAAATATTTACGGACCATCTATCTATATACATATATTTATAATGGGGTTTACGGACCATTAACGTACATATTATATTATGGACACTAATTAAGTATGATAATAATATTTTTGGTAAGTGCAGAATTATCATGTACAATGAGAAATATTTTGAGATGGTAATTTAGGAAATTTGTATAAATAAAAGATAAAATAAATTGTAAATAGAATAAGAGTGAATGAGTAATGTACATAATTATTTAATAACGTGACATACTTAGATGAACGACACGTATGAGAGATAATTACGACTTTAGTAATAGTATAAAGATATATATATAGATAGATATAGATAGATTAGGGTTACAATTGTACTCGTACACCCTTTATTCAAAAACAAAGCAATATCGATTTTGCGCAAATTTTTAACATTTTTTTAATGACGTAAGGATCCAACACTGTTATAGAGAGGCAGATCAAGTGACAAATTTCCTAGCATCAAGACATTTAATATCGATCTCTTTAGTTCGTATATGTTAAATGGAATGACATGATTAGCAGAAAACCTTCACCCTAACCCTATGTTGAAGAAGTTTTTTAAAATAGTCCGTATAAATGATTTATGTTAGAATCTTGTCGAAGATAACCTATTTTTAACGAGTCTGCTATATGAACGACATTTTTTGTCTAAATACACGATAATCTGTACGCACAGAAATTGCGTACGCAATTACTGTACGTACAAGTGAAAATACGTATAAATTGTAAGATTATACGTATTTTATTTTTATTTTTAAAAAAAATATAAATCTCTACACATTACTTTAGCGTACGCTAAAGTAATGCGTAGAGATTGTGCCAACCCATATTAGGGCCGGCCCAGCTTCTAAAAAAATGCTTGCTTGAAATTTGGCTCCTTGTACGCCAGATTCTGGCGCAGGATTTTTAATTTTTAATTTTTCCAACCAAATGAACAATATATTTTTTTAAATCTGCATTTGACTCTAGTAATAGACGTTTTCAAGTAATCAGGGTTACATGGCAATAAATTTGTTTGTATCATGAGGTTTCAATATACTTTTATTCATGTACGTTTCTCCACCAATTCGTTTGATATTAACTGTTTGTTATTATTATTCTCGAAAATCACATATAACTATGGTTATATCTTATAGTTATATCCAATTTGGTTATATCTTATAGTTATATGCTACGGTTATATTCTTTAGTTATATACTATGGTTATATCATATAGTTATATCCTATGGTTATATACTATGGTTATAACCATAGTATATAACTAAAAGATATAACCATAAGATATAGCCAAATTGGATATAACTATAGGATATAACTAAAGAATATAACCGTAGTATATAACCATAAGATATAACCAAATTGGATATAACTATAAGATATAATCATAGTATATAATTATAAGATATAACGATATGATATAACTATAAGATATAACAATATGATATAACTATAGGATATAACCATAGTATATAACTGAAGGATATAACCATAGTATATAACCATAAGATATAACCAAATTGGATATAACTATAGGATATAACCAGGGGCGGACGCAAGATTTTTGCCCAGTAGGGGCACAAATCTTGCGTGACTAAAAATCAATTTTAAAATATAATTTTTTTTAAAAAAATTGAGTTAATATGACGAAAATAACCCGATGTAATTATTATTAATAACAAATTAAAAGAGTTTCTCATGAGGGATACATGATTACAAAACAATGATTCAACAATGCATGGAAGATGTGTAAAAAAAAATCAACAAAAAACAAGAATTAATCGAGACTGAGTGAACATAACATATGCATAATAAAAATTCTCTTCATACCAATGGGGACAAAAATGATAAGCTGAGATTAGTTGAATAATCAGTGATTTAAGCAACTAAACATTACTTAGGAGTGCTCTCTTTTTATTGTCGAATTACATGACATGGTTAAATTTGTTTTATATTTGATAAACATAAACTTTATATGTTCTATCATATTCCTATATCAATTCAATTTAACCTTATCGAAAAATAAAAATTGAAAATGATATCATCTAGTACTCTGATTGTTGGATTAGTTCACTTTCGACATTAGGATGTTTCTCTAAGCACCCAATCTAATTCATTTCATATATAGAGAAACAAAAATTATAGGTAAACTACTAAACTGTATAATCTCAATCCCTTATTTATATTACATACACTATAGATTCAATTGAACATAACATTACATTGAATAGGGAGAAAGAATGGATGAAGGTAGGCTCAGATAAGAAGTGATGCAAAGTAAAAAAAAAAAAAAAAAAAAAAAATTGGAGGGCCCGTGCCCCCACTCGTCCCTATGTAGGTCCGCCTCTGGATATAACCATAGTATATAACTACAAGATATAACCATAGTATATAACTATAAGATATAATAAGAGTATATAACTATAGGATATAACCATAGTATATAACTAAAGGATATAACCATAGTATATAACTATAGGATTAAACCATAAGATATAACCAAATTGGATATAACTAAATGATATAACCATAGTATATAACTATATGATATAACCATAGTATATAACTATAGGACAATAGTATATAACTATAGGATATAACCATACTATATAACTAAAGGATATAACCATAGTATATAACTATAGGATATAACCATAAGATATAACCAAATTGGATATAACTATAGATATAACCATAGTATATAACTATAGGATATAACCATAATATATAACTATAGGATATAACCATAGTATATAACTAAAGAATATAACCGAAGTATATAACTATAAGATATAAACAAATTGGATATAACTATAAGATATAATCATAGTGTATAATTATAAGATATAACGATATGATATAACCAAATTGGATATAACTATAAGATATAACAATAGGATATAACCATAGTATATAACTAAAGGATATAACCATAGTATATAACCATAAGATATAACCAAATTGGATATAACTAATAGATATAACCATAATATATAATTATAAGACAATAGTATATAACTATAGGATATAACCATAGTATATAGCTATAGGATATAACCATAGTATATAACTATAGGACAATAATATATAACTATAGGATATAACCATACTATATAACTAAAGGATATAAGCATAGTATATAACTATAGGATATAATAAGAGTATATAACTATAGGATATAACCATAGTATATAACTAAATGATATAACCATAGTATATAACTAAATGATATAACCATAGTATATAACTATAGGATATAACCATAAGATATAACCAAATTGGATATAACTATACGATATAACCATAGTATATAACTATAGGATATAACCATAAGATATAACCAAATTGAATATAACTATAAGATATAATCATAATATATAATTATAGGATATAACGATAAGATATAACCAAATTAGATATAACTATAAGATATAACCATAGTATATAACCAAATTGATAACTATAAGATATAACCACGGTATATAACTATAGGATATAACCATAGTACATAACTATAGGACATAACCATAGTATATAACTAAAGAATAAAACCGTAGTATATAACTATAAGATATAACCAAATTGATAACTATAAGATATAACCATAGTATATAACTATAGGATATAACCATAGTATATAACTAAATAATATAACTGTAGCATATAACTATAAGATATAACCAAATTGGATATAACTATAAGATATAACCATACAAACAGTTAATATCAAACGAATTGGTAGAGAAATGTACATGAATAAAAGTATATTGAAACCTCATGATACAAACGAATTTATTGCTATGTAACCCTGCTTACTTGAAAACGTCTATTACTAGAGTCAAATGCAGATTTAAAAAAAAAATATTGTTCATTTGGTTGCAAAAAAAAAAAAAAAGTTTTTTTTTTTAAAATCCTGCGCCAGATATTGGCGTACGGAGCCAAATTTCAAGTACGCTAAAGTAATGCGTAGAGATTTATAATTTTTTTTTAAAAATAAAATAAAATACGTATAATCTTACAATTTATACGTATTTTCATCTGTACGCACAGTAATTACGTACATAATTTCTGTACATATAGATTATCGTGTATATAAACGAAAAATGTCGTTCATATAACAACGGTCATTTGTAACTATGTAAAAAAAAATCCATTTTCTAACGAAAAAGAAAAGAAGAAGAAGCAACTTCCATGTGCAGCTTTTTAAAGTGTCAGGTGAAAGACAGATGTCTGATGTCTCCCATGATCCCATCTCCAGTTTACATTAACTATCATCTCTCACCATTAATGGGTCAGATAATTCTGAACCAACCTCACATTTCTGTGCTGTGCCCATATACTCTCAAACAAATCCAGGTATCGAAGTAGTTTTTGCAATAAAATTTACTTTCACATTCAGCCTCATTTAGCATTGAACAATTCAAATTAAATGCACAACAGTCACCTACTAGCTCATGAAGGCATAAAAGTGAACTAGCATAGCCAAGCTTAGGTTACATATATAACCTATAGATGGGTGCAATTATTACACAAAAGGATAACATTCTAGAATGTAAGAGTTACAGGTCCATGTGAACAACAAAACACTTGGACCCTTTTGATCAAAAGCTTCCACATACGACTGTGCGTGATCATCACATAAGGCTTCTTCTACGCGGCAACACAGCCACCGCACATGATCCTCCTGCAAGTACACGAATCCAAACCGGTAATGTTCATAATCATACCAGCAGATCAAATGCAATCTGCTTAGCTAGAATTGTGTTGAAAGATCTTATTTTTATAATCTAACTTATCAGATTTAGCTACTTTCAAGTATCAACTTCTCATGCCAAACTTATCCTAAATGTTGTTATGGCTTTCGAGTTCACAGTTAACTTGCAGAAATACTGTAAATGAAATTGCATTGCGATTGAGGCAATTTCAAATTTGCTGAAAGGAAGTCTATCATAAATAGGCTTGGTTCTTGAGCAAACCGGCAATAGAGTAGACTTACGCAAGTGAGCAGCCCGACTTGCTGTACTTTTTCTTCCGGTTTACTTCCTTCTTCCTTGGAGGCTGAAGAACCACCTTGATTGCAGTGTCAAAAACGGCTTTCACATTCTGAACAGGTTCAAGTTTTTAAATGAATACTTAGAATATGAGATATAGTTAATGACATTCAAGAGAATAGATTCATTCTAAAATGGCGAGTTTACAGTCTCCACACACCTGTTGGGTTTTGGAGCTGCATTCTATATAAGCAGCTGCACCAATCTGCTTCCTCAACTCTTCCCCCTGGGAAAATGATCATATTGGTAAAATCAAGCTCCTATGATTCATCAACCAAACTTCTTAAATAATTGCATTAGTTAGATGAGCAGTTGTGCGCGTACTTCAGTTGAAGTTATGAAGTTTGATCTGGAAGGATCAGCATAGCCTCTTCCCTCACGAAGATCTACAAAAAAGTACATCTCAGTAGTATATATTGGGTTATCTTCTTTCTTCTGAATCACAATACTAAACATGAAAGAGCAACAAAAGCAACTATATGATTTCAGGTTTTGCTCTTACAGAAGAGTTTTAAGTCCCAAGGTAATTACCAAGCTTAGTTCCCACAAGAATTATCGGAACGCTGGGAGCAAATCGACGAAGCTCAGGTATCCACTACAAGTTCCAAACCATAACTCATTAATAAGATTGGAGAATGCTAAATTTTGATTGTTTCATAATAAAGACTAGAACTAATAGGATCATTCAAAACTCTTAATCACTTGATTGCAAATTTGCAATAATGGTTATGATACCACTAAAAAAATTCAAGAAATTAGACTTATACGATAAGGGTTTATTTCTTATTGTATGCTTTCATTAGACATTACAATCACAAGAAGTTCATGAATGGATATTTCACCCTCTTCTTACATATCTATTTTTATAGCTATTTAGTTACATGATGTTGGGAGAATCTAAAACATTCCTCCCCAATACCATATTTCAAGAACTAGTAGTTTTCTTTCAACCCAAACAGAACATTGAAATGAAAGAAATAATACACAGCAAACTTGACAGAAAATCATTGCACCTTCTTGAAGACATTTTCATAGCTTGCCCTGCTAATGAGGGAAAATGCCAGAACAAAAATATCTGCACCCCTGTAACTCAATGGCCTCAGCCTACTGTAGTCCTCCTGGCCTGCAAAACATCACATTGTCCAAAGAATAAAAGAAAACTGAAGCTAAAGAGAAAAAATTACAAAACCCATGTCAAAATGAACATACCAGCAGTATCCCAAAGCCCCAAATTCACAATGCTGCCATCAACAGATACATTTGCACTGAAATTGTCAAAAACTGTGGGTATATAGTCCTGCAAGAAGATAAGAAAAGGGGGAACATAAAACCCTAAACATTTAGCACACATACAGAAACCCCAAGATAATCTAAGGTTTGGAAAGAGAAAAATGACTACTGAACTTAGTAGTAAAATGACTACCACCAATAATTTTTAAGCAAATACAATAGAAGAACAACCTCAATTGCTAATGAACTTAGTAGTAAAATCACAAGTGGGTTTGACGGTTTTGCCCCAAAATAGCAGCAAAAACGACAGCTTTAAATAACAAGTAAGAAGAGGGAGTAGTTATACAGTGGGGAACTTGTTACTGGTGTAGCAAATGAGCATACAAGTCTTGCCAACAGCTCCATCTCCAACGGTCACACATTTAATGAACTTGGAAGCACTCATTTCCCCCCGCTTTGCTTTCTGAGATTGAGAGAACAGAGGAAGAACTCGCAAAAAAACGCACACTCAGAGGAGTTCACCCTTGCAACAGTATATAAAATGAAATGTCTCTCTTTTATCTTGCAGAGGAAGATATAGAAGAACCCAAGAAGAAGAGCTCTGCCTTGAAAAAGTGGTTGGGATAGAAACGAAGGAAATTAAATGCTCAGGCTAACATAGAAACACAATAAAGCTGAGTTTGGATGGGACAAATCATCAATTTGGTCAATTGTGTTTGAAATAGGGAGGTGGGTTCTGCTTATGGCTCTTACGTTTGGACAATTACATGTTATTAGGTAGGATCCTTCAAAAAAAAAAAAAAGCAAAAAATCCTCACACTCCGTTTTGTTAAATTTCGCACTCTATCTCGGCCGACATCTAGTGCAGTCCAGAAAATCCGATTTTTTTGGACTGCACTAGGTATCGTCTAAGATGGGTTCAATTTTTATTTTTATTAAAATTATGATTTAATTTGATTTAAAAAAAATCTGATTCAGTGAACCGGATTTTTTATGAGAAAGGTCCAGAAAACCGATTCACTGAAACCGAATTCTGGACGACACTATGTGCAGCCCAGGGAGTGTACGATTGAAATTTAACGGTCAATTTGGGTTGTACATCGTGCCGCCCATAATTACCCCGTTTTAGTCTTAACGGTCATGTGGCCGGCTATATATATGGGAGATGTAATAGTATTTGTACCACCATTGAAATACACCCCAAACAAAACTTCAAACCAATTGTAATTTTCCGGCTATATATATGTCGTCGTCAAGCGATCCTTATTGGAGGGGGTTGTCGGAGTCGTCTTCGAGCGCGCCCACGTCTCTAGATGATGAAGTTGATTTTCAGTCGTCGATTTCTCCTCAGTACTCCAGGGTACGTAATATTTTTTGTTTATTTTTGTATAAAGTGATTAGATATTAACTGTACTAAGTCTTTCAAATGTTGACTGTTTAGAAATAATGCATAATTTTTATATATTAATTTGTATAAATTTAATTATTAATTAGTCTCTAATGTAATAGTTTTTGTATATAAATAGGGTGATTCTAGTGATGATGAATTTATAGCAATCGACTTCTCATCCCATTTTACTACTAATGAGATATTTCCGAGTATGGAGGGATTGAGGGAGTGGGTGCAAAAGGCCGGTTTTAGTCTTTTTATGGTGATCACTACTAAATCATCAAAGCCTAGAAGGATTATATTTCATTGTGAGAGATCCGGATTACCTAGGTCCAGCAAGAAAAAGAAGTTAGTCGATGGTAAAAATGTCAGCCCGATACGAGTGAATAAAGCTAGGTCAAAGAAGAAGGGTTGTCCCTTTTTGTTGCATGGTATTTTTAGGGAAAAAAATGCTATTAGAGATCATGTGTGGACCATATCGGTTGTTAGAGGATGCCATAACCATATGCTTTCGACTACCTTGATTGGTCATGCATTTGCTTTCCGACTTACGAAGGAGCAACGTAGAAAAGTGATGATTGATACTGCGGCGGGTGCAAGACCCAATGTTATTTCTACACAGATTAGGAATGAATATACGAGTTCAACGGTATCGAGGAGGCAAGTGTACACTGTTAGGGCTAAGGAGAGGTTGAAATCCCTGGGCAATCTGAATGTGACACAATGGTCATTGGGGTTTTTGAAGGACAAAGGCTATTTGTTGGACACCGTTACTAAAACGAGGGAAGATGGGAAGGAGGTATTGTCGTGCTTGTTTGTTTCTCATCAAAACGCTCAACATTTGTTGTGCATGTTCCCTAATGTCGTCATCATGGATTCGACGTACAAAACCAACAGGTAAACCTTACTCGTTTTAGTATTATGAGTAGATAATGGTATTTTGGGCGGGTTTGAAGTATTTTTTGTGTTGCATTTATAGGTTCGGTATGCCACTGTTCCAGATTGTTGGGTTTACTTGCACCAACTTCACATATTGCATTGCTCTTGCGTTCATGGAAAGGGAGACGGCAAGCCACTATGCATGGGCATTGACACGATTTGTAACACCCCCAAATTTATAATCCGTTTGGAAAAGGTATTACCGCCAGTGACCTCGGTGTTTCTTACCGAAGCCACCCAAGGCTTTACCGATTTAAACACAATCATGAAAAACAAATGATACAAAATCATTGTAATATTTAATTAAATCATGAATCCCGGGATTACATCCCAATCCCGAATAGGACAAATATACAGAGTTAAATCAAACACAACGGAAGTCTTTCTTAAAATATTACAAAAGAGTTGTGATCACCATGATCACATGCCCAAGGATCTCAACCTGATTAGAATTATTAAAACATCAAAACAACCGTCATCTTCATAGTCAATCTAGTCTCCTCATATCTGCGTTCTATCTGATGTGCCGAATCGAACGGATGACACCAGCCCACATGCGGAGAATAATGTTCGTGGGTTAGTCTACTTGAATAGACTAGCAAGGGTAAAAAGCAGAGTGGTTCGAGTGATCGTAACCGTTTACTATCATTGTCCCTCGAATGATAACCGAAGGGACGATACATAACCCGACACTTTCACGGAATAACAACAAGAGGTATGCAGAAGAGACGACTCTGGAAGACTGAATCTCCACAGAGACCGACCCGAAAGAGACTCCAAGAGATTGAGTCTTAAGGAAATATGACAAGTCTGGAACATTATAGTTTCATATGTATATACATAACATTAAAAACTAACTGAGATGCTTCGGTTCACGACCAACCTCACCGTATAATGCGAATCACCGCATGATACGACTCCAGATTGGAAAGAGAACGTACTACATTCAAGTCTAAACGAGTTTTCCTAGCCGCACTATTACTTAGCTGCGCTACTCGTCGAGGTATATTAATCATGTGCGAACCTACGACACTTATCTTATTTAATTCCAAAACACACAATTACGTTATAAACTTTTAGGATCAGCTCGTCCCGAGACGAGAGATCTTTTGGGAACACTCCCAAGATTTGTGACACTGTTTAAGTGCACCACCTCTTCACCCGAGTAAAGAGGTAGGTCATGACCATCCAATTGGTATTAGGTGGGGACGAGCCACCTCTCTACCTGATTATAAAGAAACGACTGGACTCCAAGGCCTCAGTAACGTTCCCACGAATACTCGTTCTAACTAAACAGTTCAGAACAGTCAAATAATCATATTAAAGCCATCACGGCTAACATCATAGATATATTTCAATCTAGGTATATATATATAATAGCGTTGTTCTAGCAGATATACAACCTATTATAATATCCATCTTAATTTCCAAAGATAGTTTCATAAAACTGTTCCCAGACATGAACAATGATCAATCCAAATCAATTAACAATTGATAATTAATGGAAATATGGAATGATAAGCAAGAGCGAACCGCCACTTGCCTTAGATCCGATGAAAGCTTCGCACGCTTAGAATTAAAGGGTTTCCAAGTCCAAAACTGGGACAGATCTGGGATAATAAATCCTTCTGGAATGACCCATAACAAGACCCTAAATTAGATTCAATATCTATATATACGAATCTAAAGGAATAAAGATCAAAGGGGTTCGAGCTTCGCCCACTACCAAGCCCAACACACACACACACATCACGGCCTATGCTTGCCGCGGGTGCGGTGGTTCGAACAGGGGCGAGGAGACGAGAGCAACCATGGGTAGAAACTTACCCAAATCGATCCCTTTAGGCTTCGATTCTTCTTGGTTCAAGTCTACCACCCTCTTAAGCTACCAACAAGCTTCAAAAGCCTCCTGAGAACGGATCAAAACAAAGCCCAAACAACCACGAAAATCGGATTCAAAGTTCAGTAAAAGTCACAAATTTCTGAAGGGAAAACCAGTGGTTCGCAAGGGTTTTCTTACCAATTTTCGATCGACCTCTAGTTCGATTCGAGCTTGGATATTCTTCTCACCCTCTTAAGCTACACTTCACCTTCAATATGCAACTTTGATCTGGCCAAACAAATGAGTGAATCGATCAGAAATCGATCTCAAAGTTCAGCTCAGGAACACGTTTTGCTGATTTCTGACAGAAAAGAGGAGGACGAAGATGGTGAGGAACGAGTTTCTGGCTCCTCTCACGATCTCTTCTCTTCTTTTATAGGCAAACCACAAAGACCACCCTGAAGACACGTACCCCATGAGGTGTCCAAGCTAGGCCAATAGCCCCGGTGAGTCACCTAAGCTAGTTTGTCAACCGTGCCAAAATGCTTGCCAGATGCTGAATTTCTAGGCTTTTGACAGCAAAAGGTGGTGAGGAGCCGACTTCTGGCTTCTCCCACGACTTTATCTCTTCATTTATTGGCAAACCATGAAGACTAATCTGAAGACAAGTATACCAAGAGGTGTCCAAGCTAGGGTAGTAGCCCCGAAGAGTCACCTAAGCTAGTGTAACACCCCCAAAACTTAACCCTTTTGGAAAGGTATTACCGCCAGTGACCCCAGTGTTCCTTACCGAGATCACCCAAGGCTTTACCAAATAAATACAATTTATGAAATGCAATTGATACACAAAGATCAAGCAATAAATTCCAAAACATAACATTGTCGATGAAACAAGAGTTACGGGATTACAACCCAATCCCGAATAGGCCAAACACAGAGTTCAAACAAAGTACAGCGGAAAACAAATAAAAGATTTTACAAACGGGGTTGTGATCGTGATGATCACCTACCCAAGGATCTCAACCTGATTAAAAGCAATTATTAAAACATCCAAAAACAACCGTCGTCTTCATAGTCAATCTAGTCTCCTCAAATCTTCACTCTATCTGATGTGCCGAATCGAACGGATGACACCAGCCCACATGCGGAGAACAATGTTCGTGGGTTAGTCTACTTGAATAGACTAGCAAGGGTAAAAAGCAGAATGGTTCGAGTGATCGTAACCGTTTACTATCATTGTCCCTCGAATAATAACCGAAGGGACGATACATAACTCGGCACTTTCACGGAATAACAACAAGAGGTATGCATGAGAGACGATTCTGGAAGACTTCATCTTCACAGAAATCGATTCGAAAAGAGACTCCAAGAGATTGAGTCTTTAAGGAAATATGACAAATCTGGAATGATTACAGGATCATACAACAATGATTTAAAACTGACTGAGATGCTTCGGTTCACGACCAACCTCATCGCCTACAGTGAATCCAGATTGGAAAGAGAACGTACTACATTCAAGTCAAGACGAGTTTTCCTAGTTGCACTGAACTTAGCTGCACTACTCGCCCAAGGTATATTAGTCATGTGCACTCGGACACTTATCTTATTAAATTCCAAAACGAGCATTACGTTATAAGCTTTTACATCTCCACACAAGAGATATCAGATCTCCTCACAAGAGTTATAGAAGGGATGAACCCTGAAAGATTTGGCACTAGCGAAGTGCGCCTACCCTGTGAAAGGGTATGGTCATGACCAAAGAGAAAGTACTGGGGATGAAACACCAAGTACCAGTTATAAAGAAACAGCTAAACCCCCTCAAGGTACATAGCGTTCCTAGCCACTAGTGCTAACTAAACAGTATAGCACAACAACAGTTACTGGATAAATCCACATAAAGGCCCGAAAGGCGATCACAGATAATAGCGTTGTTCTAACAGATATACAACCTATTATATGATTTTCAAAACAGTTTAACAAAACCGTTTCCAGACAAACAGAATATTCATTCCAAATTAATTACTCAGATAAACTACTGATAATTAATGTAAATATGGAACGAATGAGCAAGAGCGAACCGCCACTTTCCTTAATCCGCAGAATAGTCTAGCGACGTCAACTGGATTCCGGGCTCGACACGATATAGTTCCGACAGCACAACAACCTTCGAGTCGACCCATAAAAGGAACCCTAAGTTAGATCCGACATAAATAGTACGAATCTAAACACGGCGAAAGAATACGAAAGGAAAGACGCCACGACGACAACCAACCAAGCCAAAGCCACGAAGGCGTTCTGGGCTCTGGTGGCGGTCGCCGTTCTTGGCGGCGGTCGCCGTGAAGAACACGGCGGTCGCCGTGAAGAACACGGCGGTCGCCGTGAAGAACACGGCGGTCGCCGTGAAGAACACGGCCGACTGAAACGAGAGAAAACTCACCCCAAAACACAAGTGGTTAGGCCTCCTTCGACTTGCTTTGGCTTCTAACCTCCAAGGCTAACCAAAAGCTTCACAAAGGCACTCAGGAACCACACTAAAGCAACACCGGCAAGACCTTCAAACTCCGGCGAAAACACAACTCCGGCGAGAGGCGAATTTGGCAGAGGTTTGGTGCTGGGATGGCTCAAAACCTCACCCCCAACACCTCCTTTTATAGCCAAAGTGTCTGAAGCGTTCAACCAAACCCTGAGACGCGACCGAAAGCAAGATCGGCGCCCTCGATTTCCGCCGGCGACCAACGGGCAATGCCCACTGGACAATCACGGCGGTCGCCGTTTTTGCCTACGGCGGGCACGCGGCGGTCGCCGTAAATGCGGAGGTCGCCGTTGCCAGGTCTGTCGCGGCCAGCTAGAAGCTGACACGCTGACTCCTCGGGCCCAACCACGGCGGTCGCCATTTCTCCCTTTTCCCGCCCGTTCAGCTTTGAACGAACCAGACGTTAAACCGGGATAAAAATTATCGTACGCGAACGACAATTAAAATCTAAGGCACCTTGTCTGTATATTATTTCACTGAGAAAAACATTACAGATACAAAGCACATTACAGAATGTCTCAAGCTACCTGAATTAAATCCGACGTACATAACGGGTACTCGGGAAAATTCCATAATTCCCAAAATAACCTTACAAAATTACGGGATATCACATCACCTCCCCCTTAAAAGAAGTTTCGACCCCGAAACTTGGCCGAAAAACAACTTGGGAAAGTATCTGAGCATCTCTGCCTCGGTTTCCCACGTAACTTCCTCAGTCCCAGACCTGGACCACATAACTCGTACCAACAGTACGATCTCGTTGTACAGTCGTTTCACACGACGTTCGAGAATGCACACTGGCATCTCCTCTCAAGTACCATTTGCCTGAATCTCGACGTCCTTATAGCTCAGCCTACGAGACTCATCTTGGCACGAATATCCTTAGCAATGATACGTGGAACACATTATACACTGGGTATGCCGATGGCGATAATGCCAAACGGTACGTTAGAGATCTTACTCTATCCAGAATTTTGAATGGTCCCATGTAGCGAGGGTTAAGCTTCCCACGCTTACCAAACCTGAAAACATCCTTGGGTGGCGATACTGTGACAAGTACCTTGACACCAACCTCGAACTCAACACTTTAACACTTCTGATCTACGTAAAACTTTTGTCGAATCTGAGCGGTCAACAACCTATGTCTACTCAGAGCAATGTTCGAAGTTGTCCTTTCGACCAACTCTGGTCCAAGTAGAATCTTGTCAGCGTACTCAATCCAACAAATCTGAGATCTACCTCTGTGACCATACAAAGCTTCAAACGGAGCCATCTTGATTGTAGCATGCCAACTATTATCGTACGTGAGCTCAATCAGACTTAGGCTGTCTTCCCAGCTAGTCGGATGATCGAGTACGTATACTTCTTAGCATATCCTCCAGGGTCTAGATGGTCTTTCAGACTGACCATCTGTCTGAGGATGAAACGCTGCTGAATCTCAATTCAGTTCCCATGGCCTTGTGAAGTTCTTGCTATAAACTTGATATAAATCGGCCATCTCGATCCGATACAATGGTCTTAGGAATGCCATGTAACGGACAATCTCCTGGTGGAAACTTCTGCTGACCTCTGGGTTACCCAAGTAACCTCAGTTTCCAATGCAAACACTATTGCTGCTAGTTCTAGGTCATGTGTTGGTTAGTTTGCTTCATAGGTTTTCAATTGTCTAGATGCGTATGCAATATCCTTGCCTTTCTGCATCAAAGACACATCCCAACCCATTTCTCGAAGCATTAACTATAGACCATATAGCCATCATTCTTTCTGACAACGCCAAAACTGGTGCAAAAGTCAGACACTGTTTCAACTTCTTGAAAACTGGTCTTGCACTTGTCATCCCAGACAACTTCTGGTTGACCTTGTGGACAGACTGGTCATAGGTGGAGAGATCTTAGAAAAAATCCTTTCATGAACCGTCTATAATGTCCTGCAAGCTCTAGGAAACTGCGCACCTCGCTCACACCCTGAGGCCGCTTCCAAACAACTACTGATTCACTCTTCTGGGGAATAACCATAACCTCATTCTTATTGATCACATGGCCTAAGAAAGCCACTTCTAGATCCAACAATCACACTTAGCCCACTTTGCGTACAACCGACTTGGTCTAAGGACCGATAAAGTAATCCGCAGACGTTCCCTGTGAGCTTCCTTGCTCGGGAAAAATCAAAATGCCATTGATGAAGACCACTATGAACTTATTCAAGTACTGGTCTAAAACATCGATGCACTAGGTTCATGAAAACTCCTAGAGCATTCGTAAGCCCAGATGGCATGACTACAAACTCGTAGTAACCATCTCTTGTCCGAAACGCAATCCTCGGAATATCATCCTCACGAATCCTGAGCTGATGAAAACCAGATCTCAGGTCGATCTTGGAGAAAGCTTTTGCTCCCTGTAGTTGATCCAACAGATCATCACTCCTTGGCAACAAATACTTGCTCTTGATCGTGACTTTATTCAACTCTCGAAAGTCAAAATAAAGTCGAAACGGTCCATCTTTCTTTTTGACACATAAAACTAGGGCACTCCTAATCAAGGTGATGCATTTAGCTTTATATAACTTTTGTCAAGAAGATCCTTGAGTTGCTTCTTCAATTCTTGCGTCTCAATAGGAGCCATCCGGTACGGTGCCTCAGAGATCGGCGTGGTACACGGCTCGAGATCAATTGCAAACTCCACGACACGATTTGGGGTATCCAGGAATATCTTCTGGAAAGACACCCGTAAATCCTCTAACCACAGAAATATCAAAAACTGAAGTCGATCACTGCCTTGTGACGCTTCCGTCAATCCATACCGAGAATAATTATCGTATGGACCATGGTTATTTAGGTCAAATCGCTTTGAGTTTCTTACCCTTGATGGTAATTGACAATCCGACAGACGATTGGTTCCCACTAAATGGTCACCATCTTGGACCAGCCCACTACATGGTTCACAGACGACTCACTAGTGGCTCCGAGTCCAGGCCCAGCCATTACCAGCGTCCTCTGTTGTTATGAGCCGCTGTCCATACATCTCAACCCATCCTTGGTAGTTCCACCTAATTAATAGACAGCCATCTCCTCAGAGGTTGTTGGTGAATCTCGAACACGAGACCTTACCCCATCAACAAGCAACGAAACATAACTTGGTATAAACCAAAGGTTCATATATAAGAAGAGTTACAACAAAAGGTTCACAACCTCGTTGCACACACCACTTAACTTACAACCATCCAAAATGAAAGTCTGGGTAGCACCCACATCAACAACACATTAACAAAAGTGTAATGCAGATACAAAGTACTCTAAGCATTAGGAGCATAGGGTCCATCCGCCTCACGTATCACGTATAGGCGTTGACCTTGACTTCCTGAAGCCATCGGGGCTTTCCCTTTGTTCTGCGCAGTCGTCTGCATTGAAGGGCTAGGAGCTTCCACCGGACTGAACTTGGGTCGGTTGTTCTGATTAACAGACCCTTGCCGTGACTCAGCTCCTTTCACATTCCTCCGCTGACAGAACGCCTGCATATGACCCTCCTTTCCACAGTCAAAGCATGTCTTTTTGACCTTCAGACATTCATTGCTCTTGTGCCCGTGCGTACCGCAGTTGTAGCACTGAATCAGATTATTGTCTTGGCCAGAACGTTGCATAGACTCATCATGAGTCTTATTCGTTCTTGCTCGGCCAGATTTGGCAAAATCTGATGGTGGCGTGGGGCGTTTGAACCCACTTGCCTGAGGCTGGTACTGCACTTGCCTCTGGCTATTACGCTTCTTGGTCGACTCCTCCAGAGTCACCTCCAGCTTGTAGGCTGTATCCACATACTGCTCCAGAGTAGAGCATGTGTGGTGCACCATCATCGGTTTGATGTCTGGACTCATCCATTCGTGGAAATACCAGATCTTCTGTGCCTCACTGGATATCTCAGGTCCAGCGTACTGCATTAGATGATTGAATTTGGTTGCAAGCTCGGTCACCTTCAATCCATCCGTTTGCGGATACAGAAATTCCTTGTGTTTCTCCTCCCTCATAGCACGAGAGAAGAAACGATCAGTCATCTTGGTCTTAAACGTAGACCAGGTCAATACCGGGCTATCAGCTAAGTCGGTACTCTTCCACCATTCGCTAGCTTCTTCCTTTAACTGAAGAGAGGCTATATGCACTCTCTCCGCTTCAGTGCACTCAACATTACAGAATAGCCGCTCCATGTGGGAAAACCAATGAGCCACCTTGACTGGCTCTCCTTTCCCATCGAAGCTGTCAGGCCTCATGGAGTTAACAGCCTTCAGGGCTCGGCCATACTCCCCTCTACTCCTGATCACCCCTCCCTGCAGCACATGGTTCTCTTGTTCCTCAAACCTCGGAACTTCTCGAGATACTGGCACTCCTTGTGCCTGATGCACATTCGGGCGTAACGCGTCGGCAATCACTTGCATGACGATTCCCCGAATTTATGCAACAGCTGCTTTATCAAATATCCTTGGAGCGTTGTCCCTAGCTGGGTCGTTGCCTCCAGGATTATTATGGAAGACAGACTCACGCTCTTCTGATGGGTCTGCAACATTCCTCGGATTTAGTCTAGGGTCATTGCTTGGCCCAGCACCAGTACGGATAGTGTTCCTCGTGTTCACCATCTGTTTACCGATCAAATTCCAAGGATTTTATCACTTTAGTATCATTTTGATATAATTATTGTAATAAAATCAACTTAGAATAGATTAACTTGGTAATTTCTATTGATGGACTCGAACCGAGTTACTAGGTTCTACAACCTCAACTCACAACAAGCGAACTGGGAATCAAGCCTAGCTAGAGATGGTGAAACCACCTCGGCTTCTCCCGGGTTCCTCTGAAGAGAACAGAATGCACCCATATCAAACGGGGCAACGGGAAAGGAATTAGTCTTTCTAGACATAGAAGCAAGCTTACTATATCAGACTGTACAGAAGACATGACTATGAACGGTGTTTTGAAATTCTTTTCACTTTGAAAATTCAGAGCCCTTTTGAAGCATTTTCAAAAACGGATAAATGATTTATAAAATCTCAAACCCGTTTTAAAACCTTTGGCTCTGATACCACAACTGTAACACCCCCAAAACTTAATCCTTTTGGAAATGTATTACCGCCAGTGACCCCAGTGTTCCTTACCGAGATCACCCAAGGCTTTACCAAATAAATACAATTTATGAAATGCAATTGATACACAAAGATCAAGCAATAAATTCCAAAACATAACATTGTCGAGGAAACAAGAGTTACGGGATTACAACCCAATCCCGAATAGGCCAAACACAGAGTTCAAACAAAGTACAGCGGAAGACAAATAAAAGATTTTCCAAACGGGGTTGTGATCGTGATGATCACCTGCCCAAGGATCTCAACCTGATTAAAAGCAATTATTAAAACATCCAAAAACAACCGTCGTCTTCATAGTCAATCTAGTCTCCTCAAATCTTCACTCTATCTGATGTGCCGAATCGAACGGATGACACCAGCCCACATGCGGAGAACAATGTTCATGGGTTAGTCTACTTGAATAGACTAGCAAGGGTAAAAAGCAGAATGGTTCGAGTGATCGTAACCGTTTACTATCATTGTCCCTCGAATAATAACCGAAGGGACGATACATAACTCGACACTTTCACGGAATAACAACAAGAGGTATGCATGAGAGACGATTCTGGAAGACTTCATCTTCACATAAATCGATTCGAAAAGAGACTCCAAAAGATTGAGTCTTTAAGGAAATATGACAAATATGGAATGATTACAGGATCATACAACAATGATTTAAAACTGACTGAGATGCTTCGGTTCACGACCAACCTCATCGCCTACAGTGAATCCAGATTGGAAAGAGAACGTACTACATTCAAGTCAAGACGAGTTTTCCTAGCTGCACTGAACTTAGCTGCACTACTCGCCCAAGGTATATTAATCATGTGCACTCGGGCACTTATCTTATTAAATTCCAAAACGAGCATTACGTTATAAGCTTTTACATCTCCATACAAGAGATATCGGATCTCCTCACAAGAGATATCAGATCTCCTCACAAGAGTTATAGAAGGGATGAACCCTGAAAGATTTGGCACTAGCGAAGTGCGCCTACCCTGTGAAAGGGTATGGTCATGACCAAAGAGAAAGTACTGGGGATGAACCACCAAGTACCAGTTATAAAGAAACAGCTAAACCCCCTCAAGGTACATAGCGTTCCTAGCCACTAGTGCTAACTAAAAAGTATAGCACAACAACAGTTACTGAATAAATCCACATAAAGGCCCGAAAGGCGATCACAGATAATAGCGTTGTTCTAACAGATATACAACCTATTATATGATTTTCAAAACAGTTTAACAAAACCGTTTCCAGACAAACAGAATATTCATTCCAAATTAATTACTCAGATAAACTACTGATAATTAATGTAAATATGGAACGAATGAGCAAGAGTGAACCGCCACTTGCCTTAATCCGCAGAATAGTCTAACGACGTCAACTGGATTCCGGGCTCGACACGGTATAGTTCTGACAGCACAACAACCTTCGAGTCGACCCATAAAAGGAACCCTAAGTTAGATCCGACATAAACAATACGAATCTAAACACGACGAAAGAATACGAAAGGAAAGACGCCACGACGACAACCAACCAAGCCAAAGCCACAAAGGCGTTCTGGGCTCTGGCGGCGGTCGCCGTTCTTGGCGGCGGTCGCCGTATTCATCACGGCGGTCGCTGTGAAGAACACGGCCGACTGAAACGAGAGAAAACTCACCCCAAAACATGAGTGGTTAGGCCTCCTTCGACTTGCTTTGGCTTCTAACCTCCAAGGCTAACCAAAAGCTTCACAAAGGCACTCAGGAACCACACTAAAGCAACACCGGCGAGACCTTCAAACTCCGGCGAAAACACAACTCCGGTGAGAGGCGAATTTGGCAGAGGTTTGGTGCTGGGATGGCTCAAAACCTCACCCCCAACACCTCCTTTTATAGCCAAAGTGTCTGAAGCGTTCAACCAAACCCTGAGACGCGGCCGAAAGCAAGATCGGCGCCCTCGATTTCCGCCGGCGACCAACGGGCAATGCCCACTGGACAATCACGGCGGTCGCCGTTTTTGCCTGCGGCGGGCACGCGGCGGTCGCCGTAAATGCGGTGGTCGCCGTTGCTAGGTCTGTCGCGGCCAGCTAGAAGCTGACACGCTGACTCCTCAGGCCCAACCACGGCGGTCGCCGTTTCTGAACGGCGGTCGTCGTTTCTCCCTTTTCCCGCCCGTTCAGCTTTGTACGAACCAGACGTTAAACCGGGATAAAAATTATCATACGCGAACGACAATTAAAATCTAAGGCACCTTGTCTGTATATTATTTCACTGAGAAAAATATTACAGATACAGAGCACATTACAGAATGTCTCAAGCTACCTGAATTAAATCCGACGTACACAACGGGTACTCGGGAAAATTCCATAATTCCCAAAATAACCTTACAAAATTATGGGGTATCACAGCTAGCTTGCCAACTGCACCAAGTTGGCTTCCCAGCTGCTGAAGTTGGCTTGCTGTGGGGGCTAAGGCAAAGGCCGAAATTCCCCTTTTGTCCTTTTTTACCTTAAGTGGTAATTTTACTTAACCCCGGGTTAAATATATTTGTACACGAATGAGCTTTTAAGCCAAAAATACCTTAACTGTATTTTATATTGCTCAGAAAAATATTACAGAAGTCAAACATTACACAGAATGTTCGTATCTCCTCAAAATTAATCTGGCTTGCAATATGGCTTAAGAAAATTCAAAATTTTTATTCGTGCAAATATACGGGATATTACACGATTGAAGTGGTTGTTCGGGGGGAAAAGTCCCGTATGCATCATGTTTGATCGAGAGCTAGGACTGATCAAGGCTGCCGATAAGGTGTTTCCAAAGGTTCGGCATCATTTGTGTCAAGTCCATGTAGACCGTAATGTGAAGGCATATGCTAAAACGGGGAACATTGACGAGAAGAAATTCTTGGGAAGTGTTCGTCGGGTGATGAGGTCTCACACAAAGGAGGAGTATGGAGAGCGACTTGCTCACTTTAATGAGACATGGAATAAAGGCCTTGTGAATTATGTGGAGGAAACTTGGTTTAATCACCATAAGAAAAAGCTAGTTGCGGCATGGTGTGATGATGTTCTCCATATTGCCACAAGAACATCAAACATGTAACTTTCATACAAACATTTGCAATCAAATTGGGTTTTAAAATTCATTTAGTAAATTGTAAACGATTATATTATTTTCAGGGTTGAGGGTCAGCACTCTATGCTTAAGGACATGATTGAGACATCCGCTGGAGGGTTCGACACAATTGTGCAACACATCGACAACATGTTTGTTGATCAGCATCGAAAGATCCGATTTGAGATGACCAAGAACTGCACTGCCTTTCCCATGGAGATAGTAAATGGCTAACGTGGCCTAAGGTCGTTATGCCAAATCAAAGTAAACCTCAACTTCCAAACTAGTATAGTAAGTAAGCAAGGGTCGAAATCCCAAGAGAATCACAAACGTCTGTATTCCTGTCACAAATTAAATACCAATCGAACAATAGTAACAAAGGGGGGGTTTTGAGGTTTGGTTTTGCTAATGTCTAAATATGTCTCAAATAAAAGGGAAAATATTCCTCCTAGCAAATATCCACAATTCACTAAAGATGGTTGATCATAGACTATCTCGAATTCTTCTTCCTTCCTATGGTTGTTCCTGTCCCGATCGTGAGTAGATTAATAGGTCAACCAGACCTAAGAACCCTTACCAGTGAATAACCCTAGCACTACTAGTGATTCAACCCAAAGACAGCTTTGCACATAAGAATTAACCAGGCTGCATGCAATACTTCAACCAAAAGCATTCAGCATACAATTATCTCTCCCTACGATAAACAATCTCAACCAGGTCATGCAAATCGCAGTTGCTACAGCAGAATAGGACGTTAGCCCAACAGTTTCCTAATCCTAGCAGTCAGAAAATCACCAATAACAACTAGTTGCGCATGCTAGTGAAATCAGTAAGATTCAATAAGAATAAGCTTAGAAGAGATAATACAATCCAATAGGAACTCGAATACGAATAACAGTCTCACAACCAAAATCCAATGAATGCTTCAATTGCCAGGCAGAACCAAGAAGGTTAGTTCCTCCTCATGTTCTTCATAAATTAAGGAGTGAAAAGTGAAAATGTAAAACTCAACTGAATCTCCATCTGGATAATCAAAACCTAAAACTAAGAGAGTATATATAGGTGGGCTAACAAATGACCTAGCCCAACTGAAAATAGAAAACGAAAACAATTAAAATAAAATAAAGAAATAAGGAAAGATAGATTCGGGAAATCCCGAAATAAGTCTGCCGTGATGACCCGCGATCGCGGGTAATGGACCGCGATCGCGGTTGCTTGTAGCTCCGCGCTCTTCGCATTCTTCCGCGCCTGCAGAAATATCTCGAACGCCCCGAAGTCCCATGATCGCGGCACCCTTGCCCGCGGTTGCGGTTAATGCTCGACCTTTTGCGCCTGCACTCTTCTCTTATACTCTTCTATAGGCCTTCTCTTGGCTGCTTCTTCTTCAATGTCTCTAACAATCTTCAAGTAGGCTCAAACATCTCCAAAAACACCAAGACTTCGCCTCCGAACTCCATGCACATGAATGTGTCTAAAGCTACCCGAATGACACCAATAAATCCTCTAATGGCTCTTAGTTAAGCCCTACAAAGTAGTGCTTATCAAACTCCCCCACACTTAGACCTTTGTTCGTTCTCGAATAAACTAACAAAGAGTCTACTCCTCCAATGCAGCACCCAAGGTCTCAGGAAGCGTGTCCTCCAACTAAGAGTCACCTAACCCATGCCAAGCTCCTGGCGTCAATCCACATTCACAATACATTCTCCATCAACAAGCTTTAAGGGGCAAGCAGAGTACTTCCCCTAAGCCTAACCTGGACATCCGATAGTGTGAGTAACCTCTAATCCTAGCCTCCATCTATGACTCCTTATTCCTCCCAGAGTGACCTACCCGATAATCCTTCTTTGTCTCCACTTCTTATGTCGCCCCGTCGGTAAAATGAGATCCTAGAAAAAACACTCATCTTCTTTTCACTCATTTTGCCTAGGAGCCCTTTCGGGTTTTCATCCTAGCCACTCATATTTTTCTCATAGATGTGCTTACATAAGCTCACGCCACTCAGACACCTTATTACCCCAGCCTAGCGCTGGTCCGGGTCACCTGCTTATTACCCAAGCCGTCCTTTCGGGTTTTCGACTTGTCCCATGATTTTCAATTTTTTTTTTTTTGAAAATGCTGAATCGACTACTGAATCAAATGTGCAGAAATGAATGCAAAGACTGAATACAAAGATAGAAAGTAAATATAGAATCCTCCCCCACACTAAAAGATCACATTGTCCTCAATGTAGAAAGGACAAAGAAAAAGAATTAGGGGGAAAGAATTATACTCACGTTGGTGGTGTGGATGGTGTCGCGGGACCTTGTCCCTTGAAAAAGGCCTCCTGTCTGTGGCGTAGAAGTGCCACTTGTCCCTCAATATCATCAAAGCGTGTGACCGAGTACTGGTGTAGGCGGTCTAAGTCCAGCGCAAATGCTTGTACAGCTGCCGCCGTTGTGGTCTGCTGGGTGTAGATCTCCTCCTGCCTGGCCGAAATGCGAGCTAGAAGGTCCAGGATTTGGCTGGGTGAGCCAGACGTTGGGGCCTCCTTTCTCGCGGGTGGTCGGGCAGGCACTGGTAGTACTCTAGGTTGGTCCGAAGGTAGGGCAAAATCTCTTGCTGTCGGACCAAAGGGCATTGGTCGCGGTAACTTCATCCTGTGGTCCCTTGCGGCATGATATAACCAAACGAATCCGTCCCTACGATCACCATAGATGAGCTTGGACTTCCTCAATTGGTCAATGTTGTAAATGAAGGAACTAGGGACCGGCGCTAGCGTGGTCTCTTCGGGATCAAAGTACTTCAAAGCGATAAGGGTGATCATACCCCTAAAACCAATTCTGCCTGCGGCCTTCTTTTGCGTCTTCTGGACGGAATACATGAAAATATCCGCCCAGTCTGGAACTACTTCACTTTCTGGGGTGAGACACCATAGGATCGCCAGGTCGACACATGAAATCTTGTTTACCTCCCCTTGACCCAAGAATGCAAGTGCAAGCACTTTGTGGATCAGACGTAGGCAAGGGTGGGTAATTTTGTAGTTATACTCTCCTCTAGTGTCGAACTCTTCCCCTGTAGCTTGCAACCAGAAGGCCAAGTGTTTGCCATTGGTGGACTCCCAACCAGGTGTAGGTGGGGCGGAGACACCAAAAAGCTCTCTAAGGTCTGTCTTGGTCAAGGTATACTTCTTGTCCCGCAACTGGAAGGAGAAGGCCTTGCCCTTGTCCTGTGGTTCGAAAGTAGCAACGAATTCATAGACTAAAGAGTCATAAGTTGGTACCTTCTTCCACAGGAATCCTCCCAGTCTGCCATGATCGAGGAGTTGCTTGGTGCAGTCCCAAAGTTGGAGAACTGTTAGGGCTGCAATATCGATTCCTTTGTTGGGATCACTTGATTCCTCTGTAGATCCTTCCAGATCTTGATCTGCGGTTTGGACATCTTCCGGGGCATGGGTTGGGCCATGGCTACTGTTTGGGTGGCTGGGAAAAATTTCGGTAGCCGGTAGATTCCGCGATCGCGGGTGAACAAGGTGTGGTCGCGGTTTGCTTTCGGTAGTCGGGACACGATGGGGGGTCGTCTTCGGTGATCGCGGTTTTGATGGGCGCGATCGCGGGGTGTAGGGTCTTGGTACGGCGGTGGGTTGGACGAAAAGAAAAGAATGATGGGAAAGGTGGATGGGTGATGGTTATGAGGGGTGACAGTAGGGTTTGGAAAGATAGAAAGTGGTGAAAAAGTGAAAGGTGGGGATAAAGAAGTTACCAAAGGGAAAAGATTTGCTGCCATATTTCCGTTTTTTTTGTTGAACCAACAGAGAAGTTGATGCAACGTCGGATGGGCCGCGATCGCGGGTTCAAAACCGCGATCGCGGTTTGGTCACGGCTGGCTGCAACGGGTTAGTTCACATGGAAAAATATGGCGGGCAAAGAAAAGAAAAACTAAAAGCAATGCGAAAAGAAGATTATAAAGAAGTGTACCTTGGGTTGCCTCCCGAGCAGCGCCTTGTTTAACGTCCTGGCTTGACGTTATCCCCTCATCTGTAATCTACGTCAGACGGATCCTCCAGGTTGAGATCTTCCTACTCTGTGGGGTGTGGTCTTTCGTAGTAAGGTTTCAGGCGTTGACCATTCACCTTGAATGTGGAACCACTGGCTGGGTTGTACAGATCCACCACGCCATAGGGGTATGCATGAGCGACTGTGTAGGGACCTGTCCAACGAGACCTAAGCTTTCCTGGAAAGAGCCTCAAGCGTGACGTGAAAAGGAGAACCTTGTCCCCGGCCTTGAATTCTTTTCGGAGAATGTTCTTATCATGCCACGCCTTGGTCTTTTCTTTGTAGATTACTGCGTTGTCGTATGATTCCAGGCGTAACTCTTCTAATTCCTGTAGCTGCAGCTTCCGGAACGCTCCCACCTCATCGATCCTCATATTACAGTTCCTCACAGCCCAGTGGGCCTTATGCTCTAGCTCCACAAGGAGATGACAAGCCTTTCCAAACACCAATCTGTATGGTGACATTCCAATGGGTGTCTTGTAGGCTGTGCGGTAGGCCCATAGAGCATCATCCAGCCTCAGGCTCCAATCCTTGCGGTTCGGGGAGACTGTCTTCTCTAAAATGGTTTTGATCTCCCTGTTTGATATCTCTGCTTGGCCATTTGTCTGGGGATGGTATGCTGTGGAGATCTTCTATGTGACATGGTACTTCCTGAGTAATGCACTGACTGTCTTGTTACAGAAATGAGTACCTCTGTCACTGATGAGCGCTCTTGGGATTCCAAAGCGGGCAAAGATGTTTGCTTTGAGGAATTTTGCCACCACTTTGGAATCGTCTGTCCTGGTGGCCTTGGCTTCTACCCATTTTGAGACTTAATCGACGGCCAACAATATGTACAGGTTTCCGAAAGAGCTGGGGAAGGGCCCCATGAAGTCGATCCCCCAGACATCGAAGATCTCGCAGAAGATCACGAGTCATTGTGGCATCTCATTTATTCTGGAAATGTTTTCCATGCGCTGACATCTATCACATGCTTTGTAGAAAGAATGCGCATCCCGAAATATATGTGGCCAAAAGAAACCTAAATCTAGCACCTTCCGAGCTGTTTTAGAAGGCCCGAAATGTCCACCACAGGCATGGAAGTGGCAGAACACTAAAACCGATTGCACTTCATCGTCTGGCAAACATCTTCGAATTACTTGATCGGCACAATGCTTCCAAAGGTATGGGTCATCCCAGACGAAGTGTTTGGCCTCGCTTCGCAACTTGTCCCTTTGAGCTTTCGGCAAGCGTGGGGGAAATTCACCCCTGGCGAGGAAGTTGACTATGTGGGCGTACCAAGGTTTAGGGCCATTCAGGGCCCACAGAGTCTCGGTGTACTGAACTGGGGTGCTACGATCGCGGCTATAGACCCGCGATCGCGGTTCCTTCTCGACCACGAGCATGCTACAGACCGATTCCTGCTTCTGGATCGATGCCCCGCGGTCGCGGTTTGCACCCCGCGATCGCGGTTTGTTCTCGACCTAGACACTGAACAGCGTATCGTCTGGGAAATCTCTCTGAATGGGTGCTTGGTATTCCGGATTGTCCTCCTCATGCACCAATCGGCTTAGATGATCAATGACTAGATTCTCCGCTTCGTTCTTGTCTTTAATCTCTATATCAAATTCGCTGAGCAGGAGAATCCATCGAATTAGCCGGGGCTTGGCCCCCTTCTTCGTCATGAGATAACGAAGTACAGCATGATCAGTGTATATAATCACTTTAGTTCCTAGGAGGTACGGTCGAAACTTCTCCAGTGAAAATACCACGGCCAACAACTCCTTCTCCGTGGTGGAGTAGTTCCTCTGAGCTCCGTTCAGGGTCATGGATGCGTAATGAATGACATGGGAGGCTTTCCCCTCTTTCTGCCCCAGAACTGCTCCAACCGCATAATCACTTGCATCGCACATGATCTCAAAGGGGCGCTTCCAGTCTGGCGCCTGGATGATTGGTGCACTGGTGAGGCGAGCCTTCAGCTCATCAAATGCCTTCCTGCACTCCTCGTTGCAATTGAAATGTATATCCTTCTTCAGCAGTTCGCATAAAGGGGATGAGATCTTGGAGAAATCCTTGATAAACCTGCGATAGAACCCTGCATGGCCTAAAAAGGACCTCACTTCACGCACGTTAGTAGGATAAGGTAGAGATTGAATGACATCAACCTTTGCCTTATCGACCTCAATCCTTTAGCAGAGACAATATGACCTAAAACTATTTCCTGTTCTACCATGAAATGACACTTTTTAGAATTTAGACACAAATTTGTATCCACACATATCTGTAGAACACGAGAAATGTGATCTAAACATAGGTCAAAATTGTCTCCATGAACTGTGAAGTCATCCATAAAAACCTCAATAAAGTCTTCTACAAATTCAGAGAAGATACTTACCATACACCGTTGGAAGGTGCCGGGTGCATTGCATAGGCCAAATGGCATTCTGCGATATGCAAATGTGCCAAATGGACAAGTGAATGTGGTCTTCTCCTGGTCTTCTGGTGCAATGGGGACCTGAAAGTAGCCTGAATATCCATCCAGGAAACAGTAGTATGGTCGCCCTGCCAGTCTCTCCAACATCTGGTCAATGAATAGGAGGGGGAAATGATCTTTCCTGGTTACCGCATTCAGCTTGCGGTAATCTATGCACATCCTCCATCCTGTCTGTGTTCTGGTCGGGACCAACTCGCCGTCCTGGTTTTCGACCACAGTGATGTCGCCTTTCTTTGGTACCACCTGTGTGGGGCTCACCCATTTGCTATCGGAGATGGGGTAGATTATTCCAGCTTGTAGGAGTTTCAGCACCTCCTTCTTAACTACCTCCATCATTGGTGGGTTGAGCCTCCTTTGGGGTTGCCTAGATGGTTTGGCTTCCCCCTCAAGTAGAATCCTGTGCATGCATGTGGATGGGCTGAGTTCCTTAATGTCTGCAATGGTCCATCCTAGGGCCGTCTTATGTTCATTCGCACGCCTACCAGCTTGTCTTCCTGCGCCTTGGAGAGTTTGCTCGAGATGATGACTGATAGTATGTCATTCTCTCCAAGGAACGCGTACTTGAGGTGATCTGGTAGCTGCTTGAGTTCACTTGGGGGTGCCTGCACAATAGAAGGAAGCAACTTCTCACTGGGTACGGTTAGTGAAAGGGGGCCATCGCCCCATCTACTATGAATGGGACTTCCCCCACACATGTCCACATCTGCTACCTTCTCCTGCATGTTAGTAGACAAAGAAATATCCGCACAGGGACTAACTGTGTAACTCTCTAAGTCGGCATATAGTTCCTTTAAACATGTGATATCAAAAATGTCTTGAATAATAGGATCAATCACATCAATAGCACAAAGAGAATGTTCATCATTGGGGTGCTTCATAGCTTCATGAATGTTAAATTCTACCTCGTCCCTATCAAATTCCATAGTAAGTGTCCCATTGCTCACATCAATCTTAGTACAAGAGGTTTTCAAGAAAGGCCGTCCTAGAAGAATAGGGGCTCCATGAGGGTCATCCTCCATATCGAGTACATAGAAATCAACGGGGAAAATCAGCCTGTCTACCATAACTAAGACATCTTCTACTATCCCTCTAGGATAAACATTGGACTTATCTGCTAACTGCACTACTATCCCTGTTTCTTGAAGCGGTCCTAATCCCATGGTTTTGTATATAGAATAGGGTAACACATTGATTGATGCACCTAGATCTAACATGGCTTTCTCTACATGGGTGGCTCCTATTGTACAGGGAATAGTGAACATGCCAGGGTCACTGCACTTGGGAGGCATTCGATGCTGAAAGACTGCAGAAACTCTCTCACTAACCTGAATCTTTTGGTTTCCCTTCAGCTTTTGTCTTCTTTTATTTGTGCACAGTTCTTTCAGGAATTTAGCATAACTAGGCACAGACTCTACCGGTTTTAGGAGAGGAATATTTACCTCACATTTGCTGAAGATGTCAAAGATTTCCTGGTTGGTCTTTGGCCTTCTTTTCTCCTTCAATGCCTCGGGAAAGGGTGCAGGTGGCTTTTCAGGGTTGAACGGGGGAAATTCTGGCTGGATATAATCTGTTTAGTCCTCCGTGTTCAACCCGCGATCGCGGTTCTCACCCCGCGGTCGCGGTTCTATGACGGCTGGTTCTGATTCTCGATCTTCCGCCTCGTGATCGCGGTTCTCACCCCGCGGTCGCGGTTCCTCCTCGCTTTTTCTCGCCCTTTCCGTGATATAACCGCGATCGCGGTTCTTCCCAGCGTTCATCTCTTATTGGTGTTTCATCCTTTTCCACAGCATATGGGTCATTCACCCTTTTTCCACTTCGCAAGGTGACGGCATTGGCTTCTTGCTGGTTTTCGCAGTCCTTGTTTTGAGTTTTCGCCATTGCAGGCGTCCAATGCGTTAGCTGTTCCAGTGATGCACCCAAGCTAAACATAGTTTGCTGAGAGGATTGGTGCAGAGTATGATTTTGCTGAGAGAGCTGAAAAAATCCCTCTTTCATTACTTGTGCGTTGTTTGCACCAACTTGAATCACCGCTTGTGTCAACGCTTGAAGTGTTTGGGTGAGAGCCAACAGTGTATTCTCACCAGATACCGGCTGTGGTTGCTGAGGTTGGATTTCTGTGATGTTCACTTCTTGCACAACATGCACTTCTGCTTTAGAAATGTTTGTGGTGCTTGCTTTAACTTTTGAGCGGTATTGCCTTGAACTCTCAGAAAGTTCGGAAAAGACTTCGAAGGCTTCTACGGGGGTTTTGTTCAAGATGTTTCCCCCACAGGTAGCATTCACCAATCGACGGTCTTCTTCTAGCAATCCACCGAATAAATAAAGCACCAAGTCTTGATCTGAGTAACCATGAAATGGACAGTTAACTACCAGCCTCTTGAACCTCTCATAATAGTCGTACAACTGATCACCCTGAGATTGTTCAATATTGCTGATGCTTCTTTTCAGGCAATTGAGCTTTGTTGCCGGAAAGTACTTTTCCAGAAAGGTTTGCTTCATTTTCGCCCAAGTGTCTATGCTGCCTGGGGTCAAGTAATAGAACCATTCCTTTGCTGCATCCTTTAAAGAAAAAGGAAAGGCTCTCAACTTGATTTGGTCTTCAGTAACTCCCCGGGGTTGCATACTGGTGCAGACTGAATTGAATTCATGCAAGTGTTTGTTCGGATTTTCCTCATCGGTTCCTCTGAAATGAGGTAACAAATTGATCAAACTCGACTTGAGCTCAAAATTCACGCCCTCCTGGATTTCCAAAAAATGGATAGCCAGAGGTTGTTGCTCTGGGTATTGTGCTGTTAATTGCCTCAGTGTTCGGTTTTCTTGTGCCATAGCTGTATTTCTTCACCGAGTTTATCTAAGTTGCGAATCACACTTGACAAAACAAAAGTTAATAATGTTTTAGGGAACCGTAAGATAGGTTCCCTAAAAGATCAATATTCAATCTATTCACAAGAAAACAGACAATGACTCCCTGGCAACGGCGCCAAATTTGACGTGGCCTAAGGTCGTTATGCCAAATCAAAGTAAACCTCAACTTCCAAACTAGTACAGTAAGTAAGCAAGGGTCGAAATCCCAAGAGAATCACAAACGTCTGTATTCCTGTCACAAATTAAATACCAATCGAACAATAGTAACAAAGGGGGGGGGGGTGAGGTTTGGTTTTGCTAATGTCTAAAGATGTCTCAAATAAAAGGGAAAATATTCCTCCTAACAAATATCCACAATTCACTAAAGATGGTTGATCATAGACTATCTCGAATTCTTCTTCCTTCCTATGGTTGTTCCTGTCCCGATCGTGAGTAGATTAATAGGTCAACCAGACCTAAGAACCCTTACCAGTGAATAACCCTAGCACTACTAGTGATTCAATCCAAAGGCAGCTTTGCACATAAGAATTAACCAGGATGCATGCAATACTTCAACCAAAAGCATTCAGCATACAATTATCTCTCCCTACGATAAACAATCTCAACCAGGTCATGCAAATCGCAATTGCTACAGCAGAATAGGACGTTAGCCCAACAGTTTCCTTATCCTAGCAGTCAGAAAATCACCAATAACAACTAGTTGCACATGCTAGTGAAATCAGTAAGATTCAATAAGAATAAGCTTAGAAGAGATAATACAATCCAATAGGAAATCGAATACGAATAACAGTCTCACAACCAAAATCCAATGAATGCTTCAATTGCCAAGCGGAACCAAGAAGGTTAGTTCCTCCTCATGTTCTTCATAAATTAAGAAGCGAAAAGTGAAAATGTAAAACTCAACTGAATCTCCATCTGGATAATCAAAACCTAAAACTAAGAGAGTATATATAGGTGGGCTAACAAATTACCTAGCCCAACTGAAAATAGAAAACGAAAACAATTAAAATAAAATAAAGAAATCAGGAAAGATAGATTTGGGAAATCCCGAAATAAGTCTGCCGTGATGACCCGCGATCGCGGGTAATGGACCGCGATCGCGGTTGCTTGTAGCTCCGCGCTCTTCGCATTCTTCCGCGCCTGCAGAAATATCTCGAATGCCCCGAAGTCCCACGATCGCGGCACCCTTGCCCGCGGTCGCGGTTAATGCTCGACCTTATGCGCCTGCACTCTTCTCTTCTACTCTTCTATAGGCCTTCTCTTGGCTGCTTCTTCTTCAATGTCTCTAACAATCTTCAAGTAGGCTCAAACATCTCCAAAAACACCAAGACTTCGCCTCCGAACTCCATGCACATGAATGTGTCTAAAGCTACACGGATGACACCAATAAATCCTCTAATGACTCTTAGTTAAGCCCTACAAAGTAGTGCTTATCAATGGCCCCGAGTGGATTAAGGTCTTCTTCAAGCGCATCCTTGAAAAGTGCTATGAGAAATGCTTGAGAATGTTGTATGCCCAAGCTGTGTTAGCAAAGGAGGGGAAAATTGGGGACAAATGTGGTGATTTTTGGTGGAAGTCCACACTAGGACTGCCTTGCTCACACACAATTAAGGTCTATGTGGAGATGGGTTACCCGTTGGTGCCTGAAGAAGTTGATATTTTCTGGAAGCAGATCAGATGGGAAATGGTGGATGCTAAGGATCTTGATGTCGATGATGGTGTTGCAATCACATCGGATAATGTCACGGTGCAGGACTTCTTTGAAGAGTTCTTTTGTGGGAAAGTTGATGGATTTAGGTTGAAGAAGATGGCGGAAAAGTGGCATGAGATTGATGACCCTACATCGTGCCAGATTGAAGACCCACCACGTGGTGAGACCAAGAAGGGGAGGCCTAGGATGAATACGAGAAAGACCGGCACCAAGAAGAATATGGGTTGGGACGAGCATGTGGATGCAAAAAGTAAGAAGATGAAGGAGAAGCAGAATATGAAGGATATGGATGAGGAGCTGAGAGTGGAAGAGGAGGATGCGGCTGCAGAGAAAGAGACGACCAATGTGAAATCCTCCGTGGGATCAAAATCGTCTATAGGATCGAAAGGATGTCCTTCTAGCGGAAGACCTCGCAGTGGAGTCTCAACAGCAAAGGCGAGTGCCACTAAACCTGGAAAGTGCAGATCTGCTTTAAACAGGTCCAAATCGGCTTCAAACAAGTCGTTCAAGTATCTCGACTTCAACTGGGGACATGAGAATATTGATCATTTCATGCTCGCATACATTTCTAGGGTACAAAATGTCAAAGGCGATGGTCATTGCGGGTTTCGTTCCCTTGCCGTTTTACTAGGTCGCCGAGAAGATGAGTACATTGATGTCCGGTTAGAGCTTTCGAAGCACCTCCAGACACATCGAGCCAACTACATAGCGCTGCTTGGGGAGGAAGAGTTCACGGTGGAAGCATTTGTTAGGAAATTGAATTATATTGCTTCACCGTGCACAAGGAACTTTTGGTGTATAATGCCTATTACTGGTTTGATGTTTGCCACGGAACACCAAGTGGCGGTTGTTGTCTTATCATGGTTTGGACCGCACACATGTCTTCCATTGTGGGGGGGCCCGGGTGTTGAGCCTCCGACAAAGGTTTATGCGATAGCACATGTAGGCAAGAGAGACCATTACGTACCGGTACGTGGAGCGCTACTCTCTGGTATTTACTTATTCTTTCATAAATTGTTATAATTTTATTGTTTATGTTTACATGTTTGGCTTGTTGATGATCGTTATCCAATTCCACCGCCTCCGAGGCAGTGTTTCATTTACAAGGACCCAAGTGTTGATGGATGAGATAGTCATGAGCGCTTTAAGGATAGGTTCAAGAATTATGTAGAGGAGCGGGTGGAACAAGGGCGACCCGACATACTTACCTAGACTTTTTGGATTGTAATTGACTCTATATATGTCATTGTATTTCAATTTGCTTAGTTTGATTGAGATTGACCGTATATTGTGTTTATAATCGTTTGTTTTGATTCGAATTGTTGTTGATTCAGGAAAATGCAATACGAGACAATAATATTACTTGAGAATCATTAACAAATACACGCACACATAAACGTTAAAGCGTACACTAGTTGAACATGAATCATAAAAAGCTATCTAATTCTCATCAGAATCGGTCTTCCCGCCATCCTCAGAGCTACCGTTGTCCACCTCAGATTCCAGATCTTCTAAAAGACCCGAGATATGACGTTTCGGGTGTGCAGCCTTGGTGTAAAGGATGACAGGAACACCAGGTCTATAAAGAGCTATAATTTTAGCTATGCGTTCCTCATCTACCACCTCACGGAGTCAGGGAGGATCCACACCCGGTGGAAAGTAAAAAATCCGACCAGGGCGAACCCCGGTTATTGGATTGTAAAATAACGCCATGAACAAGTAACCTAATGATAACCCCCCCTCTCCAGGCGAGACATCTCTCATACGCAACATGCGGACCTCGCCACCTTCGTAGCCATGGAAATACATGTCCATCCCACTTCGTTGGCGTATCATTCGATTGTAGGTGATTCACCCATTTTGGTAAACTTTGAGAACCAAAGGCGCCATTAGAACAAATAGAACACACGAAAAGTTTGTGAGAAGTGATGGAGTGGTAATTGTGTGGATGAGTAGATGATTTCGTTGCGTATTTATAAGGGTTCATGACAGGCAAAATATGACCGTTGTGGGCGGCACATAGTGCAGCCCAGGGTGGTTTACTTAGGCGGCAATGGGTGCCGCCCAAAAGGGTACCTTTGGGCTACACTAGGTGCCGTCCACGAGGGTACCTGTGAGATGGGATTGTTGGTTGAGTTTGTGTACCCCTTTGTGCTGCACTAGGTGTCGTCCAGGAGGTTTCGATACGATACAATCATGTTATAACGATATGATACAATCATATGATATAACGATATGATACAATCATATGTTATATAACTATAGAATATAAATAGGGTATAATCATATGTTATATGACCATAGGATATGATCATATGTTATATAACTATAGGATATAAATAGGGTATAATCATATGTTATATAACCATAGGATATGATCGTATGTTATATAACTATAGGATATAAATAGGGTATAATCATATGTTATATAACCATAGGATATGATCGTATGTTATATAACTATAGGATATAAATAGGGTATAATCATATGTTATATAAACCTCATTTCAAGCATTTATGTGCCGCTGTCAGAAAAAAAAGGTCAAATCAGAAGGTTCGATGGGGACGACATTGGTCATTGTAGGCTCACCCTCCTTTACGATTCTTCAGGCGGTCAACGGGATAATCTGTACAACGCAATGACACCAACTCAATCCTGTAGTTATTTGGATGTAATCGTGTGGATTTAATGAAGTAATGATGTATTATTTCATGGTTTTAATGAAGTAATCTATTATCGAGTTGTATTATTTCTTGTAGTTATTTGGATGTAATCGTGCAAATAACCGAACGAAAATGTAAAAAAACCAATATGGATGAACAAAGAAGTCAAACTAGAAATAAATATTTTACAAACTCTCAGAATCACTATCCAAGGACACACCTAAACTCTCAGAATCACTACCCAAGGACACACCTAAACCTGAATCCACGCTCGGTGCCCAATCTGGAGGATCCACCGGCATAGGTTGAGACGCTGCCTGCTGAGCTGTTGCACACTCTTCTGCTGATGTGGCTAAAACCTACCCACAAGTGTATGGGGTCAATTGTAGCTTTTCAAGTGTCGATCCCACAGAGACCAATGTAATATTAATTGAAATGCTACCAGTGTACTAGGCCAGAAAATAGGGAATATGATAGAAATCTATAATTAAGCTAAAACTAAGAAGCAAATAAAAGGGATAAAATATATGGGATAAATGTGTCTAAGGTTAAGGATCACCGCAACAATGCTTCAGTAAATAAAATCAAACTCTGCCTGAATCTAATCCAAGTAATTGAAGGTAAGTCATCTAAGGTAATCCACTAACTTCTCTCGGACGATAATAGAGGTGTCTGAACTAAACTAACAATCGCTCTCGCGCAGAGCTAATCTCATTCAAACTTATTAATGCACTTAGAGTCTAGAAATAAACTGAAATAACATTCGCTCTCGCGCTCCGCTAAATCAACTCAAACCTAGAACATCTATGATGACTTAGTATCCTCAAGAGTAATTAAAATGCTCTCGCACAAATAACACTCAGGTTCGATTCCTAGGGATCTAGTAGAAATTATCACCTCTCGGTCTCAAACTCTACCTGATTACTTACTAGTGTTTTCACCTCTCGGTCTCAAACCCTAATAAGTTCCAATTCGCATAAGTTACTATGGGCATAAAGCATCTAGGAATGAATCAAATACTATTTCAATTCAGACAAAGATAATAATTTTATTCACATACACATTGATCGGATCACCATAACCTTAGAACTAGGAATTTAGCTATGCATGATCGAAGACATCAATAGATTTAAACTAGCCATCAACATATATGAATTACTCAATAAAAATTGGAGATAAGAAAACTTATTCTCAATGATAAAATATAATCCAAATTGATCAAGGCTAGAACGATAATACCGTCTTCGAATCAAACAAAGCGGATCAAAATTCCTCTTTGAAATCTTGTCCCTCTACGTACGGCTGTCTTGCTAAAAACAAGAAGCTCCCAAAACTCGCCAAAAGCTCAAAGTAAACTAAAACCTAAAGCTACGAAACTACTCCCCCTCCAAACAAATATTGGGCCCCCTCCTCTTCTCTTGCCCACGTGAATGTGGCATTTAGAAGCCCAATTGTGCACGGCCCACAAGTTGCACTACTTGGCCCAAATTTGTGTCTTGTAGCAACAATCAACAATAGCATCACATCAACGATCACGACGTTATTTGCTTCATCAGCATAAGGCTCTCCCTTGTTTAGTATAATCCATTGAATTTCGAACCACCTCCAAAATTAGACCGAAAATACCTGAAATAATAAAATACGAGTGTAGACTCCGAATACAAAATAATGTAAAATTAACAATAAAATATATAAAATATGCATGTAAATGAACTATTCTAATATGCAACTAGACTCCTAAAACATGTATAAAATGGATGTTATCATCTGCCATCCTAGATGATTCGGCCTTCTCTCTATCAAATATAGTCTCACCTACACTAGAGGGTTGGGAAGACATCTGTGATGCCCGTACAAGCGGAGGAGCTACAGGGATGACGTCACTGGCAAGTATGTCATATATATGTTGAAAGTGTCGCAAACACCCTAAACCACATGCCTCTATAACCTCCTGAAGAAAGGCCTTGCCCATCGCCACACGCTGTAAATGAAAACAATCATTTTAAATACATAGACTTCCCTAAAATAATTAATAAGAATAAAACGGGACAAGAAACATACCCTTTGCAAGTTGATAGCCGGAGGTGGGCCTCTACAAATATGAGGCTGGACTGGCGCATTCAGACTCACGTAAGGATGCAACACCTGTAGATACCAGTCCAGGTACGCGTCGTGGACATCCCAAGCCATCGTGGCAAGAGGACTCGTCAAGATGTAGGGGCAAAGATGATGCTCAAGTTGGTCCCACCTGTGCCAATGCGGGTCAAAGTACAATTGGTATCGCCTCGTCCCCCTAAAATCACGAGGACGCAATGTAACCCGAGGCTCTATGATATCGAGGGGCATGCTCTATTGATAACCGAACTGTCGGGTAAGCCTATCCGACATGTACGGCTCCTCTACACCGAGAAAACGAATAGTCCCTCGATACGTGGAGGCCCTATGAGCACCTCGAAAATCAAGACCCTCATACGTCATCCACCGTATCTGCAATTAACCCTAAAATACAAAACACATATTAATTCATTAAGCCTATCTTATAGTATATTAAAATGGAATAATAATACGTACATCCTCTGGCCTATACTCGTCCGGTATCCGTCTATAGTGTAACTGGTTGCGACTTAAACGGACAGGGGTCCGGCCAATGCAATATCGTGCAGCGCATCGAAGGTCGTCGTCCGCACCTTCCTTGAGGTTAGGGTTGCCCGGGAAGTATACAAAGTATGTCCAAATCCAAACCTGTGTATGGAGGAAGAAAGACATTAGTTATAAACAATTAAACACCGTATAGTAATGGTTTAAATTACAATCGAACTATAATAAAGGTCTACCTCTAAGAGACGTGCGTAACCGGCCAACTGTACAGCTCCACATCGAGAAGCCTCTCCGAGGTTTCTAAAAAGGAGAGCTAGAACCCCGGTGCCCCAAGCTGTATGAACGACACACTCCCAATCCACAAAAAGAGGTAACAACGTAGTCCTCAACTTTCATCGACTTGTCAACGAAAATACTAACTGACATGGTGTGCCACAAGAAACTAGCTGCTATATCCTCTGGATATGCATCCTCCTCAATCATCCTCAACACATGTCTCCCTAGCTGAAATTGCTTGATCCAGCCCTTCCTAAGGTCACAGACCATGTCAGCATCATCCTCATCTAAATTGTACTTCGAATCAATGCCAAACATATACTCGAACAACGCCGCACACTCAGCCAACTCGCTATCCTGACCGGTCCATGGTGACGTCACCTCAAATCCCTCAATCGGCAGCCCTAGAATCATCATAACGTCATGTAGCGTAGGACCTATCTCGCCAAAGGGAAAGTGGAAGGTGTTCGTCTCTGGATGCCATCGCTCAATAAACGCTGAAATGAGGGTGTGATCAGTATTGCCGAACTGAAAATCGAGAAAACCGGTCAACCCCGTCTACTGAGCAATCCAAAACCAGGAACCCTCCTCAGGGACCCCTCTAGGCATACGATCCCTCCAAAACGCAAAATGTGTAGGGCGTGTCTGAACCCTCAAAGTCCTAACAACGTCCTCTGGAGGGTCCAATAACGCCTTCCTCCATATCAGCTTCACAATGTGCGTATCAAAGTTCCTCAACACAAAAGGAAACTGCTGAGTTGGCTCAGGCAGAGGTGGGTCCTCCTGAGGTGGGTCCTCTTGAGGTGGGTCCTGCTGAGGTGGGTCCTCCAGAGGTGGCTGCTGCTCTCGTGGATCCTCCTGAGGTGGCTGCTGCTCTCGTGGATCCTGCTCTGGTGGGCCGGTAGTAAAGTCCGGATCCTCAGGGATAGTAGAAGGGCCGGTAGTAAAGTCTGGATCCTCAGTAGCTGTAGTGGTAGGGGCATCCTCCTCATCTGAACGGACGGGACCAACATCGTTCTCACTAAGCACCTCCGTGTCCTGCGATACACCCACAACCCTCCTCTTGCGAGCAAATGCAGTAGTAGGGTGACTGTCTCGATCCGACCGTTTGATTTTACCCAATACATCCTATTTTGCCACAAGAAATATAACTATTTTTATTTTACTATTATTTTATATATTTATAATAACGTTTACATATACCTTAGAAATTGTTAAAGAAATTTATTTTCTTTATAAAATCAATATATTAAATATTTTCATTTTCATTAGGGTATTCTACGCAATATAAATCTAAACAACTATTATAAATAAATTACTAATCGTTTTTTATACATAACATTTAATCTTATTTAACAACAAAATTGAGCCAATTACCTATAATGTCATTTTTAATTATGATTAAATACAACAAAAACTAAGTCTAAAACATACCTTTTCGATCGACCTCCGTTCATATTTCCGCTTTTGACGAACAGGATTTCCGGCCAACTTATCCACCGCCTCCATAGCAACCGCTAGAGCGACGTCGAAAGCATTGTCTGCCCCGATATCCACCTCCTCGGTCCTAGCCGGTAATCTATCCTCCTCGTCACCGGCAACCTCCTCGCCCGAAACGACACCGCCGCCGGCGCCGCCAACATCCTCGCCCCCGGATCTGGGCGGCACCTTGTGCATCCCAGATCCCTCATCGTCCCCGGATCTGGGCACCACCTCGTGCAGCCCAGAACTCTCCTCTTCCGCCCCGGCGGCGACACTGCTCTGCCCCGGCGGCGACTCTCCTCCGCCCCGACTAAGCCGGAAAGCCGCCGCTGAGTCCGCCGTCGAGTCCAGTGTCTCGGCGCCGCCGAGATCTCCTGCCGCCGCCATCTCTCTCTCCTCTCGTGCAACCTCAACCCATATCTTAGCCTCGTCAATGGATACAATTTCGCCGGAATCCGCCATGTTCTCAGTTCTCACCTCCCTTTTCTTGAAACAAATTTTTCGCCGAAATCTCGCCTTTCAGTTCTCTCTCTCGGAGAAGACGATCTCGGCGGCAATAAATATCGCCGAGATCGATTTTTTTTCCTATCAAAGCTGGCCGTCACCTATTGCCGCCTACGTTCAAATTTTGAAATCAATTTTGGGCGGTGATAGCATGCATTTAGACTAGTTTAGATCACGTTTATTTCCGTCATTGTGGTTTGTTTTGCTCCTTTTCCTTTTAGTTTTATTTGGTTTTAGTAGATTAGTAGAGTTCGGGGTCTACTCTTGCGTTTGTCTCATTTCAGGATCTTTTGGAGGCATTTTTGGAGAATGATGGCGTTGATGTGATGATGTTCGAGTGGATGGCTCGAGGGCGCGGATGATAAGAAGGAGCAGGGACCGAGGCCGATCAAAGAGAGTGTCCGAGCCAAGAACTAAAAAAGGAGACTGAGCCAAATCCGGCCATTACCCGGCCGGATCACGCCCCTGCCCTTGGCCAGCACAGCGGCTCGTCAACTGAACGTCACCCGGGCCGTGACCCGGCCGGATGACACACCGGATCAGCACCCAGGAATTCGCCCGGATGACACACCGGGTCATGTCACCTGAACGTCACCCGGGCCGTGACCCGGCCGGGTTTCAGACCGGGTCGGGACGCCGTTTCGTTTCTGGCTCGTTTTATCCCGAGCGTTTTGCCTTCTATTCGTAGGGGGTATAAAAGCAAAGTGGAAACTGCTATTCCTGATATCTTGTAACTGCCTTAGACGTTTCTAAACTCTCAAAAAAACCCTAGGGAAAACTTGGAGATTTTGGCTAGCCTCGATTGTTGGAATCTCGTATCTCTTTGGGGAAGACAATTGGTATGTTGTTTCTTTCAATGAAGTTGATTTCTCTTTCTCTCATGTCTAGCTAAATCCTCTTTTCTAAGGTTGGGTGAACCCAATGGTGATTTGATAAGGTTTGATTGGTGGTGTTTGATTGTATGGTTATGTGAATGTGAATTGATTCTATCATAGGTTGCTTAATGACCTAATTACTTTGTAATTGGGATTTCTAATTAGAATTTGAGACCGACCGGAGATAATGATAATTGGAGATTGATGTTAAATGGATCCCTAGGATAGAACTTGTGGGTTAATTGCGTGACCATCGATTTAACCCCTTGTGGTGCTTGACTATCGATTAGGTTTTTGGATGAGTAGATTCCGCTGAGACCGACCGGAGATGTTGTTTCTACTTGTCCATTGATCTATGTAGAACTTAATGGACCTAAATCGGATTAGCTTTATGCGAAAGTGATTGCTAATCGAATTTAGGTACATACACTATTGTCTGACCATGAAGTAGTGTTGATATTAGATAGTGAGACCTTCAATTTACATTTGCATTGAAATATAATTAAATATTGCTTAGAATCTATCGTATCACCATTGTGGGGAGCCTAACCTTGGAAGCCTTTTTCCTTGATTGATAATCTTGTTTTGCTTGATAATTGTTACCATTGAAACCAAACCGAATTGCAACCTTTTCTTGTTTACGACTTAATCTATTAGTTGAATTGACAATTGGTACTACATAGTCCCAGAGTTCGACACCTTGGTACTACAACCGAACCCGTACACTTGCGGGGTAGGATTTGGACCTATCAAGTTTTTGGCGCCGTTGCCGGGGAACTATTGTTAGTATTGGTTGTTACGTGCAACCGATAGATTAGGTCTCGTTTTTGTTTTTGACTTTGTTTCCTTTGTCTTTGGTTTCAGATTTGTTCTCATTCATATGCGAAGAGCCCTGAGCGCCGGTGAACTACCACACGATCCCGAACCCGAGCGTGCTTTTCACAGAAGAAGAAGAGAGCAAAGAGAAACAAGGACCCGAGCAATGGACGAGGCTGCACAATTGCAACAGCGACAACAAGAGTTGTTGCAACAACAACAGCAACAGTTGCAAGAGTTGCAACAACAAGTACTGAATCAGCAACAGGAGATGCAACAGCTGTTGAATGCGCCTCCGCCAATGACATTGGGTGACTATGTGCTGCCACGTCACCAAGGGCCCACATCTGGTGTGGTCCGACCTCCAGTTGCTGCAAGGAATTTTGAGCTGAAGCCGTCTTTGATCAATATGGTTCAGCAGAATCAGTTTGGAGGCCTACCGTCTGAGAATCCTCACCTGCATCTCAACACCTTTCTGGAGCTTATGGACACGGTGAAGATTCATGATGTCTCTAATGACGCGCTTTATTTGCGCGCCTTCTCATTCTCTTTGAGAGACAGGGCTAAGGCTTGGTTCAAGGCTCTACCTCAGGGCACTATCACGACATGGGATGAGTTGGCTAAGGCTTTCCTAACCAAGTACTTCCCCCCAAAGAAGACAGCTGAGATGAGGAATCAGATTAGTTCGTTTCAGATGAAAGATGGGGAGTCTCTGTATGAAGGTTGGGAGAGATTCAAAGAGCTTTTGTTGCTATGTCCTCACCATGGGCAAGATAAGTGGGTGTTGCTGCACACCTTCTACAACGCTATGGACAGCACTAATAGGATGCTCATTGATGCCTCATCTGGAGGTACAATCATGGATATGCATGTTGATGTGGCTTGGGAGAAGATTGAGAGCATTGCCCAACACAACCACTACTATAATGATGCTCGATCGACTCCAAGCACTAAGAGGACAGCTGGTCTTTATGAGGTTGATAATGAGGTCTCTCAACAAGCTAGGATGGAGGCTATGGCTCATGAGATAAAGCAACTAAAGTTGACTATGAATAGAGCTAAGCTGAAGAATGAAGAGAGTCCTGCTCAGGTTGTCTCAAATGTGGTTTGTCAGTTCTGTGGGGAAGGTGATCACACTATATCAACTTGCCAATTATTTGCTGCACAGGATGAGCCACGAGAGGGAGATGTGAACTACATGAACAACTTCAATCGGGGTCCTAGGAATGATCCTTATTCCAACACCTATAACCCCGGTTGGAGGAATCACCCTAACTTCTCCTATGCCAACAACCAAGCTGCTCAGAGACCGCCTCCTGGTTTTCAACAAAGAGCTCCTCAACCCCAAGGCCAAGAGCGTGCCCAAACGTCTGGAGAGTCCAAGTTTGACTTGATCATGAAAGAGCTTCAGAACATCAACAAGGTATTGAAGAATCATGATAGCTTGCATGCTCAGTATGCTTTGAACGCTCCTAGGCCCCAAGGTCAACTTCCCGGTCAAACTGAGGCTAATCCAAAAGGACAAATCAATGCTGTGTCCTTGAGGAGTGGTAAACAACTTGAAGATCCAAAGGTTGTAGATCTCAAGCAAAAGGGCAAAGCTGTTGAAGAGCCCGAAGAAGTTGTGATCAAAGAGAAGGAGGCTCCATACGTCCCACCTCCACCCTACAAGCCTCCCCTTCCCTTCCCACAGAGGAAGGCCCAAGCTCAGTTGGATCAACAGTACGGCAAGTTTGTGGAGGTGCTAAAAAAACTCTACATCAACATCCCCTTCACCGATGCTCTCAAGCAAATGCCGTCTTATGTGAAGTTTTTGAAGGAGATCTTGTCCAACAAAAGGAAGTTGGATGACTGCCAATCAGTTTCTTTGAGTCAGGAGTGCAGTGCTCTAATTCAGAATAAGTTGCCTCATAAGCTTGGAGATCCTGGTAGTTTCAATGTCCCCATGGTGATAGGTGATTGCACCTATGATGCCTTGTGTGATTTGGGGGCTAGTGTGAGCATCATCCCGCTCTCCATTTGCAAGGACTTGGACTTGGGGGAGCCGAGACCAGTGAGGATGACTTTGTATATGGCTGACAGGTCCGCAACTCGCCCCGTAGGTATTTTGGAGGACATACCCATCCAGATAGGTAAGTTCTTCATTCCTGTTGACTTCATTGTTTTGGATATTGATGCTAACTCTCCTGCCCCTATTATTTTGGGAAGACCCTTCTTAGCTACTGCAGGTGCACTAATTGATGTGAAACAGGGTATTCTTTCCTTTACTATTGGGGATGAGAGAATTGAGTTTAATTTGTCCAAGGCTATTAAGCGACCTTCTTTTGAGGATGATGTATCCAGGATTGATGTGGTTGCTCATGAAGTTCAAGAGTCCGTGATGTCTCTCATGATTGAGGACCCTTCAGAGCGTTACTTGATGAAGAGTGCGACCCAAGCTGAGAATCTGGAGCTACTTGCTGATGTGCTCTTTGACTTGGAGTCCACTGAAGAGATGCCTGAAGCATTTGTTGAAGCCCTTACCAGAGACGGTCCTACTCCTAAGGAGGAGACCAAAGAGGCACCAAAGGTGGAGTTGAAGTCACTTCCATCTAATTTGAGGTATGAGTTCCTTGGACCCGATTCTACTTATCCGGTGATTGTCAATGCTAGTTTGAGTGATTGTGAAATTGAAAAATTGTTGCATGAACTTAGGTTGCATAGAAAAGCCATTGGATATTCTATTGATGATTTGAAAGGAATTAGTCCCTCAATGTGCATGCATAGGATTTTAATGGAAGATGACCATAAACCCTCCATTGAGCATCAAAGAAGACTTAATCCTATCATGAAAGAAGTAGTGAAAAAAGAAGTGCTGAAATTGTTAGATGCAGGCATTATTTATCCTATTTCTGATAGTGCATGGGTTAGTCCTGTTCATGTTGTGCCTAAGAAGGGTGGAATGACTGTGGTGAAAAATGACAAGAATGAATTGATCCCTACTAGGACAGTCACTGGTTGGAGAATGTGCATTGACTATAGAAAATTGAACAAGGCCACTAGAAAAGACCATTTTCCACTACCCTTCATAGATCAAATGCTAGAGAGGTTGGCCAAGCATTCACACTTTTGTTATTTGGATGGTTATAGTGGATTCTTTCAAATCCCTATTCATCCGGATGACCAAGAAAAAACCACTTTCACATGCCCCTATGGCACATTTGCCTATAGGAGAATGCCATTTGGTTTGTGTAATGCTCCGGGCACCTTTCAAAGATGCATGATGGCTATTTTTTCTGATTTGATTGAGGATATCATGGAGGTTTTCATGGATGATTTCTCCGTGTATGGTACTTCTTTTGATGCTTGCTTGTCTAACTTGTCTCGAGTTTTACAGCGGTGTGAGGAAGTTAACCTTGTATTGAATTGGGAAAAGTGTCATTTCATGGTAAGTGAAGGTATTGTGCTAGGGCATTTGGTTTCTAACCGCGGGATTGAGGTTGACAAGGCCAAGATTGAGATCATAGAGAAGATGCCACCTCCAACCTCGGTCAAGGGCATAAGAAGTTTTCTAGGACATGCCGGGTTCTATAGGAGGTTCATTCAGGATTTTTCAAAAATCTCCAAACCTCTTACTAACTTGCTCTTGAAGGCTGCCTCCTTTGAATTTTCGAAGGAGTGTCTGGATGCTTTTTGCAGGTTAAAGGAGGCCTTGATTTCAGCACCTATTATACAACCCCCCGATTGGAACCTTCCATTTGAGCTCATGTGTGATGCCAGCGACTATGCTGTAGGGGCTGTTCTGGGACAAAGGAAGGACAAGAAGCTACATGCTATCTACTATGCTAGTAGAACTCTTGATGAGGCCCAAGTGAATTATGCCACGACTGAGAAAGAGTTGCTTGCTATTGTCTTCGCCTTTGAGAAGTTCAGATCTTATTTGGTGGGTGCCAAAGTCATTGTCTATACCGATCATGCTGCAATCAGGTATCTCTTGAGTAAGAAGGAGGCCAAGCCTAGACTGATCCGATGGATTCTTCTTCTTCAAGAGTTTGACTTAGAGATTAAAGACAAAAAGGGCACCGAGAATTTGGTTGCTGATCATTTATCTAGGTTGACTCAAGAGCAATTGGAGTGCACAAAAGAAGAGCCACCTATTGATGATTCATTTCCTGATGATCACCTTTTCAGGATTGCTAATGAAGTCTTGACTCTTGCAAATTCAAGAATGCCGTGGTATGCTGATTTTGTCAACTACTTGGTTTGCAACGAGTTGCCTCCTAAGCTCTCATTCCAACAGAAGAAGAAATTCTTGTCTGATGTTCGGCATTATTTTTGGGATGAGCCCTTGCTTTTCAAGAGGTGTGCTGATGGAGTTATTAGAAGATGTGTTCCTGAGGAGGAGGTAGAGAGTGTCATCACTCATTGTCATTCTCTACCATGTGGAGGACATGCTGGGTCCTCAAAGACTACTACGAAGATTCTGAATTCAGCCCTCTATTGGCCTTCTATGTTCAAGGATGTGCACCGTTTCATTGCTTCATGTGATGCATGTCAACGTACGGGGAACATCTCAAGGAGGAACGAAATGCCTCTTAACAACATTCAGGAGGTTGAGATCTTTGATGTATGGGGAATAGATTTCATGGGACCTTTTCCGCCGTCATGCTCTAACAAGTATATTCTTGTGGCGGTGGATTATGTGTCCAAGTGGGTGGAAGCCATTGCCTCACCGACTAATGATTCAAGAGTGGTGTCTAAGTTCTTTAACAAGGTGATCTTTCCAAGGTTTGGGACTCCAAGAGTTGTGATAAGTGATGGAGGATCCCACTTTATTGAGAAGAAGTTTGAGGCTTTGCTGAAGAAGTATGGGGTTACGCACCGGGTTGCAACTCCATATCATCCTCAAACTAGTGGACAAGTGGAGGTCTCTAACCGAGAGATCAAGGCTATCTTAGAGAAGACCGTATCCCGATCCCGGAAAGATTGGGCGATGAAGCTTGATGACGCTCTTTGGGCTTATAGGACAGCATTCAAGACTCCCATTGGCACAACTCCTTACCGACTGATTTATGGGAAGTCTTGTCATCTACCGGTGGAACTTGAACACAAAGCGTATTGGGCAATCAAATTGTTCAACTACGACATGAAGGAAGCCGGTGAGAAAAGGATGCTGCAATTACAAGAGCTTGAGGAGTTGAGATTAGATGCTTATGAGAATGCCCGGATTTATAAGGAGAGAACTAAGAGGTGGCATGACAAGCACATTCTCCCTAGAGAATTTCATGAAGGCGATCTCGTCTTGTTATACAACTCTAGGTTGAGACTTTTTCCGGGAAAGCTGAAATCCCGATGGTATGGTCCGTTCCAAGTACGGAAGGTGTACCCTCACGGTGCAATTGAGATATGGAGTGAAGAAACGGGACAATTCAAGGTGAACGGGCAGCGGCTCAAGAAGTACATCGCGGGTGCCCCGATCAAGATGACCGTTTCCGTCCTCCTTCTCGATCCGGTCCCTTGAGAGTCGACGAAAGGTCAAGCTAATGACCGTAAACAAGCGCTGGATGGGAGGCAACCCATCAGGTACGTTTTCTTCCCTTCTTTCTTCTTTCTTTATGCCTCTCAACTGAGCGTGATCCGACCTTGACCCGACCGGGTTTTAGCCCGGGTTACGCCCAGTTATATCTCTCTTTCTCTCAAAAAAAAAAAAAAAAAAAAAAGAAAAAAAAAAGAAAAAAAAAAGAGTGTGGGTTAACTGAACGTAACCCGGCCTCGACCCGACCGGGTTTCAACCCGGGTTACGCCCAGACTTTAACTCCCCTTTTATTCCCAACCCCGACCGGGTACCACACCCAAACCTTTCTTCTCTCTCTCTCTCCTCTCGTCTCTCGCGTCTCCCTCTCGCTCGCACCAGCCACCGCTCCTCCCGCGCACCCACCGGCGAGCCATCGAGCCACCGCCTAGCGCCTTGCACCGCGTCCACCGCTCCTTCCTCCCCTCCTTCGTTTACCCTCTATCCATCCTTAAGCACTCAAGGTATAATTTCTAACCCTCAATCTAGTTTACACTATTGGATTTTGGGTATATGGATGTTTGTCTTGTTGATTTGGATGCTAGATAATTCGGATTTGGTGAATATTTGGGCATAATTTCGAGCTTGTTGTTTCCCTAACATTGTTAGGTTAATTTCTAGGTTTGGAGAATTGCTTGAATTGGGTGATTATTTGGGTCAAATTTCCGAGCTTGAAGATTTCCTAGCAATGTTAGATTGTGTTCAAGTGTTGTTAATTTGAGGGTGAAATTTCATTTTGCAATTGCTTGTGGTTGGTGGTTTGGGTGACTTCTTGTGGTGTACTCTTGGTTTGTTCTTGATACTATGTGATCCTTGATGGGTGGTTGATTCATGCGTTTGCGTTTCTTGTGCTCGAGTTGTTGCTTGTTCTTGCTAGCATACACTCTTTGTTACTTAGTGGCTCGTGTCACTTCTTGTGCTATGCTTGTGAATGTGCATATAAACTAGTTGGGAATAAGCATGTTTGCCCCTTTGTGCTGAAATTATGGATCGTTCTTGCCGGAACGATAATTATGTGGGTATGCATTACCTTGGTTTTGCGTGTTCTTTTGTGTGTGTGGGAACTCAGAAACCACAATGTCTTCCAAAAGACAACGGCCAGCAGCTGCGAGTTCTTCTAGGTCCCGCGCCAACCCTCGGGGGGGCGCGGACGCCGCTGCTAACGCGATGGGAATTATCTTCGCTTCTGATGATCACCGCACAGAGTTCCGAAAGATTAAGGATCGACCGTTCATGCCCACGCGCTTCTTGGACTTTCAGCTGCTCACCAATCTCGGGCTTGCTGAGGACGTTGAGTGGTTAGCAGCACAGCTAGGGTGGCAACAATTCTTACACTTTAACCAGCCCACCTACCAGCACCTCACTCTGGAGTTCTTGAGTAGTGTGGAGTGTGACCTCATCAACGGAGACCACCGCGATGAGGGGCTTTGCACGTTCCGGCTGGGGAATGTCGCCAGGGCTCTCACCCTGGCCGAAGTGAGCACCATCTTCGGCTTTCCCGTTGCTAGTCGAGAGGCGCCTCGTGCTGAGTGCCGGGTTCACTTCTGTGACTATTCCGGCTTTTGGAGGGAGATTGCGGCCTCTAGATGGTATGACCCCGCCAAGACCAAGGCCTCTTGGATCACCAATCCGGCCATCCGCCTATTCCACAGGTTCATGGCGCACACCATCTTTGGGCGCGGTTCGGGATCTGAGAACAGCGCCTCCAAGAACGAGATGATTGTCCTTTGCGCTGCTCTGAACACCCACGAGATCAACTCTGCTGGATTTTTGATGGGTCACTTGCGCTTCGTGGGTCATAAGCCCACCGGGACCATTGCTATTGGGGGGCTCGTGACTGCCTTGGCTCAGCATTTTGGCATTCCCTTGGCGGGATGCCCCGACTATCAGCCCTCCTGCGCCATTGATTCCTCCACGCTCGCAAGTATGCGGGTGGCGGTCCAGCGCGGTTCCTCTTGGCATTGGGTGCTCCCAACGCCCGACGGGGACTCGCGGCTCCTACGACTCCCCAATCCAGCGCGAGTTTCCCTTCGGGTTCGGGCCAACTGGAATGTGCGCCCTCTACCGTCGGACCCTCCTCACTCCGGCAAAAAGAAATCTAGGGCCGCCCCTATGGAAGAAGAAGAGCTCGAGGAAGACGAAAATGACGATGAGGGTGCGGCTGAAGCGTCCGGTTCCGCTTCTGGGCGCTCCCAGCCCCTCGATACAATCCAATCCATGCTAAGGGCCCTGAACCAGAATGTGACGGGCGGATTTTCTGCGGTCAACTCCCGCCTGGACACTATCCATGATGAGGTCCACCAAATGCGTGATGAGTTTCATAGCTGGCGCTCCCCCAGAGACCAACCCCCACAAGAGTAGACTCCTCCTCATCCCTTGTACAGTGGTCGAATAATTGTGAGTACTCCTTTTTCCTTACGCTTTATTTTCTACATTGGGGACAATGTCGGATTTAAGCTTGGGGGCGGGGTGTATTTTCATCTTGCATTGCATATAGTTTGCATGATTAGTTGCATTTTTGTTTGCATTCGCATTTTATTTTATTTTATTTCATTTTATTTTATTTTGTGTTAGTAGCACTTTCTCCCTGCTCGATCCTTTGTAAGTTCTTGTAACGGTGCATGTACCATGAGTCCTCTTAATATGCCTTGGCTGTTGATATTGAAATTGCATGTGGACTTTGACTAAGATATGTTAGAACCGACACTCTAGACAAAAATGTCCTGGTGAGCTTTGTGGCCTTTCTTGGACTACTTTTGCAAAAGTCCTCTCGTTTTCTTCATGTGTGTGAACTCTCTTTGTGTGCTAACTCTAGAACTTGCATTAATATCTTCTTTGAGGCCACACTCACGACTTATGTGCATGACATTAAAAGGATTGAGGCATTGTTTTTATTAACCTTTTTCATCCTTGGCCACCCTATTTATGTATCCTTTGCTTGAAGCCCATTGTGCCTCATTGCCTATTCTTTGGAAGCTCCACAAAAGCATACCGAGCCTAAAAGTTCATCCTTCCCATCCGGGGATTAGGATAGTTAAATTGTTGTTGCTAGAGTGGAAGTCAAGCTTGGGGGAGGTTATATCATGGTGGTTAGAAATGTGCAAAAATTTGTATGCTGTCTCCTTTCCTTGTTCTCTATTGTGATGCTTCTTCTTCTCAAAAAAAAAAAAAAAAAACACTGAAAAGAAGAAGAAGCAATTAAATAAAAGGGATTAGACACTATATATCATATGTAAGGGTTAAGTTGTATGGGTTTGAAGGTTAAAATTCATTGTATGGGTTATTTTTGCTTGGCGTTGTCTTGGTAAGATCCTCTTCCCCGGATTTAGCTCCTCATGGCCTAAATATCCCTATGCCCTATGTTATACCTTGGCCCCATTACAACCTTCGAAAAGCCCTCATGATTTTTGTTGTGTGCATGGTCTTTAGTGGTGGAGATTAAGAACACTGTTGCAAGCTTATGGTAGTTTAGCATTCAAAGTTGAGAATTAATATTGAGTGGAAACACATGCCTAAACACATGAGTGTGAGTGACTTTGGTCCTGGTGAGGTCTTGAGTGAAGGAACTGATTGTACTCTTGTCATTGATTGAGAAGCATGCTATGACGGACTTTGTCATTTGTTTGGCCTTTCATGGTTATTGGTCATATGTCTTTTGGATAGAAACAGCTTTTGCATATTTTGTGTACTCATTGTCATGTACTTGCTTGAGGACAAGCAAGGTTCAAGCTTGGGAGATTTTGATAGCATGCATTTAGACTAGTTTAGATCACGTTTATTTCCGTCATTGTGGTTTGTTTTGCTCCTTTTCCTTTTAGTTTTATTTGGTTTTAGTAGATTAGTAGAGTTCGGGGTCTACTCTTGCGTTTGTCTCATTTCAGGATCTTTTGGAGGCATTTTTGGAGAATGATGGCGTTGATGTGATGATGTTCGAGTGGATGGCTCGAGGGCGCGGATGATAAGAAGGAGCAGGGACCGAGGCCGATCAAAGAGAGTGTCCGAGCCAAGAACTAAAAAAGGAGACTGAGCCAAATCCGGCCATTACCCGGCCGGATCACGCCCCTGCCCTTGGCTAGCACAGCGGCTCGTCAATTGAACGTCACCCGGGCCGTGACCCGGCCGGATGACACACCGGATCAGCACCCAGGAATTCGCCCGGATGACACACCGGGTCATGTCACCTGAACGTCACCCGGGCCGTGACCCGGCCGGGTTTCAGACCGGGTCGGGACGCCGTTTCGTTTCTGGCTCGTTTTATCCCGAGCGTTTTGCCTTCTATTCGTAGGGGGTATAAAAGCAAAGTGGAAACTGCTATTCCTGATATCTTGTAACTGCCTTAGACGTTTCTAAACTCTCAAAAAAACCCTAGGGAAAACTTGGAGATTTTGGCTAGCCTCGATTGTTGGAATCTCGTATCTCTTTGGGGAAGACAATTGGTATGTTGTTTCTTTCAATGAAGTTGATTTCTCTTTCTCTCATGTCTAGCTAAATCCTCTTTTCTAAGGTTGGGTGAACCCAATGGTGATTTGATAAGGTTTGATTGGTGGTGTTTGATTGTATGGTTATGTGAATGTGAATTGATTCTATCATAGGTTGCTTAATGACCTAATTACTTTGTAATTGGGATTTCTAATTAGAATTTGAGACCGACCGGAGATAATGATAATTGGAGATTGATGTTAAATGGATCCCTAGGATAGAACTTGTGGGTTAATTGCGTGACCATCGATTTAACCCCTTGTGGTGCTTGACTATCGATTAGGTTTTTGGATGAGTAGATTCCGCTGAGACCGACCGGAGATGTTGTTTCTACTTGTCCATTGATCTATGTAGAACTTAATGGACCTAAATCGGATTAGCTTTATGCGAAAGTGATTGCTAATCGAATTTAGGTACATACACTATTGTCTGACCATGAAGTAGTGTTGATATTAGATAGTGAGACCTTCAATTTACATTTGCATTGAAATATAATTAAATATTGCTTAGAATCTATCGTATCACCATTGTGGGGAGCCTAACCTTGGAAGCCTTTTTCCTTGATTGATAATCTTGTTTTGCTTGATAATTGTTACCATTGAAACCAAACCGAATTGCAACCTTTTCTTGTTTACGACTTAATCTATTAGTTGAATTGACAATTGGTACTACATAGTCCCAGAGTTCGACACCTTGGTACTACAACCGAACCCGTACACTTGCGGGGTAGGATTTGGACCTATCAGGCGGCAATTATTCCCGCCCATGATCAAATTTTGAACATTTTTTGGCGGCAATTATTGCCACCCACAGTTAAACCGACCTCAGGAGGACCCACCTCAGCAGGTTAAATGTGAAATTTGCATTATCTAAGGAGGACCCAAATTCCGACCCACCTCAGCAGGTTAAATGTGAATTATTAGACGAGAGAACATGTCGTTCAAGGTTAAATGTGAAATAATCATAAGACATCAATGGTTCGGTCTTTCTTTATAAATTTTCTTGTTTACATCAACTATACTTGCATTTTTTTTGAAAAAATATTGCAAAATTGGATATCCTATCACGCTATTGTTAAATTTAGCCTTTAGATTTTTCTTCAACTGAAAAGTATCGTTCTGAGGTTGAGGTTGAAGTTGAGGGCTTTGAGGTACACTAGGGTTGCGTTCGGTAGTGGATGAGTGAAAGTGGATGAAGTTGAAGCATTTGCTTCAACTCCCACTTCAACCCCACTTAAATGCCTAATGTCCCCCCCCCCCCCCCCACATTAAGCAAACCCTTCAACTTCAATCCCTCCTTCAACTTCAACCCCTCCCTCAACCTCTCCTTCAACCCAACCGAACACTCCCTCCAATCTGAGCTTGAGCATAATCTAGTTGGATTGGATAGTGTCTTTCAACAAAATCTATTTTGCTTGTCTCCTTTCGGGATGAAACCGTACTCCCTAATTGTGGAAAATAATTGGTACGGTTAAGGATATAATCTTTAGCATATTAGCTCAACCGGTAGAGCGATGTGTTTAACACACAAAGATGTGAGTTCGAATCCCGCATAGGCTATCTAAATAGTTCATTGATCTTGTTTATACATCTCGAGTGCCATGGCTTATGTAAATTGCTTTAAAAGCAACAAAATGTCATGGCAAAAAACATCGACAAGAAAAGTAAATAGCTCTTTTAAAATAATATTATAGCGATGCAATCCAATCTAGTGAAAAAGAAAATCAACACAAGTAGCCTATGTGGACTCGAACCTACACATGTGTGCTTATTAATTATAAGTACGTCACTCTAGTAATTGAGCTAATAGGCTAAAATGTTTGATTTACAACGCGTGGACAACCACGTAGTTGTAGTGTACACCAACTCAATTAAACTAGATTCACACAAAATTAGGTCTTAAGTTAAAGAAAGCAATAACTAATTCAACAACAACTCATATTAAGGTAGTCTACAAAGGTGTTTAACTTGAAGAATCTATTGTATTTTTACTAAAACAAAATCTCACTATGCCACATGACACCTCTATAATGAAAATGTCATATATCATTTTCTTAGAATTTTATTTTTTGTAAATCTAAATTTATATAGAAAAGATTTGTATCATAAACTTATACAAATCGATCAATCGCACAAATGAACTAATTACTTCATAATTTACATACAATTTCGTAATCTAGATAATTGTTTAGTAGATATATATAATATTATTTTAATCTTTCTTTCCTAATAAACAAAAAGATCTCGCTTGTTCTTTAAGCTTTATGGTTGCTGATCTTGTGCCCAATTTGGAACTTTTTCTATGAATCTTAATAAGATTTCTAAACCTTACAATATATAGCAATCTACATCTATAGCACCGTATGGTGATTTCTACAAAGAAGTACATGATATCACTAATCAAAGGGAGCAACCTTGTGCTAATAGATTGCAGTGTGTGTTGGGGAGCTTGCAATACTTGGACCAAACTAATATAGATTGCAGTTCGTTCTTACTATAGTTAATCAAAGGGAGCAACTTTGTACTAACGCTTATGATATTTCCTTCTCTTGTGCATCACATAACAAAATATATCAAATAGTAAATCTTGTCTTTCTAACTTGATTCTCAACTACTGAAAATAAAGAGAGTCTTCATAGAAGCCGCCGAGTATATTTTGTTGAAGAATCAACATAAGAGCAACATAAATATAAACTCAAACAAAGTTCTGTATATTCTGTTTAAACAACGTAAATATTCAGTCTAATATTTTGTTTTTTATTTGTAATATTCCTAATTATTTGATTTGCAATTTTTATAATTGCCTAATTGATTTGTAATCTTTTCAATTGAATTTTATTTAAATAAGGAAAGATTAATTATAGGTTAGTATAGAAATCTTTAATATATAAGTTTGTAATCTTCCCAATTAATTTGTATTTGAATAAGGAAAAATTAGTTATATGTTTAGTATAGAAATCAATAATATATAAGTTAATTTATTTAAAAAAAATTAAAAATAAAGAAAATGACAAATGACGAAATTAACGTGAAAGCACCATGTGGCGAAATTAACGTGGAAGCGTCGTGTGACGTAATTTTGTTCTACTTTAGTATATATATAATAGATTCTTGGGAAATTCCGCATGGTAGCCACGAGGTATTGCGAATTCCGCGTAGTACCCAAAGTTTTTAAAAAGTCCGCGTGATGGCCTTGAGGTTTCACAAATTCCGCTTGGTGCCCTCAAACATTATAAAAACCAAAAAATAATTACAAACTTAATTTAATAAAAACATCATATCTTTGTGGTATTTAAGCAAACACCTAATTTTTATCTTTTATAAAACCACAAAATTTTATAATTTTTTGAGGGAAATTTAAGAAACCTTCTCATATTTATACATTTTATGACATCATAATTATTATTATTATTTACAAAACCATCCAACATTATATATTTTTTAAACAATTTTTTTATTAAAAAACTACTTTTATGATTTTTTTTGTTCTCCCATAAAATGTCGAGTAAATTTTACAGAAATTCCAAATTTCAAATATTTTTTCGAAATAAAAAAGAATTTAATCAAAATACCAAGTACTTTTGATTGTTGAAAAAAATGTATTATTGAAAAAGATATTAGAATAAGGGTGTATGTCTAATTTTTATACAAATAAATAAATAAATTATACTATTTCTTTATAAATAAAAAACTTATGGTGTAATGTAATGAAGAATATGTAAATACGAGTAATTTTTTAATATTTTCTTACTAAAAAATATAAAATCTGTGGTCTTATAAAAAATGAGGTGTTTACAAAAAAAATTATGATTTTATAAAATTTATATATAGTATATAGATAATTTATAATGATATTTTGATTTTCATAATGTTTGAGGATATTAGATGGAATTTGTGAAACATCACGAGGACATTAGACGAAATTTAAAAAACTTTGAGCACCACGTGAAATTAACACCACCTTAGAGTAACTCATCGCCTTCCCTTTCTCCAACACAGTGAAGACAACAAGAAGCAAACAATTCACTTTATACTGCTCTGAAGCCTTCACTTGCTCAATTTCCACAATATACCCACAAGCCCTAATTTTTTTCCCCTATCCACAATGACAATGGCGGTTTTGCGTGCAAGAAATTTGTTTTCAAGGGCCATTTCATCTCTCTCATCTCATCCGGTGCGTGTTTGTGTCGTCGGCAGTGGCCCCGCTGGCTTTTACACGGCTGACAAGGTTCAAATCTTCGATTTCCCCCACTCTTTATACTTCCATTATCATTTTGGTACTTCATTTCACTTGTTCGTAAGCTTGATGATTACTTTTTCCTTGCATATCTTTTTCAGTTGGGTAATTGTTAATTTCTGTTGTGGAAATAGATGTTGAAGGCTCATCAGAGAGCGGAAGTTGATGTTTTGGATCGATTGCCAACTCCATTTGGTTTGATCCGATCAGGAGTGGCGCCTGATCATCCCGAGACAAAGGTTTTGTTCGTGCAACTTCTTGTGTTATTCTTACAATTGTCAATTTTTAGTTGGCTTGAACTTTTTATCCTCTTTCCTGCTCCATTTTTTGCTCAATCTACTGAATCTGAAAGGATGGAAATAGTCAAGTTTGGTATGATGGCTTATTTTGTGCAATTAGGCTTACTTGTTTCAGCTAGAAGCTGGTTTGTGGCTAAGCTGATTTACAACTTGGCAAACAGGTATAAGAGCTATTACCTATAAAAATAGTTATATGTCATGACAAACACAGCATAAGGATGTATTTATATGCGTAGACACCTTCAATTATATTATTTGCTAACATCATGGGTTACACCTGGCCTGAAGAAAAGAGTTGTAAAGTTGAAAGATGTAAATGGTAGTTTGGGGTAGAAGCTTTTGCACCAAGATTCATTGGAACATCAGATTTGTCATAGGGAACAGACAATTCTTGTGTACATTTTTATTAGCTTTTCAAAATGCAGTTCAAGTATTAGGGTCAACCTGTTTAGGATGCTTGCCTTTTTCAAAATACCCCAGATTTATCGTTTCCGAATATGGGAATTTGAGTCTATGTGGAATGTATATATGACATAGCAAAACAATAGCTACATTGTTTGCAAAAAATCCTAATGTAGGAATGCTAGTTTACCATGCTTCAACCACTTCTCATAGGAGCTAATGCTACTATATGCTAATACTCAGATGATTATCTTGCTTCTTTATGGAAATTGGGTAACACTTTTCTAGTGAATTGCTTGTATTAATCTGATTGTCAATATTTTGTCCGGAATTCTTTTTCAAAGTTTGTAAGATGAATTTGTGAAGACTGCATATTTACCAGAGTGCTTGCAACAGATTGTCATCAATCAGTTTTCTCGAGTTGCAGAAAACGAAAGATTTCAATTTTTTGGAAATGTGACCCTTGGATCTTCAGTCTCTCTAAAGGAGCTCCGAGAGTTATATCACGTGGTAAGAGAAAAATGATTCCAGTTTCGAGTTTGGTATAACGTCTAGTGTAAAGATAACATCAATACTTTTCTCTTGTTGATTCATGCATATTTGTTGTTGTTTGAGCAGGTGGTTCTTGCATACGGAGCTGATAGTGACCGTGTGCTTGGTATACCTGGAGAAGTAAGTTAAGGAAAGATATTCTAGTTTCAGGGTGTATAAGAAATCACAAGTCTGAGACGATTTCATTCTAATTTGAAGATGTTGCAAGATTCTCTTGTTCATCTGCTTTTGCTGATTCTGTTCAATTTATTGCACTTTCTTCTCAAAGGATTTGGAAGGAATATATGCTGCTAGGGAATTTGTTTGGTGGTATAATGGGCATCCAGATTGCAGAAATCTATCTCCGGACCTGCAAAGCACAGATACTGCTGTTATTTTTGGACAGGTCTATTAGATGCAGATTTCTTTGTTTTTTGTTTCCCATTCACTCCTTTTTACAGTATAAATAATTAGTAGTTTGGAAACATACGTTTTACTGGAGAGTTTAGTAATTTTTGGTTCTTTCTTCTCATGGTGTTTCTCCATAATCTGAACAAAAATTTTATATTAAAAAGCAGATGATTGATTAAACAATCAAACATATGTATGACAGGGCAATGTGGCTCTTGATGTTGCAAGAATCCTTTTACGACCCACATCTGAACTGGAAACAACTGATATTGCTACTCATGCACTTGCTGCTTTAGAGAAGAGCTCCATAAGGTTTTTATTTATCCATTTACAAAAAAGTTGTGAGCAATTAGAGGTGGCCACATCTGTTTTATAATTTTGAACTTTGCTTCAGAAAAGTATACTTGGTTGGAAGGCGTGGACCAGTACAGGCAGCTTGTACTGCAAAAGAACTACGGGAAATCCTTGGTAATGTACTGCATATACAATGTATATACGATAGTTTCTCTACAGAATACAAGTGACTACCGTTAGTCCCTTACCATGCCAATTTTTTTTCCTTTTTTTGTTCTTTTGTATATAGTAATTGGGAAGTATCAGATATTTTTATCATTGAACATGTCTCTTATATTTGTATTGCTCTAAGATCTCATCAGGACTACAGTAGAGAAAATCTCTAAGTACTGAAACAGGAAAGTCTTCCTTGTTTATTTATGGTTTTGCTATTGCATTGGTCATAGACCAATTATTTCTAAATATTTACCCCTTAGTTCCCTTTGAATAGAATGGAAATCACTTGAGAATAACATTGTTGAATTTCATTGGATTGTTTTCAGGAATGAGAGATCTATTTGTCCACATTAAAGAAACTGATCTTCAGAAATCTTCAGCAGACGAGGTGCAAAATTTTAAAATCTTACTTAACCTTGCTGTCTTGTTGCGTGATATCTATATCTTTGGTCACTGAGCACATGTATTGACATTTTGTTTATATTGTGGTTTTTCTCTTTAATTTTAATTCTTTTTGGAAGGAAGAATTGAAAAATAGCCGAATCCGGAAGAGAGTGTACGAGTTGCTGTGTAAGGCTGCGAGCTCAAGTGCTCCGAAACCTGAACCAGGTCAACGTGAACTCCACTTTGTTTTCTTCCGAAAGCCAGATAAATTTTTGGAGTCAGAAGAAAAAAGGGGTCATATTGCGGCAGTACACTTGGAGAAGACTACCCTTACAGGTTATCCCTACTAAAATGACTGATTTTGAAGTTCACATTCTCTAACTAGGATCAAATATATATTAGGTCGTGTTTAGTTGAACCTTGAGTATGGGTTTCAAATGAAAAATTCAGTTTTAAAGGCATCCAATTGGAACTTAATAGATGATTTTGGAGTTTGTTCAGTTCAAGGAATTAAATTAGGGGTTGGTCTAAACTTCTCTACCACCACTAGCACCACCATTCTACTACCACCTTCTTCTTTCTCCTTGTAGTCACAAAGTATCTTCTCCTTGGTGCTCACGTAAGAGCCTCAAACCCTTGTGAGGACAAGCTCAATATCATATTTTGGCTTAAGCAAACACACCAGTGAAGTTGTTAAGGAGGAAGGTGAAGAAAGACAAAAGTCATTCATGTGGGGACGGTGAAGGGAGACATGGGTCTTTAGTCTTCACACAGAGAAAGAAGACTGAAGGTGTGGTGGAGATGGAAGAGGTTGTTAATGGCGTGAAAAAAGGAGCATAGAAGTGTAGGAGGCAAGGCAATGTCATAAGCAGATCATCTTTTGTAGTGAAGGAATCTAATACCTTGAGTTTTTTCTTTCTTTCAGAAATCCGATAAAAAAACCGAAACCGAAACCTCAACCAAACACCTGCAAGCTCATCCCTGTCCTTGATTCTTCAAACCTTAACAAAAAAACAACCGTATTAGCATAATATTAATGGAAATTGACTTCTTACATTCAGCACAATTTTTTGTATTAGCAGAAAGCGCTGTCAACATCAACATCTTTATATTTTTCTCCATAATAGTGATGTCAAAGAAAGATGGGAAACACTGACATTGTGGTTACATGTACAGGAAATTTATTATGATACTGGTGGCCACACGAATCTTAATTTTTATGCAAATTGAACGCAAGTCTTTTTCCGTATGTGTGTGTATCTCATTCATATAAAATGTGTTACAGGCAAACAGAGAGCTGTTGGCACCGGAGAGTTTGAAGATATAGAATGTGGGTATGTGGCCTAAAACCCTTAGATATGGGATTCAAAGTTGTTCCCGGTGAGGGATTTCTGCTTAGTGATTGTTGTGAGCTTTGTTTTAGTGGTATCTTGCATGCCTCGTTATTTTTCGCTAGATTGATGATATTAGGTAATAAAGTCTATTGGGGAAGTCCTGATGATCTAAATATGGTGTTACATCATCAAATTATTCTGGGTTATGCAGGCTGGTGCTGAAGAGTATAGGTTACAAGTCAAAGCCTGTTGATGGATTACCTTTTGATCATGAGAAAGGTAAAAGTTACCTAAATAAAAATCTCCAAGGAATATGTTTTGCGATATTCACCGCTGTTGCATGGCATATGACACAAGGCTGTAAAGACATACCTTTTAGATTGTAGAAAGACAATATTGAGGAATTTGTTGGTGAAACTGCTAGGCTACTAACTCAAGTAACGGTTTCTTGCCTTCCAATGAGAGATTGCAGGCGTGGTTCCAAATCTTGGAGGTCGAGTTATAGAGACCATGAAGGGAGAGGAAATGGCTCCCGAAGTGGGATTGTACGTCTGTGGGTGGCTCAAGAGAGGGCCAACCGGGATCGTTGCTACCAATCTCTTTTGTGCCGAAGAAACTGTAAGCTGCGAGTTTTGACTTCTCGGGTTCTGTGTTATAAGATCGATATATAATCCATTTTTGCCAGGTTGCGAGTATCACTGAGGACCTCGAACGAGGAGAACTAGCGTCTATACCAAAGCCTGGTAGAGAAGGCCTCCTGGAGCTGCTGGAGCAGCGCAATGCCAAAGTAGTGACGTTGGAAGGCTGGGAAAAGATCGACGAAGAAGAGCAGGATCGAGGGGCTTTGAAAAACAAACCCAGAGAAAAGCTGACTACCATGGAAGAGCTCCTCCTTGTTGCTTCACAGTGAGTTGTCAAATGAAAACATCATAGATGCTTAATTTGCCCCCATAATAATTTGTTATGTAAAATTATGTGCCCAATTGAATTGAATTGAATTGTGGCCACAGACTTTTAGCGAGTTAAAAGCTTGAAGGTCGAGCTGTTGTTATTCTTACTTGCGTATTCAAACGCACTGTGTTGTGATAAACTACCTGATGTTTGATTAATAATATGTGAAACTTTGATTGCTTAATATTTTGATGGAATTGTCTTAATTTAGGCTGATGCCAAATACATTTTTTTTTCTTCCTACTTGTATTTTTTAGATGTACGTGTAAGCTTTGCGTGTTGGAACCAAGCGGTTGCGTACGCTCCACGTATCAATATTTCTAAAAAATACCCATAAAGTATCCGAAGACACTTGTTAGGTGATCTTAATATTTTTTTATATAAATAAATATATAAAGCTTTAAATTAAATATTATTTTAAAAAATAGGCATCCTAGCTTGTCTTTTTGCTTAGTATAAAAAGCGGGTTTTCAAATTTAAATACTATATATTATCGTATTATTCGAAAACCGGTTATACTAAATATAATGTAATTCTAACTTGATTACCTTATTATTCAAACATCAATCTTACTTAGTATAGTGTAATACTAACTTGATTATTATATTCATACTAATATATAATAATATTTTAAATTAATACCAAGAGTATTCATTTAATGTTTTCAAATACCGAAAACCACTAGTTTGAAGGTGAACCAATTATTATGGTCATTGATGACGAACGAATTGAAGTCAGTCGGGATTTGATTTCCCCTCTCATAAGATTATTTCATACTAGAAATCGGAGCCCCGTACGATGTTCGTTGTGTGCTTATTGTATTGATTATTGGCTATGTGGTAAGTAGTTGTTGTTAGATGTGATTGAAGATGACTTGAATTGATGTGTTGTTGAGTTTATATGGAACTTTTTGCTGGTTTGGCACTTGAGTGTCATTTGAGATTTGTGTATCTTGGTATTTTCATAGTTGTTTTTTGTTTGAATTAGTTTTTGTTTTTTCCTTAGTTTGCCATCCCAACTGTACCATGGTGCGAAGATACGTATGTGTTGGAGTGTTTATCTGGTTCTATTTTTCATGAAGGTATTGTATTTATAAACTTAAACTGGATGTGCATTCACAAAGGTTTTAAGTTATTAATCATCCTTTCTATTGTGCCCGTGTTACACACGTGGTGGTTTATTTTTAATTTGTAGTTGAGTGTGTATATTATTTGTGTTTTTTTAATATAAAAATTATTAGGGTTTCGTGGATGTTATTTGTCTAATTACCGTATGTCGTAGTGTTTTGTACGTGTTAAATTTATTACATGTGAAAGACTGGGTGTATTAGTATACATTTTTTGCTGTATTTAGCGTGTAGTATATATTTTTTTGCTCTGTTTTTTTTGCCCGGGTTACACGTGTGTTAGCCCATTTTTTCCTCTTGGCCACTGATGTCGGTTCAGGCATATATCAGGATTTTCCTATGTTAATTAATGAAACTCCAGAGTGTTGACTGCATGCTGGGTATAAATGGAGGAGTCCCTTCATCTGGGCATGTTACATCAACAATGAATGAGGCGTCCAGTTTCGATGGCTTCGGTCAATCACTCCTGGGGTTTAAATGCGGAAGATTTTGGAGATGCGTTGCATACGTTTCTCTCAACCCTAATAGTTCAGTACCCGTCCCGCTGCTTGCTCCCTTTGATTAAGGCAGGTATGGATTTCTTACTTTTTTCTTGCGTGTATTTGGGTGTTGTGGTGCTCGGTTGTAAGAGTTGTGATAGGTATTGAGTAGATTTGCCGTCTGAGTCGTGTGTTTCCGCCTCTTTGTAATTCCTTTCCTCCGTTATTTTGGTACTTGACCCGTGGTTGCCTGCGCGTATCTGTTGGGGCATTTGTTTACCCTGTTTTTTGTGGCCTGATGTCTTTTTGGGTTTTCTTTGAAGCCGAAGGGTGCAGATGGGTCTTGCAGATGTGCGGCTGAACCCTATTGTTGATTTCATTCTCTTGTGTCCGTGTCTGGCGATGTTTTGTCTCATTGCGTTAGTCGAATGTGCCGATTATTTGGTTGTATTTTGGATTTTGTTTGATTCCTTTGATCGGTGGCTGTTTTTCCTTGTTTATTATTCCCATTGTAGTTCTTCTGCATTTTTATTTTGGAGGTGGTTTGACTTTGTTACTCTTGTTTCAGTTTTCGGCGTTGATTACTGTAGATATGAATTATGCCACAGTTGAGAATGGGGTGTTTTGTTCTGGTATCCCTTGAATTTTGGACGCCCCATATGCGCAGATTGGTTTTTCTCCCCCTGTTTTGGTGAACCGTGTGTCTGTAATATTTGGTTGTGTGGTGCTGTTTTTTTTTAGCGTGTGGTTAGTAGTAGATTATTGTTTCCCATATCGGCATGTGTAATGTTCATTGGTTTACATTCGCATTGTCTGTTTGTACTTTGCATATTTGGCTTTCTACATTTGCCCGTTGCTACTGTTGTCGGTTTGTAAACTGTTTTTTGTTGCTATGTATTTGCAATGTAGTGCGAAATTTACTGCTTGGCTTTGTGCCTCATTCTGGTTTTAGACATTGTGATTACCAGATATATTTGTTTCAGATCTACGGCATGGCCCCGAATTACAAGGTTAAGACAAATGTCTACCAAGAGGTGTGGGACAAGTTGGAAGTAGCTAAAGAAGATGAGTTCCCATGGGGAGGTAATGCATCCTTTTGCTTGCAATGCAGAGTTTTGCATTATTCGTTTTGTCGTCGTGTCTCATTTTTTGTTGGTTGTTGCAGGTAAGATGATGGATGACGTGGCTAAAATATGCAATGCAAATATCGTTGAATAGCCTAATCAAAGTAAAAGTCCTAACAAACCTACTAAACAGATGTATAGCAAGCAAGCAAGGGTTGAACCCACAGTGAGAAAGTAATCAATCTATGTGTTTATAAGCATGTAAAGTAACAAGGGGGGTTTTGATTATCAAACACAGTAAAGTAAACAGCTTTGGTTGATTTGAGAATATGGTTGGGGAAAGTAGTTCCACTAGAACGAGATCCACAATACAGAGATATAATTTGATCATCGAAATCTATTAAATCCAAGTTCTTTATCTATTCTCATGGTTGCTCCCACCCTGATCTTGATTAACTACTAACTCAGACAGTTGTTGATAATACTTACTACAATATCAATGAAAGAAAACCTTACCACTAATAAAGCAATAGCAATGCACACAAGGATATATGATACATGTAAATAGAAGAAAACCTTACTACTTAACATGCAAATGATTCTCACTCACAATTGCGCACTCGTATTCCACTATATGCAATAATCGTGTATGATACTAGATATGCACTCGTATTCCACTATAAGCAAACCCTAGCAATTGATAAATATTATTCAACCTAGTTGATCAGGCTATGAAGAATAACAATGAATCAATATTCAATATAACCAAGAGAATCAAACCAACACATATAAGAATAGGAACAAGGAATAAAAATCTCACAAACACATCAACTGTATTGCTTCAAACGTCTAGTAGAACAAGGGAAAATTAGTGCTCCATTGAGATACAAATGAAACCCTAATTGAGAAAAACTACGATGATAAAAGTCTGATGTCTGGCTACCCACTCAAGACCTAGAAAGAGGTCTTAAATAGGTTTAGGAAATAAGTTAACCTAATGAAAATAACAAAGGAAATAAAAATAATAGAAATAAGAAAGTCCGAAAATGCATAAAAGAAAATAATGTCTTCTGGCCGCGAGGCGTTATGTGTGCCCACCGCGGGGCGTCAGTTCCTTCTCTGAGATCCACCGCCGGGTCGCGGTGGCTTCTGGCGCGGGGCATCCAGTTCCACCGCGGGGCGGCCAGTTCCATCGCGGGGCGGCGGTGACAGTGTCTTCTTCAGCTTCTGCGACACTTCCGTAAAAACGCCATAACTTTTGATTCCCAACTCGGATTGCGCTCATATTTTGAGGACTTGCAGTAGACTTCAAGATCTAACTCCTCGAATTGGAATCACTTCATTTGGACATCTGAGTAGAGAGAATGAACCATTTGAATTCAGCACATTATTCTTCTACTCTTCAATACACTTCAAACCTCTATAAATTCCATGATTTCTTCACTTCTCCACTCTAACTCCATAATCCACGATTGTGCTCTAAATCCATCCAAATGGCGCTTCAAACCTGGTAATAACCCCTAGATATGCACTATAAAATAGCACTGATCAATGGATCATGAGATGTGGATGCATTTTGTGAAAGACATAGTTGATCGAGACATAAAGTTGGATGTGCTTGAGGCTGAAGCAGCCAAGATGAGGCAACAAATCGATTCAATGGACCCCGCCAGCGCGGAGACTCATGCGCAGCTACGGAAGATGCAGCTTGAGCTCATAGTTGTGAGCTTGTTATTTGGTTTGAATTAATTTGGATGATCTGTGACTGACTTTGTGTTATTATTTGTAGCTTCAAATGCGGTCGCAACTGAATGGGATACTGATGAGGGAAGCCAAACACGCTGAATTTTTAATAGGGATGTTGATGTCTACCTACATGTAGTGATTTGTTCCTGGTTTGGTGCTGGTTTTTCGGGTTATCAATATTGTTGGTTTATGGTCCCCCAGTTTTGTAATGAATGTATCATAGCTTATGTTATGTTTGTGGGGCGCTATTTTGGATTGTTCTTGTTATGCGAAGGATATAATTTTGGCTTTACTGGTATTGGTTTCACGTCTTAATGGATTATATATTGTAATTTGCCTAAAGCGTTTACTATGTCGATAAGTTTATGTTGCATATTTAGTTTATGTTCCAGTGGTTACTGTCTTCTGGGGTGGCTTCTTCTATGAAATTTTGTATCTGTGTTGCCTTGCTTTTGAATGATAATCGATAGGGATTAAGTTTGTTGTTGAGGAGGAAGGTGACAAGGCAATCTCTGCAAGCGTAGATGTCCCACAGTATGTTAATGGTTGTGTAATTTTAGTGGAATGAAATCTCTGGTTATGCCTTTCTTCTAATGCTTATATCTTTCATTATGTGCAGCTGGAGTCTTTTGAGAAGCTGGATACCGAAAAAGGTTTGGGTGTAAGATGTGTGAATGAAAGATGGTGGTTTTTGTTCGTATTTCACGATGGCATGGTGCCCAACAAATTTTATGATTTCATTTGGTCTTGTAAATGTGTTCCCCCTAGAGTGGGAATGCTTGTAACGGTTTGGACAGGGAATAGGGCACTGAGATTCAACAAGCTGATGAACTCTTACTTATTGTAAGATATTATATTCTTTGGGATCTGAAGAAATCCCATGGCATAGAGTAAAAAGCTAATTTTGACAACTACAATGTGAGATTTTCCTGCTATAATTGATTGTGTATAAGCATATCGTACATATGTCATGTTTTTTACTCCACCTTGTTTTGTGGTCGGTCAATGCAGGGACGGAGCTATGATTTTACCCCAGATGGGGCTAAAATCCTGCACGGTAAAATTTTTATATGGCTTAAATCCAACGTGGCTTAAATCCTATTTCGCAATAAATCAATTTTAACTTTTTTTTATGAACCTTAAGGTAATTTTCAAATGATATGAGAAAAAAAAGCTTAAGTAATTTTAATTTTGTGACTTAAATCTGTTAGGGCTGGTTGAAATTGCATTTTCAAATGAGATAAAGGGGAAAAATTCTATTGGAGCCAGCTGAAATTATATTTTTATATTAACTAAAGGTAAAAAAGCTTTAAAAAATTTATTTTTTTTGAAAAAAAAGTTTTTTTCGTGTGGGGGCAGAGGGGGCTCTAGGCCACACATAGCTCCGCCACTGGGTCAATGTAAAGAAGCCTATGTTGTACTTGGTTGCAACATTGATTGTGCGGGGTAATGCAGTTGCCTTGTTAGTCTGCTTTATAAGTTGGTGTTGGCGGTATTTTATTTGTAAACAATTTCTGGTTTTATAAATATTGAATATAAAATAAAGAGTTAAAAAAATTCCTCACCTTGTTATCTCTTTTATAACGTGCCTATAAAAAAATGCTCATATATCCAAACATTTAAATATGTTTATAACTTCTAAATTTATCCCTTTGAGGTAATAATGACTAATTTTAAAAATATAAGAATTGTATCTACCTATCTAGCTAGCGTAATTAGGCTTATCACATTGCATTGGTTAGGTTGTATTACACCTTTTTCTTTAAAAACAATAATTGTATTTTACAACTCTCATTTCTCCCCTCTATAGTGGCTTTTCTCTCTCTCCCAATGAAAAATTCCAGCCCCCATTTTCGGCTTTCAACTCCTCACACACAACACCACATTCCCGTCCCACTATTCACATCGCTGTCACCCAATAGGCATCACGCGTGATTGATATGTTGCCTAGTTGCTGAAGGTTGTCAAGCTCGTGTGAAACGCATGCCCTTGATCTCATTTATTTTCGGGGTAAATCGTCTACGGCTTCTCCTGTTTTGTCCTTGTAGTTTCCGTTCAGCAATAAGAGTATATGTGCATGGGGAAGGCCGCGTTTCTGGAATTTAGTAGTGTATATAGTTGGATATGTAGATAAAGAGGGAAGTCAGTTTGTGGGTACATATTCGTTTAATGTTTTAATAAGTCAGTAATAGCGGCGTACCAAACAGAAAAGCGTTGTGATCCATTTTATTTTATCGGGGCAATTTTTAAATTTGTTGTGGGCTCATGGTATTGGTGATTGGATGTGTGGTACGTAGTTGTCGTTAGTTGGGACTGAGGATGACCTAATTTGATGTGTTGTTGAGTTTATATGGGAGATTTGACTGGTTTGACACTTGAGGGTCATCTTTTTTATATTTGTTGTGGGCTCATTGTATTGGTGATTGGATGCGGGGTAATGCAATTGGCATGTTAGTCTGCTTTATAACCTGCAACTTTCAGTATTATTATTTTAAAAAATGTGTTTTTTAAATATAGAATATAAAATAAAGAGTTAAGAAAAAAAAACCCAACTTGATATCTCTTTGCCTATATTAAAAATCCTTATATGTCTAAGCATTTAAATATATTAATAACTAATAATTTTTCTCCTTTGAGGTAATAATGACTAATTTAGAAAGTGTAAGAATTGTACCTATCTAGCTAGCGTAATTACGCTTATCGCATTGAACTTGGTTAGGTCCTATTACAACTCTTCCAAAAGAAGGGAAAATGTAGTTAATGGCTCCCATCTTCCCTCTGCAATGTCGACTCTCTGCTCCCAGGAAAAGTTCGGCTGCCACTCTCGTTTTTCAGCTCCCTACACACAACAATACTTCCCCGTCCCATTATTGACATGTCCATCATCCTAGAGGCAGCACACGAGCCTTAGAAGTTGCCCAGTTGCTCAAGGTTGCAAATCTCGTGTCCAACCCATGCTCTTGATATGTTATTTGGTCATAGGCGGTGGTAAAAGGAAATTCATGGGTTGCAATTGCAGTTGAGTGCGTTTTCCGGGATTTATTGTCTTCTCCCTCTTGGCAAGTGCGGCATCACCCACTACAACCTCTGGTGCGTTAGTTCCTAGGTCGTGATTTTAGAATTTGATTGCGAGTATGATGATTTGCTCTCTAAATTGGATGATGGGTGTGTTTGTGCAGATGCCGTTTTGGAACCTCATGCTTCTACATGCCGCTCTTTGTTTCAAGCTAAGTCGAGTATGTTTATCCCTTTCAAAATTTTCATCTGATTGCTAAGCTTCTTGTCGAGTCAAAACTTGTTCATTTCATCTTGACATTAGCTGAACAGATCTCTAAAATTTCATTTATGCTTAAATTTCTTTGTTTGTGCAGGGACATTTTAAGAGCTTTGATGCCTATTAAGGTATTCCAACACCTAATCAACAAAGTTGTTTCCACTGAGCCTCTATTTGCATTTGTTTTTTCCCTTATTTTTTTAGCATATGTTCATTTCACCTATACGAACCATGCCTATTGTAAGTATGTCAATTTGCCTTGTAAACATTTGTTGTTTGGTTTTGTTCCTTCATCTGATGATCTGTCTCTACTCTCAGCTTTACACAATTTGATGAACTTGTTCATTTCGCAATGTGGTCATGACATTCTTGCTTTACTTGTAGTTTCTAATTAAGTTTGGTAAAATCATCAGATAACATGTGAGGTTGTTGGAGAAGTCAGAGTTGTTGATGATATGCATGAGTGAAATGCAATCATGGCTGAAAAATCGGAGGTTTTTATCGCTCTTCACGTTACATAAATCAGGATATAATGTCATACCTACTTGTAATAATAGTCTCATTTGTGCGCTCTAATTGCCTAGAAGGATACAAAACAATGGAAGAGTTGCTAGAGATGATAACATGTTGTCAGCTTGGAAACCACAGGAAGACGGTATTATTAGCATCTTAATCCATTTTTTTTGTATAGCTAGATGAACATTGGTGCTTTGGCTAAGGCTGTAAAGGCAAAAATTCTCATTGCAGGTTGGCATTTCGAATGTTGATGGTTACTACGACACTTTGTTTCAGCTATTCGACAATGGTGTTAAAGAAGGCTTAATCAAACCAGCAAGCCATACATTGTCGTCGATATCCAACAGTAAGAGAATTTCTGACGCAAATGGAGGTTATTTCCTCGTCCAAAATCTTTCTTATGATAAATATGCCTAACAATGCCATGATTAATAATTGTGCAAAACGAAGTGCCTACAATTCAGGGTTGACAGTAATGTTTGGCTGTGTGTATAATGATATGGTGCATGCTTATGTTTCTACGGTTTGAGAACTCGGAAATCTATTATCTTCTACCAATCTTTACTCGTATGAAAAGCTCCATTTGGGGATAATGGAAAAAGCCGTGGGAGTGAAACCTAATATTGGAATCATGTGCATCAATGTATGCCTTAGAAAGAGCACGTCGCTCCTCATGAACGCTGGCAAATGAAGCAACTGAGGAATAACCAAAGCAACAAAACTTGCAACAGTAGAAGCCGATTTGGTTAAGGGAGCTCTTCTTCTGTAGCTCATTTTTTTCCCTAAGCACCAAAGGACCTTCAAGGCATAGGTTTCAGGTAAATATTGCTTTCCCCTACCTGATGTTTTCCAGATTATTTGATATGCAACTCCTGCTTTCCAATGGTGCCAAATGTCTTGTATCATGTGTTGCTAGACTTAGATCATGATGAAATATATTTAAGCAAGCTATACTAAAAGCGTTGTAACATGCTTTTCATATTGTGCACAAAGAAATCCTTTTGTGACGTTATAATCTTGTATGCTAATCATTTCCTATAAGTTGATAAATTTCAGTAGATTTTTTTTGTCTATTTTTAAGTAGTCGGTTGCAGTACTTACATTCAGTTTAGTGACCAAGTTGTTGAATGCCTCTTTGTAAACTATATTTTGTGTGTAGTTAGCCGACTCTTTCCCCGTTTGTAGTAACAATATACTGAGTCCTTGTGGGTCTGTCACTCGAGAAATTGCCACATAGAGCTGGCCATGGCAGAAAACTGGTCTTGGTAAATACAACCCCACATGCTTTAGTGATTGCTCTTGGCTTTTATTGATAGTCATAGCATAGCAAGGTTTGAGTGAGAATTGGCGACGTTTCATTACGAATGGCCATTTTGATTGGGTGACGCTTAGTGTTATCCTAGGAATTAGGACGTTATTTTCTAAGCACGTGCCCGTTATAATCTCAGCCTCAACAACCCACTCCCCCAAATGCGTAATGATGAGGCGGGTGCCGTTGTACAATCCTTGCGAAGGGTTGACATTCCTAAGAAGCATCACCGACAACCCTTCCTTCAGTTCAAGTGCGTGCGGTGGGATTCCTGTGATTTAATATCCATGTTATTTTCATCAGTTATTGAATTTACAACTTGTTAGGCATAGTGTTTGGAAATGTAATCACAATGTACCGGGGAAATCTTGGCTGTTTAAGAATTCGGGTGGGTACAAATGTTCTTGTTCAACCACATCGATGGATGCCTTGAAAATATCATCGGCGCTTTTGTATGTCTTCATTTGCCCGTGTAGACGTTTGAATATAGAACTGTTTATCTGATCTGCATCCTCATTTAAGGGGGTCAAGATAGCTCTGTCTTGAAGGTACGATGGGTTGGTTTGGTTTGCTGTGAAATCTGGAAAGACTTTGTCAATTAGCTGCTCAATCGGATTTGACCCTGGTGCAATTATGAACTCTTGTGGGATCTCAGTCCATGTTTCTTCCTCTTCATCGTCTATCGCTATTGCTTTAGCATTTCCATCCCCGATCTTTTGAATCCAGCTGTTGAAATGTTGTTTGTGGATGTCAATTTCGCCATTGGCCCGTTGGTCATTCACCCTCATGCTCTTTTGATGTGATCTGACGGGTTCGGACCACGTTTGACGCAGATCTAGGCAGGAAGCGGCCTCGAATTCTTCTCCTTAGTAACCGGGATAGGTAGCAACCAAGCGTGGGCTCGGTTATCGGCTCTCTTGCTCTTGGCGGGACCGAGTTGGGGCGAGAGGATCTCGCAGGCGGAAGCTAGCGATGAAGGGATAGATTGTGTTTGTGAACCGTGACGTGGTTCAATCGGGTCTAACCAGTTTTGTGACGCCGAGGCTTAAGGGATGAGATGATCTCAACTGAGGCTTAAGCTTTTAATTTCAACGTAGGGAATAATGAATACAATGAAGGCTATTTAAAGCCATAAGGCTTGACCAAGAACCCTAATGGGCTTGGGCCGAAAACATACTAATGGGCTAGCCCACTCTACAAGAGTGGAGCACACGCCCAAAATAGAAATGGCTGAAATGGAAATACTAAAAAGAGAAACATGCTAAAACGGGAAATAACATAACATAGACTAAACTAGACTAGACTAAGTCTTGAACCAAGGAGGATGTTATGGTCTTGGTCGTCTTGGGCTCGTCGCTACCTGGCTTGAGTCAAGCCCAGATCGCATCATTCTCCCTTCCTTAGAATCGAAGCGTCCTCACTTCGAACTAGGAGGAGCCAGGGGGAGTAGACGCTCAGCGGTCAGTGGTAAAATGACGTCAGGCTCGGGACCAACTCTTGGAACCTCAAAGATGAGAAAGTATGGCTTGGGTCAAGGAGTGGTCATAGCGTCGGGTGCCTTGGAGAGTATCGCGCGGAAGCCCGGGTCTGGAGTAGGCGTAATGGATACGTCGGGCTTGCACATGGGCAAGGGAGCACTGGGCACAGCTGTGGGCGGCAGAAGGGGCTCGGTGGCTGCGGCCTTGACAATGATAGTGTGGGACGCGGGCGCGGTTTCTCTGGCCGCGGGCACGATTTCTCTAGCCGCGGGCGCAGTTGCTGCTGTAGCGGTCGCGGTCGTGGGTGGAGGGAGGGGCTGCGGTCGCGGTTGCGGCAATAGTGGTGGCTCTGCAGGAGGCAAGTTCCCTCCGGAACTCTTCGAGTTGTGAACGCAGTTCCGCCATCTCCCGGGCTTGAGCATCGTTGGTGGCGTCGTGGGCGTCTGTTGGATCCGGCAACACGGGAGGGCGCTCGGGACGGCGCATGGGCGAGTGCTCAGGGTACCGCACTGGGGCGTACTCGCGGCGCGGTGGCGAGTTGTGTTGGCGCCTAGGTGCGTAGTATGGACGCCGGGGCGGAGAGTACGGACGGCGTCGCGGTGGCGTCGGGATCCTCGGCGGGATCCAATCCGGGTCCGCTTCGTATGGGCTCACGCCACCGAACCAAGGGTCGGGGTACCGATCGTGGGTGCGGCGTGGCGGAGGTGGCCCATAGACGCGGGGCGGCGGGTACGGGCGACGTCGCGGTGGCGTCGGAATCCTTGGCGGGATCCAATCCGGGTCCGCTTCGTATGGTCTCACGCCACCGAACCAAGGGTCGGGGTCCCACTCGTCGGGCTCGAAGTATGGATACAAGCGGGCCATGGAGTGGGTGTGGCTAAGGACGGGTTGGTTAAGGAAAGGTCAAACTAGGGTTATGAGGGGAGGCGGAGGCTAGGGTTTTGGATAAGTAAAAGGGATTCCGAAACGGCAGTGTAGAAAACCGCGGTCGCGGTTTTGTTTTCCGCGGTCGCGGCCGTTAGGGTTTGGGCGGCAGGCGGTTCGTATTTTGGCATTTTGAGGGGTCAAACGATATCCGTTTTGGACGAATTTTATATGGCCGGACTCGTATCAAGATTCTCTACAGGAATATGGAAGAAAATTGCGGAAATAACGAATTTTGTTTGACGAAATCTGGGCAGAAGGCTCGTCGGTTTTTGGGAGTTTTTGTGGTGGTGGTGGTGTCGTCGGAGAAGAAGGCGCGTTGCGTGCCCCTGGCTGCTCTGATACCAATTGATGTGATCCGACGGGTTCGGACCACATTTGACGCGGATCTAGGCAGGAAGCGGCCTCAGATTCTTCTCCTTAGTAACCGGGATAGGTAGCAACCAAGCGTGGGCTTGGTTACCGGCTCTCTTGCTCTCGGCGGGACCGAGTTGGGGCGAGAGGATCTCGCAGGCGGAAGCTAGCGATGAAGGGATAGATTGTGTTTGTGAACCGTGACGTGGTTCAATCAGGTCTAACCAGTTTTGTGACGCCGAAGCTTAAGGGATGAGATGATCTCAACTGAGGCTTAAGCTTTTAATTTCAACGTAGGGAATAATGAATACAATGAAGGCTATTTAAAGCCATAAGGCTCGACCAAGAACCCTAATGGGCTTGGGCCAAAAATATACTAATGGGCTAGCCCACTCTACAAGAGTGGAGCATACGCCCAAAATAGAAATTTTTGTGAATCAAGGATCGGGAATGATGCGGTGCAAGGGAAGGCTCGAAAGATCTTCAAGCAATCGTCAACCCAAAGCCCAGAAAAACAGGTCTGACTTCAACTGGCTCGCTCTCTCTCGTCTGAGATCGGAATGAAGTGATTCCAAATCCCAGAGTTAGATCTTGAAGTCTAGTTTATTCCCTCAAAATTGTAGAATTTTCTGGGTAGGGAATAAAAAGATACGCCGGTTCTACTGAGAGGCTGTCGAAAGTTCCGGGAAGGAAATCTGCGATGGTGCGAGTGGAGTTTGGGATGGCTCGTAATGGTGATGGATTTGAGGATGGATGAGATGGATGCAATGGATGATGGAGGCACCTTTGGTAGGCGTTCTTGGTGTGGGATGTTGGCTCACGAATAGTTCTTCAAGGGGAGGGAAGACTCGACGCAGACTTGGTTGAGAAAGAAGTTGTTGGAGAGATATACACACTCGGCAACAAGGGAATTTGACGCAAGAATGTTAGAGCAAGGGAAGAGAGAGTTTGATAGACTTTTTGATTCAATTCAAGCGTGCCTTACAAATGAAGTAAAAACCAACTAAATAGCCAACAAAACCAATGGCCACAATGCAATAAATTGCAAGCCATTATTCTAGTCAAATAAACCGCCAATTTAAGAAGAAAATTAAGACAATTGTTTGTAACATTTTTAGCAATTAAGGGCTGCCAATTAATGGTCTTCAAGGCAGCAAATCAAGGTCTTCAATGCAGCAAATCAGCTCCTTGCGCCCCTTGGCCTCCCTTGCATTGAATGTGAACTCTTGGGCTCTTCTGCTGAACTATCGTAAAGCCAATGATTTCTGGGTTTCTTTGCCGGGAATTTGAGGAAGACCTTGACATGATAGTTGTAGATATTTTTCTTAGATTTCCAATGACTATTCGTGGGCCTCCATTGGACTTTTGTAGCTCCGGATATGGCCAGAATAATGAGTAGGTGTCGACGAGACAGATTCTTCGGTTTTGACACCTTTCAAGTTTCGAACCATTTCTTCGGGACAAGTTTTTGACCTTCTTCAAAAATGATGGTTCCCATAGTCACATAAGAAATGACTGAAATGGAAATACTAAAAAGAGAAACATGCTAAAACGGAAAATAACATAACATAGACTAAACTAGACTAAGTCTTGAACCAAGGAGGACGCCATGGTCTTGGTCGTCTTGGGCTCGTCGCTACCTGGCTTGAGTCGAGCCCGGATCGCATCATATTTGTTAATGTGATCACTTGACAATGGCTCAAAATAGGTGAGTTGCTGATGTAAGCTTGGATCGTTTCCCTTTGCTGATGATTGGTAGTATTTGCCTGAAATCTCCTCCCAGTAGTACTGTTATACCGCCAAATAGTTTGTGTTTGTTGTTGGCTTGTTTGATGCTTTGGATGTCTTGCAATGTTTGTTCAATGCCTCAAATGCATTTCTATGAGTCATTGGAGATTAATCCCAAATAATCAGTTTGACTTTATGCATCAATTGGGCTAATTGAGTGTTTTGTTTAATACCATAGGTACTATTATCAAACAACTCGATTGGGATTACAAACCTGCTGTGGGTTGTCCGCCCGCCCGGTAATAGAAGAGAAGCAATACTTGCGGGTGCAGAAGTGTTAGAGGTGAGCATAATTGAATAAGTGGGATACATTAATGTGTATATGAAGGCCAAATTTAACCACCAGGTAGTTAGCAACATTGCAATGTTAGTTTTTGTAGGACATTAAAATTGCAAACTCTTAAATAATTATTAATAACAATGGTTTCAAAAAAGAATTATTCAGTATACAATCTATATTATAATTTAAGACAAGAGTAATTTAGATCACTTGACATCTCTATATATAGAGCCACATCAACTTTTATCATGTATCGGTTCCAGAATAAGGTTATTTTTGGATGAAGTCATTTTAATCATATAAATATTAAGTTTGTAATCTTAAAATTCAGTTACTTTATTCAACGTTACTAATATTTCATAAATACATTATATTATAGTAAATATTATAATATATTGTCCAAAAATATTTTCTAATTAGTCATTAAATATAATCTTAATACAATATTTTATATATTATTTAATTATCATTTTTTTATATTTTTTTTTTCTAAATTTAGTATTTTAATTTTTTTTTAAGAAATCCCGTATGAGACATGTATTTTAAGCTAGTGTTTGTACAAATCCAAAAATATTTCAATGAAGTAAGAGAATTCATGGATGATAGCAAAAGATATATAGACACTAGGTACAAAGTACAAATCCAGTAAAAAAAGCTTGCCCACTACAATGTAAAAACTCAAAAATAGACACTTGTTGTGGGTGGGGGAAGTGGGCCCATTAGTCCTTTTGGGACACGGCTCGATAAGACTATACTTTTACTCTTGTCCCCGGCCACGTACTCTACGTAGCTGCCTGGCCCCTCATATATGCAATTTATTTCGCCAATTAGCCTTTTTTAAACTAGACCTTCCATCAAAAGATAATTGAAGAAAATACAGTACATATATATATGGCAAAGGTTATGTGCACTACTTTTTTTTTCTTGGTACACTACATATTGAAACGCAATAATCTTGTTTAAGCAAAATTTTTGCGTTTCATAGTAAAAATACCCAAAAAATACATTTTGGTACTGAGATGAAACGCAGGTATTTTGCTTAAGCAAAATACTTGCGTTTCAAAAAAAAAAAAAAAAAGTGAAACGCAAGATATTTGCTTAAGCAAATATCTTGCGTTTCATTTTTTTTATATAAAAAAAATTATCTTCATACAAAGAAACGCAAGCAAAATGCCTGCGTTTCAGCTTTTTTTAATAAAAAAAAAGAGCGAAAAGCAGGATCCTTGCTTAAGCAAGGATCCTGCGTTTCACTAAAAAAAAAATTTCTCCAAAATTGCACTTTTTTTACACAATCATGTAGAGAATTTCAATACGAGTCCGTACATATAAAATTCGTCCAAAACGGACATCGTTTGTCCCTTCAAAAGCCCCAAAAACGAAGTCTTTATACGCTTTTTTTTTACAATTTGGTACCCGGCATATAAGACATTGTAGTGAAATTTTTTGGTATTTTCGGCATTTTTCTACTATAATTTTGTATAAGATTTTAATACGAGTATGTAACTATACGTTAGAACCATAATATATAATTATAATATATAACTATACAATATAACAATAGTATATAATTATACGATATAACAATAGCATATAGCTATACTATATAACAATACGATATAACAATAGTATATAACTATAGTATATAACTATAGTATGAAACTCTACGATATAACCATAGTATATAACTATTTGTTAGAACCATAATATATAATTATAGTATATAATATAATCATAGAACGTTAGAACCATAATATATAATTATAGTATATAACTATACGATATAACCATGGTATATAACTATAGTATATAAATGAACGATATAGCAATAGTATATATATAACTATACAATATAGTCATAGTATATAGTTATATATTATGATTATATCTTATAGTTATATTCAATTTGGTTATATCTTATGGTTATATCCTATAGTTATATCGTATGATTATATCCTTTAGTTATATAATATGGTTATATAATATAGTTATATACTATAGTTATATATTATAGTTATATCCTTTTGTTATATACTATGGTTATATCTTATAGGTATATCCAATTTAGTTATTATATCCTATAGTTATATACTATGGTAATATCTTATAGTTATATCCAATTTGGTTATATCATATCGTTATATCTTATAATTATATACTATGGTTATATCTTATAATTATATACTATGTTTATATATTATAGTTATATCCTTTAGTTATATACGAAATTATATCCTATAGTTATATACTATGGTTATATCTTATAGTTATATCCAATTTAGTTATATCTTATGGTTATATCATATAGTTATATATTATGGTTATATCCTATAGTTATATATTATGGTTATATTGTATAGTTATATCCAGTTTGATTATATCTTATGGATATATCCTATAATTTTATACTATGGTATATAACGATATAATATAACCAAATTGAATATAACTATAAGATATAACCATATTATATAATTATAGGATATAACCATAGTATATAACTAAAGGATATAACCATAGGATATAATTATAGGATATAACCATAATATATAACTAAAGGATATAACTATAATATATAACCATAGTATATATAACTACAGGATATAACCATAGTATATAACTATAGGATATAACCATAGTATATAATTATAGGATATAATGATACGATATAACCAAATTGGATATAACTATAAGATATAACCACAGTATATAACTATAGGATATAACCATAAGATATAATCATAATATATAACTATATACTATGGTTATATGGTATAGTTATATATATATATACTATTACTATATCGTTCATTTATATATTATAGTTATATATCATGGTTATATCGTATAGTTATATACTATAGCTATAACCAAATTGGATATACCTATAAGATATAACCATAGTATATAACTATATGATATAATCATAATATATAACTAAAGGATATAACTATAAGATATAATCAAATTGGATATAACTATAAGATATAATCATAATATATAATTATATGATATAACGATATGATATAATCAAATTGGATATAATTATAAGATATAACTAATATATATAATTATAGGATATAACGATACGATATAACCAAAGTGGATATAACTATAAGATATAACCACAATATATAACTATAGGATATAACCATAAGATATAACCAAATTGGGTATAACTATAAGATGTAATCATAATATATAACTATATACTATGCTTATATCGTGTAGTTATATATATACTATTGCTATATCATTCATTTGTATACTATAGTTATATACCATGGTTATATCGTATAGTTATATACTATGATATAACCAAATTGGATATACTTATAATATATAACCATAGTATATAACTATAAGATATAACCATAGTATATAACAAAAGGATATAACTATAATATATAACTATAGTATATAACTATAATATATAACCATAGTATATAACTAAAGGATATAACCATACGATATAACTATAGGATATAACCATAAGATATAACCAAATTGGATATAACTATAAGATATAATCATAATATATAACTATATACTATGACTATATTGTATAGTTATATATATACTATTGCTATATCGTTCATTTATATACTATAGTTATATACCATGGTTATATCGTATAGTTATATACTATAATTATATATTATGGTTCTAACGTTCTAAGGTTATATTATATACTATAATTATATATTATGGTTCTAACAAATAGTTATATACTATGGTTATATCGTAGAGTTTCATACTATAGTTATATACTATTGTTATATCGTATTATTATATAGTATAGCTATATGCTATTGTTATATCGTATAATTATATACTATTGTTATATTGTATAGTTATATATTATAATTATATATTATGGTTCTAACGTATAGTTACATATTCGTATTAAAATCTTATACAAAATTATAGTAGAAAAATGCCGAAAATATTAAAAAATTTCACTACAATGCCTTATATGCCGGGCACCAAATTGTAAAAAAAGAGCGTATAAAGACTTCGTTTTTGGGGCTTTTGAAGGGGCAAACGATGTCCGTTTTGGACGAATTTTATATGTACGGACTCGTATTGAAATTCTCTACATGATTATGTAAAAAAAGTGCAATTTTGGAGAAATTTTTTTTTTAGTGAAACGCAGGATCCTTGCTTAAGCAAGGATCCTGCTTTTCGCTCTTTTTTTTTTTATTAAAAAAAGCTGAAACGCATGCATTTTGCTTAAGCAAAATGCCTGCGTTTCTTTGTATGAAGACAATTTTTTTTTTTAAAAAAAAGTGAAACGCAAGATATTTGCTTAAGCAAATATCTTGCGTTTCACTTTTTTTTTTTTTTTTTTGAAACGCAGGTATTTTGCTTAAGCAAAATACCTGCGTTTCATCTCAGTACCAAAACGCATTTTTTGGGTATTTTTGCCATGAAACGTAAAAATCTTGCTTAAGCAAGATTGTTGCGTTTCAATATGTAGTGTACCCAGAAAAAAAAAGTAGTGCACATAATTCTTCCGATATATATATATATATATATATATATAGTACACTATTTAGCGGTATTCGATCGGGCGCCGACATGCATGGCTCCTTCTCGATGATGACTCTCTCTTCTTCAGCAAGGGGAGATTGCTCTTCGAGGTGGTGTTGCATGCACATGAACACTAGCTAGCTCGATCTAGAGTTTCAACACCTACTACGTACTAGCTCCTTTTGAATTTTGGGACTAATTTTGTTTTCACAACTTTAATTTGGGGTTTTAGCTAGGAGTACGTATGCCATTTTGGATCTTTGTTGGACACTATTTAGCGGGAGGCGAATGGCCAACTTTTGATAATGCTCAACAGTTGAACGTACCTAATGGGTGGCTTTGAATATTGTGCCATTATTTATGCATGGGTGGTATGGGAAAAATATTACAGGTGCCTGGTTATATATGCATGTGGAACTTAGGGTTTGCTCGGCTATATATGATCTATAATACATTTATACTTCATAATACGTACGTTTTTTCTTAAAAATACATTACTTGGGTTTGGGATGGAAAAAAAATCTAAAAGAACAGGATTAGTAACATATAAACAAACAAATAAATAAAAAATAGCTTATCAGAACTAATTATCCGTACACCAACTACGTACTAGTTATAACAGTAATATAATCACTTTAATGTCGAACGAGGCCTTACCCAATTTTAATTTGTACAGGAGTATTTTAATTTTAGCGAATTTGCAAAAGATCGAGAATGTATCATACTTTATTATCACAACAAGTTTTATTATTAACAAAAAATAGATATGATTTTCGTGCCATGCAAGGATGGTACGTACGTACCTCAAATGGTGCACTATGTTATAAAAATATTATTTCTTAATAAAAAAAGAACTTGTGTAGCGTAAATTAACGTACTTCATTGCTTGAACTTTATAATTTATTGGATCCAAACAAACCCTGAATAAATAGCTTCGCTTGCGTTTTGTTTTTTTATTCTATATATTCTGTGGTTGAATGGTATAACCCCTTTAGTACGTACACGGTACATGTTGTTGATCAAATATTGAAAGGATGCTAGGGTTGCTCAATGAAGACAAGTAATAGCCCTTGTACGTTCTAGATTAATCTTGTTTGTTGGTTTCATTTCCAGCTAGGCTTACGAGTTACTCCATGAAACAAATTAAAAGCAAGTATATATTACTTGTTTTGTATGGTTTAATTGGCCTAATATACATACATGCAAGTCAGAACATTGATCACTACAATTAAAATGGCTGTAATTAATTTTTAAGTGCGCGCTGTTTGGTGCACAATCATGTTGTTAATCGAAAACATATGTTACCCGGCCTCGATCATCAAAAATAAAAAGTCATGTAGCCGTTGATTTTCTATATTGTCAGCCTAGCTATCTGTTTTTTCCTAGCAAGAAAACATACAAATCAATAAAACAAACCAATAATTTCATCTTCCTATATACATATAAAGTCGTACGAACTTTTTTAGAAAAGATTTTGGAAAAAATTTCTGCACAATTTTTATGCGCCAACAAATAGCGCACATGTTTGGAATTTTTAATCCAAACTTTTTAACTCGAATGTTTAAAAGATCAAGTTAAAAAGTGTTACACGTTACATGTTGATGTATAAGAACCGACTTTTTAACCCTGACTTTTACTAGTCCGGGTTAAAAAGTTCATTTATTTTTGGCTTTTTAACCCAGATCTCAGAAAGTCCGGGTTAAACGGTATTTGTGCACTACATGCGGTGAGGGGAAATATTTTTAGTAGTTCAAAACTCAACCGCCTAAAATTAGTCAGTTAATTAAAACAACAATCTAGTTAAACTTATTTTACTTGCGAGAGAAAGAGGAAGGCAAATTAAACAAGTGGTTCTCTCATGTGTAGTAGTGGAGATTAATATCAATAAATTACGGGCCCTTTTTATATTTGGTTTGTCTAATGTGTGTTCATGGACACATATTATAACTCTAAATTTGAAAAAAAAAAATAATTTTTTTTCTAAAATAGAATAGATAAACCCTTTAAAAAACAAATTAAACTAGTGACTAAAATAAATTATTATTAAATATGGAATTTTTATATTATGCATGCTTACCCACGTATCTTAGTCATTGCCACACTTAATTTGAAAATGTCATGGTTATATAAATTATTCCCATTTATCCGTCTTTTCAAAACATTTTATTATAAATTTATGAAATTTTGTATGTCTACGCATATAAATATATAATATTTATGTTATGCATGCTTACTATATGTAACAATTATCCAAACCATTGTATAATTTTATCGGAGACATGTAAAAAAATTTAGAGCTAGAACTTCATTAATTATTTTGGATCTTCTTAAGGTTTTTTTTAGTGTGTGCTCATGGATACACTCTAAAAATTCTTTTTTTAAGTAATTATTTGATTAACTATTAGTTTAATCTTGTTTGCTAAGGGTTTATCAATTTTCTATTAGGGAATATTTTAAAGATAAATTTCCTATTTAAGTTTGTTAACATGTGTCCATGGGCATACACTAGAAAAATCGTATTCTTAAAATATACATCACATACTAGAAAATTCACACAAAACATTCTTTTTTTTAACAAGTAAAAAAGCGGGTCAGGGCCAAGCCCAAGCCCAAGGTGCAATCAACTAATTAAATTCAAGATTAAATTCTCTATCCTCTTTCTATGTACCCTATAAGTTAAATTTATTTATTTTATATCCTAAATTTTAAAATCTAAATATTAAATTTTAAAATATAAATCCTAAAATATAAACCTTATACCCTAAATCCTAAAATATAAACCAAACAGGATGGACTCGGACTTGCCAAACAGGGTCGTCGACGAGTTTCCAGCAGCTGTCTTATCAGGAACAAGTTTGGATGCGTCAAGAAATGGCGGGACCGTCAACATTAAGCTTTACCCATTCAACCAAAAATACAGACCTAACAGTAGTATTCCCCAACCAAATCACCATCTCAATATATTTTCAGATAAATTACGCAAACCATCCCCAAATCTGGATAACTTTTTTTATTAAATAAAATCATTATAAATTAAAAAATTACATGAAATTAATTAATCAATTGCAATGATTTTCTGCATTATAATATTTAAACAACGTTACATTATCACCTTAATCATCAAGATTTGATTTTTCTTATACAAGTTCACCAAAATGTTTACCAATAGAACGATAATTTAGCAGCTTCGACTGTTCAAAAGAAGAAAAAAACCAATATATAAGCGGTTTTGTATCATTTGCTAGATTTATGGATATCTTATGAAAAACATCCTAATTTATGGGGTTTTTATAAACAATATTCCTATAATTTTGATTTTGATATTTTTTTGAAGAAAGGTCGAAATCCCCCCTCCTCCCATGCCCCATCCCCATCCATCCACCATTATTATATCTCCCTAAGCAGTGAGCTTGAATTGACTGAAGAATAAAAGATAAAAAAGAGAGGAAATTATAGCAACAGTAGTAGCATTAGCACTAGCACTCACTCTGTTGTGTAGTGCAGACGTGCAGTGTATTATTATGAGTAGTGGTATAGTTTATATTATAAGAAGCTGCAAAATATAACAGAGAAGCTTAATCCCCATCATGTGAACACACATACACTACACACTCCCAAACAACTTGAATTTTCTTGCTCTTTCTTTGCATGCATAGCTCTTTCTAGTTACAACTTACAAGGAACAAGAATGGCAGAGAAGAACCAGAGCATGGATTTCAACCTCAAAACCACAGAGCTCAGGCTGGGCCCACCTGGATCCGAGTCCCCGGAGAGGGATGCTTTTCTCGGGGCAGGGGCAAATAGGCGATTCTCGGATTCGGGTTCGGGAACCGGGTCTTCCATGGTCTTGGAGAACAACAAAGCCCAGAATCACAACTCATCCTCTGTTTCCAAGTATCCTCTCATTTCTCTGCTCAATATCATTTCTTCTCTAGGAATTAGGAAAGTGTTTTTTTTTTTGTAATTTTAACTTTTCACACAACTGTTGGAATTCCTTTATTTTCGTTGCTTTGTAATGTGTCCTCAC